>OU342736.1:285057434-287457434 GCA_910589765.1 Avena atlantica | reverse complement strand
GTCCTTGCTGGCCTTGGCACTGCCAAGACGGGCCATAAAATTGGCTCAGCCTACCAAACACGTCCTGAATTGTCGTGTGTGCTCAAGTGGGAAGCATTTTGTGCACACATGTGTGCCATGACTCATAGGGAACCTACAACGACACATCATAGTGTCCTTTCTATGACCCCTCACTCAAAACCTGATTTCTTCTCACCATTAGGCCCATTACTCTCTCTTGTACTATCAAGGTGAAAACCACAATAGTTGAGGTGACCATAGTAGTTGGTGTGGACGAAGGCTGCTGAGATCGTGGCCCAATGGCGTTTGTAACACCCTCAGAATCGTACCTATGCTAGTTTGAGCAAAATTCGCCAAACCCGCATAGAAACGATTCAAAGGTGCCCACCAGGCACTTTCGTGCGGGTGGAAAACGAAGTAATAACATTACACAACAGTCCTCGATAGAACCCACAGAAACAGATATATATATAACAGCGACTCAATGAGTCAAGAATACAGATATACGGTACAAAGATCCAAATCACCTTGAAAACGATGGAGCGTCCGACTACGGACAAGATGCAAATGGGGCTAAGAGCCCTGAAGAATAACCAATGGCGTCCATAACCCTGCCCAGGCCAAGCCGGAAGGGTAACCCTGCTAACGACGTCGATCTCAAAACCTGCTTAAACAAAAGGGGTGCCGACAAAGGGCAAAGGAAAAGAGGAGCGTCAGTACTGAGGCCAGTACACGGCGAGGCTAGAATTCGGCGGTCCTCGCCTACATAGGTATAGTGGACTGAGCGGCAGCGGCAGCATGCACTAAACAACCTATAGAGACTCGATACAACTGGCGAATATCAGAGAGGGATAAGAATGACCTAACCGGATCCAACCTGAAGCTATCACCAAACAAACCCATCCTGGTGTTTTCCCCTCGAGACCAAACGAGGAAGTCAACCGAGGAACTCACACAGTTGGTAGTTTTATTTATTCAGTTATATTTGCGGCACTTTACTAGTCAGGTTTAGGTAATCGTCCTGATAAAGTAAGCAGTGGGCACATTTAGTTAACCATTCCGTTATAGTTGCAACAATTACTACTCAGATACAGATAGCATGAGATAAACCCAAAACCCAGCAGTGGTTGGTACTTTTATTCAGCCATTCCGTTGTAGTTGCAATACTTACTAGTCAGATACAATGGTCGCAAGCGACACACAAAGCAAGCAATTGTGGGTAGTATTATTTAGTCATTCCATTATAGTGAAGCTGATTACTAGTCATTATATAGTCAAATTTATAGCAATAAACTTTAGTTATGCTTGTCTATGGTCGAGATACTGTGCTCCAAGTCGTCCATAACCGCGGACACGGCTTTCAGAAAGTTTTAACCCGGCCGGGGTGCACAAATAGCAACACACACACGATCAACCTCGGAAAAACCAAATCAAAACCCAACGAGGTCTTCACGACAGAGCAATCACAAGATTCAGAAATATTTCAGGGGGCCATCCCTTTGAGTAGATCCCGCAACGGAGTAAGCGAGCTCCGAGACGGACTCAAGGTTAGCGCCAATGGCTGTAAGCGACTGGGAACCCGAAAACTCGGGGTGTCGATACCGCGTAATCACTCCGCTTACCTAAACAGTACAGTGTGCTATATGTCGCACAATCGTAAATAAAGCAGTAAAGCATGGCATAAGTACATGATCGTAAATAAAACCTCAAACTAGTTTGTGGCCCCAAGAAATAAGACGGAATCAAGCTCTGGCTAAGGGGGGCCCATACTCCCCATATGTGGATAGCGCGATAAATCAAGGAACGGGTATCAAGTACTCGGGGTCCTACGGGACACAAGTGGGCGTTCGGAAACCAAATATTTTCTATCACCCACCGATGCCTCTGCTTATTTCAATTTTAGTTGTTAAACAGGAATTAAAGTGATCGATAAGTAAAACTATGATCATCTCCATCATCAACATGCGGCAATACATCAACAACTGTGGCACTTGACGACACGCAACAGCACTTGGGCAAGCGACTACGACGCGCAAGTCCAGCTATCTACCAAACAACGGTAATAGGATGTGTCCAAGGCAATATAAGGCTGCAAGGGATATCACGGGTACGAAAACTAGAGCAACGCAACACAGATAGCAATAGATCAACAGGAGGGAATAAAGACTAGAAAGTAAGATAGGTAGAAAGGGGGAGATGCTCGCCTGAAAACATTGTCGAAGGGTTCAACCGAAGATCGGGGTGAAGCTCACATCAACTCAACGGCCTTATACGCGAAGAAGCAAAACACTAGAAGAAACACCGGATGCACTATTTAATACAACGGCAGAAGATCGGCATGATGCATGCATGATGGATGGCATGGCAAAGGTGCGATGCAATGAGGTCATATTAAGCGGAACCGGGGTCCCGACATCAATTAGATGGTTCAAGTTGTTTAGCTACCCCGCAATTTAAATGTTGTTTAACAAGGCCGAAAGTATCGCCGGTTCGCTACACAAGATTTAAATGAGGCCAATATGAGACTAGATTTGCCCGCATATGGGCCCCATGTTTAATTATTAGGTGAATCGGCATAAGGCCCCCAAACCACATGAATGTATGCATGCAAGACAATTAAATATGCAACAAGTTGATATCATTTATAAAATAGGGTATCGAGGAAAAGGGGCACACATTAGGGGTCTCGACGATCTTGGGGGTTCCGGGGTTCGGGGTCGATTCAGGGTTCAGGGTTCGACGGATCGTTCTCGGACTCAGGGGTAGGTCTTGTCGCATTCGCGGTCTTCGGGTCATGTTGTCGGTCTTGGCGTTCGGCGTCCTTATCGCCCGTGTTCTCGAGCATCGCATCCGGGAAGGAGTACTCGTCGTTCAGGGCCTCGATGTCCGGGGCGAAGTACTTGTTGTTCCATGGCGAAGTGATGGTCGTACCGGAATGAAGACCTTGGGGTGCCATCTCGATCATGGGTCAACTCGTTGGAGGCAGAACTTGGCATCCGACTCCCGGGCGTCGGTGCGGAAAGGCGGTCTTGACGTACTGGGTCGGCGACCTTGGCCTTCGGGTTCGAGGATCTCCGGATCGGTCTTCGGGGTTCGGCTATCGGATCCGTGAAGGAGTACTAGGCGTTTCAGGTCGACGTTCTTGGTCCGAGGTCATCGGCCCCCTCTCGATGATCTAGGGGTTTGCGGCTCCACTTCCGAGGACGATCTTGTTTAGTTGTTGGAGCCGTCGGAAGATCTTGTCGTCCTAGAAGAGCTCGTGTGCTCGCAGGTTGGGCTCTGGTGGTTCTTCCGCGACTCGCGTGGTACTGAGATTCTTGACGCACCACGGCATCTGTAGCACATCGACTGGCACGAGAGCGGCGGTACTTGGGCCGACGAGGTGAGCTTGGCTGGTGGAGGGCGTCGGAAGGCCGGGAAGAGGTCGTCGTCGTCGGCCGCGGTGCGTGCTCTACAGGGACGGCACGGGCGGCGCTAGGGCCCGGGGCGCGGCAGCTGGCTTGAACGGCGGGGACGAGGACGCGTGGAGGCGGGGTTGGCGCCTGGGACGCGCGGGGCTTGCCGGTCGGCTTGGTCCGGGGGGAACACCGGCGGGCGAGGCAGCGGGCTCCTGGCAAGGGCGAACGGCGGCGACGGAGGCGGGAGCTCGCCGGGGCGGCGGCGACTGGGAGCGGGACGGAGGGCATGGTGAGGCCGGAGCGGCGAGGGAGGACGGTGCCGGCGGGAAGCGCCGCGGCCGGGGTTGAGCGGCCCTGCGCGGGCTCGGCGGCGAGGTGAGGGGTAGGCGGGGAGGAGGCTGGAGAGGGACGCCGCGGAGGAAGGCGCCTGGGACGCGCGGTCGCCCGGCGGAGCAGGCTGCAGAGAGGAGCGGCGGCGCCGGAGGAGGGCTGCAGGCGCGCGCAGGCCGCAGGCGGACGACGGCGGTGCGGAGGCGGGCCTGGGGTAGGCGGGCTGGGCGCGGCCGCAGGCACGCGCGGCTGCCGGCGAGGGGGCTGCCGGAGGCGGGGACAGAGAGAGGAGGGCGGAGGGGTCGCGCTCGAGGTTGCGGGGCGAGGCGTCGGACGCGTGGAAGAAGGCGTGGGGCCAGGGGGAGGCTCGGCCTGGGGAAGGGGTACCTGGGGAGGGTGGGCGGTGGGCCCAGGCGTGGGTCCTGCGGGTGGGGTGGATGCGGTTTGACCGCGTGGGTGCAGTGCGGCGTGCTGTGTGGTGTGGCAGGGAGTGTGGGGGCAGGGGGAGAGAGAGAGGGAGAGAAAGAGGGAGAGAGAGAGGGAGGCTGATGTGGCGGGGTGTGAGTGGGTGAGGGAGAGGAAGGAGGTGAGGTGGCAGGTGGGGATTGGGTGGGGTGAGGTGGCTGCTGGGGTGGGTAGGTTAGTTGGTAGGTTTAGAAAAAGGGGCGGACCGATTACTATTCCTGGGGGTGGTCGTTCGGGTCGAGTTGGCCCGTTCGACTGCCCCCACTAAAATAATATAATAATTTTATTTACTTTAATTGGGCCGTTTGCAACCCGATAGCAACAAAACAAAATAATCCGGAGACCCGGGGTTTTTGCGTTTGAATAGAGATGGAGCGTTTGGAAAACAAATCTGGTTTTGCGAAATAGTTTTTAAGCAACAATGCATGATGATGACGATGCAATGCACAAATTCAACGCGATTTTCTAGTAGTGGTTTTGCGGGATGCCACAATTCGACACCACTAACAAGGGATCTCGCCCTCGAGATCCGCCTCATGGTACCGGGAGGGAGGTCGGCGAACTGCGTCTTCTCGCTTCGTGTAGATCCTCGCGACACCACTAACAAGAGGTCGTTGTCCGTGACCGTCGAGAGAACACTCCGGAAACAAAAGGTCGAAGGTAGAGGTATCAACAAATAAAGCCACCTCTAACTTCGATGGAAAGAGGGAACCGATGCATTCTCATCAACTTCAATGTACAAAAGCGAATAGAAAGGGTAGTCGGCATGGGGGCCAATCCATCACGCACCCAAACTATTACTCCGCACAATCAGTGGAAAAGCGTGCAACCATTCTCGGAATTAGACTGAAGATCTCGACAAGCGAGGTTCGGAACAAAGGAGTGATGTAGACTCTGCATCGGATCTGGCGTGGATGATGGCGTCGCGTCGGAAAACACCGGAAGGCACAAACAAAGAACAAAGAATGGTAACACCGTAGACGGATTCATCAGGCAGCTGGAACACCGGATGGCAGAACACCGTTATCAGAAGAGGAAGCGAAACCCTGAAGGTACGACGGAAACCCAACCACGAGAAATCCTGGACTCGAAGAAAAGATAAGAGAGCAGATTCAAAACACGTCGAGATAGGAGGGGATCAGCAGAGGGGTAAGGAGTAAAATCAGACCTATTCAGAACTATCCAACCGATTTTAGAAAATAGTTTTGACACTCTACTTCGACCGTTAGCTAGGTTATCCTACAGGCTGAACTTGTGGGGTATCGCAACTGCTGAGCTCTGATACCACTCTGTAACACCCTCAGAATCGTACCTATGCAAGTTTGAGCAAAATTCGCCAAACCCGCATAGAAACGATTCAAAGGTGCCCACCAGGCACTTTCGTGCGGGTGGAAAACGAAGTAATAACATTACACAACAGTCCTCGATAGAACCCACAGAAACAGATATATATATATAACAGCGACTCAATGAGTCAAGAATACAGATATACGGTACAAAGATCCAAATCACCTTGAAAACGATGGAGCGTCCGACTACGGACAAGATGCAAATGGGGCTAAGAGCCCTGAAGAATAACCAATGGCGTCCATAACCCTGCCCAGGCCAAGCCGGAAGGGTAACCCTGCTAACGACGTCGATCTCAAAACCTGCTTAAACAAAAGGGGTGCCGACAAAGGGCAAAGGAAAAAGAGGAGCGTCAGTACTGAGGCCAGTACACGGCGAGGCTAGAATTCGGCGGTCCTCGCCTACATAGGTATAGTGGACTGAGCGGCAGCGGCATCATGCACTAAACAACCTATAGAGACTCGATACAACTGGCGAATATCAGAGAGGGATAAGAATGACCTAACCGGATCCAACCTGAAGCTATCACCAAACAAACCCATCCTGGTGTTTTCCCCTCGAGACCAAACGAGGAAGTCAACCGAGGAACTCACACAGTTGGCAGTTTTATTTATTCAGTTATATTTGCGGCACTTTACTAGTCAGGTTTAGGTAATCGTCCTGATAAAGTAAGCAGTGGGCACATTTAGTTAACCATTCCGTTATAGTTGCAACAATTACTACTCAGATACAGATAGCATGAGATAAACCCAAAACCCAGCAGTGGTTGGTACTTTTATTCAGCCATTCCGTTGTAGTTGCAATACTTACTAGTCAGATACAATGGTCGCAAGCGACACACAAAGCAAGCAATTGTGGGTAGTATTATTTAGTCATTCCATTATAGTGAAGCTGATTACTAGTCATTATATAGTCAAATTTATAGCAATAAACTTTAGTTATGCTTGTCTATGGTCGAGATATTGTGCTCCAAGTCGTCCATAACCGCGGACACGGCTTTCAGAAAGTTTTAACCCGGCCGGGGTGCACAAATAGCAACACACACACGATCAACCTCGGAAAAACCAAATCAAAACCCAACGAGGTCTTCACGACAGAGCAATCACAAGATTCAGAAATATTTCAGGGGGCCACCCCTTTGAGTAGATCCCGCAACGGAGTAAGCGAGCTCCGAGACGGACTCAAGGTTAGCGCCAATGGCTGTAAGCGACTGGGAACCCGAAAACTCGGGGTGTCGATACCGCGTAATCACTCCGCTTACCTAAACAGTACAGTGTGCTATCTGTCGCACAATCGTAAATAAAGCAGTAAAGCATGGCATAAGTACAGGATCGTAAATAAAACCACAAACTAGTTTGTGGCCCCAAGAAATAAGACGGAATCAAGCTCTGGCTAAGGGGGGCCCATACTCCCCATATGTGGATAGCGCGATAAATCAAGGAACAGGTATCAAGTACTCGGGGTCCTACGGGACACAAGTGGGCGTTCGGAAACCAAATATTTTCTATCACCCACCGATGCCTCTGCTTATTTCAATTTTAGTTGTTAAACAGGAATTAAAGTGATCGATAAGTAAAACTATGATCATCTCCATCATCAACATGCGGCAATACATCAACAACTGTGGCACTTGACGACACGCAACAGCACTTGGGCAAGCGACTACGACGCGCAAGTCCAGCTATCTACCAAACAACGGTAATAGGATGTGTCCAAGGCAATATAAGGCTGCAAGGGATATCACGGGTACGAAAACTAGAGCAACGCAACACAGATAGCAATAGATCAACAGGAGGGAATAAAGACTAGAAAGTAAGATAGGTAGAAAGGGGGAGATGCTCGCCTAAAAACATTGTCGAAGGGTTCAACCGAAGATCGGGGCGAAGCTCACATCAACTCAACGGCCTTATACGCGAAGAAGCAAAACACTAGAAGAAACACCGGATGCACTATTTAATACAACGGCAGAAGATCGGCATGATGCATGCATGATGGATGGCATGGCAAAGGTGCGATGCAATGAGGTCATATTAAGCGGAACCGGGGTCCCGACATCAATTAGATGGTTCAAGTTGTTTAGCTACCCCGCAATTTAAATGTTGTTTAACAAGGCCGAAAGTATCGCCGGTTCGCTACACAAGATTTAAATGAGGCAATATGAGACTAGATTTGCCCGCATATGGGCCCCATGTTTAATTATTAGGTGAATCGGCATAAGGCCCCCAAACCACATGAATGTATGCATGCAAGACAATTAAATATGCAACAAGTTGATATCATTTATAAAATAGGGTATCGAGGAAAAGGGGCACACATTAGGGGTCTCGACGATCTTGGGGGTTCCGAGGTTCGGGGTCGATTCAGGGTTCAGGGTTCGACGGATCATTCTCGGACTCAGGGGTAGGTCTTGTCGCATTCGCGGTCTTCGGGTCATGTTGTCGGTCTTGGCGTTCAGCGTCCTTATCGCCCGTGTTCTCGAGCATCGCATCCGGGAAGGAGTACTCGTCGTTCAGGGCCTCGATGTCCGGGGTGAAGTACTTGTTGTTCCATGGCGAAGTGCTTGTCGTACCGGAATGAAGACCTTGGGGTGCCATCTCGATCATGGGTCAACTCGTTGGAGGCAGAACTTGGCATCCGACTCCCGGGCGTCGGTGCGGAAAGGCGGTCTTGACGTACTGGGTCGGCGACCTTGGCCTTCGGGTTCGAGGATCTCCGGATCGGTCTTCGGGGTTCGGCTATCGGATCCGTGAAGGAGTACTAGGCGTTTCAGGTCGACGTTCTTGGTCCGAGGTCATCGGCCCCCTCTCGATGATCTATGGGTTTGCGGCTCCACTTCCGAGGACGATCTTGTTTAGTTGTTGGAGCCGTCGGAAGATCTTGTCGTCCTAGAAGAGCTCGTGTGCTCGCAGGTTGGGCTCTGGTGGTTCTTCCGCGACTCGCGTGGTACTGAGATTCTTGACGCACCACGGCATCTGTAGCACATCGACTGGCACGAGAGCGGCGGTACTTGGGCCGACGAGGTGAGCTTGGCTGGTGGAGGGCGTCGGAAGGCCGGGAAGAGGTCGTCGTCGTCGGCCGCGGTGCGTGCTCTACAGGGACGGCACGGGCGGCGCTAGGGCCCGGGGCGCGGCAGCTGGCTTGAACGGCGGGGACGAGGACGCGTGGAGGCGGGGTCGGCGCCTGGGACGCGCGGGGCTTGCCGGTCGGCTTGGTCCGGGGGGAACGCCGGCGGGCGAGGCAGCGGGCTCCTGGCAAGGGCGAACGGCGGCGACGGAGGCGGGAGCTCGCCGGGGCGGCGGCGACTGGGAGCGGGACGGAGGGCATGGTGAGGCCGGAGCGGCGAGGGAGGACGGTGCCGGCGGGAAGCGCCGCGGCCGGGGTTGAGCGGCCCTGCGCGGGCTCGGCGGCGAGGTGAGGGGTAGGCGGGGAGGAGGCTGGAGAGGGACGCCGCGGAGGAAGGCGCCTGGGACGCGCGGTCGCCCGGCGGAGCAGGCTGCAGAGAGGAGCGGCGGCGCCGGAGGAGGGCTGCAGGCGCGCGCAGGCCGCAGGCGGACGACGGCGGTGCGGAGGCGGGCCTGGGGTAGGCGGGCTGGGCGCGGCCGCAGGCACGCGCGGCTGCCGGCGAGGGGGCTGCCGGAGGCGGGGACAGAGAGAGGAGGGCGGAGGGGTCGCGCTCGAGGTTGCGGGGCGAGGCGTCGGACGCGTGGAAGAAGGCGTGGGGCCAGGGGGAGGCTCGGCCTGGGGAAGGGGTACCTGGGGAGGGTGGGCGGTGGGCCCAGGCGTGGGTCCTGCGGGTGGGGTGGATGCGGTTTGACCGCGTGGGTGCAGTGCGGCGTGCTGTGTGGTGTGGCAGGGAGTGTGGGGGCAGGGGGAGAGAGAGAGGGAGAGAAAGAGGGAGAGAGAGAGGGAGGCTGATGTGGCGGGGTGTGAGTGGGTGAGGGAGAGGAAGGAGGTGAGGTGGCAGGTGGGGATTGGGTGGGGTGAGGTGGCTGCTGGGGTGGGTAGGTTAGTTGGTAGGTTTAGAAAAAGGGGCGGACCGATTACTATTCCTGGGGGTGGTCGTTCGGGTCGAGTTGGCCCGTTCGACTGCCCCCACTAAAATAATATAATAATTTTATTTACTTTAATTGGGCCGTTTGCAACCCGATAGCAACAAAACAAAATAATCCGGAGACCCGGGGTTTTTGCGTTTGAATAGAGATGGAGCGTTTGGAAAACAAATCTGGTTTTGCGAAATAGTTTTTAAGCAACAATGCATGATGACGACGATGCAATGCACAAATTCAACGCGATTTTCTAGTAGTGGTTTTGCGGGATGCCACAATTCGACACCACTAACAAGGGATCTCGCCCTCGAGATCCGCCTCATGGTACCGGGAGGGAGGTCGGCGAACTGCGTCTTCTCGCTTCGTGTAGATCCTCGCGACACCACTAACAAGAGGTCGTTGTCCGTGACCGTCGAGAGAACACTCCGGAAACAAAAGGTCGAAGGTAGAGGTATCAACAAATAAAGCCACCTCTAACTTCGATGGAAAGAGGGAACCGATGCATTCTCATCAACTTCAATGTACAAAAGCGAATAGAAAGGGTAGTCGGCATGGGGGCCAATCCATCACGCACCCAAACTATTACTCCGCACAATCAGTGGAAAAGCGTGCAACCATTCTCGGAATTAGACTGAAGATCTCGACAAGCGAGGTTCGGAACAAAGGAGTGATGCAGACTCTGCATCGGATCTGGCGTGGATGATGGCGTCGCGTCGGAAAACACCGGAAGGCACAAACAAAGAACAAAGAATGGTAACACCGTAGACGGATTCATCAGGCAGCTGGAACACCGGATGGCAGAACACCGTTATCAGAAGAGGAAGCGAAACCCTGAAGGTACGACGGAAACCCAACCACGAGAAATCCTGGACTCGAAGAAAAGATAAGAGAGCAGATTCAAAACACGTCGAGATAGGAGGGGATCAGCAGAGGGGTAAGGAGTAAAATCAGACCTATTCAGAACTATCCAACCGATTTTAGAAAATAGTTTTGACACTCTACTTCGACCGTTAGCTAGGTTATCCTACAGGCTGAACTTGTGGGGTGGATGCGGTTTGACCGCGTGGGTGCAGTGCGGCGTGCTGTGTGGTGTGGCAGGGAGTGTGGGGGCAGGGGGAGAGAGAGAGGGAGAGAAAGAGGGAGAGAGAGAGAGGGAGGCTGATGTGGCGGGGTGTGAGTGGGTGAGGGAGAGGAAGGAGGTGAGGTGGCAGGTGGGGATTGGGTGGGGTGAGGTGGCTGCTGGGGTGGGTAGGTTAGTTGGTAGGTTTAAAAAAAGGGACGGACCGATTACTATTCCTGGGGGTGGTCGTTCGGGTCGAGTTGGCCCGTTCGACTGCCCCCACTAAAATAATATAATAATTTTATTTACTTTAATTGGGCCGTTTGCAACCCGATAGCAACAAAACAAAATAATCCGGAGACCCGGGGTTTTTGCGTTTGAATAGAGATGGAGCGTTTGGAAAACAAATCTGGTTTTGCGAAATAGTTTTTAAGCAACAATGCATGATGATGACGATGCAATGCACAAATTCAACGCGATTTTCTAGTAGTGGTTTTGCGGGATGCCACAGCGTTGCTGCATACAAAACTAGGAGATCCCCTCAATGTACCATATGCTTCATACAATGCCTCTCGGTCCCGTATCCCCTCTTTTTTTGCCTGCATAGGGTTTAGGAGGGTAAGATGGCATGGTTGTTGCTAAATGCGAGGGATCCATCTTTAATATGCTCATGTATTTTTGTAATCGGTGAATCTATGCTGATTTAGGGTTTATATTATACTCTTTACCTTACTCTGTAGTGAACTTAGCATAACATATAATGTTCAGTACTATGTGTCTTCGTAGGTAGACATGATATGGTTATAGTAGTGTGGAGATCTACCAGGATGGATTTTTGTGGATATACATAGGAGGAATTTGATTGGCTAGATGAGCGTGATATATATACATGATGTCTTTCATGGACTGAAGATTTTTTTTTGCCAAGAATGCAAATATGTTGGAGGTGAGATGGTGATATACTTCTTATTTAGTGTGAAGCGGACACGAGAGAGATGTTGCCGAGAGTTTAGTTCGTGGACTAAAGTGTTACGATCATCACAATAAAACTTACTCTTCTGTGTCAAACGTCTTAACTTATAGGTACTCCCTTTGTTTCAAAATATAAAATGTTTTTATATTTGTGAAAAAAAAATCTAGACTTATTTTAGTTATTTGATTCATTCTAAACTTGAGTGAACCTATATACTAAAAGAAATCTAAATACATTTGCTTCAAAAAGATAAAACATTTTATATTTTAAAACGGAGGGAGTAGATGCTAATGTTAGTTCTTGATGGAAAGGTGCTCAAATGTTTGAAAAAATGAACCCATGCATGCCCATGATTGTTTTATTCTATAAAGCAATGGGTCTGGCTACGCCGAGGTCGACCTAGATCTGAATTATAGCAAGCGAGGTCAGTTCCGACCAGGTGGTCCTTACCCGATTTTCCCGTCGTTTATCGTCGAGCCTTTCCGAAAATCAGCAACCTCGCAAAAAGCCCATCGCACGCTGCCAGCTTACACCTGGTCCCCCCTCCCTCAAATCGATCTGATCCCCCTTCCAGCTTACACCTGATCCCCCTCCCTCAAATCGACCTGATCCCCCTTCCAGCTTACATCTGGATCTCGTTCATACATCCTCTCGTTCCACCCCCAGGCTCCATGAAAAGCTAGAGAAAGAAACATCCTCTCCACCACCACCACCACCCCCCCTCCCCCCACCCCCTCCTTCAACATCTTTCAGGTGTGAACTTACACCTTTTAATGTTCTTCTTCCCCCAGCTTAGACCTAGTTCCTCATCTTCCCTAGCTTACACCCTAGGGTCCAGGTACCTGCTGAAGTAACATCCAGGGAAAAAAGAAGGTATGCTCCCTCTGTAAGTTACATGATATGTGTTCTCTTCACTACTACTACCCCAATCCCTCTTCCTCATCAGTAAAAACTGTGATTTCTGAAACTTCCTGGAAACTTTTACATGAAAAATATAACATCCTATCATAAAAGAACTCAGTGGGAAAAAACATCTGGCAAGTTTCTTTTGTTTTTTACAACATCTATATGGCTAACATCTTGCCATATAGCCCATATATGATAACATCCTAGCAATCTGTAAAAAATCATGTTAGGGCAATAAAAAAAGTAGCAAAAAAAAGCAGTGATCCATGGTAACATCCTAGCATGGTTAAACAAACCTGGCAGTAGTTGTAACATCCAATCAATTAAACACAAAAGAAGTAGTTGTAGCATTCAGTGAAAGGTAGGAATAGTAGTTAAGCAAATGCAAAACACAGTGAACATCTTGGAAATGGAAACAAGAAAGGATAGCTGGGAACATCCTTAAAAAAGTTGGGAACTTGTGAAAGGATACGGATGTCGCCTAGAGGGGGTGAATAGGCGATTAAAACTTTTCCTAGAGTGGCTCAACAAAGGCGGAATAAAACTAGTATTTACTTTGTTAAGCACAACCTTAAAACAACTAAGGTTCACCTATGTGCACCAACAACATATGCTAAGCAATACAAGCAACAAAGTGATAGCAAGATATATATTACTTCAAGCACGAAGGCTATCACAATGTAAAGTGCATAAGTAAAGAGCTCGGGTATAGAGATAACCGAGGCACGCGGGGACACCGATATTTTACCGAGTTCCTCCCAACATGGAGTACGTCTCGTTTGGAGAGGGGGTGGTATCAAACCACCAACGCCACAAAAGGCCTCCCTTATTCTCCGGTGAATCTCACCCCAATGGGATCGATCCACGCTTCCACTATTGGTGCACTTGTTGGTGGCAACCAGAACCTCTCACAAGGTTGGGGCACAACTCCACAACTTAATTGGAGGCTCCCAACAAATGCCACAAAAGGCCACAATGCCACCAAGGCTACAAACCGTCCAGGGTTCCAAGAACCCAAGAGGGACAAGCTCGAATGAGTAAATCAAACTAAATCCTCCGAGGAGAACTCAAACCGATGCACCAAATGCAAATGGCAAGAACACCACAAAGATGTTCAAATCCCTCACTCTCAAGTTTCAACAAATCTAGCAAAGCTATTGGGGGAACAAGAGAGGAGAAATCAAAGAGAGACACAAAATCCCCCAAAATCTAGATCCCCAAAGATGCACTCACAAAGAGATGAATCGGTTAGGTCAAAACGTGGGGCTAGATCTCCTCTCTATTCCACTCAAATATGGGCAAGAATCATGGGAGGGAAAAGATTAGGCAAGCTTCAAGATCTAGAGCACGTGTGGACAAAGTTTAGCCTAATAGATAAGAGAGGAGCAAACTAAATTGAAAACGGGCAAGGCTTAAATAGGAGGCCCAGAAAATATGGCCGTTGGGGCTATTTTTCGGTCTGGAGCGTAACCGGTAGTACCGCTCGATGCCAGGAAAAAAGGGGAAGTCAACGCATGCGAGAGAGAAGCAGCAGACAGCGCAGCTAGCGAGTATAGCAGGAGGGGGCCAGCTGCATGCGTTGTGCTAGGCAGGCAGCGCGCGCAGTGCAGCAGCAGCTTGGCAGGCGCGCGGGCTCGCGCGTGCGAGAGGCAAGCAGCAGCAGCGGACCCAGCGGCCAGGGTGCAGCAGAGCGAGCGGGCGCGATTGGGATTGGGCGAGGAGCACGCGCGGCGCGCGCGGCAGTGTGTGATGCAGGGCCAGGCGGGCAGGCGCGACGGTCCAAGCGAGGCAAGCGAGCGTGCAAGAGGCAGAGCGAGGCGGCGGGAGTGGGAAGCGGGTGGCTCGTGCGGTGGAGGCGGGAGGAGGTGAGCCGGCCTAGCTCGCGGGGGAGCCCAGCGTGGCCAGCGCGGGTGAGAGGAAGTAGGCTGGGCCAGGGAGTGGGCGGCCCGGTACTACCGGCCGCATGGGGCGGTAGTACCGTACGGGCCGATAGTGCCGGCCTGGACTATCGCATGGGCCAGGAAGGGAGCATGCTGAACCAGGCTCGTCCGGTACTGGGCCCGGTAGTACCGGACGGCCCAAAAAATATTTTTTTTCCTTTTTTCTTTTTCAAACCGAATAGGCAAATATTCAAACGTTCATAACTTTTGAACGGTAGCTCCGATTGAACCGATTCAAATTGCGTTGGATAGAGGGCGACAAGGGCTTTCCAATAAAAAGTGGAAATATTGATTATCATAAAGTGAGAAAGTATCAAGTAGAATAATGTGATATACCTCACTTGGTGAGAAACCGAAAAGACGCATAAATCAAAATCGCAACAAGATACAAATGGGAGATCCGATTCAGATGAACAAGAGCTTGTTATGGAGGTTACCACAAGCTCTATATCATCACATGGATAATACCAAATAACAATCAAATACGATGATGCAAGTATGCAAAAGTTTGAGCTCTCTCCGAACGACCGAATTACTCATACGAGAGCCCCTCTTGATAGTACGGTTATCTATCCTAAACCCGGTCTCCTACACACAACAAGAGACCGACAAAAGGAAAACCTATCAAGATTATACCTTTGCCTTGAGAATTCCACTTGAGATCGATGTAGACGGTCTTGCCCTTCTCAAGATGGAACGCCTTTCTTAATTTCTCATCATCGACCTCGCATATTTAGCTTACACAACATATCTTCTGCATTTCATCAACCTTGAAGCCAACACATGCTCCAAGCGATGCCAATGGACAAATCCTACAAGTATAACTTTATACACACATTAGTCCATAAAGATTGTCATTAATTACCAAAACCACACACGGGGGCACAACATGTTCTTTCAACTTGTTTTTAGGTACTTCTTTGGTGCAGTGTTATTCTTCCTTCTTGGTAGGATAGAACATACACCCATGCATACAAAATTTCCACCTTTTTGCCATGAAAAACTTCCCACTTTTTTTGAGATGTAACATGAATCTGCAGTTACACAGGTAGATAAAAAAGTTAGTAAAATATCTTTTTGTGTTCTGAATTGTAAAAAATAGCTTTTGTGTTCTGTAATTTTCAGTGTGTTGTAAGCAAAAAAATGTACTTCTCTAATAAAAAACATTTATGTTCTGAAATTTTCAGGAGTTAATAAAATGCCAAGAGGTTTTGAGTGGTGGTTCGCAGGGACTGATCTGAATCAGCCATTACATTCAGACCAAGAAACTGATGTCCGGGGTGATGGTGCTGGGACATCGGTTGCCCGTGATGTTTAGGGTGATGGTGCTGGAACATCAGCTGGTCCTACTGATACAGATGTGCCAGATGTGCAACCGGGGCCTGATGTTACTTCTCGTGCACAAACAGGGGTGACGCTTTCTAGTGAGGACAGTGATGGTGAGGATGAGGTTCAGTCTACTCCTGAAGGTTTTGTTCCAAAAACTCCATTCATCGGGATGTTTTTTGCGTCACTTGATGAAGCATTGGTTCATTACAACAGATACGCTAAGCATGTTGGATGCTCAGTGAAGATAGAGTCATCAAGGAAATCTGCAAAAGATGGTGAGAAGGACAAGAGTGTTTTTGTGTGCAACAAATCAGGAAAAATTCTAGAGTTAGAAGAAGTGCCATTGAAGCAAAGAAAACGTACTATCACTAAGTTATGTGATTGCAAAGCAAAGATGAGGGTGAAGCGCACTGGTGCTAGATGGCAAGTGACGCAATTTGTTGAGGATCACACTCATGATGTTATCCAGAAGTTTGCTTTAAAGAAATATTTGAGATCGCACAAGAAAATACCAAAAGAGGAGATAAAACTTATAAACTCGTTGCATGAGGTGAACGTCAGTTCTGGTAGGATTATGCAGATTATGGCTGAGCTTTACGGAACCTATGCAATGATTTTGCTAAGCTTGTAGTTGGTTTGGCGTCCTCAGACAAAACAAAAGAGATTGCTGAGAAACACATGAAAGCAATGGAGAAAGAAATGGCGGATCTCAAAAAGGCTGCTGCAGATGCACTGAAAAGGAAGAAGGGGAAAGCTCCAGTAGTTCCTGATACCATTGACATGGCAGATGGAGCCCTTGTGGAATAAGATCCCATCCTTGCTACCAACAGAAGAGCGCAAGACCCTCTTCTCACGACCACTAAGGGAAGACCAGCTCATAAGAGGAGGAGAAGTGGGTTACAACTTCAGAAGCCTCATCCGACTAAATGCACTCTCTGCAAAGAGATATATCATGCTAGCCAGAACTGTCCATTGAGGCTTGCTGATCCAGGAAAGCACACTACGTTTTCGCTTTTCAAGTAGCTATGGGAAAAAATTCCTGGATGTTTTGGGGATGTTAGCTTTTCTATGAAACAATGTTAGTTACTTCATTTTAATGTTTTGTCTTTTTCTTCAAGCAATTGTAACTTTTACATTTGCATAACATGTTTACTCTAGTCATGGTATATTATTGTATTAGCCAAAGTAAAAGAACATCCAGGAAAATGTGCTACTTGAAAGAAATGTAATAAAAGAATTGTGCTTATGTGTTTACATAAAAAGAGGGAAACTTACTATTGAACTAGATGTATAACTGCCAAGTTGCTTTGTTCTTCTCAAAGCGAAGCCATTTGTCAGTGAATATCTTCCTTATATTTTGCATATCCTTCTATATGTAAGTTGGTACCTTTCTTCCATGTTTTTCTTCCAAGTTGTTTAGAGTGAAAAACCCGCAGTCATACCTAATATAAGAAGGTTTCTTTAGGTAGGATGTAGAAAGATCATTTGGGTAGCATGTAGAATTTTGCAGAGGTTTATTTATGTTTTTATAAAGACAACATCTTATAGAAAAGCAAAATAAAGTAACAACAAACATCCAATCCTATTACAAGTTACCATTCAAAAGTAAGAAAACATGCAAAAAAGTAACTATGGCAGTGTGTTGATAACTTACGTGTTAGTTTGCTTCGGGCTTTCCATAATTTCAATAGGCCAATTTGCAATCTGCACTTTTGAATATTTGAAGTACCTTTCCCACATTATCTTGATACCAGCCACTAGTACGTGGCAACTGTGCATCATTAATGCTTCGCCATTTTTTACTTAGAGAGTCAATGATTTCAATCCTTTGTGCTTTGATGTTTAAAACAACCAGCCAGTAGTTTCCTGATTGATCAGTAGGAATGTTTGTCAATTTCTGCAAAGTTGGGAAGCAAACCTGCAATAAAAAGGAAGTAAATTTGCTTCTTGTTAGAAAAATATTAGTTAAGAAAATCCAAGTTTTGAGATAAAAAACACGGGTAAGTATGAGATTCTTACAACTTCTTTTTTTCATCCAGTTTGTTAGTAGGTGTTATCTCGAAGCATCTTGTAACATCTTTAAGATCAAAGCGGGATTCAATTAGGTACTCCTGGACAACATGAAGATGTGGTTGTTACATTACATCAAGAAAAAAGTTATTAGTTCCAACTCCTTGGAACAAAGAAGACAAACAAATGGACAAGTAAGATACATTTTTAAAAAGAAACAAGTGAAACATTGAGCTTACAGCTACGCGTAGCGGCATGATGTACTTCGTTGTGTTTGTGTTCTCTTCTTTTATTATGTGAATACCAATTTCAGCCACCATGTTCATCAGTTTCTTCCCAGGTTTCACTGAATCAGCTAGATTTCCGACAGTTATGTAGTATCTACCTACATCGACTACAATTTCATCATTCGTTCTGGACCCACTCCTGAAACCGTGTTGGCACACCATGTTATGCACAGTCTCCACTGGTTTGGTTACGTTGTAGTTCTTCTGCGTTTCGTAGTTCACAAAAGGTGATTTCTCGAACTTCCCAACTTTGGATACTCTCTTCTAGTATTCATGTCCAACTTGTGTTATTGCGAAGCTAGATGCTTCTTCTTGTGGCTTGCTACATCCAGCCTGCACCACAACTGTTGTTTCTTCTTTGGTTGACTCATCTTCTGGTGGTGTACAGAGGTCAAAGGAAGGAGCATCTGGTGCTAACCTTATTGCTTCCCTCTTCATCCTTTCTGAATCAATACTATCAAAGTCCAGTTTTCTATTCATTGAATCAATGAATGCTGAGCTTGGTATGCTGGTTGTTGTAGTTTGTGGTGCAGAACTCGGAGTAGATGTTAACTTGCTATCAACTAGATCGGCTTTTGCATTTCCTCTGACAACACGTTTCCGCGACCTTGTAATGATGTTGGTGGTCCTACCAGATGGGCTTTGTTCTTTGCTTGTATACTGTCGAGGAGAAGCATGTTTCTGTACATTAGTAAATGCCGCTGGTGTTGGAGATATGCCCAAGAGGCAATAATAAAGTGGTTATTATCATATCTTCACACTTATGATAAATGTTTACATACCATGTTATAATTGTATTAACCGGAAACATTAATACTTGTGTGATTTATAAACTAAAATAAGAGTCCCTAGTAAAGCCTCTTGTTAAACTAGCTTGTTGGTTAATATATGATCATGGTTTCCTGATCATGAACATAGAGATGTTATTAACAACAGGGTCATATCATTAGGAGAATGATGTGATGGACATACTCCTATAGATAAGCGTAGCATAAAGATCAAGTCATTTTAAATAGTTCAATTGCTATATGCTTTCTGATACATAGTAACCTAATTCCTTCGACCATGAGATCATGCATATCACCTTTGCCGGATGGATGCTTTGATGACATCAAACACCACACCGTAACTGGGTGGCTATAAAGGTGGCATTGAGTGTTCGGAAAGTATTGGTTGAGACACATGGATCAAGAGTGGGATTTGTCCATCCATATGACGGATAGATATACTCTGGGCCCTCTCGGTGTAATGTCATCCAATTAGCTTGCAAGCATGTGACTGGATCACAAGGGATCACATATCACGGGAACGAGAAAAGAGTACTTATCGGTAACGAGGTTGAACTAGGTATGCAGAGATACCGACGATCATAACCTCGGATAAGTAAACTATCGTGAGACAAAGGGAAATTGGTATCGTATGTAAGTGGTTCATTCGATCGCAAAGTAATCGTAGAAATATGTGGGAGCCATATGAATTTCCAGATTCCTCTATTGGTTATTGTTCGGAGAAGTGTCTCGATCATGTCCGCATAATTCACGAACCGTAGGGAGACACACTTAAGGATTCGACGTTGTTTGAGTAGTTATGGTATTATGAGAAAGAGACCGAATGTTGTTCGGAGTCTCGGATGGGATCCGGGATATCACGAGGTGATCCGGAATGGTCCGGAGAATAAGATTCATATAAGGAAAGTCCCGTTTCGGAGTTCGGGAATGATTCCGGTGTTTTCATCGGGAATGTTCTAGAAGGTTCCGGAATGTCCGGCACTCCGGTGGGGGGAGGGTACATGAATGTGTTGTATCAAATTTGGTATGATTGCATCATGTACTAAGTGTCATCGCTGTCCGAAATAAAGGGTTAATTCAAATCCTAGTTTGAAAAGTCAAATGGCTAGTTTGAAAAGTCAAACTGCCAGTTTTCGGAAAGAGGAGAAGGAGGATTGGTGGAGGCCGAATTGGGGGAGGGTTCCTCCCTTGGACGGCGCACCACCAAGCCGACTTGGGGAGGGACTCCCCTCCCCTTGGCCGCCGGCCCCTCCCATCTATATAAGGAGGGGCAGGGCTCCCCTCCTAGCACACACAAGTTCCTATCTTCTACCTCCGGTTTAGAGCCGTTTCGGTTTAGAGCTTCTAATTGCTTTAGCCTTCGGTTTAGAGCCTTCTAATTGGTTTAGAGCCTTCTAATTGGTGTGTCTAATTACTAGACCACTAATAGCCTCTCTCATACTTCACCATACTCGCACCGGCTTAAGGCGAAGCCCTGCGGGATCTCCCCTCTACTTCCGGTACCACGCCGTTGTGCTGCCGGAATCACGAGGAGAGTGCTACAACCTCCGCTGCCTGCTGGAACAAGGGAGAGGAAGGTCTTCGTCGAGTACCGAACGTGTGACCAACTGCGGGAGCGCTGCCGGAACGCAGCGCCGGAAGGATCGTCTACGCGATCTTGAGATCGGAAAGAGTACGACTACATCACCCACGAGAATCTGCTCTCGTTAAACACTTTGGAATCTTCGAGGGTAAGTTATTCCATCGACTCGTTGCTACAATCTAGTAGATAGATCTTGGCTTGTTGGTTTGTATGCGATAGAAAATTTTGTTTTCCATGCTACGAAACCCTACAGTGGTATCAGAGCCGTGTCTATATGTAGATCTGTTGCACGAGTAGAACACAATGGTCATTGTGGGCGTTGATGCTTTTATTGTCGATTGCTTCTTGTGTACTTTGCATCTTGCGGTATGTTGGGATGAAGCGGCCCGGGCTAACCTTACATGACAGCGTTCATGAGACTTGCTCCACGCTTGACATGCAACTTGTATTGCATAAGTGGCTTTGCGGGTGCCTGTTTCTCCTAGCATAGTTAAGATCCAATTTACAACGGGTGATTAACAATACTAGTATCAATGTTGTGGTTCTTGTTCGTAAGTTAGAACGACACTTATTGAAAGCCCCAAACCACGTAAAATATGCAAAGAAAGTAGAGGCGTCTAACTTTGTTTTGCAGGGGTGTGCAGTGATGTGATATGGCCATGATTGTGATTATATATGATGTATGCAATGTTCCTTATTGTAAGTCGGCAACCGGCAGGAGCCATATGGTTGTCTTTAATTTCTGTTAAGACCCGCGTGTCTATTCAAAGTAGTTGTAATAGTTGAAGCCGGTGGACGACAACCATGGAGAAGCGTCATTGACCTTGATGCAATGCCGGTGATGATGAAGATCATGTTCGTGCTTGAAGATGGAGATCGGAAGCACAAAGAAGAAAGGCCATATCATATCACATATTATGAATTGCATGTGATGTTTATCCTTTATGCATCTTGTATTGCTTAGTAGACGACGGTAGCATTATAAGATGATCCCTCATGCACATGAATTTCAAGTCATAAAGTGTTCACCCTTAGTTAGCACCGTTGCTAAAGCTTGTTGTTTCGAAGCACCACGTGATGATCGGGTGTGTTAGATTCTGCGAGTGTATACAACGTAAGCAAGCCAGATTTGCTTATGCGGAAGCTAAGGTTGATCTTGACGAGCCTAGCATGTATAGACATGGTCTCGGAACACGGATCACCGAAAGGTAAAGCATGAGTCATACAGTAGATATGATGAACATGTTGATTGTTCGCCATTGAAGTTGCATCAACTCTCGTGATGATCGGTTTTGATGTGGTGGATTTGGTTCGTGTGATCACTAAAACAATGTGAGGGATATTGTTTTGAGTGGGAGTTCACCTATATTAATTTAATTATTAATTAGAACTCAATTTATCATAAACTAAATCAAAGTGAATTTGCATAGTTGTTGTAGTCATTGGCATCCGTTTACCACCTTGCGCTTAGTTATAATTGAGATGATAGAACTATAGAATTCTGGTTAGTTACTTTACGAACTGGTATCGTATTGTTTTGAAGTGTTAATCTAAAGTTTAAAAGTCCTATTGCAAACTTTCAGTAAGTTCCGGTTACTCCATGAAGTTTAATAATTGGTATTAAAACAAGAGTGACAATTCCAAGTGTTAGTGTATAAGTATCATGTTTGTCTCCATGATTCTTGATATTCAAAGGATTGTCTTAATATCAAGGTTATCTAGGATCTGAAAGAGTTGTTTCGGAAACCATGATGTGTGGAAGATATTGTGATATCTGAAACGAAGTTTTGGTTGCAACATGATAGAGTATAATATGGCAAAGGTCATGTTCTCATATTTGATGAGAATTTGCAAAAGGTTGGAGATACTTGTTGTCCTAATCCTCCAAAAGGTTTTGGATAGCAACATTATACTCGTAATTCATCGTTATAAGCTAAAGGTAGTTTGATCATGGACGATTCCATGATAAGGATGAATATTTGATGTAGGTAAAATGTTTACTACACCAAGAGATTACTAAATAAAGGAATTTGAAAGAACACCAAACATTTGATGATGGTGATCTATTTCAAGGTGCAAGTCCAAAGACATTGGTATTTAACTATACATGTTTTGGACTATGTGTCATATATATGACTCCACTAATTGATGTTGATAGATTCTTTCAAACAGAAAAGGAAATACTGAAAGAGAATCTCATAAATATATGGCAGAAAAGAAAAGACTAGAATTGTTCAGTTTAAGTATATAGATGATTTACATGTTATGGCTATATTCTTTGCTTATTAAACAATGTGGTTATTAAGTATTTGATACTGAATTTGTTGGTGTGAATCGTCATACGAAACAACACAATTCATGAACTACAATGGCCTAAGTAACTAGCAAAAGAATATGTGATGATGTTCATCGAGAACAAATAAAGGGTTATTGTGTTGCTCGTTAAACATCAAAGCTTGCCTTCAAGATTTGTTTTATCAGGTATTATGAGAACAAAAGGGTTGTTCAAATAAATTGCCGTAATCCATAAAAGATGGATGATTCACAAATCTCGTTAGAAAAATCACATCCATAAAACTAATGCTAAAGATGTCGAAAGACAAATTGATTGAAAGATCACTTAGGAAGTGACATCGCCGTTTAAATTATATTGGAAAGAAAACATGAAGAAACTCCATATGTATGGAATTTTGGAGTCTTTTGATTTTGATCAAATGACGCTTGTGAAACTTTTCTAGAGATAATTAAAACTTCGTTCATAGGCCAAAAGGGAACGAAAGACTAGCTTATTGGAATTTGTACATATTGTTGTACGAAGTCCATTATGTGTAGTCAAGAGCGATGGATTTCAACTTCATATGCTTTCTCCGAAAATTTGAGTGAATATATGAATATTTACTTAATAAGGATGAAGTGTGAAATATTTGAAAAAGTTCAAAGACTTTCAACATGAAGTGCAAAATCATTGTAACAAGAATATAAATAGTTTATGATAAGATCATAAAGGAAGATATTTGAGTTACAAGTTTAGCATAATACCTAAGATTTAAGGAATCGTTCCGTGGATTTGCATTTTCCCGAAACACCATAAGAGTATGGAGCGTTCGAGATATGTAATTAAACCTTGTTTGACATGGTAAGATCGAAGGTGTAATTCATAAAACTGCCATTATATTTTAAAGATTAAAAGCTTTAGAGATTACCGTTTTTCCACTGAAAAGAGCTTCATCATAATCCGTTGAAATGACACCATATAAAGTTATGGTTTGGGATTAAACCCAAGTAGTCCTTTCTTAAACATTGGTATGCTATACATAAGAAAGATGTTTGCAACCAAAGTCGGATGAACCTGTCTTTGTATGTTATTTCGAATAACTGTTAAGTATTCCTCCATAACACCAGAGACAAAAGTGTTTGTCACTTAGAACGTCAAGTTTCTTTGGGAAGGAATTTTTCGTGAAAAGTTAAGTGGGAGGAAAATAGAACTTTGATAAGGTTAAAGGAACCTTAGCTATATGATCAAAGTTGCGCAGCGCCGTAAAGTGTTCCGGAGGCAGCAACAATGCTCATGGCTTACGTGCCTCAAAGGTTGTGGTTACAATAGTCAAAGTTTCTATTGAAACAAGTAGGTCGAGTAAACAATCAAATACCAAGATTTGAGGGTTGAATCATTATTTGAGAATAATGAACCGACTACATTCAAAGAAGCGATGATGGGCCCTGACTCCTTCTAATGGCTTGAAGCCATAAAATCCGTGATAGTTCCATACACGAAAAATCAAGTTTTGAACTTGAAGGACCCTCGAGAAAGGTGTAAGACCTTACAGTTGTGTTTGGATCTATAAATAAATAGACATGGATGTTGCACATCTATGAAATGGTCGACATGTTGGGAAAGAGTTCACAACAATGTTCAAAGGGTTGACTATGACAAGATTTGATCTTTCATAGCGATATTTAGTCTAGACGGATAAATGTAGCAACCACTACATATAATTTTGCTATATGGTAGTTGAATAAACAAAACAAGTTCTTCTAATAGAATCGTTACCTAGGACATGTGCATAACACGGTCCATAGGGTTTTGTTAATTCAAAGGATGCTAAAAGCATATGCAAACTTCAATGGTTGAAGTGAGCATCGCGGAGTTGGAATCTTCACAATGATGAAATTGTTAAAAGAGTTTAAATTCATCAGAGACAATGAAGATGCTTGCATTTGCAAGAAATTAAGTGGGAGCGCTGAGACATATTTCTAATACATTATGTAGGAGACATATTGTTGATTGGAAGTGATGTATCTTTTTAACACAAGATAAGAATTTCATCTCGATGAAAGACTTAGGCAAAACCCAAATATTAGGCATCAATAGACGCTAATATGGTTGTGCCAGAAGTACATAGATAAGATATTGAATGAGTTCAATATAGAAACTACAAGAAAGGTTCTTGTCGCACAGAAAGGATTGAATGAGTTCAATGTTGATGATATATTCAAGTGTATTGACATTTGGTAAAGTGAAACAAATAATCAAGTATAGATTGATACTTGATGTATGAAATCACAAAGAGTATTTATATCAATCATACTGTGATATGTACAAATCCAGATATGTCCTATGCTCTAAATGTTGTGAGTATATACTAGAATGATTCGTAAGATGATCATTGGACAATAGTAAGGATATTCTTATGATCTTTTGGAAGAACTAAAGAATATATTGTTTGTAGAAGTGACAAATAGATGGTTAGTTTATTGTAAAAGTACTACATTGATACTAGTTTTGTCACAAAGTGCAAATTAAGTTTATCTCAATCTAAACTAAGGGTGGCACAATATAATGGAAAGTAAGTTCCATAATGGATTTGGATGAGTTCCAAAGTTAAGACATTGTGACAGATACTACAACAAAAGGCTAAGTATATGACTGCTATTATAGCAGCTAAAGAGGGCATTTGGGTCAAGTAGTTTGTTATCAAACTAGGTGTAGTTCATAGCGGGATAATACTATGAAGATATATTGTACGACAATATTATCAACATGTTTTAACCCTAAAGAACTAAAGGTCTCACCAAAGGACCAAATTTATACAAAGCCATCTCATTAGAGAATGAGTGATGCGTAGAGACGCAAAGACATGCAATTACACACGGACCTGGAAGTGTCAGATCCAGAGATCAGTTGACCACTAGCAATCGTGTACATACAACACCGGAAAGCCATAGGTGTTGAATACACAAAGGTTCGAAACTAGATTATTGACTCTAGTGCAAGTGGGAGACTGTTGGAGATATGCCCAAGAGGCAATAATAAAGTGGTTATTATCATATCTTCACACTTATGATAAATGTTTACATACCATGCTATAATTGTATTAACCGGAAACATTAATACTTGTGTGATTTGTAAACTAAAATAAGAGTCCCTAGTAAAGCCTCTTGTTAAACTAGCTTGTTGGTTAATATATGATCATGGTTTCCTGATCATGAACATAGAGATGTTATTAACAACAGGGTCATATCATTAGGAGAATGATGTGATGGACATACTCCTATAGATAAGCGTAGCATAAAGATCAAGTCATTTTAAATAGTTTAATTGCTATATGCTTTCTGATACATAGTAACCTAGTTCCTTCGACCATGAGATCATGCATATCACCTTTGCCGGATGGATGCTTTGATGACATCAAACACCACACCATTACTGGGTGGCTATAAAGGTGGCATTGAGTGTTCGGAAAGTATTGGTTGAGACACATGGATCAAGAGTGGGATTTGTCCATCCATATGACGAATAGATATACTCTGGGCCCTCTCGGTGTAATGTCATCCAATTAGCTTGCAAGCATGTGACTGGCTCACAAGGGATCACATATCACGGGAACGAGAAAAGATTACTTATCGGTAATGAGGTTGAACTAGGTATGCAGAGATACCGACGATCATAACCTCGGATAAGTAAACTATCGTGAGACAAAGGGAAATTGGTATCGTATGTAAGTGGTTCATTCGATCGCAAAGTAATCGTAGAAATATGTGGGAGCCATATGAATTTCCAGATTCCTCTATTGGTTATTGTTCGGAGAAGTGTCTCGATCATGTCCGCATAATTCACGAACCGTAGGGAGACACACTTAAGGATTCGACGTTGTTTGAGTAGTTATGGTATTATGAGAAAGAGACCGAATGTTGTTCGGAGTCTCGGATGGGATCCGGGATATCACGAGGTGATCCGGAATGGTCCGGAGAATAAGATTCATATAAGGAAAGTCCCGTTTTGGAGTTCGGGAATGATTCCGGTGTTTTCATCGGGAATGTTCTAGAAGGTTCCGGAATGTCCGGCACTCCGGTGGGGGGAGGTTACATGAATGTGTTGTATCAAATTTGGTATGATTGCATCATGTACTAAGTGTCATCGCTGTCCGAAATAAAGGGTTAATTCAAATCCTAGTTTGAAAAGTCAAATGGCTAGTTTGAAAAGTCAAACTGCCAGTTTTCGGAAAGAGGAGAAGGAGGATTGGTGGAGGCCGAATTGGGGGAGGGTTCCTCCCTTGGCCGGCGCACCACCAAGCCGACTTGGGGAGGGACTCCCCTCCCCTTGGCCGCCGGCCCCTCCCATCTATATAAGGAGGGGCAGGGCTCCCCTCCTAGCACACACAAGTTCCTATCTTCTACCTCCGGTTTAGAGCCGTTTCGATTCAGAGCTTCTAATTGCTTTAGCCTTCGGTTTAGAGCCTTCTAATTGGTTTAGAGCCTTCTAATTGGTGTGTCTAATTACTAGACCACTAATAGCCTCTCTCATACTTCACCATACTCGCACCGGCTTAAGGCGAAGCCCTGCGGGATCTCCCCTCTACTTCCGGTACCACGCCGTTGTGCTGCCGGAATCGCGAGGAGAGTGCTACAACCTCCGCTGCCTGCTGGAACAAGGGAGAGGAAGGTCTTCGTCGAGTACCGAACGTGTGACCGACTGCGGGAGCGCTGCCGGAACGTAGCGCCGGAAGGATCGTCTATGCGATCTTGAGATCGGAAAGAGTACGACTACATCACCCACGAGAATCTGCTCTCGTTAAACACTTTGGAATCTTCGAGGGTAAGTTATTCCATCGACTCGTTGCTACAATCTAGTAGATAGATCTTGGCTTGTTGGTTTGTATGCGATAGAAAATTTTTGTTTTCCATGCTACGAAACCCTACAGCTGGATCCCCAATATTTGTGGTTCCATCTTCCTGGTTAGATGATGCTTCACCTCGAACTACAGACCTCGTTCTATACCTGCTTGGTGACCTGCTTGGTGATGTAGAAATGGCTGTTGGTGGTTTTGTTTTTTCGGGGTCTAATCAGGGAAACTTACTCTCTTCCATTTCTTCAATTGTACTTTTGGTACCATATCATCAATTAGCTTTGCTGAGTCTAGCCTTGCTACTGCATCACTTAAACTTCCAAGTCCCTGAGCTGCTTCCTCCAAGTTATATCGGGGCAATGTTTTAAGTACATCTTGTGTAACCTGATTTGTGCTGCTTGGCTTTGACCATTCCATGTCAAGGAACTCATGGGGATCATATACAGGATGCTTGAATTGAGGAACGACGGGTGAACCGCGCAGGAATTCCATAAACTATGCTGACCCATATTCAGTGTTGTTAAAACTGTCTTCAACCTGATCTTCATTCCTGCTCGAACTATCATGTGTGTGTAACATCTTTGTGCTTGATTCTGGTGTGATATAATCTGCATCCTTAATTCCTAGTGAAGATGTTCTTTTCATCTCGGTCATTTGCACTGGTTCTCCCTCCATGAGATCATCATGTTTGCTTTTTTGCTCTGCGAAATATGCCAATAGGGATGTAACGGTGTCTGGTTTGCTGTTCTGTAATTTTGCAACACTGGGATCAACAACATCCCCTAGGAGCCCTGACACAACATGTGAGATTGTTACATCTCCTTCTTTCCTACTGTTCTCCTCCAATCCGTCTTGTTCTTTTCCGACTGAATCGGTGACATCCCTATCCTTGTCATAGTGGCTTGCATCATCTTCATCACACAAAGTTGTCACAACATCTTTGGTGGATATCCGTTCTTTGTTCAAATCCTCGAATCTCCCTTGTGTTGAAACTCCTTGTCCATGACCATCCATACTTGTGTATGTTGTTGGCGTATATGTGACAATTGGGTTAGCAATTTTAGTCTCTGAATCCACCACTTCCTGTTGGTCACAGGTTTGCTTGACCGTATTTGTTTCTATCAAACTGTCTCCTCCATCATCGAAGTTTTGGCCCTGATCCACAACTTCTGCTTCCTGATGTTTGTCCTCATCCTTGTCGCTAGCACACATAGGGGTTTGGTTACATCCCTCCTTGTCGGAAGATTTTCCCAACTCGTTGTTGGAACTGACATAATTGCTTTTGGTTGTAGTAGGTTGCTGCTTGATGGGTTTAGGCACTAGATTCTTCATCAACATTTGCAAACTTGCTTCAAAACTGTGGCAGGCAAACATTACAGAGTGCTTGTACCTTGCTGTGTCCTACATAGCAAAAAGCATGGTATAAGTGTGCTATTTTTTGAACCAGCATGCTTAAACACAAACAAAAAAGGTAGAAACTACATATACAAAAAAGTAAGAGTAGTAATAGTGATTCAACACAAAAACTTACTTCTTGTGTCCTGTCTGGGGGTGCATGTATTTCAATGAATTTGTCATTTTTTTGTGTGTCTGAGAATAGAATGGTCCGGCCCTCATCATAATCTCTATGTTCTTCCATGCATTGTGTGTTGAAAGCGCCACTGATGCTCAGTTCTTGCTCATCCTCGTCTTCTGACTGTTTGCTGGACTCTTTTTGGACTGATGATTCTGGCCTTTCAGTTTCTGCGAATTTTGTTTTCAACTGCACGAGATGAAAAGAGAAGGTAAAATGTAAACGCAAAAAAATGTACACACAAAAAACTGTAAACCATCGCTAAACCCGTGATAGGATGTTTTAGTTATTTTGGGAGGACTGTGGGAAATTATCCCTGCCATGCCGAAGCACCCATTGCTATCTATATCCTGCTGCATGGATTTTTGACCATTGCGTTGGTCCATACTGCGACTCGTGTCCCTTGATTACTAATATTCATATCTTTCAACTCTAAAGAATCCAGGTACTTGTCCTGCAAAAGCAAAAGGAGTAACATCCATTTCAAATTATAAAAAAAGAGGAACATGAAAGCTCAACATGGTTGAAAAAGCCAAGCAAAAAAAGTTTTGGTACATACCATCAGATATAACATGCATGATTTCAGAATGGCTTTCTCAGCATTTGATTTGGTAGCTCTCCGGATCATCATGATAACAAATTTGCAAACATTCAACTTTTTTGCTTGCTTAATCTTCACCATTGATGGATATAATCTAGGACTGATGTTTACGCCTGTGGTTGGCGCAAGAATAGAGGCCATACCTAATGTTATGAACAACCTAAGGTATGAAGTATCTGCATTCTTCATAGACATAAGCTTCTTCTTCAGAAATGTGATGGTGGGCTGTTTTCTACCCTCATTACCCAGCTTCCTATGCATGAACTTGGTGGCCTCAGAATCTACTTCGTAAATCACTTCAAGAGTTCCACACGGAACTCCTAAAACCTCTTTAACAGACAGTTCAGTGATAGTAATTGCGCCACGGACTGGGAATACCATGCTACAAGTTTCTGGATCGAAGCTTTCCATGAGAAATTTATAGAGTTCTGGTTGAAGCTTTGAGCACTTGATGTCCAACAATCCACTGTAATCTGCCTTCCTAATCATAGTTTTCTGATCTTCTGATATGTGGGGGTATAAACTAACCAACTTCATAGGTGATTCCCTCTATAAAAGCTTCTTTGTTTTGGCCTAGGTAAAAATAGGAAAAAAAGCTTATGGTGTGATGATTGCAAAAAAACATGTATCAAACTCAAAAAAGTGGAATGCGGGATTATACATGCGACAACACGATATCATGTTCTTCATTCCTGTTAGTATCACACTATTCAACATCATCTCCCTCTACCATGTTCTCATTGGATGTTCTTTGGTCAGTATCTTGAACCTCATAATGTATTGGTGACATCTTCCTCCTAAGCGTAAGTTTCTTCCGCATCAAACTTAGCTTTGAGTGCTTCTTCCCGAATCTAGACTTTTTAGCACTGTTTGACTTTGTCATTTTGTACCTGCTATCATGTAGGAAAGACAATAAAAAGAAGTTATACCATTAGTCACTACCATTGGAGAAAAAGAAAATACAAGTAAACCTAAAAAAGGGGAGAAAGACAGTAACATATCCACTTAAAAAGTAGTTACACCTACAGAAACTAGCACTAAAAAATTAAATAGTGAAAAAATAGGAAAAATCACACACCCAGTAGTTACACCTATTGAAAAACTCCATGAAAGAAGGAAAAAGAACATTGTAAATAAAAAAGAAATTACTATCTTCATAGACTTCTTGATATAAGTGCCATGGAAGTAAGATGGACTAGGCAAAACATCCAATCAGACTGACATCGAAAAGTAATATAAAACTAAGCAACATCCCCGGAAGTCGATCCTACTGTCATGGGAAGTAAGAACTCAAAACTAAGAGGAAGTAACTGACATTGTTTCATAGAAAAGCTAACATCCCCAAAACAGGTGTTGTCATGATGGACTAGGCAACATCCACACATAAGGGGTGCTAAGACAAACACCCCCCTACAAAAAGCAGCTACTGTCCATCAAAATCGTAGAACAACATCCTTCGAAAACTAAAAAAAAAATTCCCTAAAAACTAACATCCCTAAAAGCAAACTATGAACTAAAAACTAAACAACATCCCTCCTGGAAGTCGATCCTACTATTGACGAAAGTAAGAACTCAAAGCTAAAAAGAAGTAACTGACATTGCTTCATAAAAAACTAATATCCCCACACATGTATTGTCATTGAATTAAGATGGATTAGGCAACATCCACACATAAGTGTAACTTAAAATAAACATCTCCCCTATCGTAGAACAAACTTCCTTCGAAAAAACTAAAAAAAAAAACATTCAGTAAAAACTAACATCCCTGGATAACTTCTATCATCAAGCAAAACTAAGAACTAAAAAACTAGACACTGATAACTACTGGATTATTTCAGTGACTGAACCTAACATCCCACCATTGATTCAGAGAAGCTAAACATCGACCGACAGAAAAACACCCCCTAACATCACAAGACACGAGTCTAAGCCACATGCGGTGCGGAAGTAACCAGAAGAAACAAAAATCTAGCAAGATGCAGTAGAGATGTAGTGGAGAAAGACAGATCCCTACCAGATTTAGTGGAGATGTAGCCCAAAAGAACAGGAATTTGGCCGACCGTTCGACGATGTAGCCGACCGCTGTGCGCAACAACGATGTGGCCAGCGGCGAGAGAGGATGTAGTCCGGATGTGCCCCTGGAGACCAAATCGACCAGCGGCCTGACCAACCACCTCTCCCCCCTTGACAACGCGGGCGATGTAAGTGCGGGTGCCGCACAAGAAGGATGTAAGCGCCGCCGGCGACAACAACTCTCACTTCCTCCCCCCGCCACCCACCCTCCTGAGGATCTCCGCCGATGCGCCGGTGGAGAGCAAGGACGCGACAACGTGGATGCAGAAGCGAAATGGACAAGGAAATAACGGGAAACGACTCTGTCTAAAGACACTGCCGCTGGGCCCGTCGCGCGCCGCTTGCAACGAGCCGTGCGATCAAGATCGTGGGGCGCAGAAGGGTGGCCTCGAGTTAAGACAGAAGGAGGTCAGTTGATTATTAGATTTCACGTAAAGCAATTTATTATTTGTTAAAAATATAGTAAATAAACATATATGTGATAGTCAGATAGTAGAGAAGAAAAAGACTCTAATACATGGTGACTCAGAAACTCTTGCACCAAGTGCATGTGAATCTACATCGCGATTTAGCTGTTTTTGTCCTCCGGCCCTGTTCGTACTGATGATGACAGTACGTTGGTCCGTCCGATAGGGACCCGCATGTCAGTGAGCCCAACCGCCATAGTTATCGTTATATCAACCGTTGAACAACCTGTCCCAGCATCAGGCCGGATGTCCCGTGGGTCCCGCGCGAAAACCGTCACACTCCCCTATCCCACTGACAACCGGGTCCACACGCCAGCAACGCGCGCGCCGCTGACAAAGCTTTGTCCGGGCCGCACACAGCGACGCGGGTTCAACTCGGGCACGCCCTCAGAACAGGAACGAGACAAAAATAAAAAAATAAAAACGCCGTCGAGTTCTTCTCCGGCGACGGCGTCGGCCCCGCGGCGAAACCCTAGCGCTTCGAGCCTCTGAGAGATCCCACAGGGCACCGGAGCCTCTGCCTCCACCTCCTGAGCCGCGCGCCCCCCGCCCCCCCGCGGCGGGCAGAGATGCGGAAGGCGATGGGGAGCGTGGACGATCTGATCGAGGAGGCCAAGGTGCGGACCGTGTGCTGGGCTCTCTGCATCTTCGCCATCTCCTACTTCATGACGCGTAAGCACGCCCAATTTTTCCTCCCCCATTCGTTTACCCCTGATGATTGCTACTGCGTGGCTATTGACGGACGCCACCCCGATGCGGGATTAGATTGCTCGGGTTGGAATTGGATCGTCATGTCGTTTCATGGATACGCAGTGACGATTGTTGCTGCACGAGGATGTATTTCCGGAGAGATTTTGGCCGGTCTCTGCTGTTCGATGCAGGCGTTGGGATGGTGGTTCATGGGGGAATTTTTCTGGATAATGAGTCAGAAAGTTGACTCAGTTTCGCTAGTCGGGTAACTAGAGCTTGCAATAGGCATCTGATGGCGAGGAGTTCTCACCGCTGTTGCGTGCGGACTTTTCAGCTGTTAGTTTCTGCCTGCCTTTGATTCGGTTACTGCTTTTAGTGGTAGAGAGTTGAGCTCATTAGGAAGGAAACTTGCCTGGTTAAATATTTTTTTTAAAAAACTTATATCTGTCATACCGCATTTTTGTAAGACGTTTTTCGTGATCAAAATTATGCTTGTTTTCACTAATGATGGGTGCAAGCGAGCATATGTTTTCTGTTCTGTCTCATCACGTAATATGATTCCTTCATTACTAGTCACTTGATTTAAGTCATACTAGACAAACTTCTTATTTTACAATGTTTGTTAGGTTTACATGTCATCTCTAGATTAGTAGACGAGGCCAAGGGAGTCCACCTACAACAATATGTTCGTGTTGAATGGAATGAGATAGGCTTTTAGTATTTAATATTGATACTCCGATACACTGCTTGTGAATTATCTGCAACATCCAATCCAGTTGTTGGTGGAAAAGTAGCTTTAAATGAATGAGCAAATTTGAGAGGTGAAAGAGAAAGACAGGCCAATCTTCAGTTCATGTATATTCTCAAGCTAACCATAGAAATATCCCCCTATTTTTTTTTTGCTTCACTATGTGCTTAACCAATTTGTTGGCAATCAAGAGGTCTCCAATATTTATTTCTGATGTTCCCTAATTAAAGTTACTTATGGTTTGTAGTGTGTTCCCGCATTGGCGTGCAGCTATTGATTTCTACATCATCTGTAGCTTTTATCTTTGTACGGTCTTTCTAACACCCATCATCATCTTTCTTTGAAATAGATACAAGTAAATCAATGTGGACAAATGTTCCTATGTCCATTCTTATACTTGCATTTTTGCGTTACATCTCCTTCAAAGTGGAGTTTCGTTGGAGAAGTCAGCCTGTACCTAAGCAGACATATTTGTCTCAAGCATCAAAACGGCAGTTGTCTGCTAATGATCATCGGCTCTCAAATGTGCCACCAGTTTCAAGATGGAGAAGGAAAGTTGGTTCACCTTCTGTTGAGGCTGCTTTTGAAAGTTTCATTGATAATATTCTGCGGGACTTTGTCATGGACTTGTGGTATTCTTCTATTACTCCTGATAGAGAGGCCCCAGAACTGATACGCGGCTTAATACTCCATGCTCTTGGTGAGGTATCAGGCAGGGCGAAGGAGATGAATCTAGTTGACTTGCTAACAAGGTGAGTGAAGAATTGATCTACTATCTGGGGTCTACTTGTTTGGCAAATAATTATCTCCGTTGAAATTGGAATGTTTTTCTCCTTGATTTACTTCTTTTGTTCTTTGTTCTTGTTCTCTGTTCTTTTTCTTTTTCTTGTTCTTTTTTACTTGCTTTTTTTTCACTAGTTCTTGTTTGACTTGCACTTTTTACCGCTTTCAGCTTGACTTGCACTTTTCTCTAGTTTCCGTTTGGGTTTCATATCTAGCCTACCCCAACTTGATTGGGACTAAAGGCTTGGTTGTTGTTGTTGTTGCAGGGATATGGCTGATTTGGTTGGAAAACATGTGGATATATTCCGAAAGAATCAGTCTCAAATTGGTGTTGATGTCATGGTAACATTGTCTTCTGAGGAAAGAGATGAGAGAATGAAGCAGCACCTAATAGTTTCACAGGAACTTCACCCTGCATTGCTATCTTCAGAACATGAATACAAGGTGAGGGCTAACACTCTTAGCTTCGTTGTAACCCATTTATCCATCAATTAATTTTTAAAGTGGGTTATAGGTTCTTCAAGAACTAGTTGGGGGCATTATGGCCCTAGTCTTGAGACCACAAGATGCACAGAGTCCATTGGTTCGCTGCTTCTCCAGGGAACTACTGACTTGCCTTGTCTTGCAGCCAGTGATGAACTTTGCAAGTCCTATGTAAGCTCTCACTTTTCCACTTTGTTTTATTTTGAGCTCTATTACATGCCTTCTGTTTTCAGTTTCCCCTTCTGGGTACTTGTGTTCATCTGTTCATGACATGTCCAGAAGAAAATCAATGCATTTTGTTTCTCAAGCTCTTCCTGGTTATTTTTCACCACTGTCTTAATATATTCACAAAGTACTGCATGTAATCAGTACATACATGTAATAAACCGTTGCTTCAAAATTGTGGAAAGTTAGGATCGGTTGGTTAACTATATGTATACTTAACTTTTTGTGGCTGTGCTAAACCTATTACTAATTTATTTTCTTTCTTTTCCTAGCTATGTGAATGAGCTAATTGTCTTATTTCTGAACAACAAAGACACAAACATTGGAGGCAGCGTGAACAAGACTAATACTGTAGTTGCGGTAACAAATGATCATATATCTTATAAAGGAGGTCCCCAGGGTCGTCAAACGGAATCACAAAAGTTGTCTGCAGAATCAAGTGGCCTACCAGCAAGTAGTTCTGGGATGACTCCCCTTGAGGGTGACAAGTCAAAAGTGTCAGTGGATGATAATGGGAGGACCGTCCAGCCTCGCCAGGCAGATTGGGCACTGGTTTTGGATGCAGCTACGGAAAGGCGGTCTCAGGTTCTTGCTCCGGAGAATCTTGAGAACATGTGGGCTATTGGGAGAAATTACCAAAAGAAAATGGTGAAGGCGGAGCATCCAACAAAAGGAAAAGGTGCAGGAGGCGTAGATAACATTCGAAATGCAGTAGTGGCCGGAAAAGAGTTATCCCCTAACTTCAATGAGAGAGTTACATCGGTTGATGACAAATACATGATCAATTTGATGCAAGGTTCAAATAGGAATGCTCAGTCCACTTTTGTCTCAGGCAGTCACCCACTTGTTTCGCAAAATACAGATGAAGTGAAATCAAAAGAGCAGAGTCAAGTTTATTACAGCAGCAAGGAAAAACACTCTGAAGCTGTCAAGAGCACAAAAGCTCAGCTAAAGCGGTCTAATAGTAGTCCTGATATGGAGAAAAGACATTTGGCCAAAAGTAATCAAACCATGATTTCCGGTGAGAACTTAAATGCAAGGAAAAATCAAGAGGACAAAGGTTCAGGTCCTATACACGCTCAGAAGATAAGGTGTCGGGTAAGTTTTGCTGACCCTATCACTGCCACTCTTTTCAATATCATTTTTTCTTCAAAAATAGAGAATTATATGATTGTTGGTGCTACTGAATAAATGGATTTAAACCATGCAATATATTGTAAATAGTACTATCAATGACCAAATTATTTCAGTATGGGAGGCTGTTATAATAGTAGGCACTAGGCATAATCTGTTCTGAGATAGTTTCATATATTGATGAAAATCACATGCTAATCACTAATTTTGTGTTCTGCATGTCACTGGTAATTTGTTCACGATATTATTATTGAGTTTTTATGGTGTGAGCCTGTGAGGTTGGTGTTTTACTTGTCGCGCAATTATATTCCGTGTGTTCTAATTATCGATTACCATATACGTTGCTGTTTCCATCCTTACCTAAGTAACCGTCATGATGTCAGTTGCTTTCTTTTCTACTACCTCAGTTCCTTATAATTGGGAACAGAGGGAGTATGTAGTATTAAATGGATATCATGTGAGTTTATTTGGTTATGTTACTTCTACCATTTGGTGTCCAATGAGAATCAACACATATACAATTTACTGTTTGGTTTACTAGTTCTATAAGATAATTACTTTGCATGCTGCTTCAAATAGTATGTTCTGTTTTTACATGATTACACCATTCCTAGCAATTGTATCCTAATTTCCTGCTGTTGATGCAATTTCTAGCTATCTATGTAAAGTTATATCCTCTTGATAGCCGTATTTTACTCAAGTTGTGGTTTTGTATTTTGTTTGCAGGTAGTGGGTGCATATTTCGAGAAACTGGGTTCAAAATCTTTTGCAGTTTATTCTATTGCTGCGACTGGTGCAGATAACAAGGCCTGGTTTGTGAAAAGAAGGCATGTTACTGGCATATTCTTAGATTTCTAACAACTTTGAAATAACAGACTGCCTCTAATTATAATATATATGGTGCTGGCTTTCAACTTTTATTTGTAGATACCGAAACTTTGAGCGTCTTCATAGACAACTGAAGGAAATACCTAATTACTCATTGCACTTGCCTCCAAAGAGCTTCCTTTCGTCTAGTATTGATGATTACCTTGTGCATCAGCGATGTATTCTACTGGACAAATATCTTCAAGTATGCTTTTGTCCTCTAGCATTCATCCCACTTTTCACTTCAAATTTATTTACAATATCATCTCTGTTCAATAGGATCTCTTGTCGATAGCTAATATTGCAGAGCAGCATGAAGTTATGGATTTTCTTAGTGAATCCTCAAAGGTGTGTATCAAGCCAACGAAATTTATGCCTTCTCCTTGACAGGAGAAAAAATGAACATATAATTTTGTTACTTCCTGTGGTTCTTTGCACTTCATTTCCTTTTCCATTTTGTAGAATTACTCAGCTGGAAAGTCCACGTCTGTTATGAAAACCTTGGCTGGTTTGAATCTCTTCTCAACCTTTTTTTTGCGCAATTATGAGCTTCTCACTCAAGATATTTATTTATTTATTTATTTTTGTATCAGCAGTCAACGTTGATGATGCCATGGATGACATTGTTCGACATGTTAAAGGAGTTTCAGATGGTCTAAAACGCGTGGTTAGCACATCATCCCCGAATGCACCTTATTCACCATTTGCAGATAATAGGATGTCTTTGTCTTGGAACCAGGAAGAGGTAGACAACCAGAATCTGCAGAATAGACACCTGGGAAGTTCACATAGCCTTTCTGATATTGATAGTAACTGTGAAGATCACCCCTCATCTGTAAATAGTTCATGTCACTCAGACAATGAATTGAACAATGGAGGGCACGGTTTAAATGATATTAAGCACATTGAAGCAGGCACTAGTTGTGATGCACAAGTAAACCAACGAATAGAAAAACCTGCAAGGGGAAATTCGGATACTACAAACATATCATCTGTAAAACCATTTGATGATCCGTCAGGAATTCCTCCCGAGGTACGCTTTTCTAACACACAGCTATATTTGATTAAAATATAAGGAACTTCTATTGTAAAGGTTTTTCCATTAGGCCCTAAAACCTCTCTTTTATTTGGCAGTGGATGCCAACAAATGTGAGCGAGCCTTTATTGAATCTGGTAGACAAGGTGTTCCAACTAAAGCGACGTGGTTGGATAAGGTATATATTTATTTTTCATATTCTTGTCTGATGTTTCTATATAATTTGCCTGCTAGTTTTCCACTGTTGTTACGTAGCAACGAGAAAAGTGAAGGCAATATTCTAGAAACCCTGAGGATTGCGATAGAGCTGTTTGGCCGATTGCTAGATATAATTGATAGTTCTCACTTCACATATTTTAGTAGTAATTGGATGATGACCATTAGCATGTTTATTCAGGGTTTAAACATCAAGAGATACATTTCTCAGTTTTGGCATGATATCCCTATGAAAGCCAGATATATTTTCACCATCCATGATTGAATTCCGAATACTTCTACAATCTAACTGTTTCTTTCTATTTCTGAATATGATGTTTGACTTGATACTTGTTATCTGCAGAAAACAAGTTCTTTGGATATCAAAACAAATCTTGCAGTTAGTCATGGAAGATGCGATCGATGATTGGATTATAAGACAGATCAATTGGCTTCGAAGAGATGAGGTCATTATACAAGGAATCCGTTGGATTCAAGATGTAAGGAGGCACTGTATACTTTTTCTCTAAACTGAAGTGTTCTAATATCCTTTCAGCTGCTAGATTAATGTTTGCTACATTATCTGCAGCAAACCATGCAAAAAGTTGTTCCAACTAGACAAAGTTTCACATGGATTAGTAATGCAAATAGTGCAGTACATTTTTTTTTTCTTTTTAGCCACGAGCTCTATGAGAAGAGTGGGGATTTGTTACCAAATCACTTTTTGGTAAACACTAGCATGACGTAAATACCACTACTTTTTACTCCCTCTGTTCCACAATATAAGCCTTTTTAGAAAGCTAAAACAGCTTGCTAAAAAGGCTTACATTGTGGAACGAAGGTAGTATATGCTAGGGTCCATTAGTAAATATCACTACTCAACTTCTGTCATATGGGATATGGCCCATAAAGTGTGTCCCAATATAGGTGCATGCCAGAAGAAATAAAAGCTAGCTTTAGATGATTGTAACTTGGATAACAACTCCACTCCTCCATTTTTCATGTCATTAACAGATTTACTATTCTACAGACCCTCTGGCCTAACGGTGTATTCTTCACCAAGTTGGATGGACTTCCAGGAAATGCAGGTGCAAGTCAATCTGACAAGCACCAATCAGGGAGTGCCGATGAGGCTACTGGCAACAGAAAGAGCAGTAGCTCTTTTGAGCTTCAGCTGGAGGCATCTAGAAATGCCAGTGAAGTTAAGAAACTTCTTTTAGGTGAGTCTATTGACATGTTTTGTTCATTGCTTTTGTAGTTTCCCTAATTTTGAATATCTACGCAACAAACATAGGTTGGTGTGTGCAAATTTAGATACGTGATATGAGCAACAAATACGCAAAATTCTGGTCCGTACATGTAGTCCAACCAACTTAATTCTTGATGCCCTTTCCAGGTGGAACTTCATCTACGTTAGTCAGCATAATTGGGTACAAGCAGTACCAACGCAGTGCAAGGGACATCTACTACTTCCTGCAAGTAAGTACAAATCCAAAACCTAGCATCCAAACAATGCCATGGTGCAGCGTCATTCTGATCTCCATGATTCTCATGCTATGCTGCAGTCCACCGTGTGTGTGAAGCAGCTCACTTATGCGATGATAGAACAAGTGCTTGTGTCAATCTTCCCAGAGCTTCAAAAGCTCATAGAAGACATCCATGAGAAGGGTCGCAAGGAACAAGTCTCTTTCACTTACCAACTTTGACCAAGTTAGAGATGTGGATACGCCATAAACAGGCTTTAAATTCTAAGCCTGCACCATTTCCTCTGCGGTGGAGCATGCTTCCCGGGCCTCGATTTTACCCGAATGGATTTTGGCAACGCAAAGTTGGATCCAGAGAGCGGTGGTGTCTTTTTTCCCCACTTAAATATGTACAGCTGTATATCAGAAGGTATGTATATTAGGTATCCTGATGCAAGTCTAGAACAAGAAGTTTCAGCGAGTTGTACTACTAGTAGCAGTATGTACCACACCATTCTTTAATTCTTTTTCCCTATATATGCTGTAAGTTAATCTCTTAGACCGAGGCTTGTAAATTATGAGGTGATTACGATTGTATAGCTGTACCATTTTTGCCCCCTGTGTTGTTTTACTGGTGAAATCAAATCATTCCGTGGAGACTTCACTGGTCTTATGGACCACCCTTGTCAAACGCCTTGTAAATGAAAATTGTTCTGCCCCGTATCCGTTGCTCCAGGAACAGAGAATTTACTGAGTTCTGAACGTTTGTGTCGTTGAGTTCAGTTGGAAATTGATGTGATGAGTCAGGTACTCTGGTGATTGAGAAAGCAAACTGTTGTTGTTTCGAGTACCAGTCGTTATTGATATATACTCCCTCCCTCCGTTTGGCGACATCTCCTTCACAAACCTAAAACATCTTATATTTCTAAACGAAGGGAGTAAATCCGTACGGCCAAACAGGTGGAAGCTTTTGAATGTTTTATCCAATAGTCACACTTGAACAACGCCTTCCAGTAAAATGATGTCATGAACCATCCAATATCAAATTATCACAAAAACTGAACAAGAACCCTAAAGGCTGAAGAAGTAGGTACTACTAGTGAACAATCCCATGCTCTGTAAAAATCTCGGCTTCTCCTGAAGTACCAAATGCCAGCAAAATTCACTACTGTACTTTGAGGATCACAACTTTTTCTTTTCATTCATCCTCATGAATTCAGCTAACACGATCATACCAGAAGTCCAGAATACATTAGCTAGCGATAAAAGAAAAGGTTGTAACAACACAACGTCGGTGAACTACTTCGAGCCTGACAGATAGTACTAAGTATTGGCCCAGGAGTTATGTTAGGTAACCAAGGACGTCTGAAAATGTTCTGCCGTTGTTCGCGACACATGAATTTTAGTGGCATGTACCTGTTCCATCACTCCTGGAACAGAGAGTTCACTGTGTATGTTCCGAACGGGTCACGTATGTTTTGTGCAGCTGAGTGATGAGTTTAAGCTGCAAATTGAACTGATGTGATGAGTCAGGTTCTCAGGTGACTGACAAAGCAAAACTCCTGTGTCTCGAAATGCCAGTCGTCGTTATTGATAGAAAGCCCTACGCTTGGACACATCATCGAAGCTTTTGAGTTTTTTTTTTTAGATTGCTTTTGAGTTGTTTTATCTGACCGACATGGACATGTACCGATTGTTCTCTCGTGCCTCTCTAAATTCCTTAACCTTTCCATCCTGGGTTAACTAACTCGACTCCGTGTAGCTGACTTAATGTTTCAGTCGATTTGCACGTAAAGTTTATCTCAGATTGCGGATTTTGTTGGTTAATCTTACTGTCGGAAAGAAACTTTTAAGATTTTGTAAGGCGAAGGAAATCGAAGGAATTTGACACGGACAATGGTGTCAGGTCAGGGTGTAGAAAGGTGCATTGCGTTCAGCCAAAAAGGTGAGTCGACTCGACTCATGCCGGTGCTCGATCTGGTGGTTGCCCCGTCGCTCTCGTCTGCTCTGAGGTTAGGAATACTAAATCATGCTAGTAGTGTTTTCGTTTCGTCTAGATAGATATCCACCGATCAGGAACTAGTGTCATTTCGGCGATCCGATTCATGCCTCCATCATCAATTCCCATTATATCTAAAAATTTAACAGTGCCTTGTGGGCCCACAAACAATCGGCCGGCCTTTCTAGGCTAGCCTACACCAGACTATCAGATATCCCATTATAAACTTAAAGAAAAAGATGTCCTAATACTACTTAGTACAGATCTTTCGAAAAAAAAAAGAAATGAAAAAGAGACAAGACACGAGTCATTGTCCAAGTCTTTTCGGCCACATGACACGACAACACTCGACTTCTCTTTTATTACAGGGGCAAGTAGCAGCAGCAACTTAATTGCTAGGTGTCCTAGCTAATTATTCTCCGTTGCCTTGCCACGCAAAGGAAAAATATCTAATACATAAAGCAGCAAGCAGCTGCATGACGCACCAGATGGCGTCATTGATCGTCGACCCTTGTGTTTGCACGTCAATTCCTCCCAGCAGTTTCGACTCCATCTGACTTCGCCGGCAATAGAATCTCCGGCCATATTGGCAAATCTGCTGGATGCGCACGCGCTCCTGCGGACAGCCCTGTCACAAAAACGGCTCGCAGGTCATATTCATGACGGTTTCCACAGCCGTCCCGAATGCAACTGTTTCCACCGCGTAGAAGATGGCTTGACCACACACCGACGACATGATTGCCGGAGTGTGGAGCTTCGGCAACTAAAGACGCGTTTGGTAACCTGCAGTACGACTGGCCTGGCTCGCGGGCGATGAAAATAGCCCGTTTGGATACCCATATGGGAGATTGGGTTGTGCCGTGAATTGTAAAGCAGCCCGCAGCTAAATCCATGGACAGCGCTCGAGCGTCCAGCGAATCACGCTCGTTCTGCGTCTACACGATGCAAAAGTAGAGCTCCCCGCATGAGCACGGCCGACGATTGCACAAGCGGGAGCTTTTCCTCTCCAACGAAAAAGGGACAGAAAATATTTGCTCACCTCCTGCCGAAACACCCCATCCCGCTCACCGTCGAAATCAAAACCACCATGCTTCCCATCGAGCTATCTTCCTTGGCTGGTTAGCTACAGGCGGCTTCCTCATTTATTTTCATGATGCATATTTAAGCATACAAATTATTCATATTATCACTCATCACATGCTACAACTATGCCTATTATGCATGTTTACTAGTTCTCATTCATTTTCATATGGACCTTGAACAACTAGTAGTTTTAGTACGATTTTATTACCTTTTTCTTATCCTTGACTTGTGTGTAGGTGCTATGGACAATCATGGATAAAAGGAGCCAAGAAGATTCAATATGGAGAAGTTACATGCACCAGACTTAGCCATATGAGATACGGAAAAGTAATATTTTACCATCATCTCATATTGCCGATTCAAGACTATGGTGTTGTATCCCCCGTCCATACGAATCCAACGAGCCAAATACCATCTCAATTGAAGTCCGTATGAAGAAATGACGATCAAAACACTGCGTCCATCAGAGGGTTTAACGACCAGCAGTACGGGCAGAGCCTGCCGTACCGTATGGTCATACCGCCCTCCGACGGCTTTGTTTCTTCAAACGGAACAACATTTGTGAAGGTCCAATGGGCATATTCGGCCCCGAGCTCCGTCGTTTCGCTAAACCAACCTCCAAAATGCCTATTTAAAGAGGGGAAACCCTAGCCACCAAGAGGAGAGTCCATCCACGCCATAGGGGCGGAGCCCTGCCGCTCCATCGCCTCCATAGCCATCGAACACAAGATCTCCACCACCACACCACTCAAGAGGAAGAGAAGACTTGCATCTTGAAGGGCTACACATCGATCTTCATCATCATCTTCTTCAACAACGTCTTCCACATTGACCCCCTTTGTCTACTTTGTTATAATCCAAACTCTATTGTGGATTTGCACTTGCATTCAATTGTACCTTCATATAGCACCCATACTATTTCCATGATCTTGATCTTCTTTATGCATGAGTAGTTTCCTTGTTCTTGGGGAGAGATGGTGAAACCCTAGTAACATGGGTATGCCCTACGGGTGCCTAATATTAGCCTATTCGGTCTGGCTCGGCAGCAACCCGCATGATGATACGCACCTGATGACAAAGCCCAGGAAGGATTCGAGTTGGACCAAGACCATGAAGGAGGCGATTCCTTGAAGGATACAACTATCTCTAGATAGAAAATTAAAGGGTAAAACCCTAATCTGTAACCGACTCGACCTAACCCCGAGACCTGGCCTCCCCATATAAAGGCGAGGAGGGAATGTCAAGGAGGACAATCTCAACCCTAACATACTCACCCGCCAGATATAATCTGCGCACCCTTGTAACCTTTCGGATTCGCTGGTAATCAAGAACATACAAGCAAGAGTAAGGTTTTCCCTCTGGGGGCACGAACCTAGGTAATCCTTTGTCCCCGTGTTGCTTGTTTGTTAGCCGTTCCCGATCTCCAGCGCAACCTTCTTCTCCAAAATCCAAGTCCATAACAATGGGTATTGACGGGTCGAACCCTCATCACCTAGTATTATTATGCATTGAAATAAAGATGAACTATAACTTTGGTCTTTGATCTATTGATTTATGATATTATGTTAGATCTCTCTCTTTAGATGGTATGTGAAGTCGGCCACATATTATTTGCCTTCGAGACTAAAGAGAGGGAGATACCATTTGGACGTGTATGAGAGTATGTCTAGTGCTACTTTTGTGACTACAAGCATTGTCTTATAACCTGCACGGTCAAAGGAAAAATTAAGAGAGACTCACTAAGCTTATTACGATATCTATGGGGAAACCCTTAATTGTGGGCCTGTAGGAGTGATTGCTCGCAGGCATCGCAGTGGTTATTTAGAGATGACCTCATTACCTGATTCAAGAAAGCGACTTCCCACGAGTCTTGTAGTGAACATCTTATTATTGAGCTATCTCCACACATATCATGACGAAATACATAGATTATCCTAATCATACATAATTATCCCATGCTAGTGGTGAATCCTACACTCCTTGAGAACCCCTCAATCATATCACACAATACTTCATAAATACTCTCTTAATTTAGTTTACTTTTGTTATTTACTTTGTTACTAGTTACTTTAAATCTCTCTTGTTTACTATTCTAGCAACTTATAGTGTAGACTATTTCTAATCACTATTTAGGTGCGAACGTGGCCTCATTGACAACGTGGCTGCGGGGTTGTGTTGTTGCCACTTGCAAAGCTTCCATGGGACAGACTTACTAATAAATAGTTGCGGCTACAAGTACTGCAATAACCCTATTGTTGATCGCAGGAACCCAGACATCACCAGGGATAGGGTATCTTCCTATCCCTAAGGTCTTCAGACCATATCTAGGGCCGGTGCCTACAAAGATCGCCATCAGGACCTCCACTAGATTCCCCTGGGACATGAACCTAAAGGATATGAATGGAAAAGTAGTTATCGAGGTGGGTTGACCACAATTTTCCATTGCGCATCACTTGCAACTTGGGTACTTCCTCTTCTTTAAGAAGCTGAATGTGAAGGAGTACAAAGTTTTCACTTGCAACCACTCTTGATGTGATGTGGGAAAGCAGTGCCCTAAGCACCTTGATGACATGTCAAAGGTCATCTAACTATGTGAGGAGTGACTGGTTAGTGCTTAAGGTGTAGGATTTCAAGAACCTCATGTTATCATGATACTATGTGTCACTGTTAAACTGTGTGTCTGTAACACTGTACATTGTACTCCTGTTAACCGCAGTACTCTATCTATGTGTTTAGTGTTGTTCATGTTCTGATTGAGTTGTTATTGTTGTTGTTCATGCTCCTCTACTTTTGTTCTTCTTCACGTTCATGTTGTTCATGTTTCTCTGTGCTTGGTAACCTCACCACACTAGAGAAGAGGTTACTACAACGGCTATCGGTGGACAACCAAATAGACTAAGCTTTGCATGTAGCTGGCCAATGCATGCAAACAAACATCTGCACACCCTATCTAACAACGACCAAACACTTGTGTTCACAGGAAACCAAACAAACTCAAGAACATGTTTTTCTCCTGCTTTTGCATGTCCATGCCACCATGGGCTACCCCGGGGAGTTCCAAATTCGGGCCAGACAACCAAATCCGCTCTATGTATCCGTGAGCCCCGCGCTGCCCATGTCACTCACCATTACACTAGCATGTCGCCTGACATGGGTATGCCCTACGGGTGCCTGATGTTATCCTACCCGGTCCGGTCTAGTAAAATCCCATGCAATTATCCACTCCTGATGACGAATCCCAAGAAGGATTCGGGTGACCCAGGACCATGAAGGATGTGACTCCTTGGAGAACACGGCCAGCTTTAGATAGAAATTCAAAGGGTAAAACCCTAATCTGTAACCGAATCGACCTACCCTGAGACCTGGCTCCCCATATAAAGGCTAGGAGGGCACGACGAGGAGGATCTCACCTCATAATCTAGCACACAACTCGCCAGATCTCATCTGCGCACCCCTGTAACCTTCGACATCGTCATTAACAAAGAGCAGACAAGCAGAAGTAGGGTTTTCCCTCCGGGGTTCTGAACCTGGGTAAACCTCATGTCACCGTGTTGCAAGTCTGTTAGCTATTCTGCGATCTCCAGCGTCCCCTCCTTCTCCAAAACTCAAGTCCATAACAATGTACATTGACGAGTCGAACCCTCGTCAATCGGCGCCGTCTATGGGAACTGGGGATGTCGATCATGCGGTCGTGATGTCTCCACCCCCTACAATTTTGACTCCTCTGTGATGGAGAACCATCTTCTCTTTGGCGCCATCGACTTCACTGCCCACTCTCCAGCAACCCGCAAGGACTTCGATTCTGTAGGAGACGGAGTCGATGTGATGTTCGGAAGCCTATGCTTCCTTGTGGGCAAGGTGGGCACCCTTCACCTCCCTAAATGGGTGGTTCCTTCGGTAATCGCACCTGCTTTGTGGGTGCCACCAATCGGTGTCCTAAGCGCACCCTCGCTAGCGTACAATTCGGATGACAACTGTAACTCCGATATCTGTGACCCTCCCACGGAGGAAGGAACCTAAGGTTCCGGATCTGAGAGTTGCAGAGTAACGATCTCCCCCACTGCTACATGTGTGCGGCCGTCATCGATTCTCACGTCGACAACAAAGTCAATCCACCGGCTCCCCCTCCCGATCCGCAGGCTCCTAACGCCACGAATGGAGCCAACAGCCCACCACCCCCAAATCCCAACGGAAATGGGCCATTGGAATACGCCAACGGTGGTGATCACGCTCGCCAGCAGATCCATATCAATGAGGCCCAATGGGAAAGATTTATGGAGGCTGTGCGGGGCACCAACCCTCTGCTACTCGACGCCTCTCGCGACATGTTGATGGGCTATCACTGGCTCCACATAAAGGAGCACAATCGGCAGGTCGAGCAGAATAGAGAGCTCGAATAACGCAGGCAAGCAACCGATGAATCAAGCATGTGACGAGCCGTGCTCTCCTCCGCCGGCGAGTCCTCCTCCAAAGGCTACGACAACCACGCTGGCCACAAAAGCCGTACCTGACTGGAACGCATGGACCCTGCCGCTAGGCGCAAGGCCACTAAGGCACTAGATCTGTCCTTCATGTCGATGGACTCTCATGGCAACATAATGCCCAAAACACCACAGGACGCGGTCATGGCGGCTACCACGTACCTGGTAGCAAACCCGCCACCGGTCGGAGATCCCAGACACGCAATCCATAAATCTGCGATTGCGGACCTCAGGCTTGTGGGATCCATGCTGATCGGAGAGATGACCCCGGAGCCGAAGAAAAAGGATGCAGTGAAATTCACAAAGAGCCGCACTCCCTCATCCGACGAGGACGAACATGACCTGTCGCGGCGACGCCACAGTCGCGGCGAAGGAGCCGTAACTATGATGCTCGTGATGAGCTCATAAGATCGACAAATCACGCGCAAAACGTTCGTGCTCCATGGAATTGGAGGACGAAGACATAGAGCTCTGTGGTTCCAGATGCTTGAGCAGAGCCATACGGCAGACTCGGATGCCCAAGGGCTTCAAGATCCCATCGGACAACCCCAAGTTCGACTGCCTACAGGAGTCGAAGATTTGGCTAGATGATGACATCTCATCGGTCAAACTGCATGGTGGAAGCATGAATACATCCATGCAATGCCTTCAACTATAGCTGAAGGGCGCAGCCAGAGCCTGGCTCAATAACCTTCCCTCCGGGTCCATCTGCAGTTGGGAGGAGTTGGTTTACAGCTTCATCCGCAACTTCAAGGGCACCTACAAGAGGCCAGCCTCTATCGAGGAGTTGCGTGCCTGCTGCCAACGGTCCAAAGAGTCGATCCGCTCCTACGTATAACGTTGGTCCGTCATCAAGAACTCCGCCAAGGACATCTTGGAGGAGAGGGAAATCAACGCCTTTAACAGCGGAGTGAGGCATCGCAAACTCAGAGAGGAGCTGGGCCGGATCAAGCCCAAAACCATCAATTATCTGATGGACATCGCCAACCGCTGGGCGGATGGTGAATATGCCGTCAACTGAACCCATTCGGATGACGAAGATGACCTCGGCCGCCGACGCGACTGCCGAGGACAAAGAAGAGCGCGCGTCTACGATGATCGCGAAGAAGTCGATATGGTTGCGGCTGGCTACGCTGACTGCCGCAAGGAAGGGAACCACAACAGCAGCTACGGCGATAGCGGGAAACCCGCGCAGCCGTGGAAACACCGCACTCGGGATGACAAGCCATCCACATTCGACAAGATGTCGGGTCCCTGCACCATCCACTTATACATCGAAAAGCACGATGGTAAGAAGAAAGCCAGCCATCTTCTCAAGAACTACAGGGAATTCTAGAAGCTCCATGAGGGGTATGCCCAATTGCGGCGAGACACAATAAATCAGGGGTTTGGCTCCACCCCTAGGCCCATAGCATATGGCGCCCCACCACCGCCACCCGGAGGATCCGTGCAGCCTGTGGCTGCACCGACCCAGAACAACGGAGCAAAGCCGTACCCACGACGGTTGGGTGCCATGATGATACAAAAGGGACATCCATCCAACATGATCCAGAAGACGATCACTCGCTAGATAAACCTTGCAGTCACCTCTCCACCAGCCATACCTGAGTACCTCAGCGGCTTAGAGTCATGCGTCACCTTCGACCGATTGGATCACCCCTGCCAAATACCTCACCCAGGCCACTCTACCCTGGTGCTTGAAGAACAAATCGGTGGATTCAAAATGATCCGCGTATTCATGGACGGTGGCAGTGGCATCAATATGATGTTTGCTGGCACACTCGAAGCCATGCGGATCCTGCTCACCATCCTGGAGGCATCCGACATGACCTTCCACGGCATAGTCCCAGGGAAAGGAGTGTACCCCCTGGGAAAAATATGGCTCGACGTCATCTTCGGCACCCCTAAGAACTTTAGGCGTGAGCGGCTTGAGTTCGAGGTGGTCGACTGGCCTTCGCAATACCACGCCATCATCGGTTGTGTTGCATTCGCAAGATTCCTAGCAGTACCACACTATGCGTACCTCCTACTGAAGATGGGCCCAACGACGTCATCACCTTTACAGGAAGCTTCACCAAGTCCAATAGCTACGACAGATATTTCAACAAAATCTCCAAGTCTTTCGACATGCAAGAGGAGCTCGCGAGGTTGAAGGAGTCGACAGACAACAGTCTATCCCCTGTGACCATGCAAAACTCACCTGACCTGTCGTTCGACTCTACAGTCGACACCCAGGCTGTGCAGGTCCACCCGACGGACCCCACAAAGATGGCTCTAATTTCCAACAACCTGAGTCCCGCATAGGAACTCGTTCTCATCGAATTCCTTCGTGAGCGCTTGGAATTCTTCGCCTGGTGTCCCGCGGACATGCCAGGACTTCCTAGGGAATTCGCCGATCACGCACTCAATGTGTACCCGGATGCGCGTCCAGTGAAGCAAATGTTGCGTCGACTGTCCGAGGGAAGAGCGAAGGCAATTGGTATCGAAGTCAAAAGACTCCTCAATGCCAACTTCATAAGGGATATCAAAGAAAGCACCTGGGTAGCTAACCCTGTGCTGGTCCCCAAGAAGGACATGGACATCCTACAGATGTGCATGGACTTTATGGCGCTTAACAAAGCACTGCCCAAAGGATCACTTTCCCCTACCATGGATCAACAAAATCATCGATTCCATCGTGATATGTGAACGTATCGTTCCTCGGCGCCTACTCATGCTACAATCAGATTCGACTGAAGGTTGAGGACCAGGAGAAGACGGTTTTCATCATGCTGTTTAGGGTTTTCTGCTACAACACAATGCCTTTCGAGCTCAAGAACGCATACGCAACCTATCAAAGGTGCATGCAGGCTGCCTGAAAAACCAAATTGGTCGAAACATTCAGGTATATGTCGACGACATAGTAGTCAAGACCAAGGAGAGCTAGACATTGATCGATGATCTCCGCGAGATGTTCTATAACCTGGATCGATACAGGATCAAACTAAACCCAGAAACGTGCGCCTTCGGCGTCCCATCCAGACAATTGCTTGGGTACTTCATCTCTGAGAGAGGCATTGAGGCCAACTCAAAGAGAATCAAGGCTATACTAGCCATGGAGAAGCCAAAGAACGTCAAAGGAGTCCAACATCTAGCTAGGCAAATCGCGGCACTCAACAGGTTCATCAGCCGCATGGGTGAAAAGACTCTCCCCTTCTACCAACTGCTCCGCAAGTCGGACAAATTCGAGTGGACGGATGAAGCAGATGAGGCATTCAAAGACCTCAAATGCCTTCTATCAACATCTCCCATACTGGTGACGCCAACGGCGAGAGAACCCATGCTTCTCTACATTGCTACAACACACCAAGTGGTCAGCACAACACTCGTGGTCGAACGACCCGAAGACGACAAAACCCACGGGGTGAAACACTCGGTGTACTACCTCAGCGAGGTGCAACACCTACAAAGCAGAGGTACCCTCACTACCAAAAGATAGATTATGTCACAACTTCGGCTGCACGTCGGCTACATCACTACTTCTAGGAGCACCAGATAGTGGCCGTCAACGACGCACCACTGTCACACATCCTCAATAACCCCGAGGCAACGGGGCGAGTGGCCCTCTGGGGCATCAAGCTTTCCCCGCGGGACATCATCTATGAGCGGCACACCACCATCAAGTCACAGGTGCTTCCTGACTTCTTCGTCCACTGGATGGATCTGCAACTCCCAGACACCCCGGACATGTCCGAGCTATGGACAATGTACTTTGATGGGTCCAAACGGGGGGAAGGAGACAGAGCCGGAGTAATCCTGACACCCCCCCAAGGGGACAAGATGAGGTACGTGCTGCAGATGAGGTTTCGCGTATCCAACAACGAGGTTGAATATGAAGCGCTGATCCACGACACGCGGATGGCTAAAGTCTGCAGTGCCACGTGACTAGTCATCTATGACGACTCCAACCTCATTGTCCAGCAGACGATGAACTAGTGCGACCTGTCAGTGACAACATGATCGCCCACCGCGACCTCTACAACTCACTCAAAGGAGACTTTGACAGCTGTGAACTCCGGCATGTCGACTAGGAAAGCAACAAGGAGGCCGACAAACTTGCCAACATTGGCTCCACCTGCGCTCCGGTGCCACCGGGCGTGTTCCTCGCACAAATTTGTGAGCGCTCTATTAAGCGCAAAACTCCCAAGGGAACAGCCGATGCCATAGGATACTCGGGGGATGCGCCACCCGAGAAAGCAGAGGCACCTGAAGAACTAGAGACAGACATCGAGCTGATGAACCTCATGCAGGTCCTGGCAGTCGAGCAAACATGTGCTCAACCATACGTCAGGTACCTGATAAGCAAGCAACTGCCCGATGACCTGAAGGATACCAGGCATATCGCTCGCCATTCAAAAGCCTTCACCATCATCAACAACGATCTATACAAACAAAGCATCACTAGGGTACTCTAGCGATGCGTCACCAACAACGATGGGAAGAGCATCCTCCTCGACATCCACGAGGGCATCGGCGGCCACCATGCTGGCAGCCGTGCCCTAGTCGCCAAGGCTCTGCGAGCTGGCTTCTACTGGCCAACCGCGATGCGTGACGCCAAGGACATCATTGAGAAGTGCAACGCCTGCCAAATGTTTGCCAACAAACCACACGCACCAGGCTCAGATCTATGGCCCATACCATTGGCCCGGTCCTTCGCTCAATGGGGACTCGACATGGTTAACAAGCTGCAGAAATCCTCACCCGGGGGATACGTATTCCTCTTGGTGGCAGTCGACAAGTTCACCAAGTGGATCGAGTTCGCGCTCGTCACCAACCAAACTGGTGCTACTGCTATCAAGTTCTTCCAGTCCATTATCTACAGGTTCGGGGTGCCTCACAGCATCATCACCGACAATGGCACGAACTTCACCTCGAAGGAATTCCAAGACTTCCACGGAGGGCTTGGCATCAACATCATGTACGCCTCGGTGGCGCATCTGTAGACCAACGAGCATGTCAAAAAGGACAACGTCCTCGTCTACAATAGAATCAAGAAGCGACTCCTGTGCCCACTCAAACGATTGGCGGGAGCCTAGACAAATGAATTACCCTCCGTCCTCTGGAGCCTGCGCACAACGCCAAACTGTGCCACCGGCTACACACCCTTCTTCATGGTGCACGGAGCCGAAGCAATGCTGCCCACTGAGGTACGCTACAAGGCCCCACGGGTCATTGCTTACAGTGAGGCCGAATCAACGCCCGCACTCGAAGATGCCATCGATCTGCTGGATGAGGCCCCCGACATCGCCGCGGCCCGCTCGACGGTGTACCATCAAAAACTTCGCAACTACCATAGCCGATGGCTACGCCCAAGATCCTTCATTGAAGGAGACCTTGTGCTGCGACTCAAGCAGAAAGGGAACCTGAAGCTCGAGTCACCCTGGGAAGCCCCTACGTGATCACCGAAGTAATCCCAGGTGGCGCCTACTGCCTCAAGGACATCGAGTCCAGATTAGCATACTCCAACCCCTGGAACGTCGCACAACTGCGACGCTTCTACCCTTAGCTATGTTTATTTTCAATAAGGCTTTTCAGCCAAGCTACTTAGCCAAAACCTGTACTCTCTACTATGCGATGAATAAAAGCTAAGTTTCTTAGACAACATACCTTTTTCTTATGCAAATTTACATTCATAAACACGCTAGGGGGCTACGTCTCACCCAACGACTTCGTCGACTCTTAGGATAATGCATTACCCTGAGTAGCCGACCACATCAGGCTAACAAAAAGGACATGCAAAACCAACCAACAACAAGCACTACGTGCAACAAATTTTACAACATTTACAAGGTCAGAAAAAGCCCAACCGAAACTATATAGATTTTACATTGCTTTGTACAACTCCTACAGGACTTAACCATGCTGAAGCAAAACGTTCGTCCGCTCGTCGAAGAAATGCATGATATCTTCGGCATGGCGAGCCACCACGGCATAGTACGGGCGTATGTCCCATGCCATACCATACCATCTGGAGGAACGGGCGGCCCGCTGCTATCTCCGCCAAGTCCACGTCCCGACGATGTATCCAGACAAGGGCCAGCACCGCCTTTGCACCCGCAACAAGCTATTGGTGCAGAAGATCCTTCACGGCGTCTATGCTCCGAAACTTCCCTAGCAGCCCCAGGAAGTTGGATGGATCCGCATCTAGGGGGAACATGTCAACCCATATGGACACGAGTGACGATCTTGCGTGCTTCAAAACCTAAAGCACCTGATGGACATGGTCCTGCACTATTGTGACCAGAGTTGCTCGGTCGCGGTCCATCCAGAAGAATCCTCCGGCCTCCAACTCCTGTTGGGTGAGACAATTGAGCCGGATAGCAATGCGCTCCTTATCTTCCTGCAGAATAAGATTGACAACTTCAAAGGAGCAACAACTCAGAAGCCACAAACATCGGGCACAGCCACAAATCAAACGAGAGACATACGATAGTCACTTACACTAAAGCTGCTCGCCAATCTGCCGAAACTCGTCAAGGACATACTCCTCTCTCGCAACAACCCGCTCCGTCTTGGACTTCGAAACATCCTCATGACCACAAATGATAAGGATGTCCCTCTCCAAGCTTCGTATGCGGTCACATAGTAACGACAACTGTGACTCCTCACCGGTGGTCGGATGGGCAAATCCAAGGCAACTGGCGAAGTCACCAGAACAACATTCGAAGGGACCTAAGAGGCGCACAAATGACAAAGTATAAGGACAGAGCAACTGGTAGCAGTACAAGGAGAGGCATATATTCACAAAAAGAGCCACTACGTGGTAGTCTCAGAAGTTATCCAGTACATAACATTACATAAACTGAAGGAAAGGAAAAAGTCAATCTAACAAGGATAACTAAGCAGTAGACGGGCCCTGCGGGTGCATCACATCTGAAGCAGCCCCAGGCTCCTCGACCAGCGTCGCAGCCACCTTATTTTGCTCAGTGGCATAATTTTCCAAAAGCTCAATCAGGCGAGGGCCTTAGCGCTTGCATCGTGAAGCGAAGGGGGCAAACTCTACCTCAACGCCATCCGCATCAACTGGCATCCTGGAGGAGGCTTGGTTCAGGTCCAGCTGTGCGCCTGTTGCCAACGCTATCACTAGGCCAAGGGTAGCACCTACACCTTTATGGGTCTTCTTGTACTCTGCAGGTGCATCTCCCGCCAAGGAATCCGCCAGAGAATTGACATCGTCAAGTGCCACGCCCTTCGGGAAGATCTCCCGCTTGAAGTGCCCGAGGACCCCCTTAGCCTCAGCCAAGGTATCCATAGTGGAGCTGCAACAGTCTTCGACCGCGGCAACTGCATTCACAAGAGGGTCCCTGTGGTCCAGGACAGAGTGATCAAACGCGACACCTGTGGCATCTACAGATGCGTCAAATTAGGCTCAGATCGTAGCAAGGAAAACACAAAAAAGCTTGGAGGGAAATACTCGGGAAAATTCGATTGACTTACCAGACAACGCTTTTGCAGCAAGCATAAGCTGCTTCGTCATCTCCTTCTCCCGCAAGGCAGCTGTAACATCCTAGCATTAGAGCTTAGAAATAAACTGAACACAGATGTGTGCATTGCATTCATGCATAGAAAATCCGAATAATTTTCACGCTTTTGAACAAAACTTGTCAAAGTGATTGAAGATTCTCTCAACTTGATGGAACTGAAGTAGATCATCAAGTTGACTGCGATAAGTTTCAATATTACCTTTGCTTAAACCTTATTTTGGGTAAGGAAGATTTGATCTAAGGGCATATCAAATATAATAAAAGTTAAACCCTAATACATTACTTAATGATTTATATTTGATACTTAAGTAATCATATCCTAGTATTCATTACACAACTCATGAATACCAAGTTATAAACATAACTTAAGTAATAGGAGGGTAACAACTAAATCTTGATCTATCTTAATCTCATCTACGTATACCATGAGTATCATGGTAATACCTAACCTTAACTCTTTAGTGAGTTTGAGTAGGAAAGAAACCAAGTCAAGATCATTCACCATATATCTTTCTTTCCATATCAATCTTTAGCATCTCTAATGAATCTTAGCTTAATATCTGTTGTTCATCAATGTTGAGTAATCAACGATTCACCAGTTCCTAACCTATCAATTCTTGATCTATCAACTCTTGTACATATCATAACATTCACTTAGATCCTATAAAGAAAGAAGTAAGAAGAGGTAAGTAGTAATGCTAGAATTAAATATCCTCTATAGGATGGGAGAGTTGGAAGAGAATAAGATCAATGTGATAATTAATGGAGTTAACCCACTCCTGTAATGATAGAAGAGTTAATTGGAATATATGCTTATATGGTGATAAAGAAGATTACAAGGATGAATATTGAAGATAGTTACCAAGGAGCAATCCTATTGGATCAAATAGGTTTAGTCAATGAATAACATCTCCTAGTCTAATAGAGATAAACAGAAGGTAATTATAATACAACTGTAAAGTTGTATTGATGAAGACCTTGATTAGCCAACTGGAAACCTAAGCCATAAAGGATCAAGGGATTATAACGATCATGCTTTATTCACCAAGATTGAATGCTTATATCATGTATAAGTGACATTGGTGGATAGAACATGATTGAACCCAAATATAGATATGTTATTCTAAGTTAGCCATGACAAGTCACCATGATATAATGTGAAGTTGGAGTATTAGATACTGGAGTCAAGTAGAGACAAGATAGTATGATTAAGATGATGTTAGAGCAACATTGGATTATAGAAGTAGTATTTTCCTCTTGGGAAATACTAAACACTTAAGCTGAAGTAGGATTTGATATATATATATATATATACATCTACTGGAGTAATGTTGATGATGGATGATAAAGGAAGAGTATGAATGGATGCAAGTGTAACCATCTGTTGGATTGGAGGTTATCAACAGCAGAGTAGTTGATATAACCAAGTATAGATAGGAAAAGATTATGAAAAGCTTCAGTGTCAAGCTCATTGGATTTATAAATGGTTTTGGAAAAATAAAATATTGATAAGAATATTCTTGCGAAGTCACATGATGATGGATATGAAGAAGTAGTATATCTAGGAAAGGAATTCCTTAATTAGAAGTCCATGATAGTGAATTATGGAAGATAAGAATTCTTGGTAAACATTCAACTTTAAATCTTTAACCAAACATAATATCCATTTCATATGTTTGATCTATCATCTTATCTCCATAAAACTTTATAGGAATATTTTCCTATAGCAAATCACTTAAGCACATCTTTATCATTTTCAATTATCATAACCATATGTGTTTAGGAGTATCTTTATCAATTCTTTTCCATAAGACCTTCCAGGAAATAACTTTCTTTTCTAAAAGGTGAAGTCATTCTTGAACACCAACATAAGGACAATCTGTCTTAACCAATAATCTTTATTCATATAAATAAAAGGATGAACAAGAATATTAAAACTCCTAAAACTCATGGTAAACAATTACAATTTTAAACCCTAACTTTTATTTCAATCATATATGCCTAGAAACTATAGTTATCAATTCTCTCTCATAATTCATTTCAAATAATAACTTTCTATTTTAAAGGGTGATATTAATAAAGATCATAAACATAAAGACAATATGTTTAGCCATTAACCTTTATTCACATCAATAAAAGAAATATGAGAATATTAAATCTTCTAAGAACTTATGGTAAGCATTTTCAATTCAAACCTTAACTCATATGTTAGTTGTAATAAAAATATATATATATATATATATATTGCTATTTCCTAAATTTATGAGAATAATATTAACCATATTAATTACTCAAAACTTTATGTATCTAATAATGAAGGATCACTATATATAAAAGATTCTTTAATATTATAAATCAATAAGAATCAAAACTCATGGATTAATAGTAATGCAATCTTTAATAAGTTTATGAATACTAGATAAATTAAATTCATATCAAAAGATCCTACAAATACTAAAAACATTCCAATATTACTGCAATTATCTAGAAAATAAATTCTATGAAGAAAGATTCCAAAGTAAATGAAAAATACAAATCTTAAAACAAAAGTGTAAATACAAAACAAGAAAGGAAAACAGAAAACAGAAAAGAATAAAAAAATGGACTCATTCCAGAAGCTGGCCTAAAGCCCATTGCTTCACCCCTCTACCAGACGCTCACGTGCAGCAGCAGACACGTTTCGCTCGCTTTGCTACGGCCCAGAAGCAGCCTAGGTCCCAATTCATCAGAGGCTGACGGGTGGGATCTAAGAAGGACTGCAGGTTAAGTTGGAAATTATGCCAGGGGGTTTTCTGCAAAACGTCCATCGTCGTATTCCTCGCCTACTGGAAGCTGCTCGGTGGCAGTGGCCGATGCTGTCCTTCGCCGCCATGCGCTGTGATGCTCGCCGCCGACACTCGGAGTGGGGATAAGAGTGCCACCGCGATGTCCCTGCTCGTCCTCATCCTCACTTCTCCCTCTGAGACCTCTATTTCTTTTTCCTCTTCCAAAACCGAAACCCTAGCCTTGACCGTCGATGCACGCCGTCGTCCAGAGACCACCCGGAGCCATCCGAGGATGCTATGAGCTCCGTGTTTTCGCCCTCGTCATCCTAGAGGAAGGAATCGAGCTGGGATGTTCATGATTGACCAAATCGAGACCATCTTCTCTGACTCCGACGGAGTTCATCGTCGACAATTAGACCGCTCCCGACCACCTCCGGCTTTGTCGAGCCCTTCATCGTGTTTCTGGTGAGCTCACGAACCTCCAGCGCTCTCCACCTTGTTTCCCCATGGTCTCTGTGCATGTCCGCGTCGTTGGGCTTAGTGCGCCACCGTCAGCCGTCGCTGTACTCACTGTTCCGATGACCATCAGAGAGAGGCGCCACCCCATATGTGTTCTTCATACTCCACTGCATCGAAACCCTCGTGCCGCATCTCCCAGAACCCTCTCTGCCGCTGTTCCCGTAGCAACTCCAGCGAGGCTCCGACGAGTACATGTGGCAGGTGATGTGGCCATGGTCCCACCTGTTCGTGTCTTTGGCTAGATTATCTAGGAGTATGAAAAGTATTTTAGGGTCATGCTGATGTCATCGTGGCATCACGCCTGCGTCATCTTTGACCAGGTCCACTGTTGACTAGTCCATTGTCCATGTGGCATCCAACGTGGTATTGACCCCACTCGTTAGTGACCTTGGGTAGGTTTAGCCTTGGTAAGAAAAGTACTCCCTGTTTAGTAAATTGGTAAAAACAATATAAATTCAAATATCAATATTCCAGAAATGAAATAAAATGATTAAATCTTGTAAATTTAATATCTTTTGTTTTGTAATTCAGAAAATTATGTGTAATATATGAAAATTTTCAGAAAAATAAAGTCTATAACATTAAACTATTTTTTAACATTGATATGTTGAATATTCAAATAAATATTATTTAATAAAGAAATTGTAAGTAATAAAACTTTGAAAATTCATATTTTAATATTGGTAAATGTTAAAAATATAAATAAAATACCAATAATCTTAGAAAAATAAGAAATGTAATTTAAAACTATAATCATGCATTGTTATTTCACTTAGTTAAACATTTATTATTTATCATGTATTTATAAAGTAATAAACCTTGTAAAAATCATATCCTATTATTTATAAATCACAAAAATAAATTTAATATACCAAAATGATCACAAAAATAATACTTACATGTTAAAAATATAATATTCCACTTTTGAGTGAAATAAAAAATTAAATACTTTAATAACTTGAATATAAACCTATTTCCTTAATTAATAATTCATATAAAGGTAAATAAAATTTTCTAATAATTTTAAAAATTAGCCAATTGAGTCTAATAAATAGTATTAATCTTAAATATTGATAGTATGAAGTCAAAATGGTTTAAAACACTTTAAATACAATTTTATTGAATTATCCTTCAACCATAAGTGTAGATTATTTTATAAAAGGATCATTATCCAATATAAAATCTCCAAGAATAATTTGTAGTGAAATAAAACCTATTCCTTTACTTTAACCACAAGTTTATCAACATACGAAAACACTATAGTGAATTCATAAGTAGTTAAATAATATTATTACCTTGATTACAAACCATAACCACTCATTTATAAAAACATTAATGATTCTATTCCATTATAAGATTAAGAAACCACTACTCAAATAGAAGTAATACTATTCTTAAGTAACTTTAAGAAACCTTATAAAGTCAACATGATACAAATATCATAAGCAATATAACCGAAATCCATCTATGTCTTTAAAGTTAACTTTAGTCTACAATACTTTAAATATTATGATAAAAACTGCATTATGTGTTTTATAGTTTACTTTGGTTTATTTCAATTGAGACCTAGTGCATCTCAATACCAAACTAACCAAGTTAAAAACCAAGATAGATAAGTCTCAAATACTAACGATGTCATTATTCAAATAGAGTAATTCTTTCTTACTCAAGGACTATAACTGGTAAGAACACCTAATAATGTTAACTTAAGGTTAAATACTTTTGCTTAGTTAAATAAAGAAATCTTTTCTTCAAAAGTTATTTGTTTTGCCACTTCAGTCAACATATGACAATTAAGAATAATCACATTACTTTATACTTTACTTGTATACTTCGGATTGATAACACTTAAGTCCTTTATAAGTGACATTACTTGTAAAGTAAAAATTGGAAGATAAACAATTATAGTATAAGCAGTCTTGAGTAGCATTCCAGATTCGTGTACCTTGTTATTGTATACCATTATAATTACATATTGTTTCACACACACTCACAAGCCTTAATAAGAAGCACACATATTGTCACATCCCAAGATTTTCCAAATCTTGTAATGTGAAAATAAATGAATAAAATAAAACTTCGTTTGATTTTCAGGGCCAGAAGAAACTTTTTGAATTCAATTGGAACCTCAAACCTATTTGGATTAAATAAAAACATAAAGGGATTTAAAAAGATAAACATTTTAAATAAAGGAAAGTAAAATATTTTGGAAATACTATTTTGGATCTTTTAAACAAAAGGATTTGGTTTTCAAAAGAAATGAAAGTTTTATAAATAAAGATTATTTTATAAAGCCAAATTAAACCTTGGCCAAGCCTTTGAAATAAAACATTTTGTTTTGATAAAAGTAGTAAAGGTTTATTAAATAAAATATTAAGGATTTAATATCCAAGTTTTATTAATAAAGGATTTGCTATTTCCAAAACATCAAAACTTATTTATTTAGTTAAAATATGTTTTCCAAGTATTTTGTATTTTCAAATAAAACCTACTGATTTGGTTTTGAAAATATTTGGATTTCAAATAGAGATTTTATTAAATAAATCAAATCCTATTTGATTAATAAACCATGGTCCATTTTATTTAAATAAAGAATGGAACCTAAAAAGATTTAAAATATTATTTCATTTTGGATTTTGGTCTATGTTACTGAACAGAACCAAAATTCATAATGCAAGGTTTGGTGATCGCTTGATTTGATTTGAACATCATTTGGTTGTTTGAATTTCAAAACAAAAAATAGTTATAGAAAAAGAAAAAGCCTGCAGACAGAAAAAAAATAGAGTCTGGACCAGCCCAGCCGGCCAAGCCCACAAGGCCCAGAACCTGCCCAGCTGTTCCTCCCCGAAGAAAAACGTTTCATACTCATTTTCGAACCCACGCAAAGACTGACCGGTGGACCTCCCTTCCTTCTCGCATCCCCACTGATGACTGGACCCCACCTCCCTGTTCATCCTCCTCACCCGCGCGACCCCTTCTCCCCCAAACCACGCTGCCGTTCTCTATCATTCAACCGCGCGTAAATTCACGAGTAATGGCCGTGTTAATCTTGCCCCTGACCATGCGTACATAAGCACCTCTCCTCCCTCTGTCATTCCCTGCAAATGCCAACTCCACATCGCCACCAGGCTGCTCGGAATTTCTCTGACACCACCGCAGTTCCGACCATCGTCCTCCCTCGATTCCGGCCGAGCCTCGCCACCTCCTGCATCCCCGACCAAGCTCACACCTTGACCACTCCCTGGCGTATCTGCCTGTACCCTTCGTTCGACCGCGGGCGCCCTAGAGTGTCACCTTCGATAAGCTCCGACCTTGCCGCCGCGTCTGTCTACAACTCCGGCAAGCACCCAGGTAGTTTCAGACCGCCCCGCGCTTTCTAAATCACGCTCACACATTCGCCTCACTCTCCTGCGTTTGACCACACCTTCGGTTTGCGTTCTCATGAACCACAGCATCGTCTCCGACCGCGACCAGAGCACGCCGTCGATAGAATAAACTCCGGCGAGGAATTCCTCCTGCCCTCGTGCGCCCCTTGCCCCGTCGACCACACGACGAGCTTCCCCAGCCTCCTGCGATCTCGGTGAGCCTACTCCCTCCCTTTTTCGCTTCCTGCCTTGCCAGCGCCGCCATCATCTGGCCGCTCCGCCGCTCGCCGTTGTCCTAGCGCCGCCAACCTTTGGCAAGTCAGTAGGAGCCGTCCGATCCAGAACCGATGCACACGACTGATTGACTTATCGACAGGGTAAGATCGATCCTGCGCCGCACATCTCACTTTAGATTCTGCGGTCCACGTTGCCGATCCGGCCGAACCGGTACCTTCCAATTAGACAGTGCCGCGTGTCACCATTTCTGTTTAAAAACAGAATTGAAATCAGAATAGAATGTGAATTTCAAACCTTTGGAACTTTTGATCCACACGTCCAAAAATTACAAATTTTATACCGTTGAAATCAGTAGAACAAACCCTAGTCAACCATGGAATTTGTTTAGCAAATAGTATCTGTTAGTTTGTTTGTTTTTTGCAGAAACTTTTGTATGCTTGTTAAGACTAGAAAAATAATTCAAAAATGTTTTTGAGTTTGAAACCTTGGCAAAATAGTTTATGGTGAACTTACTGACCCTAGGAACCAACCCATAGTTTGGAAAATGGATTTGGTAAAGTTTAGGATAGAAAACTTGATTTAGTCATTTCTAGCCAAATGAAAATAATGGTTTTGATATGAAAATGTTTTTGAAGTAAAAACTTTGGGAAAATGTTTTGGACCAAACCTACTGACCCAAAACACCAAGTTTTGCAAATTAGAAACTCATTGGGTGAGAAACTTAAAAGTTTTGCTTTGATAAAAATATTTTCCACCACATAAAATGATGATTGGATTTAAAAATGGTTTTGGACAAAATCCTTTTGCTAATGACTTTGCCACTTAGAAAAATGACCACCTTGGACCTTACCAAGTTTAGAATGCCTAGTGGAGACCATCTTTACAAATAGAACCATCTCTTGCATGCTTGCATGCATAGCTTAGATCCCATTGTTTTATGTGTGTGAATTGTTTGATTGATTATTGGTTTGGAATGCTAGTTGATTTTGGTGTTTCTTGATTGATTGTAGTGAAATTAGCAAAGTGTGAGACTAGCAAGATCAAGGAGTGAACCATCATTCCCTACCAAAAAGGCAAGTTACATTATCATCTAAAGTCCTACTATTTTCTTATACTTAGTGGATTTTGAAAACATGCATGAAAACAATTTTATACTTATGCTATGCTAAATCCTAATAGGATTCCCTATACACTCCTTAGTGAAAATATGTAGTTGTTACATGCTTAGCCATGCTATATTTTGAAAAGAGATACATGTTGAGATTTTATGAAGTTGAGAAAAGGACTTGTAATTTTATATAATAAAACAAGGACTCAATGAACCACCTGGGTGGGCAAGGATACTTTGAGTATTGGAGAAGGTGGCAACAAAAGGAACCATGTCTATGGCAATTTCTTTGTGTTGTGCTCCAAAGGAAACCACCCAGGAAACTTAGAGATTGAACATGTTTCTCCAATTGTGGCTTTCGTGTGCAACCACATGCTATTATGACTCTGGCTTAGTCAACTACATTGGGAAGACCCATACATTGTCTTCAGTTTACTGGACATGGGGATCTGGAATGCTTCATGGGTGCTGAAGACAAGCTAGCAATGGTGTATGGGAGGACCCTTTGGAAAGACTTCGTCACATTCTCAATCTGCCAGTACTCCATCTTGGTGAGTGCTAATCCAGTGGCCACTGGTGGCAACAAGATGGGATTGTGACATGTGGGTAAAGTGTACTCCTTCTGCATGTCACATCCCAAATTTTAGATTTGGTCTTGCATATCATTCATATCATTGCATCATGCTTTTCCATGCAAAACCGTCGAGTGAAAAGGTTCGGCGAAACCCCATTTGCAAAACCCTATTCTTTTTGCTACGAGGTTCCTGCGGGAAGCTTTAGTAGGACTTGCGACAACCACCCTTGTAGATAGTGGTTACGCTCAAACCTTGATGCTAGATTGTTCCCCTCGACCATACGAACCCGTAGGCGCAAGAATCGCTCAAATCGGAGCTCGTACGGAGAAGTTGCGGCCGTTTTAGTAAGCCGCCGGAAAACGGTCCGAAAATTTGGACCGATTTCCGAGTTCTAGTCTAATTCTGGACCGAATCAGTTTAGGATTTCCACGCGCAGGGCCACAAAAGGGACCCCACCTAGCCTCGTTAACCGTGCCCGACCCCGCCGCCTCCTTGCCTCGCGCGATCTCCACCTCGGGAACCGCGCGACCCCGCCGCCTTCGGCCGCCGCCGCCGCCGGCCGTCGCCCGCCCCGCCGCCAGGTACCGCCGACGCCCCGCACGCCGCCGCGCCATCTCGCCGCCTACACCCGTGCGCCACCCGCCTCGGCCTGCGCGCCGACCTCGCTGCAGCCGCCGACGCCGCCGACGCCGCCGCTGCAGCTTGCGCTGCTGCTGCTGCGCCGCCAACCGCCGCTGCGCGCGCTCGCTGCTGCCGCAGCTGCCTCGCTGCGCTGCCGTGCCGCGCCGCTGCCGCTGCCCTGCTGCGCGCTGCGCGCCGCGTGCGTTACCGCATACGCTACTGCGCCTTCGCGCGCACACACGCGCGCGCACGCACACCCGCACGTACGCGCGCCGCGTTGACATTATTGATTCGTTGCGCTAACCGTGTATGTCCGTGCAGGAAGAACCCCGACGCCGGAATCGATCGCCGTCGCTGTCTGGAACTCGCCGCCGTCCGTTTCGCCGTTTGTTTCTGGTAAGACAGCAGCCATCGTCAGATCTCAGATCAGCGGCTTAGATCGTTAGTTGACCGGTCAGACTCAGGCGTTGACTAGTCAGACGCCCAGTCAGCAGACGTTTTGACCAGTCAACAGACACAATTGACTGGTCAATTTCGTTAATCCTTCTAGTTGACAGATTTCGGTAGAATCTTGTAAATTGCATAGAAATTAAACCGCTTGGCCAAAAATTACAAATAAAATATGTGTAGTTTCAGTGAGTCGTGTAGAATCTCGCTGTACCTTTGGTTCAGGCTTTTGCAGCAAGGTTTAGTACAGTTTAATCAAACTAGTTAGTGGCCTTTTTGGAGTAATAAATTCGTAGAAAAAGATCCGTACCTCCAAAAATCGCGTATGATATGTCCCTGGATTCAGTGGAACAAGGGGAATCTCATCGTGAATTAAAAAGATAGGCTTACAGTAAAATCTTCTGCAGAAACTGTCTAGTGGCTTTCTGCAGTGTTTTAATTACTCGGAGAGTTTTATAATTCCTTTTTGAGTAATTCCAATTGGTACTATTTCTATTCAGCAATGCCTATGCGGTAGAATTTTCCCAAGATTTTACAAACAGTATACTACCGGTAGTGAATTAATTGATTTCTAGCTCTAGTTTGGAGCATTACTTTTGCTTAATAGTTTTCCTAGCGCTAAAACTATTTTCCATGCATGCAATCGGTAGTATTATGGTATAGGATGTTGTGGTGCAGCTGTAGCACCAATTCACTTGTCGTTCTTGCATTCAAGCATCATCTTTGTTGCATATGCTTGTGGATTGTTTGTTTATGATTGCAATTGTATCGTGTAGATTGTGACGAGTGCAACGCTTGCTCGTGTGTGGATTGTTCCTCCGACCGCTATAACCAAGGCAAGTAGATGCTACTTTGTTCATGATATCGTCCTACTATTTTCAATGCATTGTCGTGTATTTTGTAGATGCATGTGTAGGATGATACTATCGCTATGCTATGTCCTATTATGTGGTAGGGCTTTCCTTGTAGATGAACCACCGTTGGTAGATGTGCTTAGCCATGCTTGTTGTACGAGGGCTGGGTTATATCACTGAGACTTGTTTCTAAAAGTATTGGTTTGTGAAAACTAAAACAACTTAATCAATGAATCCCCTGGGTGTGATGGTATTGATAATTTTTGGTGGTTTATTGCGGAAAGGCACCCATGTATCAAGAGAGAATGATTGGATTCTTTATTGTGTAGCTTACGTGTACAACCATGTGCCAATAATGGAATGGGAGGTTGGTTGGACTTAGTAGGTTGTGGTAACTCGAACCCGCGTATCCAGAGATGTAGAATTTTGGTAGGTTGGACCGGTGCGCGTCGGGATTGAGGAGCTACTTCCCGAACAGTCTCTTCTTGGACTTCTCCCTATCATCACCCAAAATGAGAGTGATGGTACGAGCTGGGCTGGCCAAGTCACATGGGTAAAGTGTACTAACCTCTGTAGAGTGTATAATCTAATCGATTAGCCGTGTCCCCGGTTATGGACAACTGAGTTGCTTGATATTGATTCCATGACATGTTTCTCGCTCATTCTAATTTCATAATTGTTTTAATATTGTTGGGTTAACTTAATTGGGATCTTTTCAAAGAAAATCAAAAACTGTTTATGAAAGTAGGACAAATGTATTTGCAAATGCAAGCCAGACACAACTCCAATTGCCAGATATGCATGTAGATGTTAGTACTATTGTCTCCTTTACTAGCTCTACTTGCCATACATTCCATGTATTGACCCTTCGGGGCTGCTACGTTTCATGTTGCAGGTTATTCCGATTTTGATTGATCATTATAGGCCACGGTACTCCACTCGGCACTTGTTCACTTGTGGGCAATTTGAAGAATGGAGGATTTACTTGTTTATGTTGCTACCTGAATAATTTGAGCTAGCTTTGTGCTAAGCTTTTATTGTAATAATGGTACTCTGGATCATCGTTATTCATGATACACGGATATTTTGCTATGTTATCTATCTTACTCTATTGTAGGCCAATGAACCGATCCAGGGATTGGCATGTCACATAGAGGCCACGGTCTTTTCAGAACCGGGGTGTTACAGGATGGTATCAGAGCCCGTGTGTCGACTGTAGGATCGTGACCTAGGATTGGATTAGAAAGCCATAGAATTACTAAAGCCTATATTAACTCTGTCTTTCATCTTATGCCTGTCACCCCCGTAAATTCTTACCCTATGCTATTCTCACACTTTCCTCTTTTACTTGGTAGATGGGAGAAGTCAGGACTGGGTATGCAACCATGGAGTCACCAAGGCCCTTTGCAAGGCAGTTAGCACAGCTCTCGCAGACATTGGGGCCACTGCCTATGTTCAAGGGAAGAAGGCTGTACACCTATGGATATGGAGAGGATGCATGGGAGATCACTACCTTCATATTCAGAGATGCCGCCTTGCCAAACCCCGCGCACTTGGTCTACACCAAGACATACTGCAACTGGGGACTTGGAATCAACTTGGCCATACATGAAGCCCTGTCTCGCCAGTGCCATTATGTCCGACACCTACTGCCAGCAGATTCACCCTACCGTGACTATGGAAGGCGTGGTGAAGATGGGAACATTGTGGTTACCCCGGGCGACAGGAACAACATGCCGCCCCATCGGAGGCACATAGAGGACATGGAGAGGGAGAATGGAGCTCTAGCAGAGAAGGTGAGGATGATAAAGGAGATTGCAGATTTTACTAGCAATGGTATGGTGGTCCAAGGACAAGAGATTGACACTTTGCATGAAGCTGTGGGAGTTCTGGAGAATGTCCTGATAGCCAGAGATGAAACCATAGCTCATCTTCATGGTACGGTGCAGGAGAACACCCAGAACATACAACAGTTGCAAGGGACCGTCCAGGAAAGGGACCAAACTATTGAAGCTATGACAGCCCAGATTGCCGCTCTCCAAGCACAGCTGAATCCACCCTCTGATGATGACAATGGAGATGATGGCAGCAATGGGGATGATGATGATAGTGGAGACGATGATGATGATGAGGACGAGGATGATGATGATGGAGACGATGATGGTGGAGGAGATGAAGCTGTAGCAGTTGCAGCTGAGAGTGAAGAAGAGGAGGATCCAGAAGAGGTGGAGTTCGAGATCTCAAGTGATGATTCAGGAGAAGTGTACACTCCGCCGCCATGGTTGTACCGCGAGCCGAAGCGCCAACGCATGACAGCAAGGACCTACTGCAACCTCTTCAAGAAGTAGATAGAAGTCCACCAATTAATCCACGTTAGGCAAATTCGTTAGGATTAGTCTCGATCGATGTGAAACTTAGTTCGTGATAGTTTAAGAGTGTTTAGTTGCTTATTTGTGTACTCCAATATCACAGGAATTATTTGTGCGAATTATATGAAAGAGTTATGACAATTTAGTTATCATCTGTGTTATTTTCGCTGCAGTTTTCTGCTGATACAGCAGTACTGCGCGATTTTTCATTTTTTCTGGTAACTCAGAAAAATCTGAAAACAATTGGGCTGATGCGAAACTCTCTGTGCTATATGCACAAAAATCATCTAAATTTTCTGACGAGTTTAAGTCAGGCGGAAAAATTCGTGAACGCTGCTGGACTGTTCTGGCAGATTGCTGTTTTTGCTGTTTAGTTGATCAACTGTTTAGTTAACCATTGCCAACTCTTATAAAACTATTTCAGTAGGTATATACTACTAGGATAACACCTAGGATGTTGCTGGATCACTTGTTTGTTGATGTGTTGCTTGCTTGTGATTGTCTGCTATTGTTTGTTGTTATTTGATCATATGCATGGGTAGAATCCTATTGTCGTAGTTGATTCTTTCTAAACTTACCTATGCTGAACCGCATATGCCTCCCCGCCATCAACCAACTGAGATGGAGCAGCTCATGGCAGCTCAGGAACAGCTGACCCAAGTGATGACTTAGTTCATGGCAAATCAGAACAACAACAATGGAAACAATCAGCCTCAGGGAGATGCTCTCACCAGATTTCTGAGGCTAAGGCCAGCTAAGTTCTCTACTGCAACGGAACCAATGGTTGCTCTCGACTGGTTGCATTCAGTCAACAAGGATCTAGTAACTGTCGGATGCACTGATGCTGAGAAAGTGAGGTTTGCCGCTCACTTACTGGAGGGACCAGCCGCTTCTTGGTGGGACACATTTCAGATCACCCACCCGCTGGATACCGTGACTTGGGAAATGTTTGAGGAAGGTTTCAGGACCAACCATGTGTCTTCAGGAGTTCTGAGCCTGAAGAGGAAGGAGTTCGGCAACTTGCGCCAAACCAATCGCACCGTGGCCGAGTACATTGAGGAGTTCAACAACCTGTCCCGTTATGCACCTGAGGATGTTGACACTGATGCCAAAAGGAGGGAGAGATTCCTGGATGGACTCAGTGATGAGCTTTCAGTACAGCTACTTGTGGTTTATTGCCCCACTTTCCAGGAGCTTATGGACAAGGCCAGGATCTTGGAAGGGAAGCACAAGCAGGTGGAGAACCGCAAGAGAAAGAGCAATACTCATCACTCTAGTTCACACCACAAGTCTCGCACTTCATATGATGGATTCTCCAAGCATGGAGGGAGTGACCATGGGAGCCATGACCGCCGCGATGGGCATCGCCATGACAACCATAGGAGCAACCACCACAACCACAAGGGAGGGCACTCTCACCACTCTGGAGGACACGGTGGACATGACCGCAACCGTGATCGCAGCTTCGTGAAGAAGGATCTGAGTGAGGTGACGTGCTTCAAGTGTAAGCAGAAGGGACACTATGCTGACAACTGTCCGGAGAGGAAAGGACTGAAGCCAACCAACGACGAGAAGGCCATAGTGAACCACATGAATGTGGAGGAGATTCCAGATGAGCCTGACCTTGTGATTGGTAAGTTCCCAATCAACACTTACCCTGCACTTATACTTTTCGATACTGGTGCATCGCATTCATTTATATCAAGGGCATTTGTGGATAAGTATAAGCTACCTACTGAGTCTATGAAGAGGTCTATTAGAGTGAGTTCACCTGGAGGAGATATGATAGCTAGCGCGGGATGCCGCGACTTAACTGTGAGGATTGGAACACACAACTTCATTGCACATTTGGTAGTGTTGGATTCACAGGGATTAGATGTCATTCTGGGTATGGATTGGATGTCTATGCATGGGGGACATATAGATTGCGCACAGCGAGCTGTTTCACTCAAAACCCCAGATGGTAAGAGGATTAGATTCAAGTCGGCTGCACGACCGAGAAGGTGTAAGTTGAATTCTCTTAAGGGGGTTAGCATGGATACTGTACCAGTGATTAGGGATTACCCCGACGTGTTTCCGGAAGAGCTGCCAGGGATGCCACCTGACAGAGATGTAGAGTTTCTTATCGACCTGATGCCGGGAACAGGACCTATAGCAAAGAAACCGTATAAGATGGATGTGGATGAGCTGAAGGAATTGAAGAAGCAGTTGAAGGAGCAACTGGAAAAGGGATTCATTCAGCCTAGTTCGTCGTCATGGGGTGCACCTGTTCTGTTTGTGGAGAAGAAAGACAGCAGCAAGAGATTAGTGGTGGACTATCGCTCGCTGAATGAAGTAACCATCAAGAACAAGTACCCTCTACCAAACATAAATGATTTGTTTGACCAACTGGAAGGAGCAAAGGTGTTCAGCAAGATTGATCTGCGATCAGGCTACTTCCAATTGAAGATCCGAGAGGAGGATGTACCAAAAACCGCCTTCACCACTAGGTATGGTTTATATGAGTATAAAGTTTGTCTTTTGGACTAACGAATGCCCCGGCATACTTCATGACCATGATGAACAAGGTATTTATGGAGTACTTGGACAAGTTCGTGGTGGTGTTTATTGATGACATACTGATATATTCCAAGAATGATGCTGAGCATGAGAAGCATCTGAGACTGATTATGGAGAAGCTGAGGGAACACAAGCTGTATGCCAAATTCAGCAAGTGTGAATTCTGGCTTAACACTGTTGGATTTCTTGGACACGTAGTGTCAGGAGAAGGAATTGCTATTGATCCAAGCAAAGTGACTGCAGTAACTGAGTGGGAAGCACCCAAGAATGCGGGAGAGATTCGAAGCTTTTTGGGACTTGCTGGATATTACAGGAGATTCATTGAAAACTTTTCCAAGATTGCTAAGCCGATGACTGAACTTCTGAAGAAGGAGAGGAAGTTTGAATGGTCAGACGTATGTGAAGCCAACTTCCAGGAACTGAAGCGTCGACTAGTGACCGCGCCTGTTCTATGTTTACCAGATCTTCAGAAGAATTTCCAAGTGTACTGTGATGCTTCTCGACAGGGACTTGGGAGTGTGCTGATGCAAGATGGGAGAGTAGTGTCGTATGCCTCGCGACAACTCAAGCACCATGAGCGGAATTACCCCACACATGACTTGGAGTTAGCGTCAGTGGTTCATGCGCTCAAGGTATGGAGGCATTACTTAATGGGAAAACACTGTGATGTGTACACCGAGCACAAGAGCCTGAAGTACATATTTACACAGAAGGAACTGAACATGAGGCAAAGGAGATGGTTGGAACTTATCAAGGACTATGATATGAATCTACAATACCACCCAGGAAAGGCCAATGTAGTAGCAGATGCTCTGAGCCGGAAGGTTTATGCCAATGGATTGACAATTGGTGAATTGCCTAAGGATTTGTGCAAGCAATTCAAGGACCTTAGACTGGAAGTAGTGTCTGAAGGATACTTGGCAACAATGGAAGTCCAACCGACGCTACAGGACAGGATCATAAAGGCTCAGGTAGGAGACAAGGAAATAGAGGAGATGAAGGAAAAGATGAAGGAGAATCGGGAAAAGGATATTCGCGAAGATGAGCATGGTACCTTGTGGTATGGAGATCGTTTGTGTGTGCCCAGCGACCCGGAGATAAGGGAGTTGATTCTGCAGGAGGCTCATAGCTCGCCGTACTCCATACATCCGGGCAACACAAAGATGTATATGGATTTGAAGAGCAGATTTTGGTGGAACAACATGAAGGGAGATATCGCCAAGCATATTGCCCTATGTGATGTGTGTAGCCGAGTGAAGGCAGAACATCAGAAGCCAGCAGTACTGCTACAGCCATTGCCCGTGCCGGATTGGAAGTGGCATAGAGTGGGAATGGATTTTATCACAGGATTGCCCAGGACCAGGTCAGGATATGACTCTATTTGGGTAGTGGTCGACCATTTGAGCAAAGTAGCCCACTTTATTCCAGTGAAGACGACCTATACGAGTGCAAAGTTGGCCAAGATTTACATGGACAGGATTGTGTGCCTACACGGAGTTCCCAAGAGTATCGTATCTGATAGAGGCACCCAATTTACCTCACACTTCTGGCGCCAGCTGCACGAGTCACTTGGTACTAGATTGGAGTTTAGCACACAGCGTTTCACCCACAGACTGATGGACAGACCGAGAGGGTGAATCAGATTTTGGAGGACATGCTGAGAGCTTGCGCCTTGGCTCATGGCTCTAGTTGGGATGAGAATTTGCTGTATGCGGAGTTTTCCTACAACAACAGCTATCAAACAAGCATCAAGACGTCACTGTTCGATGTGCTGTATGGGAAACGGTGCCGAACACCATTGCTATGGGATGGAGTAGGAGAACGTCAGTTGTTTGGACCTGATTTGATCAAGGATGCTGAGGAGAAGGTCGCCTTGATTAGGGACAGGCTGAAGGTAGCACAATCAAGGAAGAAGAGCTACGCTGACGCCAAGCGCAAGGAAGTGGTGTATGAGATAGGTGATAGAGCATACCTTAGAGTATCGCCACTACGCGGAATCAAGAGATTTGGAATTAAGGGTAAGCTGGCACCTCGATTTATTGGACCGTACCGGGTCTTAGCACGCAAACGGGAAGTTGCTTATCAGTTGGAGTTGCCAGAGGCTCTGTCCGCTGTTCACAACGTGTTCCACGTGTCCCAGCTGAAGAAGTGCCATCCGGAAATGGTGGATACACCATTGAGAGACACTGTACCGCTAGAGGAGGTTCAGCTTGAGAATGACTTGACCTATGAGGAGAAACCGGTCAAGATTCTGGAGACAGCAGAGAGGATTACCCATACCAAGCCGATCAGGTTTTGCAAGGTACATTGGAGCCACCACACCGAAGAGGAAGCCACTTGGGAGCGTGAGGATGACATCCGAGAGGACTACCCACACCTATTTGCTAGCCGCGCCGAATCTCGAGGACGAGATTCATCTTAAGGGGGTTAGTCTTGTCACATCCCAAAGTTTAGATTTGGTCTTGCATATCATTCATATCATTGCATCATGCTTTTTCATGCAAAACCGTCGAGTGAAAAGGTTCGGCGAAACGCCATTTGCAAAACCCTATTCTTTTTGCTACGAGGTTCCTACGGGAAGCTTTAGTAGGACTTGCGACAACCACCCTTGTAGATAGTGGTTTCGCTCAAACCTTGATGCTAGATTGTTCCCCTCGACCATACGAACCCATAGGCGCAAGAATCGCTCAAATCGGAGCTCGTACGGAGAAGTTGCGGCCGTTTTAGTAAGCCGCCGGAAAACGGTCCGAAAATTTGGACCGATTTCCGAGTTCTAGTCTAATTCTGGACCGAATCAGTTTAGGATTTCCGCGCGCAGGGCCACAAAAGGGACCCCACCTGGCCTCGTTAACCGTGCCCGACCCCGCCGCCTCCCTGCCTCGCGTGATCTCCACCTCGGGAACCGCGCGACCCCGCCGCCTTTGGCCGCCGCCGCCGCCGCCGGTCGCCCGCCCCGCCGCCAGGTACCGCCGACGCCCCGCACGCCGCCGCGCCGCCTCGCCGCCTTCACCCGCGCGCCACCCGCCTCGGCCTGCGCGCCGGCCTCGCTGCAGCCGCCGCCGCCGCTGCAGCTTGCGCTGCTACTGCGCCGCCAACCGCTGCTGCGCGCGCTCGCTGCTGCCGCAGCTGCCTCGCTGCGCTGCCGCCTAGCCGCGCCGCTGCCGCTGCCCTGCTGTGCGCTGCGCGCCGCGTGCGCTCGCGCGTGCGTTACCGCATGCGCTACTGCTCCTTTGCGCGCACACACATGCGCGCACGCACACCCGCACGTACGCGCGCTGCGTTGACGTTATTGATCCGTTGCGCTAACCGTGTACATCCGTGCAGGAAGAACCCGACGCCGGAACTGATCGCCGTCGCTGTCCGGAACTCGCCGCCGTCCGTTTCGCCGTTTGTTTCCGGTAAGACAGCAGCCACCGTCAGATCTCAGATCAGCGGCTTAGATCGTTAGTTGACCGGTCAGACTCAGGCGTTGACTAGTCAGACGCCCAGTCAGCAGACGTTTTGACCAGTCAACAGACACAATTGACTGGTCAATTTCGTTAATCCTTCTAGTTGACAGATTTCGGTAGAATCTTGTAAATTGCGTAGAAATTAAACCGCTTGGCCAAAAATTGCAAATAAAATATGTTTAGTTTCAGTGAGACGTGTAGAATCTCGCTGTACCTTTGGTTCAGGCTTTTGTAGCAAGGTTTAGTACAGTTTAATCAAACTAGTTAGTGGCCTTTTCGGAGTAATAAATTCGTAGAAAAAGATCCGTAGCTCCAAAAACCGCGTATGATATGTCCCTGGATTCAGTGGAACAAGGGTAATCTCATCGTGAATTAAAAAGATAGGCTTACAGTAAAAACTTCTGCAGAAACTGTCTAGTGGCTTTCTGCAGTGTTTTAATTACTCGGGGAGTTTTATAATTCCTTTTTGAGTAATTCCAATTGGTACTGTTTCTAATCAGCGATGCCTATGCGGTAGAATTTTCCCAAGATTTTACAAACAGTATACTACCGGTAGTGAATTAATTGAGTTCTAGCTCTAGTTTGGAGCATTACTTTTGCTTAATAGTTTTCCTAGCGCTAAAACTATTTTCCATGCATGCAATCGGTAGTATTATGGTATAGGATGTTGTGGTGCAGTTGTAGAACCAATTCACTTGTCGTTCTTGCATTCAAGCATCATCTTTGTTGCATATGCTTGTGGATTGTTTGTTTATGATTGCAATTGTATCGTGTAGATTGTGACGAGTGCAACGCTTGCTCGTGTGTGGATTGTTCCTCCGACCGCTACAACCAAGGCAAGTAGATGCTACTTTGTTCATGATATCGTCCTACTATTTTTAATGCATTGTCGTGTATTTTGTAGATGCATGTGTAGGATGATACTATCTCTATGCTATGTCCTATTATGTGGTAGGGCTTTCCTTGTAGATGAACCACCGTTGGTAGATGTGCTTAGCCATGCTTGTTGTACGAGGGCTGGGTTACATCAGTGAGACTTGTTTCTAAAAGTATTTGTTTGTGAAAACTAAAACAACTTAATCAATGAATCCCCTGGGTGTGATGGTATTGATAATTTTTGGTGGTTTATTGCGGAAAGGCACCCAGGTATCAAGAGAGAATGATTGGCTTCTTTATTGTGTAGCTTACGTGTACAACCATGTGCCAATAATGGAATGGGCGGTTGGTTGGACTTAGTAGGTTGTGGTAACTCGAACCCGCGTATCCAGAGATGTATAATTTTGGTAGGTTGGACCGGTACGCGTCGGGATTGAGGAGCTACTTCCCGAACAGTCTCTTCTTGGACTTCTCCCTATCATCACCCAAAATGAGAGTGATGGTACGAGCTGGACTGGCCAAGTCACATGGGTAAAGTGTACTAACCTCTGCAGAGTGTATAATCTAATCGATTAGCCGTGTCCCCGGTTATGGACAACTGAGTTGCTTGATATTGATTCCATGACATGTTTCTCGCTCATTCTATTTCATAATTGTTTTAATATTGTTGGCTTAACTTAATTGGGATCTTTTCAAAGAAAATCAAAAACTGTTTATGAAAGTAGGACAAATGTATTTGCAAATGCAAGCCAGACATAGCTTCAATTGCCAGATATGCATGTAGATGTTAGTACTATTGTCTCCTTTACTAGCTCTACTTGCCATACATTCCATGTATTGACCCTTCGGGGCTGCTACGTTTCATGTTGCAGGTTATTCCGATTCTGATTGATCATTATAGGCCACGGTACTCCACTCGGCACTTGTTCACTTGTGGGAAATTTGAAGAATGGAGGATTTACTTGTTTATGTTGCTACCTGAATAATTTGAGCTAGCTTTGTGCTAAGCTTTTATTGTAATAATGGTACTCTGGATCATCGTTATTCATGATACATGGATATTTTGCTATGTTATCTATCTTACTCTTTTGTGGGCCAATGAACCGATCCAGGGATTGGCATGTCAAATAGAGGCCACGGACTTTTCAGAACCGGGGTGTTACACTGCAGAAGATAATAAAATCTAAGTACTTAGCCGCGTCCCCGGTTATGGACAATACTGAGCAACTAAAGTTTGAAGCTATGGGAGATCTCGACATTCTAATTTCTAAAAGAAAACTTTTAAGGACTTGATGCACTTGGGGTTACCAAGGAGCTCAAGAGACTTTGACAAAACTTGATGCACTTGGGGTTACCAAGGAGCTCAAGAGACTTTGACAAAACTTGATGTACTTGGGGTTACCAAGGAACTCAAGAGATTTTGTTGAAAACATGAACACTTGGGGTTACCGAGGAACTCATGAGATTTTGACAAAACTTGTTGCACTTGGGGTTACCAAGTAGCTCAAGAGATTTTGACAAGGACTTGAACACTTGAGTTTCTACCAAGGAGTTCAAGGAACTTGGAAAAGGAGATTTGACAAAGGAATAAAACCATTTTGAAAAGGTAGGATAAATTTTGCTTTATGAAAATGAGCCTTAAACTCTACATAGCCAAATATGCATGTAATGACAGGATCCACTCATATTATACATAGTAGTGAAGCTTGCCAATACAATTCAAATGTATTGACCCTTGTGGCTGTAACTTGTAATGTTGCAGGTTGATTGATTTTAGTGAAGATTGATTGATTAGGATTACAAAGTCTACAACCAACATCTGCCTGTGGCACTTTGAAGATAAAGGACCCATGACTATAGTTATTCCGCTGCAATGTAATGTAATAGCCAAATGAGCTATGTATGATGTAATAAAATTATCTTCTTCCTGGTTATTAAGTTATATTATGACCTTTGTTTCTTGATATTACATCTAAACTGTGGATGCTAGCTATTGATCCAGGGACTAGCATTGTAAACACAGGGGACTCCACCTTATGTTGTATAAAGGTTGAGACACTCCCTCTGCACATATGAAACTTATCTAAAAGGACAATACATTCTAAAAGTAACCATTCCAGTATCCAAACCCTGGATTAACGTTATCCCCAGGATTCGAGTTTATCAACTTGCATTACATTACTTATGCATAAAATCATCTTGCTTATTTAAACATTAGTCCTTACCGGACCAATGATGCTAATTTCAGATATTGGATCTTTTATATTGTCTCGAAGACCGTGAGTGCATAATCTTGAAATCACAAAAGGCAAGTTCACACTTGCTCATGTCCTTTGATTATTTTCTATAAAGTATTTTGCAAATCCAGTGTTGTCATCACCTGCATTTGGAAAAGGTCAGAAAACACGATTTTCATAATAATGCGATTATAGGTTATTTACCATGAGGTAATAACCTATTATTAAAGTTCTGGTGGTAAAGGAACATATTATCTAGGACTTAACAACCAATGTCGCTAGTGATTCTTGCACCGTATATCACGCGTTAACCATGAGATTTGGAATGGGACAGAGAAGTCAGCTGTATCTTCTTCCTCTCGCATGTAGCTAGATGTGCAGGTCGTGGATGTTATCCTCGTAGCATGCATATTAATTGGTAATTCGTAGAGGATATGCAGCATATGGGTGGGAGCCCTCAATTTCCCACGATAGTTCTGACATCTAACGATCTGTACAAACCATTGTCGTAATTCAATGGGTGGGCATGGTGTACACCAAGGAGGCATGCGGGGTCGCGAAGGGGGCAGTGATTGGCTTGGATCTTAGACTGGGCCCCATACCAAGGAAGTATGGACAAGGTCATGTCTTGGTTGTGTAACAAGGCTAAGGTCTCTCATGAGTAAAGTAACGCACCTCTGTAGAGTGTAAGAACTGTAACTTGTTACTCCCTGTTCCGGGAAGGAGCTGCGAACGCGGCGGGAAAGGAACTCCATAAAAGTTCTGGTAAACCCGTGAAGGCTGACGGACATAGCTTTTCAGAATAAAAGTAACCTTTGAAGAAATGTTTACGAAAACTTGCATTGCCTACGACCTTTGGTCTGTGGCTGTAGATATAGTGCATCAAACACTCCTTTTTAGTGAACTTGCTGAGTATGCTCGTACTCAATGTATCTTCTTAACCCTTGCTAGATTCTGAAGCCAGTACAGACGATGTCTACATCAAGTTATGCTCCAGGAATCATCATCAAAAGCTAAAGCTCTTCCATGAAGTCAAGGAAGCCAAAAAATACACCAACTCAAGTGAAGACGAAGTTACTCATTAGATAGGAATATAATCTCTAGCCATAGAACCCATTTCTGTAGCATATTGCAATAGCAGCAATGCCAGACCATTAGTTAAAATACTAGTCTTAATAGTATGATAGTTTTTGAGTTGTTTATTTCTGATTCTTTTTTGTAAGAAGTTTCTTTCTCTCTCTTTAACCTAGAGTGTTCTCTGGATCTTGTGTAAATAGTTGAGTTGTAACCTATAGTCATGTCTTGGACCTGTTGTGTTTCTGTTGTACCACTCTGAGGGATGTAATACTAGTGAATGGTGTTTCATTGGTGTTATGTCAACGACTATAGTGTACTACATCATCCAGTGGTATGCTGGGTCACCGCAGCAGCGTCAGCCGCAAGTTTCTCCTCACGCTCCTTGGCCTCCCGCTTGAAGTGCTCGAGGGATTCCATAGTGTCATTCGCTTTGGTCTTCGTCTGGATTCGACTCTTTCCGAGTGAGTCTAACTTGCGGAGAGCCTTGTTGTTTTCATCTACAAGAACCACAAGAAGAAAAGTCAAAAAACAAAACTCCACAAATATACATCTGAAGAACATAAAAACAACAAAATAGGTACCCTGGAGCTATTGGAAGTTCCCCTCCAAGGAAAGGTACTGCTGTCTGAGGCGTTGCAGGTCACGCAGGAAGGTCTACGGCAGGAAAACGACAATCAGAGGAGTAAAGGGCTTGAGGTCTCACCCGCAGCAATGAAGTAATACTTACATGACCACCCGAAGACTCCGAAGGTGGAGCCTGTGTCTTTCGGGTAACAATCGCGTGAGACCTAGGCATGGAGGAGCTCAACGTGCCATCACCGGAGTTAGCCGCTGTCTTCGGGAAGGGCGCCGCACCTTTGGCGCTCATCGCTTTTGGCTCCACAGCCATCTCTTCAGTTTCATCCTTCATGGATTCACCTGAAGAGGACCTCCTGGCAAATCATAGAAGAAGAGTTGTATAAGGTGATGGCTGTGATAATACAACACTTTTTAGCTATATAAATTGTGTCATTTTCCTAACATATCATGATCCATCTAACTATTGCTATGCCTGATATGCATGATTACTTGTTTTCATTACATTCAATATGATCTTTGCACATTTAGTAGTTTAGGTAGAATTTTATCCCTCTTTCTTGTCTTCGACATGTGTGTAGGTGTTGATGATGATTATGGATAAAACAAAGGCAAAAGGAACAAAGAGAGTATAGTATGGAGGAACTGTAGCACCAGACTTAGCCATTTGAGGTGTTGGAAAAAGTGAATTTTACAACTTCTCTAAATAAAGATCCAATACCATGGGGTTGTAGACCTCAACGAGACGAATCCAACGAGCCGAAGAACGCCAAAAATAGAGTTCGTATGAAGAAATGGCGACCAAAATACGAAAGAGTCTACAAGTTCAACGACCAACTATATGGCCGGCGGCCGCATAGTTCCGGCCGTATAGTTTCCAAAAAGGTAGGACACGATGGGATTTCGCCCTAGAAAAGCTCCAGAACCTTCCCAAAGTCATATGATGGTATTATGGGTACTCTAGGGCACCCCAAGGCCTATATAAAGAGGGGAGGAGCCAAAGGAAGCACAATATACCATATACAAGATCTAGATCCCCATCTACTGCCTCCACGGCGGCGCCCTGCCGCTGTGCCGCCTCCATAGTGTCTCAAGCTCCACCAAGATCCAATCTCCATCAACACCATCAAGCCATCCAAGCAAGAAGAGGAGGAGAAGGAGGACACCGCCATCACCACGCCAACGCCACCATCACCATGCCATCATCACCATATCCATCATCGCTACTCCTTCATCCTTCCCCATCATGGTCTCCATAATGGGTTGTAACATGGCTTGAACCCCCTTTTATTAATGTTATGATGATTTGAGTAATTGAAGTGTGGTGTGTTCTTGTTATTTAATATGTTTATGCTTTCTCTTTACATTGTTTTATTCATGATATTATTCTAGTGATTGGAGACGTCAAATCCATTGTTGAGGAATTTACTAGGGATACATGGAGTGTCACAAAACTTATCATTAGTCTCTACTCTTCCATGGTTCTTGACAAGCCCATGGGTAGAACTAATAGGCTATTTGCTATAAGTGATTTGCGGAGGCAATAGCAGATTAGAATGCACCGCCCAGAGTTCCCTAAGATCACTCATGATTAGATAGGTATAGTGTCGCGAATTGCTTGACCCCAAAGTGACAAACGTGATATCTTGTGACTAGCAAACTTTCTTAGGAGTACGTTTGTCCATAGAACTTAATGCATTTTCTCAAGTTTACCTTGATTGGTCTTGTTACCTTAATATACTATTCTCTTACGATGACCCATGCCCGAAGAGGGTGTGGACAATTGAGTTGTCTAGTTGCCACTTATCAATGGTGGGAGACAACAGTATATGAGGGGCCGCCATAATTATAGTTAACAGCTATTCCATAAGCACTTATCATGCACACCGATATACACAACATTACTTGAGGAATCATAGCATTAATATTTCATCTCATTGCATTCACCTCTTTTTAGTTTTACTTTTGTTCTAGTTTTCTTCCAGTCCTAGTAGTAGTTGTTACAAATCATCTTAAATTCATTTATCCTAGCAACCTATAGAGTAGACTATTTCCAAACCACGGTTTGGGTGCGAACATAGCCGCATTGACAACGTGGTTGCGGGGTCGTGTTCGCCGAGCTCCCATTGGGACAAACTCTTAAATATTTGCTGCTACAAGTACTGCAGTAACCCTGTTTTGGTGCAGGAACTCAATCATCAAATTGGCGCTATTGCCGAGGAGCAAAGCGTTCGGTTATCTACTCGCACATAGTTTATTTCCGTTTGTTGCTATTATCTTACTGCTTTCTTTTATATTGAAAACAATAAAAAAATTACAAAACCAAAAATTTATAAAAACTGTTGCTACTAATCATGTCTTCCGAGATAAATTTTGTTCAAGAGATAATACAAGCATTGGAGGAGATAAAGGATTCAAGTTCATCAAGCCTGGTTGCTAGACATGAGCTGATAAAGAAATTGCTTGACCAATTGGAAAGGCATTCATTATGGTTGCGTGCTAATGATGGATCTTATTGCACAATTTGTATAACAGATGACCACCTTAATTTTCAATGTAAGTGTTCCAACAATCCTACTCTAGCAAATTATAATATAGAAAAAATCCTATGCTAGTTTGGAAGTAGAAGAATACGTTCTTTTAAAAGGTGCATCTGAAATGGTATTTAGACTAGTAAGTATTGATATTGAAAGTGAAGCCTTGATGGAGTTTTTAATTTAGTATACCTCATATTCCTGTTTTGCAACAACAATTTAAGTAATAATGAATTTGTATTATATTATTTGAAGCGGTCTAAAACCGCTATGGAGAAGGATAAACTTTTGCATGACTCACTAAAGAGCGGAGAGGAAAAGGAGAACAAGGAAGAGGAGTAAGAACAAATCAATCACTCGCTCACACCTTCAACTCCTACTTTTGATTATATCATTGCTATTAAAACACTAGTCGATGAAAAGGAGGAACAAAAAGGTGAGGTCGACAAAGAGAGACACACTACAACTTTTGTTTGTGATGCCTATCACTCTGGTAGTGATTTTTATGATGCTAAAACTTTTCATATGGAGAGCATTAATAATAATGAACTAGAGATAGAACCTTGCTATACTAACATGCAGGGTGCTGAACTCCTTGCTATGAAGGAAGACTACTATGAAGTGTTCCCTTACACAGATAACCAAGGTAAATATTTAAGAATTTTATATGAATCTCAAATCCTCTCATTGCAGCTACACATGGAGGCATGTTCACCAAGCTTGGTGCATCAACAATCGCTTGAAAGCGAGAGCTTATTCATCTACATGATGTCGATGCACCGTAAGAGGGTACGACTCCGCCCGAACTCTACTACAAGATGCTCCAAACTGGTATGTATAACCACACCTCGAGTCGATATCCCTTGGGATCTAGGTGGGTAATGTATGGAGCATCCTAGCCTGGCTTTATGGTTTTAAAGAGAGCGCTTCCCGGGAGGCAACCTAGAAGTCATTAGAAATTTTTCTTAGTTTTGTGTCTTGAGTCTAGTTGCATTCATGTTGCATTGGCACTTTTATTCTTTGCATATCTTGTTGTTAGAGTTATCTTGTTGAAGTTTTCAAAAGGTAGAATTTATTGTCACTATATTATGAGTTGCATAACTCGGTTGTACTTAAATCCCATTTTATACTTCCTAATGTTGGTCGAAAATTAAAGTTGTTATTTTACTAACAAAACATGGTGTTTCGCTAAGTTTCAGATTAAGAAATATTTTTTGAAGAAACATGTAAATTTTGGCAACTCCAGAAGGTTTAACGACCAACTATACGACGGGAATAAAAATTCTGGCCGTATAGTTCCGGCCATATAGTTATCGATGCCTTCGCCAAATTTCTCTCAAAGTATAAAGAAGGTTTAACGACCAACTATACGGTGGGAATAAAAATTCTGGCCGTATAGTTGTCGCCATATAGATATCGATACCTACTTCGAATTTTTTATTTCAGGTTACTGCACATTTGACCACCAACTATACGGCGGGAAATATTTTCCCGGTCGTATAGTTGCACTCGTATAGTTGGGAAAACCCCTCAAATGCCAACTAGAAGGTAGCCAGTGCTCAAAATTTTATTATTTCTTCTTCTTCTTCTTCTTCTTCTTCTAAAAACCTCGAAACTCCACATGGGATCTTCTCCCTTGATCAAGGGGAGACCGAATATCTATAAGCAATAAAAGTTCTACCTCAGAAACTTCCTAAACTATAATTCTCTATAGAAGTTCATGTTTTCTTTTTTACTTTCCTTTTATTGGTGGGGTAAACGAACTATGTCGAACACCAAACCGATGCATTTTATTTTGTGTGTTATTTTCGTAGGGACTTGAACCTTGTGTGACGACGTGTACGGTAGTGCCAACCATGTAAACACTCACATGAGCCACTTGGTTACTTCAATTCACCTATTCATGTCTGCTAAAAACTTCCAAATCAAACCTCTTTTAAATAAGCACATAGGGTCTGCACACTTGTGTTTCATATTTTGTCTCACTTACACTTCATCACAATCTAGGAGAAGCGCACTTCTAGAATTAGTTTGTTGACTTAAGCGTGGTGTCTAGGTTGATGAACCGACTCAATGGGACTTGTATTTCTATCACTTGTGAGCTAAACCCGTGTCTTAAAAAATATAAAATATTTTGTTTTCTTTCTAGTCTTGTTCCTACCAGATTCTTAAGGAAGGCATACACCGAATTGTGAAGCACTCATTGAAGCAAAGGCTCTTTGTCCATCTAAAGAGAGGTTACTAGTACCTCAACGGTAAAATGTGTCACCCTTGCTTTAACTTAGGCTTGGGGAGGTAACCACTTCTTATACTCTCTCTTGATAACTACCTTTTCTCTTTTGTTTTCATGATCTTCTCAAGATGGTATTTGAAAAGTTCTTAGCTTGGGAAGGTTATTTTGCATGCGTAGAGTATTGTGCAATGTTCTTTATCTTAAAAAGTTTTCATGCTATTGTGTATCCCTCTGTTTTTGAATGCTTGCTTAGGTGAGTTTTTGTTCATATTTATATAAGGGATATACTTGCTCATGTTAGGCCCCATAGGAGACAAGCCATAGCTTTGATGCACCTTGTTCAACTTTTATCTATCTTGTGAAAAATATTGTGATCCAGATATACATTGCCATGTTCTCTACATTTTGAAAATAAAAAATATAATAAAGAAGTTCTTTGAAACTTGCTAGTTTTCACTGTTCAAAATTGTCTTAAGTGAATGGTTATGGAGTGGCACGACCCCATAGTGTTGGAAATGATGGTCTTAATAGATGCTTACTAAGTGAGTTGGCAAATAAGAAATGTTGTTTCAAAGTTTGGAGATTACATATGCCTAAATTTTGTCTTGGAAATCAAAGTGAGATATTTCTTTATGCGTGTCTTGAACCACTATCGCACTCCATGGGGGGCTAACAACTCCGCTGGCCTATAAATGATCTACTAAGAGACAAATCTCAGATTTTGGCTATGAGTTGATTAAACATCTATAACAGCAATGTTATGATGGTAAGAGTTTTGGATCCCTCATGGGTATACGTTGGAAGAGGAAGTTGTAATACTCCTCTAACCGTTATGAGAAATCATTATACCAAAAAGGGAAACCTTGGTAATGATCACGAGTGTCCTTCCTAGCCTACATAGTCTCGATTGAACATATACCACTCTTTTGGCATGGTCTCGTTACTAAGAAATAGATTTTCTATGGGCTCAATAATCAAAGTTTGCACTTGAGATACTTTAATAGATGGCATGAGTGGGAAGCATTGGAAAAATCTATCTCTATTTATGATTGACAACTAACCGTGTTCAGCTTTGCCTTATACAAATAAAAATATAAAAATACAATAAAATGCGAATAGAAGGATCACAAGTTTACTTGCAAGCTAGATTTAACTTTGACATGGGGCATAGAAGTTTTTGGCTAATCTCTAGTGGTTTCGAATAATATAACTGAGCTTATATTGCCTTGTATTATGTGCTCTCTTGCTTTAAGTTTGCAGGAAAAACAAGAATACAATGCATTGATTTTCAATGATAAGCAAGATCACAGCCATTAAGTTATCGATCTCTTTTGCTCAAGGACGAGCAAGATCTATCTTGGGGAAGTTGATGGCTGTGATAATACAACACTTTTTAACTATATAAATCGTGTCATTTTCCTATCATATCATGCTCCATCTAACTATTGTTATGCCTGATATGCATGATTACTTGTTTTCATTACATTCAATATGAGCTTTGCACATTTAGTAGTTTAGGTAGAATTTTATCCCTCTTTCTTGTCTTTGACATGTGTGTAGGTATTGATGATTATTATGGATAAAAAAGTCAAAAGGAACAAAGAGAGTATAGTATGGAGAAACTGCAGGACCAGACTTAACCATTTGAGGTGTTGGAAAAAGTGAATTTTCCAACTTCTAAAAATAAAGATCCAAGACCATGGTATTGTAGCCCTCGATGATACGAATCCAACGAGCCGAAGAACTTCCAAAATAGAGTTCGTATGAAGAAATAGCGACCAAAATACATAAGAGTCTGCAAGTTCAACGACCAACTATACGACCGGCGGCCATATAGTTTCGGCTGTATAGTTGTCAAAAAGGTCATAAACGACGGGATTGCACCCAAAAAAGCTCCAGAACCGTCTCCAAGTCATATGACGGTATTATGGGTACCCTAGGGCACCCCAAGGCCTATATAAAGAGAGGTGATACGTCGTAAACGTATCTATAATTTTTTATGCTCCATGCTTGTTTTACACCAACTATCTTATGTTTTGTCTACACTTTGAGACATTTTTATACATTTTCTGGAACTAACCTATTAACAAGTGCCAGAGAACCAGTTGCCTGTTTTCTGCTATTTTTGGTTTCGGAAAATCTAGTAAAGAAATATTCTCGGAATTGGACAAAACAAAAGCCAAAGTTCCTATTTTTCCCGAGACAAGACGGAGTCCGAAGGAGAGACGAAGAGGATCCACGAGGCAGCCACACCACCTGGTGGAGCGGGGCCCCCTGGCCGTGCCACCGTATGGTGTGGGCCCCTCGGGCGTCCGCCGACATTGTCCCTTTGCCTATATATTCCCCCAAGGCAAAAACCCTAGATACCAGATCAGAAATCCACGAAAAGTTCCGCAGCGCCGCCTCCACCGAAGACGAGATTCGGGTGACAAAAGTCTCTGTTCCGGTACCCTGCCGGGACGGGGAATTGCCCCCGGAGCCATCTCCATCGACTCCACCACCATCTCCATCACCGTTGCTGACTCCCATGATGAGGAGGGATTAGTTCTCCCTCGAGGCTAAGGGCTCTACCGGTAGCTATGTGTTCATCTCTCTCTCTATGCATGATATTATTGTGACCAGGTGCTTTGTAATCTAGTTGAATAAGTAGATCAACTCTGCTACTCAAGTGCTTTAATTAATGTAATCTCTGAAGGGAATATGCCGTGAGAGGCAATAATAAAGTGTTTATTATGTGTATTCCAAGTATATGATAGATGTTTATTTTGCATGCTATAGTTGTATTAATACGGAAACATTAATACATGTGTGTTTAATAAACAAACAGAAAGTTCCTAGTTATGCCTCTCTCATAAACTAGTTCGTTGATTAACAAGATGATCACAGTTTCCTGATCATAGACATTGGATGTTGTTAATAACAAGATCACGACATTAGTGTAATGATGTGATGAACATTCATCCGAAGTATAGCATTACGATCAAAGTCATTGAGTTTATAATGCTATAAACAACTTACGAAGTGGTCCTAATCCTTAGACCATGAGATCATGCCAATCACTAACACCGGAAGAGTTTCTTGTTGACATCAAACGTCACACCGTAACTGGGTGATTATAAAGATGGCTTCAAAGCTACTAAAGTGTTATGTTGAGAATCATGGATCAAGAGTGGAATTTGTTCATCCCGATGACGGATAGATATACTCTGGGCCCTCTCGGTGATATCACATTGGTTAGCTTGCAAGCAAGTGATTTGATCACTGGAATGTTATACCATGGGAACGAGAAAAGAGTGCATGTCAGTAACGAGATCAAAGTAGGTATGGAGATACCGATGATCGAATCTCGGACATGTAATATATCATGAAACAAAGGGATCAAGATACAAGAATAAATAGGTTCCGACGATCACAGGAAAGTCATCGTTGAATGTGTGGGAGTCAGTATGGATCTCCAGGTCCCTCTACTGATTATTGATCGGAGAAGGGTCTTGATCATGTCCACATTATTCGCAAACCGTAGGGTGACACACTTAAGGGACACTGACATCCAGTTGGAGCAAATGTTTCATGCCGGAAAGAATAACAAGCGCAGGAATTTATTTCACTAGATACCGAAACAGGTTTTCGGGTGAAATTACAGAAAGTGGTTTTGCATGTGAAATAGAATTCTAGCAAGGGGTTATATGTGAATGTTTGTCATTAAAGTAATTGACAAAATTCTGAATAAATAAAAGAGTTTTATTTAATGAGAGTTTGCATTAAATTTGGTGGAAATTTAATAGCAAGTTTGAGTGGGATTTTGAGTGGAGGGATTTGAAGAGGATTTTGTGAGTGGAGTGTCCACACACATGAATGAGGGGAGGGCAAGGGGCATCCCCCATGTGCCGACCACCCCCTTGGGGTCTGCCCTCTCCTATAAAAGGCACCACTCTCCTCACTTCTCACTGACACCTCCTCGTGAAGGATCTCTCTCCCCCTCTAGAATTTATCCCCCATGGTCTCAGACTAGCGAGATACATGTTCCCGGTGGCTATTCGGCAAGAAAGGGTTGTGATTCTGCTGCATCGCTGGAGCGAGGAGGCGGAGGTTGCTCAGTGTCTTGTACGTGTGTGCGAGAACAGATGCGTTGCTGCTTTGCGGCGCTAGGACTTCCTCTCGATCTTGAGATCGGCAAGAGATTGTCTACATCAACCACGAGTTCAACTCGTTAAGCTTTGTCGGTCTTCAAGGGTATGTTCTCTACGGATATACATCTGCCCGTTTTTTGTATCTAGTAGATAGATCTTGGTACTTAGTTCCCACCGTAGGAATTTTTTTGTTTTCTATGCTGCGAACCCAACAGTGGTATCAGAGCCGAATCTATGAGTAGATGATTTATACGGGTAGTACACATATGAGTATGTGGGCGATGATGATCATGTTGTTTCTTCTTAGTTGTAATTTTGGATATTGGTGGCATAGTGGGATGAAGCGGCCTGGACAAACTTTACATGTCCTCGCACATGAGACCTGTTCCACGCTTGACATGCAACTAGTTTGCATAAGTGGCTAGCGGGTGTCTGTCTCTCCTACTATAGTCAATATCTATTTTGCAACGAGTTGTCAACAATTTGGTTATCCTCGTTGTGGTTCATGTTCATAGGTAAGAACGGTTCTATCTTCGAAAGCCCTAAGCCACGTAAAACTTGCAATGGATAAATTAGAGGCGTCTAGTTTAGATTGTTGCTGGGCTAGTGTTATGATATGGTGATGTTGTAAGTAGAAGTATGAGATGATACTCTTACAACACACATAGCGTGTAAGTTCCATAGACCTTGGACTTACACATAAAGGTATGATAGTGATCATACCACGGTGCACATGATAGAGATCATATGTAGGAACCATATCATTTCACTAATAAACATGTGATGTTTGATAGCATCTTATATTGCTTGTTTTGCGCTTTATTAGCATAATAAGATGATCCCTCATTTAAATATCAAGATAAGAATGTGTTCTTCCTTTAGTATGCACCGATTATGTTTTCGTCGCTCCAAGACATCACGTGATGATCGGGTGTTCTTGGATCCACGACCATATATGGGGTGTAAGACAGTTACACATGCGAATAATAAGGTTCTAACTTGGCGAGCCTAGCATGTATAGACATGGCCTCGGAACACGGACCGAAAGGTTAAGCATGAGTCATATAGTAGATATGATGCCCATTTGATACTCGCCTTTGAAGCTACACCGACTCACGTGATGATCGGACTTGGTGTAGTGGATTTGGTTCATGTAATCACCAAAAAGGCACGAGGGATGTCGTTTTTGAGTGGGAGTTCATTCGTAATGTGGATTAGTTGAACTCAATCTATCATAAACTTAGTCTAAACTTTACAAATTCTGTTGTAGATGGCACCACCTGCTTTTAATTTCAATGTATTCATGGAGAAAGAGAAACTTGCAACGAACAGTAGCAACTTTACCGAATGGGCCATGAATTTGAGGATTCTCCTCTCTGCTGCACAAAAGCAATATGTGCTAGAAGCGCCACTAGGCCCCCACCTTTTGAGGCTGCCCCTGACGAGGAGAATAATGTCTATCAGACTCGTCAGGAGGACCACAACATAGTTCATTGCAGCATATTGTATGGGCTAGAGCCGGAACTTAGAAAGTGTTTCGAAAACGGCAATGCATTTGATACAATGGGTGAGTTCAAAATGATTTTCGACATACATGCTGTTGTAGAGAGCCACAATGCTTCAGAAAAGTTCTTTAGCTACATGATGGAAGAGCACAGCTCCGTTAGTGAGCATGTACTCAAGATGTCGGGTTACACCAATAAGCTTGTGTACTTGGGAATATCGATTCCCATTGACTTAGGCATCCATCGTGTTCTGCAGTCTCTGCCACCTAGCTATAAGAGCTTCGTGATGAACTATAATATGCAAGGCATGAAGAAGTCTCTCCCCGAGCTTCTGTCAATGCTTAAAACTGCAGAAGTGGAGATCAAAAAGGAACATCAAGTGTTGATGATCAATAAGAACATTGGTTTCAAGAAAGACAAGAAGGGAAAACAGAAGGGAAGTAAGGGCGGCAAGCTGGTTGCCATGCCTGAAAAGAAACCCCGAGTTGGACCTAAGTCTGATACCTAGTGCTACTATTGTAAGGGGACTGGCCACTGGAAGCGCAACTGCCCCAAGTATTTGGCAGACAACAAGGCCGGCAAGGCAAACAAAGGTATATATGATATACATGTTATTGATGTGTACTTGAATAGTGCTCGCAGTAGCACCTGGGTATTTGATACCGGTTCAGTTGCTAATATTTGTAACTCGAATCAGGGGCTGCGGAACAAGCGACCGCTAGCAAGGGGTGAGGTCAAGATGCGTGTCGGCAATGGATCAAGCATTGATGTGATCGCCGTCAGAACGCTGCCTCTCCATTTGCCATCGAGATTAGTAATAAACTTGAAGAATTGTTATTTGGTGCCAGCACTGAGCATGAACATTGTATCTGGATCGTGTTTGATGCGAAGTGGTTATTCATTTAAATCCGAGAACAATGGTTGTTCTATTTATATGAATGAAATCTTCTATGGTCATGCACCGATGATGAATGGTTTATTTCTTTTGGATCTCGATAATAATGTTACACATATTCATAATGTTGATGCTAAAAGAATTAAACTAAATGATGATATATCCGCATATATGTGGCACTGCCGTCTAGGTCATATTAGCGTTAAACGCATGAAGAAGCTCCATTCGGATGGACTTTTGGAATCACTTGATTTTGAATCATTTGATACATGTGAGCCATGCCTTATGGGCAAGATGACTAGAACGCCGTTTTCCGGTTCAATGGAACGGGCGTCAGATTTATTGGAAATCATACATTCTGATGTATGTGGTCCAATGATTGTGTCGGTGCGAGGTGGATATCGTTATTTTGTTACTTTCACGGATGATTTGAGTAGATACGGTTATATCTACTTGATGAAACACAAGTTTGAAACATTTGAAAAGTTCAAGGAATTTCAAAATGAAGTGGAAAATCATCGTAATAGAAAGATCAAGTTTCTACGGTCCGACCGTGGAGGTGAGTATCTAAGTTAGGAGTTTAGCACTCACATGAAAGAGTGTAGAATTGTTGCACAACTCACACCTGCCGGAACACCACAGCGAAATGGTGTGTCGGAACGTCGTAATCATACTTTATTGGATATGGTTCGATCTATGATGTCTCTGACGGACTTGCCGTTGTCATTTTGGGGTTATGCACTAGAAACTGCTGGATTCACTTTAAATCGGGCACCATCTAAATCCGTTGAAAAGAAACCGTATGAATTGTGGTTTGGAAACAAACCTAAGCTGTCATTTCTTAAAGTTTGGGGATGTGATGTTTATGTGAAGAAACTTAAACCGGATAAACTCGAACCCAAAGCGGAAAAATGCGTCTTCATAGGATACACTAAGGAAACAATTGGGTATTCCTTCTATCACAGATCCGAGGGCAAGGTTTTTGTTGCCAAGAATGGATCCTTTCTAGAGAAAGAGTTTCTCGCGAAAGGTGTGAGTAGTCCGAAGGTAGAACTCGAAGAGGTTATTGAACCTTCTCTTCAAAGTATGGCGAGTAGCGCAACGCCGGAAGTCATCCCGGAGTTGGCTTCACCAGTTGAAGAAGGAACTAATGATAACGATCATGAAACTCCAAAAGAGAGTACTACCAAACCTCACAGGTCTAGCAGGACGCGTGGAGCTCCTGAGCTGTACGGAAATCCTGTCATGAATTTCATGGTTGATGAAAATTATGACCCTGCGACGTATGAAGAAGCGATGATGAGCCTGGATTCCAACAAATGGTTAGAAGCCATGAAATCCGAGATGGAATCCATGTATGAAAATCAAGTTTGGAACTTGGTGGACTTACCTCACGACCGAAAGGCTGTGGAGAACAAATGGATTTTCAAAAGGAAAACTGATGCTGATGGTAATGTAACCATCTATAAAGCTCGACTTGTCACAAAGGGGTTTCGACAAATTCAAGGAGTTGACTACGATGAGACATTCTCTCCCGTAGCGATGCTAAAATCAGTTAGGATTATGTTAGCAATTGCTGCATATTTCGATTATGAGATATGGCAGATGGATGTCAAAACTGCGTTTCTCAATGGTAATATTGAAGAAGAGTTGTATATGATACAACCAAAGGGTTTTGTCGATCCTAAGGATGCTAACAAGGTGTGCATGCTATAATTGTATTAATACGGAAACATTAATACATGTGTGTTTAATAAACAAATAGAAAGTTCCTAGTTATGCCTCTCTCATAAACTAGCTCGTTGATTAACAAGATGATCAAGGTTTCCTGATCATGGACATTGGATGTTGTTAATAACGGGATCACAACATTAGTGTAATGGTGTGATGAACATTCATCCGAAGTATAGCATTACGATCAAAGTCATTGAGTTTATATTGCTATAACAACTTACGAAGTGATCCTAATCCTTAGACCATGAGATCATGCCAATCACTAACACCGGAAGAGTTTCTTGTTGAGATCAAACGTCACACCGTAACTGGGTGATTATAAAGATGGCTTCAAAGCTACTAAAGTGTTATGTTGAGAATCATGGATCAAGAGTGGAATTTGTTCATCACGATGATGGATAGATATACTCTGGGCCCTCTCGGTGATATCACATTGGTTAGCTTGCAAGCAAGTGATTTGATCACTAGAATGTTATATCATGGGACCAAGAAAAGAGTGCATGTCAGTAACGAGATCAAACTAGGTATGGAGATACCGATGATCGAATCTCGAACATGTAATATATCGTGAAAAAAAGGGATTAAGATACAAGCATAAAAAGGTTCCGACGATCACAGGAAAGTCATCGTTGAATGTGTGGGAGTCAATATGGATCTCTAGGTCCCGCTACTAATTATTGATCGGAGAAGGGTCTCGATCATGTCCGCATTATTCGTGAACGGTAGGGTGACACACTTAAGGGACACTGACATCCAGTTGGAGCAAATGTTTCATGCCGGAAAGAATAACAAGCGCGGGAATTTATTTCCTAAATACCAAAACAGGTTTTCGGGTGAAATTGCAGAAAGTGGTTTTGCATGTGAAATACAATTCTAGCAAGGGGTTATATGTGAATGTTTTTCATTAAAGTAATTGACAAAATTCTGAATAAATAAAAGAGTTTTATTTAATGAGAATTTGCATTAAATTTGGTGGAAATTTAATAGCAAGTTTGAGTGGGATTTTGAGTGGAGGGGTTTGTAGATGATTTTGTGAGTGGAGTGTCCACCCACATGAATGAGGGGAGGGAAAGGGGGCTGTCAACACCCGAATTTTTAATCCCAGATACCTGTTATGCCATACATCGCAATCCCAGGATTACCATTTTTCTGAGACATAACAGAATTGGATACCACAGTACATCATCCATTACAAACCATACATAAAGTCTTACACAAATAAGGATCTCATGATCCAGTTCTTAGTACAACTCAAGAAGCGGAAATACGTAATAATAAAGGTAGCGTAGGCGAAGCTCCATCTTCGGGGTCACAGGAAATGCTGACGATGGGAGATGATCCTAGTTGTCGTAACCTTCCTGGGGTCCTTCGTCCTGGTACTCCTCTTCATAGTCTGGCCACGGGAATAGCCAGGGACAAAGCCATGAGTACCCTTTAAGTACTCGCAAACTAATACTAACAAGTGGAGGGGGGTTTTGTAGTAGGACACTAAGCTCTAGGGTTGTTTTGCCAAAAGCCAGATTTACCTCCACTAAGTTCAGAAGCAAGAAAAGCTAGTTGAAATTTTATAACACCTAAGTGGGAACTTGTATTTCACATCACAACTCTGTTGTGGTCAAGTCAAAATCTTAATTCATTTCATAAGTCATTTTGAAAACATCTGACGGGGGAATAGTATGGCCACTCCAACTGTTCGTAACCACGGACGCGACTATTCGAGTAGTTTGACACTCAGCAGAGATTGTACACTTTCACCACAACATTCGATACATCCATGAGGAACAAATCCTGAATTCACCATACTCAGTATGCGGATAATCAATCCTAACCGTTCAATTACACGCCCTAGTATAAGCACCTCTCCTGTGAGTTTGGCCTCCCAACCATGACGAACTGTCATCTTGGGTACTACACAGGTGGACAATCTTCACAAGGTAGCCTCAGCTCAGACCTTGGCCGTGAGGGAACCCATACTAAGGTATATAAGTTTCCGGCCAAGCCCTACCCAATTTTAGGGTATTGTGGTTGTACGGTAAAATTGGAATGGTATCGCATCCAGACAACCATCAGTTTAATAAAGGGCTAAGGCTCATGCCTCAACATTTTCATCATCAAAATATCTGGTGTTTGGAAACACATGTCAAAACATCTCAGTAGAATGATCCATCATTCCAAGGTTTTCATAACCATTTTCCACCAAGTATTCCCATCTAATGTTGATCAAGTTTTATGCTTAGACTAGCATATACAAGTGGGAGTGAGTACTAATGAGGGGTGGTAAACAAGTGTAGTTTAACTAGTTTCAATCTCATGCCTTAGGATGACATCAAGATTATCTAGCTTAGGTCAAATTTAATGCTCTTTATGCAACCTTCAATTATCTTTCTAGTATCTACAATTTACTTAAGTAAACTCTAAGAGAAAGCTTTGATAAAGAAATAAAGTAGAAAGCTTGCAAGTAAAACTAGGAATGGGTATCATCAAATGTGTCTAACCAAGCATGCTTAGTGCATTGCATAGGTTATCTAACTTTCATAATTGCAAGTGTTAGCTTGCTCAATCAACCAGTAGTATTAGGCTTGCTAAAGTAGAGTTTCTTGCAAGTGTTAGCTTGCCTTGTGCAGAGCAGTGGTTGAAGTTCTCCTCGGCTTCTTCTTCGTAGTATCCTCATTCCTCCTCGTATCCTTGGTCGGTACTAGCGTCTATAAATAAATACGAGGTACACAATCACCAAACAATACTTAACTACTTGCAATCATAAAACAAAGGTGCACTATAGATGATTTAGCATCATCACTAATATTACAAGATTAAAGCATTTGTCTTATTTATTTTATTTTTATAAAAGTAATTTCTACTCATTGAAAAACTACTTAAGATTTAATATTCTCCAACTCAAACATGGGATCATGTTGACACATGTCATCACCACATATTTTAGTACATGAGAATGTGATTTAAAGTGGTGTCACAATTTAATAAGGTTTAACCTTTTTATTTTTAAATCATTAAAGTGGCTAGAAGTGCCTATGTGGCATTCTTTTATTACTTGAACATTATTTCTGTAAGTAAACCCATATATTTTTATATATTCTGAAAGGTATGATCAAATGTGATTTTTTAGAGTTGGAATCAACTCAAAAGCTATTATGGTTTAAATTTGAAAAATGTTTGAATGCAGAAAATCTTCTGCCTTGTTATTTTTACCAAGGTTGATCTATAGATCCAAATGATTTGAATCCAACAGGCTTGGATTCAGCATTTCAATATCTTTCTAACAAAATTGGTTTAATGAAATTTGGTTCACTGAATCGAGCTGGGTTGATTTTTGAAACTAGGTACATAACTGAGTTTGAATATAAATAGAAAAAGCTAAATTCAAACGAGTGGGCTGTGCGGGAAAGGTTAATGGGCCGGCCCAGTATCACTCTGCAGCGCGGGGCACAGCTGACAGGGGGGTACTGGTCAGTGGCTTATTAAACGCGAAGTGGTACGGGGCGATGTGGTGCGTTGGATTAGAATGAAGATCGACGGCTGAGGGTCGTCGTCGACGATGAACAAGTCACCGGCGAGCTCGAACCCTAGCGGCTCAGTGGGGGTGCATAGGGGGCATACCGGGGCTCCAGTGACGACGGTGAGGCAGGCAAACAATGAAGTCGACGACGACGAACTCAGGGGTGGTCGCGGAAGTTCCAGGGGTGGGCGAAATCAACGGCTCTCTTTTTCTCCAGAGGCGGCCTGCTCTGGCGCAATTCCGGCGAGCTGCTGCTCCTCGTGCTCCGGCTAAGGGGTGGAAGGATCAGTGAGGTGAGGGGAGTGAGATGGTGTGAAGAAATCGAGCGGGGGTCGTCTCCTTTTATAGGCTCGACGGCGAGACCGAGAGGGATGGGCAGACGATGGTGGCGACACGGCTACGGGCGGATAGAGGCATGGCCGAGGTTGGCGATCGACGGGCGGTCTCCTGGCGATGCTCTAAGGTTTAAATGTGCGTGTAGGGGTGGTGGCAAACAGTCGGGAACGTGCGGTGCTTTGCGCGGTAGAGGCGGCGTCTTCGACGGCGAGCGGTGGCTGTGAGGCATGGGGCGGCAAATGGGGGTGTCTGGCGTGTTCCCTTGGTCATGGAGAAGTGGTGGGCATGGGCTGCGGTCGAGGGGCGGCATGTGCACGCGTGCCGAGTGCGGTGCTCTAGCGCATGCTCGGCATGTCGCAGTGGCACTGGGCACGCGGCGTGCTCGGTGGTCCACGACTTTCCTTCGCTCGGGGAGGGGACAGTGGGTGGCGGTGGAGTGCTGGCTACCTCCCAGACATGGCTAGAGAGGGGGAGATGGTCTGCTGCGGCGGCGACCAGGTTTGGCCGGCGAGGTGGCTCGGATTGCTCACCATTGATGACAATGCCCAGCTTACAGTGAGGCTAGAGGTTGCCAATTAGGCTAGATGATCTACTAAATGGGTGTTGTGAGCTAGAGAGGGAGCCAGTTAGGCCCAAAACACTATTAAAACCAGTGAATTTGATTTGGTTTAAATTTGCCTGCCAAGTGTTTGATGAAATGGCCGCAAGAACTTGAGTTTTGAATTTTGAAAAGATTTTTGGTGGGTGTGCTAGGCATTTGTTGAGGATTCTGTGGATGCTTGGGTTTTGAAAATTGAGCTTGTTTGAGTGGTTTTTGAAATAGTGGGATCTTCCCATATGAAATAGATTCAATTTTAAACTATTATTTAAACTAAGCATTTAAATGTTTTTGGATGATCACAAAGTGGGCCTTGGTACCTTGTTATGATTACTATCAAGGGGTGCAAAGATCCATACATGTTTCTGTTAAGTTCTGAAAGTTAGGGATAGCCAAAGTAGGCATGGGAGTTAATTTGGCCAAAGTGACCATTCACTTAATTTATTTGTTTTGATTTGTTTGTCTTTGGGAAAAGTTTGGGGATTGTTTAGATGATGTTTATTTCACTTAAGAATCATTGTACAAGCAAAGAAACACAGAACCATGGCAATTCAAAAGAATCCAACTTTTAATACATACACATATGAATGCTTTCATATTTTTAATTGGGAAAGTTTTTGTTAACCCTAAATTTGATGATTAGAGTTTGATGATCTAAGTTTAATATTTTTGGGATGTTACAAACCTTACCCCCTTAAACAAAATCTCGTCCCGAGATTTGAAAAAGGACGAAAGAGATTACCCAGGATTTGAAGAGATCGGGAAACTCCGTCCTGATATGATCTTCGCGCTCCCAGGTAGCTTCCTCTTCTGTGTGGTTGCTCCACTGAATCTTGAGAAACTTGATGCTTCGGGTTCTGGTAGTTCTGAAAGCTTCTTCCAAAATACGGATGGGTACTTCGGGATAGGTCAGGTCATCATTGATTTCTATGGTCCGGTGATCAATATTCTTAAACACCTCTGTCTTCTCCGGAATTTCGAGGCACTTGCGAAGTAATGAGATATGGAACACATTGTGCACGACTGACATCTCCTCGGGTAGTTCCAATTGATACGACACTTCTCCTCGACGGTTCAGAATCTTGAAGGGGCCGATATATCTAGGGGCTAACTTTCCTTTCAGCTGGAGACGATGCATTCCCTTCAATGGCGACACTTTCAAATACACAAAATCTCCTATGTTGAAGGCGAGGTCTCGATGTCTCTTGTCGGCGTAACTCTTCTGCCTTGACTGGGCTGTCTTGAGGTGCTCACATATCTTATGAACCTTCTCCTCTGCTTCTCGTAGGATATCGGGTCCGAAAATCCGACTCTCTCCTACTTCCGACCAGTTCAAAGGGGTGCGACACTTCCTTCCATACATGAATTAAAATAGGGCCATTTGCAAACTAGCTTGATAACTGTTGTTGTATGAAAATTCTGCGAACGGCAGACAGTCTTCCCATTTTGGTCCATATTCTAACACACAGGCTCTCAACATATCTTCGAGTATTTGATTTACTCTCTCCGTTTGTCCATCGGTCTGAGGGTGATAAGCTGTGCTGAAATCTTGTCGGGTTCCTAAACCTTCTTGGACTTTCTTCCAGAATCTCGAGGTAACTGAGTTCCTCGATCCGATACGATGTTCTTGGGGACTCCGTGCAAACTGATGATTCTAGCGATGTATAACTCCGCTAGCTTCGAACTCTGATATGTGGTCTTGACGGGTAAGAAATGGGCGGCTTTGGACAATCTGTCCACTATGACCCAGATAGAGTCATTTCCCCTACTAGAAGTAGGCAATCCGGTGATAAAGTCCATTCCAACGGAATCCCATTTCCATCCGGAATCTACAATGGTCGCAACAATCCAGCGGGTCTTTGATGTCCCGCCTTGACTCTCTGACATATATCACACTTGGCGATATAGCTTCCGATTTCTCTCTTCATCTTATGCCACCAAAATTGCTCCTTCAAATCTTGATACATCTTGGTTCCTCCAGGGTGGATAGAATAAAGAGTATCATGAGCTTCCTTTAGAATAACTTCTTTCAACTCAGAAGCTGCTGGTACACAAAGGCGTCCTTTGTACCACAGAACTCCTTCTTCGTCTTCGGTGAATCTGGGTACTTTGCCTGTACCGATACGACGCTTGATTTCGTCGATACTAGCATTTCCTTTCTGTGCCTCTTTGATCTGGCTGATCAAAGTGGGTTGAAGTTCTATGCTAGCCAAAAACCCTTCACTCACTAATTCCATTCGGAAATCTTCCATCTCTTTGTGCAAACTTGGTTGCTCCTTCAAAATCATGGAGTTCAAGCGGCACGGCAATCTGCTAAGGGCATCTTCTACCACGTTGGATTTACCAGGGTGATAGTGAATGTCCAGATCATAGTCCTTGATTAACTCAATCCGTCTTATCTGTCTCATATTCAGCTCCTTCTGAGTGAATATATACTTCCGACTCTTGTGATCCGAATAGATCTCACAAAAGTTTCCCATCAGGTAATGCCTCCATGTCTTCAGGGCTAGAACTACGGCTGCGAGTTCGAGGTCATGGGTTGGGTAATTTTGCTCATGTTGTTTGAGTTGTCGAGATATATAAGATATAACTTTGCCTTCTTGCATTAGCACACATCCGAGACCGATCTTGGATGCGTCATAATATACATCAAAGGGCTTCGTGATATCCGGCATGATTAAGATTGGGGCTGAAATCAATCTTCTCTTGAGTTCTTGAAAACTCGCTTCACATTTGTCCGTCCATTCAAACTTCTTGTCCTTCTTCAGCAATTGGGTCATGGGTCTGGCGATACTCGAGAATCCTTCTACGAACTTGCGGTAATATCTCGCCAATCCGAGAAATGCACGAACTTGGGTCTGAGTGGTTGGGGCTTGCCAATCTTCGACATCTTTCACCTTTGCAGGGTCAACGGCAATTCCTCCGGCTGATACAATATGGCCGAGGAATCCTACCTCCTGTAACCAGAATTCACATTTGCTAAACTTGGCATACAACTGATGCTCTCTAAGGGTTCCAAGAATGGTCCTTAGGTGTAGCTCATGTTCTTCTTCTGATTTGGAATAAATTAGAATGTCATCGATGAAAACAACGACAAACTTATCCAGGAAGTCCATAAAAATCTTATTCATGAGATTCATGAAATAAGCGGGGGCATTGGTTAATCCAAAAGACATGACAGTATACTCGTATAATCCATATCTGGTGGTAAAGGCAGTCTTTGGAATATCCTCTACACGAATCTTGAGTTGATGATAGCCTGTTCTAAGATCAATCTTAGAAAACACTTTGGCACCGGTCAACTGATCAAACAAATCTTCTATCTTGGGCAATGGGTACTTGTTCTTGATAGTGACATCATTCAACTTCCGGTAATCTGTACACAAACGGTTTCCTCCATCCTTCTTGTCCACGAACAAGACAGGTGATCTCCATGGTGACGCACTTGGTTGGATTAATCCAATTTCCAACATGGAATCCAGTTGCTTCTTCAGTTCTGCTAGTTCAGACGGGTTCATACTATATGGTCTCTGAGCTATGGGTCCTGTTCCGAGGATTAGTTCAATGATAAACTCGATATCCCGATCTGAGGGCATACCGGGCAAAACATCTGGAAATACATCGAGGTATTCACAGACTATCCGGACTTGGTCAATGGTAGGTTGGGCTATACTCTTGTTGCACTTGAATTGACGAGGTAAGGTTTCAGATATATGCTCGACTGATATTCCAGCGGTACTGGTCATGATTATGGCTTTCCTGGCACAGTCAATCAATCCTTTATGTTTAGACATCCTATCCATTCCTAGTACTACTTCCAAACCTTTAGTTCCGAGTACTATCAGATTAGCATAAAAATCTATGCCATGGATTCGGATAGGGATGACTTTGCAAATTTACCTAGCTTTGGTGGTTGAACCGGGAATTTGAACAATCATTACATGCTTCAGTTTGGTTAGTTGGATCTTACTAATGCATGAAAATTCTTCGGTGACAAATGAGTGCGATGCACCAGAATCAAACAACACTCTTGCAAGTACTGAATTAACAGAAAACATACCCAGCACGACGTCTAGCGCTTCCTGGGCTTCTTCAGCATGCATGAGAAAAAGACGGCCGTTGCGGTTGAGTGAATTCCCTGGGACAAACCTTCTTCCTGGCTGAACACGACGCTGCTGCTGAGCTGGGGCATTTGCATTGGGGGCTGCGACATTCTTCTTGGGGCATTCATTGGAGTAGTGACCCTTATTTCCGCAATCATAACAAGTCACTTGCGACTTGTCCTTTGCTGCAACAGGCACAACATTGCTTCCAGTCCTCGGGGCAGTGTTGGTGTTGGCGGTAGCATTGTTGTTGTTGAACTTGGGTGGGGCACGGTTGAAATTGCCAGAGTTGATGTGGTTGTTGTGATTTCCTCCGGGTCTTGGGTTTCCACGGTTGGGATAGGTCAGACGGTTCATCGGGGGTCTGTTGGTTCTCAGGGCAAATCCTGGAGATGGGTTAGGGCGATACTTTGGGGTCTGATGGGTTCCTGGCTGATGCATCATGCGACGCTTGCGGTTCTCATTGGCTTGGTAGATCTTTACTTCTATCTGGATGGCAAAGTCGACAAGGGCTTCAATATCAGCAAAGGGGATATTGACCAACACAGTCTGCATATCATCGTGCAGACCATTCAAGAATCTCTCCTTCTTCTGGGCTTCGGTGTCGATCTCATCCGGGGCATACCTAGATAATGACAAGAATTTGTCATAGTATTCCACTACGGTCATCCGTCCTTACTTAAGTTCTCTGAACTCATCTCTCATTCTCTTGATCAAACCCGGTGGCACATGGGTTCTGCTGAACTTGACCTTGAATTACTCCCAGGTCATCATCTGTCCTCCGGTCATTGCACGAATGCTGTTCCACCATGATCTTGCATCTTCGGATAGATAGTGGGTGGCGAATAGAACTTTCTCGTTGGCTTCCACTCCGATGACTTCTAGGTTGTTTTCCATGGTCTGCAGCCAATCATCTGCGTCTAGGGGCTCTTCCGACTTAGTGAAAACAGGTGGATTGGTATTCTGGAAATTCTTGAGCTTAGATCCATGGTTGTCCTGATTTCCTTGGCCTTGATTGTTGTGGGCCAGCTGAGCTATCTGCTGAAGGGTGGCTAGGTTGGCTTGACGTTCAGCTCTTTCAGCTTCGCGGTCAGAAACCAACATTTGCAGGATCTGCAACATCGGGTCCGGGGATGAACCACTTCCTCCGCGTGGCATCTGAAGATTGAGATAGATCATGAGAAAAGAGGGAAATTTATAAGGTTCAGGGTCTTTGGAAAGTTTTTAAATTTTGACTCAGAGTTTTTTTGCAACTTGCTTTTCATTCATTCATTCATTCATTCATTCATAGCACACGATACAAACACACACCACAAAACAAGAAAAACAGATGGTTTTAGGAACAATTCCGGAAACTACGATACAGTGGGACCGAATACAACTCACTACGCTAGTGCTCAAGTGCTACTACTCCTCGGAGTCGGTGAAATCGTCATCCTCATCATCCTCATCGTCATCGATGAAGGCAAAATCATCCTCATCGGTGAAGAAATCCATGGCCTGATCCTCCAGAAAATCATCATCATCGCTGAGATAGGAGTAGGGGTCTCCACGAAGATCCTCTCCGGCATTCTCTCTTTCCTCCAACTGATAAAACTTGCTGTACTTCACGTCCATCTATAAGAATATAGGATGAGTAAGTTAGTAGAGTGATCAAGTGTGTCAGATTTTATGTATTTTGCAAGAGTTTTTTTTTGAGGAACATGAATTTTTAGGAAATAATCAAGGTGATAAGAATGGGAATAAGTATTTGTAAATATTTGCTTCCTTTGGTTTTGAAACTAAGTTTTTGATTCAAACATCCAGTCTAACTAGGGTCTCCTATGGTTAGGATGGCTCTGATACCAACTTGTCAACACCCGGATTTTTAATCCCAGATGCCTGTTATGCCATACATCGCAATCCTAGGATTACCATTTTTCCAAGACATAACAGAATTGGATACCACAGTACATCATCCATTACAAACCGTACATAAGGTCTTACAAAATAAGGATCTCATGATCCAGTTCTTAGTACAACTCAAGCAGCGGAACTACGTAATAATAAAGGTAGCATAGGCGAAGCTCCATCTTCAGGGTCACAGGCAATGCTGACGATGGGAGATGATCCTAGTTGTCGTAACCTTCCTGGGGTCCTTCGTCTTGGTACTCCTCTTTATAGTCTGGCCACGGGAATAGCCAGGGACAAAGCCATGAGTACTCTTTAAGTACTCCCAAACTAATACTAACAAGTGAAGGGGTTTTTTGTAGTAGGACACTAAGCTCTAGGGTTGTTTTGCAAAAAGCCAGATTTACCTCCACTAAGTTCAGAAGCAAGAAAAGCTAGTTGAAATTTTATAACACCTAAGTGGGAACTTGTATTTCATATCACAACTCTGTTGTGGTCAAGTCAAAATCTCAATTCATTTCATAAGTCATTTTGAAAACATCTGACGGGGGAACAGTATGGCCACTCCAACTGTCCATAACCGCGAACGCGGCTATTCGAATAGTTTGACACTCTGTAGAGATTGTACACTTTCACCACAACATTCGATACATCCGTCAGGAACAAATACTGAATTCACCATACTCAGTATGCGGATAATCAGTCCTAACCTTTCAATTACATGCCCTAGTATAAGAACCTCTCCTATGAGTTTGGCCTCCCAACCATGACCAACTGTCATCTTGGGTACTGCACAGGTGGACAATCTTCACAAGGTAGCCTCAGCTCAGACCTTGGCCGTGAGGGAACCCATACTAAGGTATATAAGTTTCCAGTCAAGCCCTACCCAATTTTCGGGTATTGTGGTTGTACGGTAAAATTGGAATGGTATCGCATCCAGACAACCATTAGTTTTATAAAGGGATAAGGCTCATGCCTCAACATTTTCATCATCAAAATAATTTGGTGTTTGGAAACAAACGTCAAAACATCTCGGTAGAATGATCCATCAGTCAAAGGTTTTCATAACCATTTTCCACCAAGTATTCCCATCTAAAGTTGATCAAGTTTTATGCTTATCACTAGCATATACAAGTGGGAGTGAGTACTAATGAGGGGTGGTAAACAAGTGTAGTTTAACTAGGTTCAATCTCATGCCTTAGGATGACATCAAGATTATCTAGCTTAGGCCAAATTTAATGCTCTTTATGCAACCTTCAGTTATCTTTCTAGTATCTATAATTTACTTAAATAAACTCTAAGAGAAAGCTTTGATAAAGAAATAAAGTAGAAAGCTTGCAAGTAAAACTAGGAATGGGTATCATCAAATGTGTCTAACCAAGCATGCTTAGTGCATTGCATAGGTTATCTAACTTTCATAATTGCAAGTGTTAGCTTGCTCAATCAACCAGTAGTATTAGGCTTGCTAAAGTACAAAATCTTGCAAGTGTTAGCTTGCCTTGTGCAGAGAAGTGGTTGAAGTTCTCCTCGGCTTCTTCTTCGTAGTATCCTCCTTCCTCCTCGTATCCTTGGTCAGTACTAGAGTCTATAAATAAATACGAGGTACACAATCACCAAACAATACTTAACTACTTGCAATCATCACACAAAGGTGCACTATAGATGATCTAGCATCATCACTTATATTACAAGATTAAAGCATTTGTCTTATTTATTTTATTTTTAGAAAAGTAATTTCTACTCATTGAAAAACTACTTAAGATTTAGTATTCTCCAACTCAAACATGGGATCATGTTGACACATGTCATCACCACATATTTCAGTACATGAGAATGTGATTTAAAGTGGTGTCACAATTTAATAAGGTTTAACCTTTTTATTTTTAAATCATTAAAGTGGCTAGAAGTGCCTATGTGGCATTCTTTTATTACTTGAACATTATTTCTGTAAGTAAACCCATATATTTTTATATATTCTGAAAGGTATGATCAAATATGATTTTTGAGAGTTCGAATCAACTCAAAATCTATTATGGTTTAAATTTTAAAAATGTGGCGCCCCGCAAAAACCACTGCTAGAAAATCGCGTTGTTTTTGTGCATTGCATCATCATGACTGCATGCTCATGTCATCATGCCACATTGCATTTGAGCATCGTCATCATCTTGCATGGTTTGTTTAAAAACTATTTTCGAAAAGTCTGCTTTTGTTTTCTAAACGCTCCGTCTTTATTCAAACACAAAATCCGGGTCTCCGGAATATTTTGTTTTGTCTACCAACGGTTTGCAAAAGCCCCGTTTTAAATAAATAAAAAACTTAAATTGTTTTTAGGAGGCAGCCCGCCAGGCCCGAAAGCCAGCTGGCCTCCTCCAGATAAAATCCCAGCTACCCCAACTCTTTTCCTACCTAATCCTATTCTACCCAGCCCCTCCACATCACCCCGACCAACCACAGCTCGCCACATCAGCCTGACCCCAAATCTCCACCAATCGCCAGCCGCCCGTTTTTCTCCCAGGTGCCCACCCCAACCCGCCTGGCCCACCTGGCCTCCACCCAGCCACCGCCCACGCGCGGCACCCGGTACTCCCTCTCCCGCGCGTACAGCCTCGAGATCCCGCCCTGTCCAACCCCTGACCCCGCCACCTGCTCCCGGGCCCACCCCGCGGTAGCCGCCCCCAGGCACGCCTCCCCCGCTCTCTCTCCTCCTCGGCTCCGTCCCGTCACCACGCCGACCCCGTCCTCCGGCCGCCAGCAGGCCTCCTCTACCCACTGCGCCGTCGACCGCGTCCTCCTCCGCCATGGCGCCGCCAGGAGGGCCATCTCCCTGCCTCCCCGTTGGCATGCCCCCCCCTCTGCCTGTCTCCGCCGCCAGCAGACGGCCTCTGCCAAGATCGGCCTCGAGCTCCCCTCGCCGGCCGCCCGAGGGTGCCCCTCCTTCCCTCGACCCCCTCCTCGACTCCGCCACCGAGCTCCACGCCTCGCCTCCCCCAGGTGCCGCCTCTCCTCTGTCTCCGGCCGTGCCCCGCGAGCCCGCGCTCGCCTCCTGTTCCGAGCTCTGCGCCGTCGGGTACGCCCCATCCTCTCCGTCCGCCGACCTACCTCAACCTCGGCCAGGCCCTCGCCGGCCTTCCTCGCTGCATCCGGCCTCGCCTCCACCGCCTCGTTTCCCTGCGCCGCCGCCGCGGCCGCTCGAGCCGAGCTCCTCTCCGGTCGTCGCCCTGCTTCGCCACGGCCGCCGCGGGCTCCCTCTGCTCGCCGCCGAGCTCGCCTCCCTCGACCAGCGTGTGGGCCCCGCCTCCATCATCGTCTGCGTCGCCTCCAACCCGCCGGCGCTCGTCCCTTTCCTCCTGCGTAGTGCCACACCGTCCCTAGCTCGCCAGGTCGTTCTGCCTCAGGAACCGAAGCAGTCGTCAATTCACCCAGGCACAACGGTTAACCGAAGCACTGACAAGGCGCATCAAGATCTCCTTCACAGACATCGATACCTTCGACCACGAACCCGATGAACCACCGGCGCCCATTCAAGGTCGTCACCGACAAGAACTTCCTTGCGGGTTACCAAGCGCTCCTACACAAGCCCTCGAACACGGACTCCAAGACCCGAACCCAAAACCGCTCCGAGACCACCAAGTACTCCTTCCCGGACGCCAAGTTCGCCGAGAACCCGGACGCCAAGGTCACCGACACGGAACGACAATACCTCCTTCCCGCACCGATGCCGACGACGTCGCACGCCAAGTTCTTCTTCCCGAACGCCAAGACCGACCCAATACGAGGTCCCGACAAGATCTTCGTGACGACAAGATCGGCACCGACCAGGACGGATCCGATGTGCCCCCGACGCCAACCAAGTTCTTCTTCTCGGATGCGACAAGATTGACTTCCGTTGTCCGAGACCGATCTCGTCGAGCCGTTCTCCCGTTGAACCCTGAGACCGACCCCGAACCCCTCGGAGCCCAAGTTTGCCGAACCCTAATGTGATTCCCTATTCGAGACCCCCCATTATTTTATAATATGACATTATCAACTGATGCATATTAAATTGTTCATACATGCATACTTGTCTGTGGTTTGGGGGCCTTATGCCGATTCACCATATAATTAAATATGGAGACCATATGTGGGCTATTCTAGTCTTAGTTTGTCTCCATTTAAATCTGTGTAGCGAACCGATGCTATGTTTTGCCATGTTAATACCACATTTAAAATGCGGGGTATCTAAACAACTAGAACCATATATTTAATTGTCGGGACCCCCGATTCCGCTTAATATTGCCTAATTGCATTGCACCTTTTCCATGTCATACATCATACATGCATCATGCCCGATCTTTTGCCGTAGTATTAAATAGTCCATCCGGTGTTTCTTCTAGTGCTTTGCTTCTTCACGGATTAGGCCGATGAGTGGATGCGAGTGTCGACCCGATCTTCGGATGAACCCTCGGCAATGTTTTCAGGCGAGCACCTCCCCCTTTCTACCTATCTTACTTTTATAGTATTTATTCCCCCTGTTGATCTATTGCTATCTGTGTTGCGATGCTCTAGTTTTCGTACCCGTGATATCCCTTGCAGCCTTATATTGCCTTGGACAAATCCTATTACCGGTTGTTTGGTAGATAGTTGGACTTGCGCGTCGTAGTCGCTTGCTCAAGTGCTGCTGCATGTTGTCCAGTACCACAACGGTTGGAAGGCTGCCATATGCTTTATGTTGGAGATGATCATGGCTTTAATTATTGTTTAATAACTAAAATTGAAAGTAGGTAAATGCAGAGGCACCGGTGGGTAATAGTAAATATTTGGATTTTAACCGCTCACTGGTGTCCCGTAGGACCCCGAGTTCTTGACACCTGTTCCGAGATCGAGCGCGCTAACCACAGGTGAGGTGTGTGGGCACCCCCATCGATTAGTACCTGATTTCAAAGTATTGTACCGAGGGCCACAAGTAGTTTGGGGCTTTATTACTATCCTGTACTTATGCCATGCTTTACTGCTTTATTTACGATTGTGCGTGGAGCACCTGTACTGTTTAGGACCGTGACACGTTTTTGCTGTATCGACAAGCCCAGTCACACTTTTGGGTTCCCAGTCGTTTACAGCCGTCTACACAAACCCTGAGTCCGTCTCGGAGACCGGCCGACTTCGTTGCGGGTAGCTTAGTGGGGTGGCCCCCCATGTACTTGCTTTGGGTCCGGGAAACGTCATGACTTAGGCCTCGCCGACATACCGATGGGTGTATGTTAACTGATCTGGCAAAAAGGGTCGAAGTGCGTGTGGATACTTTGGTGCACCCCTGCAGGGTTAAATCTTTTCGAGAAGCCGTGTCCGCGGTTATGGACGACTTGGAGCACAGTTCTCGATCATAGACAACTATAACTAAAGTTTACTGTTATAATTTGACTTGTATCCGATATGACTAGTAATCAGCTCCACTACAACGGAATGGCTAAATAAAAGTACCAACAACTGCTGGGTTTGGGATATCTCATGCTAATTGTATTTGACTGGTAAGTGTCGCAACTACAACAGAATGGTTAACTAAAATTTCCCACTGCTTATTATATCAGGATGATTATCTATACCTGACTAGTAATTGCTGCAACGATAACTGAATAAATAAAACTGCCAACTGCGTGAGTTCCTCGGTTGACTTCCTCGTTTGGTCTCGAGGGGGAAACACCCAGATGGCTATGTTTGGTGGTAGTATCAAGATGGTTCCGAATAGGACTTTCTTATCCCTCTCTGGTAGCCGACAGTTATATCGAGTCTCTATAGGTTGTTTAGTGCATGCTGCGCTGCCGCTCAGTCCACCATACCTATGTAGGCGAGGACCGCCGAATTCTAGCCTCGCCGTGTACTGGCCTCAGTACTGACGCTCCTCCTTTTCCTTTGCCCTTTGTCGGCACCCCTTTTGTTTTAGCAGGTTTCGACGTCGTTAGCAGGGTTACCCTTCCGGCTTGGCCTGGGCAGGGTTATGGACGCCATTGGTTATTCTCCAGGGCTCTTAGCCCCATTTGCATCTTGTCCGTAGTCGGACGCTCTATCATTTTCAAGGTGATTTGGATCTTTGTATATTATATCTGTATTCTTGACTCATTGAGTCGCTGTTGTATATATATCTGTTCTATGGGTCCCATCGAGGACTGTTGTGTAATGATATTACTTCGTTTTCCACCCGCACGAAAGTGCCTGGTGGGCGTCCTTGAATCGTTTCTATGCGCGCGTAGGGGCGGTGGCAAACGGTCGGAAATGTGCGGTGCTCTGCGCGGCAGAGGCGGCGTCTTCGACGACGAGCGGTGGCTGTGAGGCATGGGGCAGCGAAAGGGGTGTCTGGTGTGTTCCCTGGGTCATGGCGAAGCGGTGGGCACAGGCTGCGGTCAAGGGGTGGCGTGTGTACGCGTGCCGGGTGCGGTGCTCTGGCGCATGCTCGGCATGTCGCAGTGGCACTGGGCACGTGGCATGCTCGGTGGTCCACGGCTTTCCTTCACTCGGGGAGGGGAGAATGGGTGGCGATGGAGTGCTGGCTACCTCCCAGACATAGCTAGAGAGGGGGAGATGGTCTGCTGCGGCGGCGACCAGGTTTGGCCGGCGAGGTGGCTCAGATTGCTCACCATTGATGACAATGCCCAGCTTACAGTGAGGCTAGAGGTTGCCAATTAGGCTAGATGATCTACTAAATGGGTGCTGTGAGCTAGAGAGGGAGCCATTTAGGCCCAAAACACTATTAAAAACAGTGAATTTGATTTGGTTTAAATTTGCCTGCCAAGTGTTTGATGAAATGGCCGCAAGAACTTGAGTTTTGAATTTTGAAAAGATTTTTGGTGGGTGTGCTAGGCATTTGTTGAGGATTCTGTGGATGCTTGGGTTTTGAAAATTGAGATTGTTTGAGTGGTTTTTGAAATAGTGGGATCTTCCCATATGAAATAGATTCAATTTTAAACTGTCATTTAAACTAAGCATTTAACTGTTTTTGGATGATCACAAAGTGGGCCTTGGTACCTTGTTATGAGTACTATCAAGGGGTGCAAAGATCCATACATGTTTCTGTTAAGTTCTGAAAGTTAGGGATAGCCAAAGTAGGCATGGGAGTTAATTTGGCCTAAGTGACCATTCACTTAATTTATTTGTTTTGATTTGTTTGTCTTTGGGAAAAGTTTGGGGATTGTTTAGATGATGTTTATTTCACCTAAGAATCATTTTACAAGCAAAGAACACAGAACCATGGCAATTCAAAAGAACCCAACTTTTAATACATATGAATGCTTTCATATTTTTAATTGGGAAAGTTTTTGTTAACCCTAAATTTGATGATTAGAGTTTGATGATCTAAGTTTAATATTTTTGGGATGTTACAGGGGCAGCCCCCATGCGCCGGCCACCCCCTTGGGGTTCCCCCTCTCCTATAAAAGGCATCCCTCTCCTCACTTCTCACTCACACCTCCTCGTGAAGGATCTCTCTCCCCCTCTAAAATTTATCCCCCATGGTCTCGGACTAGCGAGATACATGTTCCAAGTGGCTATTCGGCAAGAAAGGGTTGTGCTTCCGCTGCATCACTGGAGCGAGGAGGCGGAGGTTGCTCGTTGTCTTGTACGTGTGTGCGAGCACGGATGCGCTGCTGCTTTGCGGCGCTAGGACTTCCTCTCGATCTTGAGATCGGCAAGAGATCGTCTACATCAACCACGAGTTCAACTTGTTAAGCTTTGTCGGTCTTCAAGGGTATGTTCTCTATGGATATACATCCGCCCGTTGTTTGTATCTAGTAGATAGATCTTGGTACTTAGTTCCCACCATAAGAATTTTTTTGTTTTCTATGCTGCGAACCCAACAATCTCCGCTTTTCCCCAAGTGTGTGAAGTTGATAGTGTGCACTCCGTGTGGCACTTAAGCTAAAGGTTGCAGAAATACTTATCATGAGTATAATTTGAGTTGGATGTCTCTATGAGATTGTGGTGTTTGTTGGAACCATCCAGCGCTCAAGGTGACAGTGAGGGGTTACCTAGATGGGGAATGCGGACTTTAGGGAGTGTTGTTATAGCCCTACACCAGCCAACCGGAGAGTATTTCAGGATAGCATAATGAAGAGAAGATATTATATGTTTATTGAGAGTGTTCACTAGTGAAAGTATGATCCATAGGCCTTGTTTCTAAGCATTGAAACACCGTTTACAATCCGTCCTATTACATGTTTGCTTGCTGCCATTTCTATTTCAGATTGCGATTACCACTTATAATCATCCATATTACTTGTATTTCACTCTCTCTCTTTGCCGAACTAGTGCACCAATACACCTGACAAGTGTATTGGGTGTGTTGGGGACACAAGAGACTTCTTGTATCTTGATTGCAGGGTTGCTTGAGAGGGATATCTTTGACCTCTTCCTCCCAGAGTTCGATAAACCTTGGGTGATCCACTTAAGGGAAACTTGCTGCTGTTCTACAAACCTCTACACTTGGAGGCCCAACACTGTAACATCCCTAAAATCATGATTTCAAAGTTTTCATATCATTCATGCATGCATATAGAATTGATCAATTTGAAAATTCATTTCAGAAAAACAAAGCACATAGTGCTATCATTTCATGTGAGCAAACTTAAATCAAATGGCCATCCCCATTTGAGAGTTTGAATGTTTTAAAAACTAGGTTGTTTGTCTCCTTTGTTGAATGGATTGAGTGTGGAATTTGAACCAAGCTTTACAAAATGGAAATGGTTCAAAAACCATTTTCAAACATTTGCAAATCAAGTGCAAAGCTCCTGATATTTTGTTTCTCCAAAAATGACCAAGCCTTTGCAAAGTAACCACATGGTTTTATGCCAAGATTTGAGACTGTTGCACACTGCAAAAACCCCAGAAAGATTTGAATTCAAAAAGAGTTTGAATTCATTTGAAAACCATTCCTGAAAATCAAAACAGAAAAAGAAAAAGGATTAAACAAAAGAAAAGGGTCAGGCGCTCCTATTCTAGCCCATCAGCAGAACCGGCCCAACTAGCCCACCCGGCCACTCTCTCGCTCGCTCGCACGCGCGGACACACCCACACAGACGCTGACACCCAGACCCCACCCCCTCTCCGTCTCACTCGCTGACTGGTGGACCTCGCCAGCTCACCCTCGTCTTCCCCAAATCGCGCCCGACCCCGTCGCCGGCCGTTTCCTCCGCCCATCACTGCCGCGATTGATTCTTCGTTTAATTGCCTTGATTCCGCGCTTAATCGCTGCTCCCCTCTCGCCTACATAATCCCCTCTGCACCGCGGTCATTTCCCCCCACTCTCCTCGCTCACTCCGCCACTAGGCTGCGCGCATTTGACCTCGAAACCCCGCAGTACCGACGACTCCGGCGACTAATTTCGGTGAGCCTCGACCGCCCCCTCTCTCTGGTTCAAACTATCTTGTCCAGCATGATCTGGTGCATCTGCTGACACTTTTCTTTTGCCTGCTCGTGACCCATGTCACCGTTTTCGTTCACGACCGCAACCACCTGCGCCGTCGCTCGACTCCGGCGAGCAATAGCGGTAAGTCCCGAACGCCCCTTGCCTTCCCCTTGATACCAACTGGTTCGCCAGTCACTTGCGCATCTTCTGAGCCCTCTGCCTTGTACTAGGACGACGCGGAGCCTCTCCAGCGACCTCGACTGCAAGCGACAGACGCCGCCGCAACTCCGACGAGCCTCAGCGACCGTGCCCGTGCGCCCCTCGTCAAGCCGCTGCCAAGTTGAGCTTCTCCTCGACGCTGCGAACCTGGTGAGCATCCTCCTGGACCTCCGGACGACCTGTAGTGCCACGCCGCCGCAGACAGAGCTCGCCGCCGCCAGTCGCTGCCGCTAGCGCCGCTCGATTTTGGTTAGATGAATTGTAGCCGTCAGATCCAGATCCAGCGAGTAGGATTAGTTCACTTAGCGAAGCGGTATGATTAGATCTGAACCGTGCATCGTTAGTTAGATCCTATGGCTAGCAAGCGCGATCCGGAGCGAAGCGGTACGCGCCAGTAAGAATATGACGCGTGGCTAGGGTTTGATTCAAAAACAGATTTGAAATCAGATTTTGATCCAAAATTGAAATGGCTATAACTTTTGATTTCCACGTTAGATTTTTGCAAATTTTATACCGTTGGAATCAGGGAGACAAGCCCTTTCTGTTTATGCAATGTGTTTAGTAAAAAGTTTCTGTTAAAATGACTTTTTATGCAGAAACTTGTTTAGGACTAGTTTGAGTATAGAATTTGTGTAGTAATTTGTTTTAGTGCTAAATAAGTTTGGTTTAGCAAGTTTTTGACTTAGTTATGTTTCAGTATCTTGCATTTGCTTGATTGGGTTTTAAAATCATCACTTAGCATTTTTGCATACATGCATATATTTATGATTGTATATGAATTGTGTGTAATTTTGTGCTACAAATTTTTGTGTAGATTTTGGTGCTAGTGATTGTGATTGTGAAGAGTGCTACTCTCCCCATTACCAAGGCAAGTGGTACTTCATGAATATTTCCATCCCTATATTTTGTACAAGCATTAGAAATATTTTGCTAAGTCTTGCATGTTACTATTTTGCCAAGTGCTATGTTGGGAAATCCTAAGTAGTTGTAGAATTTCTAGGAAATTTCATAAGTTAAGTTACTATGCCATGCTTAGCCTAGCTAGTAGCAAACAAGGGTTGGTAAAGTATATACATGCTATGATGAAAATATTTCTAAGTCTTTGGATTTATGTTTTTCTTAATAAAACAACTAAGTCAATGAACCTCCTGGGTGGAATGGGACTTGAATGGTGGTTTTTGGTTGAGTGGTTACACAAGGCCCATGGACATGGTTTACCTTGTGTATCTCACTTGTGGTATGCCACTCAGGCACAAAGGGATTTTTAGAGGCCAAATGTTGAGAAGCTTATAGTGCAGCCACTTGGCAATATGGGCTCTGCCTGGATCACATAAGTTGCTAGAACTTAGCCATTTGGACAGTTGGTGGTAGTGGGAATGATAGGTTGGAGCGCGTCCACTTGGTCTAAGGAAAGGCTTCTGAAAGGTCCTGTCTTGGGAAACCAAGTCTGGTGGGGAAAGTGCTCAACCTCTGTAGATGGAAAAATCTAAGTACTTAGCCAAGTCCATGGCAATGGACAACTTGAGCATCAAGACATGGAAGCTATCAAGAATCTCATCACTCCAACTTCTAAGTAAAAATTTGTGGGTGAACAAGGGTAAAGGACCCCAATGTCTATTGGTGGTTTCTTGGGAAATGTTTTGACAAAGAAAAACTTAGTGATTTCAACTAATAGGAAAAACCTATTTTGTGCAAAGCAAGCCAAGCTACACTTAGCCAAAATGCATATAGTAATATAGTCCACTTAAAATTTACTAAGGTATCACTTGCCAATACTATTCCAAAGTATTGACCCACTGTGGCTGTAACTTGTGATGTTGCAGGTTACTCCGATGATGATTAGGTGTCATGAGTCTACACTCAACATGCTTGCTTGTGGCACATGAAGATGAAGACTTATGTTTATTTACTTATTCCAAAACTCTTGTACTAGGCATGTGGCCTTGAGTTGTAAAAGACTATGTTTTATCTCTGGAATGGATGTAATAAATGACCTTTGTATCTGTGTACTTCATCTTAAACCGTGGATGCTAGCAATGATCCAGGGACTAGCATTGCAATCACAGGGATCCTTTTCCTTTACAAAGGAGGGATCTTACAAACACTGTCTACAAGAATAGAAGCTTGCGTAGACATCAAGCTCTTTTCTGGCCCCATTGCCGGGGAGTTAAGGTAAAAGGTACTCACATCCTCTGGCTACTAAGCTATCTTCTAGTACTGTTGCTGGTGTGTGAGTGCTCGAAGTTATTTCCTTTAGATTCTGCAATTATATCCTTTTGTTTCTTGTTTTTATTTTCACTAGTTAGGCTTAATGGAAAACAACAAAAAAGTTAGAGAGCTTTATAGTATTTATCTTGAGTTAGGACATGAAGTGTTTGAAGAGAAAATTAAAAAACCTATGGAACTTTCTTTGCATGCTAATAGCAATGTTATTAGTATGAATTCTTTGAACACCATTATTGCTAATGATATGGAAAAGTCTAAGCTTGGGGAAGCTAGTTTTTATGAAAATAATCTTTTTAGTTCCCCAGCTTTAGAGGATAAAATCTGTTATGATTATACTATACCTCCAATATATGATGATTACAATGATGAATATGATATTTTCAATCCACCAGCTTTAGAGGCGAAATTTTTTCTATGATGATACTATACCTCCAATATATGATGATTACAATGATGAATATAATATTTTCAGTCCACCTACTATTGAGGAAAAAGTTAATTATAATTACAATATGCCTCCTATATTTGATGATTATGGTGATGAGAATAATAATGATAGCTATTTTGTTAAATTTTCTCCCACTACAATTAATAAGAATGACTATGCTTATGTGGAGAGTAATAATTATTATATGCATGTGGCTCATGATAAGAATGTTTTATGTGATAGTTATATTGTTAATTTTATTCATGATGCTACTGAAAGTTATTATGAGAGAGGGAAACATGGTTTTATGTATCTCAACAATATTAAGTTTCCACTCTTTATGTTGAAATTTTTGAAGTTGCACTTGTTTTGCTTTCCTATGCTTGTTGCTTTGTGATTTCATGACTTGTTTCTTTACAAGATTATTTTTCATAGGAAGTGGGTAAGACTTAAATTTGTTTTATATTGGCTTCTTGATTCTCTCTTTTACTTCAATTCATATTTCGTATGTGAGCATCATCGAAATTATCATGCCTATCTTAATGGCTATAAAGAAAGAGCTTTTGGGAGACAACCCATTATATTTTTGCTTTCAGTTTATTTTTTTCTTTGAGTCTTGGAAGCTATTGCCTTTGTAATAACTTTTCCTTATCCTTTTTGTTTGGTTTTTGTGCCAAGAATATCCTCTAATGAGAGGGAAGTAAGATTTCGGAAAGTTGCTGTCCTGAAACAGATTTCTGTGCTTCCTGTAAAAAACGTGAAACATCCCAGAATGTCATATTAATCTGCAATATTTTGTGTGCATGCCCTAGGTTATTATCTAACCGTAGTTAGTTTTGCACTTTTCGATTTGAGCAACATAATATTTTCAAAAATTGATCTTTACCTGTTGTTCTGTTTTGACAGATTTTTGTTACTATTTGCATTTGCCTCTTAATCTCTTTCTTTTTGAGTTCTTTTGATCACTTAAGCTTTTAAAGGGAATTTCTACAGTATCTTATGGTTTAATGGAAGTTTTACTTGAGTTGAAACTGAACCCAAAGGTTTATTATCTTGCATACACTAATGTTGCTAATAAAGATTATGTGAAGTTTTATATGAAGGAAGTTTTCAAGTGTAGGGAGAGAATGACGTGATGAGATGAAGTATGGACAAAATATCAAGCTTGGAGATGCCACCCGTGTCACCCCAAGAAATATTCAAGAGGTACAAGCGTCAAAGCTTGGGGATGCCCAAGGCATCCCTTCTTCATCGACAAAAATCTCAGGTTTTCTTTCATGATACTATTTTTTGCTTCATGCACTCTGTATTGTTCTTGGAGAGTCTTTTTTTTACTTTTAGTTTTATTTTTGTTTTGTTTTTTGCAATAAGTTGGCTGGATCCCAGCACACTTCTTTTGGAGAGAGAGACGCTCACTTTTCATTGTTTAGAACATTCTAGTTTTCACTCTTAATGTTCTGTGAGTGTTCTATTTTGCTAGTACTGCGTTTAGCTTTAGTTTTCTTCTTCTTTTTGCTTAGAATTTTTTAGTTATTCTTTCTAGTTAGGTGAGACAAGCTCTTTGATATTTATTGATTTTTATCTTTGTGAGTTGTTTCAAATAAGTCAATTGATGTTGGAAAAGAGTTGAATGTTTCATGCTTATAGTGGTACAAAAGGAAGATTGTTTTGACTATGGCTTAGACTTTATCTTGTCATGTTATATATAGCTTTGACCATATGCTTAGTGATTATTGTTGTAGCATGACTTGTTTCCAACAATTGAGATTGCTTAATGTGCCATGAAAGAATCATGCGTTGTTTTAGCATACAAAAGCATAATATTGTGGTATTCTCCTTTGATGCTTTATTTGGGTTGACTTGGCACATGCTTACACCATGTTATGACTATGAACCAGTCACCCTAGCCTCTATGATCATTTAGTTTTTGACTTGTGATGTCACTTTATGCTTTGATTAATAATGTTTTGTCACTTTGCATGATTGTGGCCATTATTGCTCTCTTAGTTGGTCACTCCCAGTCTTTTGCTAGCCTCCACCTGTACTGAGTATGATCTCTACTCGTGCATCCAACTTCCAAGAAACCAAATTATTCGAAAGAGTCCACTATAAATTCCTATGCATGGTGTGTTACACCATTCCAAGTATATTCATGTTTTTATCTATCTTCCAAATTAAACTTTTGTTATGTGAAAATTAGTGATTAAAGCTCTCACGAACTTGATGGCACACTTTATTTTCTTGCACTTAATAAACTTGAACCATTGTGCCCATCTATGTTGCTTATATGCTTTCAAATTATAAGTTGTGAATTAGCAGAACCATGCTATCATGGGGAACGCTTTCGACATTGCACTAATTCTATTCAGTTGATATCATGTTCTTTTGTTTATGGATCCTGGCGGTGTGAAATAAATGGGGAGATTGTAAGTCCATGGAGTTTGTATATGTGTTAGAGAAATGCCTGGGCGGCTAGTCTAATCCATGCCTAATCATGGTGGAAACTTGCAGCATAACCATAATGAGCATTATGTGAAGCATCCTCAATAAAAACCTATGCAAATAGCAAATAAAAAGATCGCTGAGATGCTTATTGTCTGTTGCCTTGTCATTTTGATATGGGATAGCTCCTGTGTCATGGGACAAGGGGTGCCCCGTTGACGGTTCTCTATGATACACATATATTTACAATGAAAAGAACTTGCTTGAGACCAAAGTTGAGTAGCATGAGGTTCGGTACTCGTACGCAAGGGGCATGAGATTTTCAACTTATGATCTGTCAAGCATATACTCATATTTGTGTCACTTTAACCTTAATCACTTCAAGATGCTTATGATATGGTCAATGAGAGCTCAAAGCTAATAATTACCATAATTTTTGGAACCTCTTTATGAAACTTGAAATCCCTACTTCCCTCTGTGAAGGGCCTATCATTTTACTTTTTGTTGAGTCTCCATCTTCTATCTTTATGCACCAATTAAGAGAGCATAGTTGTGATTCTTAGTTCAATGTGCATTGTCCCAAAACTTGTTGATTGATTCATAATTATGGTATTGCTTGTTCTTAAATTATTTGTATCTAGTCACCCTTATGAACTTTGAAGGTGTCATATGCATTTATGTTTTTCTATTCCATGAAGGACAAGATGAATACCACCCTTGCTATGTTTTCTATATGTGAAACAAACAAATGTCTTTCAAGGCATTGTTATTCATGATCTTTTGTTTGTGTAAACCTTTCATGTTGTAACATAGTTTCTATGTCTTATTGTTAGAACTATATCTTTCATGCTTATGTTTAGAGTACTTTGATCCTAGCTATTAATGCTTTACAATGTCTTGATCAAGATTGTGATGGTGCATGTAACCTCAAAAATTATTCTTTTTATCACTTACCTACTCGAGGATGAGCAGGAGTTAAGCTTGGGGATGCTTGATACGTCGTAAACGTATCTATAATTTTTGATGCTCCATGCTTGTTTTACACCAACTATCTTATGTTTTGTCTACACTTTGAGGCATTTTTATACATTTTCTGGAACTACCCTATTAGAAAGTGCCACCGAGCCAGTTGCTTGTTTTCTTCTGTTTTTGGTTTCATAAAAGCTAGTAAAGAAATATTATCGGAATTAGACGAAACAAAAGCCAAAGTTCCTATTTTCTCGACACAAGACGAAGCCCGAAGGAGAGACGAAGAGGAGCCACGAGGTAGCCACACCACCTGGTGGCACGCCCCCCTAGCCACGCCACCGTATGGTGTGGGGCCCTCGGGCGTCCACCGACCTTTCCCCTTCACCTATATATCGCCCCCCCCCCCCCCCGAGGCAAAAAACCTAGATACTAGATCAGAAATCCACGAAAAGTTCCGCAGCGCCGCCGCCACCGAAGACGAGATTCGGGGGACAGAAGTCTCTGTTTCGGTACCCTGCCGGGACGGGGAATTGCCCCCGAAGCCATCTCCATCGACTCCACCGCCATCTCCATCGCCATTGCTGACTTCCATGATGAGGAGGGAGTAGTTCTCCCTCGATGCTAAGGGCTCTACCGGTAGCTATGTGTTCATCTCTCTCTATGCGTGATATTATTGTGATCATGAGCTTTGTAATCTAGTTGAATAAGTAGATCTACTCTGCTACTCAAGTGCTTTAATTAATGTAATCTCCGCTTTTCCCCACGTGTGTGAATTTGATAGTGTGCACTCCGTGTGGCAGTTAGGCTAAAGATGGCAGAAATACTTATCATGAGTATAATTTGAGTTGGATGTCTCTATGAGATTGTGGTGTTTGTTGGAACCATCTAGCGCTCAAGGTGACAGTGAGGGGTTACCTAGATGGGGAATGCGAACTTTAGGGAGTGTTGTTATAGCCCTACACCGGCCAACCGGAGAGTATTTTAGGGTAGCATAATGAAGAGAAGATATTATATGTTTATTGAGAGTGTCCACTAGTGAAAGTATGATCCCTAGGCCTTATTTCTAAGCATTGAAACACCGTTTACAATCCGTTCTATTACATGTTTGCTTGCTTCCATTTTTATTTCAGATTGCGATTACCACTTATAATCATCCATATTACTTGTATTTCACTCTCTCTTTGCCGAACTAGTGCACCTATACACCTGACAAGTGTATTGGGTGTGTTGGGGACACAAGAGACTTCTTGTATCTTGATTGCAGGGTTGCTTGAGAGGGATATCTTTGACCTTTTCCTCCCAGAGTTCGATAAACCTTGGGTGATCCACTTAAGGGAAACTTGCTGCTGTTCTACAAACCTCTACACTTGGAGGCCCAACACCGTCTACAAGAATAGAAGCGTGCGTAGACATCAAGGGGAGGAGCCAAAGGAAGCCACAATACACCATATACAAGATCTAGATCCCATCGACCGCGTCCACGGAGGCGCCCTGCCATCATGCCGCCTCCATAGCCTCTCAATCTCCATCAACACCATCAAGCCATCCAAGCAAGAAGAGGAGGAGGAGGACACCACCATCACCACGTCGATGCCACTATCACCACACCGTCATCACCATATACATCACCGCTACTCCTTCATCCTTCCCCATCATGGTCTTCGTGATGGGTTGTAACATGGTTGAACCCCCTTTTATTAATGTTATGATGATTTGAGTAATTGAAGTGTGGCGTGTTCTTATTAATTAATATGTTTGTGCTTTCCCTTTACATTGTTCTATTCATGATATTATTCTAGTGATTGGAGACGTCCAATCCATTGTTGAGGAATTTACTAGGGATTCACGGAGTGTCACAAAACCTATCATTAGTCTCTACTCTTCCATGGGTCCTAACAAGCTCATGGGTAGAACTAATAGGTTATTTGCTATAAGTGATTTGCGGAGGCCATAGCAGCTTAGGATGCACCGCCCAGAGTTCCCCAAGATCACTCATGATTAGATAGGTATAGTGTTGCGAATTAATTGACCCCAAAGTGACAAACGGGATATCTTGTGACTAGCACACTTGCTTAGGAGTACAGTTGTCCATAGAACTTAATGCCTTTGCTCAGGTTTACCTTGATTGGTATTGTTACCTTAATACACTATTCTCTTATGGATGACCCTTGTCCGAAGAGGGTGTGGACAATTGAGTTGTCTAGTTGCCACTTACCAATGGTGGGAGACAACTGTATATGAGGGACCGCCACAATTATACTTAATAGCTATTCCATAAGCACTTATCATGCACACTGGTATACACAACATTACTTGAGGAATCATAGCATTAATATTTCATCTCATTGCATTCACCTCTTTTCATTTTTACTTTTGTTCTAGTTTTCTTCCAGTCCTAGTAGTAGCTGTTACAAATCATCTTAAATTCATTTATCCTAGCAACCTATAGAGTAGACTATTTCCAAACCCCGGTTTGGGTGCGAACATAGCCGCATTGACAACGTGGCTACGGGGTCATGTTCGCCGAGCTCCCATCAGGACAAACTCTGAAATATTTGCTGCTACAAGTACTGCAATAACCCTGTTTTGGTGCAGGAACTCAGTCATCATAAGGCATCAAGCGGGAAAAACTAAACAAAGTAAAAAAAATAGAAGCGGTCAAATACTTACGAAGGGATGTCAAAGAGGTTCAAGAATAGCGCCATTTTCTTCGTATTCTTGGCCTTTGGCTGAGGAGCCACCCCCCGGATGGGCACAATAGGAATGGGGGAGATGGCACCTCCACCCGTAGCATACTGCTGCAAAAAGGCGGGCCCCTTTGGCGTGGGCAGGGTCGCAGCATCCAAACTTTCGCTTTGGGCTCTCTTGAGAGAATTCCCGTCGCTAAGCTCGGGGGCTTCCTCCGCTGGCGAGTGAGTGGCAAGGACCATGGAATCCGAATCCGTGTCCCCGCCATCTAGCGCAACCAAAAACTCCTCAGGAAGGGGAGGCATCATGGTATCCACCTTAAGTTCCTACGAAGCACAAAAGACGCAAGTAAAATGAAGAACAGAGGACACAAACAAAAACGCATTACGTGCAAGTAAAGTATTCACCCGAGGAACTTCGTTCTTCGCATTGAAGGGGCAGTTGACAACTTCGCCGGAAGCTCGTCGTCGTCCTTGAAGCACAGCAAAGGTCGAAGATCCCTATCGAGATCGGCTGAGGACAACTCCTCATCCAACACTCTCGTCGGGTCGTTGGCACCGGAGTACAGAAACATTGGGTACACCCTCGCTTGGAGGGACTGCACCCGATGCTTGAGGAAGGTCCGGATGATGTCGAAGACAGAGACCTCCTTGCCTCGCACCATATGGAGATCCTATACCCGCTTGTACAGCTTCTCGACCACCTCGATTTCACCCACAAGAATGTCATTTGACCACAAACGCTTCCGGGTGACCTCTTTGCTGGCGTCAAAGGGGGCCAACCTGTAGTGATGGCTATCCAATTTGGAGTCGCGGATGTAGAAGCACTTGTTCCTCCATCCTTGGACGGATTCACAGAGGTGGAAGGAGAATTATTGATGGTTGGGGCGGATATATATCCTGCTGTAAAACCCCACCTTTATAAAGGTAAAGGTCCCTGTGATTGCAATGCTAGTCCCTGGATCAATTGCTAGCATCCGCAGTTTAAGATGAAGTACACAGAAACAAAGGTCATTATTACATCGTCATTCCAGGGTTAACATAGTCTTTTACAACTCCATAGCCATAGGCTAGTACAAGAGTTTAACTTAACAATATCAATAAAATTCTTCATCTTCATGTGCCACAGGCAAGCATGTTGAGTGTAGACTCATAACCCTATTCCTCATCAGAGTAACCTGCAACATCACAAGTTACAGCCACAGTGGGTCCATACACTGGAATAGTATTGGCAAGTGATACCTTAGTAGAATATTAGTATCTAGCTACTACATGAATTTGGCTAAGTGTAGCTTAGGCTTGCTTTGCTCAAAATAGGTTTTACCTATTAGTTGAAAACACTAAGTTTTTGTTTGGTAAAAACACCCAAGGAACCACCAATAGACATTGGTGAACCTCACCCCTGTTCAACCACAAGTTTTAACTTAGAAATTGGGATGAGGAGATTCTTGATAGCTTCCATGTCTTGATGCTCAAATTTTCCTTTTCTGGGGACACGGCTAAGTACTTAGTTTCTTCCTACTGCGGAGGTGGTGCACTTTCCCCACAAGACTTGATTTTCACCAAGACAAGACATTTTATAAGCCTTCCCTTAGACCAAAATGGACGCGCTCCAAACCTATCATCCCCTACCACCAACTGTCCATTTGGCTAAGTTATTGCAACCTATATGATCCAGGCAGAGCCCATAATGCCATGTGGCTGCACTAGAAGCTTCTTATCATATGGCATCTCAAATCCTTTTGTTCCTAGGTGGCATTCCACAAGTGAGATACACAGGGTAGACCATTGGAAAATGGGCCCTGGTAACCACTCAACCAAAATCCACCAAGCAATTACCATTCCACCCATGTGTTTCATTCACTTAGTTGTTTTATTAAGCAAAACATAAGTCCAAGACTTAGAAATATTTTTCCATAGCATGTGTATATAAACCACCCTTGGTTGCTACTATCTAGGCTAAGCATGGTAATAGCAAGTATCTTAACTTAGAGAAAATTCTAACAATTCGACAACTACTAGGATTTCCCAAGCATAGCATATGGATACTTAGCAAAAATCATCATGCAAGTCCTATACAAAATATTTCTAATGCATAGTAAAAATATGGGACAAAAGTTTGAAGCAACACTTGCCTTGGTAGTTGGGGGAGTAACAACAATCCTCACAGTCACAAACACCACTAGCACCAAAATCTACTCATAAAATGATAGCACCAAATTCACATATCAAAATAAACAAGAAAAAATATATGAATGCATGCAAATGACATGTGATGATTTTTTCTAAACCCAACAAGACAAGTAAAACAGTACTGATCAATTAACTAAACATTTATACATCAAATAAACTTTATTTGGCCTTTAAAACATTTTCCAATTATATTGTATACACAAAATAAGCCTACAAATGTCTCTGCAAAAACAACTAATTTTACAGAAGCTATTCATTAAATAAAGTACATGGTTGGATAGAATTATTTTTCCTGATTCCATTGATATAAAATTTGCAAAATTTGCACGTGTGGATCAAAAGTTATGAATTTTGCAAGTTTGAACATCTAATAGAAATGATTCTGTTTTTAAATCAAACTACATGCCACGCGTCATGTTCTGATTCGCTGATACTGATTTGTGAGGATCACGCTACGTGGAGGTTGGATTTAAAACAGATCGTGCGGCACAGAATCAATTGTACCCCTTCGGTTAGTCAATCTATCCTATCCGCTGGATCGGGATCTGACGATCAACAACGCACTGACCATGAACTGGTGGCGCTGCGGCGGTGGTTGGCGGCGGAGCGCTCGGGCAGAGGCGTCGCCGGCGATGTAGGAAGCGAGAGAAAGAGGGAAGAGACTCACCAGTCTCGCCTTGACGTGGGGAAGCTTGACGTACTTGTCGTAGATGAAGGGGCACACGGAATCGTCGTCTATTGCTCGCCGGAGAAGCTTCAAAAAGTCGGGCACGACTGCTCGTCGTCGTTGGCGAGGTTACAGGTCACGCCTAGTCAAACGAATGGTGCCGTTAGATGCGCGCAAGTCAAGTGAACACGCGAGTAACCAACAGAGAGGAGGGGCAGTCAGAAACTACCAGGGGGTATCGCCGGAGTGGAGGCAGACGACAGCGCGTGTTGTCGTTGAGGTTTCCGTCGAAGGGGAGCGTGCGCGGGCAAGCTAGTGATACTGAGAGATGCGCAAGGCAAAGTGGAATGTGCTCGTGTGAACCAGGAGCAGAGGGGCGGTCGGGGTTAGCCGGAATCGGCGCTGCAGTTTGTCGGAGCAGCGAGGTCGCGGCAAGGAATTCTCGCAGCCTAGGGGCGCTCAGGGCTTGGGGTTTGGGGGGAAATGGAGAGGGGGAAGAGGGGGTTTAAGTAGCGAGGATGAGCGGGACAATTATGCCAGAAATCAAGCGTAATCAAGTGGATTGATTTGGGGAAGAAACGACAGAGAGGCGCAGGTCCTCCGGCGCGGGATTAACGACGAGTTGACGTGGCAGTGGGTCCGGGGCGTCAGTGAGAGAGGGGGTACACGCGCGGGTGAGAAACAGAGGGAGAGGGGGTCCCGGGTGGGCTGGCTCCAGTACTGGGCCAGTTTGGCAACGCTGGCCCTTTTCTTTTTCTTTTATCCTTTTCTATTTCTGTTTTGATTTTCTGAAACTATTTTCATATGCTTTTCAAATGAATTTGAATTCAAATTTTCTCTGGATTTTTGTAGAGTAATCCTTGCACACATTTGAATAACAAACATTGTTGTTCAATCAAATTACATTGGCCATTGGGTTTAAAAATAAAATCATGCCTTAATTAATTATTTGCAATAGGCATAAGAATGGTTTTGAATTCATATTTTGTTTTGAAAACTTTGACCAAGCTTTGGAAAATATCAATCAAACCTATGTTCAAGCCTTTTCTGGTTAAACAAGTACTCTTATGTTATAGAGTGGAAATAAAGCCATTGTTTTTCCCACATAAAATAATAGACAACAATTTGCTTCTGTTTTTGAAATCTTATTTGAAAATGATCCTAAATGTTTATGAATGCATGAATGATATGCAAACTTTATAAATCATGATTTTTGGGATGTTACAAATCTAACCCCCTTAAGGTGAATCTCGCCCTCGAGATTCGGATTGGCTAGCAAATACGTGAGGGTGGTCTTTCCGAAGATCATCTTCTCTTTCCCATGTTACTTCTTCCTCGGAATGATGGTTCCACTGAACCTTGCAGAATTTGATAGTCTTTGTCCGAGTAACTCTTTCTGCAGTCTCAAGAATCTTGATAGGTTTTTCCTCATAAGTGAGATCACTTTCCAATTGGACCTCCTCCAAAGGTATAGTATCCTTCAAAGAAGTCTCCTCCATCTCTGGATGCCATTTCTTTAGCTGACTCACATGAAACACATTGTGAACGGCAGACAATGATTCAGGCAGTTCAATCTCATATGCTACTTCTCCTTTACGGATCAGAATCTTGAATGGTCCAACATATCTTGGGGCCAATTTTCCTTTGACTCCAAATCTCTTCACTTCACGAAGTGGTGATACTCTAAGATATGCTCTATCACCCACCTCATAGTGACTTCTCTACGCTTTGGATCTGCGTAGCTCTTTTGTCGGGACTGTGCTATCTTCAATCTGTCCTTTACTAACTTGACTTTCTCTTCAGCTTCCTTGATTAGTTCTGGCCCGAACAAGTTTCTTTATCCAACACCATTCCATAGCAATGGTGTAGTACACTTTCTCCCATAGAGAAATTCAAACGGTGCCATCTCAATACTGGCTTGATAGCTATTGTTGTAAGAGAATTCTGCGTAGGGCAGACTTTCATCCCAAGTAGCACCATAATCTAGGGCACATGCCCTCAACATATCCTCTAGAATCTGATTGGTCCTTTCTGTCTGTCCATCAGTCTGGGGATGAAAAGCAGCACTGAATTCCAATCACGTTCCCAATGACTCATGCAGTTGCCTCCAAAAATGGGAAGTGAACCGAGTTCCCCTATCAGACACAATACTCTTGGGTACTCCATGCAGACACACAATCCTATTCATATAGATCTTGGCCAACTTAGCACTTGTATAGGTCGTCTTCATGGGTATGAAATGAGCCACTTTAGTTAGACGATCTACTACTACCCAAATAGAATCATATCCTGATCTAGTCCTTGGCAGTCCAGTGATGAAATCCATGCCAATCTTGTCCCACTTCCATTCAGGAATAGGTAATGGTTGTAACAATCCTGCTGGTTTCTGATGTTCCGCTTTCACGCTACTACATACATCACACAAATCAATATGTTCGGCGATGTCCTTCTTGAGATTATTCCACCAAAATCTTTCCTTCACATCCATGTACATTTTGGTATTACCCGGATGAATGGAATATGGTGAGTTGTGTGCTTCTTGTAAAATCAGTTTCGGAAGCTCCGGATCTTGCGGAATGCAGATACGTTTTCCATACCATAAAGTACCCTGTTCGTCTTCATGGAATCCTTTGGCTTTTCCCTTACCAATCTTTTCCTTATTCTCTTCAATTTCTTGTCCGTCTTTTGGGCCTCCTTGATTTTGTCCAACAAGGTGGGTTGAACATCCAATGACATGAGATGTCCTTTAGGCACTATCTCTAATCTAAGATCTTTGAATTGGGCACACAAATCATCTGGCAATTCTCCTTTAGTAAGGCCATTCACATATACCTTACGGCTTAATGCATCCGCTACAACATTTGCTTTACCGGGGTGGTATTGCAAACTCAAGTCATAGTCTTTGATGAGTTCCAGCCATCTTCTTTGTCTCATGTTGATTTCTTTTTGAGTGAAGATATACTTCAAAATTTTGTGATCTGTGAACACTTCACATCGCTTTCCCAAAAGATAATGTCTCCATGTTTTGAGTGCATGGACAACAGAGGCTAACTCCAAATCATGAGTAGGATAATTCACTTCATGATTTTTGAGTTGTCTCGAGGCATAAGCCACAACTTTCCCTTCTTGCATCAGAACTGCACCCAATCCTTGGTGGCATGCATCACAATAAACTTGGAAATCCTTCTCCAAATCTGGCAGACATAAGACTGGTGTTGTCACTAGTCTCTTCTTCAATTCTTGGAAAGTATGTTCACATCCTTCAGTCCAATCAAATTTCTTGTCTTTCTTTAGTAACTCCGTCATTGGCTTAGCTACCTTGGAGAAATTCTCAATGAATCTTCTATAGTATCCTGTCAAACCAAGGAAACTACGAACTTCTTTCACTGACTTAGGAGATTCCCATTCAGTTAAAGCTGACACTTTTGCGGGATCAACTGCTACACCAACTCCTGACACAATGTGTCCAAGAAATCCAACCTCATTCAGCCAGAATTCTCACTTGCTGAATTTGGCATACAGTTTATGCTCTCTAAGTTTCTCAAGTATCAAACGCAAATGTCCTTCATGCTCCTCATTGCTCTTGGAGTAGATCAAAATGTCATCGATGAAGACGACAACAAACTTTTCAAGAAACTCCATGAACACCTTGTTCATCATATTCATGAAGTAGGCTGGTGCATTGGTCAAACCAAATGGCATCACGGTGTACTCATACAATCCATACCTAGTGGTGAAGGCAGTCTTAGGTATGTCTTGTTCCCTTATCTTAAGCTGAAAATAGCCTGACCGGAGATCAATCTTTGAGAACACATGGGCTCCTTCTAACTGATCAAACAAGTCATTGATTCTGGGCAAAGGATATTTGTTCTTGATAGTCACCTCATTGAGTGAACGATAATCTATGCATAACCTTTGACTTCTATCTTTCTTTTCAACAAACAAGACTGGTGCTCCCCAAGATGACGAACTTGGTTGAATGAATACTTTCTGCAACTGTTCTCCAAGTTGTTTCTTGAGTTCTTTCAACTCATCAACTGACATCTTGTAAGGTCTCTTTGCTATTGGTCCTGATCCTGGTAGCAAGTCAATCGGAAACTCCACGTCTCTATCTGGCGGAATTCCCGGCAATTCCTCTAGAAACACATTCGGATATTCTCTCACAATTAGCACGCTGTCTATGCTAACCCCCTTAAGAGAATTTAGCTTACTCCCTTTTGACTCAAAGTTAGACTTGAACCTAATCCGTTTCTTATCCGGGGTTGTGAGTGCGACAGTACGGTTGGCACAATCTAGTACTCCTTCATACTTGGTCATCCAATCCATTCCCAAAATTATATCCAATCCTTGGGAATCTAGGATTATCAGACTAACTAGAAACTTATGCTTTCCAAATTCTATCACTAGATCACGACATCCAAGGCTTACTATCATATCTCCACCGGGAGAACTTACTTTTATAGGACACCCAATATTTTCAGTTGGAAATCCATTTCTATCAACAAATGCTCTTGATATGAATGAATGCGATGCACCAGTATCAAAAAGAACAAGTGCTAGAATAGAATTGAGTTTGAACTTACCAACCACAGCATCTGATTCCTCATATATCTCTTCCACATTGATGTGGTTCACCTGTCCCTTCTGGAAAGGGTTGGCCTTGGTGGTTCCTTCAACCTTCTTCTCTCGGCACTCATTTGCATAGTGTCCCATCTTCTTACACTTGAAACACTCAACCTGACTGATATCTCTCTTTGTAGGCTGACTTCCACTGCCATTTCCACCTCCACTATGGTGGCTCTTGTGGTTCTTATACTTGTCATTATCATGACCGCGGTGATGCTTGCTGTCATGATGGCGGTTGTGGCTGTGGTGGTTGTTGTACTTTCCATGTTTGTGAGATCCAGAACTCCCACTATCATCGTGATGGGAACGTTTGTGAGACGATCGCGAGCTGTGCTATCAAAGCTGTGTTTTCTCTTCCTGCTCTCAACCTATTTCATCTTGTTCTCCAAGATGGTAGCCTTGTCACAAAGTGATTGGTAGGTTGGGACATAGGCAACAGACAGCTGCAGATTCAGTTCATCAATAAGTCCTTCGAGGAATTTCTCCTTCCTCTTGGCATCAGTATCAACTTCATCTGGTGCATAACGCGCCGGATTGTTGAATTCCTCAATATACTCAGCCACGCTACGTGACGCTGTTTCAGGTTGTGGAACTCCTTCTTCTTCAAATTCATCACTCCGGATGAGGCGTGAGCTGTACGGAATCCATCCTCAAAGATAGCCCAAGTCATGTCCTCAATGAGGGTGGTGATCTGAAAGTTGTTCCACCAGGTTGCTGCTGGCCCTTCCAGCAGATGTGCTGCAAACCTAACCTTCTCTTTGTCGGTGCAACCGACAGTCACTAAATCCTTGTTCACTAAACGTAGCCAATCATTGGCCACCATTGGATCAGTGGTTCCCGAGAACTTGGCAGGCCTCAGTCTTAGAAATCTGGTGAACATGTCAAATCCTGGCGGATTATTCTAGTTGTTGTTGTTATTGTTATTGTTGTTGTTGTTGTTGTTGTTGTTGTTGTTGTTGTTGTTGTTGTTGTTGTTGTTATTGTTGTGGTTGTTGTTCTGATTCTGGTTCTGCATGAAAGTGGTCATCATCTGCATCAGTTGTGCCTGTGCTGTCATCAACTCATGCATCTCGGGAGTGACATTGTTGTTGTTTGGGTTGGGGTTGGTACGCCGAGGAGGCATTTGTGGTTTTAATAAGGATAAGAATGAGATACCCATAGATGCTTAACATGCACAATACATCACATAGTCAATCACAATAACCAAGCATCAAAATAACATAGAGTTTGAATGACATAAACAACATGTTTTGGAAAAAGCAAACACACCATAGAAAGCCACCCACATGTTGGATGGTCATTGCGACTCAATAAACAAAGTACGGTAGATGAAAGATAATCGAGTAGTCTACACTACTCCTCCGCATCAATCTCCTCGTCAACAAGTGTAAGACCTGCACTCTCCATGGCGGTCTTGTGCTCATCAACACTAGTAGTCGAGGCCTCAATCTTGGCCCTAAGAGCCCTCTTCTGTGAGCGAAGCCTCTCGATCACTCCCTGCTAATGCTCGAGCTCGAAGTCCTTGGCCTCTAACTCTTCCTTCATCTCCCGGATCCTCTTGTTCCTATCTTGGACTCTTTTCTCTTGGATCTTGAACTTCTTGTCCTGGCTTTCAAACTTGGCCTCCATTTCCTTGACTATCTCGTCTTGCTCCACGAAGAGCTTGTCCTTCTCTCGGAGCTGGACCTGGAGCTCATCTTTTCTAAGCACGACGTTGGTCCTATCAGTATCTAGGTGCCTAATAAGACCCTCTAGGTCCTGCAGGTACAGATGAATCGGCTCCATCATCTCTCTAGCAGCATCCTCGTACTCTATAGCCTCACCCTCCTCGTTGCGTCTCCCGAAGGGGTGAAAGTAAAGACCTCTAAGCTCGGTGGAGTGTCTCCCGACCGGACGCCCAAGTAAATCCTGCATGACTACATCTAAGCCCTTCTCCTTGTCATCATGCATCATCTTGAAAGTGATGGTCTCCGTGGTTGGCTCTGTCTGGCGTCCCGGCTGTGTGACTCTGAAGCCTCACAGGTCCTTCCTCTCAAACTTGGTGAGATGGAGTGTCATGATGCTAGGAAGTGGAAGGTTGAGCACACTAGTGAGCTCAATGAGACGAGTACCAAAACAAGTTCCCTTGAACTCCTTGGCCGTGCTGATAACAACGTTAGGCATCTATTTTTATAACATAGAAAAAGTTAGAATCGACATCAATAGAGAAAAATCACAAGACAAAATATCACAAGCACATCTTTTGCAACAAACACACAAGTCATGGCATACACAAATCCATTACAAGCATCAAAGGTTCAACATAACTTAGACAAAATTTTGGAAGTAAAAATGATAAGTGTGGTGGTCGAACTAACGAAGTACGTTACAACTCTCACTCACTAGACAAAATAGCTATCAGGGCATCCTTAGTAGCCATCTGTCTATCTTGTTCACAAGACTCCCATATTAAATCTATGATGTCTCCCATTAGTTGTTGGTTGGTAGCTTCTAACTCTTGGGTATGCTTCTTTTCTTCTCTAAGGTCATTTTGGGTGTTGAGCATTCTGCACTTGAGTCTATCACCAAGATCCTTGATAGCATTCCAAGCTGCATTTCTTGCAGAGTCAAAGAATGTGTGTGCATTTCTGAGTTGGTGACCATGCAGAATCCTGAATCCTTGTGGTTGTCTTCCTTGTTTTTGTACAAGTGAAGTTGCACCCACCAATACTCTTCTACTTCATCCAACACAGGGAATCCTTTGTACACATCTGCACCATGTATCCCCATGGTAACCATAAGGTTCTTGAGGGCCTTGGGAAATTCAGTCTCACACTCCAAAGTCATGGTCATGAGTGGTACCTTCCCTACGGCTTCGTTGATGGAGTTCATCTACAAATAGAGATTAGAAAGAAGATTAGAAAAGTTTACGAGAAGAAAAAGACAAGTGTGGAATTTTTTCAAAGTGTTGAAATTTTTTCCTTAGTGGTTTCTAATCCAATCCTAGGGTCATAATCCTACAGGCAACACAGTACTCTGATACCATCTGTAAAACCCCACCTTTATAAAAGGTAAAGGTCCCTGTGATTGCAATGATAGTCCCTGGATCAATTGCTAGCATCCACAGTTTAAGATGAAGTACACAGAAACAAAGGTCATTATTACATCGTCATTCCAGAGTTAACATAGTCTTTTACAACTCCATAGCCATAGGCTAGTACAAGAGTTTAACTTAAAAATATCAATAAAAGTCTTCATCTTCATGTGGCACAGGCAAGCATGTTGAGTGTAGACTCATAACCCTATTCCTCTTCAGAGTAACCTGCAACATCACAAGTTACAGCCACAGTGGGTCAATACATTGGAATAGTATTGGCAAGTGATACCTTAGTAGAATATTAGTATCTAGCTACTACATGAATTTGGCTAAGTGTAGCTTAGGCTTGCTTTGCTCAAAATAGGTTTTACCTATCAGTTGAAAACACTAAGTTTTTGTTTGGCAAAAACTCCCAAGGAACCACCAATAGACATTGGTGAACCTTACCCCTGTTCAACCACAAGTTTCAACTTAGAAATTGGGATGAGGAGATTCTTGATAGCTTCCATGTCTTGATGCTCAAATTGTCCTTTTTCGGGGACACGGCTAAGTACTTAGTTTCTTCCTACTGCAGAGGTGGTGCCCTTTCCCCACAAGACTTGATTTTCACCAAGACAGGACCTTTTAGAAGCCTTCCCTTAGACCAAAATGGACGCGCTCCAAACCTATCATCCCCTACCACCAACTGTCCATTTGACAAAGTTATTGCAACCTATATGATCCAGGCAGAGCCCATAATGCCATGTGGCTGCACTAGAAGCTTCTTAACATATGGCATATCAAATCCCTTTGTTCCTGGGTGGCATTCCACAAGTGAGATACACAGGGTAGACCATTGGAAAATGGGCCCTGGTAACCACTCAACCAAAATACACCAAGCAATTACCATTCCACCCAGGTGTTTCATTCACTTAGTTGTTTTATTAAGCAAAACATAAGTCCAAGACTTAGGAATATTTTCCATAGCATGTGTATTTAAACCACCCTTGGTTACTACTAGCTAGGCTAAGCATTGTAATAGCAAGTATCTTAACTTAGAGAAAATTGTAACAATTCTAGAACTACTAGGATTTCCCAAGCATAACATATGGATACTTAGCAAAAATCATCATGCAAGTCCTATACAAAATATTTCTAATGAATAGTCAAAATATTGGGACAAAGGTATGAAGCACCACTTGCCTTAGTAGTTGGGGGAGTAACAACAATCCTCACAGTCACAAACACCACTAGCACCAAAATCTACACATAAAATGATAGCACCAAATTCACATATCAAAATAAACAAGCAAAAATATATGAATGCATGCAAATGACATGTGATGATTTTTTCTAAACCCAACAAGACAAGTAAAACAGTACTGATCAATTAACTAAACATTTATACATCAAATAAACTTTATTTGGCCTTTAAAACATTTTCCAATTATATTTTATACACAAAATAAGCCTACAAATGTCTCTGAAAAAACAACTAATTTTAAGAAGCTATTCATTAAACAAAGTACATGGTTGGATAGAATTATTTTTCCTGATTCCATTTATATAAAATATGCAAAATTTGGACGTGTGGATCAAAAGTTATGAATTTTGCAAGTTTGAACATCTAATAGAAATGATTCTGTTTTTAAATCAAACTACAGGCCACACGTCATGTTCTGATTTGCTGATACCGATTTGTGAGGATCGCGCTACGTGGAGCGTTGGATTTAAAATAGATCGTGTGGCACAGAATGAATCGTACCCCTTTGGTTAGTCAATCTATCCTATCCGCTGGATCGGGATCTGACGATCAACAACGCACTGACCATGAACTGGTGGCGCTGCGGCAGCGGTTGGCGGCGGAGCGCTCGGGCAGAGGCGTCGCCGGCGATGCAGGAAGCGAGAGAAAGAGGGAAGAGACTCACCAGTCTCGCCTTGACGTGGGGAAGCTTGACGTACTTGTCGTAGATGAAGGGGCACACGGAATCGTCGTCTATGGCTCGCCGGAGAAGCTTCAAAAATTCGGGCACGACTGCTCATCGTCGTTGGAGAGGTTACATGTCACGCCTAGTCAAACGAATGGTGCCGTTAGATGCGCGCAAGTCAGGTGAACACGCGAGTAACCAACATAGAGGAGGGGGCAGTCAGAAACTACCAGGGGGTGTCGCCGGAGTGGAGGCAGACGACAGCGCGTGTTGCCGTTGAGGTTTCCGATGAAGGGGAGCGTGCGGGGGCAAGCTAGTGATACTGGGAGATGCGCAAGGCAAAGTGAAATGTGCTCGTGTGAACCAGGAGCAGAGGGGTGGTCGGGGTTGGCCGGAATCGGCGCTGCAGTTTGTCGGAGCAGCGAGGTCGCGACTAGGAATTCTCGCAGCCTAGGGGCGCTCAGGGCTTGGGGTTTGGGGGGAAATGGAGAGGGGGAAGAGGGGGTTTAAGTAGCGAGGATGAGCGGGGCAATTACGCCAAAAATCAAGCATAATCAAGTGGATTGATTTGGGGAAGAAACGACAGAGAGGCGCAGGTCCTCCAGCGCGCGATTGACGACGAGTTGACGTGGCAGTGGGTCCGGGGCGTAAGTGAGAGAGGGGGTACACGCGCGGGTGATAAACAGAGGGAGAGGGGGTCCCGGGTGGGCTGGCTCCAGTACTGGGCCAGTTTGGCAACGCTGGCCCTTTTCTTTTTCTTTTAGCCTTTTCTATTTCTGTTTTGATTTTTTGAAACTATTTTCATATGCTTTTTAAATGAATTTGAATTCAAAATTTCTCTGGATCTTTATAGAGTGATCCTTGCACACATTTGAATAACAAACATTGTTGTTCAATCAAATTACATTGCCATTGGGTTTAAAAATAAAATCATGCCTTAATTAATTATTTGCAATAGGCATAAGAATGGTTTTGAATTCATATTTTGTTTTGAAAACTTTGACCAAGCTATGGAAAATATCAATCAAACCTATGTTCAAGCCTTTTCTGGTTAAACAAGTACTCTTATGTTATAGAGTGGAAATAAAGCCATTGTTTTTCCCACATAAAATAATAGACAACATTTTGCTTCTGTTTTTGAAATCTTATTTGAAAATGATCCCAAATGTTTATGAATGCATGAATGATATGCAAACTTTATAAATCATGATTTTGGGGATGTTACAAATCTAACCCCCTTAAGGTGAATCTCGCCCTCGAGATTCGGATTGGCTAGCAAATGGGTGAGGGTGGTCTTTCCGAAGATCATCTTCTCTTTCCCATGTTGCTTCTTCCTCGGAATGATGGTTCCACTGAACCTTGCAAAATTTGATAGTCTTTGTCCGAGTAACTCTTTCTGCAGTCTCAATAATCTTGATAGGTTTTTCCTCATAAGTGAGATCACTTTCCAATTGGACCTCCTCCAAAGGTATAGTATCCTTCAAAGAAGTCTCCTCCATCTCTGGATGCCATTTCTTTAGCTGACTCACATGAAACACATTGTGAACAGCAGACAATGATTCAGGCAATTCAATCTCATATGCTACTTCTCCTTTACGGCTCAGAATCTTGAATGGTCCAACATATCTTGGGGCCAATTTTCCTTTGACTCCGAATCTCTTCACTCCACGAAGTGGTGATACTCTAAGATATGCTCTATCACCCACCTCATAGGTGACTTCTCTACGCTTTGGATCTGCGTAGCTCTTTTGTCGGGACTGTGCTATCTTCAATCTGTCCTTTACTAACTTGACTTTCTCTTCAGCTTCCTTGATTAGTTCTGGCCCGAAGAAGTTTCTTTATCCAACACCATTCCATATCAATGAAACCTATGTTCAATCCTTTTCTGGTTAAACAAGTACTCTTATGTTATAGAGTGGAAATAAAGCCATTGTTTTTCACACATAAAATAATAGACAACAATTTGCTTCTGTTTTTGAAATCTTATTTGAAAATGATCCTAAATGTTTATGAATGCATGAATGATATGGAAACTTTATAATTCATGATTTTTGGGATGTTACACCTGCACCTGCCCAGATCATACACCTTGCCCCCGTGGCCGGACTGCCTCTTCAAGGAATAGAGCTTCTTGAAGACGCCAAAGTGTGGCTCGATTCCGAGCCAGCACTCTCATAGCATGATGAAGCATGCGATATGCAAAAGAGAGTTGGGAGACAACTGATGGAGTTGATGCCCATAAAGAAAAAGGAGCCCACGAAGAAATTCGTGGGTAGGAAGATAAAGACAGTAGATGACGAAGGCATAGAACATTACCCGGAAACCTTCGGGTGGATCTGGGATCACCTCCTACTTGGGGAGTATGGAATCGCCCTTCTCCTGCGTAATTAGGTGTTCCTCGCGCAGGCGACGTAGATCTACTTCCCTCATCATCGACCACCGCCAACCACCATTTGTGACGCGGCCGACAGTGGTCTTCTTGGTGGCGCTCGTCCCAGCTTTCTTTAGCTTGCCCATCTTGACGGCGTGGCGCGCTGCGCGATGAATATGGAGGAACGAGGATGGAAATATGCAAAGAACATCCAGCGCAGGATAAAGCACGAGCTTTGGAAATGGTGGAGATGAAATTGGCAAAGTTAGTGCGAATGGCGAAGTGGAGAATTACCGTAGCTCCTAGTGGTATAAAAAGGTTGGAGACGACAAAGCAGAGTCGTCGATTTGATAAACCTAACACGTGTCATCCATCGCATCGCACACGTGGTGGGCACCGCCCCAAACCTTCGCGATCACGATGTCCACTACGCACGGAAATCGAGGCGACATAGTAACTTTCGCGTAAATTATGCATGACTAGTCAAATCCCAGTCATAAAGTGGGACCCACGATCATCTCGTTACATCGTCTCTGCTGCCGTAGATGGTTGATCTCACTAGGCGTTAGCAATGCATCAGCAAAATCAAGGGCCAGCAACTACTCTAATCTTTTGACTCAATACAAAAGTACTTATTCGAGTCTGCGACTCAACCAACTACTCGGGGGCTACTCCTATCAGGAGCGCTTGTCGCGCACCTGAAAATTTGGTAGGTTCCCTGGGCCAGTCAAAGAAATTCACAAAAGCTTCAAGTCCTCCTTCGAGTCTACGACTCCATTACGTACTCGAGGGCTACTCCCATAGGGAGCGCTGGCAGCGCATTTTAAAAGCACTGATCATCCAAAGCAATTCCGGATAATTGTATTACATGACTGATAACTATAAGTCTGTGCTCAAGTCTACAACTCGAATAGACACTCGGGGGCTACTCCCATAGGGAGCGCTGGTTGCGCACCCTGATACGTCATAAACGTATCTATAATTTTTGATGCTCCATGATTGTTTAGTATCAACTTTCTTATGTTTTGTCTACACTTTGAGGTATTTTTATACATTTTCCGGAACTAACCTATTGACAAGATGCCATAGTGCCAGTTGCCAATTTTCTACTGTTTTTGGTTTCAGAAAAGCTAGTAAAGAAATATTCTCGGAATTGGACGGGACAAAAGCCAAAGTCAATATTTTACCAGAAGGAACACAGATTCTGAAGGGCAGCCGAAGTGGGGCCACGAGGTGGCCACACCTGGCGGTAGCGCGGCCAGGGGGTGCGCCAGCCCTAGGCGTGGGCCCCTCGAGGGCCCACCGACCTTGCCCCTTCGCCTATAAAAGCACCCCGATGCAGAAACCCTAAGTACACGATCAAATCTCCATGAAACAGTCCGTAGCCGCCATCTCCATCCCTAGATCAGGGGGATCTAAAGCTCTTACCGGCACCCTGCCGGAGGGGAGAGATCATCCCGGAGGACTTCTTCATCACCATGCTAGCCTCCGGAATGATGCGTGAGTAGTTAACCCTTGGACTATGGGTCCATAAAGTAGCTAGATGGTTGTTTCTCCTCCTTTGTGCTACCATGTTTAGATCTTGTGAGCTCCGTTCATGATCAAGATCATCTATTTGTAATCATACATGTTGTGTTTGCGGGGATCCGATGGATATTGAGATACTATGTCAGATTGATTGTTCATTATATCATGTCTATGTTATTTGTGATCTTGCATGCTCTTCGTTGTTCATAGATGCTTTGTCCAAGTAGATGCTTGCAAATCCAAGAGGGAGTATTTATGCTCAATAGTAGGTTCATGCCTCTAGTAATATAGGGAAGTGACAGAAATCTCTAAGGTTGTAGATGTGCTGTTGCTACTAGGGAGAAAACAACAATCCTTTGTTCATGGGGCAATCGTATTGTTTACTTTACACACATTGCTTAATGCAATTATCTATTGCTTGCAACTTAATACGAGAACGGGTTTGGATGATAACCCGAAGGTGGATTATTATTCATAGATGCAGTTGGATTATGGTCTATGTATTATGTTGTAATGCCTAATCAGATCTCGTAGGAGTCAAGATGTCTAGTATATGCATTGTTATACTTTCTCAGTCTGTCAATTGCCCCGCTGTAATTTGTTCACCCAACATGCTATCTATCTTATGGAGAACACCTCTAGTGAACTGTGGACCCCGGTCCATTCCTCTATCCTTGATATACCATCCACTATTTACCTTTTACTGTTTACTTTCTACAAGCAAATCATTATCTTCCACACTATACGTCTAATCCTTTGTTTTCAGCAAACCGGTGAGATTGACAACCTCACTGTAAGCTGGGGCAAAGTATTGTGGTTGTGTTGTGCAGGATTCCAAGTTGCTAGCAACACCTTGGAGTTGTTTCCTTACTCATACTGGTTCAATAACCTTGGTTTCATAAGTGAGGGAAACTTGTCGTTGTGCTCATCATACCTTCCTCTTGGGGTTCCCAACGAGATCTACATATCTAAGCCATCAAACACATTTATGGCGCCGTTGCCGGGGAGATAAGGACAACTTCAATCTCTTCCTCCTGGTCAGTCACTTTTTAGTGAGAGATAAGATTCTCACACTATTCAAAAAATCGGCCGATATGCCGATTAATCGTCCGATTTATTGCTACTTAAAGGTGGACGATATGCCGATTTTCTGATTTATCGTCTGATTTTCTAATTTATCGCCTGATAAATCGGCCGATACGCTAAAAAATCGCCAATTTTTAGCCGGCCGATAAATTACTGATAAGCGACATCTTTAACATTGGATTCTCACAAGGGGAGTCTCTCATAACCAATCTCTTTACTTTGTTTTTGTTTTGCTTAGTTTCTTTTGATTTGTTTTGCTTGTTTGTTTTTATCAAAAAATACAAAAAAAATAGTTGTACTGGTTTGTTTCTCTTTATCAAAAACACAAAAAAATTAGTTACTACTTCTGTTGGCTTGATTTACTCTTGCAAAAATGAATACTCCTGAAAACACCAAGTTGTGTGACTTCACTAGCACAAACAACAATGATTTCCTTTGCACACCTATGTAACATCCCTAAAAATCATGTTCCAAACTCATGCATATCATCCATGCATCCATGATCATATGAATTTCATTTCAAACAAATCATTTCAAAACAGAAGCATTTATGCTTCTCATTTCATGAAAGTTGCTCTAGCCTTAGTGCTACCTTTCAATAAGAAGAGTGCTTGATTTGTTCAGTAAGGTTTGAATTCAAACTTAGGCACCATCAAAAGTTTGAACAAAGTTTCAAAACAAAATAAGTAAAATAAAACCAATACTATGCCTATTATATGTATCACATAAAGGCTTAGTTTTATTTTTATTTTCTTTTAATCAAAGTATTTTGGTTGAACAGAAGTGTTTGACACACATTTTGAGTGCAAGGTTTGTAGTATAAAAACCTAGAGAATTTTTGAATTCAAACTCATTTGAATTGGAGTTGAAATTCATTTCAGAAAAACAAAACAGAAAAAGAAAAGGGCTAAAGGAAAAAAAATGAGCTCTCAGTCGAATCTGGCCCAACTAGCTCAGCTAAGCCCAGCAAACCCCACCCCGCGAACCGTTTTCTTCACCCACACCAGCACCCATCGAGTGACTGACAGATAGGACCCACTCCCCCTCTGTTTCTCTCGCTGACAGCCAAGGCCCACACGGCGTCGTCGTCTCCACCCTCACTGCGACGTGTTCTTCCCCAAATCACACCGTGCGTTACCTGGTTGATTCGCTCGTCAACTCGCGTTGATTGCAGGAGTTAATCACGCCCCCGCCTGGCCTACTTAAACCCCCTCTGTCCCCTCTCCATTTCCCCCCAAACTATGAGCACAAAGCGCCCCCAGGCTGCCCGCATTCATCCTCGCACCGCCGCAGACAGAGAGCACTCCGGCGACCGATTCCGGTGAGCCCCGTGCGCCCCTCTCCCTCTGGTTCTTGCAGACAGCCTCGCCACTTCCTTGTGCATCTACTGACACCGTTGGTTCCTTCTGTACCGCCCCAGGTCGTCGTCTTCGACAAGCACAAGCCCCCGACGACATCCTCAACTCCGACGGTCAAATTCGGTGAGCCCCTTGTTCCCCTCTGCCTATGATGCACACGATCTTGCTCTCCGTAGTCTTGCGCATCTCCTGATGCTGTTTGTGCATGCTAGGGTGACCAGGAGCCTCGCCAACGTCGTCGTCCACCCAAGCCCAACGCCGCCAGCAACTCCGACGAGCTCCCTCGGCCACTCCAGAGCGCCCCTTGCCAAGCCGTCGCCAGGTTGAGCATCAGTGCATCGCCGCGGTTATGGTAAGCGCCTCCGACGACCCTAGAACCACCTGTAGCGCCGCGCCGCCGTAGGCAGAGCTCGCTGCTGCCAGTAGCCACCGCCAACGCCGCTCAGCTTTGGTCGTTTGATCCAGGGCCGTTGGATCTGGATCCAGCGCACGAGATTAGATCACTTAACGAAGCGGTATAGTTAGATCTGGGCCGTGCAGATTATGTTGATCTAACGTCTCACAGGCACGATCCTGAGCGAAGCGGTACGGGCCAATTAGATTAAGACGCGTGGCAGCTGTTTGGATTTAAAAACAGGATTTGAATCTATTAGAAGTTTGATTTTGTTTTGGCTATAACTTTTGATCCCCACGTTAGAATTTGACAAATTTTATATCAATGGAATCAGGAGAACAAGCCCTTTCTAATTATGCAATGTGTTTAATGTTTTGCTTCTGTTAAAATGGTTTTATTTGCAGAAACTTATGTAGGGCTTATTTGAGTGTATGAATTGTTTAAGAATTGTTTTAGGGTTTATTTAAATGTTGTTTGGAAAGTTTTTAACTTGTTTATGAACCAGTACTGTAAACTTGCTTTGTTGAGTTTTAAAGATCATCACATATCATATTGCATGCATGCATATATTTTTGTTTGTATATGTTTTGTATGTGATTTGCGGCTATGATTCTTTGTGTAGATTTTGGTGCTAGTGATTGTGACTGTGAGGAGTGTAGCTACTCTCCAAACTACCAAGGCAAGTGGTGCTCATGAATATTTTATCCCTATGTTTTCTACTAAGCATTAGAAATATTTTGCTAGACTTGCATGTTGTATTTTGCTTATATGCCATGTTGGGAAATCCTAGTAGTTGTAGAATTGCTAGAAATTTCTAAGTTAAGATGCTTATCTATGCCATGCATGGCCTAGCTAGTAGCAACCAAGGGTTGGTGAAATATATATGCTATGATGAAAATATTTCTAAGTCTTTTTGACTTGTGTGTTGCCTAATAAAACAACTAAGTAAATGAAACACCTGGGTGGAATGGAAGGAATGGTTTATGTTGAGTGGTTACACAAGGCCCATTTCTATGGTTTACCTTGTGTATCTCACTTGTGGAAATCCACCCAGGAACAAAGAGATTTTAGAGGCCAAGTGTTGAGAAGCTTCTAGTGCAGCCACTTGGCAATATGGGCTCTGCCTGGATCACATAGGTTGCTAGAACTTAGCCATTTGGACAGTTGGTGGTAGTGGGATGATAGGTTGGAACGCGTCCATTTGGTCTAAGGGAAGGCTTCTGAAAGGTCCTGTCTTGGTGAAAATCAAGTCTGGTGGGGAAAGTGCACAACCTCTGCAGATGGAAGAATCTAAGTACTTAGCCATGTCCCTGGAAAAGGACAACTTGAGCATCAAGGCATGGAAGCTATCAAGAATCTCCTCATCCCAATTTCTAAGTAAAAACTTGTGGGTGAACAAGGGTGAAAGACCTCAATGTCTATTGGTGGTTCCTTGGGAAAAGTTTTGACAAAGAAAAACTTAGTGATTTCAACTAATTGGCAAAACCTATTTTGAGCAAAGCAAGCCAAGCTACACTTAGCCAAATTGCATATAGTATCTAGTCCACCTAAATTATACTAAGGTATCACTTGCCAATACTATTCCAATGTATTGACCCACTGTGGCTGTAACTTGTGATGTTGCAGGTTACTCTGATGAGGATTAGGATTTATGTGTCTACACTCAACATGTTTGCCTGTGGCACATGAAGATGAAGACTTTTATTTATTTACTTATTCAAACTCTTGTACTAGGCCTGTGGCCTTGGAGTTGTAAAGAGTATGTTGTCTATGGAATGACTGTAATAATGACCTTTGTTTCTGTGTACTTCATCTTAAACTGTGGATGCTAGCAATGATCCAGGGACTAGCCTTGCAATCACAGGGATCCTTTTTCCTTTATAAAGGAGGGATCTTACAGATGGTATCAGAGCACTGTATTGCCTGTAGAATTATGACCCTAGGATTGGAAACCATTAAGGAAAAAAATTTCAACAACTTCTACACTTGTATATTCTTCTCGTAAACTTTTCTAATCTTCTTTCTCATCTCTAATTGTAGATGAACTCCATCAACGAAGCCGTGAGGAAAGGACCACTCATGACAATGACTTTGGAGTGTGAGACAGAATTCCCCAAGGCTCTCAAGGACCTCATGGTCGCAATGGAAATACATGGTGCAGCTGTGTACAAAGGTTTTCCTGTGATGGATGAAGGAGTCGAGTACTGGTGGATGCAACTTCACTTGTATAAAAACAAGGAAGACAACCACAAGGACTCGGGATTCTGGATGTTCACCAATTCAGTGATGCACCCTACATTCTTTGACTCAGCAAGGGATGCAGCTTGGAAGACCATCAAAGAACTTGGTGAAAGAGTCAAGTGCAGAATGTTCAACATCCAAAATAGCCTAAAAGAAGAGAAGAAACATACCCAAGAGTTGGAGGCTACCAACCAAACCTTAAGAGGAGAGATTATAGACTTAGTGATGGAGTCATGTGAGCAAGATAGACTGATTGCTTCTAGAAACATTATGTTAGCCAACAGATCCAGTGAGATAGGATTGTAAATGTACTTCGTTAGTTGGACCACCACTTATCACCTTATTTTCCAAATGTTGCTTAAAATAAGTTGAACCTTGGTTGTTGTAATGGATCCATGTATGCCATGACTTGTGTGTTTTGATTTCCAAGGATATGTATGTGATGTTTTCCCTTGTGTTTTTATCTTAAATTGTGTTGATTCTAACTTTTTCTATCTTATAAATAGATGCCTAATGTTACCATCAGCACTGTTGAGGAGTTCCAGGGAACTCGCTTTGGTCCTCGTATTGTTGAGCTTACTACTTTGCTCAATCTCCCTCTTCCTACCATCATGGTGCTTCCCCTCACCAAGTTTGAGAGGAAAGACCTCTGGGGTTTCAAGGTCAACCAGCCCGGACGCCAGACTGAGCCTGCCATGGAGGCCATCGTCTTCAAGCTCATGCACGATGACAAGGAGAGAGGCCTTGAGGTAGTCATGCAGGATCTGATAGGACGTCTGCTAGGGAGACACTCTCGACAGGTTAGAGGTACTCACTTTCACGTCTTCGGTAGACGTGATGAGGATGGAGAGTCCATCGACTTCGAGGACACTTCGAGGGAGACAGCGAAGCCGATTCGTCTATACCTCCAGGACTTAGAGGCTCTCATTAGGCACGTGGACTCTGATAGGACCAACGTCATGCTCAACAATGACAAACTCCAGGTGCAGCTTCGCGAGAAGGACAAGCTCTTCGCGGAGCAAGATGTGATAGTCAAGGAGATGGAGGCAAAGTTCGAGAGCCAGGACAGAAAGTTCAAGAGTCAGGAGAAGCGAGTCCAGGATAGGAACAAGAAGATCCGGGACATGACTGAAGAACTGCAGGCCAAGGACTTCGAGCTCGAGCATCAGCAGACGGTGATTGAGAGGCTTCGTTCCCAGAAGAGGGCTCTCAAAGCCAAAATAGAGACCTTGACCACCAGTGTCGAGGAATACAAGACCGCGATGGAGAACGCAGGTCTTACCTTTGTCGAGGAGGAGGTTGATGTCGAGGAGTAGATTTGACTACTCATTTATCATTTATTATCATACTTGTTGTTGGGAACTTGTTATTTGACCATCCAACATGTGGATGGCTTGTTATTTGTGTGTGTTTTACTTTGCGAACTTGTTATCTGGTTGTTGAACCTTTATCATTATGTTGCATGCTTTATGATTGTTTATGTGATGTATTGTGCATGAAAGCATCTATGGGTATCTCATTCTTATCTCTATTGAACAAACCACAGATGCCTCCCCGTCGTGCAAATCCCAACCCCAACAACAACAACATCACTCCAGAAATGCAGCAAATGATGACAGCGCAGACTCAGCTGATGCAAATGATGACGACGTTCATCCAGAACCAAAACAACAACAATAACAACAATAACAACAACAACAACCCACCGGGTTTTGACATGCTTACCAGGTTCTTGAGATTGAGGCCAGCAAAGTTCTCAGGAACAACTGATCCCATGGTGGCCAATGATTGGTTACGCTCTGTGAACAAAGACTTGGTAACTGTGGGCTGTACTGATGCAGAAAAGGTCAGATTTGCAGCACATTTGCTGGAAGGACCAGCCGCCACTTGGTGGGATAACTTCCAGATCACCACTCCCATAGAAGATGTGACATGGGCTATCTTTGAGGATGGCTTTCGTACTGCTCATATCTCATCTGGAGTGATGAGTCTGAAAAAGAAAGAGTGTCATAACCTGAAGCAGCGCCACCGCAGCGTGGCTGAATATATTGAGGAGTTCAACAATCTGGCGCGTTACGCACCGGATGAAGTTGACACTCATGCTAAGAGGAAAGAAAAGTTCCTCGAAGGGTTGAATGATGAGCTGAACCTGCAGTTGGCTGTGGCATATGTTCCCACATACCAGTCTCTTTGTGATAAGGCTGCTATTTTGGAGAACAAATGAAGCAAGTTGAGAGCAGGAAGAGAAAGCACTCGGACAAGCACAACTCGGGATTGTCTCACAAACGTTCCCATTACGATGACAGTGGAAGCTCAGGATCCCACAAGCATGGGAAATTCAACAAGCACCACAACCACAACCGTCATGACAACAAGCATCACCGTAGTCATGACAATGACAAGTACAAGAACCACAAGGGTGGATATAAGAGCCACCACAGTGGAAATGGAAGTGGCAGTGGAAGCCAGCCTGTCAAGAAGGACATCAGTCAGGTTGAATGCTTCAAGTGCAACAAGATGGGGCATTATGCAAATGAATGCCCAGAAAAGAAAGTTGAAGGACCCAACAAGCCCAACCCTTTTCAGAAGGGACAAGTGAACCACCTCAATGTGGAGGAAATCTATGAGGAGCCAGATGCTGTTGCTGGTAAGTTCAAACTCAATTCTGTTCCAGCATTTGTTCTCTTTGATATTGGTGCATCTCATTCATTCATATCAAGAGCATTTGTTGAAAGAAATGAATTGCCGATAGAAACTATTGGGTGTCCTATAAAAGTAAGTTCTCCTGGCGGAGAAATGATAGTGAATTCAGGATGTCATGATCTAGTCATAGAGTTTGGGAAGTATAAGTTTCCCGTTAACTTGATAATCCTAAATTCCCAAGGATTGGATGTCATTTTGGGAATGTACTAGATGACTAAGCACAAGGGAGTGATAGATTGTGCCAACCATACTGTCTCACTCACAACTCCGGAAAATAAAAGGATCAGATTCAAGACCAACTTTGAAGCAAGAAGGAGTATGCTGAATTCTCTTAAGGGGGTTAGCATAGACAGTGTGCCAATTGTGAGTGAATATCCGGATGTGTTTCCAGAAGAATTGCCAGGAATGCCACCAGATAGAGATGTGGAGTTCCTTATTGATTTGCTAGCAGGATCTAGACCAATAGCAAAGAGACCGTACAAGATGTCAGTGGATGAACTGAAAGAGCTCAAGAAACAACTTGGAGAGCAGTTGCAGAAAGGATTTATCCAACCAAGTTCTTCATCTTGGGGAGCACTAGTTTTGTTTGTGGAGAAGAAAGATAGAAGTCAAAGGTTATGCATAGATTACCGTTCACTCAATGAGGTGACTATCAAGAACAAATACCCTTTTCCTAGAATCAATGACTTGTTTGATCAGCTTGAAGGAGCTTGTGTGTTCTCAAAGATTGATCTCCGGTCAGGCTATTTCCAACTCAAGATAAGGGAACAAGACATACCTAACACAACTTTCACCACAAGGTATGGATTGTATGAGTATACCGTGATGCCATTTGGATTTACCAATGCTCCAGCATACTTTATGAATATGATGAACAAGGTGTTCATGGAATTTCTTGATAAGTTTGTTGTCGTTTTCATCGATGACATTTTGATCTACTCCAAGAGCAAATAAGAACATGAAGGACATTTGCGTTTGATACTTGAGAAGCTTAGAGAGCATAAACTGTATGCCAAATTCAGCAAGTGTGAATTCTGGTTGAATGAAGTTGGATTTCTTGGACATGTTATGACAAAAGATGGTGTAGCAGTTGATCCTCCTAAAGTTTCAGCTGTAACTGAATGGGAATCTCCCAACTCAGTGAAAGAAGTTCGTAGTTTCCTTGGCTTAGCAGGTTACTACAGAAGGTTCATTGAGAATTTCTCCAAGGTAGCTAAGCCTATGATAGAATTGCTAAAAAAGGACAAGAAATTTGCTTGGTCTGAAGGTTGTGAACTCAGTTTTCAGGAATTGAAGAAGAGACTTGTGACAGCACCAGTCTTGTGTTTGCCAGACTTGGAAAAAGATTTCCATGTATATTATGATGCATCTCATCATGGTTTGGGTGCAGTACTTATGCAAGAAGGAAAAGTTGTGGCATATGCCTCAAGACAACTCAAAACTCATGAAGTGAACTACCCTACTCATGATTTAGAGTTAGCCTCTGTTGTCCATGCACTCAAAACATGGAGACACTATCTTTTTGGAAAGCGATGTGAAGTGTTCACAGATCACAAGAGTTTGAAGTATATCTTCACCTAGAAGGAAATTAATATGAGACAAAGAAGATGGCTAGAACTCATCAAGGACTATGACTTAAGTTTGCAATACCATCCCGGTAAAGCAAATGTTGTAGCGGATTCTCTAAGCCGTAAGGTTTTTGTGAATGGCCTTACCAAGGGAGAATTACCCGATGATTTGTGTGCCCAATTTAGAGATCTCAGATTGGAGATTGTGCCTGAAGGACATCTCATGTCTTTGGATGTTCAACCCACTTTGTTGGACAAGATCAAAGAAGCCCAGAAGATTGATAGGGAAATTGAAGAGATTAAAGAAAAGATTGGCAAAGGAAAACCCAAAGGGTTCCATGAAGACGAACAGGGTACTTTATGGCATGGGAAACGTATCTGTGTTCCACAAGATCCGGAGCTTCAGAAACTGATTTTGCAAGAAGAACACAACTCACCGTATTCCATTCATCCGGGTAACACCAAAATGTACATGGACATGAAGGAAAGATTTTGGTGGAATAATCTCAAGAAGGACATCGCCGAGCATATCGCTTTATGTGATGTGTGTAGTAGAGTGAAGGCGGAACATCAGAAACCAGCAGGTTTACTTCAACCACTACCTATTCCTGATTGGAAGTGGGACAAGATTGGTATGGATTTCATTACCGGATTACCAAGGACCAGGTCTGGATATGATTCTATTTGAGTAGTTGTGGATCGCCTAACTAAAGTGGCTCATTTTATACCCGTGAAGACAACTTATACAAGTGCTAAGTTGGCCAAAATCTATATGAGTAGAATCGTATGTCTACATGGAGTGCCCAAGAGTATTGTGTCTGATAGGGGAACTCAATTCACTTCCCATTTTTGGAGACAGGTACATGAGTCATTGGGAACGAGGTTGGAATTCAGCACTGCTTTTCATCCTCAAACTGATGGACAGACAGAAAGAACTAATCAGATTCTTGAAGACATGTTGAGGGCATGTGCCCTAGACTATGGAGCCAGTTGGGATGAAAGTTTGCCTTACGCAGAATTTTCTTATAACTACAGCTATCAAGCCAGCATTGAGATGGCACCATTTGAGTTTCTCTACGGGAGAAAGTGTACCACCCCATTGTTATGGAATGGTGTGGGAGAAAGAAGTTTGTTCGGACCAGAACTTATCAAAGAAGCCGAAGAGAAGGTCAAGTTGGTTAAGGACAGATTGAAGAGAGCACAGTCCCGACAGAAAAGCTACGCAGATCCTAAGCGTAGAGAAGTCACCTATGAAGTTGGTGATAGAGCTTATCTTAGAGTGTCACCACTTCGTGGAGTGAAGAGGTTCGGAGTCAAAGGAAAGTTGGCCCCAAGATATGTTGGACCATTCAAGATTCTGAGTCGCAAAGGAGAAGTTGCTTATGAAATTGAATTGCCAGAGTCTTTGTCATCTGTTCATAACGTGTTTCATGTGAGTCAGCTTAAGAAATGTCATCCAGAAATGGAAGAAACTTCTTTGAAGGATACTATACCTTTAGAGGAGGTTCAGTTGGAAAGTGATCTTACCTATGAGGAGAAACCTATCAAGATTCTTGAGACTGCGGAAAGAGTCACACGGACTAAGACTATCAAGTTTTGCAAAGTGCAGTGGAACCATCATTCCAAAGAGGAAGCAACATGGGAAAGAGAAGACGATCTTCAGAAAGACCACCCTCACCTATTTGCTAGCAAATCCGAATCTCGAGGGCAAGATTCACCTTAAGGGGGTTAGATTTGTAACATCCCTAAAAATCATGTTCCAAACTCATGCATATCATCCATGCATCCATGATCATATGAATTTCATTTCAAACAAATCATTTCAAAACAGAAGCATTTATGCTTATCATTTCATGAAAGTTGCTCTAGCCTTAGTGCTACCTTTCAATAAGAAGAGTGCTTGATTTGTTCAGTAAGGTTTGAATTCAAAATTAGGCACCATCAAAAGTTTGAACAAAGTTTCAAAACAAAATAAGTAAAATAAAACCAATACTATGCCTATTATATGTATCACATAAAGGCTTAGTTTTATTTTTATTTTCTTTTAATCAAAGTATTTTGGTTGAACAGAAGTGTTTGACACACATTTTGAGTGCAAGGTTTGCAGTATAAAAACCTAGAGAAGTTTTGAATTCAAACTCATTTGAATTGGAGTTGAAATTCATTTCAGAAAAAACAAACAGAAAAAGAAAAGGGTTAAAGTAAAAAAATGAGCTCCCGGTCGAATCTGGCCCAGCTAAGCCCAGCAAACCCCACCCCGCGAACTGTTTTCTTCACCCACACCAGCACCCGCCGAGTGACTGACAGATAGGACCCACTCCCCCTCTGTTTCTCTCGCTGACAGCCAAGGCACACACGGCGTCGTCGTCTCCACCCTCACTGCGATGTGTTCTTCCCCAAATCACGCCGTGCGCTACCTGGTTGATTCGCTCGTCAACTCGCGTTGATTGCAGGAGTTAATCACGCCCTCGCCTGGCCTACTTAAACCCCCTCTGTCCCCTCTCCATTTCCCCCAAACTACGAGCACAAAGCGCCCCCAGGCTGCCCGCATTCATCCTCGCACCGCCGCAGACAGAGAGCACTCCGGCGACCGATTCCGGTGAGCCCCGTGCGCCCCTCTCCCTCTGGTTCTTGCAGACAGCCTCGCCACTTCCTTGTGCATCTACTGACACCGTTGGTTCCTTCTGTACCGCCCCAGGTCGTCGTCTTCGACAATAACAGCAAGCCCCCGACGACATCCTCAACTCCGGCGGTCAAATTCGGTGAGCCCCTTGTTCCCCTCTGCCTCTGATGCACACGATCTTGCTCTCCGTAGTATTGCGCATCTCCTGATGCTGTTTGTGCATGCTAGGGTGACCAGGAGCCTCGCCAACGTCGTCGTCCACCCAAGCCCGATGCCGCCAGCAACTCCGACGAGCTCCCTCGGCCACTCCAGAGTGCCCCTTGCCAAGTCCTCGCCAGGTTGAGCATCAGTGCATCGCCGCGGTTCTGGTAAGCGCCTCCGACGACCCTAGAACCACCTGTAGCACCGCGCCGCCATAGGCAGAGCTCGTCACCGCCAGTAGCCACCGCCAGCGCCGCTCAGCTTTGGTCGTTTGATCCAGGGCCGTTGGATCTGGATCCAGCGCGCGAGATTAGATCACTTAACGAAGCGGTATAGTTAGATCTGGGCCGTGCAGATTATGTTGATCCAACGTCTCACAGGCGCGATCCTGAGCGAAGCGGTACGGGCCAATTAGATTAAGACGCGTGGCAGCTGTTTGGATTTAAAAACAGGATTTGAATCTATTAGAAGTTTGATTTTGTTTTGGCTATAACTTTTGATCCCCACGTTAGAATTTGACAAATTTTATATCAATGGAATCAGGAGAACAAGACCTTTATAATTATGCAATGTGTTTAATGTTTTGCTTCTGTTAAAATGGTTTTATTTGCAGAAACTTGTGTAGGTCTAATTTGAGTATATGAATTGTTTAAGAATTGTTTTAGGGTTTATTTAAATGTTGTTTGGAAAGTTTTTAACTTGTTTATGAACCAGTACTGTAAACTTGCTTTGTTGAGTTTTAAAGATCATCACATATCATATTGCATGCATGCATATATTTTTGTTTGTATATGTTCTGTATGTGATTTGTGGCTATGATTCTTTGTGTAGATTTTGGTGCTAGTGATTGTGATTGTGAGGAGTGTAGCTACTCTCCAAACTACCAAGGCAAGTGGTGCTCATGAATATTTTATCCCTATGTTTTCTACTAAGCATTAGAAATATTTTGCTAGACTTGCATGCTGTATTTTGCTTATATGCCATGTTGGGAAATCCTAGTAGTTGTAGAATTGCTAGAAATTTCTAAGTTAAGATGCTTATCTATGCCATGCTTAGCCTAGATAGTAGCAACCAAGGGTTGGTGAAATATATATGCTATGATGAAAATATTTCTAAGTCTTTTTGACTTCTGTTTTTCCTAATAAAACAACTAAGTAAATGAAACACCTGGGTGGAATGGAAGGAATGGTTTATGTTGAGTGGTTACACAAGGCCCATTTCTATGGTTTACCTTGTGTATCTCACTTGTGGAAAGCCACCCAGGAACAAAGAGATTTTAGAGGCCAAGTGTTGAGAAGCTTCTAGTGCAGCCACTTGGCAATATGGGCTCTGCCTAGATCACATAGGTTGCTAGAACTTAGCCATTTGGACAATTGGTGGTAGTGGGATGATAGGTTGGAACGCGTCAATTTGGTCTAAGGGAAGGCTTCTGAAAGGTCCTGTCTTGGTGAAAATCAAGTCTGGTGGGGAAAGTGCACAACCTCTGCAGATGGAAGAATCTAAGTACTTAGCCATGTCCCTGGAAAAGGACAACTTGAGCATCAAGGCATGGAAGCTATCAAGAATCTCCTCATCCCAATTTCTAAGTAAAAACTTGTGGGTGAACAAGGGTGAAGGACCTCAATGTCTATTGGTGGTTCCTTGGGAAATGTTTTGACAAAGAAAAACTTAGTGATTTCAACTAATAGGCAAAACCTATTTTGAGCAAAGCAAGCCAAGCTACACTTAGCCAAATTGCATATAGTATCTAGTCCACCTAAATTATACTAAGGTATCACTTGCCAATACTATTCCAATGTATTGACCCACTGTGGCTGTAACTTGTGATGTTGCAGGTTACTCTGATGAGGATTAGGAGTTATGAGTCTACACTCAACATGTTTGCCTGTGGCACATGAAGATGAAGACTTTTATTTATTTACTTATTCAAACTCTTGTACTAGGCCTGTGGCCTTGGAGTTGTAAAGACTATGTTGTCTCTGGAATGACTGTAATAATGACCTTTGTTTCTGTGTACTTCATCTTAAACTGTGGATGCTAGCAATGATCCAGGGACTAGCATTGCAATCACAGGGATCCTTTTTCCTTTATAAAGGAGGGATCTTACAACCTATTTCTCCACCTGCTCATGATGCTACTTTTTATGAAATTAAACCTGCTTTGCTGAATCTTTTTATGAAAGAGCAATTTTCTTGTGCTAGTTCTGATGATGATGCTGCTCACCTTAATAATTTTGTTGAACTTTGTGAGATGCAAAAATATAAGGATGTAGATCGAGATATTATTAAGCTTAAATTGTTTCCTTTCTCTTTGAGATGAAAAACTAAAGAATGGTTTCTATCCTTGCCTAGAAATAGTATTGATTCTTGGATTAAATGCAAAGATGCTTTTATTGGAAAATACTATCCTCCTGCTAAGATTATATATATGAGAAGTAAACTAATGAAATTTAAACAACATGATAATGAACATGTTGCTCAAGCTTTGGAAATAATGAAATCTTTGGTAAATAATTGTCCCACTCATGGACTGACTGCTTGGATGATTATCCAAACCTTTTATGCAGGACTAAATTTTTCTTCAAGAAATCTGTTGGATTTTACTGCTGGAGGTACCTTTATGACCATTACTTTGGGTGCTGCAACAAAGCTCCTTGATAATATGATGGTCAACTATTGTGAATGGCACACTAAGAGAGCTCCACAAGGTAAGAAGGTAAATTCTGTTGAAGAAACCTCCTCCTTGAGTGATAAAATTGATGTTATTATGTCTATGCTTGTTAATGGAAAATCTTATATTGATCCAAATAATGTTCCTTTGGCCTCTTTGGTTGCTCAAGAGCAAGTTGATGTGAGCTTCATTAGAAATAATAATTTTGGCAACAATGCTTATGGTAATAATAATTATAGGCCATACCCTCCTAATAATAGTAATACTTCTCATGGTAAATCTGGAATGCCTGGTGAAGGTAGGATTCTAGAAGTTGAAAGATCTACTAAAAACTTCATGCAAATGAAATATGAGCAGAATAAATTATTCACTAAAACCATAGAGAAACAATCTACTATTTTGAAAAATATTAGTCATCAACTTGAGAATTTAAATAGGGAAATTCCTGGTTTGCAATCCAAAATTTTGAATGCTGAAAAAATATTTCATCTTTGTCTGAGGCACAATCCTCTTTGGTTAATAAAATGGCTGCTAAACCTGAAACCATGGAAAATCCCTTTGCTGCTGCTAATGCCATACAAGTTAGAATTGATGAAAATGTTAGATTGTTAGCTAAATTGCATGCTAAGTGGGAAAGAGGAGATGAAATTGCTAGAAATAGTAGTATTTGTACTATTACCACCACCAATGTTGATGCTAGCAAACCACAAGAAGTCCAAATTCCTTTTACAACAATGCCTAAACCCAATAAAAATGCTGAGATTTTTCAAAATATGGGAAACAATAGTTCTACTAGCTTGGATGCTAAGTTTAATTTTGATCTTGATGGCTGCAATATTTCTGAAGTAATTATGTTCCTCCAAAAGCTTGCTAGAAGTCATAATGCTAGTGCTATGAATTTGGCTTTTACAAAACACATTACAGATGCTCTCATGAAAATTAAGGAAGAAAAACTGAAACATAAAGCTTCTACTCCTAGGAAATTAGAAGATGGTTGGGAACCCATAATTAATATGAAAGTGAATGATTTTGATCTCAAAGCTTTATGTGACCTTGGTTCTAGTGTCTCTATTATGCCTAGAAAAATTTATGAAATGCTTGATTTACCACCTTTGGAATATTGCTATTTAGATGTCCATCTTGATGATAATGCTAAAAAGAAACTCATGGGGAGCATTAATGATGTTATTATAATGGTTAACAATGCCTTTGTCCCTGTTGATTTCTATGTTTTGGATGTTGAATACAATGCTTCTTGTCATATTATTTTGGGAAGACCTTTTCTTAGAACTGTTGGTGCCATTATTGATAAGAAGGAAGGCACCATTAAATATCAATTCCCACTCAACAAAGATATAGAACACTTACCTAAAAAGATAGATAAGATATCCTTTGCTTCTCCTATTAAAACAAAAGTTGATCTTAATGCTTCTTCATTCGAAAATACTCGATTCTTGCTTCATATGCCTAACTTAAAGGCGTTAAAGAAAAGTACTATTGGGAGATAACCCAAATTTATTTCAGTAAGTATTTATTTTTTTGAGTCTTGTAAGTTATTGCCTCTGTAATAACCTCTCCTTATACTTTTTGTGTGATTTTTGTGCCAAGAATAACCTCTAATGAGAGAGAAGTAAGATTTGGGGAAGTTGTTGTCCCTAAACAGATTTTTGTGCTCCACTGTAAACATTCGTGAAAAATCCCAGTGTGTCGGATTAAGCTGTAATTTTCTGAGCTTATGACCCAGGCTATTTTCTAACTTTCCTTAGTTCAACACTTTTCGATTTGAGCAACAGAAGGTCTTAGAAAAATCGGTTTTTACCTTCTGGTCTGTTTTGACAGATTTCTGCCATTATTTGCATTTGCCTCTTAATCGGTTTCTTTGGAGTTATCTTTGATCACTTGAGCTTTTAAAAGGAATTGCTACAGTACCTTTTGTTTTAATGAAAGTTTTAGTTGTGTTGAAACTAAACCCAAAGGCTTATTATCTTGAATACACTAATGTTGCTAATGAAGATTGTGTGAAGTTTTGCATGAAGGAAATTTCAATTGTAGGGGAAGAGTGATGTGATGAGATGAAGAATGGACAAAATATCAAGCTTGGGGATGCCACCCGTGTCACCCCAAGAAATACTCAAGAGGTACAAGCGTCAAAGCTTGGGGATGCCCAAGGCACCCCCTTCTTCATCAATAAAAATCTCAGGTCTCCTTTCTAGACACTTTATTTTTATTGTTTCATGCACTATTGTGTTTTTCTTGGAGCATCTTTGTTTTTGTTTGTTTGGTTTGCTGAATAAATTAGTTGGACCCCCGCATTCGTATTCTGTTTCAAATAAGTTGGTTGGTGTTGAAAAAGAGTAGAAAGTTTCATGCTTATAGTGGTACAAAAGGGAGCTTGTTTTGACTGTGGCTTAGACTTTATCATGTCATGCTAGATGTTGTTTTGACCTTATGCTTAGTGATTATTGTTGTAGCATGATTTGTTCCAAACAATTGAGATTGCTTAATGTGCCTTGAAAGAATCATGCATTGTTTTAGCATACAAAAGCATAATATTATGGTATTCTCCTTTGATGCTTTATTTGGGTTGACTTGGCACATGCTTACACCATGTTATGACTATGAACCAGTCACCTTAGCCTCTATGATCATTTAGTTTTTGACTTGTGATACCACTTTATGCTTTAATTGATAATGTTTTGTCGCTTTGCATGATTATGGCCATTATTGCTCTCTTAGTTGGTCGCTCCCAGTATTTTGCTAGCCTCCACTTGTACTGAGTGAGATCTACTCATGCATCCAACTCCCAAGAAACCAAGTTATTCCAAAGAGTCCACTATAAATTCCTATGCATGGTGTGTTACACCATTCCAAGTATATTCATGTTTTTATATATCTTCCAAATTAAACTTGTTATGTGAAAATTAGTGATTAAAGCTCACACAAACTTGATGGCACACTTTAATTTCTTGAACCTAATATAATTGAACCATTGTGCCCATCTATGTTGCTTATATTCTTTAAAATTATAAGTTGTGAATTAGCAGAACCATGTTTTCATGGGGAACGCTTTCAACATTGCACTTATTCTATACAGTTGATATCATGTTCTTTTGTTTATGGATCCCGGCGGTGTAAAATAAAAGGGGAGCTTGTAAGCTCATAGAGTTTGTATATGTGTTAGATAAACGCCTGGGCGGCTAGCCTAAGCCATGCCTAATCATGGTGGAAACTTACAGCATAACCATAATGCGCATTCTGTGAAGTATCCTCAATAAAAACCTATGCAAATAGCAAATAAAAAGATCGCTGAGATGCTCATTGTCTGTTGCCTTGTCATTTTGATATGGGATAGCTCCTGTGTCATGGGGCAAGGGGTACCCCGTTGGCGGTTCTCTATGATACACAGATACTTACAATGACAAGAACTTGCTTGTGACCAAAGTTGAGTAGCATGAGGTTCGGTACTCGTAAGCAAGGGGCATGAGATTTTCAATTTATAACTTGTCAAGCATATACTTCATATTCGATTCACTTTAACCTTACTCACTTCAAGATGCTTATGATAGGGGCAATGAGATCTAAAAGCTAATAAGTACCATAATTTTTGGAAGCTCTTTATGAAACTTGAAATCCCTGCTTCCCTCTATGAAGGGCCTTTCTCTTTACTTTTATGTTGAGTCTCCACCTTCTACCTTTATGCACCAATTAAGAGAGCATAGTTGTCATTCTTAGTTTTATGTGCATTGTCCCAAAACCTATTGTTTGATTGATAATGATGATATTTCTTGTTCTTAAATTATTTGTATCTAGTCACCCTTATGAGCTTTGAAGGTGTCCTATGCATTTATGTTTTGCTCCACCATGAGGGGCAAGCTGATTACCACACATGCTATGTTTTATATATGTGAAACAAACAAACGTCTTCCAATGCATTGTTATTCATGATCTTTTGTTTATACCTTTTTCTTTCTACAACGTAGTTGCTATGTCCTATTGTTAGAACTACATCTTTCATACTCATGTTTAGAGTACTTTGATCCCAGCTATCAATACTTTGCAATAGTTTGATCAAGATTGTGATAGCATGTCACCTCAACAATTATTCTTTTTTATCACTTACCTACTCGAGGACGAGCAGGAGTTAAGCTTGGGGATGCTTGATACGTCGTAAACGTATCTATAATTTTGATGCTCCATGCTTGTTTAGTATCAACTTTCTTATGTTTTGTCTACACTTTGAGGTATTTTTATACATTTTCCGGAACTAACATATTGAAAATATGTCACAGTGCCAGTTGCGTGTTTTCTGCTGTTTTTGGTTTCAGAAAAACTAGTAAGGAAATATTCTCAGAATTGGACGGGACAAAAGCCAAAGTCAATATTTTACCAAAAGAAACATGGGGTCCGAAGGGCAGCCAAAGTGGGGCCACGAGGTGGCCACACCTGGTGGCGGCGTGGCCAAGGGGGCGTGCCAGCCCTAGGTGTGGGCCCCTCGGGCTCCCACCGACCTTTCCCCTTCGCCTATAAAAGAACCCCGATGCAGAAAACCTAAGTACCCGATCAAATCTCCACGAAACAGTCTGTAGCCGCTGCCATCTCCATCCCTATATTGGGGGGATCTGAAGCTCTTCCCGGCACCCTGCTGGAGGGGAGAGATCATCCCAGAGGCCTTCTTCATCACCATGCCAGCCTCCGGAGTGATGCGTGAGTAGTTCACCCTTGGACTATGGGTCCATACAGTATGTAGATGGTTGTTTCTCCTCCTTTGTGCTATCATGTTTAGATCTTGTGAGCTCTGTTCATGATCAAGATCATCTATTTGTAATCATACATGTTGTGTTTGCGGGGATCCGATGGATATTGAGATACTATGTTAGATTGATTATTGATTCTATCATGTCCATGTTATTTGTGATCTTGCATGCTCTCCGTTGTTCGTAGATGCTTGCAACTCCAAGAGGGAGTATTTATGCTCGATAGTAGGTTCATGCCTCTAGTAATCTGTGGAAGTGACAGAAATCTCTATGGTTGTAGATGTGCTATTGTTACTAGGGAGAAAACAACAATCCTTTGTCCATGGGGCAATCATATTGTTTACTTTACACACATTGCTTAATGAAATTATCTATTGCTTGCAACTTAATACGAGAACGGGTTTGGATGATAACCCGAAGGTGGATTATTATTCATAGATGCAGTTGGATTATGGTCTATGTATTATGTTGTAATGCCTAATCAGATCTCGTAGGAGTCAAGATGTCTAGTATATGCATTGTTATACTTTCTCAGTCTGTCAATTGCCCCGCTGTAATTTGTTCACCCAACATGCTATCTATCTTATGGAGAACACCTCTAGTGAACTGTGGACCCCGGTCTTCCTCTACCATTGATATACCATCCACTGTTTACCTTTTATTGTTTACTTTCTACAAGCAAATTATTATCTTCCATGCTATACATTTAATCATTTGTTTTCAGCAAACCGGTGAGATTGACAACCTCACTGTAAGTTGGGGCAAAGTATTGTGGTTGTGTTATGCAGGATTCCAAGTTGCTAGCAACACCTTGGAGTTGTTTCCTTACTCCTACTGGTTTGATAACCTTGGTTTCATAACTGAGGGAAACTTGCTGTTGTGCTCATCATACCTTCCTCTTGGGGTTCCCAACGAGCTCTACATATCTGAGCCATCACACCCTATGAATCAACTGATTTAGATACTTTAGATCCTTCATGATTACAGTAAAACATAACTTACAATCGGCAGCTCTTACCAAAATAATGCTAAGAGAGATAACGTCTCCTTGGTCACCCAAAACGCCTCCGCGGCGATAAACTTTTGGATGTTGTGTCTTCAACGCAAAGATAAGACCTGTAGATACAATCTGATGGCCTGGAAACGCGCTCGACTACGCACTTCTAGTAATATTCCATGTTAGCAGGCACGATGAAAAATCCCGACGGACGCGTTGGGTACATAACTTAAAAACACTGGAATTCGCTTCCTGTAAGACCTCCGCATCCTGAGTCGAATTACGCCAGCAATTTTCCGGATTCGAGTCCCGGGAATCGAGTCTGAAGTAGATAGTGTTGTTTGCCCAAAGGCAGTTAACTGACACTGATCCGTTGGGAGAGTCAGTCACGCGTATCAACAATTCCTATGAACCAACACATTGACCCGAAACATGTTCAGATGAAAAGCACTCGAAATACTCAAGAGTCTCCAGTCGAATCTGCGATTCGACTGAACACTCGGGGGCTACTGACATGGGTATGCCCTACGGGTGCCTGATGTTAGCCTACCCGGTCCGATCTAGTAGAAGCCCATGCAATTATACACTCCTAATGACAAAGCCCAAGAAGGATTAGGGTGACCCAGGCCCATGATGGATACGACTCCTTGGAGAACACGCAGCTTTAGATAGAAATTCAAAGGGTAAAACCCTAATCTGTAACCGACTCGACCTACCCCGATACCTGGCCTCCCCATATAAAGGCCAGGAGGGCACGACGAGGAGGATCTCACCTCATAATCTAGCACACAACTCTCTAGATCTCATATGCGCACCCCTATAACCTTCGGCATTGCCATTTACAAAGAGCAAACAAGCAAGAGTAGGGTTTTTCCTCCGGGGGTCTGAACCTGGGTAAACCTCGTGTCCTCGTGTTGCAAGTCTGTTAGCCATTCCGTGATCTCCAGCTTCCCCTCCTCCAAAATCCAAGTCCATAACAATGGGCATTGACGAGTCGAACCCTCATAAATTGTCCCTCCAGTTCTATCTCAAAACTAGTCACTGGCCACAATACGCATGCGCCCTCCCAATCTCCTTCTTCTCGCTCTATTTTTCCTCTCTCTCTCACACACACTTTCCTCTCTCTGAGGCTCACTCTAGTTCTTTCTTGTGCATATATTGGAGATCCGTCGCTGTGGACAAGTAGATCGACTCGCCGTGGACGAGAATATCAAAGTCCGTGGACCCTCTATATTGTTGGCCTCGTCAAGTCTCTCAAACTCACTCTAGTTATTTCTTGTGCAAGTATTTGAGCTTGATACTTGCATTTGCATCATCATTTTTAGGACCACCTATATGCACTGTTTAGAATCATATTTACCTTGATCCATCATTATTTATGCATATTTAGATGATTTACGGTACTTTCCTACAAATTCCCTTTCATTGGTATTTAATCTGGGAGGCATAAACCCTCCTTTTCATGTTTTGTTGTTTCAGAGACCTTCTGGACGTCTAAAAATTAGAGGAAAAATACCTGATGAGTTTTTCACCTTGAGAATCAACTTGGGCCAAAGAATCACGCGAGAGGAGACTCGGGGGGCCAAAAGAGGCCAGGGGCGCGCCCACCCCCTAGGCGCTCCCTATAGGCTCTTTTGGGCCTCGTGCATTGTCTCATCTTCTCCTTTCTACAGACATCTCCGTATCGACAAAAACCGACGCCATATTTTTTCCCACGATTTACAAAGGTAGCGACGGAGGCAAAAGTCCTCTCCTACTCTGGGAGGGGCAGATCCTGCTGCATTAGGGCCTCCGGTGAGGGGGCAATCGACGCCATCATCATCACCACTCCTCCTAGGCGTAGGGGGATGCCTCTCCATCAACATCTCCACCAACACCATCATCATCACCATCTCCAAGATCCATCTTATTACCCTCATAGCTTGTGATTGATTGAACCCTGGATATTGTTTTAAGGGCTATTTACATGTTTGTGATTGGCATCTTGTCTTTGTTTGGTGGAGAGATTATATTTTCAGATTGTGTTGTACCCCATATGTTACTGATCCATATCATGTTTACCACTTGTGAGTAAATCCCCATATTCCTAAGGGCATAAGATGAATTGGCAATGATTTCCATATAATATGCAATGTGTATGTGGTCTAGTTTTATCTTTTATATTGTTCTATGATGGTTTTATGCGAATGTCGACTGCATATTACTTCACCTATATTGGCTCATAGTAGAATACTTTGATGCAATAATAGGGGTTGGAAGGGACGAAATTGACAGAAACCATTTTCCAATACTTTGAGTTGCATTGGAAGCATTATATGTCGGGGACCAATGAACCTATTGCTATGGTGGGACATTTATGTCTTAATAATTCCTAGATGTTCATGTGAATGGCTCTAGGACCCATCATAAGTGGTGTATTTAGCTCATACTTATGTCTGCACTTAATTTAGGATCCGCCCTAAGGGAATGGAACTTGACAACATATTCACCACATTGTGTAGAAATCCTCATGCTAAGTAAATCCATGCCTCCCTCGGAAACGCTTGTCACATATAAGTTCACACACACACTTGATCTTGTCCTCTTGCTGCATACAGGATTGGGTCTTCTCTCATTGAGAGCATTTACTTATTGTTATTTACTTTTAGCACTTTATATTCTTGCAAACTACAAACCTAAAAATACCAAATATACTGCATTACTATTATTTTCTTTGTCAAATTTGCTAACCAATACCCTCGACTCATAGTGGGTTCGACAACCTTTATTTATTGAAAAGTACTACAATATATCTCCTGCATTTGAGATCCATCAGAGCTTTGTTGCCATGGGCGAGCATATCGACGCATGGATGAGAAAATCAAAGTCTATAGGCCCTCTCTATGGGATGTCATCTTCCTCTCTTTTGTTCTGACTTCCAGGTTGTGCTACGGCTCCCTCATTTTCTTTATTTTCTTGCCGCTACAAGGCTTGGTTCTACACTAGACGAGAGCTAGAAGGTGTGCGGCGATCGTGGAAGATAGCATGTGGGACATAAACATGGCTGCCAATTCCTCGTCGAGCAGCTCTACTTCGCCATCAACTCATGGACGATGGAGCGACACCATCGTCTACTATGAGGGGGGGCAAGGCCAACGACTTCGAGCGGAAAAAAGAGGACATGGCTGACCAACGCTCTCGGCCGATGATGAGGCGTCTTCTCTTAGGTTAACAATGAAAGGACCATATAGGCACCTAGAGGGGGAGGGTGAATACGTGCTACTTCAAATTTTACTCTTTTTCAAATTAGGGTTTGACACGAAAGGTAGATTCTCTAGATTATGCAACTAAGGTGAATTTACCTATATGTCAAAGTAGCACATACACTAAGCAAGAACAAGTAAAGTAAAGTGCAATAAAGGATAGAAGTAAACAAAGTGGAGCACGCGGAGACACAAGGGTTTGTTTCCCGTAGTTCCTTCCTTTTGAGGGGAAGTACGTCTACGTTTGGAGAGGGGGTGGTTTCAAACCACCAACGCCACGAGAGGCCTCCCTTGTTCTCCGATGAACCTCACCCTAAAGGGTTTGAGTCACCTCTTCCACTATATCGACAACCTTAGAGGTGGAAGTCGACACCTTTACAACAAATTCAAGGCACACATACACAACCTAATTGGAGGCTCCGAATACAAGAAAGCTGCCAAACAATCAAAGACAGGCTTGTTGTAAGAACCAAATCAAAATCTAAGTTTTCCAAAGAAACTCTAGAGCAAGGGGGCCCTCAAGTGAATGAGGGGGAAATTAAGATCTCTCTTGGTGAAGCTGTAGATCAAGGCCTCCTCCTTCGATTCTCCAAAGATCAATAAGTTTGGATGGTTGCTGAAGAGATCTTGTTGATTTGGTGGCTCAAATGGTGGTGAAGTTCATGAGTGGGTCGAGCAGCTGGAGGAAGGGGATAAGGTCACCTATTTATAGGCCATCACTCACTGAACCGTTTTATGACCGTTGGAGAACATGTCAGACCAAAGACTCCGGTCTACACCGGAGACTCCGGCCAATCTCTGGACCGAGCTCCAGACCACCATACAGACTGTCCCAGCCGCCCTAGGAAAAACTCCTCCAGAGACTCTTCATAGTTTCCGTACCACGTGGATCGGAGACTTTGGTCTGGCCACACCGAAGATTCCGGTCTGAGGCTTGGGTCGGAGACTCCGGACTGTCTCCAGTTGATCTCTGGACCCCCATACAGAAGGTCCCAAGCTGATTTCTGGAGGCCCCTCCGGAGATTCCTAGGGAAACTCCGGACCACACCGGAGACTCCGGTCTAGTCAGATCCCCGCTCTGGAGTTTACAGAAGTTTGCATATGTTGTAGGAATAAATCCGCAAGACAAGGGTCCTTTTCACTTTGCATTATACCAACCTGTAGACATTAACATACTGTAAAATGATCTATGAGTTGTTAACGAACACCAAAAGTGATTAAGACATTAAATGTCCTTTCAATATCCCCTTTTTGGTGTTCGATGACAACAAGTGATTTTGCATGGAAATATTTGCAATGAGATATATAACCGTGTATGAAAAAATAATAATGCTCCCCTAACTATGTGCATTAGGATAAACAAGTAAATCATGCACGACAGGTAATAGATGCTAAACATAGTTCTCACACAAGTTACAATAACATAGGAGCAAACATGTCCTCACACACATAGTATGTCACAAACCAAGGCAACATAAAGCAAATAAAGTTCGAGTTTCAAACAACAAGCATAAAAATCCAAATCCACGCCCATGCAAATCCCGTTGACAATGTCTTCTCCCCTTTGGCATTGAAATGCCGAAAAAGGTAAAAGACCTATGCTAGCGCCCCAAATAACCAGTAGTCCTCGTCATCATCCTCATCCATGTCCTGATCCTCGTCATCCTCCTCCTCTTAGTCATCATCCTCATCTGTAGCTGCTGGTCCTTTGCCGTGAGGGTGAGAAGATGTACCCTGGTACCCAAATCCTAAGGTGACATCAGAGAAGGTCTGCTAGTCCACCAAGATGTCATGTTGGGCATTCCATTCCCCAAAGGAGAGTGTATAGTCAAACTCTGTGGAAGGTTGAGCTCCATGCTCATCGGTGTACTCATCTTCTCCTTCCTCACCCTCCGCTTCTCCCTGAGCCTTGATTTGCTTAAGTAGTTTCTCCAAGCGACGATTTCTCTTGTATGAGGCATGTTGTTGCTTGAGTATATCCATATTCATGCAACAAAGGGTCCTCTCCCAGAATGAGGCCTTCTTGACCTTCTCATGCACATACTCGCGTGTTATGGGAGGCATGGGTGCATTGGAGGCACTCTTCCTCCGAGCCCTAGGAGAAGAGGGGACCCTCTCGGTCTCAGCGATCTCTTCCTCCTCATTAGCATATGAGCGTCTAGGAGGAGGCCCCATGCGTCCTTTCTGCTGCAGTGATACAAGAGTATGCTCCATAAGGTTGGGAGCCATAAAAAGTGGAGAACCATGAGCCTGGGTGTTGATGAGCCTCATGACAAGTGGTGCATATGGAGGAGCCTTCTTGTACAGAATGACATGATACATCTCCTACAAAATGTAGTCCATGATGTCAATAGGAGCCGCGTCTGCCTCGGGGCCAGCCAGGTGAATCTTGTGGGTATGGTATAGTAAGTTGACCAAACCACATCTGATCGCATCATCATTTCCAGAACTGGGGGAAATGGTATGTGGAAGATCCTCAACATCAGATTGTAAAGGGGCTTGAGGCCCTTGGACCCTCCCACAACTCCATCGCTGCCATACAAAGGATAAAGCTTGTCTTGTTCTCCTCAAGAGTTGCTGAGTGCATACGATGCCCAACATGAGTGGACACACCCTGAAAAGTCTCAAAGATGACATCAGCAAAGTCATAGAAAGTCGCAGTGCAGCGGTGATTTCCAATAATCCATGTCATTGTCCTTGCTTGGTCAGACTCAAACACCACCGTGGCATAGAATTGTTGCACAAGGGTGATGTTGTAATCCTCACGGAGCTCCATCAACCCGAACAACCCTAGCTTCTTAGAAATTCACAGTGCATCAGTGAAGTATGAGCTGGTCCGCATCATACTATATATTAAGGCTGGCAGGATCGCCGGCTCCTCAGCACTCCGGCCACTATTCATCTGATCGATGAACAGTGAGCGCGGATGAATAGTATAAAGCTGTTTTCAGCCGTCGATTTTTGATCTGGCGGCCCACAATCGCGCGTATACTATTTAATATCTAATCTTGATCAATCGCGTGCTATGTCATATATATAACACAACATAACTTTTTGGCTAAAACGTTCTTATCCTAATCGATTTTTATTTAGTTCTACGCGAACATTTAATTTTGACCGATCGGGTGCCACGTTATATATAGTTATATATATGCAACACAACTTTTCGGCTAAAATTTTATTTCCCTAATATATATTTTCTCACGTTCATTTTTACTAACTATTTGGCTAAAAAAAATTGGTTCACTTTTTCCAGCCGTTTCGATCCGATGGTCAGCACCTTCATTTTTTCTAACTATTCGGCTTAAATTTTTTGGCCCATCTTTTATGGCTGTTTCGACGGTCCGCGTCCACAGGCATACTATTTATTGTCTAATTATGCCCAATAGCATGCCAGGCTTACCTTTTCCTGTTGTTTTATCTGGCGGCTCGTCTGATTCATTTTGTCTAACTATCCGGCTTAAATTTTTTAGCCCATTTTCCGGTTATTCGTTCTGACGGTCGGTCCATGATTCGCATGTGTCTAATTTTTCCCAATCGCGTGCATGTCATATATACGCAACACAGCATTTTGGCTAAAAATTTTTTTGCCCTAACCGATATTTTTTCTTATGTTCATCTTTTCTAACTATTCGGTTTAAATTTTCTAGCAACCTTTTCTAGCCTAAATTTTTTACTTAATTTTCAGACATAACTTCTCAGCTTCATTTTTTCAACGGTAGTTATTCTATGTCTACGATCATATTTTTTGGTCTATTTTTTATTATTCGAAGGTACCTTCCCGGAATAATTTTGGTAGTTAACCCATAGTAATTTCTCGCTGGCGTATAATTGTATAACCTTAGTTCGCCAGCACTATTTTTTTTAGATTTATTTCATATTCTTTAGCGGATGTGTTTCTTTTAGATTTAATTTTGTTTGTATGTTTTTATTCTTCCGCGCTAATTGTACCATCCATCATATTTTTATTTGCAAATAGTACTACTGTTTTCTTATAAACTTCGAACAACAATAATACACTGCATAGGTCGTACTCTTCAGCAACAATTTTAACCGACTAATTCATAACATTACCCTTCACGGACACGGCGTGACGCTGCGCCATGTTCCCTAGTCTTCTCTACACTCATGTACTTTTGGGACCACATAGGTGACTCGGTGAGCTTACTGTAAATGTCTTTTATGAACATAGCTTGCTCCTTCCTCCAAGAGCATGGGTCATTGCTGGTCCATGGCAAGTCATAGAACGCTCACAGTACTCCTTCTTTGACATGCGGGCCAAAGATTGGAGATTGGCGTTGAAAGGATCGTATGGGCACCTAGAGGGGGGTGAATAGGTGCTATTTCAAATTTTACTCTTTTTCAAATTAGGGTTTGACAAGTAAGGTAAATTCTCTAGATTATGCAACTAAGGGGAATTTACCTATATGTCAAACTAGCACATACAGTAAGCAAGAACAAGTAAACTAAAGTGCAGTAAAGTATATGAGTAACAAAAGTGGAGCACGCGAAACACAAGGATTTGTTTCCCATAGTTCCTTCCTTTTAAGGGAAAGTACGTCTACGTTTGGAGAGAGGGTGGTTTCAAACCACCAACACCATGAGAGGCCTCCCTTGTTCTCCGATGAACCTCACCCTAAAGGGTTCGATTCACCTCTTCCATTATATCGACAACCTTAGAGGTGGAAGCCGACACCTTTACAATAAATTCGAGGCACACATACACAACCTAATTGGAGTCTCCCGAATACAAGAAAGCTGTCAAACAATCAAAGACATGATTGTTGTAAGAACCAAATCAAAAGCTAGGTTTTCCAAAGAAACTCTAGAGAAAGGGGGCCCTCAAGTGAATGAGGGGGAAATTAAGATCTCTCTTGGTGAAGCTGTTAGATCAAGGCCTCCTCCTTCGTTTCTCCAAAGATCAATAACTTTGAATGGTTGGATGAAGAGATCTTGTTGATTTGGTGGCTCAAATGGTAGTGAAGTTCATGAGTGGGTCGAGCAGCTCCCAAGGTAGAAGAAGGGGTCCTTTTATAGGGCCCCTAACATTAGAGCCGTTGGAGCCACTTAATCCAGACAGTTCGGCTGATACAGGTCGGACACTCCGGCCTGGCAAAGTTTCCGACCATTGTCCAGCAGGTGTTCGGGTAGTGTCTGAATAGGTATACAGACTGTCCACCCTCACGAGGAAAAACTGGCGAATCGCCAGGGCCGGACACTCCGACAGTTTCGGGCCGGACACTCCGGTCGGGCTGGACAGTCCGACGCACATCAGTCGGACAGTCCGGCAGGATATGGACTTTGCACCTATTTGATCCTGCGAGGCTCTTTTTCCGTGGGTATAAATTACACAAATGAATCTGATATATCCTGAAACATTTAACAAAATATTAAACCTATCCAAGTGTTGTCAACAAACATCAAAATAATATGAAAAGCATAAATGCCCTTTCAATCTCCCCCTTTTTGGTGTTTGATGACAACCCAAGGATTTGCATATAGGATAGATAAAAAATTCATAATAGATGATTTTACACAACATAGTAAGGCTCCCCCTAGATGTGTGACCAATTTAGCTTTGCATTTGAATACAAGACCACACATCCTAGGATCACATCCTCACTAGATTTGTATAAAACAAGTTATGACATGATATAATAAAGACTAGATAGATAAGCTAGGCATAACATAGTCTTTAACATAACCGGGTACACATGTCATAACACATAGAACGAAGTTCAACACAACATAGTTCTCAAGCCAATAAGATAAAGATACAGAGCTTCAAAGAGGCAAATCGAAATAACATGAAGCTCGTGTACCCATGCAAATCCCCGGTAGCAACCTAATATGGGGCTACTTCTCCTCCTTTGGCATCAAGACGCCAAAAAGGGAAAAGAGCACTACTAAAACGCTCCAAGGCAGATTCTAGCCACTAAAGTCCTCATCCTCGTCCTCGTCCTCATCCTCATCATCATAGTCATCTTGAGTCGAGCTCTGGCCGTGAGGGCGAGAAGAAGATACGTCCTCAAACATGGACCAATCTACACGTCCCTGACTCTAGTGAACATAGGACAGGGTGCCATCAGATGTCTACTGCTGAGAAGGGTCAACATCCATGGGCTGGTTGATCTGCTTGAGCTCCTTCATGACATTCCTGTTGGCCTTGTATGCATCATTCTGTCCATGGCAGATGTCAATGTTCTGGCATAGGAGAAGCTTCTTCCACCACGAGTCCTTCTTTACCTTCTTGTGCACTTCCTCCTTAGAGGTGGTGAAGCGATATGCATTGCTAGCATGCTTCATACGAGGGCCACGATACACAGGCTCTTGCACCTCCTCAGAACCATCAATGTCAGTGTCATCAGCATCTATCTCATCATCCTCAAAGATGTCCTGAGCAGGAGGATAGCCTCGAGGATCCTTGGTGGTCGGGGCACCCTTCCTCTGTAGCTTGGCAGCAGTGTGAGGAACAAGATCATGGTAGAGTAGGGGAGTGGCTGGAGTGTGAGCAGCAATAAGCTTCATCACATAAGGGGCATACAGAGGGCACTTCTTGTTAGTGATGCACTTGTACATATCCTGATAGATGAAATCCATGACATCAATAGCACCCCTAGATGTTCTGGACCATGAGTGTACATGGTGTGATCATGGGCCATAAGGTTTGTAGGGTTCGCAGCATAGAAAACAAAAAATTTCCTACGATGGGAACAACTATGTACCAAGATCTATCTACTAGATACAAACAATGGGCGGATGTATATCCGTAGAGAACATACCCTTGAAGACCGACAAAGCTTAACGAGTCCAAACTCGTGGTTGATGTAGACGATCTCTTGCCGATCTCAAGTTCGAGAGGAAGTCCTAGCGCCGCAAAACAGCAGCGCATCCGTGCTCGCACACACGTTCAAGGCACCGAGCAACCTCCGCCTCCTCGCTCCAGCGATGCAGCGGAAGCACAACTCTTTCTTGCCGAATAGCCACCGGGAACATGTATCTCGCTAGTCCGAGACCATGGGGGATAAATTCTAGAGGGGGAGAGAGATCCTTCACGAGGAGGTGTGGTGTGAGAGGAGGAGAGGGGGGCCTTTTATAGGGGAGAGGGGGGCACCCAAGGGGCATGGCGCCCAGCCATGGGGCTGCCCCCACCTCTTCCACATTCATGTGGGTGGAGCTCCCACTCAAAATGAAAAGCCTCCACTCCCATTAAAAAGCCTCCACTCAAAAATCCACTCACGTGCATTAAATTTCCACCAAATTTAATGCAAGCTCTCATTTAAATAAAACTCTTTTATTTATTTATTCAGAATTTTGTTAATTACTTTAATTAACAAACATTCACATAAAACCCCTTGCTAGTATTCCATTTCACATGCAGAACCAGTTTCAGCAATTTCAACCGAAACAGTTTCGGTGTCTAGTGAAATAAATTCCTGCGCTTTCCTTTTCTTTTCGGCATGAAACTTTTGCTCCAATTGGATGTCGGTGTCTCTTAAGTGTGTCACCCTACGGTTCGCGAATAATGTGGACATGATCGAGACCCCTCTCAGATCAATAATCAGAAGCGGGATCTGGAGACCCATACTGACTCCCACACATTCAACGATGACTTTCTTGTGATCGTCGGAACCTTTTACGCTAGTATCTTAATCCTTTTGTTTCGCGATATATTACATGTACAAGATTCGATCATCGGTATCTCCATACCTAGTTTGATCTTGTTACTGACATGCACTCTTTTCTCGTTCCCGTGATATAACATTCTAGTGATCAAATCACTTGCTTGCAAGCTAACCAATGTGATATCACCGAGAGGGCCCAGAGTATATCTATCCGTCATCGGGATGAACAAATTCCACTCTCGATCCATGGGCCTCAACATAACACTTTAGTAGTTCTGAATCCATCTTTATAATCACCCTGTTACGGTGTGACGTTTGATGTTATCAAGAAACTCTTCCGGTGTTAGTGATTGACATGATCTCATGGTCTAAGGATTAGGATCACTTCGTAAGATGTTATAGCAATATAAACTCAATGACTTTGATTGTAATGCTATACTTCGGATGAATGTTCATCACACCATTACACTAATGTTGTGGCCTCGTTATTAACAACATCCAATGTCCATGATCAGGAAACCTACGATCATCTTGTTAATCAACGAGCTAGTTTATAAGAGAGGCATAACTAGGAACTTTCTTTTGTTTATTAAACACACATGTATTAACGTTTCCGTCTTAATACAATTATAGCATGTAAAATAAACATTTATCATAAATAGGAATACGATAATAACCACTTTATTATTGCCTCTCGGGCATATTCCCTTCAGTCTCCCACTTGCACTAGAGACAATAATCTAGTTTGAAAACTTTGTGTCTTGAACACCTATGGCTTTCTGGTGTTCCAAATACGCAATTGCAATTGGTTAACATAATCTATGGATCTGTCGCTTCAGGTCCGTGTGTATTTGCATGTCTTTGCGTCTCCACGCATCACTCATTCTCCAATGAGATGGCATTGTATAAATTTGGTCTTTTGGTGATACCTTTAGTTCCTTGGGGTTAAAACACATCGATACTATTGTCATACAATATATATTTAGTGTTAGCCCATTGCGAACCACACCTTAGTTTGATAACAAACTACTTGACACAAATTCCCTCCTTTGCTGCTACTATAGCAGTCATATACTTAGCCTTTTGTTGTAGTATTCGTCACAATGTCTTAACTTTGGAACTCTTCCAAATACATCATGGAATCTCCTTTCCATTACATTGTGCCACCCATAGTTTAAATTGAGATAATCTTAATTTGTATCTTGTGACAAAACTATTATCAATGTAATTACAATGAACTATTTGTAATTGTTTGTCACCTCTACACAAATATATTCTTAGTTCTTCCAAAATATCATAAGAATATCCTCACTATCGTCCAATGATCATTTTATGATTCATTCTGGTATATGCTCATAACACTTAGAGCATAGGACATATCTGGATGTGTACATATCATGGTATGATTGATCAAAACATTCTCGTGATTGCACTCATCAAGTGTCAAAGCACTTGAATCTTGTTTCACTTATCAAGTGTCGATACACTTGAATCTTGATTCAATTCCTTTCCATGCAACAAGAACTATTTCTTCTCGTTTCTATATTGAACTCCTTCAATATATCATATATGTACGTTTGGCATAAACATATTAGCGTTACAGTCTATCCACTATAGACATTCATGCTAAATATTCGGGTTTTGCCTAAGTCTTTCATCGAAATGAAATTCTTAACCTTTGTCAATAAAAGATACATCATTTCTAATCAACAAGATGTCCTTCACATAATGTATTATAAATATGTCTTAGCGCTCCCACTTAATTTCTTAAAAATGCAAGCATCTTCATCGTCTCCAGATGAAAAACTCATTTTTCATCATGGTGAAGATTCCAACTCCGCGATGCTTACTTCAACCATTGAAGTTTGCATGCCCTTTTAGCATCCTTTGAATTTAACAAAACCCTTTGGACCGTGTCATGTACACGTCCTAGGTAACCATTCTATTAGAAGAACTTTGTTTTGTTTATTCATCTACCATATACCAAATTATATGTAGTGGTTGCTACTTTAATCCGTTCAGACTAAATATCGCTATGAAAGATCAAATCTTGTCATAGTCAACTCTTTGAACATTGTCATAAAATACTTTACGACATGTCGAATATTTCATAGATGTGAGACATCCATGTCTGTTTCTTTATAGATCCAAATACGACCGATAGGTTTTTACACCTTTCCGGAGGGTCTTCCAATTTCAAAACTTGATTTCTCGTATATGGAACTATCACGGATTTTATGGCTTCAAGCCATTTGACGGAGTCAGGGCCCATCATCGCTTCTTTGTATGTATTCGGTTCATCATTGTCAAACAATAATGATTTACTCTCAAATCTTAGCATTTGATTGTTTAACCGACCTTCTTGGTTCAATAGGAACTTTAGACCTCCGTGACCACAACCTTTGAGGCACATAAGCTATGAGCATTATGGCAGCCTCCAGAACGATTTCCGACGCTGCGCAACTCAGCACATTTAGCTAAGGTTCGTTAACCTTATCAAAGTTCTATTGTCCTCCCACTTAACTTTTGCGAAAAATTCCTTTTTCAAGAAACTTCACATTTCAAGCGACAAACCCTTTTGTCCTCGGTGTTATGGAGGAATAACCAATTGTTATTCGGAATAACCTACAAAGACATGCTCATCCGAATTCGGTTGTAAACATCTTACTTATGTTTAGCATACCAAAATTTAAGAAATGACAACTTGGGTTTTACCCCAAACCATAACTTCCATGGTGTCATTTCAACGGATCTAGATGGAGCTCTTTTCAGTGTAAAAGCGGTAGTCTCTAAAGCTTTAATCTTTTAAAACATAATGGCAGTTTTATAAATAACACCTTTGATCCAACCATGTCTCACAAGGTTTCATTACAAATCTCAAACACTCCATACTCCTATGGTGTTTCGGGAGATGTAAATCTAGGTGTTTTGCTAAACTTGCAACTCAATTAAATCCCTTTATGATAAAATCATAATTCATTTATTTTCTTGTTACACTTGTAACTCAAATAAATCCCTTTATGATCAAATCATAATTCATTTATTTTTCTTGTTACAATGATTTTCCACTTCATCTTGAAAGTCTTTGAAACATTTTCGAATATTTTATACTTCTTTCTCATTAAGTGAACATTCACTCAAAATTCCGGAGAAAGCATATGAAGTTGAAACCCATCGCTTACGACTACACATAATGGACTACATACATCGATATGTATAAATTCCAATAATTTAGTCGTTCGTTCTTCTTTGGCCTTTGAACAAAGTTTTAATTATCACGTGGAAAGTCTCACAAGCGTCACTTGATCAAATCAAAGACTCCAAAAATCCATGAATATGGAGATTCTTCATGTTTTCTTTCCAATATAATTTAAACAGCGATGTCACTTCATAAGCGATCTTTCAATCATTTGTCTTGCGACATTTTAGCATTAGGTTTTATGGATGTGATTTCTTCAACTAGATTTGTAAATCATCCATCTTATATGGAATACAGTAATTATTTGAACACCCTTTGTTCTCATAATACCTGATTCAAATAACAATTATTAAAACAAATCTTGAAGTCAAGCTTTGATGTCAACGAGAAATACAAACAACGGTTTGTTTGTTTTTTTGATGAACATCATCACATATTCTCTTGCTAGTTACTTAGGCCATTGTGGTTCATGAATTGCATCGTTCCGTATTTAATTTCATACCAACCAATTCGGTATCCAATACCCAAGAACCACATTGTTTAACAAGCAAAGAATACAACCATAACATGTATATCATATATATACCTAAATTGGATATTTCCAATCTTTTATTTTCTGCCAAGTATATTTTATAGATTCTCTTTCAGCATTTCCTTTTCCTTTTTAAAAGAATTTATCAACATCAAAAGTGGCGCCATATACATGACACATAGTCCAAAGCGTGTATATTCAAATAATAATACCTTTGGACATGCACTTTGAAGTAGATCACCATCATCAAAATGATCGGTATTCTTTCAAAATCCATTCTTTAGTAATCTTTTAGTGTAGTAAACACTTTACATACATCTTCTATTCATCCTTATCATGACGACTTTCATGATCAAGCTACTGTAGCTTATAAAGGCGAATCGTGAGTATAACATTACTTTCCAAAACCCTTTTGGATGATTAGGATGTCTAGCATCTCCAACCTTTGTAAATTCTCATCCAATATGAGAACATATATTATACTCTATCATATTGCAACCAAAACATTGTTTCAGATATCGTTATATCTGCCACACATGATGGTTTCTGAAACAATTCTTTCAGCTCCTAGATAAACTTGATATTAAAAAAAAACAAGTATCATGGAGGCAAACATGATACTTAAGATACTAACACTGGAATTGTTACTCTCGATTTAATACCAACTATTAAATTTCACGGAGTAAATAGAGTTTGCTGAAAGTTTGCAATAGGACTTAAACTTTAGATTGACACTCAACACAATACGTTACCAGTTCGTAAAGTATATATCCAGAATTCTATAGTTCTATTATCTCAATTACAACTAAGCATAAGGTGGTGAACGAATGCCAATAACTACAAGAAATTATGCAAATTCACTTTGATTTAATTTATGATAAATTGAGTTCTACTAATCCAAATTATAAATGAACTCCCACTCAAAAACGACATCCCTCGTGTCTTTTTGGTGATTACATGAACCAAATCCACTACACCAAGTCCGATCATCACGTGAGTCGGTGTAGCTTCAAAGGCGAGCATCCATATGGTCATCATATCAAAACATATGACTCATGCTTAACCTTTCGGTCCGTGTTCCGAGGCCATGTCTGTACATGCTAGGCTCGCCAAGTAAGAACCTTAGTATTCGCGTGTGTAACTGTCTTACACCCGAGATATGCTCATGGATTCAAGTACACCCGATCATCACGTGATGTCTTGAAGCGACGAAACATTGTCGGTGCATACTTAAGGAAGAACACATTTTTATCTTGATATCTAAAAGAGGGATCACCTTATTATGCTAACAAAGCGCTAAACAAGCAATATAAGATGCTATCAAACATCATATGTTTATTAATGAAATGATATGGTTCCCGCAGATGATCTCTATCATGTGCACCGTGGTATGATCACTATCATACCTATATGTGTAAATCCAAGGTCTATGGAGTTTACACGCTATGTGTGTTGTAAGAGTATCATCTCATACTTCTACTTACAACACTACCATATCATAACCCAAGCCCAGCAACAATCTAAACTAGACACCTCTAATTTATCCATTGCAAATTTTACGTGGCTTAGGGCTTTCGAAGATAGAACCATTCTTACCTACGAACATGAACCACAACGAGGATAACCAAATTGTTGACAACTCGTTGCAAATTAGATATTGACTATAGTAGGAGAGACAGACACCCGCTAGCCACTTATGCAAACTAGTTGCATGTCAAGCGTGGAATAGGTCTCATGTGCGAGGACATGTAAAGTTTGTCCAGGCCGCTTCATCCCACTATGCCACCAATATCCAAAGTACAACTAAGAAGCAATAAAATGATCATCATCGCCCACATACTCATATGTGTACTACCCTTGCAAAGTATCGACGCATAGATCCGTCTCGGATACCACTGTAGGGTTCGCAGCATAGAAAACAAAAAATTTCCTACGATGGGAACAACTATGTACCAAGATCTATCTACTAGATACAAACAATGGGCGGATGTATATCCGTAGAGAACATACCCTTGAAGACCGACAAAGCTTAACGAGTCCAAACTCGTGGTTGATGTAGACGATCTCTTGCCGATCTCAAGTTCGAGAGGAAGTCCTAGCGCCGCAAAACAGCAGCGCATCCGTGCTCGCACACACGTTCGAGGCACCGAGCAACCTCCGCCTCCTCGCTCCAGCGATGCAGCGGAAGCACAACTCTTTCTTGCCGAATAGCCACCGGGAACATGTATCTCTCTAGTCCGAGACCATGGGGGATAAATTCTAGAGGGGGAGAGAGATCCTTCACGAGGAGGTGTGGTGTGAGAGGAGGAGAGGGGGGCCTTTTATAGGGGAGATGGGGGCACCCAAGGGGCATGGCGCCCAGCCATGGGGCTGCCCCCACCTCTTCCACATTCATGTGGGTGGAGCTCCCACTCAAAATGAAAAGCCTCCACTCCCATTAAAAAGCCTCCACTCAAAAATCCACTCACATGCATTAAATTTCCACCAAATTTAATGCAAGCTCTCATTTAAATAAAACTCTTTTATTTATTTATTCAGAATTTTGTTAATTACTTTAATTAACAAACATTCACATAAAACCCCTTGCTAGTATTCCATTTCACATGCAGAACCAGTTTCAGCAATTTCAACCGAAACAGTTTCGGTGTCTAGTGAAATAAATTCCTGCGCTTTCCTTTTCTTTTCGGCATGAAACTTTTGCTCCAATTGGATGTCGGTGTCTCTTAAGTGTGTCACCCTACGGTTCGCGAATAATGTGGACATGATCGAGACCCCTCTCAGATCAATAATCAAAAGCGGGATCTGGAGACCCATACTGACTCCCACACATTCAACGAAAACTTTCTTGTGATCGTCGGAACCTTTTACGCTAGTATCTTAATCCTTTTGTTTCGCGATATATTACATGTCCAAGATTCGATCATCGGTATCTCCATACCTAGTTTGATCTTGTTACTGACATGCACTCTTTTCTCGTTCCCGTGATATAATATTCTAGTGATCAAATCACTTGCTTGCAAGTTAACCAATGTGATATCACCGAGAGGGCCCAGAGTATATCTATCCGTCATCGGGATGAACAAATTCCACTCTCGATCCATGGGCCTCAACATAACACTTTAGTAGTTCTGAATCCATCTTTATAATCACCCTGTTACGGTGTGACGTTTGATGTTATCAAGAAACTCTTCCGGTGTTAGTGATTGACATGATCTCATGGTCTAAGGATTAGGATCACTTCGTAAGATGTTATAGCAATATAAACTCAATGACTTTGATCGTAATGCTATACTTCGGATGAATGTTCATCACACCATTACACTAATGTTGTGACCTTGTTATTAACAACATCCAATGTCCATGATCAGGAAACCTATGACCATCTTGTTAATCATCGAGCTAGTTTATAAGAGAGGCATAACTAGGAACTTTCTTTTGTTTATTAAACACACATGTATTAACGTTTCTGTATTAATACAATTATAGCATGTAAAATAAACATTTATCATAAATAGGAATACGATAATAACCACTTTATTATTGCCTCTCGGGCATATTCCCTTCAAGGTTAATATCAACGCCTCTCATCTCATCCTTGTTGCCAGCCTTGGGAGTGAGAGTGTGGCAGAACATGCGAAGCAAAATGTTGTAGATGAGCTTGATATTGGTGGTTTGGCCAACCACACCATTCTGAGAGTAAATTGGGGCCAGCCTATTCTTGTCATATGCCTGTCCATGTACATGCATTCTGACACCACTGGGAGTTTTGGGATTGAAAGGCAATCCAAGAATGTGTGCAAACTGAACCATGTTGGAATGACACCTGGTAGTACCGGACATCCACTCAAGAGGATATCAGTAGTCTCCCCAAAGACCACAGTGGCATAGAACTGCTGGACCAACTCAACATTGTAGTCTTCTTTTGCCAGAAAGATGGTGTGCAGCCCCATCTTCTCAGTCACCCAAAGAGCATCCTCAAAGTAGCTGTGAGAATGAAGCTTCTCGAGGTACAACCACTACATGGGACAAATAGGATCCTTGAAGCCACCGTATAGCTCAGAAAACAGCAGGGCTTGCTCATTTCTCCAGAAGCGCTCATCAGTCGTGGTGCGAGACAGTGAGTAGAACTGTTGGAGTCTCATCTCCACAAACTCCTCGGTACCTAAATCAGCCAGATTAGTCAATGATTCAAAGTTCATGCGCTTGGATTCATCTCTTTTCAGCCATCTAACCTTCTTATGCTTTGCTGTGACACGGTCTCGAGCAGCCTGTCTGACCATAGATGGATCAACATGAATGTATCGCTCTTCATCATACCAGAACCTACGAGTACAAGTCTTCTTAGCAGCCCGAGGATGGCGAGGACGAGAACCACCTATGAAATCAAAATAGAGGGATAGCATATGGGGTAAGCACATTTGTCCTAGAGATTCAAACAACAAGTAGTAGTTTAAGGAATTCTGGAGCTGCACTAGTTGAAGGCACCGGACAGTCTGGAAAAAATTCCCCGGAGATTCCGCCCAACCCGCACATTCCAGTGTGTATTGACCGGACATTCCGGCTAGACTGGAGTGTCCGGCCCGTACACGCCGGACAGTCCGGCTGGAACCTTGGCAATTTTCGGGCTGCACAGGTGTGTTCAATCTGGACAGATTGGGATTGCTGAAACTACTACAAGGGAGATGGTTGCACACATATGTGATGTATCCATGGATCTAGGTAAGACATTTCCCCAAAAAGTTCATCTAGGCCAACCCTAGAGATGGATAAGGAGAGGGTACCATACCAGCATCCATGGGGACCTTCACCAGAGGGGAACGGATCCCAATAGCAAAGGGAGGGTAATGGCCGGCGACAACGACAGGATTCATGGTGGAGAAGCCCTCCCGGTGGAGCTCTTGGTCCGGGGAAGCAGTCTGAGAGGAAGAGGGAGTTGGGGAGAAGAAGGAGGACCGAACCTTCCACTTCTCCCCGGCCTCTAATATCAGAACGAAACTGCTGGGGCCAGACAGTCCGGGTGAAATTCACCGGAGTGTCTAGCCCGTCCGGAATGTCCGGTTTGTATCAAGCAGAGAGTCCGGTCTGGTCGGACACTCTGGCTGGTACATGACGGACACTCCGGCCCCCTCCGACCAGAAATCCCAGGTTTTAGATGTAGGACAAATGTGTGGCAAGAGGAGCATGTTTACAGGTGAGAGTAGGCCTAGGATTTAGAGGATGTACTATGAAAAACCAATAAGTCGATAATATCTAAAAAGATGGCAAATTCAGTTCCAAAAAAATAAACCAAGAACAAACTCTTCACTAAGAAGAGGGCGGTGGCCGAGGCCACCATGTAAGAGTTTGTGGCATGATACCGCAAAGAATTATCCTTGGGTTCATAGCCACTACTCATCAATAAAGCTCACATATCACAAAATGATATTAAGAGAATTGAATTTCTTTAATGTTGGCATTATGGGGGGAGGGATAATACAATGTATTAGGACCGCACTCCCCCTATCTCCATGCTTACACCTAAACGAAATAAGAGTCAAGACATAGGTGAGTATGCAAGGTGATCAAGTCAAGCTCCTTGAATCTATGATATTTAGTTCATTCCTCAAATAACAAAACCTTGCTTCATCAAGTGGCTTCGTGAAGATGTCGGCAAGTTGGTCTTTGGTTGACACATAAGATAGCTCAATATCACCTCGAGCAATATGATCTCTAATGAAGTGATGATGAATCTCAATATTCTTTGTCCTTGTGTGATCCACCAGGTTGTAGGCAATCTTGATAGCACTTTCATTGTCACATAGAAGAGGCACTTTGTCACAATGGACACTGTATTCTTCTTCAGCACAAGTTTACCCCCATGATTTTCTCTTTTCTCATAGGGACAACCCACCACAAAGTGATAGCGGTCACCACAATTGAAGCAAATCATCAATTTAGTGACATTGTCTCTTCTTCCATTTGGGTTGCTTCTTCGTTGCATTTCCATCTTGGCCTTGGCGGGATCTTTCCAAAAGTTTTTTGCATAGAAGGCCATATATTCACCATGAGAAATCTTGACATCATCGGGATGGCTCATAGATATGCCTTCATCACTGTCATCTTCATCCATACACTCCACAACTTTGGCCTTTAAGGCAAGGTTGACACCATTGCTCATTCCAAGGGCTCGAGCACGGGCATCTTTGGCATTCTTGGCGGCAACCTTGAAAGAGGCTATCTCTTGCATAACTTCATTGGAGGTCATGAGATGGTAGTTGTTTCTTCCTTGTAGGCTCTTTAAATCAGTGGGCTCAAAGGGCATGAGTGCACTCACATATTTCCTTTTTATCCAAGCATCATCCACATGTGAGGCACCCATATTCCTAAAGGCGGTGGCAGTGGACTTGATCCTTCGATACATGTCTTCATGATCTTCACCATCCTTCATATAGAAGCCTTCGACTTCATTGCTTAGTGCATCATATCGGTTCCTTCTCATGCTCTCATTTCCAACATACAACTCCGTGAGAGCATCCCAAGATTCCTTGGCGGTGTTGAGGTGTTCAATGTGAGGGTAATCTTTTGTATCCAATCCTTGTTTAATCATGTGCAAAGCGGTGGCATTGAGTTGACTATTGACAACTTCTATTCGTGTCAAGTTGGTTGGATACACAATATGGAGTCCTTCTTCAATGATATTCCACAACTCAATACAAGAGCTGCGCACATGAGATTTCATTAGTGATTGCCATAGAGCAAAAGTATATGCAACAAGCTTAGGTGGGTCTCCTCTATTGTTTATATGAGGGTGAGGAATTGGAGGGTCGGGAGAGTACCATCCTTGAGTTTCATGGCGCTCTCCCTTCCCACCATCCTTTTTGGTGTAGGGATTAGCGGTTTCATTTCCCCCCACCACCACACCCGTGGGGGATGACGGAGCATTCACCCTTGGGGTTGGTGGGAGTCCCTCTTGAGGAGAGGGAGGAGATGAGGCTTCAACAAATTGCTCAAATAGGTCGCGCAATTGTTTGATTTCCTTGACCAAGGTGGAGCTCAAGTTTGTTTCCAAATTCTTGAGATCTGCCATGGACACGGTGTTACTTGCCTCACTCCCTACTTTTCCATCTTGCCTACCCATATACTCTTAGGCGGTAAAGCCCAAATAAAGAGCCGAGGCTCTGATACCAATTGAAAGGATCGTATGGGCACCTAGAGGGGGGAGGTGAATAGGTGCTACTTCAAATTTTACTCTTTTTCAAATTAGGGTTTGACACGAAAGGTAAATTCTCTAGATTATGCAACTAAGGTGAATTTACCTATATGTCAAACTAGCACATACACTAAGCAAGAACAAGTAAAGTAAAGTGCGGTAAAGGATAGAAGTAACCAAAGTAGAGCACGCGGAGACACAAGGGTTTGTTTCCCGTAGTTTCTTCCTTTTGAGGGGAAGTACGTCTACGTTTAGAGAGGGGGTGGTTTCAAACCACCAACGCCACGAGAGTCCTCCCTTGTTCTCCGATGAACCTCGGCCTAAAGGGTTCGATTCACCTCTTCCACTATATCGGCAACCTTCGAGGTGGAAGCCGACACCTTTACAACAAGTTCAAGGCACACAACCACAACCTAATTGGAGGCTCCCGAATACAAGAAAGCTGCCAAACAATCAAAGACAGGCTTGTAAGAACCAAATCAAAAGCTAGGGTTTCCAAAGAAACTCTAGAGCAAGGGGTCCCTCAAGTGAATGAGGGGGGAATGAAGATCTCTCTTGGTGAAAATGTAGATCAAGGCCTCCTCCTTCGATTCTCCAAATATCAATGACTTTGGATGTTGGATAAAGAGATCTTGTTGATTTGGTGGCTCAAATGGTGATGAAGTTCATGAGTGTGTCGAGCAGCTGGAGGAAGGGGATAAGGTCCCCTAGTTATAGGCCATCACTCACTGAACCGTTTTATGACCATTGAAGAACTAATCAGACTGAAGACTCCGGTGTGCAGACCGGAGACTCCGATCTACACCGAAGACTCTGGGCAATCTCCGGACCGAGCTCCGGACCACCATATAGACTATCCCAGCCGCCTTGGGAAAAACTCCGCCGGAGACTCTTCATAGTTTCCGGACCACGTGGACCGGAGACTCCGGTCTGGCCACACCGGAGACTCCGGTCTGAGGCTTGGGCCGGAGACTCCGGACCATCTCCGGTTGATCTCTGGACCCCCATACAGAAGGTCCCAAGCTGATTTCTGGAGGCCCCTCCAGAGATTCCTGGGGAAACTCCGGACCACACCGGAGACTCCAGTCTGGAGTTTGCAGAAGTTTGCATATGTTGTACGAATAAATCCGCAAGACAAGGGTCCTTTTCACTTTGCATTATATCAACCTGTATACATTAGCATACTTTAAAATGATCTACGAGTTATTAACAAACACCAAAGTGATTAAGATATTAAATGTCCTTTCAGACAACAAACACGATGGTGCCTAACTGCATCGACGATGAGCAAAACAATTGCTACTAGGGACAATTCGATGACGGTGAGGCGACGTTGGTGGCATGTTGGACCACATGAGGCCCTCAACTAACAATCACAAGTGCGTTTGCACCGGCCGAAGGGGAGTACGCCGACGGCGTCGTTTTGCAGTGGTGTTTTTAACTTTTATAATTAGAATTGTACATGCTTTTGCTTATCTGAATGGGTGCGTTTTTAATCTCTGTCTCAAACAATATTCTTTTTCCAAGTGTGCATTATCATCGTCCACCATTCGATAGTGGTGGTTTGTCAAACTGTGTGCCACTACCGGAATCAGATGCGTGCGGACCGCTAGTTATGTACTGGTGTAAGGTGTATTTTGTTTTCTTTGACCAAGGATTTAACCAAGAATTACTCGTATTTAACATGGAAGTTATGTGATAGAAATTATAACCATAAGTAAAATACTTTTGAATAGGAACACAATAATATCAATTTATATCACATAAATTACAAATTAATAGACTAACTGTTGTTCAAAGTCTTGTTCATGCAAATATTACATGCCTTAGAGCATCTCCAATGGGAGCCTTAAAATTGTGCACGCTAAAACTGGTTTGCAGCGCCACTTTAGTCGATTTAACGCGCACAGACACATTCAACTTTCCTAGATGATGTACAATGGCGCGTGCGAAAACTAGTGCTTTGCCATACACTGTAGAATGAAGCGTGTGCAACGGCGCAAACACTAAACACACACAAATATATAATAACTTTGGATCAAACACACCCAAAAAATCATCAATAAGTAGTTTCATTATTCTTACAACACAAACAAATAGTTCCTTAATACAACAATCAGTTTCTCAACAATACAACAAATAGTTCTACAACAATACATCAAAGAAACAAAGATACAACTAATTGTTTTGGTGGACGTTCCATGACCACCACTCCTCGATGAGATCTTTTTGAATATCATCATGCACATCGGTTTTTCGAATCGAATGGTACGAGGCAATGAAGCAGTGCACCCTCTCTTCTCTCCTATGTACTCGCACGGGTTGTCCCATCAAATCGTAGTAAGAGTAGTCTAAATCAAGTTCATGCTCATCTTCGATGATCAATGTATGCATGATCACAAAAGCGTGTACGATATACTAGAGATCTTTTGATCCTAAAATCTAGTCGGCCTTCTCACAATAGCAAATTAGGCTTGAAAAATCCCAAATGCTCTCTCCATATATTTCCTAGCCGTGGCTTGAGCATTACGAAAACCAAGTTTTTTCTTACCTTGTGGTTTGTGTATAGGATTCACAAATGTTTACCATCTTGGGTAGATGCCATTGGCAAGGTAGTAGATGCACTTGTATGTGTAGCCATTTGCTACAAACTCCATCGATGGACCTTCACCCATTGCAATTGTTGTCATGAGTGGTGACCGTTGAAGAACATTGATATCATTTCAAAAACCGGACATTCCGGAAAAATCATGCCAAATCCAAGTCTCATAATCGGCCACAACTTCAAGGATGATACTTGAATCCTTTGTTTGGCCCTTGAACTGTTCATGCCATGCCACAGGGATAATTTTTCCAACTCCAATGCGTGCAATCAATTAAGCCATGCATACATGTAAACCCACGAGCTTTGTTGAACTTCAAAAGCCAAGCCTTACCGTGTCTTGAGCATTAGGGGTTGCCAAGTATTTCTCACCAACCTTTTCCACCATTGCAACTGCAAAGCGCTTGACACACTTGATGACTTGATTCTCATCCATTGCCAAGTGGTCATCAACTAGATTCGTCAGAATACCTTATACCATCATACACAAGGTGGTGGTCACCTTTTGGTAAGTGCTATGCCCAAGTTTTCCCGTGGCATTCCTCATTTGCTCAAACAATCCATCATGCTTCATCATACCCTCCGCAATATCCTTCATCAACTTGATGATCATCCTAAAACGACGATGAAAATAGTGCTCGAGGTATATTGGATTCTCCATAAAGTATCTCCGCATCAACTTGTCGTGACCTTCGATCATTTCTCTCCACAACTTCTCTCGACCGAATACGTAACCATCGTGCTTGGGACTTTTATTTGCATGGATAGCCAATAGCAAGGCTATGTTTTCTTCTTCTTCTAGGTCCCATTCTTCATTAGAAGAATTATAGGAGGAACTCATCTACAACATTTGGACCAATCTAAATAAATTTGATGAACTAGCAAAACACTCACAAAAAACTCAAATATGCGGCAATACACACCTTTGCAATAATTTGATCGAACACCTCGTGCGCCGACTGCCAGGCACTGCGGCGCACCGGATCGATGGTAACTGCAACTCAAATCGACAGATCCGAGGCGGCGACGACACAGAACGGAGCAACAACGGCGGCGGAGCGGGGCTCGATTTGATCGCGGACGATGCTGCCCAATGGCCACATGAGTTAGGGCAGCGATAGGTCACTAGGTAACGGCGGCGGTAGGACGTTCGCCAGCGGCGTCGGCCGCTATTTCGCGGGAATGGCGCCGGACGAGCTTGGGGTGAAACGGAGGGGCCAACCGCGAGAGCGCGCGAAAGAATTAGGAGGGTCGTTGGGTCTGCGTAGGTGAGCTAGCATTTCCAGCGCGCTGTAGCGGACACACCAAATTTGACGCACGCGTGATATGCCACACGCCCAATTGTTTTTACCATGCGTGTATTTGCGGCGGCTGCTAAATCGATGGTTTTTACCGTGCCGACACTTTTTATGACGCTTGTTGGTGATGCTCTTATATTTTATACAACGGTGAGATAGTACAGACTATTCATGTTTATAACGTTTTGACCAAATCAAAACATAGACATGAAACACCATAGACAACTGACAGGATGCATTCCGACTGTTTGAAACCATCTCAAAACTAACCGATTTACGACCACGCACACATGCACGCAGGGAATGGTGCCGCGACAAGCTCGAGGAAGACGAACACCTGAATCGAACAGTGGAGAGGTCAGATTGGCAAAACAGTGCGTATCGTCAATTTATGCACGATTTCTCTTTTTATTGCAAGGACATATAGCACTGTTAAGTAATTAGTGGGATACACATACACAGGTGTCCTCCATGCCCCCCCCTCCGTTGATGGTTGACGTCTCGAGTCAAGTCGATGGGTCATGTCGGTTTTGATGCAGCGGATGGACGAGAAACAATAGTACGTGCACCGTCTCTAGCTGCTGCTCACTTTATATATGGAGAGAGAGGTCATGTCACGCTACACACAATGTGTTAACAATGTCACACTGTTTTTCTTTTGGCGCGCGCGAGTTGTGATTTGAACACTGAATTGTGCTAGGGAGTGACTAAAGTTTTTGGGTTAAGATTTTGGTCGGGAAATTATCATTCACCCAAATTGCTCTGTCCTCTCTTCCTCCTTGACGCTAAGCAAAGGACACCCAAATATATATATCATAAAATTATGGGCAAATCAATGTTTATTGGATTCTTACCTTAGGTATATTTATTTTTAACCTAAACCCTACAACTCTGCTTTCCATCATTCTTTAAAAGAACGAAGAGACTTTATCCACAAAACAACTCCTAAATTAATTTAGGATCGGCTTCTATTTCATAGGATTCTTACTAGAATAAGTAGTCCTTATTTTAAGTGTACATTCGTAGATAAAACAAGATGTATGATAGGGTATGATAATTAGAAAGTCTTGATATTCATGTGTGGAGTCCCTTCTTCACTCTTAAGCTAAAGCAATTAGTTTAGAAGTAAGAGGAAGACCTAGGGGTTTACGTCCTCATTTCACTCTTTTTGCTTTTTCTGAAAGAAACGCCCCTTTAGGGATCTTTCTTCGGTCTCGCGTTGACCTCTATCAGCTTCACTACTTTTTTAAAAAAATTCCACAAATCTATTAATAATTATCAACAGTAGTATAAAGAGATCTAAAAATAATAAAAATTACGAATAGGTCATTGAACCAGCTAGCGACGACTACAAACACTAGCGCGAGCTGAAGGCGCGCCGCCGTCCTTGCTCCTCTATCAACAGAGTCAGGCAAAACTTGTCGTAGTAGAGCTTGCTATGATAGACAGACAGAAAGTCGTCGTGCTAGTCCCACAATGGACCAGCGCACTAGAGCAGCAACCATCGCCAATAATGATATCCGTAAATCGGAAGAGAGTGACCTAAAAATTAATCGACGAACATAAAAACTGACAGAATCTCAGGAGATCCGTCAAACAAACGACTCACACGCACTCTGTTAGCGCTAGATGCACCACCGAAACGAGAATAGAACGGGTTTTTGAAAGACCTTATTCTAACTTTAGAACGCAGTTATCGCCTCAACATTCCAAAGAAGACACTAAAAAATATACGAAATAAAGAACAGAAAACCTCCCACCGACGAGAGGCCGTGGTCCGCCACACCTCCAAAGCCCTAGGGCCACAGAAGACGAAGCGAACCGGCAAGGTCATCGGCGAGGGGTGCGGAACCCTAGATGAGTTTTCTATGCCTCCTCTCTCAATGTTTACGGTATCTTTGAACCCAGCCTAATCCACCAAACAAGATTAAGGTGGCTCTCGATTTCCACGTTCAAAGAAAATATAGAGGTGCTATGTCATGTTAGAATATTGGCTCAAATTTGATAATATACCACTTCACCAATTAGCAGATTTTCCTCACGTGGTGAAGTTTGCCGCAAGACTTACCGCCTCTGGGTTTCTTTTACAGACCAAAATTGTTCGATAGATGGATTTTACAAAATGAATAATACGTGCATTAGTCTATAGACAAGCAAGATACTCTCTCTGTCCTAAAAAATAAAATACATAAGAATTAGTTAAATGTCAAATCTTACTAATTTTGACCAGATTTTTAGAAAAAATATCTACATCCACAATATTAAATAGACACATTAGTACAATATATTTTGTAATGATTCTATGTATATTGATTTAGTATTGTAAATACTTATATTTTTGTGTATAAACTTGCTCAAATTTAGAAAATATTAACTTTTCATTAATTTTTAGGCGTCTTATATTTTAGGAAGGAGGAAGTATATATTTTTATGAAAGAAATGAAAATAGAGCTTATTTTTTCACGATACAGCCACATAGTCAATGTCGACTACGGCCAGGGGCCATCATCATGTAGCAATTATTTTCGAGAAACATGAGTATGACAAGAACAACACTTCTGCCTTTGAAACTTGGGCATGCAGCAATTGAGCTCTGCATAGTACTACTATTTGGAACACGACGCCCTCTTGTTCTTGGTGCTTTCAGCCAGGTGATCTTAACCTGTAGGTCACTGTCATATTTGGATTACCAACTTAATTGTGTAGGAGAGTTAACTGGTACATGCATGCATCTAGACATTTGGAACGTGTTTGGTAGCCCGCATGTAATTTCTGGCCCGGTCGGGTAATGCTGCAAAGGGCACTGCCACACTCATCTGTCCTATCAGCCAATTTTTGCAAGTTGTTTGATAGGCTGCAGTTGTGGTCGATGCATCGGTTGGTAAAATAGGACCATGTTGTTTGGTTTCCTATGCATTGAGCTTTTGACCCAGGTCATGCTCTTTCCTCTTGTTTGGTTGACATAGAAAGCAAGTTGTGGTCACCTTGCATTTTCTTATGGTGAGCTTACCACGACCGTATTGACAAGGACGAAGACCAGAAGAAGAACACAAGCTAAAGGGGATGAACAACAAAGAGGCGAGAACAACACAATGCATAATAATAGAATCACAAGTCTGATCCCCATAAGCATGAACACCACCAACATGAACAACACAATTCGGGACAACAGAAGCACAAGTCTGATCCCCAGAAGCATGAACAACACAAGAATGAATAACACAAGTAAAAGGGGATCACAGTTGACAAATGAACACCCTTAGCAGAAACATCACAAGTACTAATTAGTCTTAACAAACATGATCGCCGCTAAAAGGGGATCACAGTTTAACATAACACCATGGTGTTAACCTAGCACCACATCAATAGTGGGTGTCATCCTACCACCATCACAAACAGTTCACCATCTGCAGTACAAGAAGGTGCACCTGAATAGTCAACCATCACAAATTTTCTTGATCTTCTTCAGTTTATCCTTGTTAGCGTCATTGGCTTTGAACAATTCATAGAGCGCGTACTCTAGTTTCCTATTTTCCTCCTTCAAGATCATCCGGTCCTTATCCCATTGCTTCTGCTTCTCTTTGATTACATCAGCCTGGGATTTCTGCACGTTCTCCAACATCTCAACCTCATTCCTCAATGCTTCATTGCTGTCATTCATCCGAGCCAAGTTCTCCTCCAAAGCCTTCTTCTCTGTTACTTCAATGAACTTCTTCACATCAACCAGCAAACTTGAATACTTTTTGTCAAGCTTGTTCTTTTCATCAGACAGTTGCTTCACCAGCTGCACATTCTCAACATTTTCGTCGATTCTCGCACTTCTTGTATCATCGTACATCCCCATAGCTTCGCAAGTGCATTCTTTACAGCATCTGGCCATTTATTGTCTACCGAAGCCACAAACCCACAGTTTTTGACCTCCTACAGGTCAGAAATTCGTTGGCACGGACCTACTGCTTGCCAGTAAAGTGAATGGCGATACAAGGAGCTAAGCACTTACATTCTGCACTTGGCATAGGTAGAATTTGCGGCCTATGTTGGTTCCTTCAAATGCAACATGCTTGACAGGCTCAAGTTTTTGGACGCGACAAAGATCGGGACAATCTTTTGCTATGCCGCAGAAACTACGATCTTCGAAGGAGTCAGGAGCATAGTCCATGTCCATGAAGTTCTAGCTCACCAAATCGAGTTCATATGAATGTAAATCGAGGATTACTAACTTGCTACCGAACCCACAATATGTGACATTATGCTTTCTAGGGGTGACATTATGCTTGCAGTCAATGTTTTGAAACTTGACCACTACTATATTTGCAAAATTATATGAATTAAACATGCAATAATAACATTATTGTATTTATCTTGCAAAATACTTTATCCCATATGAAAGGATACGGATGTCGCCTAGAGGGGGGTGAATAGGCGATTAAAACTTTTCCTAGAGTATCTCAACAAAGGCGGAATAAAACTAGTGTTTACTTTGTTAAGCACAACCTAGAACAACTAAGGTTCACCTATGTGCACCAACAACTTATTCTAAGCAATACAAACAACAAAGTGATAGCAAGATATATATTACTTCAAGCGCGAAGGCTATCACAATGTAAAGTGCATAAGTAAAGAGCTCGGGTATAGAGATAACCGAGGCACGCGGGGACACCGATATTTTACCAAGTTCCTCCCAACATGGAGTACATCTCGTTTGGAGACGGGGTGGTAACAAACCACCAACGCCACAAAAGGCCTCCCTTATTCTCCGGTGAATCTCACCCCAATGGGATCGATCCACGCTTCCACTATCGGTGCACTTGTCGATGGCAACCGGAACCTCTCACAAGGTTGGGGCACTTCTCCACAACTTAATTAGAGGCTCCCAACAAATGCCACAAAAGGCCACAATGCCACCAAGGCCACAAAACCGTCTAGGGTTCCAAGAACCCAAGAGGTACAAGATCCAAAGAGTCACACAAACCAAATCCTCCGAGGAGAACTCAAACCGATGCACCAAATGCAAATGGCAAGAACACCACAAAGGTGTTCAAATCCTTCTCTCCCAAATTCCACCAAATCTACAAAATCTTATGGGGGAATAAGAGAGGAAGAACAATGGAGGAAATCCACAAAAGACTCCAAGATCTAGATCCCAATATGTTCCCCTCACTTAGAGGAGAGATTGATTGGTGGGATTGTAGATCTGGATCTCCTCTTTCAAATCCCTCGAGAATATGCAAGAATCATCGGAGGGATTGAGAGAAAGCAAGCTTAAGAAGGTCAACAATGGAGGGGAAAACTTGCAAGAAAGGTTGAGGAACCATTGGGGAAGAAGGCCCCTTATATAGGTCCCTCCAAAATCTAGTCGTTGCAGCCCAAAAACGCGATTCCCGGTACTACCGGACTTTTTCCTGTACTACCGGACTTTCCCGGCACTACCGGACATTTCCTGGGGTTCCTGGGGCTCCGAACGCATTTTTTCTCTGCGCTCCCCGGTACCAAAATGGGGTACTACCGGACCCCAGTACTACCGGACCCCGGTACTACCGGATCCTGGTCCGGTACTACCGGTCATCACAGAACGAAAACAGCCATAACTTTTGCATCCAGACTCCGATTTCGATGATCTTGGGCTCGTTTCGAAGAGGACAACAACCTCTACAAGATCATGCAAAGAAACAGCATAGTCCAGCAAGGGAGGATAGATCCAAATGATGAAGTGAAAAACCTTCTGCCGCGCTAGGTACTAAAATGCGGTACTACCGCTTTTTGGTACCTAGCCCGGCAGTGGCTTTTGGAAACTTGTCAAAAACCTTCTGCCGTGCTAGGTACTAAAATGTGGTACTACCGCATTTTGGTACCTAGGAGGCCAGTGGCATTTGGCAACTTGCCAAAACCTACTGCCGCGCCAGGTACTAAAATGCGGTACTTTGGTACCTAGGAAAATTCAAACATCTATCACTTTTGATTGGTAACTCCGATCAATACGATTCCAATTGCGTTGGAAAAAGGACGACATGGGCTACCCTATGAAAGGTGAAAATATTGGTTATCACCAAGTGAGAATGTATCATGTATAATAATGTGAGATACCTCACTTGGTGAGAAACCGAAAAGCTGCCAAGATCAAAATCGCAACAAGATACAAACGGAAGATCCGATTTTGATGAACAAGAGCTTTTTATGGAGATTACCACAAGCTCTATATACTCACATGGATAAGACCAAATAACAATCAAATATGATGATGCAAATATGCAAAGGTTTGAGCTCTCTCCGAACAATGTGATCGAATTACTCATACGAGAGCCCCTCTTAATAGTACGGCTATCTATCCTAAACCCGGTCTCACACACACACAACGTGAGACCGGTAAAAGGGAAAACCTATCAAGATTATACCTTTTCCTTGAGCATTCCACTTGAGCTCGATGTAGACGATCTTGCCCTTCTCAAGATGGAACGCCTTTCTTGATTCTTCATCATCGATCCATGATCACCGAGGATGGCAAGCCTCAAACATGAGATCTTCTATAGATGGCGCATTTTGAGCTTGCACATCACATCTTCTTATCATTTCATCGACCTTGAAGACAACACATGCTCCAAGCGATGCTAATGGACAAATCCTACAAGTATAACTTAACACACACATTAGTCCATAAAGATTGTCATTAATTACCAAAACCACACATGGGGCCCAACATGTTCTTTCAATCTCCCCCATTTTGGTTATTGATGACAATCCCTTTAAGAGGGTTTATATAAGGAATCTTAATGAACAACATGGTAACACCAATATCAAATACTACATAAGTATGTTATATTGGTACCACCACCATATATAGAGCAAACTCCCCCACAATCTATGCATGTGTGATGAACTTGAATTTCATTGCATATATTGCCAATCATTATCATTGGTGGAGTTTCCTCTATATATACCACATGCTAAGCAACAACAAAGATGCAAGAGCATGAAAGGCAAATACTTAGAAACAAACTCAAAGCGTAAACCATTTCCCTTAAACCCTCTAAAACTTCTCCCCCATTGGCATCGATTGCCGAAATGGGTGACAAGTTCTAGAAGGCAAATATAGTAATAATTCCTCCAAAGATGTGCCTTCGCACATATACAATGATGAATACTTGGGAGGGAGTAGGACTATATCGAGGACCCGAATATTGCCAAAGGAATAAAATAAAATAAAATAAAATGATGCATCACAAATGACGCAAGCAATCACAAGATCCGATAAATCAATTGAAAACAACAAATGAGTTCAAATGGAAACTACGAGATATTATGAAATGAGCAAAATAGTGCTTTAAATAACAAATAGAGAAGCTCCCCAAGATTTATGCATAATTCAAAATAAATGCATTAGAATACATATTGCACAACTATGGAATCCTCGCTCCCCCATAAGTATTTAAAACACAACAAATGAGAAAGAAGACAAATGTGCATTATTAGATGAATTAGATGAGCTCCCCAAAGATAATGCACCAATTATGATAATTGTATTTGGGATAAAGGTGCATAATCATGGAATCCTCACTCATCCAAGTTCATTTAACAATACAAGGCATGAGAGAATAAATATGAGTGCCCAAAGATGCAAACAAGAGGAACAAGCACTCATAGGCAATTAAATTTGGAAGCCACCGAAGAATCAAAAGGAATAGAAAGGTGGTCTCCAAGGATTTAAAAATCAACTAAAATTATATTATCATATGTGTATATGTCTCTAAGTGGATGACATCACAAATACATATGCCCATAAAGAAACAAGCACATACAAGGAAGATATACAATAAAGCACATGTAAGCAAAAATGAAGTCACAACATATACTAATAAGATTTTTGCTTCAAAGCATGGCCAAAGGCTCACATATATCTTATTGTACATTAATGAGCTTCAAAAACCAACACACTAGATATATTACAACTATCACCAAGGGAAAAGGAGGAAGTTGGAATATATGGAGAAAGGCAACAAGTGTCACTAAAACTAGCAAAATCTCACTATTGCACATGAGAGAAGTTGAGGAAAGGATGGGCAATAAAATTGATAGATTGACATATTTGGATTGGTGGATCATATGCATGATTTTGTATAGTCCCAAATAAATGCACTCGTCTCAACTTATACACATTTACAATAGAGAGTTCTCTTAAAATCAAGGCTAGAACCACACAAATACAACTACAACAATTCATGCCAAGATGCAACCTACAAAAGGTTGGAAGCAAGATAAATATGCATGAGAAAGAGATACTTGTTACCGAGATATAATTGGTAGGATGTAGAGGATATGAATTCATTCATCATCCAATAGCTTGCCTCCAATTTTCATTAATGCACCACTTCTTCACGATTTGAGAGACAAGCATCCAATATATCTCCAATGTACCTAAACACATTTAAGTACAAAATGGTCCCCAACCTTATTGGGTCCAAAGTAGTTAGTGCAACTACAATACATAGGAGAGACTCCACATAAATATGTGCATATTAATATGAAATTGAATTTCATGCACAACTTAGTCGATGGGATTTGGTGGAGTTTCCCCTATATATTGGATCAAAGAAAGCAAGCATGCCATAATATAAACATATAGTAAATATGCATGCATAAAGCTTTCAAGAACCAAAACGGAGATACAATTTGAACAAAAAGCACCAAGTAAACCGAGATGGCACACACAAGAGTGTGACAAGACAAGCGGTGTCCAAATTGTATCAAATAACCAATTCAACACATGAAAGATCACAAGTTAAACAAATGAACTAGGCTAAGGCCAAAAGAGCAAAAATAGATAGAAATAAAAATGCTCAAGGATTTATCTCATTCTAAAATGGTCAAATCAAGAAGCAAGGAATGAGACAAAACCAACTCCCAAAAGGAGCAAGGTTCCAACAAGAAACCAAACTCCCCAAACTTCTCATGATGGCACAAAATACCAAAACGACAAGATTGAGGTTCCAAGTACCTAAAACCCAATATGGACCAAACAAAGAAGCATAAATATGAGTGTTCTAAATAATATAGGAGAGCTCCCCCATACATAGTGCATTATGTAGGATTTTCCTTTTAAATGCAAAATGCACACAAATGGGATCATCACTAGTCCCTACAATAAGTAAAACACAAGAGGATATCAATAAAATAAGAAGATCCACAAGAAGCAAGGAAGGCTTGGGAGACAACACAAAACATTTTCTTGGCCAAAGATAGGATAAAATTAAGCAAGGGCCAAAGTGAATATGATCAATAAATTCTACCACAAGGTGGGTACTCATTGTCCAAGGATAAGAAATATTGGGAATGATTTTCCCAAGGTAGATTGCATGGATGTCCATGATCATAGTCACAACAAGAAGCATATAACTAAATATACGAAATTAAGCATGATACTTCGAACAAGATTCTTGGTAGCTTCCAATAGTCACACAATCACTAGTGATTAGAGTAACTTGAAGCAAATGGTTTCCATGAGGATATATATATCTAAATATGAGGAAACACATACCAAGAAACATTCTCATATACAAGATCCAAAATAAGGGCATTCAAGCAAATTGGAACTTGTATGAGCAAATATGTCACATAGGAGCTAGATAATTATCAATATCAATTCTAAGTGACACAACCTCGAATATTCAATATGCACTAAGCATATGACTCCCCTATAATGTGATACTACCATAAAACCAACACGAGGCAAAATGATACAAATAGAGATAATTAATGGACGTTATAAAATTAAATTTCTCATGAGAATTATACCACATAGAGACTAGACAATAATCCAATATAAGTACTAGGTGGTATTCCTCATGTACACACAATTTTAGGATTGTGGAATGCCCAAGCATAACACTCCCCCAAAATGGGATAATCCATTAATTTCTCACAAGAGCCAAATAGGATACCAAATATAACCAAGCAAGGCTCAAACATAAGAAACACACATACATGGTGTGCCACCTAATCATACACAAATATGCTTGATACCTCAATATAATTAAGTGGAAACACAACATGTACAAAAGCATGGAAGATACAAAACCAACACATGCACAAGGGGGCGAGTAACTTTCTTTGAAATGATTTAAGTATATGTTACCGCAAGAAGGAGCATTGGAAATATAATAGGAGCAATATAATCCACATGACTTGACTTGACAAAAATAATAATGAAGATCCCTTAATTCTTCATGATGTAGTCAAGTCTCCAATGCCCTCCAAAACACACCTATTGATCAAGTTTTGGCTTGTTGGTCCCCAACCAAGTTGGGTCCTAAGAAGTTAGTCACAACAGGCTTGGCAACCCAAATGGATCTTTTCTTGACACCACATTGGGCACCAACAAATTTGGCAAACACATTGCCAACCTCATCCTTACAAAGAGAATAAACATCATCAATAATGATAGGGTTGGATGAGGAGATACCGATAGTGCATGAGGAAGAAATATGCCCCTTCTCACGGCATATGTAGCAAGTTCTACTATTGCCATCTTTCTTCTTAGGTGAAGCCACAACTCGAGGAAGAGCTCGAGTAGTCCTCTTAGAAAGAGGCCCATTAATGACTTGAGATGGAGCTTGAGGCCGCTTCCCTTGTTGCTTCACACTAAGAGGATTTTTCTTCAATGGGCAAGATCTAACATGGTGCCCTTCTTCCTTGCACATGAAGCAAACAATGTTGGCCGGATTCTTGACTTGATCTTGGCCATTATTCTTGTTGTATTTGTGCTTCAACTTGATAGTGGACTTGTTCTTGATATTGGAGTTGAATCCAAGCCCACTCTTGTCATTGGGGGATTTTTCCACACTCAAGATTTTGTTGAGTGTGACCTTCCCTTGATGACCCTTTTTCAAGTCATTCTTCAAAGAAGTGACTTGAGCCTTGAGCCTTTTGATTTCCTCTACACGGTTAGTTTCAACAAAAACACTAGAGGAAGTAGATGTTACATTGTTAGAGCAACAAGACACGAAATGTAATTCATCACGAGATATATCATTGTTGTGAGAGGATGAACTACAAAGACTAGCACATGGAAATATAACATTTGGAGTAGATGTAGTGCTAATGTCCACATGAGGCCCACTAGATGTTACCTTTGACACGATGGCCTCATGAGCTAACTTTAGCCTACCATGGGAGACTAGAAGATCCTCATGCGAGCTCGAGAGCTTAACATGACTTTCTTCTAATTTCCCATAGTTGCTAGTTAGCAAAGCAAGTTGAGACTTTAGCTCAACATTCTCCTTCAAAATAGATGCTTCACAAGAAATAGTTAGTAGCACAAGCATCATTATTATTAGCAAGAGGTGAGGGCAACTTGTCAAGCTCTTTTAATTATGAAGCTTTAAGTTGCTCATGTGACTCGGTGAGTTTGATGAGCCCCCTCTTAACGACCCGAGAGCCATTTTCGAGGTGCTTAAAATCCTCAACAAGTTTAGCATAAGCAACTTCAAGTTCATCGTTTTTAATTTGAAGGAGTTAGCCACCGCAAGTTCTCTATCATGGTATTCCTTTACTCTAGATAATTCTAGAGTAAAAGTCTCCTCAAGAGATTCTTTGGTGGTTTGTTCTTCTTCAAGGGAGTCCTTTAGTTGAGCAAGTTCATTAGCATACTCAAGCTCAAGTGCAAACTTTTCATTAATTATGTTTTCTTGCTCCTCAATAAGATCATTGCCTTCTATAGCATAATTCAAGATTTCAAGAAGGTTGGAGGAAGCAATTTTATTTTTGTAGAGAGCACTATAGACAACCTCTCCCATTTTCTTAATAGAGGTAATATCATACTTACCTCGATAATCATCATTATGATTCTCAACCTCATCATCATCATCATCATGAGATACAATGGGATCCAAAGTGGTTACCTTTGTTCCCTTAGCCATAAGGCATACGTGAGACCAGAGGAAGGTGACGATGAGATTGCACCTGTAGCTCTATTCAAGACCTTGTCTTGGCCCATAGAATCTTCATTTTCCTCTACATGGTTAGCAACACAAGCACTAGAGGAAATAGAAGCATTTTTATCATGGCAACAAGACAACACAAGCATATCATCATGAGATTCATTCAAGCTATTACTACATGATATGCAAGGACTATCAACACTAGCATGTAAGGATTTGTGAGTGCTAGAAGTGTTAAAGTCCGAAGATAGATCATTGCAACTAGATAGGGATGAAGGATTACAAATAGTAAGCACACTATCCTCATTGCAATTTCTATCACCACTCACCGTATCATTACCTTGTGAGAAATCACATGTTGGTGAAGTGGTAGACGATGAGAACTCATCTCGACCAGAAGTGTAAGCAACACAATCATCCTCAATAATGTTGGACTTGCTATATTTATCTTGAAGGTTGGTCCATATCTCACGAGCGCTTGAATAAGGCATGATAGAAGAAAGAACTACATTGCTCACAACATGCAAAAGAATTTTAGTAGCTAGAGCATCTATATGAGAGTTCAACTTCTCCTCTAAAGATCCATTTTGGGTATCCACGGGAGAAGAGAAACCCACATATAGATATCCCTCGATAATTGGGTGAATTTCCCGAAATAAATTAAGCATGCGAATTTTCCAAACATCATAATTTGTGCCATCAAATGTGAGTGTGTCCTTGTGCACTAATCCCCTAGCCGACATCTTTACTCTCAAGGCGGTGAAGCCTAAAATGAGAGACTGGGCTCTGATACCAATTGAAAGGATACGGATGTCACCTAGAGGGGGGTGAATAGGCGATTAAAACTTTTCCTAGAGTAGCTCAACAAAGGCGGAATAAAACTAGTGTTTACTTTGTTAAGCACAACCTAGAACAACTAAGGTTCACCTATGTGCACCAACAACTTATGCTAAGCAATACAAGCAACAAACTGATAGCAAGATATATTTTACTTAAAGCGCGAAGGCTATGACAATGTAAAGTGCATAAGTAAAGAGCTCGGGTATAGAGATAACCGAGGCACGCGGGGGCACCGATATTTTACCGAGTTCCTCCCAACATGGAGTACGTCTCGTTTGGAGAGGGGGTGGTATCAAACCACCAACGCCACAAAAGGCCTCCCTTATTCTCCGGTGAATCTCACCCCAACGGGATCGATCCATGCTTCCACTATCGGTGCACTTGTCGGTGGCAACCGGAACCTCTCACAAGGTTGGGTCACTTCTCCACAACTTAATTGGAGGCTCCCAACAAATGCCACAAAAGGCCACAATGCCACCAAGGCCACAAAACCGTCTAGGGTTCCAAGAACCCAAGAGGGACAAGCTCCAAAGAGTCACACAAACCAAATCCTCCGAGGAGAACTCAAACCGATGCACCAAATGCAAATGGCAAGAACACCACAAAGGTGTTCAAATCCTTCTCTCCCAAATTCCACCAAAGCTACAAAAGCTTATGGGGGAATTGTAGGGTTCGCAGCATAGAAAACAAAAAATTTCCTACGATGGGAACTATGTACCAAGATCTATCTACTAGATACAAACAACGGGCGGATGTATATCCGTAGAGAACATACCCTTGAAGACTGACAAAGCTTAACGAGTTCAACTCGTGGTTGATGTAGACGATCTCTTGCCGATCTCAAGATCGAGAGGAAGTCCTAGCGCCGCAAATCAGCAGCGCATCCGTGCTCGCACACACGTTCGAGGCACCGAGCAACCTCCGCCTCCTCGCTCCAGCGATGCAGTGGAAGCACAACTCTTTCTTGCCAAATATCCACCGGGAACATGTATCTCGCTAGTCCGAGACCATGGGGGATAAATTCTAGAGGGGGAGAGAGATCCTTCACGAGGAGGTGTGAGAGACAAGTGAGGAGGGGGCTCCTTTTATAGGAGGAGGGGGAACCCCAAGGGGGTGGCCGGAGCATGGGGCTGCCCCCTTGCCCTCCCCTCTTCATGTGGGTGGACACTCCACTCACAAATCTCCTTTAAATTCCCTCCACTCAAAAGTCCACTCAAATTCCCATTAAATTTCCACCAAATTTAATGCAAACTCTCATTAAATAAAACTCTTTTATTTTATTCAGAATTCTGTCAATTACTTTAATGACAAACATTCACAAATAACCCCTTGCTAGAATTCCATTTCACATGCATAACCACTTTATGCAATTTCACCCGAAAACCTGTTTCGATATCTAGTGAAATAAATTCCTGCGCTTGTTCATTCTTTCGGCATGAAACTTTTGCTCCAATTGGATGTCGGTGTCTCTTAAGCGTGTCACCCTACGATTCGTGAATAATGCGGACATGATCGAGACCCCTCTCGGATCAATAATCAGAAGCGGGATCTGGAGACCCATACTGACTCCCACACATTCAACGATGACTTTCTTGTGATCGTCGGAACCTTTTACGCTAGTATCTTAATACCTTTTTTTCATGATATATTACATGTCCGAGATTCGATCATCGGTATCTCCATACCTAGTTTGATCTCGTTACCGACATGCACTCTTTTCTCGTTCTCGTGATATAACATTCTAGTGATCAAATCACTTGCTTGCAAGCTAACCAATGTGATATCACCGAGAGGACCCAGAGTATATCTATCCGTCATCGGGATGAACAAATTCCACTCTCGATCCATGAGCCTCAACATAACACTTTATTAGTTCTGAATCCATCTTTATAATCACCCTGTTACGGTGTGACGTTTGATGTTATCAAGAAACTCTTCCGGTGTTAGTGATTGACATGATCTCATGGTCTAAGGATTAGGATCACTTCATAAGTTGTTATAGCAATATAAACTCAATGACTTTGATCGTAATGCTATACTTCGGATGAATGTTCATCACACCATTACACTAATGTTGTGATCCCGTTATTAACAACATCCAATGTCCATGATCAGGAAACCTTGATCATCTTGTTAATCAACGAACTAGTTTATGAGAGAGGCATAACTAGGAACTTTCTGTTTGTTTATTAAACACACATGTATTAATGTTTCCGTATTAATACAATTATAGCATGCAAAATAAACATCTATCATATACTTGGAATACACATAATAAACACTTTATTATTGCCTCTCAGGGCATATTCCCTTCAGTCTCCCACTTGCACTAGAGACAATAATCTAGTTACATAGTGATAAATCTAACACCCATTGAGTTCTGGTGTTGATCATGTTTTGCTCTAGGGAGAGTTTTAGTCAACGGATCTGCTACATAGAGATCCGTAGGTACTTTACAAATCTTTATATCTCCATCCTTGGCATGCTCGCGGATGGAGTGAAACCGGCGCTTAATATGCTTGGAATGCTTGAGAGACCTTGGTTCTTTGGCATTGGCAATGGCACCATTGTTGTCACAATAGATCACCATTGGGTCCAACGCGTTTGCAACCACTCCTAGTTCGGATATGAACTCCTTCATCCAAACTGCTTCCTGAGCCGCTTCTGAAGCAGCAACATATTCGGCCTCCGTTGTTGATCCCGCTACCACAGGTTGTTTGGAGCTCCTCCAACTAACCGCTCCGCCATTCATGAGAAATACGTATCCGGATTGAGACTTAGAGTCATCCGGATCGGTGTCAAAGCTAGCTTCAACATAACACTTAGCAACGCGCTCTTCTTCACCTCCGTATACAAGAAACATATCCTTAGTTCTTCGTAAGTACTTAAGGATATTCTTGACCGCTATCCAGTGTTCCGAACCTGGATCCGATTGGTACCTACTAGTCAAACTAATAGCATGTGCCACATCCGGTCTTGTACATAGCATGGCGTACATTATAGAGCCTATGGCTGAAGCATAGGGGACTTTGTCCATTATCTCTCTTTCTTCCGCCGAAGCCGGACTTTGAGTCTTACTCAATGTCTTGCCTTGCAACATAGGTAAGAACCCCTTCTTACTTCCGTCCATTTTAAACTTCTTTAAAATATTATCAAGGTATGTACTTTGCGATAGCCCTATTAGGCGCCTAGATCTATCTCTATACATCTTTATGCCTAATATGTATGACGCTTCACCTAGGTCCTTCGTTGAAAATTTGCTGTTTAGATAACTTTTGACACTGTTTAAAAGATCTATATCATTTCTGATCAATAATATGTCATCCACATATAATATCAGAAATGCCACATTGCTCCCACTCACTTTCTTGTAAATACAAGCTTCTCCATAAGTTTGGACAAATCCAAACTCTTTGATCACCTCATCAAAGCGGAGATTCCAACTTCGTGATGCTTGCTTCAATCCATCGATGGATCGCTGAAGCTTGCACACCTTGTTATCATCCTTAGGATCGACAAAACCCTTTGGTTGTATCATATACAACTCTTCTTCAATATTACCATTGAGAAACGCGGTTTTGACATCCATCTGCCATATCTCATAATCGAAATATGCAGCAATTGCTAACATAATCCTAACTGACTTTAGCATCGCTACGGGATAGAATGTCTCATCGTAGTAAACTCCTTGAATTTGTCGAAACCCCTTTGCGACAAGTCGAGCTTTATAGACGGTCACATTACCATCAGCATCAGTTTTCCTTTTGAAAATCCATTTGTTCTCCACGGCCTTTCGGTCGTGAGGTAATTCCACCAAGTTCCAAACTTGATTTTCGTACATGGATTCCATCTCGGATTTCATGGCTTCTAACCATTTGTTGGAATCCGGGCTCATCATCGCTTCTTCATACGTCGCAGGTTCATCATTTTCATCAACCATGAAATTCATGACAAGATTTCCGTACAGCTCGGGAGCTGCACGCGTCCTGCTTGACCTGCGAGGTTCGGTAGTACTCTCTTTTGGAGTTTCATGATCATTATCATTAGTTCCCTCTTCAACAGGTGGAGCCAACTCCGGAACAACTTCCGGCGCTGCGCTACTCGCCATACTTTGAAGAGATGGTTCAATAACCTCTTCGAGTTCTACCTTCCGACTACTCACACCTTTCGCGAGAAACTCTTTCTCTAGAAAGGATCCATTCTTGGCAACAAAAACCTTGCCCTCGGATCTGTGATAGAAGGAATACCCAATAGTTTCCTTAGGGTATCCTATGAAGACGCATTTTTCCGCTTTGGGTTCGAGTTTATCTGGTTGAAGTTTCTTCACATAAACATCGCATCCCCAAACTTTAAGAAAATACAGCTTAGATTTGTTTCCAAACCACAATTCATACGACGTCTTTTCAACGGATTTAGATGGTGCCCGATTTAAAGTGAATGCAGCGGTTTCTAGTGCATAACCCCAAAATGACAATGGCAAGTCCGTCAGAGACATCATAGATCGAACCATATCTAATAAAGTACGATTACGACGTTCCGACACACCATTTCGCTGTGGTGTTCCGGCAGGCGTGAGTTGTGAAACAATTCCACACTCTTTCATGTGAGTGCTAAACTCGTAACTTAGATACTCACCTCCACGGTCGGACCGTAGAAATTTGATCTTTCTATTACGATGATTTTCCACTTCATTCTGAAATTCCTTGAACTTTTCAAAGGTTTCAGACTTGTGTTTCATCAAGTAGATATAACCATATCTACTCAAATCATCCGTGAAAGTAACAAAATAACGATATCCACCTCGCGCCGACACACTCATTGGACCACATACATCAGAATGTATGATTTCCAATAAATCTGTCGCCCGTTCCATTGAACCGGAAAACGGCGTTCTAGTCATCTTTCCCATAAGGCATGGCTCACATGTATCAAATGATTCAAAATCAAGTGATTCCAAAAGTCCATCCGAATGGAGCTTCTTCATGCGTTTAACGCCAATATGACCTAGACGGCAGTGCCACATATATGTGGATATATCATCATTAAGTTTAATCCTTTTAGCATCAACATTATGAATATGTGTAACATTATCATCGAGATCTAATAGAAATAAACCATTCATCATCGGTGCATGACCATAAAAGATTTCATTCATATAAATGGAACAACCATTGTTCTCGGATTTAAATGAATAACCACTTCGCATCAAACACGATCCAGATACAATGTTCATGCTAAGTGCAGGCACCAGATAACAATTATTCAAGTTTATAACTAATCCCGACGGCAAGTGGAGAGGCAGCGTTCTGACGGCGATCACATCAACGCTTGATCCATTGCCGACATGCATCTTGACCTCACCCCTTGCTAGCGGTCGCTTGTTCCGCAGCCCCTGATTCGAGTTACAAATATTAGCACTGAACCGGTATCAAATACCCAGGTGCTACTGCGAGCACTAGTCAAGTACACATCAATAACATGTATATCATATATACCTTTGTTTGCCTTGTCGGCCTTCTTGTCTTCCAGATACTTGGGGCAGTTGCGCTTCCAGTGGCCAGTCCCCTTACAATATTAGCACTCGGTATCAGACTTAGGTCCAACTCGGGGTTTCTTTTCAGGCACGGCAACAGGCTTGCCTCCCTTACTTCCCTTCCGTTTTCCCTTCTTGTCTTTCTTGAAACCAGTGTTCCTATTGATCATCAACACTTGATGTTCCTTTTTTATCTCCACTTCTGCAGTTTTAAGCATTGACAGAAGCTCGGGGAGAGACTTATTCATTCCTTGCATATTATAGTTCATCACAAAGCTCTTATAGCTAGGTGGCAGAGACTGCAGAACACGATGGATGCCTAAGTCAATGGGAATCGATATTCCCAAGGACACAAGCTTATCGGCGTAACCCGACATCTTGAGTACATGCTCACTAACGGAGCTGTGCTCTTCCATCATGCAGCTAAAGAACTTTTCTAAAGCGTTATATCTCTCTACAGCAGCATGTGTGTCGAAAATCATTTTCAACTCACCCATTATATCAAAAGCATTGCCATTTTCGAAACTCTTTCGAAGTTCCGGCTCTAGACCATACAATATGCCGCAATGAACTAAGTTGTGGTCCTCCTGACGAGTTTGATAGACATTCTTCTCCTCGTCAGGGGCATCATCTAAAGGTGGGGGGCCTAATGGCGCTTCTAGCACATATTTCTTTTGTGCAGAAGAGAGGAGAATCCTCAAATTCATGGCCCATTCGGTAAAGTTTCTACCGTTCGTTGCTAGTTTCTATTTCTCCATGAACACATTGAAATTAAAAGCAGGTGGTGCCATCTACAACAGAATTTGTAAAGTTTAGACTAAGTGTATGATAGATTGAGTTCAACTAATCCATAATACGAATGAACTCCCACTCAAAAATGACATCCCTCGTGCCTTTTTGGTGATTACATGAACCAAATCCACTACACCAAGTCTGATCATCACGTGAGTCGGTATAGCTTCAAAGGCGAGCATCAAATGGGCATCATATCAACTATATGACTCATTCTTAACCTTTCGGTCCGTGTTCCGAGGCCATGTCTGTACATGCTAGGCTCGCCAAGTTAGAACCTTAGTATTCGCGTGTGTAACTGCTTTACACCTAAAATATGGTCGTGGATCCAAGAACACCCGATCATCACGTGATGTCTTTGAGCGACGAAACATAATCGGTGCATACTAAAGGAAGAACACATTTTTATCTTGATATTTAAATGAGGGATCATCTTATTATGCTAACAAAGCGCTAAACAAGCAATATAAGATGCTATCAAACATCACATGTTTATTAGTGAAATGTTATGGTTCCCGCATATGATATTTATCATGTGCATCGTGGTATGATCATTATCATACCTATATGTGTAAATCCAAGGTCTATGGAGTTTACACGCTATGTGTGTTGTAAGAGTATCATCTCATACTTCTACTTACAACACTACCATATCATAACACTAGCCCAGCAACAACCTAAACTAGACGCCTCTAATTTATCCATTGCAAGTTTTATGTGGCTTAGGGCTTTTGAGATAGAACCGTTCTTACCTACGAACATGAACCACAACGAGGATAACCAAATTGTTGACAAATCGTTTGCAAAATAGATATTGACTATAGTAGGAGAGACAGACACCCGCTAGCCACTTATGCAAACTAGTTGCATGTCAAGCGTGGAACAGGTCTCATGTGCGAGGACATGTAAAGTTTGTCCGGGCCGCTTCATCCCACTATGCCACCAATATCCAAAACTACAACAAAGGAGCAACAACATGATCATCATCGCCCACATACTCATATGTGTACTACCCGTGTAAAGTATCTACGCATAGATCCGGCTCTGATACCACTGTAGGGTTCGCAGCATAGAAAACAAAAATTTTCCTACGATGGGAACTATGTACCAAGATCTATCTACTAGATACAAACAACGGGCGGATGTATATCCGTAGAGAACATACCCTTGAAGACCGACAAAGCTTAACTAGTTCAACTCGTGGTTGATGTAGATGATCTCTTGCCGATCTCAAGATCGAGAGGAAGTCCTAGCGCCGCAAATCAGCAGCGCATCCGTGCTCGCACACACGTTCGAGGCACCGAGCAACCTCCGCCTCCTCGCTCCAGCGATGCAGCGAAAGCACAACTATTTCTTGCCGAATAGCCACCGGGAATATGTATCTCGCTAGTCCGAGACCATGGGGGATAAATTCTAGAGGGGGAGAGAGATCCTTCACGAGGAGGTGTGAGAGACAAGTGAGGAGGGGGGCTCCTTTTATAGGAGGAGGGGGGAACCCCAAGGGGGTGGCCGGCGCATGGGGCTGCCCCCTTGCCCTCCCCTCTTCATGTGGGTGGACACTCCACTCACAAATCTCCTTTAAATTCCCTCCACTCAAAAGTCCACTCAAATTCCCATTAAATTTCCACCAAATTTAATGCAAACTCTCATTAAATAAAACTATTTTATTTTATTCAGAATTTTGTAAATTACTTTAATGACAAACATTCACAAATAACCCCTTGATAGAATTCCATTTCACATGCATAACCACTTTATGCAATTTCACCGAAAACCTGTTCCGGTATCTAGTGAAATAAATTCCTGCCCTTGTTCATTCTTTCGGCATGAAACTTTTGCTCCAATTGGATGTCGGTGTCTCTTAAGTGTGTCACCCTACGGTTCGTGAATAAGGCGGACATGATCGAGACCCCTCTCGGATCAATAATCAGAAGCGGGATCTGGAGACCCATACTGACTCCCACACATTCAACGATGACTTTCTTGTGATCGTCGGAACCTTTTACGCTAGTATCTTAATCCCTTTGTTTCACGATATATTACATGTCCGAGATTCGATCATCGGTATCTCCATACCTAGTTTTATCTCGTTACCGACATGCACTCTTTTCTCGTTCCCGTGATATAATATTCTAGTGATCAAATCACTTGCTTGCAAGCTAACCAATGTGATATCACCGAGAGGGCCCAGAGTATATCTATCCGTCATCGGGATGAACAAATTCCACTCTCGATCCATGAGCCTCAACATAACACTTTATTAGTTCTGAATCCATCTTTATAATCACCCTGTTACGGTGTGACGTTTGATGTTATCAAGAAACTCTTCCGGTGTTAGTGATTGACATGATCTCATGGTCTAAGGATTAGGATCACTTCGTAAGTTGTTATAGCAATATAAACTCAATGACTTTGATCGTAATGCTATACTTCGGATGAATGTTCATCACACCATTACACTAATGTTGTGATCCCGTTATTAACAACATCCAATGTCCATGATCAGAAAACCTTGATCATCTTGTTAATCAACGAGCTAGTTTATGAGAGAGTCATAACTAGGAACTTTCTGTTTGTTTATTAAACACACATGTATTAATGTTTCCGTATTAATACAATTATAGCATGCAAAATAAACATCTATCATATACTTGGAATACACATAATAAACACTTTATTATTGCCTCTCAGGGCATATTCCCTTCAGGAATAAGAGAGGAAGAACAATGGAGGAAATCCACAAAAGACTCCAAGATCTAGATCCCAATATGTTCCCCTCACTTAGAGGAGAGATTGATTGGTGGGATTGTAGATCTAGATCTCCTCTTTCAAATCCCTCAAGAATATGCAAGAATCATCGGAGGGATTGAGAGAAAGCAAGCTTAAGAAGGTCAACAATGGAGGGGAAAACTTGCAAGAAAGGTTGAGGAACCATTGGGGAAGAAGGCCCCTTATATAGGTCCCTCCAAAATCTAGTCGTTGCAGCCCAAAAACGCGATTCCCGGTACTACCGGACTTTTTCCCGTACTACCGGACTTTCCCGGCACTACCAGACATTTCCTGGGGTTCCTGGGGCTCCAAACGCATTTTTTCTCTGTGCTCCCCGGTACCAAAATGCGGTACTACCGGATCCTGGTCCGGTACTACCGGTCATCACAGAACGAAAACATCCATAACTTTTGCATCCGGACTCCAATTTCGATGATCTTGGGCTAGTTTCGAAGAGGACAACAACCTCTACAAGATCATGCAAAGAAACATCATAGTCCAGCAATGGAGGATAGATCCAAATGATTAAGTAAAAAACCTTCTGCCGCGCTAGGTACTAAAATACGGTACTACCGCTTTTTGGTACCTAGCCCGACAGTGGCTTTTGGAAACTTGTCAAAAACCTTCTGCCGTGCTAGGTACTAAAATGCAGTACTACCACATTTTGGTACCTAGGAGGGCAGTGGCATTTGGCAACTTTCCAAAACCTACTGCCGCGCCAGATACTAAAATGCGGTACTACCGCATTTTGGTACCTAGGAAAATTCAAACCTCTATAACTTTTGATTGGTAACTCCGATCGATCCGATTCCAATTGCGTTAGAAAAAGGACGACATGGGCTATCCTATGAAAGGTGAAAATATTGGTTATCACCAAGTGAGAATGTATCATGTATAATAATGTGAGATACCTCACTTGGTGATAAACCGAAAAGCTGCCAAGATCAAAATCGCAACAAGATACAAACGGAAGATCCGATTTTGATGAACAAGAGCTTGTTATGGAGATTACCACAAGCTCTATATCCTCACATGGATAAGATCAAATAACAATCAAATATGATGATGCAAATATGCAAAGGTTTGAGCTCTCTCCGAACAATGTGACCGAATTACTCATACGAGAGCCCCTCTTAATAGTACGGCTATCTATCCTAAACCCGGTCTCACACAACGTGAGACCGGCAAAAGGGAAAACCTATCAAGATTATACCTTTTCCTTGAGCATTCCACTTGAGCTCGATGTAGACGATCTTGCCCTTCTCAAGATGGAACGCCTTTCTTGATTCTTCATCATCGATCCATGATCACCGAGGATGGCAAGCCTCAAACATGAGATCTTCTATAGATGGCGCATTTTGAGCTTGCGCATCACATCTTCTTCTCATTTCATCGACCTTGAAGCCAACACATGCTCCAAGCGATGCTAATGGACAAATCCTACAAGTATAACTTAATACACACATTAGTCCATAAAGATTGTCATTAATTACCAAAACCACACATGGGGCCCAACATGTTCTTTCACCATATATCCTTTCTTAAAAGGAAAGCGGTGGGGAAAACCCCACGACGAGTTTCGCACCATGAGGACTTAAACCTAGACGGCTAGGTCGTACATCCGCTCCTCTAACCAAGTGAGCTATCTCACTTTTTATAATGATATATATCTTTGTTAACCTTTAAGGCTCACAAGTCAAGATTTAAAGTGAAACACACCTTATATTTCTAGAAGGATGGAGTATCTCTAAACTAGTTGATGTCTTGGAATCAATGATTGCATAACCATAAAGCATGTGGTGATTTAAATTAAGTAAGAAAAGGTTAACACATATAATATCTAATACACTAAAATTGTTTGACTTTGCTTTTGGTGTTAAAGGGTTATCTCCTAGCTAAGAAAATATACATGTTTCTCTTAGTTATTCGTCTTTTGGTTAAGTTGGCAATTACCCTAAATGTTTTCCCCGAGAGAAGGCTAGTGACATTGCATTGCATATGTACTTAGAATTACATAGCTTTTCTCAAATGGATGTATCGTCTTTCCATTAGCACTGTAGACTTCAAAGCTAAAATATTCGTTTTTTTACATTTTGCACTTCTTCAAGATTCTTATTGTAGTTGACAGACATTGTTTTCTCCTATTCTAGTTGTATAGATATCCTCAAGAAGATCTAAAGACCACTGCCCCGTAGAGGATGTATACTGGCCAGGGAAAGGGGTCCATGTGGGGTGGAGCAATCACCAGGACAACACAACCTGCTTTAGATGCGATTATACAAGTTTTTTACTTGAAGATTACTCTAGTAGGCCCCTTATGTGAAGATTACCTCTGCCCTGCCCATGTCCTTAGCATTATGATGTTTCCCCTTACCAAATATTAGCAATTTTAAGTCTAGCCTAGGGATTATCTCTCTTAGCCTCCTTTTCTAGATCTTATGGGTCAAATTTCCTTTGGGCAACAACAGCGGCAGAGCCCTCGGGTACGACGTGGCAGGGTGTCCATCTTGGCTGCATGGGTGGAAGAACTACCGACTCATGTCGTGTGCATCCTTGGGGACGATGTCGGTGGCTTTGTTAGAGTGTCTGCTTTGGATACTTGGCTGATAGAGTTGTCGGCTAGGCCAGAACGCGTCCTATGCATTGGTGTGCGATTTTTCAAGGTGTGTCTAATTCTTAGTTAGGTGATGTCATGCAATCTCAGTTGCAAGTCTAGTTGCAACTAAAAAATCTCAATTACAACCTACTTGCATCCGAAAATCCCACTTATACCATCACTTGCAACTCAGAGGATGCACAAATCACGATACGAATTTAGTGGATTAGGATCCTACTGAGCCCTAACTTAATTCTCAGTCAGCTGAGAATTGGAAAAACCTTTTTTTAGGGTTCAGAAGGAGAGGCCACTCCGAAAACCATCAAGGTTTTTCGTGTATTTTTTGCCACTTTAGTGATAGAGTGGACGTATCATTGTGTGGTAACCTCAAGGCTAGTCTGTTGCAGATGTAATGGGTTTCTATTAGTTTTTTCTTAGAAACTAGTAAATTATTCTTATAGTTAACGTAAAAGCAGAGTTCCTCAATGTTGCTGCCCTTGCACCACCCAAACCTTTTTTCGATCCTCACAGATTTCCACCCCTTTTCATTATAAAAATAAAAATAAAATCCTTAAAGTTAATAGGGCATCTCGAGCAGGCCGACCTAGATCAAACACAAAATATTTGGGGCGGTCCGCGAACTGCAAATGGTGCCTTGTTCTCCCTTCGTATGTTTGGGACGCTTCCCCCATTTCCATGGACAGCGCGACGAAGTTAATGCTAGGACGTCCCGTCGTCAACCGTTCTACCGGATTCCCGCGCAACTAGTTGTTTCCCCTGAAGGAAATATGCCTTAGAGGAAATCATAGAGATGATTATATTTCATATGCATCCATGAGTTATTGTAATGTTCCTTGTATATCCATATCAGACAACTTGTATTGATTGGCAATTATGTGAATTGTTTGTGAAACTCTTTACTTGTATGGTTAATGAATTGTTGTCCCTAATCGTATTTCATGTGAGGACACATCGATTGGACTGACCCAACTTGAGATTAGCACATCGATTGTTGATGACTATGTCTCGCAAGTTATAGACATGGAGATTTCAAACCAATGATGTGGACACATGTTATGAACATGGGGTTGGACTGACCCAACTTGAGATTGGCAATTAGACTTGCAGCTCTCTCTCTCTATACATCGTGTATGTTTTGTCCTTAGATCTGAGATTGTCGCATGTACTTGAGATGTGGATCGACCTACTTTGGAGATGTCAGACGCTACTCCGTAACTGGATAGTTATAAATGTAGCTTTCGGGTTTGTCCTGAAGCAATGCTGCAAGGCATGGTCAATCAAGATGGGATTTGCCCCTCTCTACTTGAGAGAGATATATGTCTGGGCCCCTCGAGTGATCGGATCCAGAAATGCATGGCCATGCTACATAAGGTTAAGAGTTAACCTAGTAAAGGGATTCCTAATCACAGTATCAAGAAAGGGAGGTCGGCTTGGAGCTAGACCAAATATTGTGAGGCAAAAGAAAAGACATGTACTAAACCTTGTGATGGTTCGTCCGATATGATCTTTGTATGCGTTTAGGAGTTGGCACGTCTTGCTAGAGGCCGCTACCAACTATTGACAGAATAAGTGTATTCGTGTCATGTCTATACGTATATGAACCTATAGGGTCACACACTTAAGGGGCTGGAAGCCTAATAAGGATTAGATCCGAATTAGACCAGAATTAGGCTACTAATGAGCTGCTAATGTAGAAGACCACTAGGGACGCATATATAAGAACGGGTGGGGCGAGCTGACCAGGGTTAGACCATTCCACCCAGCCGCCACTCCTCACGCATGTGTTGCATGCACGGACCTAGTAGTCCGACGTCTGACGCTTCCACACTGCACGTGTGGATACCTCGGAGGTGCTGCATCTACGACACTTGGATGAGCCGTGCAAGGGGAGCTGCTCGTCGGACGAGGACGAGGAGGAGACATAGAACATCTACACTGCCTCGACGCGTTTCATCAAGTTCCGCAACTGCGTATCTAGTGGTAATTCCGTGATCTATGACAACAGTATTCCTAGTTTACGTGGTAGAAATTTTTGATTTGCGCTAGTGTATCCTACATGTATCCCTTCATCCCGCACGCAGCCTCTTGTTTCCCGCTTGTACGACCGCTCATTTCCTTCCCTAACCCATGGGCTATATGAAGGAAGGCGTCGTAGGGTCGATGAGCAAACCCTAGCTAGCCAGCCATGCACCACCGCAAGATCACTACCTAGGACAAGATCATCCACATGGTACGTGAGCGTTTCCCGAAGGACGTAGACGTGGCGGCGATTGCCATGAGGGAGGCGTCGAAGGCACCGAAGATTGCCGCGTACACGGAGGATGAAGACCGCGAGGCATAATTTGGGTCGTATCGCGAGGGGCTGTGGCGGCTACGAAGGCCGCAACGCATGAGGCGGTGGCGCAGGAGCCCATGACCGAGGCAGGTGTCACGGACAACCCCGCAGACGATGCGGGATGGACGAGGACGACTTCATGGCCTAAAGAAATCCGATGGCGAGGTAGACCTGTCGGTGACGAGTGATGAGCAGGCGGCTCTAGTCGCATCTTCAAGACAATCCATCGCGACGAGTCTATCCTTGGCAGAGGCTTTGGTGGATATCATGGACAAGGACGGCGGTCGCGGCCTGACGCATCACGACGAGCCTATCCTTGGCAGAGACGCACTGCCAGGTACACGAGGCGGCGGTGGAGGCTAGGTGGAGTCGACATGAGAAGGTGGACATGGAGAACCGGGAGATTGATGTAGCGTAGGCGACGAGGGAGCATTGGGACTCCCACATGTATGCAGCGAAAGAGCACCAGAGGGAGGAGGAGGAGAGGGAAACAGAAAAACAATCAAAGCAGCATGCCAGGCCATAGGGAAGGGGCGCCTCGACGAGGCCGGCCCCTCCTGCCACGCCAAGGCCTAGGAGGACGAGGAGTATACACCTCCATCGTAGGGCGCAGGACGACGGGCGGTACATGTTGTCGTCGTAGTTTAGTTAATCTATGTAATAGCTATCTAATTATGTGAAAATATCTATTTAGTCTTTTTTTCACTTACTTGTGGACTCGGAGCGGACAAACGAGGACCGGCGAATGGTCTGCAACGTGTCCGTGCCGCCACATTTACAACTCAAATTTGGGCGAGGAACTGTGTCTCCTGTGTCCACGCTGATCAAAACGGACAGCATCGCTCCATTTGCATCTGTCTGCTGGAGATGTCCTTACACCTCACCTAAACATAGAGAGGGTATATAAGGTGGCAATGTGGCACGTGATAGTCTTGTTTAACCTTTGTTGCGCCATGCTAATTTAACTTCCTGCTGCAGGTAGGTCGGCCGATCAATCGACACGGAAGAAGTACGATTCATTAGTTTGGAGACATGAAAGGCCAGCATATCCTCATCTTGTCACCCCTACTAGAGAGGCGATCGAGTGCGTGTAGATGGAAATCTCTTGTCAGTTGTCACGTCCAGGGTTTTAATTTCTCTCCCCAACTAAACAAACAGGGAGATCGTCTAGCTGCTTAATGACAAGTATAGCTGTAGCACTACAGCACCCGTGTGCATGAGAACTACGAACCTTGTCAAGTTCAGTGGATGCACGGTCGTAGTGGAAGAGAGATCATGACATGAACCCACCAATGGTTCGATGGCGTTCTTTTGCGCAACTAATTGAACTTTTTAAACATTATTACTACTCCTTCTTTTCAGAAATAAGTGACTTTAATTTGTTTAAATTTGCATGTATCAACGCACTTTAGTGTGTGTAAATACATATGAATCTAGTCAAGTCCAAGTCAGTTTTTTTTTGTGAACAAGTCAGTTTTTTTTTTTGACAGAGCATGAAGACATAAAGCGTATTTTATGTCATCAAGACAATAATTTGAGAAACCCTTACCATACTGTACGTGGTGTAAATTAAAATTAATGTCAATAGAGTATCAGAGTTATCTCTTAATCAGACAAAATATGCCTTAGATTTTTGGACATTTTGCTATCGATTATGCCCGTGTACATGATTAGCGCGAATTTGTTAGCTTAAAAAAACTTAAATGATAACGAAAAGTTGTTCCTTAGATGGTCAGTATATATACGGTTGTGTACTTTTACCCATCAGTATCAAACTCACACTTTGCAATTTGCTTTGTGTGATCTTTGACCACGTCACAACAAAACCACAAACAAGTTTGATGATGAGTCTTACCTACTTACGGTCACTACATCGAGCATCAAGCTAGCCTGAAACTTAAAAATACATGCGGCGCGTTCCTTGCTTGAGTTCCCTGCTTGTCTTTACTATTGACTAGGAAATGTGGCGCGGTGTTGTAGTGTGAATTTTGGATTGTCTTACATAAAAAAGTACATGGTAAGATGTAGATTCTGGTTAGTCCATAGGTATTTCAAACGACTAAAACTTAAGAGAGGAAAGACGGGTGGTTTTCTTGTTGCCTTGTCTAGGGGCTATCAGCCGTGGGCGTTGTCTTCTTCGTCGAGTTCTTTGTTGTCTTAGGACAGAATACTAAGCTCTCTGGTTGGGAAGGAAGGGCGAGAACTGGAGCAAGCTCTGAATCATCATTGGAAGAGATTGAGGGATGGGCGTCGGTTGTCCTGCAAGAGACACAACATCACAAAGGAAGCCGGAAATCACATAAAAATTAGTTGGCCTGCAAGAAACACAACACACAAAAAAACAGCAGGTGGCACGACACACAACAGACATGAGCTGCTCTTATATTTCAAGTGGCGAATAGTTCAATACTTCGTCAAATAGATTATCACAAAATTAACATAGCAAGCACACATCCTAAACGACAAAAAATATGCATTGTGTGATATGAGCAAATTATATTTCATTCTTACAATTAAGAGGTCACAAAACTAACACATTAAGACACACATACCATTTTATCATGCAAACATCAGAGACATGAAAACGTGTCTAAATGACAAAATTACGCACCGTGAGACATGAGCAAATTATAGGTGATTCATACTTATGGCACCATAACCATAATCATAGCACTATGGATTAAATTTTCCAACCATGGTCATATCCTTTTAGTGGGGATACACACTAATTAAGATAAATAGACCAAAGAATTAAGACTTGTGACACACCATTGTTCCTTAGAGAATTACTTTCAGCTATTGTACCTATTTCTCTCACTCGGTTTCACTTACAGCCTTCCGCTCTGCTTTCCTCACACTTTCACCTATGTCGATCTTCACGGTCTTGGGTACCTGACGAGTCGAGGCAAAGACGAGAGGACAAATACATGAAACATAAATGTTTGATTACACTAACATTCCCATATCACTTATATAGGTACAAACTTTCTCATGTATATAAGTTTCTAAGTGGCCACTAAACATCATTATGTGTATCCATACATGGCCAATTACACTAACATGGAAGGTAGGTACAAACTTTCTCATGTATATAAGTTTTTAAGAGGCCAATAATCATCATTATACAAGAAATAGTTACTCAGTATAGTAACATGATTTTTAGAGAAAGAGGGCCTCGCCCTAGCTCCATTCATAGAATGAAACACGAGTTCGCTATGTGTTCATTACATTTCTTGGAGAAACGACCATAAGAAGTTAAAAGGAAAGTCTCCCAAACTTAAAATTCCACGGTGTGCAAAAGCACCTCCGAGCTATATTACCACAACAGAGCTAGAGATGGGATGGTAAGACTAAGAATAGAACTACATCTCAGGCGAGTGAACCGCGCGTGGGCAAGAGTAAACTCGTAATTATACAAATTGGATTTTAGCATAGGGGACCGTCGGCACAATTTAATTCCATTTGTATTGTGATGAGCTAATAAGCAAAAAATGCATTAGAGACATCCTAGCAAACAAATGAAGCAGTACTAACTGGGATGCTTCCAGAGAAAGAATACACAGATTAGTGTTTCTAATTTCGTAGTTTTTACAAATATCTTGTACGGAGTACATCTTTTTTCTACATGTAGTGGGGAGTACATCTTAGGAATGAGCGAGTATTGGAGATGGAAGGAGCAGACAAGTATAGTACGTACAACGGCGGAGCAAGCAAGAAGATCACACTGCCCTTTCATGGACCCATATGCCCTAACCAGCCGACAGGGCGTCGCACACGGCCACACCGCTCGTGCTTATGCCGCGCGCCGAGTCTCCACTCTCCACGGCGAGCCACGGAAAATTTATTTCTCCACAGAAACGAAACGAAACGGAAAAAGTTCACGCATGCAGCAGCTCGTCGTATCCTTCCTTCCACGGCGGGCCCACCCTTATTCCTCGCCCGGTGGGCCACCCGGCCAGAACAGCCAATGGGAAAGCAGCCACCACCGACGGCGACTCGGGCCGTAAGCTGACGAGCCCCCATTGGCCGGGCCCTTGACCCGTCCCCTTCAGATGGGCCCGCGGGACAGCGACGCAACGTACGGGGGCCCCACGCCCACCGAATCCCTCCTCCCCTCCCACACGGGATCCCCCTGCGCCGCGCGCAACAGCGCACACCAACCGAGCAGCAGCACCTGCCCGCGGCCTTTCGTTTCCCGGCGTGCCTGAGGCCCAAGGAGCGCTCGACACGTGTCCCCGCCGGGCCAGTGTGAGCGGTGTAAATGGGTAGGCCCAGATCCGTCACGGTAGTTGGCACGTGGGGAAGGCCACCACCAAAAGCTTTCTCTGGGTGGGTGGGGATCAGGATGACATGTGGGCCACAAGGATTCCGGTGGTCCCACCGTCGGCTGGAGAGAGGGCTCGGGGCAGGTGAGGGGTTTTTTGGAGTGACGTGGCGTCGTAACGACCCCATGCCATGCGTGCTCTGCTCACAAGATCTTTTGTTCCTCGCACGCACGCCCCTTGATCTGTCTACAGCAACAGTAGCATAGGAGTACCACATGAACATTGTTCCATGAAAAAGAAAATACCACTAAGCACATTTTGGTGCCGTGTAGTATCATCTATGCAATCATGCGGCTGGAGAGATAATCAAGGGGTTTTTCAGGTTTTATTTTATTTTTTAAGCACCTTTTGAAGAAGACGTTATCTATAGCACCGATTGCCGACGGCGTGTCAGGGCTGGCGCTACAACATGGGTATGAACTTTTGCGTGAGCGATGCCGACAAGTATGTGTACAAGCTTAGCGTTAGCACCGCAACACCCAACAAAAAATTGATAGAGACACCACCTACAAGTCAATACAGAGAATCAACAAGCTAGTAGTAGCAAGATAGGCGATAAAAGGGGGAATTGATCAACCAATGCTGCATCGTGGATTAAAGTTGCTAGGATAGGACGACGATAGTGTGGAAGGTTTCGCTATGTTGGGACCGAAAAAGGGAAAGAGATTGGTATTATGTGGCTGAAACTCAAGACCGAATAAATATCAACAAACGAGACGTGTGAATAGCGTGTAACGGTGGTTTTTTTTTCTACAAAAAAGATAAGTAGCCATTCATCACACAAAGAGATAATGCGGCCAACCTTTTCACACGCTATATATATTGTGTGTATAGGGGTCCCCATTTTGATTCATCCATATCTCTCTATTATGTACATGTTGTTGCTTGATATATAGTATCTAATGGACAATGGTGTAGTATGCCCGCAAACTAAGTAAAGCAATAAAAGTGTTAGGTTTAGTCTTGCGGGTGAACACATAACGCATTAACTTTTTTGTGTTGAGTCAATCGAAATATATATAGATGATTTATAATCCTACGACACATAATGATAAATAGAGAAAAAATTATTCTACGTTGTGTACGTGGTGTATATGAACATTGTGTATAAAAGGAATAAGAATAGTGAACACACAAATAGCAACCATTTTAAGTACTTTTCTTTCGAGCATCTCGTGTACAAGTTGGATGGAATATAATTAGTTATATCAAACAGTGACCAGAAAATACTCGTAGAGCTAAATACATTTCAAAATGGATGAGAATTTTTTGTAAGCAAAACAAATGAGTAGATATTAATGTGGCTAAAATTTGTATTATATATTTAAGTAGTTACTAGAGAGTAAAGTTATACTATATAGTTTCAATGCATATCGAAGTTTTTTCATAATGAGTTCATTTGTTTTCATAAAAACATTGTTAAACAGTAGTACAGTAAAGGCGAATAATAAGAAGTGCATGGGTTTATGGTCATAATTGCAGGCAAGTCGAGGTTTCTCTAACACATAGATTTCATAAGCTCGTAACCCCTAGTCGGTATCTCATTGATATGATATGTGAATTTGATTCTAATGTGTTTTTGTGAAGGCTTATGACAAGAAAACATGGGTGTAAGGTCAAAGTCTAAAAACCTAGGCTTCATCCGAATATAACTGTAGGTCTAGGTGCCCTTAGAAAAAATAGGTTTACACTGTTCTTCATTATAAAACTCACAATTTATGTCGAGTGTACCTTAACATAACGAGTGCACTATAATAAGGCATGTGATATTCTTGAACATATAAAAACTAGCAAGATTTATGTTCCTAGTATAAAACTATTTGAATGTAAAAGACAATATGAAAGCCCATCCATTCGTTTCATGGGTGCAAGGAGCATATGCCCATTTCCACTTATGTTGCTTTTGCACTTTTGTCTTCTCCCTTTGAAGGAAATTTCGACATCTAGCTCACTACCATAAGTTCGTGAATCGAAGAATATATTATGAGATTGTTCATGCACACTTGTGCGGATGTGATGCTCATGGACGCCACACCACAAAAGTTTGAACTCTTTACATTTGTTGTCATCAGAGCTAAGGGAAAAATGGAATGGAAATCAAATTGTGTTTCTTCTAATTAGCAATATGTGCATAATAAGGTCGTGAATCGAATAATATATTATGACATTGTTCATGCACACTTGTGTGGATGTGATTCTGATGGACGCCACAGCACAAAAGGTTAAAATCTTCATATTTGTTATCATTAGAGCTAAGTGCAAAAAGGAAAAAAATCAAATTCGTTTTTCTGCTAAATTAGCAATACGCAAGTGAGTTAGGTCTTTGTGCAGATGTAGTAAATTGTATATAGCGTTATTTGACCTCCAGGTGCATAATATAAGAAAATATAGACATGCCATAAATTTTTTGTTTATACGATGTACACAAATATGATCTAAAATACGTATTTTGTATTTATTTTACACTGTAATGACTTATACAAAGCTTCCTTATGTCACTTTTTGGGGGGTTGGATCAATATGAACATAATTATTTGTATATGAAACATAAATTTTCAAATGTAACAACGTAAAATTATGTTGGGTGCAAAATAACGTTTCTGCACCTTGGATGCTCAATAGAGTTTCTAATTGTATATAAATTTATTTGTGTATTTGGATTACCGTGTCCTATATATATGGATGGTTCTCAAATTTCATTTCCGGCATATCCGTTTGATGTACTCCCTTCGGCCCATATTAATTGACTCAAATTTGTCTAGATTTGAATGAACCTAGACACTATTTAGTATATAGGTTCATCCAAATTTTGACAAATCAAAGTCAATTAATATGGATCGGAGGGAGTATTTACAAACTTGAACCAATTTTTTTGCCAAATAATATCGTACTCATCATCATGTAAACATGTCACATGCCGTCCTTCAAAGTCCTCTCTCGTTGTATTGACAACGAACATATGCCATATCCTCTCCAAAGAACAATCTATTCGTAGATGCGTCCAGTTTGGTATGGATTCCTGAGCTTTCAATCGCTTTTCCTCCAAAAAGCCAGCATCGATCACCCGACTGTGAAAACTACGTACAAGGAAAGAAACTCAGTCACTAAACTAGCTTATGTATCAGGAAGAATATTAAGATGTGAGGTAGACCATTATACACATAAACAAATGCCCCCTAACAACCATGACACGTCATGCATGCCCAGGAATATTGACACACACACACAGACGTCGCACATGCACAAGAGAGCGAGAGTGAAAAGGGACCCGGGGGGCAAGGGAAAGGAACAGACAGCAGCAGAGGTCACGTACGCACGGTATTAATTAAAATTGTGACCTAGACTACACACACACACAGAGACACAGGTTCCAAAAGCCAGGAAAAAAAAAGAGGACGAGAGAGATAGAGAGAGAGAGAAAATGTGAGCTAGAGCTAGGGGCTGGACGTGGACATTTCCTAGTTCTTCTGACACATCCAGACTTGTGTCAGGGCGTGTGCAGTCTGCCAGACGCATCTATGGATCCTATCTATCTATCTGAGCATGCACACGGACGCACCAATTGCTATCCATAATTCCATATGCCCTCTCACCATATCTACCTCAGTTCTTGTGCCCAGATGAGATGTGCCCTACACCTTTCTTTGCTAATAATAATACACCACCACATATATCCCTATCCATCCTTCCACGCACCGTATCAGTCGTTCAAGGGGACGGGTATACTCCTGGTCCTCGACTACCTGTCACTCCGTATCCCATTTCTTTATGGCTTATGGATAATTCGACGGGTTCAATGTTAATTATACATTTTAGGCACGTTGAAGTACAATTAAAAAATTTTGGTTAAAATCTTAATTTCATTGGTTGTGCTGAAGGAGGCGATCTAGGACCATTAGTTAATTGAGGATGTCGCCATGGTGGCCTAAGAAAAAAAATTGCAAAAATTCTACCGAGCTATTAATAATCATCAACAACATCACAAAAAATACTACTCCCTCTTTTACGGTTTGCAGGGCGCTTTACAAAAATCTTACGGACCTAGGCGTCAACGTATTGGCTAAAATTAGGTCTATTAGTGAGCGGTTAAGGCGCATGCATTGGTGGAAGACTGTTGCATGCATAGAAAGTTGGGAGGAAAGCTGCCACATTAATCAACAATTAATTCTTATGCGCCTAGGAGCGTTGCAGTTTTAGAAAAACCCAAATTTGATTAGGCGCCCTGCAAACCGTGAAGGAGGTAGTAAACGTAATACTCTCTCTGACCCAAATTACTTGACTTATATTTGTCTAGATTCGATTATATCTAGACATAATTTAGTATTAGATCATTAGGTAATTGAGGATGTCGCGGTGGTGGCCCAAGAAAAAATTATTTTTTGCAAACATTCTACTGATCTATTAATAATCATCAACAATAGTACAAAAAAGGCTAAAAGTAATAAAGATTTCAAATAGGTCCATAGGCCACCTAGCGACGTAACTAGCACGAGCCAAAGGCGCGCCACCTCTCCCTCCATCACCCGAGTTGAGCAAAGCTTATCGTAGTAGAACTTGTAGTAGACAGACGAGAAGTCGTCGTGTTATGGCCCCAGGACCATCACAATAGAGTCACAACCATGACCAATGATGACATTAGTAGATCAGAAGAGACTTAAAATCACACCAACAAACACGAAAATAGCCAGATCCCAGGAGATCCGTCGGACACATGACTCCAAGCTCCCTCCCGGCGCTACAGGCACCACCAGAACGAGGAGAGAGCATGGAGGACCTTATTCTGACTTCAGGATGTAGTCATTGACTCACCATACCAAAAAAGACACGGAAAACATACTAAACAAAGAACAGAAACCCCCATCGTAGGGTCGCGGTCTTCCACATCTCCAAGGCCTCAAGGCCACCGGAGGCAGAGCAGACCGGCAGGGTCACCGGGAAGGGAACATAACACTAGATGGGTTTTTCAGCCGCTACCTCGATGGCCTCCTAAGGCTCAAAGTCATGTGAGAAAGAAGGTTTAATTGCTCGCAAAACTTATTATTCCCTCGCAAGTAATTTGACGAATCTACGACAAGTAATTTGGATCAGACATCGTACAAATAGAAGAAAAGTAGGCAAACCATCGCAAAATTCCGTGAGTGAATATAGAGAAAATAGTATGCCGCGGAAACCAAGTTACAGTGAGAACTTCATGCAAACCAAATGTTTTCAAAAATCTAAATAAAATGTAAAGAAAGATGATATTCTATAAACATGTGAAATTTGAATTTCAAATTCATGTTCATTTGTGAGGATATTAATACAAATTATGCATGGATACTGGTGTTGTACTATGTGTCAGTGTTCACCGCCGAATTTTTTTTTCTTACGTCCCAAATGATTATGAATTTGAAGTTAAAACTAAATTTGTGCTTGTAGAACATCACATCCCCAACATATGTACTCATATCAGAATTTATAGAAACTTTACAATATGGTTTTCACCTGGTTCCGCCGTGAATTAATTTCAACCGGATATTTTCTCATGAATATATGTGATAGCTTTGTAGAAGTACATAGACGTCCAATGTGAATATTATTAGAGGGTACAAGTCAATAAATCCTGCTTGTACAACACAGTATGAGGCTAGTCCTTTCCGATTGTCATGTTTGATGAAACTGGACACCCAAGGCCAAAATGGTACGGACGAGTTGCACACCTAGAGTGCATGCTTTGCTAGCTCTTGATGAGAGATAAATTAAGAGAGGAGAGAGAAAATCTTGTAGGTAGCTAAAGATCTAGCTAGGGAGAGAAAATAAAAGGGGAAGTGGGGGAAAAGCTTTGTGTGGGGGGAGTTGTGAGGATAATGGAAGTGGGAGGTGGGTATCCCTCCTCCACTGCCTGGACTTTTTTCATTTCCCTGGCCTTCTCTCTCACTTTCTCTCTCTTAAAGACTTAACCAATCGGTCTCCCTCTCTCTATCTATCTCCTCTTTTCCCTTTCAGCTGGAGGAGATCTCGAGAGGAAAGATATATAGTCCAGTGTCTTCTCTGTAGAGAGCAAAAGGGAAAGGAACTTGCAGGAGCAGGTACTTAAAAACTGACATGAGTGATCTCATGCTCCAGATACCCTCTCCTTCTCCTTCTTCTTGTTCCTCTTTCCTCTCTCCTCCTGCCTCTCTCTAGGATCTCTTCGCCTCTCATGCTCTTCTAGAGAGAGAGAGGGAGGGAGAAAGGTTTCTTATATGCAAGCTAGCTAGGCACGTGTGCATGCAAGCAGCTGCTGATCATGAGCTGCATCGATTCTTGAGGTAAGCTCATGATGTGTGCCGGTTGCGTTGACATCTGTATCAGGTTTCTTTGTTAAATCACTTGATGAAGATGGGTACCTTCTCTTTTTCTTATTTTTTTATATTTCTGTGATACTGATGCCTATTCCACGCACACATCTCTCTCTAGTCTCTCTCTCTCATCCTCACTCTTCCAAGCTTTTGAGCTTATAGCTAGAGTATTGGAGTGTTCTTCCATGCATATACATGCCGCCGGCCATGCAGCTTACTTCTCTCCCCTCCTCCCCCTCTCTCTTCCATCTCTCTACATGGATCTTGGATCCAATTTTGTTATGCATAACAAATCATCCCAAAATCAATTATTTTCATCTTGTTATACATGTCCTTAACTTCTTGGCACTTGTTTTTGACAGGTCAAAGCCACAACAAGCTCCAGAGAAGAAGATAATTGAAGAGAGAGAGAGGGAGAATTTTAGTTAGTGCACATACGTACATAGCGTTATAGCCAAGACTTTGCCACCGATCGATCCACATAGGTGCCCGCGGTCGCGATGGCGGCATATTACCACGGTGGCGCCGGCACGGACATCCACCAGGCCGGCAGCGACGGCCTGCAGACACTGTACCTGATGAACCCGAGCTACGGCGCCGGAAGCTTCGGCGACGCCGCGCCCTCGGGGGCCAACATGATGTTCCTCAACTCGGCAGTGAGCTCCATGACCCCGGCGTCCTTCGGTGGCCACCAGGCGTCGCCGCCATCCGGGCAGCACTTCGTCGGCATCCCTCTCCAGGCGCCACCTTCGGGCTACAACCTGTGGAACCCGGCCACGACCGGTGGCGCCGACGTCATGTCCCCGCCGGCGCATCAGGCCCATGGCGTGAGCGCCGTGCTCAGTCTGTCGTCCCGCGAGACGCCGCCTGTCACGGTTGCCTCCGTGGCAGGCGACGAAGGGAGGTACCAGCAGCTTGGCGTGACAACGGCGGCGTCGCAGGGGCAGATGGTGATGAACTCCAAGTACCTCAGGGCGGCGCAGGAGCTGCTCGACGAGGTGGTGAGCGTGAGCAAGGGCGTGGAAGACGTCGACGCCACCAGGGCGGCCTCTGCGGCCAAGAGTGCTGCGTCCGTGAGGAAGAAGGAGGATTCCGAAGGCCTGTCTGGTGGCGGTGGTGAGGACGGCGCCGGCGGGTCGAAGAGCAGCGGCGCGCCGGAGATGTCCACGGCCGAGCGGCAGGAGTTGCAGATGAAGAAAGGCAAGCTGGTTAACATGCTTGACGAGGTCAGTAACCTAAGTACACTTTAACTTAATTACTTAATTAATTTCTTTTGCTCTTCATTTTGGAGTTAATTATGGTGGTGCTTTATGGAAGGTTTACTATTGATTCATGGAAGATTATTCTTACTCTCTTATTAGTTTTTCTTCAGAAAATATTTACAATTCATCCATTTTTTTAATCTGCAATAGAAAGGATGACCTTTACTCATAATTTTGTTGTGTCTGAAAATTCAACACTGCATTTCCGAATTTGGTAGTGTGAGACTGATGATCTTCGCGAGATTTCCTTGCCTCATTAATTTTAGCAAGTGTTATATCGAAAGTATACGAGTCGTTTGCTTTTCAGCTATCTTTGGTTTGTTGCTTCTTTTTCTGAAAGATGAGTGAGACACAGTTGTTGGGATAACCAACTTTGATTTGCTGGATATTCCAAACTTTCCTCATCCCTTTTCCTTTTCATAACTAAACATGATTTGTCACCTTGTACCAACTATTCTTCCTCCATCTGTTTGATTTTGTGGCTCTTACTTCATCATTGTTAAACACTGATCAGTACTACTAATATTGTCTTTTAGAAAGCAGAATCATAGCTACAGCTGATATGAGGGATTAGTTAATAATTAAAAAAAGTTTTTTCAGGTGTGACATTAAAGAAATGCAAAGTATGATCATGAAGGGACAAATCATTAGATTATGTGTCCTACTTGAAAACCAACAAGTGTCTATCATCTTCCCTACGTGTACATGTTCTAGTGAAATCACAAGTGCGACGTCACAGATATACTATATCTTGTAGTAGTGATAAATCATTAACTAATATTTCGAGATAGAGAAGCATATCCATGCAGTTTTAGATTACAATAATTTCTAGCTGTTGTTGTTTGTTGAGGCCAGTACAAGCAACCTTTAATTTCGTTGTCTGGTCAAATGTGTGTCTCTTTTTGTTTTTCTCTGAACACTAGCTTAATTTATTTATGCTAGCAGTAGCAGCAGAAAAAGTAGCTATGCATGCACTGTTTGGCCCGGCTGGTGCTAGCTTCTTCAGAAGCGAGCAAAAGCCAGTTTGGCCTTTCATTGGTCTATCATTCCGGTGCTCTGAGCTTTACGACTAGTCTGATACTACAATCAATCAAGCAGATAATTGTTGTTGCGGTGGTTAACAGTGGAGTAGTGCTAATCAATTCATTCACTAATTAATACACGATCTACTAGTAGCTAACCGGTGGATCATCTCTTGTGTGGGAATGAATAATGGCAGGTGGAGCAGCGGTACCGGCAGTACCACCAGCAGATGGCGTCGGTTTCGTCGTCGTTCGAGGCGGTGGCGGGGGCCGGGTCGGCGCGGACGTACACGTCCCTGGCGCTGCGCACCATCTCGCGGCAATTCCGGTGCCTCCGCGACGCCATCGCGTCGCAGGTGCGCGCGGCGTGCCGCGCCCTGGGCGAGGAGGACGCCGACGTGGGCGCCGGCGGCGGGCGCGGCGTGGGTTCGCGGCTCCGGTACATCGACCACCAGCTCCGGCAGCAGCGCGCGCTGCAGCAGCTGGGCATGATGCAGAGCAGCGCGTGGCGGCCCCAGCGCGGCCTCCCCGAGCGCTCCGTCTCCATCCTCCGCGCGTGGCTCTTCGAGCACTTCCTCCACCCGTAAGCTTCATCTCGATCTCATTCGCAGTGATCAGTCTAGCTAATGAGCTCGATCGATTGATAATTGGGTTAATCATGCATACTTCTCGCTCATTAGAGAGAATGAGATATGATGATGGAGAAAGGACTCCAGGTCCAGGGGACATACGTAGAAGACATACAGTACAATGCATATCATGATGCGTTTTGCATGAATACATAATACATGCACGTACGGTGGCGACCACACCTCCGTACCCTATACGTCGATCGGTACGTGCGCGCCCAAAACCGGCGTCGTACGTACTCGGTACCCGGCGTGCTAGTGCTAGTGTCGCCCTCTGGTTGGTTGACCGGATCCACCGTGTCGTCATGCAGATACCCCAAGGATTCGGACAAGATCATGCTCGCCAAGCAGACCGGACTCACCAGGAGCCAGGTAAACAAACAAACAAACAAACCAACAAATTTCTCACCGATCGATCATTTTCACTTTGATCGAGCTAGTATGAATTTTACTGTTACGGTGGGTTGATTTGTGATTTGGTTCTACTAGGTGTCCAACTGGTTCATCAACGCGAGGGTGAGGCTGTGGAAGCCCATGGTGGAGGAGATGTACCTGGAGGAGACCAAGGACAAGCAGGAGGGCGGCAATAACGGCGACGGGGCCGGGCGGTCCGGCGCCGGCGGCAAAGCGGACGCCAATGACGGCGCGGACGACAACACGCCGAGGTCGATGGCCAGAGCGTCCGTGGGAGGCACGGATCAGGGCGGCGGGTCTAAGCTCGATGGCGCCGGTGGTGCCGTCCACTCGTCCCTGCTCGACCTCACCGGGGACCACCGGGTGCAGATCGGGTTCTACGACGACGAGGACGAGCAGGACGGGGGCGACGCGTTCCGTGGGCGCGGCTTCAAGAAACCGAGGGCGGCCGACCTCGAGCAACAGCAACAGCAGCAGCACCAGCCGCCGCCGTCCTTCGACGTGGCCGCGCTGCACCACGCGCAGGCCGCGGCGGCCGCGGCAGCGGCAGCCGCGAGGCAGCAGCACGACGAGGTCAGCCACCGGGAGCTGCTCATGAAGTTCATGGAGAGCGGCGCCGGCGCCAGGGACCACCACCACCAGCAGGACGACGTCGACCCTTCCAACGGAGGGTACTCGCTGTTCGCGCCGGGGCCGTACGGCCAGTTCGGCACGGACCAGGCGCCGTTCGCGTACGCCGGGCAGCACGGCGGCGTCTCGCTCACGCTCGGCCTCCCCCACGGCGCCGCAGACCAGACGGCGTCGTTCCTCATGGGTGGCGGCAGCAGCAACGGCGCCGACAGCACCGGCGCCACCGCCGGCTACGACATGAACATGCAGACCACCAAGTCCTTCGCAGCCCAGCTCATGAGAGACTTCGTGGCCTAGTATCATCATGCATGATAGTAATATACATAGCGCAACCAATTAATCAAATCCCAAAAAAATCAGTTAAAACTAGGGCTTGTATAGGAATAAAGGTACCAGCCTAGACATGCTTAGGCTGCCATTGGGGTGTAATTATGTAAACATGGGACATTGTATATAGTTATAGGTTAGTTATAAGCTAGGCTTAAACCCAAACATTTCGATTACAAGATTTTATAGGGCATAGTGGGAATTGGGGGGTATACAAACGTGAAGGGGTATATATAACGGAACATTGGAAATTGGGATCTTGGAAGTGTATGCGGTATATAGTTGGTTAATTGGAGATTTCAGTATTGGTTTTTTGGATATTGTAATGTAATAATGTACTTACTGTAGTAGTAATAGTACTTTTCACTCCTTGGTTCCATGGGAAAATGAGATGACATATCTTCTCCAAATAGATTATTTGACTTGAGACAAAGTGATTTTGACTCTACATTACTCCGACCAAGTAAAAGGGATGAACGCTCTTTTTTTTTTTACCTTTAGCAACTCATAGTTGTTACATGTTCATGTGTTTTTCTACCTCTTTCATTCATGCAATTCATGGTTATGGAATTCTACAGGGAAATGTTCATTTCTCGTAGGAAAAGAAAACACTGCTCAAACAGGTACCAGATAATACCAGTGGTTACCATCTTGGTCGCTGCACAGCAGATCAATCTCAAGATGTTGATGGGCAACAAACAACAGATGTAACAGAAACCTGATGAAAGTAATGGTGCATAGTCTGATGCTGTTCAGTGTTCACAAGGCAAAATGTAGCTTCTCATAGGTCACTTTGAGGAATCACTAAATTACAAGCTAATAGTTCAGCTTCTAGTTTGAAAAGACTTAGAAAGGGCTTTTACATTATCAACGCTACCAAAATCAACTCAAGAATTTCCATCCGGTAAAAAAACCCACTAATTTACGGCAAAACAGAAGTACCGAACAAAAACTACGATTGTACAAGCAATAAGCACTGCCTAATGATCATCTGCTGAATGAACGCTCCGTCTTCTTCGATGCATCTCGTGTTTAAGGCTTTCGCAACTCGAGGGCAATAACCATGCACATCTTGCGCGGCAAGGTATCACCGGAAAAGCAAGTGGCGCCCTGGCAAATTGGCAATGCTGGTCATGGCAAAAGTGCACAGATGCAGAATTCCAAGTGTTTTGACTCCATTCTGTGCTGTCTGCTGCTCTTAGCACTTGAAACTTGATTGATTTGATGGTTCTCTCTGCTTCTCACTGGATCTGACCTGTTGCCGTGATGACCGGTTGGTGAACTAAGCCGAGAGGCATCTTCATGTTGTTGGAGTTCTTTGCTGCTCCGCTGCCATCGCAGTTGGGTTCCAATAAGCGTACAAGAGAGAGAAATATTTCCATTCTGGTTACGTCCCTGTTTGCCTGTATGAACAATTGAACATTATCAAGTCAGTGTTCATCGTTGACTACAATCAGCAGCAGCATTCCATAGCTACAAATGATGTGATGACCTTTCTTTATATTTAGCTGTATTACCTCAACAGTAAAGCGTGCCCAGATTTTACTTTTGCGTGCTTCCATTACACCTCTCAGGATGGTCAATCCAAGTCCTTTGATAAAATCAGCTATCTCTAAGAAGATGCCTCTGTCCTCGCAAATCATCTACAGAAAAAACATGTCAATACATCTGAACCACAATTGCATGCGATTGTTGGTAAACATGAGATTTAAAAAAGTGTCAGCAGTGTCAAGAACCATTACCTCCACAAGCATCTGACGAGGTCTGTCAAGATCCTCAACGACGATTGGGCATGTCATAGACTGAGAGCCAACATCAAAGGCCCAGGTTGCACCACCTTCAAAGTAGTCTTTCCATACGGGTCCGTTCTCGCTGCCAAGTATCTGTATGAATACTCGATAGCATAAGGACATCTTTCAAACTAATGAGTGTTACAAATTGTGCAGCCCAACCACATCAAACTAACCATAAACTAGCTTTCTAATTACATAACCGGACAATAAACTAATAATAGGCATGTGCATACCTTAGATTCAGTAGAATCCTTGAGCTTGTCTGCATGCTTTGTCACGCTTTGCAAGAAGAGCATGTGCTTAACTGTCTTCTCCAACAAAGCATCAATGCTACACTGCTGACACAAATGAGATAACAATTGATATCACAACACCGCAGCTGCTCTGGAGTTCACATGTGCAACTCAAAGTACAAGTTGGTCATAATAGATATTCAGAATCAGCGAGAATACAAGAGGATACCTTAGCCCCATTTGGCACCATTTCTCGGAGCTCCTTTATACGATCCTGTATCAGCTGCCGATCTTTTGGCCGTGATTTAGAACTCTCTCCAGGCCGAGATCTCTTTCGATTTGACTTGCTCGGTGCATCGAGACCTTTGCTGTTAGAAGCTGATACACTCTCACATCTCATGTTCTGACCATTCTCAATCAAAAGACGTAACTGAGATTTCTGTGCTCCGTTATTCTGGGAAAGGCAACCATCCTCAGTCTTATCAAAGTAATATGGTTGTTTAACAATCTGTGTGGACTCATTCTTGATTGCCATTGGAGGAATGCCAGAGGAGTCACATTGCTTTAACTCTTTCAAACCAAGATGAGAAGTGCTTGGAATGTCAGTCAATGTAGTCTTGCAAGAAGCATTATCATCAGAACTCTGCTTACCGCCTGGGTTAACATTTGAGATGACGGCATCCAATAATTGATCAGTATCAGTTAGTGAGAAGATCCCAGAATAGGGAATGTCATTGTCTAGTGAACTGAAGAGTGGGGAAGAATCAAGACACCTCGAGGGTTCAGGTGCATCTCTATCTGAACTCTGAGATTTTGCATCACACCAGGAGACCAAGTTAGCATCCACATTGTGGCACAGCTGATGTAATTCAGGACCAAGTATATCAAACAAGTCATTATCCCACGTTGGCTGCAAAAGCAATGAGTGAGCTGTCTCACTAGGCATACCTGGCAGCGTGCAACTGTCTACATTCTTCATACCTTGTGTGCTCACAACAAGATGTGGATCATTTACTCCACTGGCATTTTGACGTTGGTGCATATGACCTGACCTACTCAATAGATTCTCTTGGGACCTGCCATTCAAGCCATTAGAAACCTGAACAACAACTTCAGAAGATACAGCTGGATGCGCTTGAAATGAACTTCTTTCTTGGCTCAGCATTTTCATGGTGAATTCAGAAGATTGGGGAACATTACAAGAAACTGGAGCTTGTTTCTGCAGTAACATTCCTGAAGTGGAATGGCTTCCTTGTTCTGATACTTGACTTGATGCACTGGTACATAAGTTAGCACTGACGACTCTGGCACCTCCAGGGAGGAAATCGTAACTTCCATGACCAGTAGTCCCGTGGGATAAGTCAGCTCTTCCATGTGATAGATTTATGTTGGTACTTTCATGTATAAAAGGGTTTCCGTAAGCAAGCGACTTTAGCAGGGCATTTCTTGCCAAATCTGTACCTCTACCAAATTCTAACTGCCCAATGTTGTTCATCGACACTTGCTGTTGTTTCACTGATGCCAAGCTCGAAGAGATCAAACCAGAGCTTACTGCAGCACTCTGTGTATTAGTATTACTTCCAAGTCGGCTGTCACAATAAGACACTTGTTGTACAAACATACCGTTGGGTTTAGCACAGACAGCATGCTCTCTAAGAGTTCGTCCATTCTGTTGTGCACCCTCAAACCAAGATGCATTTACTAAATTTCTACTTGACGCAATTGCGATATCAGCATGTCTGTACTGTTCACGTGTAGCTGGGAATTGACTGAAAATCTTTGAGGAACTGTCTACAGTGTGGATGTTCGAGGTACCATGTAGAGAACGCAACTGACTTGAAGTACTTTTAGCTGAAGCAGATACAGCCATACTTGATCGCTGGTTCAGCTGAGAGCACAATTTCTTTGCATGCATCACAAAACTTGTGTTCTCCGTAACCTGCCAGAATCCAAACATAATAGGTTATTAACTCAAAGAGATGGATAATAGAAGTTCTAGCGAAGCCAGAGCGAAAAACTGATAATCATTAAACCTGAAATCAAACCATTTGATGCTGCGTTTTCAAAATGTTTTGCTTCTATTTTCTAAAGCAATCTCTACACGATAGAAGACATGTACAGTACTATATTAGGAAAACTGATTTACATGCCAATATTTATTGATATTCCTTTGCAACACAGAACAGTCTGTTTATACCACTGCAGAAAGTTATGTTCTTGCCACGCTCTAGCAGCATACATCAAAAGCTTCCATGAGTTTGTATTTGCATGTTCTAAACTAACAGTAGCACAAAGAACAGGTTTTCACATTTCCTATCCAGAATTTTGAACTTCCCTGATGGAATGCAATCATTTCTCCATGCATCATTGTTCTTTAAAACTCCCATACCATCCAGCGCAGGAGTACAACTTTTTGCATTATTTGATGGTTATGTTCTTTCAAAAGGAATCTTGATATGATATATTGGACCACAGTCAACAACTTGACAGACTAATGTTACCTCACATCGAATACAATAGTGAAACAGTTGCAAACTTCAAATAATATTACATATGGGAAACGAGATGTCTCTACACTTCTAGCATGCATTTAAAGTATGGATGTCATACCACACCAGTAGAGCCTAACTGTAGCACGCCGCGTGGTAGCACAGGAATGATCGCAATAGTATATTACATATGGGAAACGAGATGTCTCTACACTTCTAGCATGCATTTAAAGTATGGATGTCATACCACACCAGTAGAGCCTAACTGTAGCACGCCGCGTGGTAGCACAGGAATGATCGCAATAGTCTGCAGATCAAATGAACTTTATTGAGTTCCCAAAGCACAGCACTATAGATAATTTACCAATCAGAATGTTCAACTCTACTCACCTTAATGCCAGCTCTGAACTGACAATGCATCTCAGAAGCAACCTATCATGGTGAGACTAGCGTAAGATCTCCAAAATAAGACAACCCAAAAATACAGAAATTACAAACCAAACTATATGCACATGTTGTATTCTTTTGCATATAACAGACCCAAGTAAATATTCGTTCACAGCAACCATATCTATCCACTTATTTTGCAGCCCACTGAGTGACAAAAGTTCTAGCAGAAGGTCCCCCACACAAGACTTATTACATGGATATAAATTCCCTGACTTGGTGCTTTAAATGATGTCCCAGCAAGAAAAACCGAAATCGGTTAGCACTTGTACCATTCATCAAGAAAGCAGGTACTACCTCGGATGAGAGCCCGTGATCGTCCGCGGTACTATGGACGATCCATTGATGATTGCCAGTGAAGGCAGCACGGCCCACGGTCCTGAAAAGTCACAAGCCATTAACCGAAAGAGCAACTAACCAGGAGGAGCAATGCATTTGTCTCATTTGCATCAGCCAATGAAATTGCATCTCTGACCAAACGATGAAAAAAAACAGCAAGGGAGGGAGAATAAAAATGCGGTGCCTGCTTGCTTACCCTTCTCCGACGATGTGGACCTGCGAGGCCATGGACTTCCTAACGAGCGAGCAAATGGTGTCGACGGCAGCATCACACCCGAGCTCGGTGGCCTCAGATCCGGCGAGGCATGGCGTGTGGCCGCAGTAGCCATCCTCCCAGACCAAATGCCTGAACATAGGTGAAAAATGCAGGTTAGAAAAATACACTAATAACAGGGACCAGATTCCGGACTACTGACGCTACGCAGAATGAGAGGGGTAAATTGCAAGAGAAATACACATCTCAAACTAAACTGAAGCTCAAACACAACATTGTTAACAAAATGGGGAAGCACACAGCTACCTGAATTTCTGACACTCTGAAACTAGCATGAGAAATCCTGAGGCATTCCAATCCAAACTTACGGAAGAGGCAGCAGGAAAGGCTGTTGGAGATGGAAGCAGGTGAGGTGGAGGAAGAAGCAGGGGAGGAGCTTACACGGGGTCGGCGGCGCCGATGGCCTTCCAGAAGACGGCGTAGGACCAGCCGATCTCCTCGCAGAGCCGCCGCAGCGCGTCCCCGACCGCCATCCGCGCCACGAGTCTGTCAGACGACCCCTTGGACAGGGCACTCCCACCCCGCCCAGCAGCAAAAACCCTAGCTCGCTAGCTCCAGACAGAGAGCCCGCCGCCGCCGGCCCGAGAACCAGAGAGTGAAGCGCCCGCCAGGAGAGTGAGTGAGCAAGCGAGTGCGCGCGTGAGCGTGAGGCGAGGTCGCTCGATATCTAGGCGCCGCGGCAGCTAGCCCGGCCGGCCTGCTTCGCGCGGAGAGCACCGCCCCTCCTCACCGCCGCCGGAACGCCGCCTCCCCTCCCCATCCTCCTTCTCGCCGCCAGCGCACGCGCAGCCATCGCGCCGTGACGTGGTGTGTGCGTGGGGGAGGACCCCAGCTGTCAGGGTCCGCGAGTGGGAGGCCGCCCCTCCTCGGCCTCTCTCTCTCGAGTAGACGACGAGATCGCGTTTGTCTGCTAGCTGCTGCTCTCCCCTTCCTTCTCCCTCCCTCCCTCCCTCTCTGTATGTCTGTCTGTGTGCAGTTCGGCTTCCCACTTCTCTCACCACTGTCCGTGGCTCCGTGCGACGCGAGAGAGCCGAGAAGAGAAGAGAGCTTTGCGTTGTCTTGTGCTTTGCCTTTGTTTACCACCATCTTTTCCATCTTTTTACACCTTCACGGCTCCCGAGACGGCCATCATTCCACTGCACAGAAGAGGGTAAACTAGGAATTTGATCCAGACAGTATCTACTTCCTCCGTTTCAAAATATAAGATGTTTTAGGTTTGTATCTATGCTTTTTTAGTGTGTAGATTTACTCATATTTGGAATGAACCTATATACTAAAAGTAGCCTAGATACATTCGCTTCACAAAGCTAAAATATCTTATATTTTAAAACAGAGGGAGTACTATCGTTCGTTTTACAGCCAAGGAAATCGCCCCATAATCTGTGATAAAATTACACGAGGAAAAACAGAGGTGGTCTATGAATTTGTCCGAGAGTCGAGCGAATTTGTCGCTGAACTCAGCAAGATGTGATATTTTCTCCGATCCATAATAATAAAGTGTCGTTTATCTAGTATAAAGTTTACACTAGTTTAGTATAAAATAAATGTCACTTATTATGAATCGGATGGAGTACATCTGATTGCAGATTACGAGTGTTTGGTCACAAAGCTGCTTTGCCACAAAATATGTCTCACCTGGATAAACACATGTATATACTCCGTAGAAAAATGTTGGAACTCATTTCTTTTATAATAGCGAGTTCATCAATGATTTATGTTTGATACTCGAAAGGGAATGTTGTCGAGTATAATGCAGATTTCGCTATGAGCCGGCGAGCTCAACCTGGAGTACTCGCTAAAACGTTTTATATTTTGTAAGAGAGTGAATAACTATTTTTCAAATCTAAGGTTTGGTGACTAAGGCTATTCTTCTACACTTTTGACAACCCGAAACAAAGCTAGATCTATGACTAGGAAATAGTCATACCACTATCAATGTTCTGGATGCATAGTATTGTTGCAGTGCGGAAGAAGACTTTGATGTTGAAGCTTGATGCATATGCGCCAGGACGAGATGTCTCTTTCGTAGCAGCCGGCCTCTCTAAAAATTTATCTAAATCAAGTAACATCAAGCTAGAGAACAATTGCCTGAGAAGGTCACCAACGACTTGAAATCCACTTTGCGCCATGTATTTGTAACAGAGTGAAGTGTTTGCACCAGAGTTCGTTTTTGTTACTACCACATTGCACCCTTTCTAATGCAATGCGGTAAGAAAATGAAAAAGCTAATGCAATCTAATCACACATTTACAAATACATGGGGTAAAGTGGAATTTCAAGCTTATTCTATCTTGATTAAATATATCAATGATCATGTGCTCGTTACACAATGGCTGTTGTCACTTCCTATTTGTCCCACGTTAATTGGAGGCATATACATCATCATGCTAGTTAATTACTACGTTAACCTTATCTTGCATTGGAACTGATGTTAGTCCATTCTTAAATTCCTAGACTATATTGTCAATTTCTCCATGTTACACCTTTTTTGCAGCGCTTTTTACAACCACCAAAAGTTCTTACACAGACAAGACAATCAAGATAACATAGAATAACATGTAGCAATTGGAATGTCTCATAAACACAAAACAATATTCGGTCACTTTGTGGTAGTACAATCAAATATATCCCTTTGCATTTTGAAGCATTTGTAATGATGCCGATATGGACCTTCAGAAAGGAGGGCATGGAGTCCCACAAATAATGTGGTCGTGTATGCTTTTGAGGAGGTGGTAGGGTAGTTTGAGAATTTAAAAATCATATAATAGTTAAAGAAGAGGGAAAAGCAAAGGCTAAGCCATTCACATGGCAGAGGCTGTCTTTTGCTTAGGGGAAATCTTCTCAATTATATATTGTTGTCTTGGTGAAAAATAATTCTTTGATTTTTTTTCTATAATCCAAATAACCTTGTTGACTCCCGTTATTTTTTTTATCTTCTCATGCTGATGGTAATTAGTTGGGTGTGTGTAAGTGTTTATGTAAGCCTAATTACAATCACTGATGTGCGTGTTCTGGACACAATGCGTGCTGGCCTGCCTGTCAGCCATTATTTGTACTATTAAAAATACTGTGTAGCTACACTCTCTTTCTAGCTTTTTCCTAGACGAGATCTTTGTCGTTTGATCTTGTTTTTCTTTTCGAAAAAGGTTTTGGCCTTAGTTATTGAAGAATCTTGTAGTACTGTTCTTGCATGTGACAGCCGAGCCATTTGCAAGAACATAATGTGTTCATACTGAGTTGCGAAAGCAGCTGAAATTAAGTATGTGAGAACATTTTGTTCAATCATAATCGGAAGACGGGCATCCATTTTAGTACTTTCTCCGGACCATATTAATTAATTTGGATTTATCAAAATTTAAATAAACAATATTAAATAGTGTCTAGATTTACTCTAAATTTAGTCAAATCTAAGTCAATTAATATAGACCAGAGGGAGTACTAGTATAATGTTAGAGCTTAAGATAGAGAACCTTTTGTCCTTTTAGCTCTTGACCGGTCCAAACTCTCGAGCTAACACGTGTGAAAGATTGAGGTTACTCGATCCAGCTTCGGTTCAAGTCTTTGGTTTGCTTTTCCGCCCAGTCATAAACCTAAAGGCTTGATTAAGAAAAGAAAAATGAATAAAGTAAACAACCATGCCTACTTTTTTCATATAGCTTTCCAGCAAACAACTAAACTCCGAATTTCAACTAAGTATATTTGCTTGGAAGTCACAAAACGAAAGGGTTGCATCCATTGTTGAACATGAGACATTTATTTGTCTATAATAGTAAGAGATTACCTGACCCAACCCAAGATGGGTGGAGTATTAGTGGAGTCTGAAAGAAGTCCAAATAACCCCCATAAGTTTAGGGTTTCGTCAGTAAAACCCCATAAGTTTTGATTGAGACACTTAACCCCCCTAAGTATGAAATACCGGGCAATTGACCCCCTGGCCGTCAAAGGCTATTTTGATAGCGGTTTTGGCCGTATGGACAAGTGGTTTTAGATAGTAAGGAGATTAACAGTTAATTTTGCCCGTTACGAGTCTTCTTGCTTGTTGTTCCAGAGGTGCGTCTCATACCTCCCCGTACACCTATTCCTGCTTTTGTTTGCCACAGAGCTTTAGTGGAAGGAGGAAGAAGATGGTGGCTTGCATTACATGGGTATGGGTAATGTTGGGATGTGCGTTGCCGAACGTGTCGATGCACTTGTGGTGGGCAATTGGCTGCTTGATCTCCTAGGCGCCGCGCTACTTGCTAGCCACCGTTGTTCGCCCACGTACTCGCCGCCGTAGGCATTGCCGACTGCAGGGGCTTGCTTCATGGCGACCCAACTCGATTGCGACCGGAGCACGTGGACAGTTGCGGATGCATATGCTCACCGTGGGCGGCCGATGGTTCCGGCACCGTCCTCGTCGTTGCTCGTCTCGACGTTGTAGCTGCCTCCGTTCCACGCCAAGGATCCGGCTGCTTCCATTACGCCCTAATCGTCCAGAATCACGTGGGCATCGTAGTAGACGTCATGGCCGCTGACGCTAGGCATCATGGCGTACATCAAGTCGGCAAGTGGTGCTGGTCGTCGCCGGTGCGTATATGTGGTCTAGAGCGTGGTTGTGGTTGTGGCTGCCGTAGTAGTAGCAAGAACTAGCACTTTGTACATATTACCGTGGTGTTCCTGCTCGCTTATCCAGAACGCGTCTACCATGTAGAGGATATGTCGTACTTGGGAGGTAGGGCAGAGATCCCGGTGTAGTACCCGACGCTTGTGACGGTGACGAGTTGTTAGCGTCGTTGAAGTAGAAAGACGAAGGGAGGGCCTCCTAGATAAAACCACTTGTCGACTTGAACAAAATCGCTATCAAAACAACCATCGGTGGCTGGAGGGGGTTAATTGTCTGGTATTTTATACTTAGGGGGTTAAGTGCCTCAATTTAAACTTAGGGGGTTTAGCGAACGAAATGCCAAACTTAGGGGTTATCTAGACTTCTATCGTGGAGACTTGCATAGTGATATTCCTCCTCTTCTCTCTAGTGAGAACGTACTTCTAGATGTTCAACCTCACTATAGGAAACACGACAGTTGCTTGGGTGGAGTATTAGTGGAGACTTGCATAGTGATATACCTCTTCTTCTCTCTAGTGAGAAAGTACTTCTAGATGTTCAACCTCACTATAGGAAACGCGACAGTTGCCGAGCGCCAGATCCCATTCTCATAGGAACGAATAAATATGACAAAAGAATATCGGCTGCTAGAAGAAAATTAAGATCAATGACATCGGAGGTGGTGTTTTGTCTCACGGGTGCAAATGTGAAAAATACATTAAAAATTAAATGTCATAATATTCTGAAAGAAAATTCCGCGAGTATATCCAGTCATTTTATATTCAGACACAATTTTTTAGGAAAAAGATGAACATTTTATGCGACTTGTATAAAAAGACAAAAAATGTTCAAGAATAATAATATTGGAGCATCTGAATTTGTATTTTTACATAGGACAAAAAAAGTTAAATTCCCCAAGATAACTTGTGTACAAACATAGAATATCTGAATGTACATGCATCTATTTTTTTTCTTATTTTTTTGACATTTCAAAATATGTTTTTAAGCAATTGGTTTGTCTGCGCCCACGAGCGGAATTGCATTTTCTAACGGCGTCTCCATTCGTATCATAAGATTGTTATACTATATAGATATATCTACATGTTCGCCATCTAGTGAAATCGCCATGGCATTTTTTACTCATATATGTCCTAATTTATGTGATGTATATTGCTCTGCGCATGAATCATACATAGATATGCAAACTTTTGCCAAGAATAATAAGGGTACATTTGTACACCCATGTAAGGCCCTTCGCTTCAAAGGATTTTATAGGATCATGACCCATGTGAATTTTTCCTATAGAGTTCATTTGGTTGAAAAGAATGACTCTTTTAAAAATTCTTTGGATTGTTCTTCTATACACTACAATTTTTACGGGGATTCCTGCAAGAGGTCAGACCTCTGAAAAAACTCCCTACTTGTCCTTGACAACCATGGCATGCATGCGGTGTGACAGGATCGGACAACTTATGTTGTATGTTTCCATTCTCATAGGGTTTCATCATTTTTGTAATTTTTATGAACTATCTGTTTTCTCTTTCTGTGTTGTTTTGTGCGGCTCTGTCTGCATACTAGTTATGCAGAGGCCAGGCGTAAACATTATTCATATTAATAAAAACACCTATTTTCAAAATAAAAAAATCTCGTAGGATTCCGCGTTCCACTACATTCTCCTCCTACTTTTTTTTCTATTCTTGTGAATCAAAGAGGCCCCTGCCCGTACTCCTTTGCCCATCGGGACGAGAGCGACACGAGTAGCACAAAAACGGCACACGGATGATGACACGAGCAGCCATCGGGGTGCCCTGCGCGAGAGGTAACGCAACACCACCATCAACAACCACAGCCCACTAGTGCTACTACGGGAACGGGACATGATCCGCATGAGAATCTTGACCCTGGTCTCTCGCAAATAATGCATATACTCCCTTTTCCTAGCTACTCCATCTAGCTAGGCAGAGAGTGTGTGAGAGACAGCACAGGCGTTTTCTTTTTATACCCACTTTTCCTTTTCGATTTGAAGGCTGCTTTGCTGTTTTGCCCTTGCCCCGGCCCGCCGCCCCCACCAGAATCTGATAGGCGATATCGCCTTCCGCTCTCTCCTTTTCCTTAACACGATTTGGATTATGTGCATATATCGTGGCTGCGATCCGGTGTGGTTAACTGGGGGAGGTGTGTGTGTGTGGCGTGTGACGCCCTTGAGAACGTGTCGTCACGCCGAGAGCATCTCCGCTCGCACTGCAGGAGGGTCTTTTTATTTTCATATGGACCGTGAAATTTCGTCCGGCCGTGTTTCAATGCGTAGAATTTTTGTCGGATTAGACCTAAATTACATTTGGGGTTTCCAGGACGCCAAGAACCGCCTAAAAAAAGTCGGATGAGGCGGAATAGACAAAAGAAAACCTTGCGTTGCGTCAACATGTGAAAACCGAGTCATACTCATCCATCGCCTTGCCTCCCGCGACCGATCGCCGGGCAACGGCCGCTTATCCTGTCGGTAAAGTGTCGTTGTAATGGCGCGCCACCGTCGGCCCACTTTTCCATCGTTTCTATTTTTCCAGCCACGCCGCTACACCCCTCCCGCCTTTTTCTCTTTCGGCTATAAATGTCGGCGCTCTCGCCGTCTCCAGAACACACAACCTCATCACCTCCATTCCCCAACCAACAAGCTTCCCCGACGACGAGAAGAAGAGTTCGGAGGTAGAGATGGCTATCCTGACGAACTAGCGGCGGCGAACGGCTTCGGCCAGCGCTCTTTTCATCCATGGGAGGCACGGCCGCTCCACGATGTCGGCTACCCGGTGCCGCCGGACTTTTGGTGCCCGCCGACCTGGAAGCTCAGCGCGGGTGGCGTGCCCGTGTCGCCGATGCCAGAGTGGCACGAGCTGGTCGAGGAGATCCCGGCGGGCATCGCCGCCATGGAGGATCCGGAGTTCGCCGAGGACCCAGGCAACCTTGCCCACTGGGAACAGTATTTCGTCGACCGCCGGAACCAGCAGCTGGCTGCCTACTAGGAAGGAGGCACGTCGGCGGCGCGACACAAAGCCGCTAGACGGCGTCGGTAGTGGAGCGCACCCGACCGCACGCTCGCTGTGTCCTCGAGCACATCTGGGCTATCCTCCGCGCTCGCCGTCATCGGCCGCGCGGCACCGTGCGACGGCCATCTGGTTGCCGAGAAGGATGGGCGGTGTGTCCTATTCATCCTCGGCATCGGCCTCGCGCTCATCCGGCTCGACGCGAGCACACTCACCGCGAGCCACGGTGCCACTCAGTCCGGTGAAGCGAGAGGTGGAGTCGTCGGTGCGCTCACAGCCACGGACGCGTTCGCACGACGTCGTCATCAACGAACGTTGTGTGCTGTCGCCGCCGAGTGGCCACCTTCGGCTGGCAAGGCTGAAGTAATGCACGCCGAAGACCAAGATGACAGACTGGGCAGTTTCGGTCGACGAGGACACGTTCTTCTTGAAGATGGCGTTGGAGCGGTCTTGGAACGACGTGCCACCGATGCAGGCCCCCAAAACGTGCGCCTGGTCCAGGACTGACTAGGAGCGGGAGGAGACCGAACGCATCTAGCGTCTGCTTGAGCAGGCCGAGCGCCAAGCCAGGCACTGTGCTCACCGGCAGCACGCCTATCAGGGCGCGCCGCTCGTCGTCCTCGACGAGGCTGCCCCCTCATTACAACTGTGGGGCTGCGGCGACGCCGGCCACGGCAGCTCCCAGCCACCGAGCGATGATGATGACGGGACCCAGGACGCCAACTACATCTCCTTCTAGCGCCACTTCGGCAGTGATTGGCGCGCCCCCGTAGGCATCGGCGTCGGCTAGTTTACTTTATTGTTTTCGATCTTTTCTTTTTTAAGTTTTTCTTCACCTACCATAGCAAAATTCGGATATATGGCCAAATTTAATATAATATGTACAAACTTGTTTATATTTTAGTGCAGCCATCTAAATTTGTCCAAACTTATCAGGCGCTAAATAGCGCCGGATATGGTCTGCGAACGCCGAATACCGAATGAGTGGAGGTGCTGTGAGTTAACCCGCAGGCTAGTTCCACCCTTGAGCTGCGCATCATGCATTTTGAGTAGGAGCGGGGTGAACGTGTGGGCCGTCGAAGGTCTAGTGTAACCACGCATTGACGTGTATGAATAGCAGAAAATTTCATGTTTCGCCTACAGGGTTAGACCGCACAGGGGATCTACCACACATGTGCCCAGCGAGTGTGGCGCTCGCAAGACGTGTCGCCCTCCCGCGCCGTTTCTGTCACCGTTCCGTTCCGTTCCGATCGATACTGCCGTATCCCCTCCGAATGATTGGTACCCTACCCCGTTCTCGTCGATTAAAGCCGTAATCATGCTGGGCGAGAAAGGCGGTGACACACAATGAGGCGTGGTTGGTAGCCAGCCAGTCGCGGCTACGTAGGCACACGTACCCCGTCCCACCGCAACGATGCAACACCGTACAGTTTTATTCCCTCTATCCATCTGGCCAGTGCGGCGCTAGGTGACACGCACCGGCCTGAACTGAACCTCCCAACAGGGAAGATTCAGACAGAAGCAAAGGCAGAGGCAGTCGCGGTGATCTGGGGGGTAAATACTCCTCTACTTTCTACACGCACATTGTTGGCGGTAGAAAGGCGAGCTTTTAAGCCCCATATATAACTGTAAAAATAAAAAATTGTCAAGAGAAGATAACCACGACGTCACATCCCATGCCGTCCCATCCGGTCGAGGACGGAGCCACTCATTGTTTGCCACTGGGCTATATATAGGCTCCACAAGTGACCGCGTTAATGATGATCATGTGAGCTGCCGTCCGTCAGACCCCCCCACCCCCATCTGATCCCAGTACATGGTAGTACAATCAGAAACGCTAACCGGGCACAGTGCCACGTCGTAGCAGATGCCATGACGATGATGTCGAGAGAGGAGAAGCGGAGGAGATGGAACGACAAATTGCGAGGCCGGGTCGGGGGGACGATCCCAGAAAATCCGGAATCGTGTCTGCAGATGGCAGGTGGAGGGAGGACGAATAATAACTATACGCGCCGGAGCCCGGAGCAGTGGTACGTTTGGGCCGTTCACTGTCCAAGCGTAGCAGCACGATCCCACAAACGGGGAAGCGCAACAGTCGCGTAACAGGCTCCCGGGCAGGGTTTCGCATGAAACAGTTCGTTTTCATGTTTCGGTTCAAATTTGAACATAGTCCAAACCAACGTCTGTTGCCGATGGAAATCCTAATCCTGTCTCTGGATTCGGCTCCACTGTACGTACGCACATTCAGCAGATTTCAGAGCCGGGACGACCCCACCGCTCGTCCAGTCTCATAATGGCTGACACGACCAGTACGAATCCTCCACCACTCCGTGCCGCGCAAACTGGCGCATATGTATATATATGGTCCTCACGGCCAGACAGACAGAGCAGCAGCAGGTAACAGTTGCGTCACCACTCTAAACCCGAAATAAACCATTGCGATTTGCAGAGATACCAGTAGCACGGTACCACCGTACCGGTAGGGGTGGCAGGGGAGAGGAAGGCCCACCCATCAGAGGCCGCAGGCCCAGAGCTGCCAGGATCGATGGGGTACCAACCTACCTGCCTACCTGCCGCCTAGGTGCGGCGCTGGGCCACGCCAGCACATGCTGATAAGGGTAGGCAGGGATGACGTGGCACTTACCAGCGAGCCCCATATCTCAGTGATCACAGTGTATCTACACAGCATTGTACTACCAAGGCAGACATTCCAAGCTCTGCCTGTCATGAAATCATGGTACTAGTACTGCATACCAGTACCACCACCACATAGCAAGATAAGAACAGTGGAGCAGTGGGTGAGTGCAAAACAGTGCCGCCAGTGCGGTACACGCATGCGAGGCAGACTAGTTTTGGTGCAGACACAGGGACATGGCCATAGGATTCTCATTGCTACTGTACCACCCATCCAGAGATACCACCAGCGTGCCCCAATGGAAAGAACTCAAAACTCTTTATTATCTCTAATAACGCTACAAGTGGTTTGTAGTTTTGTAGTGGTAGTACGTAATAATGAACAAGGCATGCCTTTGGCATCCAGGAGAGGAAGGAAGAAGAAAAGAATTTTAGTGTCACAGATTACAGACCTATCTATGTACTACTACTAATACTAACAGCGGCCGTCGTGTCTTACTCTTACCAGCCGTATATAGGGTTCTGTACCTGAGGGGGCAGCAGGCGCAGGTCGGAGCTATGCTGCTTGTTGTAGTTCAGGGTCCCGGGGATCGCCCCCGTCGACAGCCTGAGGAGCTCGTTGCCCGTGAAGCAGTAGTGGGCGAACGCGAGCCCGCCGTCCACGACGTCCGACATGTTGGGCAACGAGGCCGATTTCCTCATCTTCCTGTCGAAGCTGTTAGTGCGTCCGGAGGTGCTGGCAGGATCGCTGCTGCTCAGGACCTTGTCCAGCTCCGAGTGCTCCATGAACCTCTGGGTCGCGGCCTCCCACGAGAGGTTGTACCGTTGCTCGGGCGTGAGGGGCTGCGGATCACGGGTCATTGCCTCCTTCACCTTGGCGACAAACTCCTCCGATGTTGTGTACGTCAGGCAGTTTGGGAATGTCCTGAAGAAATCGTTGGATGGGTGATCTGCGCACACCACAAACTTACCCATAGCTAGCGCCTCAGCTGTCGCGGTGCAGAGGACATCGCTTATGCTTGGGTTTACGAAAACTTTGTACCTGGAAAAAGGCATTCAGATCAATGACATCAAAGAATGCAGAAGACATACGCACTCCGAGCAGGATGGTTCGGGTATTTACCCGTGAAGGGAATCATCTGCATGATCCCGGCCTTTATGGAAGTTAAGGTTTAAATCCAACTTCTTGGCAGCTGACTGCACTTCAACTGAGTCTTCACCATTTCCATAGACATCCAGTTTGAAGCCATCCAAATCTGTCTTGTGCTTCGCAAGCAAATCTATCAGTTCTCTGTAGCCTTTGGCCCAGACCATCTTCCCCAGAAAATAAGCTCCTTTGGACATGGACTGCTGGCCAGACTCCCTCTCTGCTGCTATTCTCTCCCCAACCTCCAGAAATTTAGGATTAACACCATGTACATTGCAAATCATGGACCTGGCTAGATCTTGAGTAGCTCCTGATAGTCTCAAAACCTAAAGCATATTGATAAGATCAGCTCAGAAAGGAAAAACAACCTGCTATTCATATAGAATTTATCTATATGAAGAAGACTTCACTCTGTGCACACAAGAACATCACAATAATATTACCATACTTGGTTACCTTATGGCAATAAGCTCTGGCGACAAGGTTGTTAATGTGCTTGACGAAAAAAGCTTGAATAGCACCATTCTTCTCTCTCTTGATGTACTCCAAGTAATTTGTATGCACAACACCAACAACATGATTAAACTTATCAGTCCAACGCTTTCCATGATGGTACCAGTTCAGATGCTCAGGTTCTTCTAGAATTGCAATGTCGGCTTCCTTTGATGGTATGAACTGTGAGGTATCCCCAGCAGGAATTATACTTCTCCTTTCTTTCTGAAACTGTAGTTAGGGAAAACTAATGAATAGACAAGTAATACACATATCGTTTGACATATTGGCTGAAAATGGAACCCCTACCTTTCCAGGGTAGAATGATATTTTAAAGTCGGTTTTAAATCCAACTCTTTCCTCCAGCCAACCCCTTATATAGGTTTCTTGGTCTTCGGGAGAACTAAAAGTCATGTTGTTGGGATAAACAAGCTCTTGATCTGACTTGCAAAGCCAAGGCACCATTAAGGTTACATACTGCTTGGAAGATTTAGCCAAGTATGCAGCTCGAAACAAAGGGTTTACAGCCGTTCCCGTCATCCAGGGAAGACTGGCAGTGGTGACTATGGCGACATGTCTCTTGTCAGCTACATCATACTTTGGCCCATCATCCCAAAATCCACCTTCGTAACTATGTCCTGTACTTTGTAGGACACTAGCTATTCTTAGGTCAAGATCATCACAAACATTATCATTTCTGAATGAAGATGGTTCACTAGTTGACAGCAGATCATATGCAGAGTGGTCCTTGCGCTTGCTGCATAGAGACTCCACCAACTTGTCACACACATCTATTCCACAGAAGAAAGAATAGTTAGTACAACACAAGCTCACACACATCTAGTCCAAACAATTTGCAGACCTGAGATCTTGTAACTATAATCGTGCCATGTACCTCTTTTTATACCAAGTTGGTCAAACAATGGTCCAGATTGCTTTAGAAAATATGCAAGGAGTTCACTTAAATCCAGTGGTGGAACTTCCTGCATTAAATCGATAATATTGAGAAACATATAAAGCAGAAACGGATAGCTCATCCCAAGACAGGCATAAATGCAAATGTGTGAATGTTCATATGGTGGTGCTACGTCGTTGAGTTGGAAGAAGCTTAATTATGGGACAGGGTACATAGGACTCAGCCAACCAAGGCCCATGAAACTAAACTGTTCCAGCATGTATGATGTACGTATTACTGTCGTCCTTGTCTACATGACAACATCTATCAAAGTGCACTTTTAGTAGAATTAAGTAGATGATGCAACTAGAAGAAAATGATAGGAGCTACGGTCCTACCAGGCCTAGGGCGCAGGTTGTAGGGGTGAAAGGAAGGGTGGCAAGGCTGGAGGCGCGGCTGCCGGCGTGTCGGCGCCATGGCCGCGAGGAAGAGGGAAGGCAGCGGCTCGGCTGGAGGCAGTGGCTAGGGTTAGGGATTCCGTCTCCTGAGGGAGACGGCAACAAATATGTTTTATTGCTTAATTGATACAGAGAGATTACATGAGTTTATATAATAGTTCAACTACTCGAAACCGTATATAAATTGTTCTAGGCCCTAAACCGGCCCACTAGTGGACCTCTTCCGGTTATAGTGCAAACCGGTCATAACAGAAAAACTAGTGCATCTCATGAGACAAATGCTCAAGCCACTAGTGTGTCTGGTAGGACAAAGAGATCCAAGAGGAAGGCCATGGCGGACACGCTCAAGAGGGCATACGTTCTATGGCTCTGTTGGCCGCAGGCACGCATCCCCATTTAACAAAGTCTCTCTTCTGACTGGGGAGAATGGAAGAGAGAATTTTATTATCAAGATATCAACTTCATTTAGAAGGAAGAAAACCTATGGAAAATAGTTTTCCCGTGTCTTTCAATTCTTTGTCTTGTTATTATTTCGATCTGGCATGGCATCGGCCGACACACCTACACTCCCCATCACCCAAAGTTTAATATCGTTACCGTTGCATACGTACTGATTAGATTATGTACCCTACATCAAAAAGTGAAATCGATGCATCTCATGCCAAAAAGCTGAACTTAGTAGATTAAAGGGTAAAAATCCCTATATGCCTTTGCAAAGCTGAAAAAAACCCTACATCAATGACATGCAGCCACCCTGTGTCTCTGACATCTAAGTCTAAGGGCATATAAGGGTTTACATTGTTTTGTAAGGCAGACAAGGAGTTTTTTTCCTAGATTGTACAGCCATATTTGATCCTTATTCTGAAAACAAGAAAACTTCTGCCAATTCCAATATTTAGTAGAGTGTACATCATACATGAGGAATAAACTGAAGGAAGCAATTAACACAACTAATTTTGTTCTTCAGAAAACATTCCTTGAGGTTGCAGGAATTGCAAGGTATTCATACAGAAAAGTAAATTCATTGACCCTGATATAAACACTAGCATATGCGCAAAAAGATGATGCTCAAATGCACAATGCAACATAATATGAAACCAGATGACTAACCTCAGATGCTTCAGGTGCAAAGCTCATTGATTTCTGCAAAAAGGAATCGCAATGGTACAACATTTAAGTGGTCTCATAGTCTCATAAATATTTACTCAATGACAATCAGTAGAATAATTGCTAGAGCAGGCTGCAAAAAGTAAATCCCAGAACAAGCTTAATTAAGATAAATGCAGTGCAAAGTAAACTCAAATCATGAAATTGCAGATAATAAATGTACAATTTTAACTGCTGATTTTGTAGGAAAATTTCAATACATCATTCACACCGCACACAACATATGAGTATCCTGCGGTGATTCTGGTGTCCTGGACTTCCAATTTGGTTCCAGATTATCATTTCGACTAAATGTTCCATTATTGACAAATAATCTAACATGAAAGATGAAACCCCAAAAGCTGGGTGGGGAGAGCATCTTCATTTACTTCGAGCGTGCAAGTTTCTTACAACACTAGCCTTGGACTGTTTAGACAAGTAGGTTGATGGTTACTAAATTGGCCGTGTTGAGATTAACAAAGAACAGGCAAGGCATGGAACTACATAAAATCCATTACCTAGCTGTATTATTATTGTTATACTTAACATATTGCGATTATTTACACCTCACTTTTTATGAACCATATATCAATTAACTTCAGATAAGGTACTATAGAGGGTGAATTGTCGACAATTAAGCTCAAACTTGTTGGATGACAACGCTGAATGTTTCCTCAACATCAAGGAAAAAGTCGATGTTGGACAGAAATGAACCATAAAATTGTCCCAATTTCCTCAAATATGGAGATAATATTCACAATCGAAGTGCCCACAAGATATTTCAGAATTGAAAGCGTCCAAAGTACAATTAAGGATAAATAGCTAGCCGTGTTGGAATTGGTAAGCGCTACTCGTGGATGCAACTAAAACAGCAAGGCTGCAGTTCACTTCTGTAGGATGCTGGCATTGGCGGGAGTTTGGAAGCAGCTTACCAGGCCAAGCTTGACCTTGTGGAGCACGTCGGTGGCCTGGTCCTGGCGCCTCCGGTCGAGGTCCCTGAGGCGCGCCTTAACGGCACGTATGGGCTCCCACTCCCCTGCGTCCTCCTCCTCCCACTTCCATCCGGTCTTGGCGCCCCACCCCCTCCCAACCTCGGCCTCGAACGCCTTCCCTATCGCCGACAGGTCCAGCCGCGTGGAACCGGAGCCGGAGGAGGAGGTGGTGGTGTAGGCCCGGCGGAGGCGCGCGAAGAGGTCGGGCTCCGGGACGGGCGCGCTGAGGAACGTCTCGAGCTCCCCTGCCCGCGCGCGGATGAGGCGCAGGTCCTCCCGCAGGCTCCGGGAGAGGAAGGACAGGGCGCCCTCCCCGGCCGCGGCCGGGCGCGTGTCTACGCCGAAGCCAGCCATGGCTCCTCTGGTCTAGGGCTCTGCTCGTGGTGGCTGGGGCGGAGGAGGAGGCGGAGGCGGTGGTGGTGGTGGTGGTGGTGGTGGTGGTGGTGTGACCGTGTGAGGATGTGGAGGGGAGAAGGAGAGGGGGAGGAGGAGGAGGAGTCGAAGCGAGGAGATTTCGCGGGACCCGGCCCGGCGGCGTGGACCCGGTCTACGTTAGCGGGGATGTGGGAACGGAAGGGAAAGACGAGGTTACGCGGCTACGTTTGTGCCATCTGTTGAACGGGATCCGACGGCTCCGATCGAGACGACAATGGAATCGATGGTGCTGGACGGTTCCAACTTCTTTTTGAAGTCTGATGAATGCAAAACCTTCATACTTACTTTGCTCTCAGAGATATGAAAGTGTTTTAAATTAGGTATCCATGTACTACTATTAGACCCTTTTTTTTTGAGATTTTACTGCTGTTAGAGCAACTCTAGCCGATACAGTAAATCCGCGGCATGCAAAACGTGTTTACGGGCGCAGAGAACTCGTTCAACGGTTCAACATGGGTCGGCATGGAACATATCCCGCATTTTAGGTGTCGAACCGTAAAACGAGTTTTTGACAGTTTCAATAGGCAATGAACATAGATGTAAATTTTGATAAATCAATGCAATAGTTCACAGCTTTTGCAATAGACAATCAATATTTCATGCATAACCAAAAAAAGTTGCACAATCATATCATTTTGGTGTCCACATCAAGCAACGCTGAAATCACCGAAGTCGTCACCACAATTTGTTGATCCACCGCCACCACCACTTGCTGAAGCACCACCACCTAGAAGAGATCTCCATTCTTGCAAGTTTCCACCACTCCAATTGGTATGAATCCATTTTGGTTGGATCAATCATCATTGTTTTGTTCTCCTCGTCTATGAGCTCCTTCATTCCCTTCCTTTCTTCGAGTTGCGATCTTCTCTCCTCCAATTTGGCATTGCGTTTGGAATCTTCCCAGAGTGCTTCCCACTTTGCATCTTTGCCTCCAATGTTGACGAGGTTTGATCTCATCAATGCCCATATGGACTTGGGTTTTGGAGAAGATGGGGATGCTGGAGATCGTAGAACGGTTAGAAAACAAGCAACACGGGGACATAAGGTTTACCCATGTTCAGGCCCCCGAAAGGAAAACCCTACTCCTGCTTGTCTGCTCTTGATTACGGCGGAACCGAAGGTTACATGGGTGCGCAGATGCAATCTGGCGTGGAGGTGTATATGTGAAAGTATGAGAGAGAGAGATCTAGGTCGTGCCCTCCTAGCCTTTGTATAGACTCAGGCAGGTCCCGGGCATAGACCTAGTCGGTTACAAGTTCTAGGGTTTTACCCCTTTGAATTTCCTATCTATGCTAGTCTTGCTCTCCAAGGATCCGAAGGCGTCATTGGGCCTTGGCCACCCTAAAATCCTCATGGGCCGGCGTACATCTGCCGTGGGCTTTCCTTGGGCTAGACCAGGTATGCTGAGATCACGTACCCGTAGGGTATAACCATGTCAGTAGCCCCCGAGTGATCAGTCGAATCGTAGATTCGGCTGAGGACTCTTCAATCCTTCGGGTGCAACTATGTATTATCAATATGTGTATAGGGATTGTTGATGCGTGTGCCTGACTCACCCGACGGATCATGGTCAGTTAATTGTCTTAGGACAAAACAACACGATCTTCCTCAGGTTCGAGTCCCTAAACTCGAACCCGGAACATATGCTGGCGTAATTCGACTCAGGCCGCGGAGGACTTACAGGAGTGGAATTCCAGTGATTTTAACTGATGTACCCAACGCGTTCGTCAGGATTTTTCATCGCGCCTGCTGGCACAGGTTTATACTAGCAGAGCGCAGTCGTGTGCGTTGTCAGGCCATCATATGATATCTGTAGGTCTTATCTTTGTGTCGCAGACACAGCATCCGAATGTTTATCACCGCGGAGGTGTTTCGGGTGGCCAAGGAGAACGTTGCCCACTTAGCGTTTTGTTGGGGCAGAGTTGCCGGAAAGTTTTTGCATGCTGATCCGAAAGATCGCAGTCGAAGAATTCATAGGGTGCGCGATCAGCGCTCCCTATGGGAGTAGCCCCCGAGTGTCTGTTCGAGTCGTAGACTCGAGCGGAGACTTTAGTTCAAACATTATTCAGTTTTTAAGTCCGTAGGACACAAAAAAATTCGGATGCTTAAATCCATCCTCCCTATGGGAGTAGTCCCCGAGTCTGTAGTGGAGTCGTAGACTCGACGTAGGACTCGAAGAAATATTTCGTTTTTATTCATCTTTCGGATGCGCGGCCAGCGCTCCTAATAGGAGTAGCCCCCGAGTATTTAGTCGAATCATAGATTCGAGTGAGTACTCTTAGCTTTGAAGCCGAAGAAATTGTAGTTGTTGCTAGTATAGCTTTTGATGACATCAGTGATGACGATCAATGACCTCAAGCGTCTGCTGCGCCAGAGATGACTTGACTGGACGAACATGGGTCCCACTTGCTGACCTTGAATTGACCGGTCACGCGCGGCGTGGAGATAATTACGGTGTCGCCTCGATTTCCACGCGTAGTGGGCGGCGTGGTAACGACGGTTCGTTGTGATGCTGACACGTGTATGGCCAGATCTGCCGTTGGCGTTAGGTCTTCTTGATGGACGGTTGTCGTGCGTCGTCTCCGCCGTTATAATCATTGGGGAAAGCTGTAGTTTGTTTTCACCGCATCGATTCTTGTTTTCACTGCCTCCTTGTGCTCTAGCAGTTCTTGCTGCGCGTTGGAATATCCTTCCACATTTCTGTCTTCCCTTCTGCGCTCTCACCGCAGGTCAAGATGCCTTGTCCCTTGTTAGGCTGCATCGACCTGATGTAGATCTGTCTGTTGTAGCAGCTGGGCCACCTCTTTGGCCGGATGGTGGCGAGTGGGATATGCGTCCGCATTATGCGGCTGTAAGGCAGTATGCCGAACAGGTCGTAGATTTGTTTGAGCAGCGTGCTCAAGTTATTCTTCAGAATAGGTAGTACCTGTAAAAGAGATAGATGTAAAATTTGTATATTTCGACTGGGCGTGTTGTGCCCTTTGTTATAAAGGTTTGTTTGTTGTGAGCACACAGTGCTTTGTTTGAGTACGTGTCCTTTTTCGTTTGCCTGACGTTGCCAGCTACTCAGGTGTACACGTGTGATCCTCTGTCGATGAAATCGTGAGGTGGGGGGAGCCCCCGAGTGCGTTTGTAGCATAAAGTAAAGTTGCGAATAGCGAAACGAAATTTTGGGGCGAGACACTTAGCTTTATTTATATCGTAATGGAGGAAGTACATTGTTCGGCTGGATAGCCTTGGCTGAAAAGCCTTATTGAAAGTAAAGGGGTAGGTAGCTATGGGTAGAATCGCCGCAAGTGTGCGATGTTTCATGGGTTGGAGTATGCGACTCCAGACTCCACGTGCTTGAGGCGATAGGCGCCACCTGGGATGAATTCGGTGATAATGTAGGGTCCTTCCCATGGCGACTCGAATTTCTTCGGTCGCTCTTGCTTGAGTCGCAAGACGAGGTCTCCTTCGACGAAGGACCTTGGGCGTAGCCGTCGGCCGTGGTAGTTGCGGAGACTCTGCTGGTACACCGCTGATCGAGCTACTGCTACATCTCTTGCTTCGTCGAGTGTGTCCACGGCATCTTCGAGTGCAACCGTGGTTTCGGCTTCGCTGTAAGCGACGACCCGGGGGGCCTGGTGACGTACTTCGGCTGGTAGCACGGCCTCGGCTCCGTGCACCATGAAGAACGGCGTGTAGCCGGTGGAGCTGTTTGGCGTAGTCCGTAAGCTCCACAGGACAGATGGTAGCTCTTTCGTCCAGGCTCTAGCTTTTCGTTCGAGTGGACTCATGAGGCGCTTCTTGATGCCAGCGCCGATTAGGCCGTTGGCCTTTTCCACCTGCCCGTTTGTTTGCGGGTGTGCCACTGAGGCGTACGTGATGTTGATCCCGAGGCCTTCGCAGAAGTCTTGGAATTCCTTGGAGATAAAGTTCGATCCATTGTCGACAATGATGTTGTGCGGTACTCCGAACCTGTAGACAATGGACTCAAAGAATTTTACGGCGGTCTTGCCCTTTTGGTTAGTGACCGGTATGGCTTCGACCCACTTGGTGAATTTTTCGACTCCGACTAGGAGGTAGACGTGCCCCCCTTTCGAGGACTTTGGCAGTTTGCCAATCATGTCGAGGCCCCATTGAGCAAAGGGCCAGGCTATAGGTATTGGCCTGAGCTCTGATCCAGGTGCGTGTGGTTTATCAGCGAACCGTTGGCACCCGTTGCATCTTCGGACGATGTCCTTTGCATCGCTCATGGCCGTTGGCCAGTAGAATCCGGCTCGTAGAGCTTTGGCGACAAGGGAGCGGCTGCCTGCGTGATGGCCGCAGATGCCCTCGTGGATGTCTTGGAGGATGGCTTTCCCGTCACCGATGGTGATGCACCTTTGTAGTACACCCGTAATACTGTGCTTGTACAGCTCGCCATTGATGATGGTGAAGGCTTTTGACCGACGATATATGCCTCGGGCATCTGTCGGGTTGTCTGGCAGTTCTCCGTTTATCAAAAACTGGAGGTACGGTCGCGTCCATGTTTCTTCGACTGCCATCACTTGCATCAAGTTGACCATGGCGACTTCTGTGTCCAGTTTCTCGGGTCCTTCATGACCTTCGGGCAGTGTAGCCCTCGAGTGTTCTGCTTCTTTGGGTGATCCCTTGGGGAATTTTTGCTTGATGGATGGCACACAGATCTGTTCGAGGAACACACCTGGTGGTACCTTTGCGCAGGTGGAGCCGATCTTGGCGAGTCTATCGGCCTCCTCGTTGCTTTCTCTTCCGACGTGCCGAAGCTTGCAGCCGTCGAATTCTCCTTCGAGTGCGTTGTAGAGTGCGCGGTAGGCGATCATGTTTTCGGCATGTGCGTTGCACTCGTTCATCGTCTGCTGGACGACGAGGTTGGAGTCACCGTAGATGACCAGGCGCGTTGCGCCGCAAATCTTTGCCATCCTCATGCCGTGGATGAGGGCTTCGTATTCGGCCTCGTTGTTGGAAGCTCGGAATTTCATCCGAAGGATGTACTTCATCTGGTCGCCCTGCGGGGAGGTCAGTATGACCCCGGCTCCTGCTCCAGCTTCACGCTTGGAGCCGTCGAAGTGCATTGTCCATGATTGCGACATGTCTGGGGTGTCTGGCAGCTGCAGCTCCATCCAATGTACGAGGAAGTCCGGGAGGACTTGAGATTTGATTGCGAGTCGATTCTCGTAGACGATGTCCAGAGGTGACAACTCAATGCCCCACAAGGCCACGCGTCCTGTGGCCTCTGGGTTATTCAGGATGCTGTTCAGGGGTGCCTCGTTGACGACCATCACCTGGTGCTCCTGGAAGTAATGGCTCAGCCGTCGAGCCGTCATGAACACGCCGTAGGCGAGTTTCTGGTAGTGAGGGTACCTCTGTTTTGTTGGCGTCAGTACCTCGCTGAGGTAGTAGATTGGGTGTTGGACCCCGTGGGTCTTGCCTTCTTCGGGTCGTTCGACCACTAGCACGGTGCTGACCACCTGGTGTGTGGCTGCTATGTACAGCAGCAGAGGCTCGCGCTCCTTTGGCGTGACCAGGACGGGCGAGGTGGAGAGTAGCCGTTTGAGGCTTTCGAACGCATCGTCGGCTTCGGGCGTCCACTCGAATTTATCTGCCTTGCGTAGCAGCTGGTAGAATGGCAGGGCCTTCTCACCCATGCGGCTGATGAATCTGCTCAACGCCGCTATTCGTCCTGCGAGCTGCTGGACACCCTTGAGGTTTTTTGGCTTCTCCATTGACATGATGGATCTGATTTTCTTCGGGTTCGCCTCGATCCCTCGCTGAGAGATGAAGTACCCAAGCAGCTGACCCGATGGGACGCCGAAGGCGCACTTTTCGGGGTTGAGTTTGATCCTGTAGCGGTCGAGGTTGTCGAACGTCTCGCGGAGATCATCGATAAGTGTCCTCGCCTCCCTAGTTTTTATGACTATGTCGTCGACATAGACTTGAACGTTACGACCGATCTGGTCCTTGAGGCATGCCTGCATGCATCGCTGGTACGTGGCACTTGCGTTCTTTAGCCCGAAGGGCAGTGTGTTGTAGCAGAACACTCCGAACGGTGTGATAAACGTCGTTTTCTCCTGATCTTCGACCTTGAGTCGAATCTGGTTGTAGCCTGAGTAGGCGTCAAGGAAGGAGAGTTTCTCGCAACCTGCAGTCGAATCGATGATCTGATCGATCCGAGGGAGAGGGAAGTGGTCCTTTGGGCAGTGCTTGTTTAGAGACGTGAAATCCACGCACATCCGCAGGATGTCCGTGTCCTTCTTTGGAACCATCACTGCATTTGCAAGCCACTCGCTTTCTTTGATTTCCCTGATGAAGTCTGCAGCGAGTAGTCTGTTGATTTCTTTGCCGATAGATTCGGCCCGTGGCTCGGACAGTCTCCGGATGGACTGCTTGACGGGCTTGGTGTCTGGAAAGACGTTGAGTGTGTGCTCGGCGAATTCCCTGGGAACTCCTGGCATGTCCGCAGGACACCAGGCGAAGATTTCCCAGCGCTCATGGAGGAATTCGATGAGCGCGCCTTCCTATGCGGGGCTGAGGTCGTTGGCGATCAGCGCCGTCTTGGAGGCATCCGTCGGATGGACTTGCACCTTCTTTGTGTTGACGGTGGAGTCGAAAGACATGTCAGGTGCGTTTTGTCGTGCGACTGGGGGTGCCCCATTGTCCGTCACCTCGCGGAGCCTTAGGAGCTCCTCATGCATGCTGAATGACTGGGAGATTCTGTTGAAATCTCTGTCGCATTGGTCCGATCGGGTGAAGCTCCCGTGGATTGTGATGACGCCCTTTGGTCCTGGCATCTTGAGTAGCAGGTATGCATAGTGTGGGATAGCCAAGAACCTTGCAAATGCTACACACCCGAGGATGGAGTGGTACTGTGATGGCCAGTCCACCACTTCGAATTCGAGCCGCTCCAGTCGGAAGTTGTCCGGCTTGCCGAAGATGACGTCGAGCCATATTTTGCCCAGGGGGAATATGCCCTTCCCTGGAACGATGCCGTGGAACGTTGTGTCTGACTGTTCCAGGCTGCACTGCGGGATCCGCATTGCTGCTAGAGTGCTTGCGAACATCAGGTTGATGCCGCTGCCGCCGTCCATGAAGACGCGACTCATCTCGAAACCTCCGATCTGCGCCTCTAGGACCAGGGCAGCATGACCTGGGCGAGGGATCTGGCAAGGGTGATCCGAACGACTGAACGTGATGCAGGACTCTGATCCGCTGAGGTACTCAGGGATGGCGGGTGGAGTTGCCACGGCCAGGTTGATCTGTCGGGTGATTTTCTTCTGCACCCTGTTCGTGGGGCGCCCCTTCTGGATCATCAGTGCTCCTTTCGGCTGGGGATACCCGTTCCCAGCGTTGTTCTGTGCTGGTGCGACTGGTTGGTTTGGCCCTCCTACAGGTGGCGGTGGAGGAGCTCCATGCGCTATTTCACCTAGCGCGGGTGCGTTTCCGAACGCGGGGATTGGGGCTTGCTGCCTCATCTGCACCATGCTTTCGCTGAGCTTCTGGAACTCGCGGCAGTCCTTGAGCATGTGGCTCACCTTCTTTTTGCCATCCTGCTTGTCGATGTAGAAGTGGATGGTGCATGGACTCGAAAGCTTTTCGTATGCTGAGGGTCCGTTATCGCGGTCACGGCGTTGCCACGACTGCGCTGGGCGTCCCCCGTCGCGAAAGTTTCCTCTGCGGTATCCTCCGATGTTGCGGTTGGCGTCGTTGCGGCGATCGGCGTAGCCGGCCGCGACCATGTCGGTTCCATCGCGATCATCGTAGACGCGCGATCTTCTCTTGCTACGGCGCTCTCGCCGTCGACCGTAGTCGTCTTCTTCTTCCGATTGTGCTTGGTGAATGGAATCTTCGCCGTCAGCCCACCTGTTGGCGATGTCCATGAGGTGGTCGAGTGTTTTGGGCTTGACGCGCCCAAGTTCCTCCTTGAAGTCTTGGCGCTTGACGCCGTCCCTGAAGGCGTCGATGGTGTAGGGTTCGCAGCATAAAAAACAAAAATTTTCCTACGATGTGAACTATATACCAAGATCTATCTACTAGATACAAACAATGGGCGGATGTATATCCGTAGAGAACATACCCTTGAAGACCGACAAAGCTTAACGAGTTCAACTCGTGGTTGATGTAGACGATCTCTTGCCGATCTCAAGATCGAGAGGAAGTCCTAGCGCCGCAAATCAGCAGCGCATCCATGCTCGCACACACGTTCGAGGCACCGAGCAACCTCCGCCTCCTCGCTCCAGCGATGCAGCGGAAGCACAACTCTTTCTTGCCGAATAGCCACCGGGAACATGTATCTCGCTAGTCCGAGACCATGGGGGATAAATTCTAGAGGGGGAGAGAGATCCTTCACGAGGAGGTGTGAGAGACAAGTGAGGAGGGGGGCTCCTTTTATAGGAGGAGGGGGGCACCCAAGGGGGTGGCCGCCGGCCATGGGGGCTGCCCCCTCCCCTCCTTCATTCATGTGGGTGGACACTCCACTCACAAAATGCCCTTTAAAATCCCTCCACTCAAAAGTCCACTCAAATTCCCATTAAATTTCCACCAAATTTAATGCAAACTCTCATTAAATAAAACTCTTTTATTTTATTCAGAATTTTGTCAATTACTTTAATGACAAACGTTCACAAATAACCCCTTGCTAGAATTCTATTTCACATGCATAACCACTTTATGCAATTTCACCTGAACACCTGTTTCGGTATCTAGTGAAATAAATTCCTACGCTTGTTCATTCTTTCGGCATGAAACATTTGCTCCAATTGGATGTCGGTGTCTCTTAAGTGTGTCACCCTACGGTTCGTGAATAATGCGGACATGATCGAGACCCCTCTCGGATCAATAATCAGAAGCGGGATCTGGAGACCCATACTGACTCCCACACATTCAACGATGACTTTCTTGTGATCGTCGGAACCTTTTATGCTAGTATCTTAATCCCTTTGTTTCACGATATATTACATGTCCGAGATTTGATCATCGGTATCTCCATACCTAGTTTGATCTCGTTACCGACATGCACTCTTTTCTCGTTCCTGTGATATAACATTCTAGTGATCAAATCACTTGCTTGCAAGCTAATCAATGTGATATCACCGAGAGGGCCCAGAGTATATCTATCCGTCATCGGGATGAACAAATTCCACTCTCGATCCATGAGCCTCAACATAACACTTTATTAGTTCTGAATCCATCTTTATAATCACCCTGTTACAGTGTGACGTTTGATGTTATCAAGAAACTCTTCCGGTGTTAGTGATTGACATGATCTCATGGTCTAAGGATTAGGATCACTTCGTAAGTTGTTATAGCAATATAAACTCAATGACTTTGATCGTAATGCTATACTTCGGATGAATGTTCATCACACCATTACACTAATGTTGTGATCCCGTTATTAACAACATCCAATGTCCATGATCAGGAAACCTTGATCATCTTGTTAATCAACGAGCTAGTTTATGAGAGAGGCATAACTAGGAACTTTCTGTTTGTTTATTAAACACACATGTATTAACGTTTCCGTATTAATACAATTATAGCATGCAAAATAAACATCTATCATATACTTGGAATACACATAATAAACACTTTATTATTGCCTCTCAGGGCATATTCCCTTCAGTCTCCCACTTGCACTAGAGACAATAATCTAGTTACATAGTGATAAATCTAACACCCATTGAGTTCTGGTGTTGATCATGTTTTGCTCTAGGGAGAGTTTTAGTCAACGGATCTGCTACATTGAGATCCGTATGTACTTTACAAATCTTTATATCTCCATCCTTGACATGCTCGCGGATGGAGTGAAACCGGCGCTTAATATGCTTGGAATGCTTGTGATACCTTGGCTCTTTGGCATTGGCAATGGCACCATTGTTGTCACAATAGATCACCATTGGGTCCAATGCGTTTGCCACCACTCCTAGTTCGGATATGAACTCCTTCATCCAAACTGCTTCCTGAGCCGCTTCTGAAGCAGCAACATATTCAGCCTCCGTTGTTGATCCCGCTACCACAGGTTGTTTGGAGCTCCTCCAACTAACCGCTCCGCCATTCATGAGAAATACGTATCCGGATTGAGACTTAGAGTCATACGGATCGGTGTCAAAGCTAGCGTCGACATAACACTTAGCGACGAGCTCTTCTTCACCTCCGTATACAAGAAACATATCCTTAGTTCTTCGTAAGTACTTAAGGATATTCTTGACCGCTATCCAGTGTTCCGAACCTGGATCCGATTGGTACCTACTAGTCAAACTAATAGCATGTGCCACATCCGGTCTTGTACATAGCATGGCGTACATTATAGAGCCTATGGCTGAAGCATAGGGGACTTTGTCCATTATCTCTCTTTCTTCCGCCGAAGCCGGACTTTGAGTCTTACTCAATGTCTTGCCTTGCAACATAGGTAAGAACCCCTTCTTACTTCCGTCCATTTTAAACTTCTTTAAAATCTTATCAAGGTATGTACTTTGCGATATCCCTATTAGGCGCCTAGATCTATCTCTATAGATCTTTATGCCTAATATGTATGACGCTTCACCTAGGTCCTTCATTGAAAATTTGCTGTTTAGATAACTTTTAACACTGTTTAAAAGATCTATATCATTTCCGATCAATAATATGTCATCCACATATAATATCAGAAATGCCACATTGCTCCCACTCACTTTCTTGTAAATACAAGCTTCACCATAAGTTTGGACAAATCCAAACTCTTTGATCACCTCATCAAAGCGGAGATTCCAACTTCGTGATGCTTGCTTCAATCCATAGATGGATCGCTGAAGCTTGCACACCTTGTTAGCATCCTTAGGATCGACAAAACCCTTTGGTTGTATCATATACAACTCTTCTTCAATATTACCATTGAGAAACGCGGTTTTGACATCCATCTGCCATGTCTCATAATCGAAATATGCAGCAATTGCTAACATAATCCTAACTGACTTTAGCATCGCTACGGGAGAGAAAGTCTCATCGTAGTCAACTCCTTGAATTTGTCGAAACCCCTTTGCCACAAGTCGAGCTTTATAGACGGTCACATTAGCATCAGCATCAGTTTTCCTTTTGAAAATCCATTTGTTCTCCACGGCCTTTCGGTCGTGAGGTAATTCCACCAAGTTCCAAACTTGATTTTCATACATGGATTCCATCTCGGATTTCATGGCTTCTAACCATTTGTTGGAATCCGGGCTCATCATCGCTTCTTCATACGTCACAGGGTCATCATTTTCATCAAACATGAAATTCATGACAGGATTTCGGTACAGCTCGGGAGCTGCACGCGTCCTGTTTGACCTGCGAGGTTCGGTAGTACTCTCTTTCGGAGTTTCATGATCATTATCATTAGTTCCCTCTTCAACAGGTGGAGCCAACTCCGGAACAACTTCCGGCGCTGCGCTACTCGCCATACTTTGAAGAGAAGGTTCCACAACCTCTTCGAGTTCTACCTTCCGACTACTCACACCTTTCGCGAGAAACTCTTTCTCTAGAAAGGATCCATTCGTGGCAACAAAAACCTTGCCCTCGGATCTGTGATAGAAGGAATACCCAATAGTTTATTTAGGGTATCCTATGAAGACGCATTTTTCCGCTTTGGGTTCGAGTTTATCCGGTTGAAGTTTCTTCACATAAACATCGCATCCCCAAACTTTAAGAAATGACAGCTTAGGTTTGTTTCCAAACCACAATTCATACGGTGTCTTTTCAACGGATTTAGATGGTGCCCGATTTAAAGTGAATGCAGCAGTTTCTAGTGCATAACCCCAAAATGACAACGACAAGTCCGTCAGAGACATCATAGATCGAACCATATCTAATAAAGTACGATTACGACGTTCCGACACACCATTTCGCTGTGGTGTTCCGGCAGGTATGAGTTGTGAAACAATTCCACACTCTTTCATGTGAGTGTTAAACTCGTAACTTAGATACTCACCTCCACGGTCGGACCGTAGAAATTTGATCTTTCTATTACGATGATTTTCCACTTTATTCTGAAATTCCTTGAACTTTTCAAATGTTTCAGACTTGTGTTTCATCAAGTAGATATAACCGTATATACTCAAATCATCCGTGAAAGTAACAAAATAACAATATCCACCTCGTGCCGACACACTCATTGGACCACATACATCAGAATGTATGATTTCCAATAAATCTGTCGCCCGTTCCATTGAACCGGAAAACGGCGTTCTAGTCATCTTGCCCATAAGGCATGGCTCACATGTATCAAATGATTCATAATAAAGTGATTCCAAAAGTCCATCCGAATGGAGCTTCTTCATGCGTTTAACGCCAATATGACCTAGACGGCAGTGCCACATATATGCGGATATATCATCATTAAGTTTAATCCTTTTAGCATCAACATTATGAATATGTGTAACATTATCTTCGAGATATAATAGAAATAAACCATTCATCATCGGTGCATGACCATAAAAGATTTCATTCATATAAATGGAACAACCATTGTTCTCGGATTTAAATGAATAACCACTTCGCATCAAACACGATCCAGATACAATGTTCATGCTCAGTGCAGGCACCAGATAACATTTATTCAAGTTTATAACTAATCTCGACGGTAAGTGGAGAGGCAGCGTTCCGACGGCGATCACATCAATGCTTGATCCATTGCCGACACGCATCTTGACCTCACCCCTTGCTAGCGGTCGCTTGTTCCGCAGCCCCTGATTCGAGTTACAAATATTAGCAACTGAACCGGTATCAAATACCCAGGTGCTACTGCGAGCACTAGTCAAGTACACATCAATAACATGTATATCATATATATCTTTGTTTGCCTTGCCGGCCTTCTTGTCTGCCAGATACTTGGGGCAGTTGCGCTTCCAGTGGCCAGTCCCCTTACAATAGTAGCACTCGGAATCAGACTTAGGTCCAACTCGGGGTTTCTTTTCAGGCGCGGCAACAGGCTTGCCGCCTTTACTTATCTTCCGTTTTCCCTTCTTGTCTTTCTTGAAACCAGTGTTCCTATTGATCATCAACACTTGATGTTCCTTTTTGATCTCCACTTCTGCAGTTTTAAGCATTGACAGAAGCTCGGGGAGAGACTTCTTCATGCCTTGCATAGTATAGTTCATCACGAAGCTCTTATAGCTAGGTGGCAGATACTGCAGAACACGATGGATGCCTAAGTCAATGGGAATCGATATTCCCAAGGACACAAGCTTATCGGCGTAACCCGACAACTTGAGTACATGCTCACTAACGGAGCTGTGCTCTTCCATCATGCAGCTAAAGAACTTTTCTGAAGCGTTGTAGCTCTCTACAAGAGCATGTGTGTCGAAAATCATTTTCAACTCACCCATTGTATGAAATGCATTGCCGTTTTCGAAACGCTTTCGAAGTTCCGGCTCTAGCCCATACAATATGCCGCAATGAACTAAGTTGTGGTCCACCTGACGAGTCTGATAGACATTCTTCTCCTCGTCAGGGGCATCATCAAAAGGTGGGGGGCCTAACGGCGCTTCTAGCACATATTACTTTTGTGCAGCACAGAGGAGAATCCTCAAATCCATGGCCCATTCGGTAAAGTTGCTACCGTTCGTTGCTAGTTTCTCTTTCTCCATGAACACATTGAAATTAAAAGCAGGTGGTGCCATCTACAACAGAATTTGTAAAGTTTAGACTAAGTGTATGATAGATTGAATTCAACTAATTGAATGAACTCCCACTCAAAAACGACATCCCTCGTGCCTTTTTGGTGATTACATGAACCAAATCCACTACACCAAGTCCGATCATCACGTTAGTCGGTATAGCTTCAAAGGCGAGCATCAAATGGGCATCATATCAACTATATGACTCATGATTAACCTTTCGGTCTGTGTTCCGAGTCCATGTCTGTACATGCTAGGCTCGCCAAGTTAGAACCTTAGTATTCGCGTGTGTAACTGTTTTACACCCGAAATATGGTCGTGGATCCAAGAACACCCGATCATCACGTGATGTCTTGGAGCGATGAAAACATAGTCGGTGCATACTAAAGGAAGAACACATTCTTATCTTGATATTTAAATGAGGGATCATCTTATTATGCTAACAAAGCGCTAAACAAGCAATATAAGATGCTATCAAACATCATATGTTTATTAGTGAAATGATATGGTTCCCGCAGATGATCTTTATCATGTGCATCGTGGTATGATCACTATCATACCTATATGTGTAAATCCAAGGTCTATGGATTTTACACGCTATGTGTGTTGTAAGAGTATCATCTCATACTTCTACTTACAACACTACCATATCATAACACTAGCCCAGCAACAATCTAAACTAGACGCCTCTAATTTATCCATTGCAAGTTTTACGTGGCTTAGGGCTTTCGAGATAGAACCGTTCTTACCTACGAACATGAACCACAACGAGGATAATCAAATTGTTGACAACTCGCTTGCAAAATAGATATTGACTATAGTAGGAGAGACAGACACCCGCTAACCACTTATGCAAACTAGTTGCATGTCAAGCGTGGAACAGGTCTCATGTGCGAGGACATGTAAAGTTTGTCCGGGCCGCTTCATCCCACTATGCCACCAATATCCAAAATTACAACAAAGGAGCAACATGTAACTACCTCGGTGAATTACGCTCCTAGTTACAAGCCTGGATGAGCGGAAATGGTTGAAATAGTACGGTGGGGCCCAAATGCCACTCACAGGTAGACCTTTCGGCCGTCCCAACCATTTCCAATTCATCGGGGCAAGAACGGGCGGCGTAATCGGCAGGCGAAGGGATCAACTACATACACAAATGAGTATGTATGCAAGCCACCATACAATAGTACATCAGAGCCATTCCATCTAAAAAGAAAGGAAATATAGCAACGCCATACGGCAAGATTCAAATGTCCTAGATAGATATAATAGTTTAGGATATCTCCTCATACATCAAACATCAGAGTATCAGGCGGAAGCGGCAAACAAGATCCGAGTACGGATAAGAAGCAAATCGGCATAAGATGCCCCATAAATAAGCACATCCCGCCCACAGATCTCACGGATCCCCGATCCCGGAATCTCTACACCGAACGATCGTTGCCCACATCATCCGCCTCCTCCACCCAGTATCCATCTTGTGTGTGTACCTGTTCATCTGAATCAAATAATTTATCGTGTGAGACCCTAGGGGTACTCAGCAAGTCTTTATGCCTCTAAAGGGGACACAACCTGGGGTGATGCAATTGCAGCAAAAGATAAACCCTAATAATTCTATAGATACTCGCTAACCATCCGCCTAACCAAAGATAGACGGATGTCCGTGAATTAATGACAACAGTTATAACAGTAATATCACCAGATCCATCCTCCTCCTCGCTTACCGACGAGGAAGCGGACGAACAACCCCCCATCCGTTGGCAGTTTTATTAACCATTCCATGAGTGTTGCACTATTTACTAGTCAGTTATTTAGTCAAGTTAAAAGCGGTACTTTAGTTATGCTTGTCTATGGTCGAGAAACTGTGCTCCAAGTCGTCCATAACCGCGGACACGGCTTTCAGAAAGTTTTACCCTGCAGGGGTGCACAAATAGCAACACACACTCGATCAACCTCGGAAAAACCAAATCAAAACCCAATGAGGCCTTCACGACAAAGCAATCACAGGATTCAGAAATATTTCAGGGGGCCACCCCACTGAGTACACCCGCAACGAAGTTAGCTGACTCCGAGACGGACTCAAGGTTTGCGCCAGTGGCTATAAACGACTGGGAACCCAAAACTGGGCTTGTCGATACCGCGAAAACACTCCGCTTACCTAAACAGTACAGGTGCTCCTCGCACAATCATAATAAAGCAGTAAAGCATGGCATAAGTACAGGATAGTAAATAAAACCTCAAACTAGTTTGTGGCCCCAAGAAATAAGACTGAATCAAGCTCTGGCTCAGGGGGGTCCCATAAACCTCCCGGATGTGGATAGCGCGAATAATCAAGGAACAGGAATCAAGTACTCGGGGTCCTACGGGACACAAGTGAGCAAGAAAAACCAAATAGCAGATATTGCTCACCGGTGCCACTTTCATTAGTTATCCCATTACTACTCAAGTTAAGTTGTTTAGGTACCTCGTTATCCAACAGACACTCACATACCCTACACATGCTGTTCTACGACTCGCATGGCTCAAACAACTCCTGTAGTAATGGCTCATGGGATGGAGGAACAAGCTTCGGTGGGGTTTAATAGTAAAGGCTATGCAATACATGGGATTCAATTTAATGCAATCGCGACTCAATGATGCAAGAATAAGATAGAGGCAATAGGTACTGTATGTATGCAAGCATGTGGTAGTGCTTGCCTGGCAACTCAGTTGAAGCGAGAGAAGGATCTGGGTAGTGCTCCTGGTTCTCTTGATATATCCCTTGCTCAGCGTCTATTCGAAGAAGAACCAAACAAACAAGGGCCAACATAAATAAAGTGCACAAGCATAGGAATAAAATGCGTCAAGCAAACAATCATGCCATGATGAATGATGCACAAGTTGCATGGCAATAAGGTAGCATGGCATGGGTGAGGTGTAGAATACAAGAAGTAAACATTTTATTGAGTTTTGGCCATATTTTATCCTCATATTAGTTGCTGTTTACATTATATTTATATGATGCATGCTGCAATTCAGAACATGGAATGCATAAACAGAAAGGTCTCGTCGAGCTGATAATTTTAGACATATCATTTGTTAAATTTGGAGTTATCATTCAAAAGTTATTAATTAATTAAGAAAAGGGCATTTTGTGGTAATTTTAATCAACTTGGAAATTTAAAGTGTTCAAATAATATTTTGAATGGCATATTTGAAATCCTCCCATTTTTTTGATTTGAAAACATATATTATTTGTAATATTTGAATTCATATTTTAAAAGTTATTATAATTCTGATTTGAATTTTGAATTTGAATTAATTTGAAAAGATTTGATTTATATAGAATTTCAGAAAAGCTTTTGTCACTCAGTCAGACGCTAGCCTTAGTCACTGATGGGTGGGCCAGTGCTGATTGGGACACATGCATTAGTGGGTGCACCTGGCCGAGGCTTACAGGTGGGGCCGAGCTGGAGCGCGGGTTAAGAAAAATAAAAGCCAGGGGGGTATGCGCAAAAGGCCACAACCACTGTTTTTCTTCTCTGACGAAACTGACGGTGCGCACGGCGACAGCGGGCGCGCGGCGCGGGCGGGGGTCGATCTCTGGACCTGGGACTCGCGCGCGGAGGCGCTGACCACTGCGGCTAGGCTGGGTAGTTGTCTGGGAGGTATGCGCGGCCTAGGTGAGGTGTCTGCGAGGCGCAGCGGCGATCAGACGACAACGCCGCCGGCACGCAGCGTGTTCGATGAAACGCAAATCGGCCCTAGACGACGACAGCGCGGCGGAGCATGTCCAGGAGGGTTGGGGGCTCACCGCGGGCTCGACGGTGGGTTCTGATCGGGGTGGGGAGCGTCGGATCGGCGACGAGGCTCACGAACGGCAGCTAGGGTTTCGTCGGGCGGCGTCGGCCTGGGGGGCTTCTGGTCCTGCTCCTCCTCGCTGGGGCGTACGGGGCGGTTGCAGAGGACCGCCTCGCCCTCCTAGATCACCCCCTCGACGATCTTGACGGCCGGAGCGACGTGGACGGCGAGGTGCTGGCGGCGGGTGGCGACGACTGTTGGTGGCCGGAGAGGAAGAAGGAGGAGGGGTAGATGGCTCGGGCCAGATCTGGGAGAGGCAGAGATGCCGTGTGGGAGGGGAAAGAAGGAGGGAGAAGAGGAGGATGCCGTGGGGGAGGTGGGGGAGATAAAGGTGCTCTCGGCCACCTTTGTCCTCTCCCTCACGTGCTTGGTCGGGGCAGTAGCAGGGGGAGGGGATGGAGGCTGCCAGGTGGGGTCATGGCGAGGCCAGGGAGGCAGGGCAGGCTCGGGCTAGGGGGCCACAAGGCAGGGAGAGAAGAGAGGGAGAGAGGGTAGGCTCGGGTTGGAGCTCTAGGGTAGGAGGGATGGGGTGGCTCGGGCTAGGGTTTGCTTGGGTGGTAGCTAGGTGGCATGGTGGGGCTAGCTAGGTGAGAGGGAGGGAGAGGCCGAGAGAGAGAGAGGTAGGTTTAGGGTTTAGATAGGAGAGGGGGTATGGTGATAGGGTAGGTGATTAGGGGGGTAGGGTTTAGGGTTAGATGGGGGAAGGGAGATGGTTTCCTCTTGGCAAACTCAAGCAAGCACAAGATCAAACCAAGCTAGACCCAACAAGAGGGAGAGGTGGTGATATGTTTTTAAGCAAGATTACTAAGTCCAAGCCCAAGAGGAGTGGTAGAGAGAGAGATGATCCATGCAAAAATCAAATAAAATTCAAATGACAAGCAAAAGGTGGTACTTGCATGGGCCATGCATAAATAATTAATACCATGCTTATTTTGTGAAAACAAGATTATTTACATGGCATTGTTCTTATGCATTCCAAAATGTGGAGTAAGGCCCAAGCAAAAGAATTTGAGTGGGATCCACCAAACCCACATGAGCTAGAATAAAACCAAAGAAAAGAATTACAAGCTCATGGGTTATTGGAATGGTGGAAGAATAAGGTGGTGACAATAAAGGTGGTGGAGTGGAACAAAAGATATGCCCCCAACTCAACTTGGGCATTTAACCAATATATCAAGAACCAAATACAATATCAAGAGGCAAATACAAATAATAATGCATATGAGATAAGAACCAAAACAAAAAGGGTTTTTGTATGATGCTCAAATGCAAGGTGGCATGATGACATGAGCATGATAACATGATGATGCAACAATTATATGTAGGAAGTAGCCATTATATTACTAAACCAAGTAGCATTATAGTTGTTAGACAAATGGGATGCTACACAACAACATGATCATCATCGCCCACATACTCATATGTGTACTACCCGTGTAAAGTATCTACGCATAAATCCGGCTCAGATACCACTGTAGGGTTCGCAGCATAGAAAACAAAAAAATTCCTACGATGTGAACTATATACCAAGATCTATCTACTAGATACAAACAACGGGCGGATGTATATCCGTAGAGAACATACCCTTGAAGACCGACAAAGCTTAACGAGTTCAACTCGTGGTTGATGTAGACGATCTCTTGCCGATCTCAAGATCGAGAGGAAGTCCAAGCGCCGCAAATCAGCAGCGCATCCGTGCTCGCACACACGTTCGAGGCACCGAGCAACCTCCGCCTCCTCGCTCCAGCGATGCAGCGGAAGCACAACTCTTTCTTGCCGAATAGCCACCGGGAACATGTATCTCGCTAGTCCGAGACCATGGGGGATAAATTCTAGAGGGGGGGAGAGATCCTTCACGAGGAGGTGCGAGAGACAAGTGAGGAGGGGGGCTCCTTTTATAGGAGGAGGGGGGGCACCCAAGGGGGTGGCCGCCGGCCATGGGGGCTGCCCCCTCCCCTCCTTCATTCATGTGGGTGGACAATCCACTCACAAAATGCCCTTTAAAATCCCTCCACTCAAAAGTCCACTCAAATTCCCATTAAATTTCCACCAAATTTAATGCAAACTCTCATTAAATAAAACTCTTTTATTTTATTCAGAATTTTGTCAATTACTTTAATGACAAACGTTCACAAATAACCCCTTGCTAGAATTCTATTTCACATGCATAACCACTTTATGCAATTTCACCCGAAAACCTGTTTCGGTATCTAGTGAAATAAATTCCTGCGCTTGTTCATTCTTTCGGCATGAAACATTTGCTCCAATTGGATGTCGGTGTCTCTTAAGTGTGTCACCCTATGGTTCGTGAATAATGCGGACATGATCGAGACCCCTCTCGGATCAATAATCAGAAGCGGGATCTGGAGACCCATACTGACTCCCACACATTCAACGATGACTTTCTTGTGATCGTCGGAACCTTTTACGCTAGTATCTTAATCCCTTTGTTTCACGATATATTACATGTCCGAGATTCGATCATCGGTATCTCCATACCTAGTTTGATCTCGTTACCGACATGCACTCTTTTCTCGTTCCTGTGATATAACATTCTAGTGATCAAATCACTTGCTTGCAAGCTAATCAATGTGATATCACCGAGAGGGCCTAGAGTATATCTATCCGTCATCGGGATGAAAAAATTACACTCTCGATCCATGAGCCTCAACATAACACTTTATTAGTTCTGAATCCATCTTTATAATCACCCTGTTACGGTGTGACGTTTGATGTTATCAAGAAACTCTTCCGGTGTTAGTGATTGACATGATCTCATGGTCTAAGGATTAGGATCACTTCGTAAGTTGTTATAGCAATATAAACTCAATGACTTTGATCGTAATGTTATACTTCGGATGAATGTACATCACACCATTACACTAATGCTGTGATCCCGTTATTAACAACATCCAATGTCCATGATCAGGAAACCTTGATCATCTTGTTAATCAACGAGCTAGTTTATGAGAGAGGCATAACTAGGAACTTTCTGTTTGTTTATTAAACACACATGTATTAACGTTTTCGTATTAATATAATTATAGCATTCAAAATAAACATCTATCATATACTTGGAATACACATAATAAACACTTTATTATTGCCTCTCAGGGCATATTCCCTTCAGATGACCCTCTCTTCGGAGATGTGCGCTGTGGAGTTCTTTGTGTTGGACCAGCGTAGTATGTACGAGCGAATGGATTCGCCCGTTCGTTGAGTGCAGGCTCGAAACTCTTCGATTGAGGCAGGCCTCTTGCTGGTGCCTTTGAAGTTTCGGATGAAGCTGTAAGCTAGCTCATCCCAGCTTCGGATGGACCCTGAAGATAGGCTACTGAGACAGATCCGGGCTGCGCATGTCAGCTGCAGCTGAAGGCATTGCATGGCAGTCTCGTTGTTTCCACCGTGCAGTTTGACGTATGATAAGTGGTCGATGAGCCAAGCCTTTGGGTCTTGAGTGCCGTCGAACTTCAGAGTATCCGAAGGAAGCTTGAAATTTCGTGGCATCCGTGTCCGCCGGACGGATCTGCTGAAGCATCGGGCTCCGCAGAGTTCTCCTTCGTCTTCGTCCATCTCGGATTCAGACGAGCATGCGCGCTTGGCTCGCGCTTTGTCGATTTTGCGCTGTGTGAGCGCGTCTCTGGCGTCGTAGTCGCGGTTGCGGTGGCGCGAACTCTTCTTCCTTCGAGGAAGGTCATGTTCCTCTTCTTCGGATGAAGGGGTGGGGCTGCGGTCGAACCTGACCGGAGCTTTCTTCTTCGGCTCCGTGGGAGCTTCCTGGTGGAGCGCAGCTCCGACGAGTCCGAGTCCGGTAAGTGAGGACTTGTGCATGGCCCTCTTCGGGTCTCCCTCTGGAGGTGGGTGAGATGCATGGTACGCAGTGGCTGCCATGATCGCAGCCTGCGGCGTTTTCGGGATGACGTTGCCGTCGGCGTCCATCTCCATAAAGGATGTGTGGAGGGTTTGGGTCACCTCCCGGTGCTCATTGGGGTCCATGTTTTCCACCCGAGAGCGGTGCTTGTTGCCTTGGTTGGCGTTCGAGCTGGAGCCGATGCCCATGGCGGAGAGCGCAGCTCGTCGCGCGCTGGACTCTGAGGCTGCTTGCTTGCGCTTGTTGAGCACCTCCTGCATCTTGACCTGCTTCTTGTGCTCCTCGATCAGGAGCAGGTGGTAGGCCATCAGCAGATCCCGGGAGGAGTCTGCAGGTAGTACGATGTTGCCCGCCACGGCATTGCGGGCCTGGGCCCATCCCTCTTTGCTAAGGCGGATGACATGACCGTTTGTTTCCCCTTCGGGTGGGGGGGACTAGCTTCTTCTATTCCCGCTGTTTCGTTCTGGCGGGTTAGGTGGCGGGTTGGGCGGCGGATTGGGTGTTTGCTGATCCACGTCGCTCTGGATGACTACGGCGCATTGGTAGCACTCGTAGATTGGTCCGCTGCTGCCGCAGCTTTCAGATCCGGAACCGTAGGTCCCTGCATCCGATGGCGGATCGCACATATCGGAGTTGCAGCTGCTGCTGTCGTAGGAATCATCTGTTGATGATGTTGTGCGTAGCACGGGGTGTGGGGTCCATGAAGCGGGCCTGATTGATGGTAGGGGCACCCGCTCAGGGAGGCGGAGAGTGCCAGTTTGCCCCACCTGGAAGCAGAAGCTCCCGAACAAGATTTCGAGTTCGTCGCCTACAGGTTCGAAATCCTTCATGGTGGCCGGTGAGTGGGCGGTGAAGTCGAAAGCGCCGAAGAGGAGGTGACTCTCCGTCGCCGCAGAGTTGTAGATCGATCGGGTTGGGACCGTCACGACCGCACAATCAACGTCCCCAGTTCCCACAGACGGCGCCAATTGACGAGGTTTGATCTCATCAATGCCCATTGTTATGGACTTGGGTTTTGGAGAATATGGGGATGCTAGAGATCGTGGAACGGTTAGAAAACAAGCAACACGGGAACACAAGGTTTACCCAGGTTCAGGACCCCGGAGGGAAAACCCTACTCCTGCTTGTCTGCTCTTGATTACGGCGGAACCGAAGGTTACAGGGGTGCGCAGATGCAATCTGGCATGGAGGTGTGTATGCGAAAGTATGAGAGAGAGATCTAGGTCGTGCCCTCCTAGCCTTTATATAGACTCAGGCAGGTCCCGGGCATAGACCTAGTCGGTTACAAGTTCTAGGGTTTTACCTTTTTGAATTTCCTATCTACGCTAGTCTTGCTCTCCAAGGATCCGAAGGCGTCATGGGCCTTGGCCACCCGAAAATCCTCATGGGCCGGCGTAAATCTGCCATAGGCTTTCCTTGGGCTGGACCAGGTATGCTGAGATCACGTACACGTAGGGTATAACCATGTCACCTACAAGCACATAAATTCATTTGTTAGCAACATGAACACAAATTATGTGCATTTGTGACCAAAAGGAGATGCAAAACAAACACACATAGTCACTGATAGCTATGCCACCTGGTGGTGCTAGGCGCACTTGCTCCATAGCTCCATTCCAATGGCTACGACATTCTTTGATCATGTCCCACCATCCTTGTAGGGATCTATACGAGTGAGCTATCGGTGAAGCAACCCGATGCATGAGCTTGAAGAATTTGTCCTCGATCTTTTGCCAATAGCTTGCGGTGACCCAGCACACCACTACATATGTAGTACACTATAGTCATTGACATGACATCCACAGAACACCATTCTGTAAATATCACATCCCTCGGAGTGGTACAACAAAATCATTACGGGTCCATATTACAAACATTCACACATTATTATTATTACAATACCAGAAGTTTAAGACTTCAAAAGGATTCAACTTACAAACCAAAATATAAAGTGTTTTTAGCGGAATTTAAAAGTAGTAACTCCAACTAGGAGTTGAGCTCAGCAGCTTATTCTATAGAGTTCATGCTGCTTGGCTCTGTCGGTTACTACTAACTAGGATACTTAGTTGGACTCGTTGTCGTCGACACCATAGCGGATTTCGTAATCCACTCCTTCAACACCTCCTGACAGGTCAGGATCCTCGTAGAACATATCTTCTTGGCATTCGGTTGCATACATTGGAACGTCTTCAGGATCCTCATAGTCTAAGCAAGGGATCAAAGGAAAGGATGAGTAACAGCGTTACCCAGCAAGTTTATTATATTCAAGGTGGGAAGTTTGATGCTCTAACTACCACCTCGGACTATGACCGACTTCTTTTCAACTTCTTGAGAGCAGATTCTGGGACCAGAATCATAGAAGCCCAAAAGAATGGGTCCGATTTTATCTAGATTATTTCCACCGAGAAGCTGGTTTCATGTGTAAAGTGAGAATCGGGTCGAACCTCAATTCTGGGGTGATTCCCCTTAGAGAAACGAAACGTTGTCCATCTGTAGATATGTCGTTGGTCAGAATTACATAGAATTTCCACCGCCAAGAATTAGGAGAAAAGAAGGAAAAAAGGCAGCGCTCAGCCGACTGGTTCCCCCCGCATGCGTACGCATCGAGCGGGTTCCTCGTTGCGCCTCTGCTGCCGCCGCCAGCTTCCGTCGTCGCTGCAGCTCCCCCTCTCGCGAGTCTGCCGCCGCCCTGAAGCTCTACTCGCCAGACGTCGATGCCGCCCCGACCCTCCTCGCCAGACGCCGCTGTCGCCCCTGCCCTATCCTCGCCAGATGTCGCCGCCGCCTCGACCCTCCTCGCCAGATGCCTCGCTCGACCCTCTCCTCGCCAGACGCCACCGACCAACGCCCTGCCCCGTCGTTCGTCGTGTCGTCCGCGACTCACAGACTAACCTCGCCATGGACTCCTCTCAGGCCCGTCGCCGCGACCGCCGACGCTGCCACCGCCCGCCGTCGTCCAACCCGGCTCGGCACACCGCGCGACTCCCGCAGCCGCGACCTCATCCGCCGCGCGGGCTCGTTCCCCTTCCCCGCAATCGCCGTCCCATTGGCCTTCCGAGTGTGGTGTTTTGAGGCTTTCTCTTGCTGTCGTGAGCGCGCACGTGGTGTTTGTAGGAATGCCGACGAACCCATGTTCTTACTGGTAATTCTTATTGTACATGATTCTGCTAGTAATTCCTATTGTTCTTCTATTTCAATCTCTTTTCAATGTATGGTAAATGAAACTGTGTTCGTCTATTGTTATTATTGTAGTAATGTCGCAATCACTAAGAGATTTCTTTTAATTTGGCATGTAATGATTATACAAATTATGGTATCTATGTCATGTGACTATTTATAATTTTCATTATTCATTTCTATGTCATTAGCTGCTAAGGAATAGCATACACATGTTGGTATCATAGTTTTTAAGATCACATATGAAATTTAGGGGCATTGTAGACATTTCAGAAGTCAACACATCAAACAAGCTAATTTTTTACAAGCCAAAAAGAAGGGTCCAACCTGGCTTCTATGAGCTTCTCCCACCACAGATTTTCCCCATGATTCTCCAGAAGCTATCTTCTTCGGAATCTTAAGCTAAAAAGAAGGGGGCCTATAAGTCCTTGGCACTATGCAGTTTTTGTAAATCTTTCTTCAAAGATTGATTTTATTATAAAAAAAATCTATGATCATCAGCCTTCACAGGTTGACCAGAACTTTCATGGAGTTCCCTTTCTGCCGCGTTCGCAGCTCCTTCCCGGAACAGGGAGTAGCAAGTTACAATTCTTATACTCTGCAGAGGTGCGTTACTTTATCCATGAGAGATCAACTCCTTGTTGCACAACCGGACGTACTTTTCCGTCCACAATTCCATGATGTGGGGCCTAGTAGTTGGTCCAAGCCAATCACTGCCCCCTTCGCAACCTCGCATGCCTCCTTGGTGTACACCATGCCCACATATTGAATTACAGCAATGGTTTGTACAAACCGTTAGATGCCAGAACTATCGTGGGACATTGAGGGTTCCCACCCATATGCTGCATATCCTCTACGAATTACTAATTAATATGCACGCTACGAGGATAACAGCCACGACCTGCACATCCGGCTACATGCGAGAGGAAGAAGATACAACTGACTTCTCTGTCTCATTCCAAATTTCATGGCTAACGCGTGATATACGACGCTAGAATCACTCATGTCATGGGTTATTAAGTCTCTAATTGATCATCATTGTTGCAAATAGAACCCTAAGTTCTATCGCTCCATTATATCATCACTTAGGATGATATCTAAGATTTCTTTATTTGTGAAAATAATATTTTATTTCTTTAGAGTATATATGATAACACACAATTTGCAAATACTTTGATAAAGACTCTTCAAAGGATATGAGCAAGTGATGAACTTGCCTTGTGATTGCAAGGTAGTGAAGTCTGATGCTTGCACTGGACCTTGAGCTTCTATGTCTACAAAAACATCATTATTGCCCGGTACAGGATAATATTTAAAGAAGCAAAATGATTATGCAAAGTAATGTAATGCATTATTTAGCTTTATATGTATTCTCCCCCATTTATTTAAATTATAAAATCCTTTTTAATAATAAAGGATTTATAAATATTAATTTTTTTAATATTTATTGAATATTGTATTCTTTTATTTATTTCATTTTATTAGAATTCTATTAATTTAATAATTCCTTTAAGAATTATTCTTTAAATACCAAAAATTGTTATTAAATATTTGTTTGGTATTTTTATAAAATACTACAATATTAATATATAATGAAAGTGATTTTTATTTATTTTTATCAACTTTCATTAATTTTGTAAAATTCCATAAGGAATATATATATATTACAAAATTCTTAATAAAATTTGTATGTCTAAAATTTTATTTCTTAATTTATTTGGATAGTTTGGATTATTGTGAATCCAAAAATATTTTATTTATAATTTTTGGATTTTTATTTTATTTTCTAGAATTTATTTAAGTTTAGGGGCATTTTGATCTTTTTCCATTTATTAAAACAGGCTCTAAGTGATTTGGGCTGACTGTTTGGGTTTATTGGGCCCTTGTGGCCTAGTAGGACAGAGCCAAAACGATACCCCAAAGGGGTCCTGGCCTAATCCAGCCCACTCCCCCTGTAACTCGTTCGACCTCATCTCTCTCTTCTCCTCCTCGACCCCGTGGTCGATGGCGCCGCCGTCGTGCGCTTCTCACCGCCGTGGTCCTCCCTGGCCGCTGCTGTGATGCAGGGCGAGGTTGTCGACCACGCTCTACCCTCCTGTCCAATTCAATTTGGCTCTAGAGCTTTCCCGTGGCCAGACTAGCTCCATCCCGAACCCTAGGGTTTGGGTTGGTGTTGGTGCTGTCGTCGCCGCTGCTGCCATGTGCTGTGGTGGTGCTCCTCGCCTCCAGGCGTGGCTGTGGTCGCCGCCTCGGCGTGGTGTGGGTCGCAGCGCCCCCTTGGGGGTGCTCCCCGTGCCGCTGTGCTCATCGTCGACCTCTGCTTCTTCTTCTCAGCCACAGCAACATTTAGTAAGTAAACCTTCTTCTCCTCGTGTCCTCTGTGCTAGGCCACCCTGTGCTATGTGTTGGTAGTGGCCACTCCTGGCTAGTGTTATTTCCTGATTAGGGATGTGTATCCTGCTTAGGGTTCATATCCCTCTGTGGATTAGGCATCTCACTAGTTGGATCATGTATGGATGATTCCTAATCATGATGAGTGGGGTTTGCTGTGGATTGTTGCTTATGATTAGCTATGATGATGCTAGTGGTTTACTAGATGATTCCATTGGTTAAATTGATAAGGTTCAGATGATAAGGTTGCTCTGGAATCATTACTTGGGGATTCTAGTGATTTGAGAGCTCACCACTGTCACTGCTTGGTAAATGACAGTGATTTTTGTGTGATGAAGTCACTGTATTTGTACTGTCGGTTTAAGAATTCATATATAGCTTCAGATCAAATGGTATCTTACGGTGAAGATATGTATATGGATTTTCCTGATTATGATTCCTATGATTAATGTCAGGAAAATGATTTTATAGTTGGCTATGAGTGTAACTGTGAAAGTTGAATGTTTAACCTGCTTAGTTTAGAAACTGTTCTTGTGACACCATCCTTGTATGGCACACAAGATTAGATTCTATTACTTGGTTTGGTTTTGTTCAAGCTTAAAATTAGCTTGGCATTATAGATAAGTGGAATCTTCTTTCCTTGCATCCCTAGAACCCATGATGTTGGTCTGAGGTTTAGGGATTAGGCCCTTATCTTGTTATTTCTCATGGATTGGTTCTGGTAGTGATATCAGCTACTAATTCTTGAGTGAAAGTTGGAAAAATGATTGGTTTGCTTATAGCTTAATGTTGGTGCATATAGTTTATGAAATCTGAGGTGCTACTCCATTAGGAGATGTGCCCAAATTTTATAAGCTATTTGAGAACATTTTGGAATAGATATGAGTTGTTGATGATCACCAGGATCTATGATTCTAGTCTGAGATTCTGGTGTATGTGGTAGAGTTTACTACTGGCCTTATATTTTAAATTTCCTCTATGATAGGTTCACCCTATTTGGGTGATAACTGAGAGGTTTAATTTTTAAAACAACACATGCTTTTTTGTTTGAATATGATGAACAGAATATGTGGGTGTTTTATGATGCTCACCACACTTGGGTGTTGTTGTTGCAAGTTGTTGATCTTGTGACTAGCTTGATCTGGTGATTTTCCTGATACTTCCAGCTCCTGGACTTGTCCTTGATCTAGCTCTCCACCTCCTGGTCCTAGTGGCTTGATCTTGTCCTTGATCTCCACCTGATCTACTCCCTCCTTATGTCACCATCTTGGTGAGATGATCCAGGGTTTGGTTGGTGTGATCTGGTTTGGCTTTGCTAAGTTGAGTGTGTTCTTGGTGTGTAAGAACAGGGAAATGGTGTGGGGTTGGCTTGCCCACGGCTGTGCTGTGTAGTTTTGTGTGTGTGGCCTGTTGATGCTGTGCTGACAGCATACACCATGCAGTTTGGTGTGTGTGTGTGTGTTGTCTGTGTGTCTGCTGCATGCTGTGGATATGCTCTGGATATGGAAGTTACTTTTATCTGGTTACACTTACTGGTTTGGTGAAACTTGCCCCTCCTTGTTGTTTGGAGTTATTTGACTTCTGGCTTAAATTATGAAAGATTCAGTTCTTTCATCTTGGTGAAATTTGCCCCTTTAAAAGATTACTCAATAAAGAACTTTGAACAGTGCACTTCACTGTCAATTCTGAGAGTAAAACATTTTTAACTTTAACTTTCTTTCCTTTTTGTTTGTGTTTGTTTTGCAGGTACCGGACTTGAAGATCAAGACTTTAGTTTAGGTTTTTCTTTTTCCGTATAGAATAGTCACTTGTACTATTTCTTTTATTCTTTTGTAATTTTTATTTTATTCTTTTGTAATAAAGATTGTACTATTTACTCAATATATAAAGATTCTTCTTTCATTTCATTACTATTGTAAAGATTCTTGATCAATTCCATAAGTTACATTTTGTAACTTATTTATTAAATGAAATTTTGGAATAAATATGCATTCTATTGATTAATTTATTTCATTTAAAGTCTGAGTCATTAATTGTTAACTCTTGATTAAATCAAATCACTCAAACCTAATTCTAAATCCTTCTACATTATAATTCCAACATTTAAATTTAAATTCAAATTTCATTTCCCAAACACACTAATCCACAAAGATCATATTAAAGTCTATAACAATCATCCTTTAAGACTATACCTAATCTCAAAGCATGAAAGAAACTTTGATCACTTTAGGTTTTTATTTGACGAAAAATTTACCCACATTTTTACAGATGAATGCATGCAATTTTACAGATTCCTAAATCTACCCTTCGTTGGTTTCTAAATGCTGGATGTTACATAGCGGTTCCCGGTTTGCAGTGTCGGCCACCGCATTCATGCTCACCATCGACTATGCCCACACCAATCAAGTATCTTCGACTTCGTTGTAGTTCTCCGCTCTTTTCTTCCTTCCATTTTGAGAAGGATTGGGCATTTCCTCCTCGATTTCTTCCACCTATTCCCCATGCCGTCCTCGACCTCCTCCCCATCCATACCGAAAGAATCGAGTGGCGTGTCTTTGATGTTAACCTCACTCTCATTAAGTAAAGTCACAAACGAAGATGGAATCTCATGTGCATGGTAGCTACAACCGCAAATCACCACTAGCATTCAAGAAGATTAGGCCACCACATCAGGAAAAGTTGGTATTTCATACCTTGGGGCACTTTAGGTGAACACGTTGCCGACATCATAGTGGTTATCTTATGGGATGTCGCCAACATCTAGAGAAGGAGCAACATGAGGCATGCTGCCTCGGCTTGGGAGCATGACCTTCTTCTTCGTCTTCACGCCGACGTCTTCCGTGTGCAAGGACATGGCTTGGGAGTCAGAGCAGCGGTGTCAATTGGCTCTTCCGCCTGACTCGTGGAGGCGAGAACAACGACTGGTGAGCCTTGCGGGACGACGTGGTTGCCTGCGCTCTTATTCTTCTTTTCCTAGCGACGGCTATGCTATGAGCAACCGCGCCAGCGGCCAGGGCTCCCGCGCAAAGTCCCGGAGCCGCGAGAGTGGCAAGAGGCGGCGGTTGAGGGCCCGCGGCCTCGCCAGCGGTAGGAGCAAGCTCGGTCAGATCCATGCCTTCGATTAAGGGACGCAGCGGTGCCAAAGGGCATGGGAGTAGGTAGATCGACAACGGTGGTTGTGCGGAAGCGGGAACAAGGCAAGCTGAATGTCCTCCCGCGCGAATTCCTCAACGAGTATATGTCGCACTCGGTTCGGTCGCGCAGCCCGTTTATGTAGGGACCGGGTCACAAGTTTTTCATTCCCCCTTAAAAATATTTAGGGATCAGCTAGACGTCGTTTTTTCTGAAAAACTGTAAACAAGCGGTTATTTTAAGGTTTGGCCAGATTTACGGGATTTGCTAGAGTTGCTCTTAGACTAGCTGTTTGTTAATGTAACAAATCTTGAAAGCGTGTGCAATTATCAGGCCCTATATTTCTTCTAAGAAACATACTGAACACAGTTCAACTGTTGTACGGTTCAGTTACGTCACGAAACGGACCATGAATATTCCGTCTCTGCGCCGTGAAAAACAAGTAAAAACAAACTGACTTTTCCAATCCATAAGTCTCAAGGTAACCCGAGTTTCAATCAATCTGAAAAAACGAAAACACAGGACTTATCTACCAGCAGCAAAAGAAGCACACGGAAGTAGTACACAAACATTGCATGTCCGCGGAATTGCAGTGCAATCAGATCAAGCACGAGCAAACCAAGGGTGAAAGCAACACTAACTGTAGCTTCGCACGGCAGACCGAAAGCAACGCGCGCTTGCACTCCCTCCAGCCAGCACCACATCAGAAAACCGAAAGCAACGGGATGTGCTGTTAGTTCTTGGCAGGCAGGCAAACCGTCGACCAAACGGCACCATCGCACGAGGGTCTGAATCCGGTACATTCTGCGAACAAAAGAACAAACCCTTGGCGGGAAAACGCCATGACAGGCGAGTTCAACGTCGGTATGTCCTCCGAGGATGCCGCTGGAAGGAAGGTCCTCCACTCCTCCTTGCCCCTTTGCTGCCAACCACTGATTGCTTGTTTATCCATCATCTCAATCTGTCGGCAACGGTGTAGGAATGTCTGGCACAGAGAGGAGCTGCTCTGACAGCCACAAGAGACTGGTAGTTGTATGTGAAGATGCAGTAACACTACCTTGATTTATGAGCTCGCCAAGATTTAAGCTCGGACAAGAGGCTGATGCCCCTATCCATTTTTCCTGCCACTGCTACTTCCCCATTCCTGTCCTCGGTGTTTTCGATGCCGCTGCAACTCCAAACCGTCTCTAAACAAGAGTTAACTGGGTTCGTAATAAGGTGAGTGTCGATGTGGCATTTGGTGCCCGCTGCCAAGAGAGTGGTCAGCCACTGGAGGAAGTTCTGCCGGCAACTGTGTGCTGAAAGGCGGTGTTGGCAGCACAAATGAAGGTGGTTGCGTCATCCATCCATATGCGGCTGTGTTAAACACAGGGTATGCCGGATGAACGTTCATCACTGGGGATACACCACATTCAGCAAAAGCGGAGTCAGTAGAGTAGGAGTCCAGAACTCAAAATAGTACGTCCAACAAAATTCATGTACTGTGGAGTTCATGCAAGATAAGTAGTACTATGAGGGTTCACTTCTGAAACCATGAGCTGGTGAGTCTCCTTCATAATCACATCATACGCTAAAAGCTACACTAAGATTCACCACACCAACTCAATGTGTAGCTGCAGGCTTCTTTGCCCTTCTAAGAAAACAAATACGCTTCAGGTGATGGTTTCTATTACTCCCTATGTTCCATACTTCTGTCGGGATTGTAGTTCAAATTTGAACTAAAACCATGACAAGAATTATGAAAGGGACGGAATGTATTTATCTGCGAATATACAAATGGATGGAGTTTATGACTTAATTTGTTACTTCAATACTAGTCCGGTTGATAATGATGCTCAAGAGAAGCTCCAGCCTCTTTCAAAATTGTAAGGTAAAGACCACTATCAGAGGCACACCTTGAATAATGGTGAGTCAATTTTATATACATTCCTAAAATCATGATTATAAAGATTTGTAGTGTTTAGAACATTTTGTGGGCAACAAATTTTAACCGGAGGAATTGCTCCAAGATAGCTGTACAAAGAAGGGGCAGCACTACATCACAATGTTCACCAATGTTATACCTGAACCTGGTGAGAACCAACTGGGACGAGGTGCGTAGTAAGGCAGGTACGTTGGCTGCTGCTGCGATGGCCATGACCACTGGTTGTTGTCATAGATTGAGTGTGTGCCATCAGCATACTCACGGTGGCCCCTATTGTAGCTAGCCATCGTATCCCACATGCCAAAGCCCTTCTGGGGTGCCTGAAAAGGAAACATCTAGGCTGTTAATTTAACTGCCTGGAGATTTAAAATGGGCACTTCTGCCATAGGATATACAGATCGAGACATACCAATGAAAAATCAATGTTCGACCCACCAATCTGGGCTTGACTTGGGGGGTGCACCGATTACATCCTGGGCACAAGACCTGAAACAGAAGTTCCAAGAAAGAGAAGACCTCAAACGTCATGTAAAAAAGAAACAGTGGAGATCTTCACAGTATTGAAGTTCTCTCGAAGGAATGAAACTTGCCTTGGGCATTCATTTTCAGTTAAGTTCTGGGAGTGGCTGGCTTGAATAATCTGGGGTGGTGCTGCATTCACATTCTCATAGTTACTTGCTTGTAAGCGCATCTCCACAGGGCCGACCCATCCCATCCAGGCGCGTCCAAAATCGTCTGCGCGGCGTTCGCGGGACGTGCGCGGCGCCCCAGCGGCACGTCCGTTCTGTCCCGACCCACCCGTACACTAAATTTGGGCAACGGTTGTGTCGGCCCGGACGTACACGGACAGCGCGCGTGTCCTGCACCCGCGTGCCACTGGTCCACACTCAGCTACCGCTTACCGGCGATACTGATTCAGACGCGGTCAGCGGCACCGATTCAGACGCAACCGCGTCAACGATTCAGAGGCGCTGCGCGAAAGGCTGACCATGCGCCACCAATGGCGATGAGACGGCACGCTGGCCGACTGGGCGCCGCCTGCATTCCCGCGCCGGCATTGATGGCGAAGGAGCGGGAAGCCACGCGCGTTCACAGGCGGCTGGGCTATTACCTTGCGTCCGTCGGTGCCGCCCTCCTCACCTCTCGCCATCGCAAACCCTAACCGCTGTCGCCACCACCACCAACGGTGAAGACTCCGTCGTGGATGAAGAGGAGCAAGAACGACCATGAGGCGTCTGGCTCTAGCAGCCAGCACTCTCGCCTGCCGGCCTTCCTCCGCGGCACGTCCTTGCCGCCTCCACCGCGACCAGAGGAGTTCCGGAGCCGGCCCGTGGAGGACTACCCGCCACCGCAGGACCGCCGCACCCGCGGTACTACCGCGTCGGGGAGTGCGAGCGCTGGTGGAGGGAGGGTCGCGGCATCCAGCACACGGATGGCTCCCTCCCTACCGGCTGGCACCTCAATAGGGACCGTGTCCCGGTGCCGCCATCGTCCAAGGCGGGCAGAGGAGATCTGCCGCCGAATCAGCAACCTCCCCCGAACCCAACAGTGGGAGAGGGGCTACCACTCCGAGGCGTACTGGATCAAGTTCCTCGAGTGGGAGCACAAGGTGCGGCGCGCCACCACCATCTGCCGCGACCTGCAGCCGAGGAAGGTCTACCAGATCCCCGACATCGACTCGGACGACGAGGGCGCCCACAACCACTCCGACGCCGACCTCGGCAGCGAGGACGGCAACGGCGAGGGCAACTTCGACATCGTCAAGCAGGAGGCGGTGGACGACATCGTCGCCAACCTGCCCCCGGAATATCGCGAGGTGCTGGCGCGGGGCTATGACGAGGACGCCTTCACCGAGCAGGCCATTGCGGCCAGCGCGCGGGAGGAGGAAGCCTAGTGGGTCGGCTTCGAGGAAGCCGTCCAGCTTACCGACATGGTGGCACAGGTGAATGCCTAGCTGCCTCCACCGCCGCTGCCGGGATGAGTGTCAGCATCGCCCCAGAGGTGGGGATGGAGCTTGCACACCTACAACACGGTTGGACGTCGTGGCCTGGGCAGGTGTCGTGGTATTGCCGACGAGTACGCCATGGAGGGGTCCTCACAGTGCGTGTTTAGAGACGTAGGGTAAGGCAGACGGTTGACGGGTACGAGGTAACACAGCTTACCCAGGTTCAGATCCCACGACGGTGGCGGAATCCTACTCCTGCTATAAATCACTATAATGGCAATACGCCGAGTTACAGAGATAGGTTTGCTGTGCGAGGTGTGTGTAAAACGATGCCCTAAAGGCTCCCATAGGCCCGACTTATATAGTTGCCAGGTCCTAGGGTTACAGGGAAAAGTCCTAGCCGGACAGGTTACAGAGTCCTACACCGTCTATCACTAGTCTTGTGTATCTTGTACTCCAAGGCTCCGGGTACGCTGGTGACTCCACCGTAGTCTTCTTTTATCCGGCATGGGCCTCCCTTCTGGATCCACCTAACTGGGCCGCCCAGCAGGCCACAGGCCATGCTACCGACTATGGGCCACCCTGGTTAGTCGGATAGGAGACATGCTATGAGGATACCCATATAGCATATCCCCAACAGTAGCCCCCGGAGAACTCCGAGATCTTGCGCCGTCTTGTCTCTTCCCGTGGAATGCTCCGTCTAGATGGATGTCGGCAAATCGTCAAGCAATATCTTGTAGTCCTCCCAAAGAACCCTGCAAAGGTTTCTCCGTCTTCTATGAGTAAGTCGGAGAAATGCCGAATCTTCCATCGTACGCTTCTGTAGTCGGATTAAATCCATCCATGCCGGAATCTTCGATGGGACGGCTCATCTACCATGTCAGTTATGACGACGTAGGCTATAGGTCAGCGACGCCTCGTAACTCACACATGCAGAGAACGCAATCATATCCGATTTTCCCGCGCGAGCGATACGAACCGTTGGCAGCGACGGTTGGAGACGTGGCAAAATTACCGCGCACGTTCACGAACATGTCGTCTACGCGGCAACCGTCCGATTAGCTGCATGAATATTGACGCAGCGTAAGATAAATAGTAACCGTGGGGCACTTGCCACTTTTTCACCCCATTCTCTCGCGTTATCATCTTCTTCCTCCAGCCGCACGCCTCCTCGAGCTCTCCGCGGAAAACCTCGAAGAAACCCTAGCCCCTCTCTGCACCAGTCGCATCCTCCTAGTCCTCCATGGCCAGCAGCAGCTCATCCCCGCCGAGGGCGAAGCCGGCGAGCTCCGTCATCGTGCCCCAGAGGGCCTAGTCATCCCCGCATCGGCGGTGATTGAAACCACCGGCGGTGACCACAATCTGGCGGCGCTAGAGCCTCCGGAAGAGGAGCCAAATTCACACAAAGGCGACTGGCGCGGCTCGGACATCACCGGCCGCGACATCCAAGAGATGGTCGCCGAAGGCTACCTCCTCGCGACGGAGGGGCTTGCCTGGCGGGCGGCGCCGGCCGGCGAGGTGACACCTTCTCCCCAAGCCGGAGAAAAGGTGTACCTCAAGGCTCAACTGGTACGCGGCGTTTCTCTGCCCATCTCCCACTTCTTTCTGTCCGTCTTGAACCACTTCAAAGTCCAACCCCATAACCTCTCCCCCAATAGTATCCTAGTGCTTAGCAACTTCGCGGCACTTTGTGAGGGTTACCTAGGGATTAAGCCTAGGTTAGACTTGTTCGTGTACTTCTTCACCGTCAAACGTGAAGCCGGACATAGTAGGGAGGAGCTTAGGAACTGTGGCACCATAAGCTTCAAGATCCGACCTGGCCGGCGATTCCCCGACATCGTCGGCCACGAGTCGTGCAAAAACTGGCAGCGGACGTACTTCTATGGACCCGACATTCCTTTGGCTGGCCGAGAAGTGACGTACCCGGACTTCGTGGATGGAGCCGCCGCTGAAGTTTCCACATGGAGATCCCATGCCTCCCTTCCCTCCGACCTCAACGCTTCTCGCGCAATAAGGAGGATCGAGTGGTTCGTAGAGGCGGGTTTGACCGGCTTGGACCTAGCCATGTGCTGGTTCATCAGGCGAATCCAACCCCTGCAGCATCGCGTGAAGTTCATGCACAAGTACACGGGTGATCGAAAGGATTCCCTTCGGATCTCCGTGGATAACTTCTCGAGCGACTCCGTCAAGATCCGTCTGAAGGACATCGTCAAGGTGAAGGATAAGAAGCGCGGCTTCACCATCACCTATGACATGTACGTAGAGGCAAGTGCCCAAAGGTAGGTATTTATTTTCCGTGTATGACATTGCTCCAGTTTCTCCGTCTTGCCTGTGCCATCTTATCTAACACGGTGATTTCTTACTTAACAGCTCAGCGATCTAGATGAGGACAACCTGGCTGCCCAAATCTACGATCCAAAGATGAAGGAAGTCACGGTCGTGTCCGACGATGATGCCCCGTTGGCGCGAAAGCGGAAGAGCTCCACCTCTGATGCTGCCGACGGAGGCAAGAAAAAGAAGACGGAGGGTGGAGCCTCCAAAAAGAGTATTGCCGCCCTGGAGGCGGAAAAGAAGAAAGCCACCGAGATGTTTGCCAAAGCGCCCCCCTAGTGTAAGCCTCTCATTCTCCAACATTGTCTTATTTATCTGTCTTATTCCTGCACTTATGCATTTCGCACGTTTCAGGAAGAAAGCCACAACCAGCCTCAAGAAGTCCTCCAAGACTCTTGGGGCTTCTAGAAATATGAAAGATATGTTGCATCACGACTCCTCCCCCGCCATCGCCCCTGCTACTCCTGCCGTCAAGCCCTCCTCCGCTCCGACAAGCTCCCAAGTCCAGGAGGCACCAGGCCCTTCCGCCATGGAAGTGGATTCTGGCGCCTCTACCGAACTAGCTGTTGTCGGCGAGCAGGCGACGCAGGAGAGAGCTGCTCTTCAAATGGCTGAAGCTCCGGCTAAGGATGCCATTGGTAGCGGCAAGGCGGTGGTGGGAGCTGGTATCTCTGCCGAAGGCGGCGCCCCTACTCCCCAGAAACCCTTCGAGTTCCCGAAGATAGTTTACCCGACGCTCACAACGAGTAACACGACTCTGGATCCTGGAGGAGTGCCTTTATATCCGACGTGCGGTCTTGAGGAGCTACTCCGACAAGAGGATATCTTGCGAGGAAATAGTATTTCCTTTGGCAAGCTGCTAGCCGAGAGCGCTACAAACCTCAAGATCATTGCACTTGTAAGTTTTACTTGACCTTTTTCATTTCGTATGAGTATCCCACTGTAGCCCCCGAGGATATAGACGGAAAACCATAGGTTTTGCATCTATATGCTCTAAGAGTGACTAAGTTAGAAAAAACTCTCACTGTAGCCCCCAAGCATTTAGATGGAATGAATTATTCCGACTAGATGCTTTAAGAGTAGCATAAACAGTGTTCATAATTTTAAGTGTTGTAGCCCCCAAGCCTCTAGTTGTAACTGAATTAGTTCCGACTAGATGCTTAAACAAAAGCTAAGCATTTTCCGAGCTAAAACTTTATATTGTAGCCCCCAAGCTTCTAATCGAGAACTGAAGTAGCTCCGACTAGATGCTTTAAAGAAAAGCTAAGCATATTGCTAAGTTAAAAAACTTCCGCTGTAGCCCCCAAGCGCCTAGATGGAAAATCTCCGACTAGGGGCTCCAAGCAGACTAAACAACGACTTAACTTTGTATTTGTTTCCACAGAATGAGAATGCTCGGCGGGGCATGGCCAACGACAAGTATCAGAAGATGCGCGTAGATCTTGAAGCCGAAAAGGGTAAAACTGCCATCTTGAAGGAACAGATCATCAAAAACAAGAGTCTGTTTTCTTTTTGCGCATTTCCATCTTACTTTTGTGCCCATAATCTCCGAGTACTCACTATGTACTTTGTTTTCTCCGACTCGTAGAATATGTTGCCAAGGCCAAGGACATTGTCGAGCAGTCCAAGCATATCCAGCAGCCGGACAGCGAGAACAAAATCCTGAAGGAGGAGAGGAAGGAGATGTTGAAGATGCACGAGGACTCCATCAAAGCCCTGCAGGACTCCGCCTCCGCGGAGATCAATCGCTTGAAGGAGGAGCTTGTGATCCTAAAGGATCAGAAGCAAGCTGCTGATGAGCAAAACCTTCGCCATAGCGAGTCGTTTAAGCTCCTCCAACAAGAGAAGGAATCCTTGGCGGACACCGTCTGGCAGGCTAAGGCCAGCATATTCAGTGAGTGTCCTCCGTGTTATAGCCCTGTAGTCTGGATAATTAGAGTTTATTGAACTCATGCAATCCTTGTCGGAATTTCCAGCGCCCATGGGTTTAACCCGCTCGCCTCCTTTGGACAAGGAATGCATGGTTCTTGCCGGCAAATTCATCAATACCGCCATCGCAAGGAAATTGCCAAGCCCCTCCAGATTTACATCAAGGCCTCGGACTCCGTGACGAAATACTCGGAGATTCTGCGCCGAGCCCCCGAGCGTGTCGCGAGCTGGAAAGCTTCATGCGCACGGGCTGGCGCAAGGGTGGCGTTGTCTATGGTGAAGGCACACTATGAAGATGCCGACATCGACATGGTGACCTCTAGTATCCCCGACGTGGATGATGACGGCAATGAGATCGATCACGAAGCCATCCTGTCATCACTCGCGGGTTATGACACCAGGGTTGCCGAGTTGGTGGACGTTGACGTCTTCGTGCCCAGGAACTTCATCGACAACGTCAACCAAGATTCCTCCGAGTCTCATCGTAGCGCCGACGTCGAGGGTGATTCTCCTGCTGGTGATGATGCGGCCTCCAAGTCTCCTGCGCCCAAAGAATGAAAAACACTTTGTAATTTTTTTTTACCTTTGGCGTGTGCACGGAAGAAACTTGGTGATGTAATCTTAAGGCGAAAAACAATGGTGGTCGTATCCTGCTACTTAAGAATTAATTCCCAGTATGCATATATTTTTTAAGCAAGTGTTGGCTTATCCATTACTTTGGTTCTTATGCTTGACTTTTCGTGAGTCGGAAGACTCGTTGTCGGAACCATGCGATTAGGTGATGATGCCCAATGGCACCATCAATAACCTGGACACAAAATCGCCGACAATAAGTGTCGAAAGTCACTACTCCATAATCCACATAAAAACAACAAAGAATGTGTAGACCAGAAAACTTAAGCTAACGCCCGTTAGCGGAATTTTCACAAGTGCAATCGCAAGACTTGTGCATAAAGGTTTTATATGATCCAAAAATAAACACTAAAGGAGGTAAAAGACTCAGCAATATGAGTGAACCAAAGAGCTTTATTTCATTGATCATATAAGAAGTACACAATTAGATAAAAAATGCTAAGTGTAGAAAGGACGTAGCTGTGCTATGTTCCATGGCCGATCAAGCTCTGGGTAGTCATCATATGGGTCACGTCGCTTACGCTTATGATCCTCGTTGGGTCTATCCTTGAGTTCACGATTGTCGACAAGGTAGTAAGACCCATTGAGCAGCGCCTTGCTTATGATGAACTGTCCTTCCCATGGCGGGGATAATTTGTGTGACTTCTTCTGCTTAAGTCGGAGCACTAAATCCCCCTCTTTAAACGAGCGATGCCGAACGCGGCGACTATGGTAGCTGCGTAGCTTTTGCTGGTAGATGGCGGATCTTTGGCATGCCAAAACGCGCTCCTCCTCGAGAAGGTCCACATCTAGGCGTCTGGATTCTTCAGCGTCATCTTCGTTGTAGGCGGCAACTCTTGGTGCATCGTGGAGGATGTCGGAAGGTAGGATGGCTTCTACTCCATATACCATGAAATAAGGGGTGTAGCCAGTGGATCTGTTGGGTGTAGTTTGTAAACTCCACAGCACAGATGGCAATTCTTCCGCCCAGGCTCCAGCTGCTCTATGTAGCGGTGCCTCAAGACGTGGCTTGATTCCCTGCAGAATTAATCCATTGGATCGCTCAACCTGACCATTAGATTGTGGGTGTGCCATAGATGCAAGGTCAAGTCGGATGCCTTTGTCCCAGCAATAGGCCTCCACTTCTCCGAGTGACAAGTTGCTTCCGTTGTCGGTGATGATGCTATGTGGGAGACCAAATATCACCACTAGATCTCGGACAAACCTGAGGGCAGTTGCCCCATCAAGCTTTCTAATGGGTTTAGCTTCTATCCATTTGGTGAATTTGTCAACTGATACAAGCAGATTCTTAATCCACACGGTTCCGTCTGTAACTGTCCCACCATGTCTAGCCCCCAGACTGCAAACGGCCAAGTTATTGGTATTGTCCGCAATTCTTCAGCAGGAACATGTGGTTGTCAGGCATAATACTGGCATCCCGTGCATGTCTCAACCAGCTTGTCGGCGTCCGCCTTCACGGTTAGCCAGTAGAATCCTTGCCGGAAGGCTTTCGCGACCAATGATCGAGGAACGGCGTGATGCCCGCAATCTCCGAGATGGATCTCGCGCAGGATTTCCATTCCTTCTAGCTGGGAAACGCACTTTAAGTATACACCAGTAGTGCTCCTTTTATAGAGTTGCCCATTGATTATGGTATAACCCTTTGCTCGTCGTACTATTTGCCGTTGTTCAACCTCGTCGTCGGGCAAAGTTCCGTGTTCAAGATACTCAATGAACGGTTTTGTCCAAGCCAGAGGGATCTTTGTCACCATGTTGACGAAAGAGTCAGCTCTATCCGGGTTGTCGATGTCGGCGCCTTTCACGGATGGTGTGCGTAGATGCTCTAGGAAAACTCCTGGCGGAATTTGCTTGCGCCCTGATCCAAGATTAGACAGTAGATCAGCCGCCTCATTTTTCTCCCTAGGCACATACTTGACTTCGTAGCCCAAGAAGCTCTTGGCTATATCGTCCACTTCGTCGCGATATGCCGCCATCATAGGGTTCCGCGCATTCCAGGTGCCAGTCACCTGCTGGGCAACCAAGTCGGAATCTCCACAGCAAACTATGCGCTTGATTCCAATATCCTTGGCTACACGTAGTCCGTGAATGAGTGCCGCATACTCCTCCATGTTGTTTGTAGCCTCGAAGTGGATCTGCAGAACGTAGTGCAACTTATCTCCTTTTGGTGATTGTAGTAGTACACCAGCCCCCGAGCCGTTGAGAAATTTTGATCCGTCAAAGTGCATCACCCAGTACTCTGGTTCTGGCAGCGGAGTAGCGTCTGGCATCTCCGTCCAATCCGCAATAAAATCCGCCAAAGCTTGTGACTTGATAGCGTCGCGCCTCTTGTAGGTGATCTCGAAGGCGGCAAGTTCAATGCCCCACTTCGCGACCCTTCCTGTAGCATCGCTGTTATTCATAATGTCGGACAGTACAGTCTTGCTCACTATTGTGATTGGGTGATCCTGAAAGTAATGCCTCAGCTTCCGAGAAGCGAGGAATACTCCATAAGCTATCTTTTGGTAGTGCGGGTAACGCTGCCTGGACTCCGTCAAGACCTCGCTTACATAGTAAACTGGTCGTTGAACTTCGTGCTTATAGCCTGGTTCCTTCCGCTCTACCACGACGACGATGCTAATAACCCGGTTGGTTGCCGCCATGTAAATTAACAGGGGCTCTCCAGGCTCGGGTGCTGCAAGGATGGGCGCTGAGGAAAGAATCTCCTTGAGCTGCTTCAATGCTGCATCTGCTTCGTCTGTCCATGTAAATTTGTCCGCCTTCTTTAGCAACTTGTACAGCGGCAGAACCTTCTCTCCAAGTCGGCTGACGAACCGACTAACTGCTGCAACACAACCTGTTAGTCGTTGGATGTCCTTTAGGCATGTCGGACGGTTTATGTTTAAGATGGCCTTGATTTTCTCTGGGTTGACCTCGATTCCGCGCTGGGAAACGATGAAGCCCAACAGTTTGCCGGCTGGAACCCTGAAGACGCAATTCTTAGGGTTAAGCATCATGTTGTATTTCCGGAGATTATCAAAGGTTTCTTTTAAGTCGGAGATTAAGTCGTTTGACTTTTTAGACATCACCGCGATATCGTGCACATAGGCGTGAACATTCCAACCAATTTGGTTGTGAAGGCAGCGCTGCATTGTCCGCTGGTAGGTAGCACCTGCGTTTTTCAACCCAAAGGGCATCGTGACATAGCAAAACGTGTCGTATGGGGTAGTGAACGAAGTGGCCAATTGGTCCGACTTCCTCATCTTGATCTGGTGGTATCCTGAGTATGCATCGAGAAAACACAAAAGTTCCGAGCCAGCCGTCGAGTCAATGACTTGGTCAATGCGAGGCAAAGCAAACGAATATTTGGGACATGCTTTGTTCAAGCCGGTGTAATCAACGCACATTGTTAATTCATTGGTTCCCTTTTTGGGGACAAGTACAGGATTGGCCACCCATCGGGTGTGAAGGACTTCTCGGATAAACCCAGCCTTAAGTAACCTAGCTATCTCTTTGCCAATGTCGCGTCTCTTCTCATCTCCGAAGCGTCGTAGAGGTTGTTTTACTGGTTTACATTTTGGATCTATGTTTAAGCTGTGCTCGGCAAATTACCTAGGTACACCTTTCATGTCGGCAGGTTGCCAGGCAAAGATGTCCCTATTCTCACGGAGGAACTCGACGAGCGCGCTTTCCTATTTGGGATCCAGGTTCGTCCCAATGGCGACGGTCTTGGAGGCATCGCCTACCACAAGTTCCACCGGCTTGGTCTCGATGGCGGCCTTGAACGCAGGAGCGGAGTCGAAGATCTGCTTCTTCGACGCGGGCATCTCTGAGTCATTGACCTTGCTCTGGATCTCCTTGAATTCTTCGTTGTAGAGGACAGCCTCTGCAACGGCTGCTTCGTTGATCTCGCAGTCCCTTGCCTTGGTAAAGCTTCCGGATACGGTGATGACACCGTTTGGTCCGGGTATCTTGAGTTTTTTGTAGACGAAGCATGACTTGGCCATGAACATGTGGAATATGTCGCGGCCGAATATGGCGTGGTACACGCTCTTGAAGGGGACCACCTCAAAGGTCATGCGCTCTTGGCGGTAATTATTGACGTCGCCAAAGGCTACCTGAAGTGTGATGCACCCAAGGGACCGAGCTTCCCGACCAGGAACTACGCCATGGAATACGGTGTTGGTCCGCCTTAGGTTTGCCTCCGTCAAGTTCATCTTCTGCAGTGTATCCAGGTACATGATGTTGATGCCGCTTCCACTGTCCACCATGCACTTGGTGAACTCCACGCCGTCAATCAATGGGTTGATGACCATGGCGTATTGGTTCTCCGTGGGCACAAGGTCTGGGTGGTCCGTCCTGTCCCAAGTGATTGGAACCTCCGACCAGCGCAGGTATTGGGGAATTGGGGGAGAGTGTCCATCAGGATCCATAGAGAGGTCTTCTGTTGTCGGACGGTGGGGGTGCCAAGGAAAGTGTGGTATACTGGGGCCTTCTTTGCGAAGGGGTTCTTGCCCTTGTCGTCGCTCTTGGCGGCGTGCTTGGGGTCAACGTCCTCGTCCATGTCACTTGAATCCTTGGACTCCTCCTTCTTCTTCCCCTTGCCCTTGCCTCGCGGTCTATTCTTCCGACTTCGCTTGTAGCCGGACTCCGGGTCTTCCTTGAGGTCGTTGACGAACTTGCAGTGTCGATTGGTATGGGTGGCCTTACCGTTGACATCGAGGTGTACGAGGCATGGCATATCGCGGTACTCCTCGTACGTTTGGGGAACGCGGAGCGGCGCCGAGTTGGTTTCACTTCCTCGTTGCTGCCCGCGGCCTGCTCCCCTTCCTCGGCCATGTTGTCCGCCTTCTCCTCGTCCTGCAAAAGTTATAGCGACCATGTCGGTAGATTGCTTTTCTTCTGGAGCGGTTTTCCGCTTTGTACTGCTATTCCTCCGAGCTTGGGTTGGAACGTCCGTTGCCGGCAAAGAGCCACGAGCATCGTCGTCGGTAGCTGCGAACTCACTAGCTAACTGAATCATCTGATTCAAGTCAAGCTGATGATTGTCCTGCAAGCGCTTTAGCTTATGTCGGAGTAACGTGCCCCTTTCCAACCCATCAATGAAGGCGGCCATAGCGGTCTGAGCGTGCACTCCTGCACAGGAATTCTTCATGTCCAGCCAGCGGGAGAGGTAGGTGCGAGATGTCTCGTCTTTCTCTTGCACGCATCGCTGTAGATTGCCCACAGTGCAGGAACGCTTGTATGTACCCTCAAAGTTCTTGGTGAATGCTTCTTGCATATCCAGCCAGTTGTAGATAGATTTCTCCGGCAAGTCGTCGATCCATTGACGGACCGTACCCGCCAACATTAACGGGAGGTACTTAACGGCGACGTTGGGGTTGCCTCCGGCAATCTCCACCGCGTTGCCGTAGTCCTGCAACCATGTGGCAGGCTTGGCGGTGCCGTCCTAGGGCTTGATGGTCTTGTCAATCCGGAAACCTTTGGGGTAAGTTGTGGACCGTATTGCAGGTCCAAAGCAACGTGGTCCCAGGTATGGTCCTTCCCGGGCCTCGTGGATCTTATCGATCCGCGAACGTGCATCGTATGGCTCCGGGTTCTTCTTCTTGTTGTCAACAGGGGAGGGGCTGCGTGAACGACGCGGGCCTCTTCCGCCATGGTGAAATGGATCGTATGGGCACCTAGAGGGGGGGGGATAGGTGCTAACCAATTTTTAATACTTTTTCAATTTTAGGCTTGACACAAAGTAAATTCTCTAGATATGCAACTACGAGAATTTCCCTATATGTAACCCTAACTACTAAGCACGTAAAAGAGGAGCGAGGAAACCGTAGTGAAGCACGCGGAGACACAGGGATTTGTTTTACCGCAGTTCCTTCCTTGTTAAGGGAAGTACATCTGCGTTGGAGGGGTCGGCGGTTCTAAGACCACCACGCCACAATAGGCCTCACCCTATTCTCCGATGGATCTCGCCACGAGAGGCCTGATCCACCTTCTCCACTATTGGATCCCTTCGAGGCGGGAACCGGTGCGTTTTACAATACTATCGGGGCACACACCCACAACCGAATTGGGGGCTCCCGAGATGACAACAAGCTGCCACAAGAACAAGGTTTATCAATATAAACAAAAACGAGGATATAGATATTTGCAAGAAATACTAGATTGGAGGTTCTCCAAATGAATGGAGAGGAGATGAAGCACTTGATTGCTGATGATGAAGATCGAGTTCTACTCCTTCGATTCCCCAAGGGATGGGGCCTTTGGGTGGATCTAGGTGGAGCACTCTTGGATGAAGCTTTCAGATCTGATCTGGTCTTTTTCGAGATGAATCAAGAGTTCTGGCAGGAGGGGGATGGCTGGCTTAAATACCCCCTCCCCAGATCTGGCCGTTGCACAACTTTGGGGGCGGATTATCCGCCCCCTGGAAAAACTTCGCCCCCTCTCTGGGGCTTGCGCCTTGGTGAAGCTTGGTGAAGATCTTGGGGGGTGGATAATCCGGCCCTCCTGAGGGGCGGATTATCCGGCCAGGCCAAAAAGTCTGGCTAAAACTCCGCCCCCTCTGTGGGGCTTGCGCCTTGGCGAAGAGAAGGGGGGCGGATTATCCGGCCCCCCTGAGGGGCGGATTATCCGTCGGGGCCGGAAAATCCGGCTAAAATTCCGCCCCCCTTCTGGGGCTTGCGCCTGCTTGGGCAAAGGGAGGGGCGGATTATCCGCCCCTGGTGGGGCCGGATTATCCGCCCCCAAAGGCAGAGTTCTTTTCCCTTTATTATCAAATAGAGTTGAAACACTTCAACACACATTAAATGATCCTTGGTATTGTTATCTAACACACAAAACACTTGGGATTAAGAAATGTTCTTTCAATCTCCCCCTTTTTGGTGTTAGATGACAATACTAGGATTTGCAATAAAACCGGCAAAATCCACCTTAAATAATGAAAGACGCTCCCCCTAGATGTGTGCATATTAAAGATTTGCATTTGAATACAAATACACACACTAGGGAGAACACTACTTTAAGGTTTGGGAAATAAGGTCATACCATCGGGATGAGAATATAGCCAAAGTATACATAGATAATCCCATGAATCCATATGCCATCAAATATGCTCCACAATTCCAGAAATCCATGAGGTCCACAATAGATAAATCCAGAATTCCAAGAATACCAAACATAGTGGAGTACGACATAGTCTTACATAGACAATCACAAATAGCAAACAAGTTCACGCTAGAAAAGGCACAAGCAAGCAAATAAAAACGACTAAAATCGAAGAGCTTGTGCCCGACCCTTGCAAATCCACGAGACCTAATAGAACTACTTCTCCCCCTTTGGCATCGAAATGCCAAAAAGGAAGAAGAGCGATGCTAACGCCCCTGGAGATCACTCCGCCTCATCCTCGTCGTAGTCATTCCCGTCCCCTTCCTCTTCATCATACTCATCATCATCGTCATCAGCTGGAGGAGTGGGTGCCCTCGGTGGAGGAGGAAAGAGACAACTCTTGAGCTCGCCATAGTTGATCCCTGAGGTGTTCCACTGAGCATATGGATCCGGAGCAGTGGGAGGAGGTGGATTGCTAGTGGCACCTGAGACATGGTGGAGGATAAGCTGCTGCGTGTGATCCCTCTCATGATCCCTGCGGTACGCCTCATATTGGCCCTTGTGAATGTCAATACCCATGCAAAGAATGTTCCGCTGGAACCAATTAAGTTGCTTGACCTCACGTGCCATTGGGGACACCGTGGAACGACGACCACTAGCCCGAGCATCACGCATGAAGGACTCCGGGGCAGTGGAGGGGTGATGAGTCTTCTGAGCCTTGTTGTAGATTTTCTTGGGCTTATGAACACCATCCAGAGCAGTGCCAAAATCCTCATGGGGCAACATATGCTTGACGAGCATCATTATGAACGGAGCATAAGGAATAGAGAGCCTGTTGATCATAGCATCCGTCTTCTCATGAAAAATATAGTCCATGACATCCAGTTTGTAACCTGTGGCTGATCCAGAGTTAGTGGCACACTCGTGAGCAAACGCAAGAAGTGGAACCAGGTGACCACGGATCCTGTCATTGTTGCCACCACTAGGAGCGATGCAGTCCCTAAAAATGCCAACTAGGGCTGCATACAGAGGAGAGAGACCAGCAAAAGTACCAGTGATTCCATCGGAGGAAAGGCAAGGAGCAAGTGCAGTATCCTTGGAGGGCTTCAGAGGAGAAATGATACGGTGGCCCGAAGGAGTGTCGCGTCCATGGAAAGCATAACCAAGAACCTGCCCAAAGGTGGGAAAGTCCGACTGAATCATGGTTGTCCCTGTCATCCACTTCATAGTGCGGCGCTCATCACCGCAAATCACCAGAGTTGAGAAGAACTGCCGCACCATAGAGGAATCATAGTTGCATTGGATAGTCATGAGGTGGTGCAGCCCCATTTTGTTGGTCACATCGAGTGCCTCAATGAGCCTTGTATTGGATTGAGCCCCAGTCAAATTGATGGGACGCATGGGGCAAATCTTGAGAGTAGCATAGACATCATCATGAATAGCCCGAAAGTGAGCATTCCAAAACATTTCGTCCTCGGGGGGACCATCGCTGTCAGCCTCATCATAATAATCAGTCTGACGAATAGTGGCGTACTGGAGACTGTCCATAGCCTTGTAATTGGGCCGAGACTGTTTGCCCTTGCGATATGCGGCCCTCTTAGATTTCTTACTTGCCTCTGCCATCCGTTCAGCCTCTCTTGTTGCTCTGCTGACCTCGGTCTCGTCAATGAATTTCCCGTCTGCAGTGGGCTTGAGATAACGGGGACGGGGACGACGGACGAAGGTCTTGGTCGGCTTGGAACCACCTGTGAACAGCATTAGAGGGATAACATGGAGATAAGTATACACACAAGTCCAGGAGAAAAACATGAAGAAGGAGTAGCAGTGCAACCCCATAACCAATGAAGTGCATTGGCAGAAGCAGAACCAAAACAGACCAAAATTTGCTGTCCAGGCCGGATTATCCGGCCCTGGCAGGGGAGGATAATCCGCCCCCCGCAGAAAATTTCTGGATTGGCTCAGATCTACCATGGCAAAGCAGATCGGGTACTAGGGTTGCAAGGCTACTGATTCTAGCATGTAAGGAACAACACCAAGAACCTTCTATAACGAGATTTCCACCAAATAAAATACATCCCATACAAAAGGAGAGAGATGAGGGAGTTACCCTCACTCATTGGAGGAAAATCGCGGAGGAGAAAATACCCGGAGGCGAGCTGAAGAAGATCCGGGGAGAGCCCGAAGAATCCGGTGGTCGAATCGACTCCGGGAGAGGCGGATGCTCCGGCGGCGGCTGGGAGGCAGAGGTAGGGTTGGGGGAGGACTGGCTGCTCTGTTTGAGCCTGCCCTCCCCGACCCATCCTATAAGGGGAAGATTTCGCCCGGGGCGGATAATCCGCCCCCCACTTAAGGCGGATAATCCGCCCCCCACAGAAATTTTGTAAAGTGAAAATAAGGCCAGAGCAATCTAGCAAACCTCTCGAAGGTGTTTGAGAGGACTTGTGTGAAAGAATAGATGGTTCAAGAAGGGAGAGAAAGGCTTGGGTTGAGAGCATCAAACTGAGATGGTACTACACACCCAAATTTGCAAGAATCAAATCAATCAAAAGCCAAATTTGAGTGAGTTTTCCATAAGAACAAGAGGTAAGTAGGAAAATCCAACGGAACCCATGTAAAACCAACTCTTCTCAAGGAAGAGGGCGGTGGCCGAAGCCACCATGTTGGAGCGCATGGCATGACACCGCGAAGATGTATCTTGAGTTCAAAACCAATGCTCATCTATGACCCACATATCAAAAAATGATATTAAGGGAAATGATTTGACTTGCTTTCGGCATTATGGGGGGAGGGTTGGCCCAATCAATTAGGACCACACTCCCCCTATGTCTATGCCCGCATCTAAACCAAATACATGAATAAGCGCAAGTGAGTGTGCAAGGGTAGTCAAGCCAAGCTCCTTGAATCTATGATATTTAGCTCATTCCTCAAATAACAAAATCTTGCTTCATCAAGGGGCTTCGTGAAAATATCAGCAAGTTTGTTCTTCGTGCTCACAAAGGATAGAGCAATATCTCCACGAGCAACATGATCCCGAATAAAGTGGTTGCGAATCTCTATATGTTTTGTTCTTGTATGCTGCATGGTATTGTAAGCAATTTTGATAGCACTTTCATTGTCGCATAAAAGAGGCACTTTGTCACAATTGACTCCATATTCCTTTAAAGTTTGCCTCATCCATAACAATTGAGTACAAGCACTTGCAGCAGCAAAATATTCAGCTTTGGCGGTTGAGAGTGAAATACAATTCTGTTTCTTTGATGACCAACACACTAGAGACCTGCCCAAGAATTGGCATGCACCAGAGGTTGATTTCCTATCATCTTTGTCACCAGCCCAATCTGAATCAGTGTAACCACATAGAGAGAAACTTGAACCCTTGGGATACCATAACCCAAAATTTGGGGAATGAACCAAATATCGGAAGATTCGCTTGACTGCCACTAAGTGGCTTTCTTTAGGAGCGGCTTGGTACCTTGCACACACTCCTACACTTAACACGATATCGGGCCTAGATGCGCAAAGGTAAAGGAGAGAGCCGATCATGGATCGGTATACCTTTTGATCCACGTCTTTACCCTTGGGATTGAGCTCCAGATGACACTTTGTTTGCATTGGGGTAGCAACGCCATTGAGATCCATCATCTTGAACCTTTTGAGCATGTCTTGGATGTACTTAGCTTGATTAATAAAGGTTCCCTCTCTAAGTTGTTTGATCTCAAATCCAAGAAAGAACCTGAGCTCACCCATCATGGACATCTCAAACCTGTCAGTCATAAGCTTCGAAAATTCATCGTTAAAAGCTTGGTTAGTAGAGCAAAAAAATAATGTCATCTACATAAAGTTGGCATACAAAAAGCTCCCCATTAACCTTCTTAGTAAAAAGAGTGGGATCGATTTGCCCAACTTCGAATCCACGGTCTAGCAAAAGCTCTTTAAGGTGCTCATACCACGCACGTGGGGATTGTTTAAGGCCATAGAGCGCCTTATCGAGTTTGTAGACATGGTTCGGAAATTTGGGGTCCTCAAACCCCGGGGGCTGCTTGACGTATACTAACTCATGTAGAGGACCATAAGGAAAGCGCTCTTAACATCCATTTGTTGTAATTTAAAATTATGATGGGCTGCATATGCAAGAAGGATACGAATGGAATCAAGGCGAGCCACAGGAGCGTAAGTCTCGCCAAAATCAATTCCTTCTACTTGAGAGAATCCTTGAGCCACGAGTCGTGCTTTATTCCTCACAACAATGCCATTTTCATCCTGTTTGTTCTTGAAGATCCACTTGGTGCCGATAACATTGCGGCAATCCTTTGGCTTTTCTACGAGCTTCCAAACTTTGTTGCGTTCGAATTTGTTTAATTCTTCATGCATTGCAACAACCCAATCGGGGTCTTCAAGAGCATCAAAAACCTTCTTCGGTTCAACCATGGAAATGTGAGCTTGATGATCACAGAATCTTGCAAGCTCTCTTCTAGTGGATACCCTTCGTCGTAGATCACCAACAACCTTGTCAAGAGTGTGACCTCTTAGTTCAAGGTTGCGATCAGCACGAGCCTTGCGACGAGCCTCAATGTCCTTATTGTTTCTACGAGGAGTGGATTCAATTGTTGTATCCTTGTCTTGATTACTGCCTTGCCCTTGATCTTGATCGTCGTTACTTCCAGAAGATTGTTGCTGGACATTTTCTTCAGGCCCGGATAATCCGCCCCTTGGAGGGGCCGGACTATCCGGCCTGGGAGGTGAAGTACCAGAACCATCTTCCTGAGAAAGCCTGACTGGAGTTGGAGACCCAGGGCCGGATAATCCGCCCCTGGGGGACGGAGAATCCGGCCTGGGAGCTTCAGAGTTGTTGACTTCTCCTTCGGATCCTCTGGAACGAGTTGGAGTGCCAGGGGCGGATTGTCCGCCCCTTGGAGGGGGCGGATAGTCCGGCCTGGGACTACCAGCTTGTCCAGGGGACAGATGGTCTTCAGCAGATTGTGGTGTTGGTGCAGGATTGTCTCCAACAGTAGGAGCTTGTTGATCTTGTTGAGATGAGGGCTCCACATTTCTGGAGCATTGTCCTTCCCGATCCGCCACAAGGGGTTCCTCAATGGGGCGGAAAAATCCCACGCCCATTCTTCTTATGGCATCTTGTGGTATTTCAACATCTGCATCACAAACATCAACTTTCCCTACAAAGGAGCCGTTATTTTCATCGAACTCCACACTACAAGATTCTACAACAATCCCAGTGAGCTTGTTGTAGACTCTATAAGTGTGGGATTCGGCACCGTAACCAACAAAAATACCTTCTAAAGCCTTGGATTCAAATTTTGACAAACGGACACCTTTAATAAGAAAGAAACACTTACACCCGAATACCCTGAAGTATGAGATGTTGGGTTTGTTACCGGTAAGTATTTCATATGGGGTCTTGTCCAAGATCTTCCGAAGGTAGAGCCGGTTTGATGAGTGACAAGCAGTGGATATGGCTTCAGCCCAAAAATTATAAGGAGACTTGAATTCAGCTAGCATAGATCTTACCATATCCATCAAAGTCCGGTTCTTCCTCTCGGCTACACCATTTTGTTGAGGGGTGTATGCAGCGGAATATTGGTGTCTAATCCCCTCTTCGCTAAGAAACTCGTTTAAAGTGTAGTTCTTGAATTCTGAGCCGTTGTCACTTCTAATTGCCAAGATGGGAACATTGTGTTGACGTTGAACTTCATTGGCAAAGTCGATGACAGTTTGTTGAGTCTCACTTTTTAGCTTGAAAAAATATACCCATGTATATCTTGAGTAATCATCGACGATGACCAAGCAATATTTCTTCCCACCAAGACTTGCATGAGAAGGAGGACCAAATAAATCCACATGAAGTAATTCCAAGATCCTCTTTGATGACACAATAGTCTTCCTCTTGTGGGGAGAATCATGCATTTTTCCTTCAACACAAGCCCTGCAAACACGATCTTTGGCAAAAGAGACATTGTCTTTTAGTCCAAGGATGTGGCCACCCTTTTGGAGACTTTGCAAAGTTCTCATGTTGACATGGGCTAAACGGCGATGCCATAGCCAGCCCACGTCGGCCTTTCCGAATAGACACATCGGACCCGAAGTGGTTTTCCCCGAGAAGTCCACCACATACAGGTCATTTTCGACGTATCCAACGAAAGCGACCTTTAGAGACTTGCTCCATAAGAGTACCACCAAATCATCATCGATAAAAATAGCAAAACCCATCTTGCCAAGGGCACGAACAGAAAGAAGATTGTAGCCAAGGGTCTCAACAAGCATGACATCCACGAGAGAGATATCGTGGGCAACCACAACCTTGCCAAGACCCAATACCTGAGATTTAGACTTATCACCATAGGAGACTATGATATTATCATGATTTGGACGCATCTCCGTGATGATCTCCTTGCTTCCGATCATATGACTAGTGCAGCCACTATCCAGCACCCATTTCGACCCACCGGAAGCATAGCCCTGCAAGAAAATTACTTCTTGGTTTTAGGTACCCATTTTTCAATGGGTCCTTTCATGTTATTAACAAGGGTCTTTGGGACCCAAATAGACCAAGCAATATATTCATCAAAAGGACCAACATAATAAGCATAAACATCGCCATAGTCATCACAAAAGAGTTCATAATTCGGATTGTGAGACCCTACAAAACCAATATCATTAGTCTTGTCTTTTGTGACAACCTTCTCAGCAATGCTTGTCTTTAATTGTACATTCTTGGTTTTCTTCTTCTTGGACGTGGTGACATACCCAAGTCCCTCTTTACCATGATTTGACCTTTGCTTGCCAAGGACTTCATCAAGCACACCTTTGTCCTTTGTAGTGATGTCCTTGATCACTTCTTTTTCCACACTAGCATTTTTCTTGTTACTATATGTTGAGTTGGATGAGCTAGGAGTATCATATTTGGCCAATCGACTTTGAAGCTGATCATGTGACTCATTGAGAATAGAGAACTCGTTTTTCAACGCCTTGTGAGCATTGTCAAGTTTCTCCAATTCCTCGGAGAGTCTATCATGAGCAGCCCCAAAGTCAATCCTTTCCTTCTTTAACTTCTTTGCCTTGGTGACAGCATTGTCACGTTCCTTAACAAGTTTAGTCACAATTTCTTCATGTGACTCTTCCATAGACTCAAGCCTCTCTTCAAGAGAGACCCGAGCTTCTTCTTCTTCAAGAGCATTTTTTAGGGATGCAATTTCCATTGCATCCTCCCTTTCAATTCTGCCCTTTTCTTCGAGGAGTGCTTCGTTTTGGGCCAGCTGATCCATAAGAGCCTCAAAACGAACTTTGTGCTCACCTTGCAGGTTAGTATAGAAATAATCCAAAGCAATAATCTCTTCTTTAACCTTAAGACTAGCAGGATCATCCATGTCTATCATAGCCTTGGGAAAAGAAGAGTTAGAAGAAGTTACCTCGGAACTTCTTGCCATGAGGCAAGTAGCATTCTTGTTGATGATGTTTTCGTTTGGAGAGTCGAAGAGAGATGTTGATGTAGATGTGGTGGCTATAGCAGCCACCTCTTGAGAGCTATCGTCCTCGTCCTCATCTTCACTCCCCGATGAATATTCTTCTTGAGCCACTAGAACAATCTTTGGCTGCTTCTTGAAAGGAGCATTGTTCTTTACAAAGTGTTTCTTACGTGGAGCTTTTGATTTGTCCTTGAAAACGAGTCTTCCTCCATTATCCTCTCTACTTTGATATGGACACTCAGCTACGAAGTGCAGCCGGTCACCACAATTAAAGCATGTTCTCAGCTTGGGACCATTTTCTTTTCTTCCATAGGCTCCACTCTTGCGATCTGGTCCAGCTTTAGCCTTGGCTGGATCTTTCCAAAAGTTTCTTGCATAAAGAGCCAAGTGTTGTCCGTGGATCCTTTTTATATCTTCGGGACAGTCCAGACCTTCTACCGCATATTCATCATGATCAATCACACTAGTCTTCAAGGCCATGTTGACCCCCTTTTGCATCCCCATAGCTCGAGCACGAGCATCTTCGGCATTCTTGGCAGCCACTTTGAAGGCGGACATTTCTTGCATTACCTTATTGGATGACATGAGGTGATAGTTATGCCTACCTTGGAGACTTTTCAAATTTGTGGGCTCAAATGGCATAAGAGCACTCACATACTTGCGCTTGATCCCAGGGCCGGCTCTATGTTTTTCAGGGCCCTAGGCAAAGTCGACGGCATGGGCCCTTAAGGCTAATGTATATATAGACATATTAATTTTTTATTATATATGTATCTACTAGCACTTTTAAAATAAAAGTTAACATCCAACCAAACATTTTAGTCTTAAAATAATAAGTAGTATTAGTTGCTAGTTTGATTACCTCAAATAAGAAATAATTCCAATGATAATAAGTCAAGAGTGAGGATCAGGGCCTCCAGCTGGTGAATTGGTGATCCCCGATAGACGATAGACGACCTACGAATCTATGATCGTCGATCGAGTCAGGGAGGCAGGGCCCTAGAGATCGAGGCACGGAGTCCGGCCGATTTCCGAAGAGTCAGGGAGAAGAGAAGAGAAGGGAGATCACAAGTTCGCGACACGTTGTAACCCATGCGGCCAGCGTCATAACACGTCGTAACTCGTAAGCCTCGTGTCTCGTGTCATAGTGAGCCTTTTTGATTTCCTTCTCGCGTGATGTGCTCGGTTTCCAGGCCCTGCTCGTTTCTCGCGTCGTGGGTAGCATATGTATACTCGTATATATATACTCCCTCCGGTTGCAAATAAGTGTATGTCTAGCATTTGGCCAAGTTAAAATTTATTAAATTTAACCAACTTTATAGATAAATATAGCAACATATATTATCAAATTAACATATTATGAAACTAAATTTAAAAACATATCTATTGGTATTAATTTAGAGTCATAAGTATCACTACGTTTTTCTATAAAAATTAGTTAAACTTTATTAACTTTGACTTAGAACAAGGCTAGAAGTACACCTGTTTGTGAACAGAGAGAGTACGTATGTGAATAGAGTATAAATTTTTGGGCCCCCTCCGGCCATGGCCCCTGGCCGATGCCAGGGTCGCCATACCTCAGCGCCGGCCCTGCTTGATCCAAGCATCATCAACATGAGCTGCACCGTGGTTTCTGAAGGTTGTGGCTATTGCCTTGAGCCTCCTATACATGTCCTCGTGGTCTTCTCCATCCAGCATATAAAATCCTTCAGCTTCATTGCTCAAGGCATCATATCTATTCCTTCTCATACTTTCATTTCCGATGAAGATCTCGGTGAGAGCATCCCAAGCTTCTTTAGTTGTGCTAAGATGCTGAATGTGTGGCATGTCTTTGTCACCCACACCAAGTTGTATCATGTGTAGAGCTGTAGCATTGAGTTGGCTATCGACCACTTCTCTCCTTGTGAGATTGTTAGGATTTCCAACGTGAAGACCATTTTCGATGATCTTCCACAACTCTATGGAGGAACTGCACACATGAGATTTCATCAAAAATTGCCATTGAGAGAAAGTAGATGCTGAAAGTTTGGGTGGATCACCCCTATTATGTATATGTGGGTGAGGAATAGGCGGATCAGGGGAATACACATGAGAAACCTCATTGTATCCATCCTTACCGCTATCCTTTTTCGAGGAGGAGCTCTTACTAGTATCATCACCTACCACTTCGTTATCTTTGGAAACAGTTTTACCCGTTTCCTTGGATTGCGGAGTGGTATCCTCAGAGTTAGATGGAGGTGATGCTGCGGATGTGGAGAGACGCATTATAAATTGACGCATCTCTTCCATCTTAGCCTCCATTGAACTCACCAAGGTTGTTTCCAACGTCTTGAGATCGTTCATGGTGACTACCTCCGGAGCATCACTCTCATCTCCCTTGGAACCCATACTTCTCTTAGGCGGTTAATCCCGAAATAAGAGCCGAGGCTCTGATACCAATTGAAATGGATCGTATGGTCACCTAGAGGGGGGTGAATAGGTGCTAACCAATTTTTAATACTTTTTCAATTTTAGGCTTGACACAAAGTAAATTCTCTAGATATGCAACTACGAGAATTTCCCTATATGTAGCCCTAACTACTAAGCACGTAAAAGAGGAGCGAGGAAACCGTAGTGGAGCACGCGGAGACACAGGGATTTGTTTTACCACAGTTCCTTCCTTGTTAAGGGAAGTACATCTGCGTTGGAGGGGTGGGCGGTTCTAAGACCACCACGCCACAATAGGCCTCACCCTATTCTCCGATGGATCTCGCCACGAGAGGCCTGATCCACCTTCTCCACTATTGGATCCCTTCGAGGCGGGAACCGGTGCCTTTTACAACACTATCGGGGCACACACCCACAACCGAATTGGGGGCTCCCGAGATGACAACAAGCTGCCACAAGAAGAAGGTTTATCAATATAAACAAAAACGAGGATCTAGATATTTGCAAGAAATACTAGATCAGAGGTTCTCCAAATGAATGGAGAGGAAATGAAGCGCTTGATTGCTGATGATGAAGATCGAGTTCTCCTCCTTCGATTCCCCAAGGGATGGGGCCTTTGGGTGGATCTAGGTGGAGCACTCTTGGATGAAGCTTTCAGATCTGATCTGGTCTTTTTCGAGATGAATCAAGAGTTCTGGCAGGAGGGGGATGGCTGGCTTAAATACCCCCTCCCCAGATCTGGCCGTTGCACAACTTTGGGGGCGGATTATCCGCCCCCCGCTTGGGGCGGATTATCCGCCCCCTGAAAAAACTCCGTCCCAAGGGCGGATTCTCCGGGGGAAACTCCGCCCCCTCTCTGGGGCTTGCGCCTTGGTGAAGCTTGGTGAAGATCTTGGGGGGCGGATAATCCGTCCCCCCTGAGGGGAGGATTATCCGGCCAGGCCGGAAAGTCCGGCCAAAACTCCGCCCCCTCTCTGGGGCTTGCGCCTTGGCAAAGAGCAGGGGGGGATTATCCGGCCCCCCTGAGGGGCGGATTATCCGGCGGGGCCGGAAAATCCGGCTAAAATTCCGCCCCCCTTCTGGGGCTTGCGCCTGCTTGGGCAAAGGGAGGGGCAGATTATCCGCCCCTGGTGGGGCCAGATTATCCGCCCCCAAAGGCAGAGTTCTTTTCCCTTTATTCTCAAATAGAGCTGCAACACTTCATCACACATTAAATGATCCTTGGTATTGTTATCTAACACACAAAACACTAGGGATTAAGAAATGTTCTTTCAATCTCCCACTTTTTGGTGTTAGATGACAATACTAGGATTTGCAATAAAACCGGCAAAATCCACCTTAAATAATGAAAGACGCTCCCCCTAGATGTGTGCATATTAAAGATTTGCATTTGAATACAAATACACACACTAGGGAGAACACTACTTTAAGGTTTGGGAAATAAGGTCATACCATCGGGATGAGAATATAGCCAAAGTATACATAGATAATCCCATGAATCCATATGCCATCAAATATGCTCCACAATTCCAGAAATCCATGAGGTCCACAATAGATAAATCCAGAATTCCAAGAATACCAAACATAGTGGAGTACGACATAGTCTTACATAGACAATCACAAATAGCAAACAAGTTCACGCTAGAAAAGGCACAAGCAAGCAAATAAAAACGACTAAAATCGAAGAGTCTTGTACTTGGCTTCCATTGCTCTAGCTTTCTCTATGGATTTATGCCCGTTGACCAGATCTCGATCTAGTTTAGCGCCTTGCTCCGCGATGGCTTGCGCCTCCTCCAGCAGCTGCTGGCGCTTCTCGTCAAGCTGAGTCACATTCCGGATATGATCAACGGTTAGTGGCTCAACGAGGAGATTGTCGTACATCACTCTATCAGCTGGAGTAACATGGGTTGCTGCCGACATGGATGCTGGAGGCGGCAAGTTTGCGGTGTTGTTATTGCTCGGACCGGTGCCGAGTTCCTGCGGGTGCTGCACTGGATTAGGCGGAGGAGGCACGACCTTTGCGCGATCATTGTCGGCAGCAATAAGTGGCCCCTTCCCCTTTTCCAGCGCCGTAGGCGGAGCTTTCCCAGGTTGATCTTCATCCATCGCTGTCCCAATGGTGACGAACACCCCTCGAGACATGACGGTGTTATTAGCTTGCTCGTCGCGCGAGTACTCCTCCTCCATCTCCTGCATAGCGGAGTCTAGCTCTTCTAGACTGAAGTCTATTTCCTCTGAATCTGCACTGAAATCAGCATAAAGCGCGTCAATGACAGAGTCAGAGGGTGCCAGGACTTCCTCGATGACGGGCGGTGGAGGTGTAACGGCCTCGACGATGACTGGAGGTGGTGGTGCTGCTACGACGATGTCGGCCAGAGGCGGTGGTGGTGGTGGCTAAATCGGAGGGGCTCCGTCAATGAGCGCAAGCGCTGTCTGAGCTGCCGCTTCGGCATCTGCGTAGTTGTTGACGGTGTTCACCATGCCTTCGAAGGTAAGGCGTCCTAACGCCTGTTGTCGTCTTAGAGAGTGTCGGAGAAGCGTGCCATGGTCCTGTCCTTCCACAAAGTGATAGATAGCATCATAATTAGGGCAGTGGGCCAGATCGGCTCGTATACGGAGCCACCTGGCCAGGTAATCGCGGGGGTTTTCGCCCTCTCTCTAAACGCAGCGTGCCAGATCGAAGATGGTAACCACGCCGACGAACTTGGATCTCTGCTGTCCAGACGCACGGACAAAGCCGGCGGATTTGCAGTGATCTTCCACCTTTATATCCTGCACAGGGGCGGTTTGGGTGGGTCTTGAATTTTTCCGATCTTTGCCGGCAAACTCCAAGGAGAGATCCGGCATCGATTCTTCCGTGAACGTATCCTGCCCGTAGGCGGTCCGTACGGGTCTTGATGCTTTCCGATCTTTGCCGGCAAACTCCGAAGAGAGATCCGACATCGATCCTTCCGCGAACGTATCCTGCCCGTAGGCGGTCCGTGCGGGTCTTGAAGCTCCTCCGACTCCCAGGGGACTAGTGCCCGAGTCGGTTTCGCCGATGAAGAGGTGGATGTCTCCGATAGGAACGATCGAACACCGCGTAGGGTTCATCTTCGCCGGGATCCAGAACTCGTCAGGGGGGACGATCGGAACGTTGCCAGAGAAGAGAACGCGATCGATGGCTACGGTTTCGCCAGTTCCCGCGAAGATCTTGGTCCTCGCCCGCTGCAGAGCCTGAAGCGCCTCTTGCCCCACGGTGGGCGCCAACTATCGTGGTATTGCCGGCAAGTACGCCATGGAGGGGTCCTCACAGTGCGTGTTTAGAGACGTGGGGTAAGGCAGACGGTTGACGGGTACGAGGTAACACAGCTTACCCAGGTTCAGATCCCACGACGGTGGCGGAATCCTACTCCTGCTATAAATCAGTATAATGGCAATACGTCGAGTTACAGAGATAGGTTCGCTGTGCGAGGTGTGTGTAAAACGATGCCCTAAAGGCTCCCATAGGCCCGACTTATATAGTCGTCAGGTCCTAGGGTTACAGGGAAAAGTCCTAGCCAGACAGGTTACAAAGTCCTATACCGTCTATCACTAGTCTTGTGTATCTTGTACTCCAAGGCTCCGGGTACGCCGGTGACTCCACCATAGCATTCCTTTATCCGGCATGGGCCTCTCTTCTGGATCCACCCGGGTTAGTCGGATAGGAGACAAATGCTATGAGGATACCCATATAGCATATCCCAAACAACAGGTGATCAATCCACCTGCGCCCGCTTCCGTTCTGGCCCTGCCGTCGCCCAACCTCTGTACGCCGCCGGAGTACATCGACCTTTGTAGATGGACGAGGCGGCGTCGGCGCGCGAAGATCGGTAGCTAGGGTTAGGAGTAGTTTAAATTCTGGTTTTTATATTTTGAATGTAAATTAAGTATGAACTTTGCCAATTTTAGCACGGACGATTTCTGTTTGAATTTCAAAAAAAATGGCACGCCTAGACAGGACAAATGGGTTGCGCCACTAGGCGTGGCTAGCCGGACAGGCTAGACCCCTCCCCAAATCGACCGCGGCCAGACCCAAACGGACAGAAATTTAAAAAAATCATTGTAGTAGTCATCATAAATAAGGTTCACTATGAAGCTGAATTGCACATTCAAGCTAGTATTACTTGGATTATTACACCTCTGTTCCTGTTTTGCTAAACACAGCAACGACAAAGACACGTACAAATGCAGCACGCGACAAAAGAAGCACATAGCCTTTGTTTTTTGAACAGCGCATAATTATGCAACCTGCTCAGTAATTAATTACCTGGAGTGTTGCTGAGATGACTTGACAACACACAGGTGAAGTGAGGGCAGTAGGCATCCAGTCTAGCAGGAGCAGCACAAGGTACCAACGTTTTCAGTGCTTTACTTCTCATGTCGATAGAGATCATGTGTCTCTTGGGGACGTCATGGAGGTCCAACCTCAGCAAGGATTTCAAGTGGACAACATCGTCGCCATGGATGCTCAGGTTGGGGAAAGATGGTAACAAGTCGATTATCTCGTAGGAGTTTCTCCAGCCCAGCGGCCCAGCCGCCAACAGAGCAGAAGGGCTAGCGTTCTGAACCAACATGTCATGAGAACGGACATCGCACCCCTTCCGCCAACAGTCGTCGGAGAGCACTCTGTTCCATATGATGCACCTCCAGCCAAATAAGCTAGGAGGCTCGGTGTCGCGATCATCATTGGGCTCCGCAGAGGGCGGATCGTCATAGACTATATCCGGAGGATCTTCCGCAGCCACGCTTTCCGAGGACGGTTCCGGGAAATGTTCGATCTCGACGAACTTGAGCGCTCCGTTGGTGCAGGCGAAGTCCCGGACCTTCCAGGGGCACAAATGGCAGGTAGTGTTCCCGGGCAACCTCCCGGGAAACGGGACGAAGCGCAGGAACACCACGCGGTAGGAAGAGAGCACGTCGCACACCAGAACGCCCTTCCAGAGGTCGACCCAGCCCAGCAGGCTCCCTCCGAGCGGGATCACCTTGTGTGGCCTGACGGGAAGATGCTCCTCCCACTTTGGGTTGGCCAAGCGAGCGCGTTTCATGGTCCAGGCGTTTGTTTTTGAGGAGTAGAGGTGGAGCTCGTGCGCCTCGGCGTTACGCGTCGGGCAGAGGCCGGCGAGGATGTACTCTCCGGGAGCGTCGGCGGGGCAGTAGATGCCGAGATCGGTCGGCAGGAGCAGGCAAGGTTTGGGGTCCGGGATACGGGAGAGCTCGGGTTTCTTCTTCCCATGGGTAAGGGTGACCTGGTACATGTAGTACTCGTCTGACCTCTTCGGGATCCCGCTGGTGGGCCAGGTGAGCGGCAGGTGGAGGAGGAGGAACTGTTCGTGGGAGCGGACGACGTGGGGCTCGCCGACGAAGTTGGTGGTGGAGAGGGTCGGGCAGTGCAGGCAGACGTGGGAGAGCGCCGGCGGGTCGGCGAAGCGGATGGAGACCACGATCTCGTGCTCGTCTCTGCTCGTCTTGGCGCTGGCCGCGGTGGAGTCGTCGCGGTGGGCGAAGTAGACCCTCGTCTCCAGGAGGACCCAGGGCGGGAGGGCTCCGGATCCGGAGGCGTCCAGCGCCGTTAGGCCCCGTTCGTTTAATCCCAGAACGGCATGGAATGGCCTGGATTGCGGCCCAATCCAACCCGATCCAGCGCGGTTAGATATTTTTTCCAGCCCAGAAAAATCAGGTCTTCGTTTACACCCCACCGGGAAAATTAGCCCAACTCAACCCGTCCATCTTCCACTAAAACGGGCTGGAAAAAAATTCACCCCACCTGACCCGTGGAAGATAATCCATGACAGACCACGGAGAGAGCGAGCGACGGGCGACGCGGCGACGGAGACGGCGTCGGCGACGGGCACACCGAGCCATCTCCCCGACTGCTGGCTCTCCCCTCCATCGGCAACGTTCTCTCCTGTACGTCCCCCTCCTGCTCCTCATCCTTCTCATCTACTAGCTAGGGTTTGGTAGGGTTCTTGGTCAGAGTTGAAATCTTGGGGAAAGATGGTGGAAATTGACGAAAGGAGAAGGTGACCGTTGGTAGGAGGACGAAGGGGAGGTACGAAGTAATCTATGTGGATGTGGTTGTTGCTCAAAGTACTTCGACGAGATCAGAAACAAGCAACGGCATCAGGTTTGTGCTAATGCAGGAGAGGCGGCCATCGTAATAAAGAACAAATTGACGATTGTAGATTGTAGGGGCGCTACCTGTTATGCCAGAGATGGTCTGTGTTGGTCAATCGTTTTGTAGACAGGAGAATCATATAAAAAAGCATATACCACACCAGCGGAACCAGGAGCAACTATGAATCTTCACATAATACATATAATTTACTTGTTGAGACTTGTTGGTGAACAAAAATTCAGGTGCAGGGCGACGTAGATAGAATTTTTGTCAAGCACTGGTAGTTCTTTCCTTTTGAGAGGACATTCATACCTAAACAGAATTTCACCTACTGGTAGGGCGGTTGGTGCTCGTGTCCTGGAGCCCGAAGATCAATATGCCACCTACTGGTAGGGCGGCGACAGGAGGAGCTAGTCGAGTTCTCGCCGGGCAGCCCAACGCCATGAGCCAGGCACTCGTCCGTCCAGGTTAATTATTACTGCCATAGAATAATGATACACAATAAACAATAAGCAGCCTATAAGAGAGATCATGTTAATTATTACTGCCATAGAATAAGCTTTTCTTCATATGAACCATTTGTTAATTGTTACTTCTCACATCCTAGATTTTATTTCTTCATATGTTGAAGTACACTATTCATGTTTCTAAATGAATGTACTAGCTGTGCTGTTAGCTTTCGTGAAGTAAGCATGCTCAATTTCCCAGCTATGTACTAGTTGTGCTCTGTTACAGAAAGGATTTTAATGTGTTAATTCTAGTCATTGCCCTGCATGCAAATTTCATTCGATTGCATAATTACAACTACTTTCTTGTTAACATTTGGAAAGAAATTATGCTACTGAATGTCCTTGCAACTGAATGAGATGCAGAGATTTAGGAGATCGAGCAGAGACGCTGGAGATCGAGCCGAGCAGCGGGAGCTGAGGTCCGAGTGAAGTGGCAGGCGCCAGGCATGGCGCTGAAGCGTTGGAAGATGGAGTTGTAGGCGTAGGAGGCGTGAGCGGCAAGGGTGTGGGGAGGTAGCAGAGGCCAGAGCCGGCACGGCGCGCCCACCCAGGCTGCACGCACAGTTCAGCCCCACCTGCAGCGATTTCACTGGCGCACCGCTGTGTGTGATGCATAGGAGAGACTTGGCAGCAGAGGAGCGGCTGTACATGTACAGGTTGCTTTCGGCGGCAGATGGCGACGCACGGCGGGGCAGGACGGAGGACGGAGCGAAGCAGTAATTTTGATTTGGAGGGCCACAACGGAGAAAATCAGTTTATCTCGATTCTTTTTGTTAAATGGACTTGTGAATGGGTCGTGTCAATTAAAACGGGTCGGGGAGTAGAAAAAAGATTGAATTTTTATGTTGTGTCTTGTACGATTTAGTTGTTCTCCGTTGAGTTTGAAATTTAGGTTGAATGGCTGATCTAGGTGTGGCTTAACCGAACGGGTATATTTTGGAGGGGATAACAGTAATTAGAGTCTGACATGGATTGGGTGATGGCACGGGATCCACCCAATCCAAACCTGGACTGATTCCATGCATGGTTTAAATCCCACAAAAACGAACGAGCCCTTATGGAGGGTGGGTTACAGGAGGCGGCGAGTAGGGACGTGGGTATAGTCATTGTACGTACTTGGCGGATCTGGTTTGTGTTGCCTCCGAGGGAGACGCTGGACAGCGACGTTTATATTGGGGTCGGTCGATGGTGGGTGCGGAGGGAGGGAGAGATCGGGCCGGATTTGGTAGCTGGTTTTTCCGGCCGAATCGGGGCTGTCTCCCACCGCCTGTCTTCAGTTCGTCAGTTAACTTCAGACAGAACTTGCCTAACGTCTCGGGATGATTATGAAGATCGGACGGATGGAGATGACCGTGAAGATCCAACGATAGAATTTTAAGCTGGCGTCACTGTTTAACTTTACTGTTTAGGCTTGTAAAACAACTGATTAATGACATTGTACAAAACTATATAAGTTCCAGAGGTGGGCAAGGCTGAGCTATTCGAATAAATACTAGCTCTACTTTACCTCTTCTTAGGGTTTGCCCATAGAAATACTCAAATCTGATCAATTGCGTCTCCATGTCCGGAGTGAATTCTGTCGGATCCAAAGCAAAAATTGGAATTGCTCTTAGGTTGGCACAAAGTGCGATTAAGAGCTATAAGAAGGGGTTATTTAGGGCAAATGAGCAGTCAAAAACAAGAAAACACAAGGTGAGTTTCAGTTAGAAATAAGAAAATACTATAAAGGACTTGTCTACCACCAGCAAAACAGGAACATGGAAAACACAAACATGGGATGTATGCGGTATTGCAGTGCGATCAGACCATGACGAACAAACCAAGAGTGGAAGCAACGCTAACCGTAGCTTTCCATGGCAGCTCTCCGTTTGGAGCAGCATTGCAGGCTTGCACTCCAGCTCCACTCAGGCAAACCTAAAGCAACGGCTGTGCTGCTCATGGCAGACAACCGACGCGACGGGGGGATCTGAATCCGGTACCTACTGCTAGTAAAAACTGAAACCGTAACCTGCACAAATATGTGTGGCCGCGATGCAATCCTTCGTCGCAAAACTCCATGACAGACCAAGTTCACCGTAAGAATTTCCTCCGAGGATGCAGCTGGAACGTCCTCCACCCCTTGTCTTTCCTGTGAACCACTGATTGCTTCTTTATCCATCATCTTGATCTGTCCGCATCGGTAGCACTGTCTGGCAAAGGGAAGAGCTGCTCTGATCAGAGATTGATGCCCCTGAATTTATCCCTTTCTCCAGCTAGTTTTCCATCAGGCTGCAGTTGTTCTGTCCCCTACCAGCAAAGCCCAACTCTGTATTCTCTTGAACCCATGTGTAAGTCATCTGGAGAATTTCAAGAGCTTCAGTCACATGCTAGACCGATGTTTCACATCAACTCAAGATTACATCGCAAGAGCTAAGTCAGTCAAGCATCAAGGCATATATGTCCAGAATATGATGTAGTGGCTGCCAACTTGCCATGGCAGCAAGCACAAGAGTGAAGAATACAATTTTGAGCATCCGCTTTCTGAAGTACTGAACTGAACCATAGAAGCAACTACATTTCCACCATGAGAGAATGCCAGAACTCTGAGTTATCTCAAACTGAATCCTAACAGACCTCACCACTGTTTCTTGGGAATCACAGCTCCATTTCTTTGATTCACTCATAAAAGATACAAACCTTGTTTCATAGATTATGGGATTTGTGACTGTGCGCTGCAAGGTGATCCACTTGGGATGTGCACTGATGTGGTAGATTTATCTTGTAATCTGCCTCCTAGGAGGTTGTAACCTAGAAACGCAAAGGTCATTTGCATTTTCTAGAGAAAAAAGGTGCAAAACTCAGTAAGCAGACATGCATTAGTTTGACAGTTCATAGAGTTCCTCTACATCCAGCTTGAAAAGCATTTGATTGAAAACTGTTCCTCAGAAATTCACTCAAGTTTGACAGCTTTGTCAATAAGTTTGGATGTGTCTCTATGTTGCCGTTGCAGTATGAGTTAATCCAAGAGCCAACACAGTGAAGAAATAAGAAAATCAACAGGCATTCTAGTGCAGATGGCTTATAGTCCTCAAATTACTCATTTTACAGCAATCTGATAGAAAGTGTGTTTCCCTACAGGGCAAGTGATGCAGTGAGCTGACAGTCATGTGGTTCATCCAATGCAAGAATTCCTTGTCGGTCTTTGCCACCCACAACAAGCACTGATACAGACTTTAAAAAAAATCAGATTTCACTGTCTCTGGGCTAGCTTGGAAATGAAAAATCAGGTGGGCATTTCGCCCCCCGTTGTCCCCTTCAAAGAAAAAGCTTGTGTTGCACCGCCAGACTGAATGAACTTCAAGAACCACCATTACCATCAAGCAAACCATTTGTTATCAGCTTCATATCACAGACTCCAACAAATTTCAGATCTCATATGCCAGGTAGCTGCGTGGTGTTGTACTGCATTACAGAATGAACTTCAAGAAGAACCACCATTACCATCAAGCAAACCATTTGTTATCAGCTTCATATCACAGACTCCGACAAATTTCAGATCTCATCTGCCAGGTAGCTGCGTGGTGTTGTACTGCATTACAGAATGAACTTCAAGAAGAACCAGCATTAGCACTAACCCAACAATTTGCTTTCAGCTCTAAATCATAGAGAAAGAGAGAGGCCACTGATATCCGGCCAACAAAATGGTCAGCTCCTCACTTGTCAGACTGCAAAAATTCAGGCAATACCATAGCCACGCATCAACCTAGCCACTCTCTCAGCCACGTCGACGCGGCGGTGCTCCCTGCAGGCTGCGAGAAGCACTGCGAAGATAACCCTGTCCGGGCATGCCTCCATCCGGACCACCAACCCCTCGGCCTCCTCGACCTGCCCGACCCGTCCCAGCATCTCGACCATGCACGTGTAGTGCTGCAGCGCCGGCCTCCTCACCCTTGCGAACACCGCCCTCCCTTCGCCCACCATCCCGGCCCTCGCGCATGCGGCAAGGACCACCGTCACCGCCTTATCGTCCATCTCCCTCTCCCGTCCAATGAAGAGGCCGGGTACCTCTCGGCACCGTCCGTGCGCCGACATCGCGCTGGCCAGCGCTGTGCGGGCGGAGAGCGTCTGCTCCTGTGCGGGCAATCCGTCGAACACGCTGCGCGCGGAGGCTGGGTCACCGCAGGCGGAGTAGGCGTGAATGAGCGAGGGTACAAGGACCGCACCTCGGCGCAGCGCCGCGGCGTGGAGGGAGGAAACGAGCGGCAGGGACGGCAGCGAAGCCGCGCGGCGCAGGAGCACGGCGTAGTGCCGCCGCATGGTTACAGCCTTCAGGCGGGGAGGAAGGGAAGATTTTGCTTTTGCACTTTATGTAGGCGATCGACCCCGTTGGATTTTCTCAGACCGAGTCCCGAACCACATATAGTTTTTTTTTTAAAAAACACATATTGTTAGCCTGGCTAACGGTGGCCATAGGCCTGGGACGACCGGCCCGATGTGGTCCAACAACCTTTCGTGTCATGCCGGGCGGCCCACCTGTCTGAAAATGAAAAACAAATATGGCCCGACCGGTTTCGTGCTTGGTCTGGTGGCCCAAAAGCCCGAGTGCTTTTTTTGTGTCCCCGCAACGGGCAAGGACGAGGGGCAGAGGGAGGAAGAGATGTGGTCGGAGCACGACGTGAGGCGTGGAGTGCGACATCCATGGCGAGGTAGCGTGTTGAAGGTGAGTGCCCGACACGACATAGGAGGAGAGCTCGTGGGGCCTAGTGTCCTTGGGTGGCGGCATGAGGCAATCATGGTTGGCAGCCGGTTGGAGCGACGCGAGGTGGTTCCTGCAGAGAGATACATGGGGAGAGGGAGAGAGAGAGAAGAGAGGCAAGGGAACAGCGAGAGAGAGGAATGTGTGTGAGGGGGGCTCTACTGACGCTAGCATGAGGATATCAAGCGAGCAAGGAGTTGTGCCTAGCGACATGTGATGACCTAGTGCTCCACTGCATATTGTAGAACACGAGTCATTGGCATAACACTTACAAAAGTCCTCTTCCACGAATATTACACCCCTCAGAGTGGTACAATAAAATTATTGCGGGTCCAATTAATTCTTTATTCCTTATTCATAATACAAAAATAATACAGGCTTTGAGATCCTCCTAGGTCCAGCGATGATTCACTTCTTCCAATAAATCTAAAAATGCTAGCTTGAGAAATAATGGTACTTCTAAACAAAGTACCATCAGAGTGTTGCAACTTTATTGGATACGATCTGGTGTGAACATCCCATCTATTGATACAACCATTGTACCTACAGCTACACACATACAAGGACCTATCACTCGATCTCGTGCTAAACAACTTAACTATCAGGTACTTTCGTTTCTTAGAACTATTCCTCACATACATGAGAATATGATGCTGCCTAAATCAGATGTATTTCTTACTCTTAGGAATGATGGACCAAGCATGGATGAGAGAGACAAGCATTGGAGCATGGTCATGCATGAAGATGGCAGCAAGCATGTGATGATCCAAGAGAAGGCCACTGATGAAGATTTTAGAACTTTGAGGCCACCATAATGAAGAAAGAAGGCTTGGACGAAATATTCAAGATTAATACTTCACAAATTCGTCCATAGCTTAATATGGTGCTGCGACACCTTTATTTTGGGCCAGGCCCATGTAATTTTCGTAGGATTTTAATTAGCCATTTTTTAGTGTCCGTATTTGAGGAGAAAAGGACTTCTAGGGTTGGATTCGGCCACCACTTCTATGGCTGGCCGAAACCCTACCTTTTCCTCCTTAAATACTCGCCTTAGCCGTCACCATAGACTCGGATTTTGTTTAGACATTAAGTTAGCCATCATAGCAACTTCGTCAAGGCTCGAGCGTCGCAGAGGTCTCTTGTACTTCGCACCTATTCAGGATCCCACCTTTTTAATAAAGCTTTCATCTTAATCCGCAATATCTTGATTGCAATATTAGTTTTTACTTGTTCTCGATTTCAGGTAGAAATTAAGACCCTCGCTGGTCAGGATGATCGTGTTCCCGCAGGATCGGTAACCTTCAGGAGATTGGCCTAGCGATTGCATTGGCGCTCGTGCTCGCACGTGTAGTCAGATCGTCAAGCCCGAACTCCACCAAATCGACTATCACCATCTCATTGAAAGATCGGACACCTTTGCCCTATCAAGTGGTATCATAGCTCAGGTTGCTCGGTGAGATTTTACTGTTTTCATAGATTAGATCTGTTTTACCTATAACACACGAAAAAGCCAAAAACACAGTTAGAGTTTAGATCCATCCCATCACTAATCTACGCCTTGCATTATCTTTTCAGTTTTGCATTGTTGAATTTGTGTCTGCATCGTTGCGTCGAGTTGCTGGTCTTAGTGTCTCGCTCCTTAGAGTTTCGAGTCCTGATCATAGTAGTCACCGCCACACTCGCAGATCACCGCCACCATATTCCGTCACCATATTCCGCCGCCATACACCCAGCCACCATAAACCCTAAAAACTTCGCCACCGCCTTCCTACCGCGACACGGATCCGATCTCCTTTCCTGCCACGGCACAAGTCCGAGTTGAGTTATTGTTTCCTAGTTTTTTTCTTTTTACTTTCCTTCCTTGTTATTTCCATGTTGAGCTAAAGTCCGTGTCGAACTAAGAGTTCAGTCGTAAGTCCAGAAGGAGAGGAAAAAAAAGTATGGAACCGCCTCCGAAAAAAAATTCTGGCTATACTGATTTTCGGCTTCGGGGATCATTTTTCTCCATCGGCTGTTATAGCGATATTTTTTTTGGCGCCTGCGCGCTTTCCGGAGCATAATACAAAAAATTTCGAATTTTTTTGGGGGGCTAACCTGTTTCTAGACCCTGCCGATCAGTTCTAGACACTCGCCATCATAGTGATTTTCGACATCTCGGTTCGCTTTTCAGGGTGCCATATCATCATACATTGTTTGTTATGTCACGTCGTGACATCGTTGGTGATCTAGGCTCGCGTCTCTAGTACGGTCTAGCCTAGGACCAGCACAGACCGTCGTTGAGCATTCTTTCAACATTTGCATTGCTGTTTTGATAATTGCTAACCCCTTTTGCTAAGCCTTCCTAGAGCTCCACGGATTTCTCCACGTGCGGTGTCTCGAATCCTGGTAATCGCTCGGTTCAATCTCTGGACCCACTGCTCCTCGCGGTTGCACATCGCCCTTTCCCGCTGTTTGGTAAAGAACTTGTAAGAGCTTCGTATATTGCTTGACGGATTACGCGTGCCTTCCACCATATTTCCGTAGTTATAGGCATATATACTTGTGCTTTTTAAAGGACTAACCATGACAGATATTTCGCGTAACCTTGCCACAATGACGAACCAAGAACTACATGCCCACTTCTCTGAGCTCTTGGTCGGTCGCGCTAAAGATATGGATGCACGACTAGAGGAGTTTGACACCAAGCTCACCAACGCTATGGACAAGATCGATGGACTCGAGAAATCCTTTAACGATAAGCTTAACGCTTGGTTCAAGGAGGTTTTGGACAGATTACCGGCACCCGCACCCGCCCCATTGGCACCTCGGCATGGCGCACGATGCATTCCGATCACGGGTCGTACTGCTGGTTCGTCTGCCGCCGCACCTCAGGAGGCTACCGCTGCAGCTGAGGCACCTCAGACTTTCACCGCGACTGCTGCTGCGACATTGGGGACAGACGACGGGTACTACTACGACCCCGACGATGACGATCTGTTTGACGAGGAGGTTGAACAACCTCCACACCCTGTTGGTCGTCCCCGACATTACCACCGCAACGCTCGACCACCGGTACGATATGATGATCATGTTGCAAAGCTTAAATTAAATATTCCATCTTTTGAGGGTAAATATAACCCTGATGCATATCTTACATGGGAGATGGAAGTAGAACAACGTTTTGCATATTTCAAATATCCTAAGAATATGCGTGTTAGTGCTGCTACATGTGAATTTACTAAATTTGCTTCCCTTTGGTGGTCTGAGTATTGTCGTTTAAATCCTACTACTATTCCTCATACTTGGACTGCTTTAAAAAGTGCTATGCGTGTTTGTTCTGCATCTCCCACTTATCAACGTGATTTACTAAAGAATCTGACACGTTTGGAACAAGGGAATTTTTTTGTAGAAGTGTATTATCAGGAATTGCAAACGGGGATGGTTCGGTGTGGTCTTGTTGAATCTATTGAACAAATGCTTGCACGTTTCTTTGGTGGATTAAACAAGGACATTCAACACATATTAGACTATAAGAAATATAATTCCATCACTCGTTTGTTTCATCTTGCTTGCAAAGCTGAACGTGAAGTGCAGGATTGCCAAACACCATGGAGGAGGACTAACAATTCTATAGGTCGCACATCCACTTGGACATCCCGACAATCAGCGCCTCCTTCTCGTGATTCTCCATCAACTACTACCACATCCAAGGCCACCACAAGATTTCCGTCAGCTGCTCCTCCACCGTCATCCAATGCTCCTGCTCGTAGTGCGTCTTATGTGGCTTCCACGGGTAAAACAAAGGATATACAATGCCGCAAGTGCTGGGGTTTTGGTCATATTGAGAGATAGTGCACAACACAACGTGTTATGATGGTGCGTGATGATGGTCAATATGATTCAGCGAGTGACTTTGATGAAGATACATTAGCCCTTATTTCTGCTCGAGATGGAGAGAATTGTGATTCTGATGAAGAGACAAAGATAATGGGAGCTAAAACTGTTGATCAATACAAGAGTTTAATTACACAACGTGTGTTGAGTGTGCAATTGAGAAAATCTGAGCAAGATCAACGCCACAACCTGTTCCAAACACGTGGTGTTGTCAAGGAAAGAGCTATAAGGATCATCATTGATGGAGGAAGTTGTAATAATCTGGCTAGTGTTGACATGGTAGATAAGCTTGCACTTCCAACAAGACAACGCACACATTCATATTACATCCAATGGTTTGAGAGTTCTCGCAAGATCAAGGTAACAAGAACGGTACGCGTGCATTTTACTATTGGTATATATTCTGATTTTGTTGATTGTGATGTTGTACCTATGCAAGCTTGTTCTTCGTTACTTGGTAGACCATGATAATTTGATAGAGAATTTGTTCATAATGTCAAAACTAATCACTATTATCTTATGCATGATGGAAAGAAAATTGGTCTAAAACCTATGACTCCCGAACAGATTTTAAAAGATGATCTTGCTAGAGCTAGTAGAGATAAAACTGAAGAGAAAAATAAAAGTGAGAATCAGATTGTTGCTGCAGATTTTGTACCACCAAAGAACACTAAATCTGATTCTAAACATGCTACTGAAATTCGTTTGAAGAGTCCATGTATGCTTGCAAATAAAATTGATATTGCTAAACTAGATGTAAACAATACTCAATATTATGCAATTATCTGCAAAGAGGTTTTGTTTTCATTTGAGGATATGCCTCCTTCTTTGCCATCCGCTATTGCTAACCTTTTGCAGGAATATGAGGACGTCTTTCCCGCTGAACTGCCACCAGGACTACCTCCTATTAGAGGGATTGAGCACCAATTTGATCTAATTCCCGGTGCTACGTTGCCCAACCGCGCGCTATATAGAACCAATCCAGAGGAGACAAAGGAGATACAACGCCAAATTCAGGAACTACTCGACAGAGATCATATTCGTGAGTCCCTTAGCCCCTGTGTTGTTCCTATTATTTTGGTACCTAAAAAAGATGGTTCTTCGCACATGTGTACTGATCGTAGAGCTATCAATAATATTACTATTCGATATCGTCATCCTATTCCACGTTTGGATGACATGCTTGATGAATTGAGTGGCTCTACCATGTTTTCTAAAGTTGATTTGCGTAGTGGTTACCACCAGATTCGTATGAAATTGGGAGATGAATGGAAAACAACATTTAAAACTAAGTTCGGTTTGTACGAGTGGTTAGTGATGCCGTTTGGTTTAACTAATGCACCCAGCACTTTCATGAGATTAATGAACGAAGTTTTACGTGCTTTCATTGGACGTTTTGTGGTAGTCTACTTTGATGATATTCTGATTTATAGCAAATCTTTAGAGGATCATTTGGACCATTTACATGCTGTTTTCAATGCTTTACGTGATGCACGTTTGTTTGGTAATCTTGAGAAGTGCACCTTTTGCACCAATCGAGTTGCGTTTCTTGGCTATGTTGTTACATTACAGGGTATTGAAGTGGATCCAGCCAAGATTGAAGCTATTGAGAATTGGCCGCAGCCTAAGACGGTCACACAAGTGAGGAGTTTTCTTGGCCTCGCTGGTTTTTATAGGTGCTTTATCAAAGACTTTGGATCAATTGCCGCGCCGCTAAATGAACTTACCAAGAAGGATGTGCCCTTTGTTTGGGGAGATGCACAACAACAGGCCTTCGTAATACTGAAAGATAAGCTAACACATGCTCCCTTACTCCAACTTCCTGATTTTAATAAGACTTTTGAGCTTGAATGTGATGCTAGTGGAATTGGTTTGGGAGGTGTGTTATTACAATAGGGAAAACCTGTTGCATATTTTAGTGAGAAATTGAGTGGGGCTAGTCTGAACTATTCTACTTATGATAAAGAATTATATGCGTTGGTTCGGATATTAGAAACTTGGCAACATTATCTATGGCCTAAAGAATTTGTTATACATTCTGATCATGAATCTTTAAAGCATATTCGTAGTCAAGCTAAGTTGAATCGTCGTCATGCAAAGTGGGTTGAATTTATTGAGTCTTTTCCTTATGTTATCAAACACAAAAAGGGTAAAGATAATATTATTGCTGATGCTTTGTCACGCCGTTATACTTTGTTATCTCAACTTGACTTCAAAATATTTGGATTGGAAACTATTAAGGAATAATATGTGCATGATGCTGAATTTAAAGATGTGTTGCAAAATTGTAGAGATGGTAGAACATGGAACAAGTTCGTCTTTAATGATGGATTTGTGTTCCGTGCTAACAAACTATGCATTCCAGATAGTTCTGTTCGTCTTTTGTTGTTACAGGAGGCACATGGAGGAGGATTGATGGGACACTTTGGTGTCAAGAAAACGGAGGATGTTCTTGATGCACACTTCTTTTGGCCACGTATGCGTCGAGATGTTGAGAGATTTGTGGCACGTTGCACTACTTGTCAAAAAGCTAAGTCTCGCCTTAATCCACATGGTTTATATATGCCTCTTCCTGTTCCTAGTGTTTCTTGGGAGGATATTTCTATGGACTTTGTTTTGGGATTGCCACGTACACAGAAGGGGAGGGATAGTATTTTTGTTGTTGTGGATCGGTTTTCTAAGATGGCACACTTTATTCCTTGTCATAAAACGGATGATGCTGCGCATATTGCTGATTTGTTCTTTCGTAAAATTGTTCGTTTACATGGTGTGCCAAATACTATTGTTTCTGATCGTGATACTAAATTTTTTAGCCACTTTTGGAGATGTTTATGGGCTAAGTTGGGGACTAAATTGCTGTTTAGTACTACATGTCATCCCCAAACTGATGGACAAACTGAAGTAGTAAATAGAACTTTGTCTACTATGTTGCGGGCTGTTTTAAAGAAGAACTTAAAATTGTGGGAAGAGTGTTTACCTCATATAGAATTTGCTTATAATCGCTCGCTGCATTCTACCACAAAGATGTGCCCGTTTGAGATCGTGTATGGTTTTGTTCCTCGTGCACCTATTGATTTATTGCCTTTACCTTCTTCGGTGCAAAATAATTTGGATGCTATACAACGCGCTGAAATGATATTAAACTTGCATAAGACTACTAAAGATAACATAGAACACATGAATGCTAAGTATAAACTTGCTAGGGATAAAGGGAGAAAGCATGTTGTGTTTGATGTTGGAGATCTTGTTTGATTATATTTGCGTAAAGATCGTTTTCCTGATTTACGCAAGTCTAAGTTAATGCCGCGTGCTGCTGGTCCCTTTAAGGTGTTAGAGAAAATAAACGATAATGCATATAAACTTGAGTTGCCTACAGACTTTGGTACGGTTAGTCCTACGTTTAACATTGCAGATTTAAAGCCTTACTTTGGTGAGGAAGATGAGATTGCATCGAGGATGACTTCAATTCAAGAAGGGGAGCATGATGTGGACATCCCATCTATTGATACAACCGTTGTACCTACATCTATACACATACAAGGACCTATCACTCGATCTCGTGCTAAACAACTTAACTATCAGGTACTTTCGTTTCTTGGAACTATTCCTCACATACATGAGAATATGATGCTGCCTAAATCAGATGTATTTCTTACTCTTAGAAATGATGGACCAAGCATGGATGAGAGGGACAAGCATTGGAGCATGGTCATGCATGAAGATGACAGCAAGCATGTGATGATCCAAGAGAAGGCCATGGATGAAGATTTCAGAACTTTAAGGCCACCATAATGAAGAAAGAAGGCTTGGACGAAATATTCAAGATTAATACTTCACAAATTCGTCCATAGCTTAATATGGTGCTGCGACACCTTTATTTTGGGTCAGGCCCATGTAATTTTCGCAGGATTTTAAATAGCCACTTTTTAGAGTCCGTATTTGAGGAGAAAAGGACTTCTAGGGTTGGATTCGGCCACCACTTCTATGGCTGGCCGAAACCCTACCTTTTCCTCATTAAATACTCGCCTTAGACATCACCATAGACTCGGATTTTGTTTAAAAATTAAGTTAGCCATCATAGCAACTTCGCCAAGGCTCGAGCGTCGCAGAGGCCTCTTGTACTCACACCTATTCAGGATCCCACCTTTTCAATAAAGCTTTCATCTTAATCTGCAATATCTTGATTGCAATATTAGTTCTTACTTGTTCTCGATTTCAGGTAGGAATTAAGACCCTCGCTGGTCAGGATGATCGTGTTCCCGCAAGATTGGTAACCTCCAGGAGAATGGCCTAGCGATTGCATTGGCGCTCGTGCTCGCACGTGTACTCAGATCGTCAAGCCCTAACTCCACCAAATCGACTATCACCATCTCATCGAAAGATCGGACACCTTTGCCCTATCACGATCTAGGTTTCTTAGCCCGACTATCCTAGGCGTGCATAACTATTCTTCTAATTCTATGGTTTCCTCTTCTATTCTAAAATTTCTTACGCAGTCTATGCCTTCAATTTCTCCTGGGAGGTCGGGTTCATCGTAATAAACATCCTCCTTAATGGAGTCTTCTGTAGCAGATGTATCTTCGGTCTTCGTGGTACCTGAGCAAGGGTTTTAAGAAGTATGGATTGAGTACGAGCATACTCAAAAATTTCTATAATGGTCGTTTGATACTTTATCTAAAGCCATGGATAAGAATCCTGGTCCTATGCTTAGTTTTTGAAATTAGGTTTTTAGAAAAAGTAAGTTTTAGTCTTCAAAAAACTATGTTCGTCAGTCTTCATGGGTTGTACAGGATTTCACGGAATCCCTTTCCCGCTGCTTTCGCAATCCTTTCCGAGGATGGGGAGTAACATGTCACGGTTCATACAATATCGAGAGGGGCACTACGTTTTTACAAATGATCTAAACCCCGAGAGCATAAAAAGGGTATGCTTTCCTATTCTAACTTCCTTGGTTCGAGGCTTAGTCAAGATCCAAGTCAATCACTGTCCTTCGTCACGATCCCATAGTCCACCCATTGTAATGAGTTTCAGTTGAGAAACCTACGCTCATTACCAAGGTTGGAAAAAGCGTTAGGCGTAGGCGAGGCGTTTGGCCTTCGCCTAGAGCCTAGGCGGTGCTAGAGCGCCCTAGGCGTGGCCTAGGCGAGCATATAGTTTTTACCATCAAGGGTATATATGGGTTATTATATGTGATATACATTAATTTAGAGCATGTAAATGAGTAAAACAACCAACGACCGCCATTGGAATATAGCCCGGCTATCTAAAAAGTGAAAAAAATTCATGATTTCTTGCTCGATAAGAAAATTTATTAGTTATCCTGCCTAGACTTCCGCTTATGCTCTAGGCGAGGCGTTTGTCTACCGCCTAGTGCTTAAGCGTGCTTAAGCGTTGCCTAGGCGCCGCCTAATCCAACAGTGCTCATTACCCTCCCTTCTAATATGCTAAGCCGTTACCCGGAAGCACATGATAGGGACATCACGAGCTCCCACCCGATGATCTCCTCTCTAGAGTCATCCCGACTTAGAATACGAGGACATACGAAAGGAAAAAAAGGTACAACTGACTTCTTTGTCTCATTTCAGAACTTGTGGCTAGTGCATTATTATATGGTGTAAGAATCACTGACTACATTGGTTATTAATCCTAGGTGAATACCCACTACAATGAAATCTTCACCATAGCCTTTCAACCATATCTTAACCATGATTTCATCGCCCTCCATTTTAGATTATCTGACTACCCTGAGCCGGTAATCCATAGTTCATGTTTATCATGTTTATTATATGAGAATGTAGGTGATAAGGTCTTGAAAATATTTTCTCAAATAAGTCAATGGACATATACGAATTTTATTTCAATAATTATTGTGAGTTTGATCCCACAAAGGCATGAGTGAACTTGCCTTTGGTTTTCAAATTCAGGCAATTCGAGGGTTCTATACTACTCTTGACCCCGATTTCTATAAAGAAGCATCATTACCCGATAAGGAAAATGTACAAAATCCAAAGCATGCTTAATGGTCCTAGGTAACTATTTTATTTTGGTTGGTTGATCCCTCCCCCCTAATTAAGTGTTTTAGGTTTTATTAAAGTATTACTTGTTGTGAATTTATTTCACTTTAGAATTTTCATATTTCTTCAAGGTTTTCTTTTATTTGTTTAGAATTTGAATAGTTTTATTATTTAGAATCTTATTCCACACTCAATAATCAAAGGTTTATATTTTTAATGAGTTATTTCATTATTTTGGGTATTTATTCCATTTTTGGTTATTAAATATTTATTGTAATATTTTATTAGAGGATTTTTAATTACCTTGTTTTATAATTCTAGAAAAATAGGAATTATTATTCCATAGAATTTTCCCTTTTTGGAACTATTTTTAATTCATTTTATGGAATTTGGGTTCTTAGTTAGGATTTTAATCCTTTATTAAATGGTTTGTATTTTTCATTACTTCATGGTCATTTTTTAAAATCCTCAAAAATTGATTTTTGTATTATACTCAATTTTCTCGTTCTAGTTGTATTTTTTATTTTTAAAAAATATCTACTGTGGTTTTTGGTTAAAGGTGCATTTATTAAATTGTGAAAAGACCAAAATCTCCCTTGGCCCCACCAGTCAGTCTGGTCACTTAAGTGACTAGACCCACTGGGTCCACACGTCAGCTCCACCCCACTCTCCCCTCTATCATTCACTCTCTTCCTCTCCCTCTCTCATGCATGTGGGCGACACGATGGCGACTAGCATTGCTGCCGCTTTTCCCAGCTGCTCCGGTCATCTCCTATCCTCCTACTCTACCTTCCTACCGATTCATATCTCCCTGCTCCTACTACTCGCTCGTAACCCTAACCCGATCTAGGGTTCCTGTGTTAGCAATGTGGTTGCCCTCTAGCGCAACTCCGACGTTCACCCCACCATCGAGATGGCTCCTAGTGGTGGCTATGCTGCCTCTCGCGGCTGATGTGGCAGGCGCATGTCGAGATGCCCCTAAAGGGTACTCCCTATGCCGCTAGTTGTTGTCGCTGCTACTCTTCTTCCCCTTTTCAATCAGTGGGGAGCTGGGCTTCCATTTTTTTGAAGGTAAATCCCTCCTCTACTACTTCTTTTCTACAATAATTTCTACTGCTGGTTCACCTAGGATATTTTCCCTCATTTCTAGAGTTTCCTCCTCTGTTCTTTCTTGTAATTTTTATTATAGGTTTCCTGGTAGATTCTAGGTTGTTATAGATGTTTTAGGGTTTTCTATCATGCTATCTGTCGCTTAGATGCTTGGAAGGATTTAGTGTTTTAGGTTTTCTATTAATGTTGTTTAGTCTAGTACTCTACAGATGCTTGCTTTACTGTTTAAGTATTTCTCTTAGGTTGTTGGATTAGTGAGAGGTTACTATTGAAGTTAACAATTCTAGTTGTATTATACCGATCCTTTCATTTGCATGATCAATACCATGATTAATATGTTAAGCTTTGTTGTCTATCTGGTTGTCTATGTGTTTACAGTTAAAATCTATAACTCAAGTGAGATACAGGTTTATCAGTTGTTCTAAATTAGTTTCTACTCTTCACTACCAATACAACTTGACATGTTGTCTCTGACAGTGTATTCTTCATCCTCTGAACTTATAGTTCTCGGTGGGTGAAGAGGATGTTGTTTATGATTTCATTTCATGTGTAATTTAATAGTTTATATTTGCCTCTAGCTACAATCTCAATCAATAGACTTTCAACAGGGTCTCATTTGGTGGAGATTATAGTTAGAGATGAAGGTTTGTTGTTAATATGAAGTGTTTCTCAACTCCCTGGTTATTTATTTACTTATTTTCTTAATTATCTGTGTAGCATAGTTCTTAGGAATATAATCTGTTCATTCCTATTTCAATCTATCAATCAATAATAGGCTGTGCATATGGTATAGGTGCTTGGTTATTGTCTGCTACTTTCCCGAACACTTTTGCTATTGTTTCCCCTCTAACTCGTGTGATTTGGATAGAACTAACACGGACTAACTCTGTTTTCAGCAGAATTACCTTGGTGTCTAGTTTTTGTGTAGAAAATCAACTTTCAGGAAAAATTCGGGAAAATATCGCAAAAATCCTATTTTACCATAAGACCCACGGAGCCAGAAGACGAGACGGAGTGGGGCCTCGAGGGGCCCACACCCCTGGCCGCGCGACCAGGCCTGGCCGAGCCTAGGGGGGTGGCCGCCTCGGGCACCCCCTTGGCCTCCCTCTTCGCCTACATAATGCCCTCTGACCTAAAAATAGAGGGGGGGGGGGGTCGATAGTTTCTAGAGCGGAGTTCCTCTGCACCGCCACCACCAGAAACCGCGATTCGGAATCACAAACTCCATTTTGGCACCCTGCCGGGATGGGGTATTGGAGGATATTAACGCCATCATCATCACCAACGCCTCTCCATCAACCATCCATGTTTCCCCCATCCATGAGTGAGTAATCCCCCACTATAGGCTATGGGGATGGTAGGGATTGGATGAGTTTTATCATGTAATCGAATAATATTGTTAGTGCATGGTGCCTAATATCTTTATTAGTGCTATTTGACTTTGTTGCAACTTGTTGTGCTTAATGCTTGTCACTAGGGCCCGAGTGCCATGATCTCAGATCTGAACATGTTATTGATTCATGATGATAGTGTTGTTTGTGATCTTATCTGCAAGTTGTTTACACATATTATTGTCCGGAACAAAAGGCCCCGAAGTGACAGAAATTGGGACAACCTGAGGGGATGGCTGTGATATGAGGATCGCGTGTCTTCATGGAGTGTTAATGCTTTACTCTGGTTCTCTATTAAAAGAAGAACCTTAATTGCCAGTAGATTCTCTTGAGGCCTTGCTGCAACGGGCTGGCAGGACAAAAGATGTTGTGCAAGTTCTCATTGCGAGCACGTATGACTATATATGGGACACATGCCTATGATTGCTTAGTACTTGTATGCTTTATCTTATTTATCTGCAAATGCCCTAGATCTTGAAATTACATGAATAGTCTTATCCATGCAATGCCTGTCCATCCATCCCTATGCCTACCGCACTCGAATCCTACTGTTTGCTACTATTGTTATTATTGCCTTTGTTTTACTGCTGCTGTTACTTTGCTATTGCTACTACAAAACTATTGTTACTAATAAACCACTGTGAGCAAGAATATTTCCAGGTGCGGCTGAATTGACAACTTAGTTGTTAAGGCTTATAAGTATTCTTTGGCTCCCCTTGTGTCGAAACAATAAATTGGGTTATACTACCCTCAAAGACTGTTGTGATCCCCTACTTGTGGGTCATCAAGACTATTTTTTGGCGCTGTTGCTGGGGAGCATAGCTTTATTGTAAGTTCACTTGGATCTATTACTGTTCACTGCTATTCATTCATCATGGGTAAATCTCATGATGGAAAGTTTCCTATATTACCATCCACTACAAGAAGAGGTACAGTTCTGAACACCTCTGTTGCTCTTGATTCGCCATCTTTTATAAGTAAGCTTGTTACACCACCAACACATACACATTTTACACACACTGCTACTACTGCTGAATCTAAAATTTCTTCTGATGCTCATGATGCTACTTCTACTATGCTTGATGAGAGTGGTTCATTAGGTCCTTTCCTAGATGCCACAATTGCTAGACTAGGAAATACTGAAACTCCTAGTGAAGGCACTATTACACCTATTAGCTCACGTGAGTCTAGAGAGAGTTATGATATTAATGATGGTTACATTGAGATGACTGATGTATTTATTGAAGAATATCGAAGCACACGTGGTGCAGTGCTATTAAGAGTCTCCTTGAGAAACGTACCATTATACCTAAATTGTCTCCTGATGCTAAGTTTGCTACTTCTCCCATAGACATTAAAGATACGGATTATGATTTCTCTCTTTATTTATCCTATATAAACATTGTCGAGAAAGAACCTTGTTGTGGGACTAAGAATGAAAGGGCCATGGCGCATATGACTGAGCGTTCTGCTATGAGTGCCTTATTTTCTGATGATGTTAAGATGCGTACCTACTTTGTTGCTAAGATTTTCCCTTTTTTCACTAAAAGGAGAAGCTAAAGCATGGTTTAATAGTTTACCTCCTGGATCCATTGATAGCCCTGATTGCTTGATTGCTACTTTCTTTCATAAAAACTTCCCTCCTAGTGCTAGACATGTTGTTTTGCAATTTTTTTTGATTTTAAACAGGGAAAAGAGGAGAAATTGTCTGAGTCATGGAAAAAATTCCATGCCTTGATTCATGCACATCCTGGATGTCCATTACCTAAAAATAATCTTCTTGATATATATTATAATGGACTAACTGATGAATCTAGGACATACCTGGATAGTTTTGCTGATTGTGTTTTTAGGAAAACAACTCCTGAAGAATATGAGGAATTAATGGCTAAAATAAGCAAGAATTATGACGATTGGACTACACCTGAACCAATTCCAACACCAACACCAGAGAAGAGGGTAGTGATTGAATTAAATTATGAAGTGATGAAAGAAGCCAAGAAATGTCTTTAGGAGAAGGGTATTAAAACTGAAGACGTGAAGAATTTACCTCCTATAGAAGAATTATGTAAGCCAATTCCCCACTCATCCACTATTGAGGTACACTCTCTCCAACATTTTGATGAAGGTGATATTCCTTATGGTAAACCTCCTGATTAATGCTTAGAGGAACATGATAATTTTATTTGTAAGCAAGGTAATTTTAATAAACAAGTTCAGAATCATTTATTGGAAAACTCTAGAGCAATTAATGAGTTGAAAGCTATTGTGGAAAGAACTTCTAATGATGTTAAAATGCTTGTTAAATATTTTCAAATGGTTCAAACTCAAATTGATCAACTTGCTAAAGTGCAAAAGGATATGCTAGTTAATGCTTCTAGAGATAAACATCCTTATGAAATTAGAACTAGGAGTGGTGCTGCCACTCAGGATCCTTTATATCCTGAGAGGCATCCTAAAAGAGTTGAGCAAGAGAATAGTGGCACTTCTTCTAAGAGAAATAAAAAGAAACACAAAACCATTGTAGAATCTCCTGAACCTGCTATAGATCATAATAGTATATCTCTCTCTGATGCTAAAATGATGCTCCTGATAAGGAAGAAATTGAAGAGGAACCTGAGAGGCACATTAAGAACACTAAGGAGGATTTTATTGCTAAGAAACATGGCAGTGAAAGAGAACCTTGGGTACAAAAACCAATGCCTTTTCCTAATAAGAAACACAAGACAAAGGAAGAAGAACACTATAACAAATTTTGTGAGTAGATGAAGCCTTTATTTTTGCAAATTCCTTTGACGGATGCTATTAAGTTGCCTCCTTATTCAAAGTATATGAAGGATATTGTCTCTAATAAAAGGAAGATTCCTAATGAGGAAATTTCTACTTTGCTTGCTAATTATTCCTTCAATGGTACGGTACCAAAGAAACTTGGTGATCCATGTATTCCAAATATTCCTTTCTCTATTAAAAATAACTATGTTAGAACTGCTTTGTGTGATTTGGGAGATGGAGTTAGTGTTATGCCTTTTTCTCTCTACAAGAGACTTCAACTAGAAAAACTGATACCAACTGATATATCTTTGCAAATGGCTGATAACTCTACTACTATTCCTGTGGTTATATGTGAGGATGTTCCTGTTCAAGTGGCTCATAATTTCTTGGTGTTAACTGATTTCGTTGTGCTTGAGATGCCTGAAGATGATAATATGTCTATTATTCTTGGGAGACCTTTTCTTAATACTACAGGTGCTGTCATCAATTGTAATCAATGGAAAGTAACTTTTAATATTAATGACAAAGAGCATATTGTCTATTTCCCCAAGAAGATTGATAAGAGTTATGGCCTAAACTCGATGAAAATATTGAAGGCATCAAAGTTGGAGAAATTATTGTCCCATTCCAACAGAAAGTTATGAAACTATTATGATTGGGACTATTGCTATCAAGATTGAGGTAACATAATCATTTAGTGAAATGCAAAGTTTTGTTTCATATAAAATTGTTTTGGTAATAAGACTTGATCAACCTTGTTAACAAAGGGATTTTAAATGACAAAACAATGCTTTCACAATGGTTATCCTTGCTTACTTTTATTTTTATCCTTTCCAATCCTCTCTTTTTGTCTTGTTAGTTCTAGTTTTGCTAGTTGCTTGCTTGTTAGAGTGTCTTAGAACTTTTGTAGTTTTTGTTTGGTTTGCTTTTGCTTCTTCTAAAAAATCTTTTTCTGCGAGAAAATCAATTTTCATAACCTGAAAATTGGCCAAAAATAAAGTTTTCAGAAAAATCCCAGAAATTTCATTTTAAATTGTTTCTCCAAAAAAGAGGCAGAGGGGCACCTGGAGTGACCCAGGCGGACTCACCAGGCCAGAACACCCCCTGGTGGCGCGGCCAGCCCCAGGGCGCGCCTGGCCTAGGTGTGGCCCACCTATGGCCCTCCAACTTGCCTCCTTCCAGCCACTTCTTTATATCTCCCGAAAAACACCGAAAAACTTTGAAAAGCTCGAGTCCCTGTTGTTCTTGCTCGCGATTTTTGATCTGCTTGCTAAGCCCTTCTCAAGTGCTGATTTTTGGAGGGTTTACTCCTTGGTATGTGCCTCTTCCGCTTGTCCCATTAGATTTTTGATTGGTGGATTGTATCTTGAGTATTTTGCTACTGTAGGTGACAAGTTATGTGAGCTTTCATGTTTGTTATATGCTTAGAGATTTCATTTTGATGCATGTTTATCCCTCTAGCAAGTTCCTATATTAGTCCCCCATCATTTATTAACTTGGAAATCACTTGGTTTGATATTTGTTCACAAATTTCAGAGGAGAAGATGGGTGAGTACCAACTAAATCAACATGAATTGATGGTACCTGAGCCAATGAAAGTCTATCGTGAGGAGGAGGTTTTCTCTTTCATATATCCATGCCCTGAATTTATGAGAGCTGCGGGGATCTTTCAGGATTTCCAAACTCTAATTTCCAATGAAGGGTTGGAACATTTTGTTGGAGAGGAACCTCACCAATATGTTAAACTAACTATGGTTGTGATACATGACTTTCGATTAAGTTTGTCCTCATCTAACCCCATGGTTCATTATAAGATCTACGATATAGCCGTCGATCTTCCTTTTGATGTTTTTTGTGCAGCTATCAGAGTGCCACAGTAGGGTTCATGTGGAAAGATTAGAGAGAGTCCTGCACCACTCATGGACTTATATGCGGAGATTTGCCAATGTTGTAGATTCTCAAAGGAGAGTGGAAAAATTCAGAATATTCATCTCCCATCCATTCGTTATTTTGCCTATTTCATTACCAAGTGTGTTCTTGCTAGGAAGACTGCTAGAAAACTATCTTCTTATGATCTAGCTTTTTATCTCAGCTACCTTGAATCAAGATAGGACTTATAATTTGGGTGCTTTGATAGCTTACTGTATAGCCGCTAACCGTGAGAAAGGCAGAATATGTGGAGGCCTCATTGCTTCTCGTCTGTTAGCTTTGCATGGATTAGCACCTCATCATTCAGATTTTTAGTTTCCCATAGAGAGACTTGATCTTGCTTCCATGGTTCAGCATAATTTTTTTCTTCTTGGTCTAGTAAGGGCGAGTTATTTTATGAAATAACCTTTCTCAAGAGTGGTTGGAGAGGGGGTAAGTCTGAGAAAGTAGTCCCTTTGCCTGCACCTGCTTTGTTTGATTTTGATACCAGGAAAGGATGGTCACTCACGGAGGAAGAATTTGACACATACATGGCAGAGCTCTCCCAGCAAGAGGATAATGCTGGAGAGGAGGACGGAGATAATTCGGTTTAGCCCTCCTACATGGGAGAGTCTTCATACCAGCATCCCTTGTATGATTGGGGCGCTTCTTTTTCTTCTTCACGGGGGCTGATTACGATAATTCCTATGATGACCCACCAGCTTGGGGTTACTACCCGTGTTTCGATTGAGCCCCACTTAGGCCAAAAGCCTAAGCTTGGGGGGAGGTATACCAACATCACACTCATATACATATCATATTCTGTCGGTCCTTTGTATATCCATGTTTCGCTTTCTTTTTAGTTCTTGTTTCTGTTTCCCAAAACACAAAAAGACCAAAAATATTTTCTTTGTTTCTCTTTGTTTGTTTCTTTGCCTTTTAGCTTTGGTTTGATTTTCCTTCTTTTGGCTTTGGTTTTCTTTAAGAAAAATCCAAAAAGATTTTACTTTGTTTGTCTTTTGCTTTGAGTGCTTGCTTTAAAAAAATCAAAAACCCAAAAATATTTGTTCTTCTTGTTTGGTTTTGTGAAGTTTGTTGCAGGGTTCAGCGGTCCTCAGTGGAGTTTGGTTTTCATGGTATTATTCAATACACACAAGTGAAAGGCAATGATGTTGATTTTGACAACTCGAGGTGTGGTAAGAGGCTGGTAATGAACTCTATTTGTTTTCATTTTTGTACATATACTCATCATTGTGAGCATGCTTAGCCTGTTCGTGTATGGCGTATGTTATTTAATGGATGCTTAGTAGTTCTTGCTCTCTTATGATTAGCTCCATCTTGCTAATAGTTTGTAGCATGTCATATGAATGTTTGCTTGCATTGTTCTATTCATAACTTGGTATGACATTGTGGTATCCTCCTCTGAATGCTTCATTTGAATCGACTTGGCACATGATCACGCATGCATATGACTGAACAAAAGTCAGTAAGCCTCGATGATCTATTTTGCCTCAGAGTTCTTGTATCACTTTTATGCCATAATTAATTCTATTTTGTTGCAAGCATGATTATGACAGTTATTGCTCTCTCAGTTGTCGCTCCCTTCATTTTGCTAGCCTTCACTTGCACTGAGTATGAGCTCTACTCGTGTTTCCAACTCCCTTCATTTTGCTAGCCTTCACTTGCACCATATCTACCTATTAGCATCATTTCTGTTCTGTGCATATTTATTATGCCTCGTTTTCTTCCAAATAAAATGTTTGCTTGTTTTGAAAAAGTTACTTAGTAAAGCTCTCACGAACTTGATGGCACACTTTATTTTCTTGCACTTAATAAACTTGAACCATTGTGAATGTCCTTGAAAGTTATATGCTTGCAAATTATAGGCTGGGAATTAGCAAAACCGGGCTGTCACAGGGAACGCTTTCAACACATGTAAATATCTACCCCGTTGATATCATGCTCTTTTGTTTGTGGATGTCGTCAGTGTGAAATAAAAGGGGAGCTTGTAAGTCCATGGAGTTATGTATATGTGTTAGAGAAACGCCTGGGCCACTAGCCTAAGCCATGCCTAATCATGGTGAAAACTTGCAGCATAACCGTAGTGAGAAATCTATGAAGCATTCTTCTTATAAAAAAGAGATACGAGATACAGAAAAGAAAAAAAGATGAGAAAAGAGGAAAGAGAGAAAAAAGCACCATATTCCCATGGTAAATAAAAAGATTGCTTAGATGCTCATTGTCTGTTGCCTTGTCATTTTGATATGGGATAGCTCCTGTGTCATGTGAAAGGGGTACCCCGTTGGCGGTTCTCTATGCTACACATGTATTTACTATGGCAAGAACTTACCGGTAACTAAAGTTGAGTAGCATGAGGAGCGGCCCTTGTACTCAAGGGACATGAGATTGCCATCTTAAGGTCTGTCAAGCATATAACTAATAGTTGACCTCACTTTAACCTTAATCACTTAAAGATGCCTATGATAGGGGCAATGAGAGCTCAAAGCTAATAAGTACCTTACTTTCAGCATTTGGAAGCCTTTAAACCTTTTCACTTCCTTGTTGAGTCTCCACTTATTCTTTGAGCACCTTCTTGAGAGCATAGTTGTCATTCTTAGTGTAATGTGCTTGTCTCAAAACTTGGTTAATTATGACATATTTTTTATGCATGTATCTCTGATATCTTTACTCTAGTCTTCACTAAACTTCAGAGGTGCCTTGGCACTTATATTTTGCTTAACAATCAAAGGCAAGCGAGATACCACTTTATAATACCTTCTTATGAGCATTACAATGTTGCTTATGCTTATGTTTCATGCTACTCATTATTATTGTGTTGGAATCTCTTCATAGCTTGTAGTGACTATTAAGTAGACTTAGTTTCACACTTCTTACTGTGAATTGTCTAAGTATTGATCACTTGCTGAGAATATTTACATCACATGAAGCAAATGTGTTCGTGAAAATTTCTTTTATCGCACTCAGTTTTCAACTAAATTGCTTGAGGACAAGCAATAAGCAAAGCTTGGGGGGAGTTGATACGTCCAAACATATCTACTTTCCCGAACACTTTTGATATTGTTTCTCCTCTAACTTGTGTGATTTGGATGCATCTAACACAGACTGACGCTGTTTTCAGCAGAATTACCTTGGTGTCTAGTTTTTGTGCAGAAAATCAACTTTCAGGAAAAATCCCGAAAAATATCGCAAAAATCCTATTTTAACAGAAGACCCACAGAGCCAGAAGACGAGACGGAGTGGGGCCTCGAGGGGACCACACCCCCTGGCCGTGCGGGCCAGGCCTGGGCGCGCCTAGAGGGGTGGTGTGGCCGCCTCAGGCATCCCCTCGGCCTCCCTCTTTGCTTACATAATGTCCTCTGATCTAAAAACAGAGGGGAGTTCGATAGTTTCCAGGAGGGAGTTCCTCTGCGCCGCCACCACCAGAAATCGTGATTCGGAATCAGAAACTCCATTCTGGCACCCTTCCGGGACAGGGTATTGGAGGAGATCATCGCCATCATCATCACCAACACCTCTCCATCAACCATCCATGTTTCCCCCATCCATTAGTGAGTAATCCCCCGATGTAGGCTATGGGTATGGTAGGGATTGGATGATTTCTATCATGTAATCGAATAATATTGTTAGGGCATGGTGCCTAGTATCTTTATTAGTGTTATTTGACTTTGTTGCAACTTGTTATGCTTAATGCTTGTCACTAGGGCCCGAGTGCCATGATCTTAGATCTGAACATGTTATTGATTCATGATGATAGTGTTGTTTGTGATCTTATCTGCAAGTTGTTTACACATATTATTGTTCGAAACCAAAGGCCCCAAAGTGAAAGAAATTGGGACAACCTGAGGGGATGGTGAGGAAATTACAAAAAACCACCACATTACAGGCTAGGGTTTCAAAAAACCACCACTTTTCATTAGGGTTTCAAACAACCACCACTTTAGAGTTGGTTCATTTCAGATAGCACTAATACCAAAATGGACCACCACTTCGGAGTTGGTTCGTGTCAAAAAACCACCACTTCAGAGTTGATTCATTTCAAAAAACCAACACTTTAGAGTGGGCCCATCCGGTCAGTTTTTTCATTAGACTAGCGCCAAACCGGTATTAGTGCTATCTGAAACGAACCAACTCTGAAGTGGTGGTTTTTTAAAACCCTAACGTAAAGTGGTGGTTTTTTGAAACCCTAGCCTGTAATGTGGTGGTTTTTTGTATTTTTCTCGGGGATGGCTGTTGAAAGAACTATATCTTCCCATGATGTTGTTTTGGTGTTAAATGACAATCCCAACCTTGTTTTTTAACTGTGCTCTTGAGTTTCAGGGGAAACGTCGTTGTTGTCTCATTGTATTGTGATGGATGCTCTCTTGTGTGCCTTTGAAGACGGTGGCCGTTTTAGTCTTCTCCTAGTTTCTTTCTGGTTGATGTTTGTAGGTCACCGTACTATTAAGAGGGGGTCCATGTTGGAGGGCTGTGGGAAATCACTTGTTCTTGCACAAACCTATATGCACCGCCACAGCCATCCCATCATTCCGTGAGAGAGAGCTTTTTCCTGTTCTGTTGGGGCCTTTTGAGTATCACCGGAACTTCCGGTCCGCTCAAACCTTTTTCTGCAGGTTGTTCTGCAGTTTGTTCCGACGCTAGTTCCGCCCAAGTTCCGGTGGCAGTTCAGTAACCTTCTGTGTTGAATTGTGCTATTTGCCGGAACTTGGCCGGAACTTAACCGGAACTTGCTCGGAACTTTTCCTGGCAAAAGTTCTTGAGCGGAACTTCCGCCTGAAGGCCGGAAATTCCGGTCAGACTCGCTTCGCGACCCAAAAGTTCCGCCCATGTTCCGCCCCAATTTCCGGTGAAGGCTCAGAAAGTTTCTGTTTTGAAACATGCTATTTGCCGGAACTTGATCGGAACTTGCTCGGAAGTTCACCGGAACTTCCGGTCTGCTTTGACCGGAACTTCCGGTTGCACTTCTGGAGCGGACGTCAACGGTCTGATGACCGTTGGAGCCTGGCTCAGGCGGAACTTTCGGCCTCTCACCGGAACTTCCGGTGAGGTCGCGGGGGCAGTAACGGTTCAGTGCGAGGGGGGGCTATTTAAGGCACCCTTCTTCTTCCTCCCATTCTCTCTCGAATTTTTCTCTCTCCTCCATTAATACCTGAGCTTCACCTCACTAGATCTCTCTCTAGCCACTCAAACGACCTGATCTTTTGAGAGGTGAGGGAGGAGACCTAGATCTACACTTCCACCAAAGAAGAATTGATTTCCCCCACCCATCCTTTGTGGATCTTGTTACTCTTGGGTTTCTTGGAACCCTAGACGGTGTAGGGCATCCCCGGAGTTGAGGCATGTGTTGTAAAGCTTCGAGGTGTAGTTGAGGGCCTCCAATTGAGTTGCGGAGCCTCCCCCTCAACCTTGGTGTAAAGGTTTCGGTTGGCGCCTTCAAGATCACTGGTTAGTGGATTGTGAGGCCTCCTTTGTGGGGGAGCTCACCGGAGAAGAAGGTGAGGCCTTTGTGGCGCTCGGGTGACCTTGTGTGGCCCCGACACCTCTCCAACGTAGATGTAGCTCCTTGGGAGTGAACTACGGGAATTACATCTCCGTGTCCCCTCGCCGGCTACTTCGTTCCCTTCCTTTATTCCTTGTTATTTACTGTTTTTGTGGTTTGTGTTCACTTTCTTACATTTAGGTTGCTCACTTAGTTGCATCTCTAGATAACTTTCTTTCTCGTTGAGCCTAAAAGTGTGAAACAAATTAAAATTGGTAGACGCCTATTCACCCCCCCTCTAGTCGTTTCAAGTCGGTACTTTCAATTGGTATCAGAGCCAAGGCTCTTACTTCGGGCTTTACCGCCTAAGAGACTATGGCCGACGAAGGGGGTAGTGAATCTGAAAAAGCCAAGAACTTGGCCACTATGGATGACCTCAAGCAATTGGAGTCATCCATAATTTCCAAGTTCGAGGAAATGATGACACTCTTGCAGTCTCTCAAGCCAAACCCCATGGTTACTATTGACACACCCCAATCTAACGAGGTTCCTCCCACCGTTACGGTGTCCGCCCCCGGGGTAACTCCCGCGGCTGCCACCACTCACTTGGGACTTGGTTTTGTTGCTCAAACCTCTACCAAAGTTCCAAGTGAGAACATCGAGGAGCCCGAGAACCCAACTTCCAAAGGGGATAATGGAGGAAAGGACTACTCGGCGGTACCTCCACTGCCGAAGTATACTCCGGATCCACCCATTCCCATGCCACACATTATACCTCAAGGAGCACCACCCATGCTAGATACGTCTAATTTCGCCAATTGGCAATATCTAATGCGCTCACATATTTCCAACTCATCTATTGAGTTAATGAGGATTGTGGAGGATGGATTCTCTCCATTTGACCCAAAGAAGTTGACACGAGGTGAAGTGGTGGATAAACAACTCAATGCTACAGCTTTGGGAATGATTCAAAAGGCCTTGACTCCAAAGGATTTTGCTCACATTCGCCAATTTGACACTGCCAAGGGAGCTTGGGATCAACTCACCGCGCTCTTTGTTGGGAATGCTAGCATCCAAAGCTCAAAGTTTGATGAGATCAACAACGAGTGCGATGGTTTCGCAATGCAAGATGATGAGACTCCTGAATACATGTATAGGCACCTTAAGGTCCTTTGTTCCACTATGAGGGACCTCGGGGCTCACTATGTTGATGACAAGTTTATGAAAAGGAAGTTCATTCAAGCTCTTCTTCCATTTGAAGAACAAAAGCTCAACTCTATCAAGGTAAGAACCAACTTTCACTTAATGACCTCCCAAGAAGTCTTGAGTGAAGTAATTGCCATGACCATTGCTAAGAAGAATGCGGAGTCCGCTCGAGCTAGAGCCATTGGATCAACAAAAGTGAACCTTGCTTTGAAGGCCAAGGCTATTGAAGTTGATGATGATGATACATCAAGTGAGTGGTCTCAAGAAGATCTCAAATGTGCCTTCAACGAACATCTTGCTCTCGCTTGAAGGGACTTTTGGAACAAGTCCGGATTCAAGTCAAGATCAAGGGACAACTCAAGATTCAACTCACCCAACAAGTCTCCCAAAGCAAGATCATGCTACAATTGCAACGACAAGAGTCACTTTGTGGCCAAGTGTCCCTTTGAGAACCGTGAAGACAATGGTGGTCGTCTCATTCGCAAGGTCAAGTCAAGATCTCCTCATCCCATAAACAAGAACTACACCGTCAAGAACGCCACCAACAAGGAACGAGCAATTGTGGTCCATGAAGAATATCTTTCGGGCACGGATGAAGATGATGATGACGAAGGTCATGGTGGAGAGATTGTGGGGGTTGCTGCTATTGCCACTACCTCAACTCCACGTCTATCCCTCTTTGACTCGCCAAATGAAAATGTCATCTCCTCCAACCAAAAGTGCTTCATGGCCAAGGCCACCGAGGTATCATCGAAACCCACTCCTCAACCCATCTCTAGTGAGCCTTCCTCTCTTGATCTTGTTGGTCTAGAGGTGAATAAAGAGATGATTAACATGTGTGAATTTGTTGCTACCTTAGATGAAGAAACTAAAAACTGCTTTGAGTCCTTACTTGCACAACTTGAAAATGCTAGAGATGCCTTAGATGAAAAGGAAGAACTTCTTGACTTGCTAAGTAAAAATGAAAGAGACGCCGCCGATGAAATTGCCTCTCTCACTCAAAGTCTTGAGGATGAACAAAATATGAGAATTAATTTTGAAGAAAATGTGTCTAAGCTTGTAGATGATCATAACAACACTTTGACATCTACAATTAAAGAACGTGACCATGCTCTTGCTTTGATTAAGGTTCTCAAGAAAGAAAATGCTGAGTTTGTGGGTGGTCATGATAAGACTCAAGAGGATCTTGAGAAACTCAAAGAGGAACACAAAGCCTTGGAGAGTAAATTCTCAAGTCTTTTTGAGGCTCATGAACAGCTTCAAACTCAATTAACTTGTGATCTTTCTAAGTCTTATGCTGTGCAAATTATAGACTTATCTAGCTCTCCTAACCCTTGTTGCAAGCATGAGCATCTCATAGAGGAGGTCAAGGTTTTGAAGGATCAACTTGCCAAGACTAAGAAGAAGAAGAAGAAGAACAAGAAGAAGAAAAAGAACAAGGGCATGGCCCAAGGGGTTCCAAGTGGCCTAACCCTCTTGCAAAGTGACAACTTTGCCGGAAAGAACAATCCCTCTTATATTCTTTGCAAATCTCATGATGGTCATGTATATGCTAGATATGTGGGGACATCTTACACGCATGATTATCATTGGGCCATTTGGGTGCCAAAGGTCCTTGTCACTAACAAAAGGGGACCCATTGCAAAATGGGTACCTAAAACCAAGGCTTGATTTTCTTGTAGGACTATGCTTCCGGCGGATCAAAATGGGTGCTTGATAGTGGTGCCACAAGTCATATGACCGGAAGCAAGTCTATCATGACCGAGTTGAGACCCAATATTGCCAACACCATGGTCTCCTACGGTGACAAAACAAGCTCTCAGGTTTTGGGTTTTGGCAAAGTGGTGGTAACTCCGGATGTATCCTTGGTTGACGTCATGCTTGTCAAAAATCTTGGTTACAACTTACTCTCAGTTCGTGATCTTGCTCTTATGGGTATTTCTTCTTTCTTTAATTCTCATTCCGTGGTCCTCATGTGGAGCAAGTCTCTCAAGGTGGCTTTTGTAGGGTATGTAGAACATGACTTGTACGTGGTGGACTTTTCAGGGACCACTACTCCTCATGCTCTATGTCTCTATGCTAAAGCCGACAAGGGCTGGTTGTGGCATCGCCGCCTAGCCCATGTTAACATGAGAACTTTGCAAAGACTTCACTCCGAGGGCCACATCCTTGGAATTAACGATGTTTCTTTTGCCAAAGATCGTGTTTGCAGGGCTTGTATTGAAGGGAAGATGCATGAAACTCCTCACAAAGCGCTCAATCAAATCACTACCGAGAGATGTTTGGAGCTCTTACATATGGATCTCTTTGGTCCTCCCTCTCATGATAGCCTTGGAGGCAAGAAGTATTGCTTGGTTATTGTGGATGATTTCTCAAGATACACTTGGGTGTTCTTTTTCAAGTACAAGAGTGAGACTCAACAAACCGTCATTGACTTTGCTAATGAGGTTCAACGGAAGCACAATGCAACTATTCTCTCAATTCGAAGTGACAATGGCACCGAGTTCAAAAACTATACTTTGGATGAGTTTCTCAATGATGAAGGAATCAAGCATCAATACTCCACTCCCTACACCCCTCAACAAAACGAAGTTGCCGAAAGAAAGAATCGCACTTTGATGGATGCGGCTCGGTCTATGATAGCTGAGTTCAAGTCTCCATACAATTTTTGGGCCGAGGCCATCTCCACCGCTTGCCATGCAACCAACCGGCTCTATCTCCGCAAGAATAAGAACAAGACCCCCTATGAACTTCTCACCGGGAAAAAGCCTAATGTTAGCTACTTTCGGGTGTTTGGGTGCAAGTGCTACATACTCAAGAAAGGAGTTCGGCTGTCAAAGTTTGAATCCAAGGCTCAAGAAGGAATTTTCGTTGGTTACTCAAATCAGTCCCATGCTTATAGAGTCTACAACAAAGCCAATGGAAGAGTTGAAGAGACGAGCAACATGAAGTTTGATGAAAATCATGAGTCTCTTGTTAGGCAAGATGGTGTTTGTGATCCAAGTGATGAAATTCCTCCCAAGGCCATAGGAAGAATGGGTGTGGGTTTCCACCTCCCCATTGAGGATTCCCTTATGGACGAAGGAGAAGGACCAAGCTCTACTCAAGTGGAGCCCTCACTCTCACAAGATAATCTTGCACCTCAAGGACCTACCTTCTTGTCACAAGCTCCCTCAAGCTCTTCCGAAGCTTCCCAGGCTCATGACTCAACAAGCTCTAAAGAACAAGCTCTTCATCAACAACATCAACCTCCCCTCGATGGGGCTCATCCTCAAGGCACCTCTAACGGACAAGCTCTTCATCAACCTCATCATCCTCCCCAAGATGGGGCTCCTACTCAAGGTCACGTTTCTCCCCAAGGTCAAGCTCGTCGAGATCAAGATCAAGTCAATGATCCTCAAGGATCCTCTCCATGTGATGACTCTCCCGAAGTGGAAATTGATGAAGATGACCCTCGTGTTCGTGCTTATAGTCAAGGGGGCGGCTCAATTGGTGGAAATGACCAAGTGGTCGCTCAAGAATCTCGGATTGAAGCACAAGCCCGTCGTCAAGCCTGTCGTCTCACCAAGCTTGTTCGAGATGGCCATATCCTTGATAATGTCTATGGAGATTTCAATAAAGGTTCCACTACTAGGAGGCAACTAGCTTCCTTTTGCTCTCACCATGCGTTTATCTCTCTTGTGGAACCACATAAAGTCTTCGAAGCTCTTGAAGATGACGATTGGCTTGATGCTATGAACGAGGAACTTCACAACTTCAAGAGGAACAATGTTTGGACATTGGTTGAGCGGCCCAAAGATTGTCAAAACGTCATTAGAACCAAGTGGGTCTTCAAGAACAAGTGCGATGCGAACGGAATTGTCGTGCGCAACAAGGCAAGGTTAGTTGCCCAAGGATACTCACAAGTTGAGGGCATCGACTACGGTGAGACTTATGCCCCTGTTGCTCGCCTTGAATCCATTCGCATGCTCCTTGCCTTTGCTACCCATCATAACTTTAAATTATATCAAATGGATGTTAAGAGTGCTTTTCTTAATGGCCCTTTGAAAGAGTTGGTATACGTCAAGCAACCTCCGGGCTTTGAGGATCCACTTCTTTCGAACCATGTCTACAAGCTCAATAAGGCACTCTATGGCCTCAAGCAAGCTCCACGTGCGTGGTATGATTGCCTTAGGGAGCTCTTGTTAGACCGTGGCTTTGAAGTGGGTCTCATTGATCCCACTCTTTTTACTAAGAAAGTTGGAGGCCACTTGTTTGTATGCCAAATCTATGTTGATGACATTATCTTTGGGTCTATTAACAAAACTTTTAATGAGGATTTTGCCAAGCTCATGACCGACCGCTTCGAGATGTCCATGATGGGGGAGTTGAAGTTTTTCCTTGGATTTGAAGTCAAACAATTGAGGAAAGGGACTTTCATCAACCAATACAAGTACATCCAAGACATGCTCAAGAAGTTCAAGTTTGATCAAGTCAAAGGTGCCAAGACTCCCATGCCAACTAAGGTTAATCTTGATCTCGATCCCAAGGGTAAGGAGGTGGATCAAAAACTCTATCGCTCGATGATTGGTTCTTTGCTCTATCTTTGTGCATCCCGGCCGGATATTATGTTGAGTGTGGGTATGTGTGCAAGATTTCAAGCCGCACCAAAGGAAAGTCACATGGTGGCTGTCAAGAGGATCTTTCGATATTTAGCTCATACCCCAAACTTTGGGTTGTGGTACCCCAAGGGAGCCAGCTTTGATCTCATTGGTTACACGGACTCGGACTGGGCTGGTGAAAAAGTGGGAAGAAAGTCAACCTCCGAAGCTTGTCAGTTTCTCGGAAGATCTTTGGTGTGTTGGTCCTCGAAGAAGCAAAACTGTGTGTCTATGTCTACTGCCGAAGCTGAGTATATCTCTGCCGCAAGCTGTTGTGCTCAATTGCTATGGATGAAGCAAACTTTGAAGGATCTTGGACTATCTTTTGAAAAGGTGCCTCTTCTTTGCGATAATGAGAGTGCAATTTCTATTGCTCACAATCCCGTGCAACACAACCGAACCAAGCACATTGAGATTCGTCATCATTTCATTCGGGACCATGTTGCTAGAGGAGACATTTCTTTGGAGTATGTTCCCACCAAGGCAAATCTTGCGGATCTTTTCACGAAGCCTCTTGATGAAGCAAGGTTCCGAGAGTTAAGGCATGAGCTAAATATCATTGATTCCAGCAATGTTGCTTGAGCCCTTGCACACCTACCCGCGTCTCAATGTGTATCTTGTTTGGATGTAGGCATGGATTTAGGGGGAGTGTAGTTCCTCTTATGAACAAACACTATCCCTATTATGCGCACATTAAAGTTCTCATACTCTATTGTCTCTAAAGGAGACCATTTGAGCTTCATGATGAGTGTTGGTAATGAACCCAAGATATATCTTCGCGGTGTCAAGCCATTTACTCTTATATAAGGTGGCTTCGGTCACCGACTTCTTTTCTATTTGGTTCGTTTTTATTTCGTGTTTATTTGTGTTTTTCTTGTTTTGGTGTTTTTGGTTCTTCACAGTTTGAGCTATCTATCCTAAGCCTTTCCTTACCTCAAGCCATCTCTTTTCCCTGCACAAGTTCCTCATTGTTATCCTATCCTGAGATGTTCCTACCGGTGTCAGCGGAACTTCCGGTCAGTCTGACCCGGAAGTTCCGGTCCACCGGAACTTCCGGTCCCTGACCGGAACTTCCGGTGGTGCTCCCTGTCCTATATAAGGTGGGCCCTGGGGGAAAACGGGATCTTCTTCCTTTTTCCCCCAAGACCCATCTTCTATCAGGAGCGCCGCCGGCCAGGACGTCTCGAAGAGGACGCTCCGGCCCCCTCTTCTCCAACCGCTCCTCTCCAGATCTGCTCCTTGGGATCCTTCCCCACCTCGATCTCCTGCCATGGACTCCGGTATTTGCCCTTAACTCCCTCCATTAATGGAGATCTTTCTCTCACCATGGCTTGAGTTAGGGCACACCTTGTCTAGGCTAGTTCTTTGGCTAGAACTTGTTGGGAGATCTTGGTAGGCCTAGGGTATCATGCTAGAGTAGATTGGTCCAATACATTCATGGGAAATTTTGTGCATTGGTGGTCTTTAGATCTACATCTAGGGAACTCCTGTTGAAACTGTCAGTTCGTGGCCTCACCGGAACTTCCGGTGAGCCACGACCGGAACTTCCGGTCTAGACCGGAAGTTCTGACGTTTCAGCGGAAGTTCCGGCTACAGTGCATTTTCTTTTCCTGTTTTTATTTTTCCAATCTAACTCTTTTGTTTCCTCTTCCGAACTTGTGCACTTATCCCAACTTCCCTCCCTATTCTTGTTCTTTCTTCTCAGGGGAAGGAGAGACTCGCCAAGGCAAGCGTGCCCGCAGACCATCCGCTGACATTCCTCCTGAGATTGACGAGGAAGATGCTGAAGTTGTGCGTCCAACCACACAGACATCTCGTCAGAAGGCTGCTGCTGCTCGCCGTGCTGTTGCTGCTGCTGCTGCAGGGAAGAGGCCTGCTCTTTCTCAGAAGGCCACTGCTGCAGGGCCTGATATGACCAAAGCCAAGATTTCCAAGTGGTCTCAGAAGGCTTATGCTGCATTCAGGGCTACAGATCCCTACCTCGTGCCTCGTGATCGTCTCTGCTTGGACCCTCATTTTCACACCTGTCGTCAGGAACAGATTTATGAAGAAATCTATGCATCAAAGAAGAAGTTCGTGGTTGCTCCTAAGAAGTACATCAATATGCCTCACATGGAAGAGAAGCAAGTCTACTTTGGGGAGGCTCTTGATATCTGCAAGAAGTTTGGACTGATTCCCCTCATGGAGCACCGTCAGAACTTTGATGTAACTGCTATTGCTCAGTTCTACTCCACTCTGTTTCTTCACATGCAGTCCTCTACTGAAGGTGAGATGAAGTGGATGACCAGGGATGTGTACCTTACCGCTACTTGGGCTGAGTTTGCTGAGCTTCTGGGCTACCCCATTCAGCCTGGACGCGGGGCGAATCGTTGGCGTGTTCATGGTCCTACTGCTGCTGATCCTGAGGTTCTGGAGCCTCTCTACATTGAAGGATGGGGAAGTGTTGGGTTTGTGAATCATCTGCTGCCAGCTTATGACATTATGCGCAGGGTGTACTTGAACACCATCTCTCCAAAAGCTGGTAACTTTGATCAGTTTCATGGATATCAGGTTGACCTCATGCATCAGACCCATCTTCGCCGAGACACTGACAGGTCAATGGATGTTATGCACTTCATCCACTCAGAGATGTGGGGGGCTCTCATCGAAAAGCGCTCCTGCATCTATGCTCCTTACATTCAAACTCTCATCAATCACAAGTGGCTCGAGAAGACTGGCACTCGCTTACCTCAAGACAACATCACCATTCATGAAGAGAAAAGGCTCCGTGTGAGTAAGCACCAGAAGCCTCGTACTCAGGAAGAAAAGGAAGCTGCTCTCAAGAAGACTCAAGATGTTGCTAGTGGTCCCTCTTCTGCTCCTGGTGGCTCTAGTGCTGGTGGTCCTTCTCTTCAAAGGCAGCCATCTTGGGCAAAGAAGCTGCTTGGGAAAGTGAAGAAGACTTTCTGCTTTCTGCAGGACTGCGAGTATCAGGCTTATGCTGATCAGCGTCACAACGTTCAGCGCCAGAAGTCCATCATGACAGCCCTCAATATTCCTTGCTCACCGGTCTCTAGCTCTGTCACTGCTCCCAAGGAGGATTGGGTTCGCACCAACTGCAACTGGTCTGAAGATGAGTCTGAGGAGGAAGTCACTGGTCCGCATGAGTCTTCTCCTCCTTCCCCTTCTCATGGCTGGGACAAGTAGCTTGATCTCTTCTTCCTTTTTGGTGTCTCGATGCCAAAGGGGGAGAAAGATGTCTATTAGGTTGTCTACGGGATTTGCATGGGTTGAGTCGTGAGCCTGTTCTTGACTTTGATCTTTTCTTACTCGCGAACTCTCTAGTTTATTGGTGTGCTTGTGGTTTTATGTCCGTGAACTTATGTGTGCTTGTGGACCATGTGGTATGTTATGTTTGAGACTTTGTGGTATCTCTATGTGATATCTTTGTGGTACCTTGTTGTCATCTCTTGGGCTGTTGTTATGGTGGTGGAGCCTCATTGATCTTGTTACTATTATTACTTCGCCTGTCTCCACCACTGTTTAGTTGGTTCTGGTATGATATCTATCCCTTTTTGTTCTTGTGCTATCTTTACAATTGTTAGGGGGAGCCTCCGTGTATGTGTGCTAGTTCAATCCTTAGGGGTCTTCTCTCTACCTTGCACACATACAGGGGGAGCCTGTCCCGTCCATTGCAAAGATTGCTTTGTTTTTATGCAAATCTGTGGGATTGTCATCTAACACCAAAAAGGGGAGATTGAAAGAACTATATCTTCCCATGATGTTGTTTTGGTGTTAAATGACAATCCCAACCTTGTTTTTTAACTGTGCTCTTGAGTTTCAGGGGAAACGTCGTTGTTGTCTCATTGTATTGTGATGGATGCTCTCTTGTGTGCCTTTGAAGACGGTGGCCGTTTTAGTCTTCTCCTAGTTTCTTTCTGGTTGATGTTTGTAGGTCACCGTACTATTAAGAGGGGGTCCATGTTGGAGGGCTGTGGGAAATCACTTGTTCTTGCACAAACCTATATGCACCGCCACAGCCATCCCATCATTCCGTGAGAGAGAGCTTTTTCCTGTTCTGTTGGGGCCTTTTGAGTATCACCGGAACTTCCGGTCATAGACCGGAAGTTCCGCTCAAACCTTTTTCTGCGGGCTGTTCTGCAGTTTGTTCCGACGCTAGTTCCGCCCAAGTTCCGGTGGCAGTTCAGTAACCTTCTGTGTTGAAGTGTGCTATTTGCCGGAACTTGGCCGGAACTTAACCGGAACTTGCTCGGAACTTTTCCTGGCAAAAGTTCTTGAGCGGAACTTCCGCCTGAAGGCCGGAACTTCCGGTCAGACTCGCTTCGTGACCCAAAAGTTCCGCCCCTGTTCCGCCCCAAGTTCCGGTGAAGGCTCAGAAAGTTTCTGTTTTGAAACATGCTATTTGCCGGAACTTGATCGGAACTTGCTCGGAAGTTCACCGGAACTTCCGGTCTGCTTTGACCGGAACTTCTGGTTGCGCTTCTGGAGCGGACGTCAACGGTCTGATGACCGTTGGAGCTTGGCTCAGGCGGAACTTCCGGCCTCTCACCGGAACTTCCGGTGAGGTCGCGGGGGCTGTAACGGTTCAGTGCGAGGGGGGGCCTATTTAAGGCACCCTTCTTCTTCCTCCCATTCTCTCTCGAATTTTTCTCTCTCCTCCATTAATACCTGAGCTTCACCTCACTAGATCTCTCTCTCTAGCCACTCAAACGACCTGATCTTTTGAGAGGTGAGGGAGGAGACCTAGATCTACACTTCCACCAAAGAAGAATTGATTTCCCCCACCCATCCTTTGTGGATCTTGTTACTCTTGGGTTTCTTGGAACCCTAGACGGTGTAGGGCATCCCCGGAGCTGAGGCATGTGTTGTAAAGCTTCGAGGTGTCGTTGAGGGCCTCCAATTGAGTTGTGGAGCCTCCCCCTCAACCTTGGTGTAAAGGTTTCGGTTGGCGCCTTCAAGATCACCGGTTAGTGGATTGTGAGGCCTCCTTTGTGGGTGAGCTCACCGGAGAAGAAGGTGAGGCCTTTGTGGCGCTCGGGTGACCTTGTGTGGCCCCGACACCTCTCCAACGTAGACGTAGCTCCTTGGGAGTGAACTACGGGAATTACATCTCCGTGTCCCCTCGCCGGCTACTTCGTTCCCTTCCTTTATTCCTTGCTATTTACTGTTTTTGTGGTTTGTGTTCACTTTCTTACATTTAGGTTGCTCACTTAGTTGCATCTCTAGATAACTTTCTTTCTCGTTGAGCCTAAAAGTGTGAAACAAATTAAAATTGGTAGACGCCTATTCACCCCCCCTCTAGTCGTTTCAAGTCGGTACTTTCAGCTGTGATATGAGGATCACGTGTCTTCACGGAGTGTTAATGCTTTGCTCCGGTGCTCTATTAAAAGGAGCACCTTAATTGCCAGTAGATTCCCTTGAGGCCCCGCCGCAATGGGTTGGCAGGATAAAATATGTTGTGCAAGTTCTCATTGCGAGCATGTATGACTATATATGGGACACATGCCTATGATTGCTTAGTACTTGGATGCTTTATCTTATTTATCTGCAAATGCCCTAGATTTTGAAATTACATGAATAGTCTTATCCATGCAACGCCCGTCCATCCATCCCTATGCCTACCGCACTCAAATCCTACTGTTTGCTACTATTATTACTATTTCCTTTGTTTTACTACTGCTGTTACTTTGCTATTGCCACTACAAAACTGTTTCTACTGATAAACCACTGTGAGTAAGACTATTTCCATGTGCAGCTGAATTGACAACTCAGTTGTTAAGGCTTATAAGTATTCTTTGGCTCCCCTTGTGTTGGATCAATAAATTGGGTTATACTACCCTCGAAGACTGTTGCGATCCTCTATACTTGTGGGTCATCAGATGCCTCTTAATTGAGCGTACACAAATGATAATACAGTTCCCGTGCTTGTGATTGCTTCCTAGCAACAAGATCATTATCATAGATGATCTGTTGGTTCTAACTATTAGTGCTACTGCTATTATTCTACCCCTCCTTTTAATTATTATTCTACCCATCCTTTTTGAAAGGGCAAGTATGCCCCATGTGTGGTTTTGGTAATTAATGACAATCTCTATGGACTAGTGTTTAAATTGAGTTTCACCTGTAGGTTTGTCCATTGGCATCGCTGGGCCATGTGTTGGTCTCAAAGTTGAAAGATGAAGATGTTTGAAGGTTGATCAAGACAAGTGCAAATAGTTGCATCAAGATGGATCAACTTCAAGAAGGAATGAAGAAGGTCAAGCTCAAGATGAGCCATCTCTAGAAGATCTCATGCTTGAAGCTTCTCGTTGATACGCCCAATTTGCATCACGTTTCTATATCATAATTTACCTCTATTCATTGATGTTTGTCTTATTATGAGGTATTACTTATGGCTTTTTCATCTATTTATGCATGTTGGATGATTCCTGGAGGATGGACTGCCGGAGTCTGGATTCTGATGGAAAAGAAGGCGTTTCGGTGCAATTTCGCAAAGATCAGAAAAATACCAGAAAAACATGGGAACATATTATTTTACCAGAAGACGAAGTAAGACATAAGGAGGAGCGAAGAGGGGCCGCAGGGGGCCCACACCCCCTAGGCGTGGGCCCACCTAACCCCGCGCCTAGGGAAGGTGTGGCCCACCTTCCCGGCCTCCGACTCCGCCCCTTCGCCTATATCTTCCCCACGGAACCCTAATACCGGGGGAGCGACCACAGATAGGTTTCCGCCGCCTCTCGGGGGCGGAAAACACCGAGAGAGAAAGATCTCTTCGGCAGACAGATTTCTGCCGGGGGAATTCCTTCCCGGAGAGGGGAGATCGTCGCCATCAACACCATTGTCAAGCTAGGCTTCATCAGGATCATCATCATCATACACACCATCATCTCCACCAGCACCATCATCACCACTCCGTCCTGCTGTAACAATTGTGTTGGATATTGCTTTAGTTCTTAGAGGAAACTTTCCCGGTGTTGATTACTATTGTAGTTGATGCTTGTGAGTGGAACCATTGGATTATTGTTTATGTTCAGATTATTATCCATTATCATATCATCTTTGATCTTGATCCATATGATGTCTTATGAGTAGTTCGTCTAGTTCTTGAGTACATGAGAGAAGTCATGTTGTTATTAGTGGATCTGTGATGAGTTATTATTCAATGATTTAGTATTTAAGTTGTGGTGCTATTCTTCTAGTGGTGTCATGTGAACGTCGACTACATGACACTTCACCATTTATGGGCCTAGGGGAATGCATTGTGTATTTGGCTACTAATCGTGGGGTTGCCGGAGTGACAGAAACCTAAACCCCCGTTAGGACACTTTTGCACAAGGGAGTGTAGGATCTCAGAGTTTAAGGTTGTGGTTAGATTTATATATTAATTACTTTCCTGTAGTTACGAATGTTTGCAGGGGGTTTAATCACAAGTATGTATTAGTCCAAGTAAGGTTAGTACATTAGCACAGGTTCACCCACACAACACTTACAACACCAAGAAGAGTACTCAGCTATTTGAAGCGAAAGCACTTGACAGAATTCCCATGTGTCCTCGAGAATGTTTGGTCCTTATAAGTATTTCCACCGGCTTGTCCTTTGCTAAGAAAGGATTGGGCCACTTGCTCTGTTTGTTCGTTACCTTTGTTACTTGCTCCTTGTTTTGTTACCTTGTCAGAAAACCACTAAAAATATGTTTGCTAAGTATTCACATGGATTTCCTGCTCCATACCACTGTTCAGCACCTTCTGCTCCTCGTTGGGATCGACACTCCTATTTATCAAAAGTACTAAGATACACCCCCTATACTTGTGGGTCATCAAGACTATTTTCTGGCGCCGTTGCCGGGGAGTGAAGCGCTATTGAAGAGTGGAACTGGTAAGGGAAACTTTTACTGTGAGTATTTCTTTTGTTACTTCTTGTTACTTTGTTTCCAATATGGATAACCCACTTGGTTTTCTATTTGGGAAAACTACTACCACTGCTATGGTAGTAGATGAACCACCTCCTGTTGAGATAGATCCTTTTAAGATACCTACAAGTATTGTTAATCGTGTCATGGATAATTATTATTTTGGGGATGGAACTATCCATCCTGGTGATCACTTTCTTTTTATCCATGAATTATGCGGGTTGTTTAAGTGTGTAGGTATCACAACTGAATAGGTGAAGAAGAAGTTACTCTACATATCCTTTAAAGGGAGAGCTGAAGCATGGTATAAGCTGCTGAAGAATGGACAATTCATGGAATGGGAGGAGATGGCATCTCTCTTTCACTTTAAATTTTATCCTCCCAGTGAAATCCATAAGGATAGAAGTCTTATATCTAACTTTTGGCCTCTTGATGGAGAGAGTACAGATCAAGCTTGGGGGAGATTGAAGTTACTAATGCTTAAATGTCCTAATCATGAACTCCCTAACAATATTATTCTCAATAACTTTTATGCTAGGCTTTCTCTTCATGATAAAGATTTACTAGATGCTTCTTGTGCTGGATCCTTCACACGTATGAAGGAAGAAGCTAAATGGGATCTCTTAGACCATATTCAAGATAACACTGAGGCTTGGGAGAATGACAAAGGAAGAAAGTCAGGTATAAACTATGATTATGAATGAATTAAATCTTTTATGGGAACTGATAACTTCCGTGATATTTGTAATAAGTTTGGCCTTTATCCCCAAGTTATTGCAAAATGTTTTAATGCCTTTGTCTCTTATATTGAACTTCCCAAGAGAGAGTGGGACAAGTACCACACTCCTTATAAAGACATTGTCACCCATATTCCTGCTAGTACAGAGGTTTGCACTGTTGATCCTATTTTGCCTAAACCTTATATTGAGAAAACTCCTTTTCCTTCTAAGGTGAGAGAGCATTCTATTATGGCTACTGTGGTTAGCAAAAGCGCAAAGAAAACTGTAGGGTCCGATGAGCTTATTGATATTGAGCCTATGGTAGCTATTGTGAAAGATCTTGTCGCTAGAAATATAGAGGATGGGCATATTGTCTTCTGTGAAGACGCTACTAATATTGTTTCTCATCCTAAGAAAGTTAGAAAAGCTAGTGTTCCTGTTCTTTCTATTAAAATTGGTAGTCATAGCTACTATGCTTTATGTGATATTGGTTTTAGTTCTAGTGCCATTCCTTATGAGCTTTACAGGGAAATTATGCATGAGATTGGTCCTTGTGAGCTTGAGGACATTGATGTGGTTATTCACCTTGCTAATAGAGAGCAAGTTTTCCCCATTGGTATTGTAAGATATGTGGAGGTCCTTTGTGGTAAGATTAAATATCCTACTGATTTTCTAGTACTTGGTAAAGAAGCTAGTAAAACCTATCCTATCATCTTTGGTAGACCCTTCCTTAATACTTGTGGGGCTATCATAGATTGTAGGAAGGAAAAAGTTTCGACTAAGTTTGCTGGAGAATCTTATGAGTTTAATTTTTCCAAATTTGCCAAAACTCCTTATGAAAATGAATGACCTGATGAGGATTTCAGGATTGAACAACTGTCTGCTATTTCTCTTGCTCCTAACAATGCTTTGCAGCAGTTCATGGAAGACCATGAAAGTGATGTTTTCATGAAGGAAAAAAAATGAGATTGAAGAAGTTTTCCTTCGTCAGCTAGAACATCTTAAGCATAATCTACCTGTGGAAGATTTGGGTACCACACTATCACCTAAAAGGGATCCTGTTTTCGAATTAAAACCTTTACCTGATGATCTTAAATATGCTTATCTTTATGATAAGAAAATATATCCTGTTATTATTATTTCTAAACTTTAAGGGAAGGAAGAATAAAGATTATTGGAGGTATTGAAGAAGCACCGAGGAGCTATGGGTTATACTCTTGATGATTTAAAAGGAATTTCTCCTACTATATGTGTGGCATCCCGCAAAACCACTACTAGAAAATCGCGTTGTTTTTGTGCATTGCATCGCCATCATCATGCATGGTTTGTCTGAACTATTTCGAAAAAACCTAGTTTTGCTTTGTACAAATACCCCTCTTTGTTTCAAATGCAAAACCCCGATCGTATCGGATATTTTATTTACCTAAAAACTATTTGCAAAGTGGCCTTGTTTTAAAATAAACAAAACCAAACAAACACATATTTGCAAAACCTACACTCTAAATCCTATTCCCACCCGAATCTATCCTACCCACCTCTCACAGCTCACCACCTCACCCCTCCCCCAACTTCCTACCCACCCCGCCACATCATCAATCCACCACTTTTCCCCTCTCCCTCTTTCTCACCCAGTCCCATCTACCCTCCCCTCACTTACATCCTGGGCCCACACGCCACCTCCCTCCCCACAACAGCCCCACTCCTCCCTCCCTGCCCATCAGCACACACGCCCCCCCAACCCTCTCTCTCTGACCCCCGGGCCCCCACGCCCCCGGGCCCCACCGAGCCAGCCACACCCCACTCACCCCCGACCCCACCCCCTGGCCCCGCGACCCCGCTCTCTCTCCTTTCTCCTCTCTCCCCCGTCCTCTTCCACCTCCCACCGACGCGCCCGCCCCCTTCTCCCCTCCGGAGACCGCCCTCCTCGCCGGCTCCTCCCGAGCGCCTCCCTCCGGCGGCCGCCCTCCTCCTCCCCCGTCTGCCTTTCCCCACCACCGCTCCTCCTCCTGCGCCGCCAAGCCTCCTCCTGCACCGCCACCGGCCTCGCCCTTCCCGCGGAGCCGCCCGCGACCCGCGCGTCCTCCCTTCCCCGCCTCGCCGCTCCCCTCCGGCGCCTCCCGGCGAGCACCGCCCTCGCCCGAGCGCGCCACCCCGGCCGCCTCCTTCCTCTGGCCGACCGTCCCCGGACACCCTCGTCTGCGCGACGCCCCGGCGACCCTCGCCCCGCGCGCGCCCGCCTCCGGCCGGGCCAGCTCCCCCCGGTCGCCTCCTTGCCGCGGCCTCCTCCCTCCGCCGCGTCTCCCCTCCACCGCCGGTCTCCCCCGACGCCGCCGCCCCCTCCTCCTCTCCTCCGGCCGCCGGCGACCTCCCCTCGACACCGGCGCCGGCCTCGCCCCGCCTCGGCGTTCCCCCTCCGTCGGCTCGCCTCTGCACCTCCCCGTCGGCCGCCGTCGTCGCCGATGCCCATCTGCCTCCAATCGTGAAGGGTTCCTGTGTAGTACCAAGCTTCTGTACCGCTCGACCAAGTGGGGTTCCAGTTCGAGTTGCGGCATCCAATAGGTGCACCACACGATGTTTCGTCCGAGTCCAAGGTCTCCCGAGCTGCAAGGTCCCCATGATAGACAAGGGTGCGACACCCTCTTCGGCGACAAGGCCGTCGGCAGCCACGCATGCCTTAGAGTACCAAGATCTTCTTATCGACAAGATCCCTGGCGCAAGTTGACAACGATGTATCAAGAAGGAGCCTCGAGAACGCTGACGTGGAACGCCAAGAACTTCTACCGGAGACCGACCCGATACACGGACCCGAAGACCGCGGATGCGACAAGATCGTCGCTCGGACGCCAAGACCGCCACATGGAACGATAAGCGCTTCATCTCGGATACGCCAAGTACTTCAGCCAGATGCCAAGACCGACTCGATGGCACGGACCCGACAAGATCTTCGTGACAACAACGACCAGGGCGGATCCGATGCGCCCCTGACTCCGAACCAAGTCCTGCTTCCCGGAATGCCAAGATCTACTCTGTATCCGAGAACGATCCCGCCGAGACCGAACCGTCGAACCCTGGACCCTGAGACCGACCCCGAACCCCCGGAACCCCAAGATCTGCCGAACCCTAATGTTTGACCCTTTTCTCGAGCCCTATTTTTATAAATGTAATATCAAATTGCTGCATATTAAATTGTCATACTCGCATGCATATTTGTGTGGTTTGGGGGCCTTATGCCGATTCACCTTATAATTAAATATGGGGCCCATATGCGGGCAAATCTAGCCTTATATTGGCCTCATTTACATTTGTGTAGCGAACCGATGATATAATCTTGCCTTGTTAAGACAACATTTAAAGTGCGGGGTTTTAAATAACTTGAACCGTTTAATTAATTGTCGGGACCCCGGTTCCGCTTAATATGGCCTAATTGCATCGCACCTTCACCATGCCATGCATCATACATGCATCATGCCCGATCTTTTGCCGTAGTATTAAATATTGCATCCGGTGTTTATTCTAGTGTTTTGGTTCTTCGCGGATAAGGCTGTTGAGTTGATGCGAGTGTCGACCCGATCTTCGGTTGAACCTTCGGCAATGTTTTCAGGCGAGCATCTCCCCCTTTCTACCTATCTTACTTTTATAGTATTTATTTCCCTCCTGTTGACCTATTGCTATCTGTGTTGCGATGCTCTAGTTTTCGTACCCGTGATATTCCTTGCAGCCTTATATTGCCTTGGACACCTCCTATTACCTGTTGTTTGGTAGATAGTTGGACCCGCGCGCCGTAGTCGCTCGCTCAAGTGTTGTTGCGTGTCGTCTAGTACCACAGTTGTTGGAGTATTGCCGCATGTTGATGTTGGAGATGGTCATGGCTTTACTTATTGTTCACTTTAATTACTGTTTAACAACTAAAATTGAAGTAGGTAAGCAGAGGCACCGGTGGGTGATAGATAATATCTGGTTTTCCGACCGCCCACTTGTGTCCCTTAGGACCCCGAGTTCTTGACACCTGTTCCGAGATCGAGCGCGCTAACCACGGGTGGGGAGATATGGGCCCCCCATTGATTAGTACCTGATTTCAAAGTATTGTACTGGGGGCCACAACTAGTTTGAGGTTTTATTTACTATCATGTACTTATGCCATGCTACTGCTTTATTTACGACTGTGTGAGGAGCACGCTGTACTGTTTTGGAAGCGGAGTGTTTTCGCGGTATCGACAGTCCCAGTTTTGGGATTTGCTGTCGTTTACAGCCACTGTCGCAAACCCTGAGTCCGTCTCGGAGACCGGCCGACTTCGTTGCGGGTGTACTTAGTGGGGTGCCCCCCCGTGCTTGCTTTGGGTCTGGAAACGTCGTGACTTAGGCCCCGCCGACATACCGATGGGTGTATGTTAACTGATCTGGCAAAAAGGGTCGAAGTGCTTGTGGATACTTTGGTGCACCCCTGCAGGGTTAAATCTTTTCGAGAAGCCGTGTCCGCGGTTATGGACGACTTGGAGCACAGTGCTTGATCATAGACAACTATAACTAAAGTTTACTGTTATACATTGACTTGGATCCGATATGACTAGTAATCAGTTTCACTACAAGGGAATGGCTAAATAAAAGTACCAACAACTGCTGGGTTTTGGGTTATCTCATGCTAATTGTACCTGACTAGTAAGTGTCACAACTACAACGGAATGATTAACTAAAAGTGCCCACCGCTTATTTTATCAGGATGGCTATCTAAACCTGACTAGTAATTGCTGCAACGATAACTGAATAAGTAAAACTGCCAACTGTGTGAGTTCCTCGGTTGACTCTCTCGGTTGGTATCGAGGGGGAATACCAGGATGGGTTTGTTTGGTGTTAGTATCAGGTTGGTTCCGAATAGGTCTTTCTTACCCCTCTCTGATAGCCGCCAGTTGTATCGAGTCTCTATAGGGTGTTCAGTGCATGCTGCCGCTGCCGCTTCAGTCCACCATACCTATGTAGGCGAGGACCGCCGAATTCTAGCCTCGCCGTGTACTGGCCTCAGTACTGACGCTCCTCTTTTTCCTTTGCCCTTTGTCGGCACCCCTTTTGTTTAAGCAGGTTTTGAGATCGACGTCGTTAGAAGGGTTACCCTTCCGGCTTGGCCTGGGCAGGGTTATGGACGCCATTGGTTATTCTTCAGGGCTCTTAGCCCCCTTTGCATCTTGTCCGTAGTCGGACGCTCTATCATTTTCAAGGTGATTTGGATCTTTGTATTGAATATCTGTATTCTTGACTCATGGAGTCGTGTTGTATATATATCTGTTCTGTGGGTCCCATCGAGGACTGTTGTGTAATGTTATTACTTCGTTTTCCACCCGCACGAAAGTGCCTGGTGGGCACCTTTGAATCGTTTCTATGCGGGTTTGGCGGGTTTCGCTAAAACTTGCATAGGGTCGATTCTGAGGGTGTTACAGAGTGGTATCAGAGCTCAGCAGTTGCGATACCCCACAAGTCCAGCCTGTAGGATAACCTAGCTAACGGCCGAAGTAGAGTGTCAAAACTATTTTTGCAAAATCGGTTGGATAGTTCTGATTAGGTCTGATTTTACTCCTTACCCCTCTGCTATTCTCCTCTTATCTCTACGCGTTTTGAATCCGCTCTCTTCTCTTTCTTTGAGTCCAGGAATTCTCGTGGTTGGGTTTCCGTCATACCTTCAGGGTTTCGCTTCCTCCTTTGATAACGGTGTTCTACCATCCGGTGTTCATGCTGTCTGAGGAATCCGTCTACTGTGGTACCATTCTTTGATCCTTGTTTGTGCCTTCCGGTGTTTTCCGACGCGACGACATCATCTACGCCAGATCCGATGCAGAGTCTGCATCACTCCTTTATTTCCGAACCTCGTTTGTCGATATCTTCAGTCTGAATCCTGAGGGTTGGTTGCATAACCTATCTGTTCGTGTACAGAGTAATGCTTTGAGTGCGGGATGGAGTCGCGACCATACCACTACTCTTATCATTTGCTTTGTATGTTGAATGGTGGATCGATGCAATTTTACTCCGTCCACGGAAGCTAGAGGTGGCTTTATTTGTGGATACCTCTACCTTCGCCCTTTGTTTCCGGAGTGTTCTCTGACGATCACGGACAACGACCTCTTGTTAGTGGTGTCGCGAGGATCTACACGACGCGAGAAGAAGCAGATCGCCGACCTCCCTTTCCGGTACCATGAGGCGGATCTCGAGGGCGAGATCCATTGTTAGTGGTGTCGAATTGTGGCATCCCGCAAAACCACTACTAGAAAATCGCGTTGTTTTTGTGCATTGCATCGCCATCATCATGCATGGTTTGTCTGAACTATTTCGAAAAAACCTAGTTTTGCTTTGTACAAATACCCCTCTTTGTTTCAAATGCAAAACCCCGATCGTATCGGATATTTTATTTACCTAAAAACTATTTGCAAAGTGGCCTTGTTTTAAAATAAACAAAACCAAACAAACACATATTTGCAAAACCTACACTCTAAATCCTATTCCCACCCGAATCTATCCTACCCACCTCTCACAACTCGCCACCTCACCCCTCCCCCAACTTCCTACCCACCCCGCCACATCATCAATCCACCACTTTTCCCCTCTCCCTCTTTCTCACCCAGTCCCATCTACCCTCCCCTCACTTACATCCTGGGCCCACACGCCACCTCCCTCCCCACAGCAGCCCCACTCCTCCCTCCCTGCCCATCAGCACACACGCCCCCCAACCCTCTCTCTCTGACCCCCGGGCCCCCACGCCCCCGGGCCCCACCGAGCCAGCCACACCCCACTCACCCCCGACCCCACCCCCTGGCCCGCGGCCCCACCCTGGCCCCGCGATCCCGCTCTCTCTCCTTTCTCCTCTCTCCCCCCGTCCTCTTCCACCTCCCACCGACGCGCCCGCCCCCTTCTCCCCTCCGGCGACCACCCTCCTCGTCGGCTCCTCCCGAGCGCCTCCCTCCGGCGGCCGCCCTCCTTCTCCCCCGTCTGCCTTTCCCCACCACCGCTCCTCCGGCCGCGCCGCCAAGCCTCCTCCTGCGCCGCCACCGGCCTCGCCCTTCCCGCGGAGCCGCCCGCGACCCGCGTGTCCTCCCTTCCCCGCCTCGCCGCTCCCCTCCGGCGCCTCCCGGCGAGCACCGCCCTCTCCCGAGCGCGCCATCCCGGCCGCCTCCTTCCTCTGGCCGACCGTCCCCGGACCCCCTCGTCTGCGCGACGCCCCGGCGACCCTCGCCCCGCGCGCGCCCGCCTCCGGCCGGGCCAGCTCCCCCCGGTCGCCTCCTCGCTGCGGCCTCCTCCCTCCGTCGCGTCTCCCCTCCACCGCCGGTCTCCCCCGACGCCGCCGCCCCCTTCTCCTCTCCTCCGGCCGCCGGCGACCTCCCCTCGACACCGGCGCCGGCCTCGCCCCGCCTCGGCGTTCCCCCTCCGTCGGCTCGCCTCTGCACCTCCCCGTCGGCCGCCGTCGTCGCCGATGCCCATCTGCCTCCAACCGTGAAGGGTTCCTGTGTAGTACCAAGCTTCTGTACCGCTCGACCAAGTGGGGTTCCAGTTCGAGTTGCGGCATCCAATAGGTGCACCACACGATGTTTCGTCCGAGTCCAAGGTCTCCCGAACTGCAAGGTCCCCATGATCGACAAGGGTGCGACACCCTCTTCGGCGACAAGGACGTCGGCAGCCACGCATGCCTTAGAGTACCAAGATCTTCTTATCGACAAGATCCCTGGCGCAAGTTGACAACGATGTATCAAGAAGGAGCCTCGAGAACGCTGACGTGGAACGCCAAGAACTTCTACCGGAGACCGACCCGATACACGGACCCGAAGACCGCGGATGCGACAAGATCGTCGCTCGGACGCCAAGACCGCCATATGGAACGATAAGCGCTTCATCTCGGATACGCCAAGTACTTCAGCCAGATGCCAAGACCGACTCGATGGCACGGACCCGACAAGATCTTCGTGACGACAACGACCAGGGCAGATCCGATGCGCCCCTGACTCCGAACCAAGTCCAGCTTCCCGGAATGCCAAGATCTACTCTGTATCCGAGAACGATCCCGCCGAGACCGAACCGTCGAACCCTGGACCCTGAGACCGACCCCGAACCCCCGGAACCCCAAGATCTGCCGAACCCTAATGTGTGACCCTTTTCTCGAGCCCTATTTTTATAAATGTAATATCAAATTGCTGCATATTAAATTGTCATACTCGCATGCATATTTGTGTGCTTTGTGGGCCTTATGCCGATTCACCTTATAATTAAATATGGGGCCCATATGCGGGCAAATCTAGCCTTATATTGGCCTCATTTACATTTGTGTAGCGAACCGATGATATAATCTTGCCTTGTTAAGACAACATTTAAAGTGCGGGGTTTTAAATAACTTGAACCGTTTAATTAATTGTCGGGACCCCGGTTTCGCTTAATATGGCCTAATTGCATCGCACCTTCACCATGCCATGCATCATACATGCATCATGCCCGATCTTTTGCCGTAGTATTAAATATTGCATCCGGTGTTTATTCTAGTGTTTTGGTTCTTCGCGGATAAGGCTGTTGAGTTGATGCGAGTGTCGACCCGATCTTCGGTTGAACCTTCGTCAATGTTTTCAGGCGAGCATCTCCCCCTTTCTACCTATCTTACTTTTATAGTATTTATTTCCCTCCTGTTGACCTATGGCTATCTGTGTTCGATGCTCTAGTTTTCGTACCCGTGATATTCCTTGCAGCCTTATATTGCCTTGGACACCTCCTATTACCTGTTTGTTTGGTAGATAGTTGGACCCGCGCGCCGTAGTCGCTCGCTCAAGTGTTGTTGCGTGTCGTCTAGTACCACAGTTGTTGGAGTATTGCCGCATGTTGATGTTGGAGATGGTCATGGCTTTACTTATTGTTCACTTTAATTACTGTTTAACAACTAAAATTGAAGTAGGTAAGTAGAGGCACCGGTGGGTGATAGATAATATCTAGTTTCCGACCGCCCACTTGTGTCCCGTAGGACCCCGAGTTGTTGACACCTGTTCCGAGATCGAGCGCGCTAACCACAGGTGGGGAGATATGGGCCCCCCATTGATTAGTACCTGATTTCAAAGTATTGTACTGGGGGCCACAACTAGTTTGAGGTTTTATTTACTATCCTGTACTTATGCCATGCTACTGCTTTATTTACGATTGTGTGAGGAGCACGCTGTACTGTTTTGGAAGCGGAGTGTTTTCGCGGTATCGACAGTCCCAGTTTTAGGATTTGCTGTCGTTTACAGCCACTATCGCAAACCCTGAGTCCGTCTCGGAGACCGGCCGACTTCGTTGCGGGTGTACTTAGTGGGGTGGCCCCCCGTGCTTGCTTTGGGTCTGGAAACGTCGTGACTTAGGCCCCGCCGACATACCGATGGGTGTATGTTAACTGATCTGGCAAAAAAGGTCGAAGTGCTTGTGGATACTTTGGTGCACCCCTGCAGGGTTAAATCTTTTCGAGAAGCCGTGTCCGCGGTTATGGACGACTTGGAGCACAGTGCTTGATCATAGACAACTATAACTAAAGTTTACTGTTATACATTGACTTGGATCCGATATGACTAGTAATCAGTTTCACTACAACGGAATGGCTAAATAAAAGTACCAACAACTGCTGGGTTTTGGGTTATCTCATGCTAATTGTACCTGACTAGTAAGTGTCACAACTACAACGGAATGATTAACTAAAAGTGCCCACCGCTTATTTTATCAGGATGGCTATCTAAACCTGACTAGTAATTGCTGCAACGATAACTGAATAAGTAAAACTGCCAACTGTGTGAGTTCCTCGGTTGATTCTCTCGGTTGGTATCGAGGGGGAATACCAGGATGGGTTTGTTTGGTGTTAGTATCAGGTTGGTTCTGAATAGGTCTTTCTTACCCCTCTCTGATAGCCGCCAGTTGTATCGAGTCTCTATAGGGTGTTCAGTGCATGCTGCCGCTGCCGCTTCAGTCCACCATACCTATGTAGGCGAGGACCGCCGAATTCTAGCCTCGCCGTGTACTGGCCTCAGTACTGACGCTCCTCTTTTTCCTTTGCCCTTTGTCGGCACCCTTTTGTTTAAGCAGGTTTTGAGATCAACGTCGTTAGTAGGGTTACCCTTCCGGCTTGGCCTGGGCAGGGTTATGGACGCCATTGGTTATTCTTCAGGGCTCTTAGCCCCCTTTGCATCTTGTCCGTAGTCGGACGCTCTATCATTTTCAAGGTGATTTGGATCTTTGTATTGAATATTTGTATTCTTGACTCATGGAGTCGTGTTGTATATATATCTGTTCTGTGGGTCCCATCGAGGACTGTTGTGTAATGTTATTACTTCGTTTTCCACCCGCACGAAAGTGCCTGGTGGGCACCTTTGAATCGTTTCTATGCGGGTTTGGCGGGTTTCGCTAAAACTTGCATAGGGTCGATTCTGAGGGTGTTACAATATGTCAGCATGCTATTAATATTGAGCCTGACGCAAAAACAGTTGTTGAGCACCAATTCCGTATAAATCCTAAGATGAAGGATGTGGTAAGAAATGAGGTACTAAAACTCCTTGATGCTGGTATTATTTATCCTATTGCTGATAGTCAATGGGTTAGCCCTGTTCACTGTGTTCCCAAGAAAGGGGGAATAACTGTTGTGCCTAATGAGGATAATGAGCTTATACCCCAAATAGTAGTGGTTGGGTATAGAATTTGCATTGATTTTAGAAAGATTAATAAAGTTACTAAGAAAGATCATTATCCTTTGCCCTTTATTGATCAAATGCTTGAGAGGTTATCCAAAAAGACTCATTTTTGTTTTCTTGATGGTTATTCTAGGTTTTCTCAAATTGCTGTGAAAGCACAGGACCAGGAGAAAACCACTTGCACTTTTCCTTATGGTACTTATGCTTATAGGCGTATGCCTTTTGGTTTATGTAATGCTCCTGCTACCTTCCAGAGATGTATGTCTGCTACTTTCATGGTTTTTGTGAAGAAATTGTGGAGGTTTTCATGGACGATTTTTTCGTTTATGGAACTTCTTTTGATAACTATTTGCACAACCTTGATAAAGTTTTGCAGAGATGTGAAGAAACCAACCTTGTTCTTAACTGGGAGAAATGCCATTTCATGGTTAATGAAGGGATTGTTCTTGGACACAAGATCTCTGAAAGAGGCATTGAAGTTGACAGAGCCAAAATTGAAGCAATCGAGAAGATGCCTTGTCCTAGAGATATCAAAGGTATTCGTAGTATTCTTGGTCATGCTAGTTTCTATAGGAGGTTTATTAAATATTTCTCCAAAATTTCAAAGCCCCTTACTAATCTTCTTCAAAAAGATGTACCTTTTATTTTTTATGATGATTGTAAGGAAGCTTTTGAAACTTTGAAGAAGGCTTTGACAACTGCTCCTATTGTCCAACCACCTGATTGGAGTTTACATTTTGAAATCATGTGTGATGCTAGTGACTTTGATGTGGGTGATGTTCTTGGACAACGTGTTGATAAGAAGCTGAATGTTATTCATTATGCTAGCAAGACTCTGGATGCTGCTCAAAAGAATTATGATACTAGGGAGAAAACTTGGGATTTAATTTTTCCCATATTCCCATGGTACATAAGAAGAATTGCTGAGATGCTCATTGTCTGCTTGCCTTGTCATTTTGGTTATGGGAAAGCTCTTGTACCATGTGCAAGGGGTACCCCGTTGGCGGTTCTCAATGATATGCAAATACTTACAGTGACAAGAACTTACCTGGACCCAAAGTTGAGTATGCATGAGGTGTGGCCCTCGTATTAAAGGGGCATGAGATTTACAACTCATACTTCGTCAAGCATATACTCCAGCTTTGCCACTTTAACCTTAACCACTTCAAGATGCTTATGATAGGGGCAATGAGGGCTGAAAGCTAACAAGTACCATAATTTTTGGAAGCTCTTTTTGAAACTTGTAATCACTGCTTCCTTTATAAAAAGGCCTTTCTTCCACCACTATTGAGTCTCCACCTTCTACCTTTAGGAACCATTAAGTGAGCATAGTTGTCATTATGTGTGCAATGTTCCAAAGCTTATTAATTGATGCATATTGTGATATTACTTGTTCTTGTGCTACTTGTTTCTAGTCACCCTTGTGAACTTTGCAGGTGTCCTATGCATTATATTTCTAATCTATGAGGGACAAGCTGATTGCCACTATGCTATGTTTTCTGCATGTGAAACAAACAAACATTTTTCAATGCATGCTATTCATGATCTTTGTTTGTAGCTTGCCATGCTGCATGCATAGTTACTATGTCCTATTGCTAGAACTCCATCCTTCATGCACATGTTTAGAGTTCTTTGATCCCAGCTTTCAATGTTTGCAAATGGTTGGATCTTTATTGTGAGGGTGCATGTCACCTCAAAAATTATTCTGTTTATCACTTACCTACTCGAGGACAAGCAGGAGTTAAGCTTGGGGATGCTGATACGTTGGAAACGTATCCATAATTTTTGATGTTCCATGCTTGTTTAGTATCTACTTTGCTTTACTTGTCCACACTTTGAGGTCATTTTTACATGTTTTCTGGTACTAACCTATTTACAAGTTGCAACAGTGCCAGATGCCTATTTTCTGCTATTTTTGGTTTCAGAAAAGTTAGTAAAGAAATATTCTCGGAATTGGACGGGACAAACGCCAAAGTCAATTACTTTCCGTGGGAAACAAGAAGTCCAGAGGAGAGTCAGAGGGGCCGGCTAGGGGGGCCAGACCAACCCCAGGGGCGGGGGCAGATGTGCCCACGCCTAGCTAGGGTTTGGTGGCCCTGGCCGCCTCCCGGTCTCGCCCCTTCGCCTATAAGAAGCCCCCGATGCAGAAACCCTGAGTACCCGATCAGAAATCCACGAAACCGTCTGTAGGTGCCGCCACCATCGTCCCTAGATCGGGAGGGATATGAAGTTCTTCCCGACACCCTGCCGGAGGGGAGATCATCCCGGAGGCCTTCTCTCGGGTATGATTCGTGAGTAGTTCCACCTTGGACTATGGGTCCATGTAGTATCTAGATGGTTGTATCTCCTCCTTTGTGCTTTCATGTATAGATCTTGTGAGCTCCGTTCATGATCAAGATCTAATCTATTTGTAATCATGCATGTTGTGTTTGCGGGGATCCGATGGATATTGAGATTATTATGTTGGTTTGATTAATGGTTTTGGCTTTATGATTCTATCATGTCTATATTGTTTATGATATTGCATGCTCTCCGTTGTTAGTAGCTATCTCGGCCAAGTAGTTGCTAGTGACTCCAAGAGGGGGTATTTATGCTCGATAGTGGGTTCATGCCTCTAGTTTCCAAGGGAAGTGACAAAAATCTCTTCGGTTGTAGATGTGATGTTGCTACTAGGGAGAAACCAGCGGTCTCTTGTTCATGGAACATGTGGACTATTTACCTTACACACTTTTCTTAAACCAGTTGTCTGTTGCTTGCAACTTAATACTGCAGGGGATTCGGATGATAACCTGAAGGTGGACTTCTAGTCATAGATGCAGTTGGATGGCGGTCTATATATTTTGTTGTATTGCCCAGTCAACCTCATAGGATCTTTCTGACTAGTAATTGCATTGTTATGCCTTGCTCAGTTCCTGTCAATTAACCTGCTGTAATTTGTTTAACCTTCATGCCATGTTTTTATCTAAGGAGAGCACCTCTACTGAACTATGGACCCCGGTCCAATATTTACCATTGATACATCTTCCACTGTTACTTGTTTACTTGCTGCAAACCATTATCTTCCACACCATTCGTTTAATCCTTTGTTACAGCAAACCGGTGATCTTGACAACCTCACTGTTTGTTGGGGCAAAGTCTTGAGTTTGTGTTGTGCAGGTCTCTACGTTTCTTGCAACACCTGTGTGACGTTTCCTTCCTCCTTCTGGTTCGATAACCTCGGTCTCAACTGAGGGAAAAATTGTTGCTTACTCTTGGGTTACCAACAAAGTTCCACGTCGAGCACCATCAACTCTTTCTGGCACCGTTGCCGGGGACTTAAAGAAGAAGAAGCTCCTACATCAACAAGGCGCCATCAGTGAAGGCGCCCCTGGTACCGAACGGTGCTAGGGGAGTTGTACGCGGCGAACATCCCCATCGGTGCGGCTGGGGCTGGGTCGTCGAGGATGGACGTGGGCGGTGGTCGGGGCGGCGTTCTTTCGAAACATCACTCTAGATTGCCATCTCTTAGATTTGCACCCTTTGGTTTCTTTCGCACGAAGACAAAGATCTGCTTGATGTCTGCCCTCGTTGATCTGGTCTGGAGAGGCGGGTTCTGGAAGGCTCCGCCGGCAAACTCCCATGGGTGTATCATGCCTGGATATTGCTGGATCGAAAGGTATTCGGTCATGCGCACCTTGTTTTTTTGGCTGTTTGGTTTCAGCGGGAGTGTTGCGAAGCTCTGTTGTTTGTTCCCACCAAGTTCCATTCTTAGAGCCATGGTAAAGTCGGATGCGGAGAATGTTAGGTTTGATTAATGGTTTTATCTTTATGATTCTACCATGTCTGTGTTGTTTGTGATCTTGCATGCTCTCCGTTGCTAGTGGTTATCTTGGCCAAGTAGTTGCTAGTGACTCCAAGAGGGCGTATTTATGCTCGATAGTGGGTTCATGCCTCTAGTTTCCAAGGGAAGTGACAGAAATCTCTTCGGTTGTAGATGTGTTGTTGCTACTAGGGAGAAAACAACGGTCTCTTGTTCATGGAACATGTGGACTGTTTACCTTACACACTTTGCTTAAAGCAGTTGTCTGTTGCTTGCAACTTAATACTGGAGGGGGTTCGGATGATAACCTGAAGGTGGAATTCTAGTCATAGATGCAGTTGGATGACGGTCTATGTATATTGTTGTATTGCCCAATCAACCTCATAGGATCTTTTTGGCTAGTAATTGCATTGTTATGCCTTGCTCAGTTCCTGTCAATTGCCCCGCTGTAATTTTTTTACCCTTCATGCCATGTTGTTTATCTAAGGAGAGCACCTCTAGTGAACTATGGACCCCGGTTCAATCTTTATCATTGATACATCTTCCACTGTTACCTTTTTACTTGCTGCAAACCATTACCTTCCACACCATATGTTTAATCCTTTGTCATAGCAAATCAGTGAGCTTGACAACCTCACTGATTCGTTGGGATAAAGTCTTGAGTTTGTGTTGTGCAGGTCTCCGCGTTGCTTGCAACACCTGTGTGACGTCTCCTTCCTCCTGGTTCTATAACCTCGGTCTCAACTAAGGGAAGACTTGCTGATGTGCTCTTCACACCTTGCTCTTGGGGTTCCCAACAAGACTCCACATCAAGCACCAAGTTTCCTGGCGCCATCAAGGAGTCATCAAAAGGCTGCTTGATTTAAGTAATCTAGATGAGTGGAGAGGGGAACCTTACGAAAATGCTAGGCTCTTTAAGGAAAAAGTAAAAATATGGCATGATAGGAGGATTCTCAAAAGGGTGTTCCATGTTGGTGAGAAAGTCCTTTTCTATATTGTAACATCCCAGTTTTAGATAATACTTAATTAGGGTTTAATTGTGCATTGCATGAGCATCATATCCTAAAATGCATGCAAAAATAAATACAACAAAACCCTAAAACCCTAATCCTCCTCCTCTATTTGAAAATACATTCAAATGGTTTTGATTTTGAAACCTACCAAAATGTTGGAGCCCAAATGGACTAATAGGGCCCCACACTGATTTGCTATGTTTCATAAAGTTCTGGTATTTTTGAATTACTCCAAAATAGAATTTGAAATGAAATTACAAAGAGAAAACATATTTTAGAAAATGGAAAAAGTTTATGCAAAATAAAACAGCAGCCGGCAAGCCAACAGGCCAAACAACCCAGCAGCCCAGCTTCCTCTTCTTTCTGCCTGCTGCCCAGTGTGTAAGCCAGCAGCCCACCTCGGCCCAAGCGCGGCCCCAGTCAGCCCGTTCATGGCCCGTACCGCTTCGGCCTTCCTCTTTTGTCGTCTTCATCAACGACGCATCGATGGTAAGCTGCTGCGTGCCTCGCCGTCGGCCATCGATCGTCTTCGTGCTACGATGCCCGCCGCCGCCGTTCGACGTGAGGAGAAGAACCTCCACGATCTCCTCTTCCTCCTTATCCCCATCTCTCTTTCTCTCTCCCTCTGTGCCGCTTGCCACAGAAGCCGAGCCCTAGCTCCGGCCAGGACCTCGACGTTCCCATCGTTACCAGCCTCCCCTCTGTAGCACCCCGGGTAAAACCACTACTAGAAAATTGCGGTTAAATAATACTTTGTGCATCATCATGACATCATCATACATGTTTTGCCTAAAACAATTTTTCCGAAAGCATGTTTTTGCTTATAAAATACCCCCTCTATTTTAAATGTAAAACCCTGGAACGTCCGGATGTTTTATTTTATCTAAATATTAGTTCCAAAAGGCTTTAAAATAAAACAGGAACAAAAATAAATAAATAAATAAATATAAAAGTTATTTTTATTTAGGGAGGCAGCCAGCCAGGCCCAAAAGCCCAGCCGGCCACCTCCAACCTATTACCTAACCCCAAACCCTAGACTACCTAACCGAAACCACTCCACACCCCACCCGCCGCCAGCCTTGCCGCACCCATCCCAGCCACACACGCAACACACGCCCACCACCCGCAACCCCAAACCCACACACACCGACGCAATGCACCCACATAGTCAAAGACCCCTGGCCCCACCTGACCCCGCGCCTTCCCCCGTACCCGTCCCCACCTCCTCACGCGCTCCTCTCACGCGTTCCCCTCCCTGCCTCGCGTTCTTCCTCCCTCCCACAGGCGCCGCTGCCGCCTCTGACTATGCATCACGAGCGCTGCCCTCTCCTCTCACACGCGAGCTCTCCTCGCGTCTGCACGCCGTCGTCTGAGCGCCGCCGCACTCGCTGTGACCCGGAGCGCTCGTGACCTCCTCTCCTCCTCCTCTCTGTTGGGTACCAGAGCCTCCCCGCGTCTGGCCGTCGCCTTCCTCCCTCCGGCGCCCTCTGCAGTGCGCTGCCGGCCTCCCAGGGTCGAGCTCACCTGCACGCCCTCCTCTCTGCTCTCTAATGCCGCCACGGGACCCCGCCGCCCTCTGCCCGACCTCCTCCGTCGCCGTCGAGTCTCCTCTGCAGCGCCGGTGTCCGCGCATGCTCGCCTATGGCCTCGCGCCCGCGGATGCCGAGGAGCCAGCCCGTCGCCATCGCCCTTCCATGACCGCCCTCGTCGCCGTGTGCCATCCTCTGCTCGTCCCCGGCCGCGTCGGCCTCGCCCCAGCCCACGCCGTTTGGCTCCAGCACCACCTCGCCGTGCCCTTCTCCTCTGGCCGCAACCACGCCTCGTCGCTCCGTTTCTCGGCCGCCAAGCTCGTCCGTGCACGCCGCCTTCCCTGCTAGCCTCGTCCTCGTTCTGATGCCTGCCACCATCTGGGGTTCCTGCCACTATGAGGGTTCCTCTAGTACCAGTGGGGTTGCTTCAGGCGTTATATTTTGGTACTAGTCACGAGCATATGGGTGTGAAGTCGATTGCAATGGCGATCTTGTGAAGATGGATTAGTGGTGATGCTCCAAGTCCGGCGATCCTCCGTCGAACAAGTGAGACGAGTTAGAGGAGTTCCTCACCAAGATCGGCAAGACCAGCGTGATGCTGAAAAATGTACAAGGCGCTCCTCAAAGACCCCGGCATCGGACCGCAAGACCGTTCCCGGGAACCGAAGACTAATCCGGGACGCTAAGATCTTCTTCACGGATGCGGATCCGAAGACCGATTTCGTCGAGACCGATCCCCGAACCCCCGGAGCCCAAGATCGTCGAACCCATGTGTGATATCTTCCGAGCCCCTATTTTATAAATGATACATCTTGTTGCATATAAATTGTCATGTTTGCATACATATGGTGGGGTTTGGGGGGCATTATGTCGATTCACCTCATAATTAAATATGGAGGCCATATGCGGACAAATCTAGTCTAACATTGGCTCCATTTAAATTTGTGTAGCGAACCGATGCCATGTTTCGACTTGTTAAGACAACATTTAAATTGCGTGGTATCTAAATAACTTGAACCATATAATAAATTGTCGGGACCATGGTTCCGCTTAATATTGCCTAATCGCATCACACCTTTGCCATGTCATACATCATGCCCGATCTTCTGCCGTAGTATTAAATAGTGCATCCGGTGTTTCTTCTAGTGCTTTGCTTCTTCACAGATTAGGCCGATGAGTTGATGCGAGTGTCTACCCGATCTTCGGATGAACCTTCGGCAATGTTTTCCAGGCGAGCATTCTCCCTCTTTCTACCTATTTTACTTTATAGTCTTTATTTCCTCCCGTTGATCTATTGCTATCTGTGTTGCGATGCTCTAGTTTTCGTACCCATGATATCGCTTGCAGCCTTATATTGCCTTGGACACATCCTATTACCTATTGTTTGGTAGATAGTTGGACTTGCGTGTCGTAGTCGCTTGCTCAGGTGCGGTTGCGTGTCGTCAAGTACCATAGTTCTTAAAGTAATGTTGCATGTTTAATGTTGGAGATGATCATGGCTTTAATTACCGTTTAATAACTAAAATTTAAGTAGGTAAATAATGCAGAGGCACAGGTGGACAATAGATGTTATTTGGTTTTTAACCGTCCACTTGTGTCCCGTAGGACCCCGAGTACTTGATACCTGTTCTTTGAATATTCGCACTATCCGCATGTGGGACCATGAATCCCCCTAGCCAGAGCTTGAGTCATATCTTATTTCTTGGGGCCACAAGTAGTTTGGGGCTTTATTACTATCCTGTACTTATGCCATGCTTTACTGCTTTATTATGATTGCGCGTGGAGTGCCTGTACTATTTTGGAACCCCGTGCCACGTTTTCGCGGTATCGACAAGCCCGGTCACATTTTTGGGTTCCCAGTCGTTTACAGCCGTCGCCACAAACCTCTGGGTCCGTCTCGGAGCCGGCCAACTTCGTAGCGGGTAGCTTGGTGGGGTGCCCCCCTGAAATTTATATGAATCTTGCAATTGCTCTGTCGTGAGGCCTCGTTGGGTTTTATTTGGTTTTTCCCGAGGTTGATCATGCGTGTGTTGCTATTTGTGCCCCCCTGCAGGGTAAAACTTTCTGAAAGCCGTGTCCGCGGTTATGGACGACTTGGAGCACAGTATCTAGATCATAGACAACTATAACTAAAGTAGTGCTATAAATTTTACTTTATAATGACTAGTAATCAGCTTCACTATAATGTAATGGCTAAATAAAAGTGCCAACAACTGCTGGTTTGGATTTTCACCTGTTACCATTGTATCTGACTAGTAAGTATTGCAACTACAACGGAATGACTAAATAAAAGTACCAACAACTGTTGGGTTTTGGGATGCCTCATGCTATATGTATCTGACTAGTAAGTACTACAACTTCAACGGAATGGTTAGCTAAAACTATCCACTACTTATTATATCAGGATGACTCATGCTATCTATATCTGACTAGTAATTGCCGCAACTATAACGAAATGAATAAAACTGTCAATTGTGTGAGTTCTTCGGTTGACTTCCTCGTTTGGTCTCGAGGGGGAAATACCAGGATGGGTATGCTTGGTGATAGTTTCAGGTTGGATCCGAATAGGTATTTCTTATCCCTATCTGATAGCCGCCAGTTGTATTGAGTCTCTATAGGTTGTTTAGTGCATGCTGCGCTGCCGCTTCAGTCCACCATAACTATGTAGGCGAGGACCGTCGAATTCTAGTCTCGTCGTGTACTGGCCTCAGTACTGACCGCTCTCTTTTTCCCTTTGCCCTTTGTCGGCACCCCTTTTGTTTAAGCAGGTTTTGAGATCGACGTTGTTAGCAGGGTTACCCTTCCGTCTTGGCCTGGGCAGGGTTATGGACGCCATTGGTTATTCTTCAGGGCTCTTAGCTCAATTTGCATCTTGTCCGTACTCGGACGCTGTATCGTTTTGAAGGTGATTTGGATATTTGTATTGTATATCTGTATTCTTGACTCTTTGAGTCGCTGTTGTATATATCTGTTATGTGGGTTCCATCGCGGACTATTGTGTAATGATATTACTTCATTTTCCACCCGCACGAAAGTGCCTGGTGGGCACCTTTGAATCGTTTCTATGCGGGTTTGGCGGGGATCGCTGGAACTTGCATAGGGGCGATTCCGAGGGTGTTACACCCTCGCCGTTCAGAAGCCACCAACGTGACCGACATGCTCGACTTCATCTTTTGCCCCCACACGAGCAAGCCGGAGAGCCCCCTATCGTCGCAATCGACCCCTCCGTCTCTGAAAAGCTCCGCCATCATCGCCATCAATTCCGGCCATGTCCGATCTCGCCCGGCCTTGCCGACCTTCCTCAGCAACCGTGGTGAGCCACTGGTGCCTATGGAACCCTCCGCTAGCTCGATTGCTTAATGTAGTGCTGCCGCGCCGATGATCTGCAAGCGTCGCCGCCGCTACCTGCCATGCGTCCTTTTCCGGAGACCATTCGAGGGTGGCGCCGTCAGGTTCAGGTTCCCCGCGATGCGCTGGTTCGAATGCCCCATCTAGCTCGCTCGCTCGCACTCTACTATGCCGTCACTGGCCACCATCTGGCTACTCTCCGGCGTGCTCACGTGTCGCTTGCGTGTCGCCCGCGTGGCACCCATGTGGCAGTGACGTGGGCGCTGGTCCAGCTTGTCCAGCGTGGCATGTTGACCCAACCCAGGGCCCATCAGTCAGTGACTGGGGCTAGACCTAGCCCAGGTAAGAAACACCCAAACCCCCTAGCTTACGTCAGCATGACGCAGTAAAACAATTTAGATGGTTTAATAATTTCTGAAATTGGTATAATATTGTAAATTCAATAACTTTTGATTTATAAGTTAGAAAAATACAAATAATATATCAAAATGTTCATAAAAATGAAACCTATCTATCTAAGCTATCGTAATGCATTGATCACCAACTAAAATGACAAGTTTAATTAGAGAACAAAATCAACCCCTCTCATGTGTTTCTAGAGTTTCCCCGAGTTAGGGTTTTTACCCCTCGGAACCCCGATTAAACTATCGAGCATGTTTTAGGGTTTAAATTCAATGCAATTTAACTTGTCATATCATCATCCTTGCTTGAGAATTACATCGATGACATGTGTTGATTGTTTCCCCCTCTTTCTGGTGTTTGCTTCTTTCCGGTAGGATACGATATCGAGATCGAGATCGAAGGCAGAGATCAAGACCGTTGAAGATCGAAGATCGACGAACAATACTTGACCAACTGTAACCAAGTCAAGTACAAGGATTCTGAAGATCTGCTTATCTGTTATCAACAGGCAAAGGCAAGCATAACCCCATCATGATATAATCCTATGATTTCGAAAGCATTTTAATTCTTGCCATGATGCATACGATTCTACTGTGGTCTTTTTATCGATAGATAGTGTATCCTATCTATTGCATTACTCCCTTCAGCTTATATTGCCTGGTCCGCTGCTCCTAGCATAACTAGGTCTGGCTTGTGTGCACTGCTAGAGCTTATATCTGTGTCTTGCTTAGCCATGCATAGCTGTCAGTGGTGGTTCATCCAGATGATGTATCAGATGCAGATAATCTAGTATGACAGGAGAACGTGATGAGATGATATCAGAGGAGATATGAGATTAAACATGCAAAGGCTTGTATGGGAGGCCACAGTGGGATATGGTTTTTCTAGTCCCATGCTCGCCACCACTAGGACCTGAGTTCTTGCCTTTGGAACCAAGACAAGCGTACCACCACACGGGGCCTAGACAACCTCATGAGCAACTAACTTGCCTAGTAGATTCCATGAGTCATATAGTTCGGGCGTTCCATTCGACATACGCATTGAAAACGTTTTCGAAAGAGGGGGTGAAGGAGGTGCATTCATACAGGTAGGGAAGCATGGACCGGGTTGCTTGGGGTTGATGGCGCCCCTGGTAAACCAACCTCGCCTCACATCTTTAAGTATTGGCTTTGGGATTTGACCTGTTACGGTGGAACCATACTTATTGTGTGACTCATGATCTCAGCGAAAGCAAGGTAAAGGTCGTGTCTAACCACCCTCTGCCGGCCTTCCAAGGAAGAGGCCTAATCATTGTGGCATTAAGAGAAGGTTAGTACGTGTGGGTAAATTTATACACCCCTGCAGGATAATAATCTTTTCGAAAAGTCGTGTTCACGGTTATGAACACTTGGTGACCAAATTATAAGATCATAGAGAACTATAACCTAATCGTAAAACTTGGTAGATCAACATGTGCTTAAGGATGCTTCCTCATGGGTACGAGGGGGTGATCCAAGTAGAGGTTCGATGATGATGATTTGGTGGATATCAAAAGATGATGATCAATACTTTGGAGATGTCGCTCTCTTATCCCCTTTTAAAATACTCTGATTAGACGAGCTTCTCCTCCCTCTTGTTTTATAAACAAAGATGGCTTTATGCAAAACAACTCCACCAGCCATAAGTCTTGCGGAGTACACCCTGTACCCACCCTTGATTTGTTGATACTTTTGGCAGAGTAAGTGCTCCCTTGAAGACGAGTTCCGTACTACATCGACACCGACGAGTAACTTGGGGTTCCCGACCGGTAGCCTGGAATCTATGGGATGGGACGTCATCGTTATGCTTCAGGACTCTTAGGCCATTTGTTAAGTTTGCTATACTTAATAGCATAATTTGCCTTCCGTTGTTTGATGTTTGTGGTCAGTGACCTCTGCTTGTAATAATTTGGTTCTTTACTCTGTTATGAGCTTGTTGTAATAAATTTTGTGTCGTAGGGTCACTGTTGTGTTACCGAATCTTCACTGGATATTCTCGAGCTCAAGGTTAAGCTTATCTTAGACGGAAGTTTGAGATTTGTTTAGCCCTGATCCCGGGGGTGTCACAGGTCTTGGTATCAGAGCAGTACTGACCGTAGGAAAACCTTGCTATTGGTCGATGTTGAGTCTAGTTCTTGTGAAAACTATTTTAAAGATGAAAAGTATTTGCGAAAACTCTAGTATGCTTCTTTTACTCCTTATCCAGTTTCGCTCTAACTCTGGGTCTTCTTATCTGGTGTTGGTTTTGAAAAAGTTTTTATATCTCTTCTAGTCTTTCAAAGCTTAGGTGCCTTTTGGGCATGTCGTTTCTTAACTAGTTGACCTAGTGTTGAGTTCTCTAGAGTTGTGTGTGTTGTGTATCCCTTGTTCCCCTTGCTCTCGTTCATCTGAGAGATTCCTTTCTATCATGATCTCTCTATCTTTTGGACCCACAATATTATATTGTTGGTTCCACAATATTCTGTTCTAGGCTTCGAGGTTTCCTTTCGCCTCGTGTGCCTCCTTTTTATTTGTTTGGGTACTTCAGAAGTCGTTTCTTCTCTTGGAAGCTACCTTGTGATTACTACCTTGCAGTGTATGCTAAGTCACTCAAGTAGTAGTTATTCCTTTCTTTGGGTTTTAACCCTTGGACTTGAACCGAAGATCCCGGATTGTGATGGATTCTATTGTTGTGAATCTTGTACATGAAGCTGACCTTTAACCCAAGATCCTTCCTTTGATCCCTGTTGTTAATTTTCACACATTACCTCAGGATGGCTGGTACCACAATTCTAGCCTTCAAGCTCGTGGTCTTTGTCGCGATTGAATTGTGACAATAAAGGACTTTCCCTAGCACTAGATATGGCAGATGTTCTTTAATGGAACCAAAAAGATCACGACAAGAGTACTCCTCGAGAGTCTCGCATATATACTCGTGACTCTGCCACACCTTACCCCTTCCATGCATTGGTTTTCGGAACATTGTTGACTTATGCATCCACATCTCAGGATTCTATCCTGAGTATGTTCTTTTTCCTTGTTGTTTTCTGACCTTTGTCTACCAGTTGGTAGCCAAGTAGTAAATGCGCATCGGTGTCTTCCGATGTAAGATACTCTTGTGGTACATCAAGACAAACCATTTCGAAATGTCTAGGAGAAACAAACTCTAGTACCTCGTCATATCTAGGACCAGGTCAAAGTGTTGTAATCCACAGATCAAGAGGCACTGATTAGTTTCTGTCTGTTCTACCTTAAAGTGTCACACTCTTTTATGCTAAGAGGTCGTGCCGAGTTCCATGAACCCTTAATGAAGTGATGCTCTTACACATCTTTACCCACCCTTCCTCGAGCTTTTGCGCTCATGAGTGATGCATGTGCGTAATAATGTGGCTATCTGAGATTCTTAGCAATTATTATTGTTTTAAACTCTAAGGACATTCAAGTCATTCTTAGCGTGATGGTTAACCTATCATTAAGCAAAGAATGATTGTGCTACCAAGTTCGTTATTCTGGTGCACTCTCTTCAGTCAAAGAGTTAGGCTTGTGCCGAAACTCTAAGACTATGTCTCCTTGCATTACAAAGCAAGTTTTTTCTCGAACTAAGTGACATATCGGTGGTTCGTGATATTCTAGTTGCCTACTAGAAGTATCGCCATGTTTCCACATGACCGTGATGTCAAGATCTTGAGCAAGCAAGTTCTCTGAACTGCACCTTTCTCCAAGGATCCGTACTAGATACCCCTGAACTAGCTGGTTGAGCTTAAACAACAACTTGGAGAGTTGTAAGACAAAAGTTCTATCCAACTCTGTTCCTTCTTAAAGGGATGTCTAGTTTTGTTCGTGTTGAAGAAAGACAGTATTTCCTTTATGGATATATTATTTTCCCCACCTTTGATTTGATTTAGGTTATCGTCAAATCAAACTCAGTTCCGAGGACTATCTTGATGGTGTTTCTACTTGTTATGTTTCACTTCAGTACATCTTCATGTCTTTTGGTCTAACCAATACTACTGCCTCGTTCAAGCAACATATGAGTCCATCTTCTTGGAGTGTCTTGATAAGTTTGTTATTGAGTCCATCAATGACATCCTCATCTACTCCATGCTAGATTAGATTCATATGGAACATTTGGCATTAATGTTGGAAACTTTCGAGAACCATCTTCGAGTCATCTTGAAGTATGAGTTCTGGATGTTAGAAGTAACCTTCTCCGGTTCACGTGCAAATGTTGAAAGATGTCGTCGTGGATTCGAGAAGAGTTATATTTCTTTCCTTAAGGACATATGTGCGTTCTATTGTCAGTAATTTATACGTATGCAGTTTTCTTTTGACTAGTTGCTAAATACATGGGTATAGCAATCCAGCTCATATTTTGGAGCTTTACACTGTAGTCCATGTCTTGAGAATCTAATAACTTTACCTTTGTGGTAAATGTTGCAAGCTTTCTATTCAGACATGCTGAGTGTGATATATCCTTCCACCTAACCAAAGCTGAATCTCAAGCAACAATGATGGTTGGTGTTCCTCAAGTTTTTGACATAGGTCTCTTTGTAAATCTGACAAGATTGATGTAATGGTTGACACAATTAGCCGGAAAGACCTTTTGTTGCATTCTCTTGATTTCAGCAGTAACAACCACTCTTCATGAGGCTTCTTCTATAATCTAATATAGGAGTTGTTCGTATGGTTTATTTTGTATCCGAAGTCCGACCTTTACTTGATGTCTGCTTTCTCGAACATCAAGGAGAACATTTAAAGTAGTGTTGCTAAATGTCTCCCGGTCGATCCTCCTGACCCTCTTATGTTGGCAAACACCTTGTTATGCCAAGTAATTGAAGTCTGAGAATGAAGTTCCTTTCTTCTCGTGTCATCAGGAATCTTCTTAACCATTCATCTTAGTGGTGTAAAGTGATATCATGATCTTGACAAAGATTTTGATAAATCTGGATGAATAAAGAGTTTCCTTCGTTTTTGCAGCCATGTTTAAGAGTGACTATGATTCTGATAATCAGAATTTTCTCTTGTTACATGTTCCTTGTGACTCTTATGAGTCCTCTCCACCAAAACACATTTCTGTCTTGGCCTTCTGTTGGATGAAATAGTGACCCTTCCATGTCAAAAGTAGTTCAACAGCTTGGTTTTGTTGATCCATATCTCTGCAACCAGAAATCTCTACTTTAGTCGTTTAGTAGAGGTTCCCTATCGAAGTATGTGGTCCTGTTCCTTTTGTTGTAAGCTTTCCTTTTCAGAAGCTTGATTTCTTCCATAAGTTCCTGAAGGGTTTCGCAGCATAGTAAATCAAAAAATTTCTACGGATGCGAACGGGAAAGCCAAAATATAATCTAGGATATGCAAACAACGAGGGGGAATAGATGAGATCTTCATACCCTTGAAGATTCGCACAGCGGAACGTTCGTCGGAACGTGGGTGATGTAGTCGTACTCGCTTCTCCTCCTCGCGATCCGATCCGATCTAAAACCGCAAGTGGCGATGCCTCCGAGAGATGCACACGTGCGGCACCTCGACGTCTCCTCCTTCCTCGGTCCAGCAAGTATGGTGGAGAGACGGATTGGATCGACAATGCGACGGCGCGGTGCAAGTGGTGGAGAGTTTCTGCAGCAGGGCTTCGCCTACACGCAGTCGGGAGGGAGAGAGAGAAGAGGGCAGCAGGGCGGCTAGGGTTGTGGAGGAGGTGTGGGGGGAGGGTGCGCCACAGCCCTGTATATATAGAGGGGTGGGCGCCAGCCCTAGCCCCTCCCCCAAGCCCTAGGCCGGCGGCCAAGGAGGGAGGAGTGGGGGCAAGTTCCCCCCTTCTAGAAGCTTTACTAGGGTTTGCCCTAGATCTAGCCGGCTGGGCCCTATGGGGCCTTGTGCCCCTGGCCCAATGCGGCCAGGGCACTCCCTCATAGGCCCATGCCCCCTCCCGGTAGGTGGGGCCACGTTGGTCCCCCTCCGGAAGGTTCTACAAGCTTCCGGTACAATACCAATTAACCCGAAACAATTCCAAACTCCAAAAACTGCATTGCCTTATATGAATCTTATTCTCCGGACCATTCTGGAACCTTTTGTGATGTCCCAGATCCCATCCGAGACTCCGAACAAAAACTCATAAACCAATTATCCAATCTGTCCTAGCGTCGACACACGTTAAGTGTGTGACCCTTCGGGTTCGAGAATGTGCAAACATGATCTTATATCAATAATCAACAGCGGGGTCTGGAAACCCATATTGACTCCCACACATTCATCGATGATCATATCGGATGAACCACGATGCCAGGATTCAATCAATCCCATATATATATTCCCTTCGTCTCGCGATATTTTACTTGCCCGAGATTTGATCGTCGGTACCGTCATACCTAGTTCAATCTCGTTCACAGCAAGTACTTTACTCGTTCCGTAATCCGATATCACTTTGTGATTAACTCCTTAACCACATGCTTGCAAGCGGTGTTGATATCGATTATCGAGTGGGCCCGAAGTATATCTCTCCGACTTGGGAGGGACAAATCCCATCTCGATACATGCAACCCAACAGGTACTTTCCGATCACCTGAGAGACACCTTTATGATCACCCTCTCATAGGATGAAGTTTGTTGACCTCAAAGCTTTCTTCCGATACTAGGGAGTTGTATTATCTCATGGTCTAAGGAATACAATATTTGACATAAGAAAAGCTTCGCAAAGATGAACACGATGACACGATATAATTGCTCCGCTTAGTTTGGGTTTGTCCATCATATCATTCTCCCAATGATATGATCTCATTATTAATCGACAAATCATGTCTATGGTTAGGAAACCTTAACCATCATTAATCAATGAGCTAGTCCATAGAGGAATACTAGGGACACGGTGTTGTTCATAAACCACACAAGTATTAAAGTTTCCCCTTAATACAATTCTATCATGGAATATAAACTTTATCATGAACAAGAATTATAATAATAACATCTTTATTATTTCCTCTAGGGCATAATTCCAACAGTCTCCCACTTGCACTAGAGTCAATAATCTAGTTTACATTTGGCAACAATCTCACACCCATGGCATTAAGGTGTTGATCATGTTTTACACGTGGAAGAGGTTTAGTCAATGGATCTGCGACATTCAGGTCTGTATGTACTTTGCTAATCTTCAGATCTCCATCTGCTATATAATCTCGGATTATATGAAAATTGCGGTTTATGCTTGGTCTTTGGATGATATCTTGGTTCCTTAGCGAGTGCTATGGCGCCAGTGTTGTCACACAATATTTCCAGTGGGTCCAATGCACTTGGAACCACGCCAAGCTCAGTGATGAAGTTCCTGATCCAAACTCCTTCACTTGACGCTTCTGCAGCAGCCATGTATTCCGCTTCTACTGTAGATCCCGCGATCACGCTTTGCTTGCAGCTGCTCCAGCTCACAGCTCCTCCATTCAAAATATAAACATATCCTGTCTGAGATTTAGAATCATCCTTATCGGTGTCAAAACTAGCATCGACGTAACCCTTTACGACGAGTTGTTCATCACCTCCATAGACTAAGAATATTTCTTTAGTCCTATTTAGGTACTTTAGGATGTTCTTCACGGCTGTCCAGTGTTCCACTCCTGGATCACTTTGATATATGCTCGTCAAACTAAGAGCATTGGACACATCCGGTCTAGTACACAACATGGCATACATGATAGAACCTATGGCCGAGACATAAGGCACTTTGATCATAGCTTCTCTATCATTTACCGTAGCTGGACACCGAGCCATGCTCAATATCTTACCTGACAACATAGGCACTGAACCTTTCTTTGCCTTATCCATTCTGAACCTTTTCAGAACTTTGTCTAGGTATGTACTCTGGCTTAAAGCTATCAGGCGTCTTTGTCTATCTCTATAGATTTTGATGCCCAATATATAAGCAGCTTCACCTAGGTCTTTCATTGAAAAACATTTGTTCAAATAACTCTTCACATCGTTAAGCATGTTAATGTCATTTCCAATAATCAATATGGCATACACATATAGTACCAGAAATGTCACCGAGCTCCCACTCACTTTCTTGTAGATACAAGCTTCGTAGCAATTCGGAACAAATCCAAAGCTCTTGATCACTTGATCAAAACGAAGGTTCAAACTCCGAGATGCTTGCTTCAGTCCATAAATGGAACGCTGGAGTTTGCATACTTTATCAGCATCCTTAGGATCGACAAAGCCTTTGGGTTGCATCATATACAACTCTTCATCAATGTTGCCATTGAGGAAGCAGTCTTGACATCCATCTGCCATATTTCATAATCATGAAACGCAGCAATTGCTAATAAAATCCGAATGGACTTAAACATCGCTACGGGAGAGAAAGTCCCATCGTAGTCAACACCTTGAACTTGTCGAAAACCTTTTGCGACAAGTCGTGCTTTATAGACGGTAACATTACCATTCGCGTCCGTTTTCTTCTTGAAGATACATTTGCACTCAACGGCCTTTCGGTCGCTAGGAGGGTCCACCAAAGTCCATACTTGGTTTTCGCTCATGGATCCCAATTCGGATTTCATGGCCTCTAGCCATTTCTCAGAGTCTGGGCTCATCATCGCTTCCTCATAGTTCGTAGGTTCACTGTCTTCTACCAACAAGACAGTCAAGACATGGTTGCCGTACCACTCAGGAGGGGCACGCGACCTTGTCGACCTGCGACGTTCAGTAGCAGCATCGTCTGAAGCTTCATGATCCTTGTCATTAGCTTCCTCTATTGTTGGTGCAGGCGGCACTGGAACAATTTCAGGTGTTGCGCTACTCTCCAATTCAAGAGAAGGTTCAACAACCTCGTCTAGCTCTACTTTCCTCCCACTCACTTCTTTCGAGAGAAACTCCTTCTCAAGAAAGGAACCGTTCTTTGCGACAAACACTTTGCCTTCGGTTATGTGATAGAAGGTATACCCAATAGTTTCCTTAGGGTATCCTATGAAGACGCATTTCTCCGCTTTGGGCTCGAGCTTGTCCGGCATCAATTTCTTGACGTAAGCTTCGCATCCCCAAACTTTAAGAAACGACAACTTAGGTTTAGCACCAAACCACAGTTCATACGGTGTCATCTCAACGGATTTAGATGGTGCCCTATTTAAGGTGAATGCATCGGTTTCTAATGCATAACCCCAAAATGATAATGGCAAATCAGTAAGAGACATCATTGATCGGACCATATCTAATAGGGTTCGATTCCGGCGTTCAGACACACCATTGCGCTGTGGTGTTCCGGGTGGCGTGAGTTGCGAAACGATTCCGCTAGCTTTAAGATGCGTGAGAAAATCATAACTCAAATATTCACCTCCACGATCGGATCGTAGAAACTTAATCTTTCTGTTATGATGGTTCTCCACTTCATTCTGAAATTCTTTGAACTTTTCAAATGTTTCAGATTTATGTTTCATTAAATAGATATACCCATATCTACTTAAGTCATCGGTAAAAGTGAGAAAATAGCGATATCCACCGCGCGTCGAAACACTCATCGGTCCGCATACATCGGTATGTATGATTTCCAACAAGTCCGTTGCTCGCTTCATCATTCCGGAGAACGGGGTTTTGGTCATCTTGCCCATGAGGCATGGTTCGCATGTGTCAAATGATTCAAAATCAAGAGACTCCAAAAGTCCATCAGAATGGAGTTTCTTCATGCGCTTTACACCAATATGACCTAGACGACAGTGCCACAAATAAGTAGTATTATCACTATCTACTTTGCATCTCTTAGCCTCAATGTTATGGATGTGTGTTTCATCCCTTTCGAGATTCAGAAGAAATAAACCATTCACAGCAGGTGCATGACCATAAAAGATGTTACTCATATAAATAGAACAACCATTATTCTCCGATTTAAATGAATAACCGTCTTGCAATAAACACGATCCAGAAATAATGTTCATGCTCAACGCAGGCACATAATAACACTTATTAAGGTTTAAAACTAATCCCGAAGGTAAAACTAAGGAGAGCGTGTCGACGGCCATCACATCAACTATTGATCCGTTGCCAACGCGCATCGTCACCTCATCCCTCGCAAGCCGCCGTCTATTCCGTAGCTCCTGTTTCGAGTTACAAATATTAGCAACTGAACCAGTATCAAATACCCAGGCACTACAACGAGGGCTAGTAAGGAAAACATCAATAACATGTATATCAAATATACCTTTGATGGTGCCAGCCTTCTTGTCTGCTAAGTACTTCGGACAGTTGTGCTTCCAGTGACCCTTGTCCTTGCAATAGAAGCACTCAGTGTCCGGCTTGGGTCCAGACTTGAGCTTCTTTTCAATAGGGGCAATGCGCTTGCCGCCGCCTTTCTTGAAGGGCTTCTTTGCACCCTTACCTTTCTTGAAGGTGGGGGGCTTGTTGACCATCAACACATGATTATCCTTTTTGATGTCCACCTCTGCAGCCTTCAGCTTTGCGAAGAGCTCGGTGATCGTATCAGTGGAACCAATCTGATTGTTAGTCACTACAAAACTTTTGTAGCTGGGAGGGAGTGATTGCAGAACCCTTTCAATCTTGAGCTCCTCTGGAATCTTGCAGTCCAGTTGCTCAAGGCGTTGAGTGTAGCCCGACATCTTTATGGCGTGCTCACTAACGGAACTCCCTTCCTCCATCTTGCAGTTAAAGAATTTCTCAGAGATCTCATATCTCTCAGAACGGGCCTGAGTCTGGAACATAGTTTTCAGCTCCTCAAGAATCTCAAAGGGCCCGGGATAGTCTTCAAAACGATTTTGAAGGTCCGATTCCATAGCAAACAACATGGTGCTCTTAATCACACCATAATCATCTTTGCGTGACTGATAGACAGCTTTCTCATCAGCCGGCGCATCTACAGCAGGGGCGTCACCTAGCGCATTCTCAAGAACATAGTCCTTTTGACCGCCAGAGAGAATGATTCTCAGATTGCGGAACCAGTTGGTGAAGTTAGACCCATTGTTTCTAAGCTTTTCTTTCTCAGCGAAAATGTTGAAGTTGAAGTTGGACTTAGCCATTTGATATACAATATTTGCAAGTATAAATTAGACTATGTTCATGATAACTAGTTCAACTTAATCAAATTATTAGATGAACTCCCACTAAATTCAACATCCCTCAAGTTGTTTAGTGAACACGATCCACATTCACCACACCTAATCCGATCTTCACGAGAAGAGATGTGGCTTCAATGGTGGACAACGAAGTGTCGATCATATCATTCATATGACTCATGCTTAACCTTTCGGTTCATGTATTCCGAGGCCATGTCTGTACATGCTAGGCTCGTCAAGTCAAACCCAAGTATTTCCGCGTGTGCAAAACTGGCTTGCACCCGTTGTATGTGAACGTAGAGTCTATAGCACCCGATCATCACGTGATGCTTGGATACGACGAACTTTCGCAACGGTGCATACATGGGGAGAACACAATTTTATCTTGATCTTTAAATGAGGAATCATCTTATAATGCTACCGTCGCGATCTAAGCATAATAAGATACATAAAAGGATAAACATCACATGCATATAACTTTATGTGACATGGTATAGCCAGTCTTCGCGCAATGATCTCCATCTTGTGCGTGTCGGCATGATCTCCATTACTCCACCATGATTGCGTCCACCACGAATAGCAACTACAACTATTGTTAACTACTTAGCGATAAAGTAAAGCTACTACATGGCGTATAAGAAGTTGACACACAGGTCATACACAATTATAAAGACAACCATATGGCTCCTGCCGGTTGTGTACTCATCGACATGCAAGTCGTGAAACATTACAAAACATGATCATTGCATACAACATACACATCACATCTTGGGCCATACCATATCACAGAAAACACTCCCTGCAAAAACAAGTTAGACGCATCTACTTTGTTGTTGCATGTTTTACGTGGCTTATGGGAGTAGCAAGCTAAGAATGATTCTTACCTACGGAAAGCCACAACAGTGATATTATGGTTGCCAAACTCCGGTGTAAATCCCATGACAACTATAGTGAGAGAAACTGGCATCCACCAGCCACATGTGTGGAACAAGCCACACGTCAAGTGTGGAGCCGGTCTCGCGAACGATGTCGCGTAAGGTTGGCCTGGACCGCTTCGATCTCACTATCCCGCGCCATAAGAAGTACACAAATAAGAGGCTTGCAACAGAAAACATCAACGCCCACAACAACCATGTTGCGTTCTACTCGTGAATCACATCTACGCATAGATCAAGCTCTGATACCACTGAAGGGTTTCACAACATAGTAAATCAAAAAATTTCTACGGATGCGAACGGGAAAGCCAAGATCTAATCTAGGAGATGCAAACAACGAGGGGGAATAGATGATATCTTCATACCCTTGAAGATTCGCACAACGGAACGTTCGTTAAAACATGGGTGATGTAGTCGTACTCGCTTCTCCTCCTCCCGATCCGATCCGATCTAACACCGCAAGTGGCGATGCCTCCGAGAGATGCACACGTGCGGCACCTCGACGTCTCCTCCTTCCTCGGTCCAGCAAGTATGGTGGAGAGACGGATTGGATCTACAACGCGACGGCGCGGTGCAAGTGGTGGAGAGTTTCTGCAGCAGGGCTTCGCCTACACGCAGTCGGGAGGAAGAGAGAGAGGAGGGCAGCAGGGCGGCTAGGGTTGTGGAGGAGGTGTGGGGGGAGGGTGTGACCCAGCCCTCTATATATAGAGGGGTGGGTGCCAGCCCTAGCCCCTCCCCCAAGCCCTAGGCCGGCGGCCAAGGAGGGAGGAGTGGGGGGCAAGTCCCCCCCTTCTAGAAGCTTTCCTAGGGTTTGCCCTAGATCTGGCCGGCTGGGCCCTATGCGGCCTTGTGCCCCTGGCCCAATGCGGCCAGGGCACTCCCTCATAGGCCCATGCCCCCTCCCGGCTGGTGGGGCCACGTTGGTCCCCCTCCGGAAGGTTCTAGAAGCTTCCGGTACAATACCGATTAACCCGAAACAATTCCGAACTCCAAAAACTGCATTGCCTTATATGAATCTTATTCTCCGGACCATTTCGGAACCTCTCGTGATGTCCCGGATCCCATATGAGACACCGAACAAAAACTCATAAACCAATTATCCAATCTATCCTAGCATCGAGACACGTTAAGTGTGTGACCCTTCGGGTTCGAGAATGTGCAAACATGATCTTATATCAATAATTAACAGCGGGGTCTGGAAACCCATATTGACTCCCACACATTCATCGATGATCATATCGGATGAACCACGATGCCAGGATTCAATCAATCCCATATATATATATTCCCTTCGTCTCGCGATATTTTACTTGCCCGAGATTTGATCGTCGGTACCGTCATACCTAGTTCAATCTCATTCACAGCAAGTACTTTACTCGTTCCGGAATCCGATATCACTTTGTGATTAACTCCTTAACCACATGCTTGCAAGCGGTGTTGATATCGATTACCGAGTGGGCCCGAAGTATATCTCTCTGACTTGGGAGGGACAAATCCCATCTCGATACATACAACCCAACAGATACTTTCCGATCACCTGAGAGACACCTTTATGATCACCCTCTCATAGGATGACGTTTGATGACCTCAAAGCTTTCTTCCGATACCAGGGAGTTGTATTATCTCATGGTCTAAGGAATACAATATTTGACATAAGAAAAGCTTCGCAAAGACGAACAGACACGATCTAATTGCTTCGCTTAGTTTGGGTCTGTCCATCACATCATTCTCCCAATGATATGATCTCATTATTAATTGACAACTCATGTCCATGGTTAGGAACCTTAACCATCATTAATCAATGAGCTAGTCCTTAGAGGCGTACTAGGGACACAGTGTTGTTCACAAACCACACAAGTATTAAAGTTTCCGCTTAATACAATTCTAGCATGGAATATAAACATTATCATGAACAAGAATTATAATAATAACATCTTTATTATTGCCTCTAGGGCATAATTCCAATAGTTCCAGGGTCTCAATCCTTATGAAGACCATCTATCTAACAACTTGAAACCTTCTCCTCTTTTTTTCTCTGTTACCTTGATGCGTTTCATGTCATCACCTCAGAGTTGTTTCTGAACACTCCATTCATGAGCTGACCATGAGATACTCTGTGTGTTGTTTAGTGTGTTTCCCCCTTATCTTTAGAGTGACCCTGTTCCTTCCCCTCTCTGTCTCTTTTCATACCTTTGGAATCTTGGGTCGAGATTCTCGTAAGGGGGATAGAGTTGTAACAACCCAGTTTTAGCTAATACTTAATTAGGGTTTTATTGTGCATTGTATGAGCATCATATCCTAAAATGCATGCAAAAAGAAATACAACAAAACCCTAAAACCCTAATCCTCCTCTATTTGAAAATACATTCAAATGGTTTTGATTTTGAAAACTACCAAAATGTTGGAGCCCAAATGGACTAATAGGGCCCCACACTAATTTCCTATGTTTCATAAAGTTCTGGTATTTTTGAATTACTCCAAAATAGAATTTGAAATGAAATTAAAAAGAGAAAACAGATTTTAGAAAAAGGAAAAAGTTTCTGCAAAATAAAATAGCAGCCAGCAAGCCAACAGGCCGAACAGCCCAGCAGCCCAGCTTCCTCTTCTTTCTGCCTGCTGCCCAGCGTGTAAGCCAGCAGCCCACCTCGGCCCAAGCACGGCCCAAGTCAGCCCATTCATGGCTCGTACCGCTTCGGCCTTCCTCCTTCGTCGTCTTCGTCAATGACACGTCGACGGCAAGATGTTGCGTGCCTCCCGTCGGCCGTCGATCGTCTTTGCACTATGATGCCCGCCGCCGCCGTTCGACGTGAGGATAAGAACCTCCACGATCTCCTCTTCCTCCTTATTCCCATCTCTCTTTCTCTCTCGCTCGGTGCCGCTTGCCACAGAAGTCGAACCCTAGCTCCAGCTAGGACCTCGTCGTTCTCGTCGTTACCAGCCTCCCCTCGCTGTTCTGAAGCCACCAACGTGACCACCATGCTTGACTTCATCTTTTGCCCCTACACGCGCAAGCCGGAGAGCCTCCTATCGTCGCAATCGACCCCTCCGTCTCCGACAAGCTCCGCCACCGTCGCCATCGATTCCGGCTGTGGCCGATCTCGCCCGGCCTCGCCGACCCTTCCTCAGTAACCGTGGTGAGCCACTAGTGCCTATGGCACCCTCCTTTAGCTCGATTGCTTGCTGTAGTGCTGCCGTGCCGATAATCTGCAAGCGCCGTCGCCGCTGCCTGCCATGCGTCCTGTTCCGACGACCATTCGAGGGCGGCGCTGCCGGTTTAGGTTCCCCGTGGTGCGCTGGTTCGAATGCCCCATCTAACTCGCTTGCTCGTGCTCTACTACGCCGTCACCGGCCACCGTATGGCCGCTCTCTGGCGTGCCCACGTGTCGCTTGCGTGTCGCCCGCGTGACACCCATGTGGCAGTGACATGGGCGCTGGTCCAGCTTGTCCACTGTGGCATGTTGACCCGACCCAGGGCCCAGCAGTCAGTGACTGGGGCTAGACCCAGCCCCAGTAAGAAACACCCAAACCCCCTAACTGACGTTAGCATGACGCAGTAAAACAATTTAGATGGTTTAATAATTTCTGAAATTGGTATAATATTGTAAATTCAATAACTTTTGATTCATAAGTTAGAAAAATACAAATAATATATCAAAATGTTCAAAAAATGAAACCTATATATCTAAGCTACCATCATGCATTTATCAACAACTAATTGACAAGTTTAATTAGAGAACAAAATCAACCCCTCTCATGTGTTTCCGGAGTTTCCCCGAGTTAGGGTTTTTACCCCTCGGAACCCCGATTAAACTGCCGAGCTTGTTTTAGGGTTTCAATTCAATGCAATTTAACTTGTCATATCATCATCCTTGCTTGAGAATTTCATCGATGCCATGTGTTGATTGTTTCCCTCTCTTTCCGGTGTTTGCTTCTTTCCGGTAGGATACGCTATCGAGATCGAGATCGAAGGCAGAGATCAAGACCGTTGAAGATCAAAGATAGATGAACAATACTTGACCAACTGTAACCAAGTAAAGTACAAGGATTCTGAAGATCTTCTTATCTGTTATCAACAGGCAAAGGCAAGCATAACCCCATCATGATATAATCCTATGATTTCGAGAGCATTTTAATTCTTGCCATGATGCATACGATTCTACTGTGGTCTTTTATCAACAGATAGTGTATCCTATCTATTGCATTACTCCCTTGAGCTTATATTACCTGATCCATTCCTCCTAGCATAACTAGGTCTGGCTTGTGTGCACTGCTAGATCTTATATCTGTGTCTTGCTTAGCCATGCATAGCTGTGAGTGCTAGTTCATCCAGATGATGTATCAGATGCAGATAATCTAGTATGACAGGAGAACGTTATGAGATGATATCAGAGGTGATATGAGATTAAACATGCTAAGTCTTGTATGGGAGGCCACAGTGGGATGTGGTTTTTCTAGTCCCATGCTCTCCATCACTAGGTCCTGAGTTCTTGCCTTTGGAACCAAGACAAGCGTACAACCACATGGGGCATGGACAACCTCATGAGCAACTAACTTGCCTAGTAGATTCCATGAGTCACATAGTCCGGGCGTTCCATTCGACATACGCATTGAAAACATTTTCGAAAGAGGAGGTGAAGGAGGTGCATTCATACAGGTAGGGAAGCGTGGACCGGGTTGCTTGGGGTTGATGGCGCCCCTGGTAAACCAACCTCACCTCACATCTTTAAGTACCGGATTCGGGATTTGACCCGTTACGTCGGAACCATACTTATTGCGTGACTCATGGTCTCGGCGAAAGCAAGGTAAAGATCGTGTCTAACCACCCTCTGTCGGCCTTCCAAGGAAGAGGGCAAATCACTGTGGCATTAAGAGAAGGTTAGTATGTGTGGGTAAAGTTGTACACCCCTGCAGGGTAATAATCTTTTCGAAAAGCCGTGTTCACGGTTATGAACGCTTGGTGACCAGATTCTAAGATCATAGAGAATTATAACCTAATCGTAAAACTTGGCAAATCAACGTGTGCTTAAGGATGCTTCCTCATGGGTACGAGGGGGTGATCCAAGTAGAGGTCTGATGATGATGATTTGGTGGATATCAAAAGATGATGATCAATACTTTGGAGATGTCGCTCTCTTATCCCCTTTTAAAATACTCTGATTAGACGAGCTTCTCCTCCCTCTTGTTTTATAAACAAAGATGGCTTTATGCAAAACAACTCCACCAGCCATAAGTCTTGCGGAGTACACCCTATACTCACCCTTGCTTTGTTGATACTTTTGGCAGAGTAAGTGCTCCCTTGAAGACGAGTTCCGTACTACATCGACACCGACGAGTAGCTTGGGGTTTCCGGCCGACAGCCTGGAATCTATGGGCTGGGAGGTCATAGTTATGCTTCAGGCCTCTTAGGCCATTTGTTAAGTTGTCTATGCTTAATAGCATAATTTGCCTTCCGTTGTTTGATGTTTGTGGTCAGTGACCTCTTCTTGTAATAATTTGGTTCTTTGCTCTGTTATGAGCTTGTTGTAATAAATTTTGTATCGTAGGGTCACTGTTGTGTTACCGAATCTTCACTGGATATTCTCGAGATCAAGGTTAAGCTTATCTCAGACGGAAGTTTGAGATTTGTTTAGCCCTGATCCCGGGGGTGTCACATATATGTCTCGTCTCAGATTTTTTGCAGGGAAACTACTCTCCAAATGGAAAGGACCTTTTGTTATCAAGGAAGTATATCGTTCAGGTGCCATCAAAATCTCCTCTCTGAAGGATGACACAACACAGGTGGTTAATGGTCAAAGACTAAAGCATTATATTTCTGGAGATTCTTACAATGAAGATGTGGATGTAATTCAAATGGTGACTCCAGAAGAATTTATCAAGAACCAAACACCTGAATCTGCAGAGTTCGTCTTTGAATAGGTAAAAGTGGTGAAAACAGAAGGTTCGTGAAACTCCAATCTTTTAATATTTTTGATGTCTTCAATACATAAGGGAAGTTACGAGATGAAACTGAAGAGGAACTGGAGTCCGGGGTGGACAAACCCACCCCAGGCATGGGCCCAGCCTGGCCGCGCCTGGAGGGGGTTTGCCACCCTCAAACTCCGACTCTGCTTTGTTTCTGTATCAAAACCTTCCTTATGCATTGAAACTTCGTAATATATAACCCCCCTGGGTTCCCCGAGGTTCTTGCACCGTGTTATCGTCGTGTTTTTGTTTCGATCTGTTTCTGTCAGGAAAATTCTTAGATTTGGAGCCTCAGTGTCTTCTTCTGGATCACCCACGGAGGGTTCCTCTGCGGACGCCCACAACCCGTACATGTATGAGTTGAGGATTCATTCCAAAGAGTTGATCCTCAAGGAGGGGAAGGTATAGATGAAATAAGTTCAAGGACCTAAAGGAGAAGGCAGTCTAGAAGACAGGATGGAAGTATTAGAACAAGAATATTTCAGGTACAAGAAGATGGCAGAACGCGAGGTGGATATTATTCATAAGATAAGTTCAGAACTCATAACCAAGCACGAGGGAGAAGTAGCTGAGCTCCGATAAGAGATCTTTTCACCCCGTCAGACCACCAACTAATTGCAAGCACAACTCTATGACATACAGAACCAAAACTGTGAGTATGAGGCTAGATTTGATCGCATAAGCTCTGCTTCTAGTTTCAGGATTGCGGAAACAAGGACATCCTTTTTGGATGGGGAACCATTGCCATGGAAGTTTGATGATGACAAGGCAATACCACCACCACTAAAGGAGTAATTCTTCATCAGGTTTGGCATCCCCTTGGCTTGTTCCAAGCTTGGGGGAGTGCCGCGGTATCACCACCATTATCTTTTATCTTTTACCTTTTTAGTGGATTCATATCTGTGGTAGAGGGGTTATCTTATAATTTGTTTTGCATGTGGAAGTATCTCTCCTTTAGTTGATTATCTATGTATCCCTTGGTGTGAGTGTCTTTATTGGAATATTAATGAGAAGTCTAATCTTTTACTTTTTGCACTTCTTATTTTAGTTTGCAATCTCTATTATATGATGGATCTTGTTGATTAGTATTGGCACCACTTTGGGATCATAAAGTGGATCTAAATTGGTTTTGGAAAACCGAGTTCTGGTCAGTAGCATTACTATGAAAGAGAAAAAGAAAGAAAAAGCTTAAAGGTATTTTGTATCATTTGTTTTCTTTCTTGTTGGCTCATAAGCTTGGTATTCTTTATTTAAGATTCTTTTGTGTCTTCAAGGAAGATTGCATGTTTGGCTTTATTACTTGTATGTTTGCTTGTTTCTTTCAACTCTCTTGCTTGCTACCCAGCCTTGCTAGCCAAAAACCTGTTTTGAGAAGGCATGCTTCTCATGTTTCCAAAACCCTTTGAACAAAAAACCTTTGCCATTTGTGTCCACCATATCTACCTAGTAGATGTTGCTATTCCTAGCAAATTCTCAAGCTTCATCTACCTTTCGATTAAAAAGTATTTTGTTATGTGAAAACTAGTTTGTAAAGCTCTCACGAACTTGATGGCACACTTTATTTCTTTGCCCCTAATAAACTTGAACCATTGTGAACATCGAAGTTTTATATGCTTGCATCTATATGTTAGAATTAGCAGAACCGTGCTATCATGGGGAACATTTCCGACATTGCACTTGTACTTTGTACACAGTTGATATCGTGTTCTTTTGTCTATGGATGTCAACAGTGTGAAAAAGAGGGAACTTGTAAGTCCATGGAGTTTGTATCCTGTGTTAGAGAAACGCCTGGGCCGCTAGCCTAAGCCATGCTTAATCATGGTGGAAACTTGCAGCATCACCGTAGTGAGTCATCTATGAAGCATCCTCAATAAAAAGCTATGCATATGGTAAATAAAAAGATTGCTGAGATGCTCATTGTCTGCTTGCCTTGTCACTTTGGTTATGGGAAAGCTCCTGTGCCATGTGCAAGGGGTACCCCATTGGCGGTTCTCAATGATATGCAAATACTTACAATGACAAGAACTTACCTGAACCCAAAGTTGAGTATGCATGAGGAGTGGTCCTCATATTCAAGGGACATGAGATTGCCAACTTATATTTCGTCAAGCATATGCTCCATCTTTGTTCACTTTAACCTTAATCATCTCAAGATGCTTATGCTAGGGACAATGAGGGCTCAAAGCTAGTAAGTACCATAATCTTTTGGAAGCTCTTTATGACTTGTAATCCCTGCTACCCTCTATAAAGGGACCTTTATCCTAGTTACCAGTTGAGTCAGTAAACCTACTTCCTCTCTATCTCCAGCAAGCATTTGAGTTGTTGTGTTTCAAGCATTCATATGGTGATTTATTCAATCATTCTCTTCATCTTCCTTGTTTGCACAAACTCTTATCTATTGAGTATTACTTTGAAAGCCTTCACTTATGAAAAACCCTTTTGAGCAAAGATTGCTCCTGTTTTGAAACTTCTACAAAAAAAGCTTTTGTGAAACTGTTGCCAGGTGTTCTCTGACCAAGAACAAGTTTGACAATTCCAATTATGATTTATCTTTATGCATATCTATTGTGACTGCTGTGCTTGGTTGTAAGCAAAGTTATATAATGGTGAGTTGCTTTCTTCTATGAGTTGTGCAATGGTAAGAGTGATGCTTCTTGTTCGTATTCTTTTATCGACACTTCACTCCATAAACCTGTGGACATGTTTACTGAGCTCAGTATTCGCTTGGGGACAAGCGAAGTCTAAGCTTGAGGGAGTTGATACGCCCAATTTGCATCACCTTTATATATCATAATTTACCTATATTCATTGATGTTTGTCTTATTATGAGGTATTACTTATGGCTTTTTCATCTGTTTATGCATGTTGGATGATTCCTGGAGGATGGACTGCCGGAGTCTGGATTCTGATGGAAAAGAAGGCGTTTTGGTGCAATTTCGCGAAGATCAGAAAAATACCAGAAAAATATGGAAACATATTATTTTACCAAAAGACGAAGGAAGCCAGAAGGAGGAGCGAAGAGGGGCCCCAGGGGCCCCCACACCCCCTAGGCGCGGACCCACCTAACCCCACGACTAGGGAAGGTGTGGCCCACCTGCCCGGCCTCCGACTCTACCCCTTCGCATATATCTTCCCTATGGAACCCTAATACCTGGGGAGCGATCACAGATAGATTCCGCTGCCTCTAGGGGCGAAAAACACCGAGAGAGAAAGATCTCTCCGGCAGACAGATTTCTGCCGGGGGAATTCCTTCCTGGAGAGGGGAGATCGTCGCCATCAACACCATCGTCAAGCTAGGCTTCATCGGGATCATCATCATCATCCACACCATCATCTCCACCAGCACCATCATCACCACTCCGTACCGCTGTAACAATTGTGCTGGATATTGCTTTAGTTCTTAGGGGAAACTTTCCCGGTGTTGATTACTATTGTAGTTGATGCTTGTGAGTGGAACCATTGGATTATTGTTTATGTTCAAATTGTTACCCATTATCATATCATCTTTGTTCTTGATCCATATGATGTCTTGTGAGTAGTTCGTCTAGTTCTTGAGGACATGGGAGAAGTCATGTTGTTATTAGTGGATCTGTGATGAGTTATTATTCAATGGTTTAGTATTTAAGTTGTGGTGCTATTCTTCTAGTGGTGTCATGTGAACATCGACTACATGACACTTCACCATTTATGGGCCTAGGGGAATGCATTGTGTATTTGTCTACTAATCGTGGGGTTGCCGAAGTGACAGAAACCTAAACCCCCGTTAGGACACCTTTGCACAAGGGAGTGTAGGATCTCAGAGTTTAAGGTTGTGGTTAGATTTATATATTAATTACTTTCCTGTAGTTACAGATGTTTGCAGGGGGTTTAATCACAAGTATGCATTAGTCCAAGTAAGGTCAGTACATTAGCACAGGTTCACCCACACAACACTTACAACACCAAGAAGAGTACTCAGCTATTTGAAGCGAAAGCACTTGACAGAATTCCCCTGTGTCCTCGAGAACGTTTGGTCCTTATAAGTATTTCCACTGGCTTGTCCTTTGCTAAGAAAGGATTGGGCCACTTGCTCCGTTTGTTCGTTACCTTTGTTACTTGCTCCTTGTTTTGTTACCTTGTCAGAAAACCACTAAAAATCCGTTTGCTAAGTATTCACAGGGATTTACTGCTCCATACCACTGTTCAGCACCTTCTGCTCCTTGTTGGGATCGACACTCCTATTTATCAAAAGTACTATGATACAGCCCCTATACTTGTGGGTCATCACCCATCCTCGATGATCATGGGTTGATGAATAAAAGTTCAAATAAGTGGTTTCCCCATGGAGTATGGGGGATAAATTTGCAAGTCTTCATCAAGCAAAAGCGAGCAAGAGCAATCAAGAAAGGTGTTCCATCTTGAGAAGGACAAGACAGTCTACATCAAGCTCAAGTGGAATGCTCAAGGAAACGGTATGATCTTGATAGGGTTTCTATTTTGCCGGAATCGTTTTGTTAGTTGGGAGACCGGGTTTAGGATAGATAACTGTACTATCAAGAGGGGCTCTCGAGTGGGTGACTCGATCGCATCTTTCAGAGAGAGCTCAAACCTTTGCATTCTTGCATCATATTTCTTGGTTGTTGTTTGGTTATTTTCCATGAGAGTATCTATAGATTCTGGTTATCATCATAACAAGCTTTAATTGATCACATAAGGATTTATGACCAATCGGCTCGGACACCAGACCGCTTGTGCCCGCCCATTCTGTCTCGACCATGGAAGGTGTTTGCCGCAGAAGCTATATGAAAACTCAGCACTTCGCAGAGATGCTCTCTCCCCAGTCCACAACAAGGTGTGGAATCTAGATCTAAATTGACGTAAAGAGACAATTGAAGAGATTAGCAAAGCAGTCACTGCCAACGGATGAAAACAAACAGAAAATGAGTGAGCACTTTCGCTTGCACATCTTATAGCGGTTATTGATCTTGCGAGTTTTCTGGCTCTACACCTTGGGAGATATCTCACATATATATTCATGGTATTTTCTCCATATGTTATAACCAATATTTTTTGTTGGATTCTACTCGTCGTTATCTTTCCAACAAGATTGGTTTCATCTCGTTTGGAGTTCGGACGCGAAAGTTATTGCAGTTTTGGTTTCTAAAACTTCCGTGGGCAAAATTTACGGCCTGTCACTAGTAGTACCGCTAGGGCATTTTGTCGCCGGTAGTTCCAGTGGAAGTTCCGGCCAATGTTCCGATGCCCCTGGAATGCGTTCAGTAAACTCTCTGTATGGGGTGTGTTTTATTTGGCGGAACTTGGATCGGAAGTTTCAGCGGTAATACTGCCCCCGCCGAAAGTTCCGGCCAGGGACCGGAAGTACCACTCGGGGATAAATGCTGCTGGTAGTTCCGGATGAAAATCTGGCTCTTGTTCCGCGCACGTTCAGTAACCTCTCTATTTTTGAGTGCTCTATTTGTCAGATCTTTAGTCGGAATTTCTACCGGTAGTACCGCTCTCAACGGAAGTTCCCGTGAACCAGTGGAAGTTCCGGCCAGAATTTTTTTATGTCTTTCATATTGCAGTTTTCCGACCGTTGGTTGAGTGCCACCGGAAATTCCGGCCTCCCACCGAAAGTTTCGGCTCGGTTCGTAAATGCCCATAACGGGCAGATCTAGGAACCCTTTAAAAGGGGCTCCTCTTCCCTTTCATGGGCACGCATTTTTTGGTCTTCTCTCTCTCCATTGTTGACCTTGAAGAGCTTGTTCTCTCTCCTTCCCCCTTCCATGATTCTTGTATCTTTTTGAGGGATTTGAGAGAGGAGATCTAGATCTATAATCCCCCAAGACAAATCCCTTCTCTGTGAAGGAATCATTGGGATCTAGATCTTGGAGAGTTGTGTGTTCTTCTCTTGTGTTCTTCCTCCCCTATTCCCCCCAATAGATTTTGTAGATTTGTTGGAATTTGTGAGTGAAGGACTTGCCCTTGTATTTGTTGCATAGGTTTGAGTTCTCCACAGAGATTCGACGAGTACAAGCTTGTGGGCTTGTTACTCTGGGGTTCTTGGAACCCTAGACGGTTGTGGTTGGTGTGTTAACTTCTTGTTGCCTCCATTGTGGTGTGGTCTTAAGCTTGTGGCCTATTGTGGCCTTGTGGCCTTTTGTGGCTTTGTAGACTTTTGTGGCTTTATAGCCTTTTGTGGCTTTGTTGTTGGGACCCTCCAATTGAGTTATGGATATTTCCCCAATCTTGTACGAGTTCATTGACCGCCCTCAAGTGTCCCATAGTTGATCGTGAGTAGGGCTTTGTGGTGAGCTCAAGGGAGAATATGGTGAGCCTTTTGTGGCATCGTTGAGTTGCGTGCCTTCGCATCCGGGGTGAGGCCTTGTGTGGCGTTGGGTGAGCATCGAGCCACCACACCTTGAGGTGAGCCATTTGTGGCGTTCGGAGAGCATTGCGCCATCGCACCTCTCCAAAGTAGACGTAGCTTCTTTGGAAGTGAACTTTCGGGATAAAAATCTTCGTCTCCATGTACATCGGTTATCTTTCAAGTGAGCCCTTTACTTATGCATTTTACATTGTGATAGCCATCATGCTTGAAGTATTTCATCTTGCTATCACCTTGTTGCTTGTATTGCTTAGCATAGGTTGTTGGTGCACTTAGATGAACCTAGTGGTTAGGTTTTGTGCTTTATAAATTAAACGTTAGTTTTTATCCCGCATTTATTAGATCCTAAACCGTAATATTTTTAAAAGGCCTATTCCCCCCCTCTAGGCGACGTCCTTTGCACATTCACTTTTAATTAGTATTGTACCCATCCTAAAAGTTTCTAAGCTAAAACATTTGTAGATTCCTAAGTGTGCTTGATGAAGATTTGTACTAGCCTCCTTCTTCCTCATATGGTTCTTGAAGTGTTCTTCAAGTTCCTTTTCTTTCTTCTTGATTCTTCTGCCTCGTAGATCTCTCTCTAAACTAGTGTGTGTGTGTTTAGTCTGAGCTAGACTAGTGAGTTGTGAGCTCTGAGATCTCTGATGGTGACACATATGCCATGCATTTAGGTGATTCACCTGCTTCTACATGTGTAAAATGATATTTGTTGCCTAACTTATTCATAGGTGGCATGTTTCTTTCGGTGGTTAAGCCCATGCTAGTTTTAACTTATGTGGGTATCGCATATAAGTTCTTTGTTTGTATATACTGGGGTAAGTATCTGCATATGCCTAAACAGGCATGTCAGTTTGGTTTGGTCATGTTCTGGTTTTGGAAAATGCCAAGTGTATTATCATATTATTATAAATGTTTTCTGTAGAGATTTCATCCATGAGTCCTTTCAATTCCATTTGGATGAATGTTCTTATCTATAGTTATTATGAAGTTTGATTGGTTTACTTTCCTCACGCATTGTGTTTTGAATTCATACTTTTCTAGGGTTCTAGGCAATTCTTAAGGCTTTGATAATTCCTTTGGTTGATGTTCACATACTGTGATTTCTATCACTTCTACTAGTTTACATGTTTCATTCTTTATGTTCTTAATTTTTGGGATTTACATGTTCTTAGTAGAATTTCTAAGTCTGGGGTTTTCCTTTGGTTGGTAAGTTTTCTTAATGGTTGCTATGATTCCTATAGGTTTAGAATTCTCACTTGTGATGTTGAGAATTTCTTGGATTGTTTCTATTTCTATAATTGTTTTTGCATGTTTTGGAATTCTGCTAGTGTGCTTGGATGTAGCTGTACTCAGGAATCCTATTGGTTCATGATCGAGTTGTTTGTGGAGATCCTGGGATAGTTTCTAGTCTCTGGATTATGGTTCATCTTGGGATTTTTTAGTGTATTGTGAGATATTCCTGTACTAAGGCATTATTGGAGGTTTTAATTGGTGAAATGGTTTTGTTCTGGTTGTATGAATTATATTTTGGAGGGTGAACTGTCAGTTTTCATCCTCCAATATTGGGTACTTTTTCTATGAGTCCAAGTCTTGGGTATCTCGTTTGGTTGAAAGAATTTCTATTTATTTCTAGTGTTCATCTAGATGGCTTACTGGTTTTGGTTGATTCCTAAGTACTACTTGGTATTTGCTACATGTTCATGCCTAGTGTTCTACTATTAGTTGGATGCTTCCTACTATAAGCATCAGGTTATTCTAACTAGGTTTTGGTTCCTGTTATCTGCTTTTGATCACCGTGGCTGTCATTATCTGGTTTTGTTATTTGCTTAAGCTTAAGCCACTGGAATCCATGACTAGTTCCTGGATTCTGGTATATGGATTTAACTACATTTTAATCTTAACAAATTCTTTTGGTGTGTTGTGTGTTACAGGTTGAAGATGATCAAGTGATAGCAAGTATGAGAAGTTTAGATATGTAGTGTAGGTTTGGATCAAGACCAAGATAAGATGAAGAATAGAATGCAAATGTGAAGTAGATAGGTTTAGTGGTTTAGGGTTTTTCTTTTCCCTTTTTATCAAACTTGTAAATCTCAAACATGAATCCATTTGAATTATGAATGAAGTCTTGATTACTTCGGTTTGATGAATTTCTACTTGTGTCAATTATTTCTCTATTCTTGTATTATTAATTTGAGGATTTAAGTTTGAATTATTCAAACCTCAATTTTGATTCCAAAAGTATTTATATTTATTTTGTTAATTACTTAGTTTTTTGTGTGTGTGTGTGGTTCATGACTATAGTCCAATTCGAAAGTAACTATTCATTCAAATGACTCTCAAACATTTCAAATTCAAATTTGAATTCGATTCCTTGGATTAATTTGAGTCAATCTCAACTCTAGTCCAAATTCTCGAGTGTGAGCATGTAAAATCAAAAAAATCAAATTCTCCCTCAAGTTCAAATTGACGACCTAGGTATACGAGCACGACTTCCAAAGATTTTGATGTCTAGCACTAAAACATAACAACTCCCTGCAATTCATATTAATATTCTAAACTCTGTCTAGATTAGTAGGTTTCTAGTTAAACATTTATGCTAGATGTATTCATATCTAGACAAAATTGAGAACAATAATATCTAGAGAAGGAAGTATATATATTGGGATCTACGTTGATAGGCTATTTTAGAGCGGATGACAGTAGTATTCCCTAAGTTCTAGACGATTCTCAAACTACGATTACCGAGTATAATGTATTGCTCGGTCCTGTTACATTACATGTACACCAAACATATACATCAGTCGGCACGATCGAATTTTCTAAGACGTAGCAAGAGATCATTTCGATCTGACGACACTTTCCACCTACCGTCTGATTAATCGAGGCCGTCGGATTGTTTCACGCGCCAGCGCATTAATTCGCGTCGCTCGATCAAGATTCAGCCGTTCCACCTGAGCCCCATCATCCTTCGCGTCCGCGACACGTAGAGATCCCGCGGCTTGACGGCTCCGGGGATGGGGCCGATGAGCGTCATGAACGGTAGCTCCGACAGCGCGTCGCGGCGGCCGAGCGTCACGAAGATGGCGGCTTTGGAGGCCTTGTAGCGGTGCAGCTTATGCTCCAGCGCGCCGTCCTTGAGCAGCAGCCGCAGGTTCCGGGACACCACCATGGCGTGCCGCTGCGCCAGGTACCCCTGCTTCGCCTCCGGCACGTCCGTGATGTCGCCGATGGCGAAGACGTTCTTGAGCCTGCCCACGCGCAGGTGCTCGTCTACCGCCAGCCGGCCGTCGGCGTCCAAGTGGTCGGCGAGGAACGTTCCCCGCAGCCACCCGGATGCCACGGGCCGGCCCGTGCACACGAAGTGGCAGTCGGCGGTCACATTCTCGCCGGCGGACGTCGTGAATACCCAGCCTGTTTTTTCGTCCCCGGCTTCGGCGCGTGCGAGGTCTTCGATGTCGATGGTCTGGTCTAGCAGCACGGTGACGTTCTTGGAGCGGAGCCACTCGAGGGCCTTGGCCGACGCGCGGGCGCCCATGACCTTGAGCAGCCGCGGCCCGCCGTGGACGAGGGTGACGCGCTTGTCCGGGCTGTCTATGGCGATCTCCGCCGCGAGCTCCACGCCGATGGGCCCGCCGCCGATGATGAGGATGGAGCCCGCGGCGGCGATACGCTCCTTGTCGCGCTGGAACATCTCGAGCCGTTCGGAGCGCCTCTGGGGCCGCGTGCAGTTGCGTCCCGTGGCGATGACCAGGAAGTCGTAGCCGATGGTGCGGTCGACGGAGGTGAGCACGACGGAGTCATCGACGCCGACAGCCGAGGCCGTCACGACCTTGGCGTGGGTGAGGTAGTCAGAGTGCGGGATCACGGTACGTTCCACCGCCGCCGGGTCCACCTTGGCGCGCATGTTCGCCCACGGGATCTCGAAGTACTCCTTCCTGCATTTATTCATCCATCCATGGTGTCTCATGCATGATCACCAAATTAAGAACAATCGATCAACCAACATTTGCTATTATTCGCGTGCGTACGGGTCGATGAGGACGACGTCGGCGTGACCCTGGAGCGTCTTGGCGAGGAGGGCGCCGGCGATGCCGCCGCCGACTATGACAACGCGGTCGCCCCCGCACTGCAGCATGGCTGCGCGTGCACGGATTCCTGGCTGGTGCACCACCAAGAGAGGCGCCTGCGCATGTGAGGATCGATCGACGCCGGTCGAACGTCCAGACAGCCGGCGGCAAACCAGACCGTGCGAGCCGTCAGGAGATGGGTCCCACCTATCAATGTGCTAACTAACCAGGAAAATTATCATCATTGCTAAAAGAAGCTTAATTCCCGAAAATAGGAGCACTATTTTTTACTAGCCGCAAAACGGCTTACATAAGAAGCCTGCTGAAGACGGGTTATTGCCCTTAGCCAGCCTTATCCTAAACTTTCAATTCATCGTAAGTACTAGGAGTATTCATATTCGAATATTCATTCTGTTTCTGAATATATGATTTTTTTACACGGCCTTTAACATGCATATTTTTCTGAATATATGATTTTTTTACACGGCCTTTTAACATGCATCATAGGAGCGAGTATCAATTTGCAGAGAACGGATAACTAATGCATTCATGACACGGGCATCGCTAATAAGTACGGCGGAGTTTGTTTTTTACTTTGAGAGCACTGAAATGTTCGTGCATATGATTTCCCTACACGACCATGTGGAAGTAGGGCGGAGATAAGGTGGATAGAGATCTAGGTGCTTAAAATTTGAGTACTCTCTAGTCTATGCCAAAGAAAACACTCACTATAGACTTTCCCTTTATGTAATATTATGAAAATATTTTTTATGACAGACACATAAATATCATGATCGACAAGAGACAACAGAGCTAAATTTTTTTTGGAGCAAGCAACTAAAGGTATTTCTCTCAATATGCAAGGCATCCACCTTATCAAGCATCTTTAAGCAATCCTAGCATGACCTAAGAAAATCGACCACCTAATCAGACCACCTGAACAACCAAAATTTAATAGTTCATGCTATCATTCCCTGCATCATCTCTATTATGTTCAGCTTCCAAGCACGTATTTATGGTCCCGTTGATTCTAGTTCAAAGATAGGAGCATTAAGCTCAAAATCCAGTTAGTCCAACTAGAGTCAAAATCAAACCGAAACCAGATACATGAAATATTGACCCAAGCAGGACGAAACAGGCAATAGAGATGAGGAAGCTAATCCATAGGTGAAAGTGAAACCAACACACCTTAAAGTTTTGAAAAGGAGCCTGCGACACTTGTGTGTGGCCGGATGCCTATATTTCATCCCTCTTGCTATATGAGTGTAGAACAACATAATGTGCAGTTGAGAAAGAATCAAAAATATTGGTCACCTTAGGGCAGTGTATTAATCTAAAAAAATAAAGATTAACATTTGTCAATTTACCGAAACTTTCATCATGAAAAGGAAGCAAAAATCTCTTCATCTTCTTTAACGTATTTATGAACTTGACTGTTTCTTTTACATGGAGACTCCATGGCTGGTAATCTTCTCTGTGTTTGGCAACATGTTTGGGTTGACGTTGTCATGCGAAATACTTATACCTAAATACTAAGGGCTTGTTTGATTCAAAGGAATTGTGTAGGATTTTTGTAGGATTTGGATCCTTAGGAATTTTTTCTATAACTGCTGTTTGATTCAAAGGATTACAATCCTTAGGAAATCCTTCAAAGGATTCCTTTGCACTCTATTTTGAAGGAAAATTTCCATCCACTCCAACCTCTTTGTACAATTCCTTTGATTTTCCTGTGCAATCAAACACCACTTGATCTAAAATCCTATAGTTACATAATCCTATAGGATTCAAGTGGACATGCCACTCCAATCCTATGGTTTTCCTATTCCTATGTTTTGTGAATCCTATGAATCAAACAAGCCCTAAAAAGTGCTTGGAGGCTCGTTAGCTCTTCAGAGCCCTCGCGTCAGGTCTGTTCGATGAGCACGTGTCGTTCCAACAGCCTTAGGCTGAGACAGCAAGAACATGCCGCTCCCCCCTCCCCAACTCTCGCTGCTCCACCCCCGCCCTCCCCTACGCCGTCCCAAGCCCTTCGTCGTCGACGCCATCCCGAGCACCTCCTCCTACCTCCCGGCGCGAGGAGCACAGTTAAGCTAGTCTATGCCAAGCGCAACCATAGGGCCGAAGAAAATCCCGCCACACTCCTTCCTCGCCTTTTCCATGGCACTGAACCGCATCGCAGCCGAGATGAGCTCTCACGTCACCATGGACGCCGCCCTGCTAGCCATGAAGAGATCCCTCCGCATCTGCCGCTACTTGCCTTACCTCAGAAGGCCACAACACCTAGTGGTGGATGGAGGCAACCTGCTGATGGATTAAGGCACCTCCGCCGACGGGAAGAGCAAGCAGGTCGGTCCTCCATACAAGGGCGATGACCTAGGGGCTGCACATCCGCGAACAACACAAGGTTTGTGCCTCAGCTGTCGTCCTCATCAGCTACACCCACTCCAGTTCGTTCTCACTATCCCCACCTTTGCACTCTGCATTTCATTCCAGAGCAAGTATCTGTAATTTTTTGTTTTTCGAACAAACTCCGCTCATGTGAGGTTTCATATTGATGGATTTGCAAGGACAAAATTTGTCTCTAGTGTCACTTATTTCTATCATTGTCGATCGCTTTTGGTGCAGATAAGCCTAAGTATTTGTCCAGGTTTTGTGTGCCCCGGTAGTGAATTGGTGCACACAAGGTGTTTGTCTTTATGCATCTAAGGAGTTCAGTGTCATTATCAGGCTCCTCTTTTAGTAGTATAGTAATGGCTAAGGAATAATTTATCTCCACGGTATTGGGAAATAGAGCCAGCTACAATAAGGTCCGATGCATCTAGGGCAATTCGAACTGAATCTTGCTAGGAATGACGTTCACAATGCTTATGGTGATGTTGGATTTTTCACACTGTCTAGAAAGGCTAATCTAAGCCTAACCTGTGATGTATTTTTTACAATCCACATACTTGCTTTCCTAGCTGCTAGTATATCTAGTGCATCTCGTATCAATCAAGTGATTTGATACAGCGTAATACACATCAATTTAATGATTTTTATTCTTTTGAGTGTATTAGAATGGGGTTAGAATAAAGGCTGAGCAATTAGTTGGCGCCGGTTGTAAAATAATTGTGTATCACGCTTTGTCTGGTCTGGTGAGACGGTGACTCTCCTCTCTATATCTTCTCAGGCCACACCAGTTCAAAGGGGCAGCGCACTGCAGCGGAGGTCAAAACAAAGTCAGCGAACGCAGTCTGGCAGTTTCCATATTTTGTGCCTTCCCCATGTCTGTAATTTTTTTACTAGAGTCGACCATGATGTTGGAAGTCAGCAAGTAAGAGGGGGCGCAAAGATTTCATTGTGCTTGGATCTATTGATTGGTTATGAAATCATAAGGTATTTTGTGAAATTTAAATACATGGCCCCATGGGAAAGCCATCTAAATTTGTGGAGAAAATGTTCCAATTATTTATAAAATTAGCTTTTTCTATAGATGATTTAATCTCTGGGCATTGCTATCCATATAATTGAAGAAAAGAATTTTTACTGTTGTTCAGTAAACTAATGGATAATTTTTCAACTAAGGTGCTTTATGTAATCCCTTTAGTTGTATATTGATTCTAATTGGGTCGCCGGGAGGTCTTCGAGCTCGTCCGTGGAGAGCGAGACACGCCAGAGGATGTCATGCTCATCCACAGAGAGCTGGACATGCGATAAGGCATCGAGCTCATCGACAAAGCGAGCCGCGCGCTAGAGGGTAGACATTCGTGAGCATAGAACTGGTATTTGCTTTATTCTTAGTCAACACCTGCAAATCTTTTTTTCCAGCTTTTCTTTTCCAAACTAAGTTGCATAAATAAACTAAGTAAGTTGATGTAACTTACATGATAAAGTTGTTGTTAATAGTTTTCAAAGTTGATTAACCATGTTTTTACTGAGTTGGTCACTTGGATTAATTAAGTTGTATTAACATGTCTAAGTGGGGTACAAAAATTAGTTGGTTCCACCCGTGTGTTTTTGTGTTATATAGTCTAGACTTTTCCTTTTTTTTGGAGCAACATAAGTAAGTTGGCTATTTTGGGTTAATTAAGTTGGATTTGTCAATATGCCTAAGTTGGGTCCTAAATTGAACTAAGTTGGTTGCACCGGTATGTTTAAGTTGTGTTTACTTGGTTTTTTTATGGAGAAACATATGTAAGTTGGGTATTTTCTATTTTTGGCTAATTAAGTTGTATTTGTCAACATAACTAAGTTGGCTACCGAAATGAATTAAGTTGGTTCTACCAATATGCATAAGTTGTATTTTATAGTCTTGTTTTGTTTTTCTTCTTCTTTTTGGAGCAACATGTACAAGTTGATACTTGGGTTAATTAAGTTGTATTGTCAACATTTCTAGGTTGGGTACTGAAATAAACTAAGTTGATTCCATCGACATGTTTAAGTCATATTTTATGTTTTATAGCCTACTTAGATTTCTTTTTTTTAGAGGAACATGCATAAGTTGGCTACTTTGCTATACTAAGTTATAACGTCAACATGCCTATCTGGGCTATCACTCATGATAAATTGTCGAACTCTGGGGTAAAGTTACGTACAAATACTTCATTTTTTTATCACTAACACTAAATGTATTCCTACTACTACTAAGTTGACTATGACTAGTAGTGCTAAATTGTCTAGCATTGTTGCAAAGTTGCCCACCATTATCATGAAGTTGCCTACCATTGCGTGTAGGTGCCTATCGTTGATGTTAAGTTATCTACTGTTGTTTCTTTACCGCTCTATTAAGTAATTTAATACTTCACACGTGTGTTAGGTAGCTTACATATAATATCGATCATGTACAGAATGCTCTGCTAACTTACATTTGCGGACGTTAAATTGTTGTTTAAAAGTTCCCTAAATTGCATTTTGCAGATCTTAAATTGCTGCTTCACAAATGCACAAGTTGCATTTATCACCTTTAATGTACTCCCTCCGATACATTCAAATTTAGACAAAATTTACGACATATGTCAACATTCATCCAAATTTAGACAAACTTGCGACGTCTATTTTGACACGGAGGGAGTATATGTTATTAAGTTTCCTACTTGTTCTCATTAAGTTGCTGATCTGGTTGCCCTTTTTAAAAAAAATTGCTGACAATGGTGGCGCGTGTTGAATTCGGCTTGGAGTCCATCATCCCAAGATCATATTGTTGCTTCTTCGCCATGATTTGGTTCACAACGTTGGCTTGAGTGTGGCATATGTACCTGGAGGAGACTATTGCTTGCCGAGCATCCACTTCAACCAGCTCAAGCACGATATCCTGTGCGTGAAGGATTCTCCATTCATTTTTATCTTTGATATTTCTCTGCTTTACTTTCATGGTTTTGTGAAGGTTATGTTGGGACCACAACTATATTATAGATCTGTTGTGAGTTGTTTTGCTCTTTCCTTTCTTTCTAACTAAGTTGCTTTTGTCAAAATGCTAAGTTGGTTCCACCATCTAAGTAAGTTGTTTTTATAACATAACCAACTTGTTTTCAAAGAAATGCCCCAAGTTTGTATAGTGATTCAGTTAAGTTGCTTTTATCAAAATGCTTAAGTTGGTTCCATCAACTAATTAAGTTGTTTTTATAATCTAACTAACTTGCTTTCGAAGCAATGTTGTGAGTTTGCATAGTGGTTTAATTAAGTTATTTTTATCAACATGCAAGTGGTTCGAGCATCTGACTAAGTTGTTTTACAAAAAACAACCTAAGTTGCATAGTGATTTGATTAAGTTTCTTCTGTCAACATGCTTAATTTGTTTCCATCATCTAACAAAGTTGTATTTTACTACCTAACCAACATTTTCTTACAAGCAATGTCTTAAGTCGCATAGTGATTTAATTAAGTTGTTTCTATCAACATGCTTAAGTTGATTTTATCAACATGATTAAGTTTTTTTACAAGCAATGCCATTTTAGTACTAAGTTGCCTACTGAAGGACGTTTAAGTTGCCTAAGCAATGAGCCTCCAAGAAATATGTTGTTAACTATGATCATGCATAAAAAACTAAGCCACATTGTATTGCTAAGTTGCCTACTATAGTGCAAATTCTGTGTAATATTAACGTTATATTGCCTACTGTAGTTGTTTTGCATTGTATAGAAGCTCCAAACTAGATATATACTAACTGCAGCATGTCAATTAAATTGTGTAAATTATCGTAATTTAGCAACTTCTAATTCACCGCTTCCAATGATTCAATATTGCTTTTCTTGTGAAACATTAGCGGCTTAGGTCAAAACTGAAGTATCAAGGATGATCTGATGCTCACACATGGGCTGCTGCATGAGGCCTAGCGGAGGGGCGTGAGTGACAACATCGGTCTGCAGGGGCTACTGCAACGTCTCAGGGCCAAGACCAATGAGACTGAGGACGTCCTGGATGAGATCCACTACTTCATCATCCAAGACAGGCTCGACGGGACCAAGTACGTGGTGTTGGATCTGGGTGATGGCCTCCGCGGTCATGCTCGCCATGGTCATCATATTATTGAAGCACCAATTGAACCCTTGTATGTGCATATTACCTTAGAATGCATTAGTTTCAGCATGTCCTTATGAAGCTAGCATTAAATTTTCTACGAATATCGATGCCATAATTTCTGTGGATTTAAGTTATCCCGTTGTGTTTCTAGGTTTGTGGTTTATAATGCACCCAGGGTGCATGCATATGTTTGGTCTGGGATATATACTAAGTTCCTATATGTTAGGATTATGGTGTATTTGTAGGCTTGGGGTTCTAATGCATCTAGGATGCACAAGTTTGTGCTTTTGTCTATTCTAGGACCAACTGAGTTGCTACATGTTTGGGCTATGTATATTCCTTTGTACTGGGATCTAGTACTAAGTTGGTACAAGTTTGTTGTATGTTGTGTATTCCTAAGTTAATACATCTTTCTAGAATCTACTAAATTGCTACCCAGCTTGAGATGGATCTAAATTAGTGAACCTATTTTTTAGGGGCAAGACACAAGTAAAAAATATCCATAATTTCATTTACTTTTTTTAATTTCAGGTAGCAACTTTGATTGAATTTTTTTTTGTGCAGCAACCTATAAAAAAGTACACATCTTTGCAGATCTGGAGAATGAAGAAATAAGTGCGGTGCAAAACGAGATTTAAAAAGACGACATGTGTATGGTAGCAAACTAAGGATGCACGTTTGGCCCCGAAAGAGGAGTTGGTCGGATTTTTGTTTTTTTCCCGAACAACTTGTTGGGCTGACGTACGAGAGGACACTTTCTATTTCTGAGCGGAGGCTGGTTTGTACTAACAAGCACCCAAAGGCAGGCTAGCCACGTCCATACTTACATGTGCCGACCAAAAAGCCATATATGTTCATCTCCGGTCCACTCCACTGGCCGCAATAGAGAAAGGGAAATCAGGAGTAGAGGTGCGATATTTCTCCTGTCCCTTTTCATTTTTTTTCTTTTCTTTTTGCCCATCAAATTCTCTTGCTAACACAAAAACAACAGAGTAACGTGTTAGCAGAGTACGCGGTTGGACAACCGCCTCAAACAAGCGTTGTTCCACCAATTCTTAGCATACTAAAAGTAATTATTTTCTCTCTCTTGGATTTTTGATTTATTATGATAGAATCAGTTTGTTTCTTCCATATCAACTTTTGTTGTCGGGTACATTTTATTTTTTATCGAAAAATCATTGACTACTTTATTTAGCATGATATGTTGCAAATTGTTAAATATGTGAAATTCTTCCCTTATAGCCATGCCGGAAGATTGTTGATACTCAACAGATGGTATGTCAGCCTAAATTCCCCTTTTATTGCTTTTAGTTTGTGTTCTTCATGGAGTTAAACTGCAGGTCTTTCGATGATGCCAAGAACATTGGCACGCACTCGGAAAAAGAAGAAAAAAGTATCAACAAAGACCCAACAGGCAGACACATGTGAGTTTCCGACTTCTCGACCCCCCTTGCAATTTTGCTCCTAATCTCACACCACCACCATGAGGGCTGCTTAAAGGTGTTTATTTTATTATTTGATATCAAGAGACGTTCTGGCATATACAACTATCCAACTGAACCGATGCTCAAACCTATTTATATTCTATAACTGGTGGATTTAATGCCCTGTTACAGTTTAACCCATCTCAGGTGCATAACCGGATAAAGGTGGTCGAGGCAGAGTATCCTTGACCTGGCCATATTCTAAAGAGAGAAAGTGGAGGAACTGAGAGTCTGAGAGAAATAATACCCCACGAACTTGAGTGGTGATCTTCACCGGGAGCCCTAAAAGTATCAAACAGGTGAAACCAGGTCCATGGCATAGAATTTTGCATGCACTCTCGGTTTATGCTCTTCAATTTTTCTACTAATATAATTATTTATTATGTTCAATCAATCATGGATAACCAGGATAGATGACAAAGATTTTCATACGTAATTGCAACTTTTTTCATTGGCATTTTTTTATATGTGATTAGAACATTTTTTTAATGGCATTCTCGTTGCTCTATGTGCACACATGCTTATCTTCTCAACAACATATAGAAGAAATATCATTGTATTCATAGTTGTTGTTTCCCTTTGCAGTTTAGTGGGTACAACGAAGAGACATACCTTGCTAAAATCTTTTATAATAAAGAGGACTGGAAGTGAATCAGTGGAACAAACGGTCCGTTTGATGGACTCACCGCTTCACTCTATTATTCTCAAAAGCTTTGAACAAACATATCAGAAAAAACATATTCCATAGGTGGACTTGTTCTAAAACCACATGGATACTTGAGGCGTACTATGCAATGATGGACTTATTTCTATTCAAAACGATCATAATGTGATCAATATGATCTATTTTATGAGTCTCATATGTCCTCAATTATAATATTAAAATATTTTTTTTGCTAATTCCTTCTGTAATACGTGGGGAGTCATCTATTTATCAAGTATTCTGAGGGATATCATGCATTGTTGAGACCAAGAGAGATTAGTACATCACACATGGACACGACTCACTATATATGTATGTTTTTTCACTTTACCTCCATTTAGTTTTCTGTATAACTCTTCAACTAATTAATGTAATGCATAACCAGGATAGATGAAAAACATGATCATATGTGATTAGAACATTTTTTAATTAACATTCTTTTCTATGTGATTAGAACATTTTTTATTGGCATTCTCATTGCTCTGTGAATGCACGCATGCTTATCTTATCAAGAGCATATGCAATAAATATCACTATACTCATAGTTGTTGTTCCCCTTTGTAGATTACTAGGAATTTGGTGATACAACAAATAAACATACTCTTCCAAAATGTTGTATAATGAAGAGGGATGGAATTGAATCAATGGAACAAACGATCCATTTGGTGGACTCACTGCTTAACTCTATTATTCTTGAAATCTTTGACAAAATATTAGAAAAAATAATAGGTGGACCTGTTCTAAAACCACGTGCAATGATGGACTCGGTGCTATTCAACATGATCATAATGTGATTAATCTAATATATTTTATGAGTCTCATGTCCTCAACTTATAATATGAAAATATTTTTGGTGCCAATTCCCGCTGCAATGCATGGGGAGTCATCTAGTTATCAAGTATTCTGAGTGATATCATAAATTGTCGATACCAAGAGAGATTAATACATCACACAAGGCCACGACCCACTATATATGTATGATTGTTTTTTATTTTTCACTTTGTCCCCCTTTAGTTTGGTGTATAACTCTTTAATTAATTAATGTAACATGATACTTTTATGTTATTTGTATTCCAAATTTTTGATTACTCGTCTCAAAATCAATCAATCAATCATTAGAAAAAATATTGGAGATATAGCAATTCACCACATGATTTAATCCATAAAATAGTAGATAAAACATTCCTAATAACATAGGAACACAACTAGTCATGCAATCTAACAAAGAGCATGTAAAAACATGTCTAAACATATTGCTATAAGTATTGTTTGAAACATGATCTAAACAAGATGAAAAAATATCACATGCGACCCAAAAGAGGAGGAACCGTTTGTGTTTGTGTTGACATTGGCGCTGACGCAAGCCATGTTGTCGAAGAGGTTATCGATGTCGGGGAAGTAGTTGTCGTCAGGTAAAAGACGTCTATGATGAAGCTAGTAGTCGCACATTAGCGTTCTTCGAGAGCCTTATCGCCCTTTTCTCATATAGGATCCAAAGAAGCGGGCTTTCAGAGGCCTACTATCCTAATCTATAGTGCACGCCACAAGACGAGATGAGGAAGACCTAATGATTGTGTAGTGCTCTATACCTAGATGGGCATTGCATGTTGAAATAATTAGTAGTTTTCGCATTAATTTAATCCAAGTATAAATCATGACAAAACAATTTCCAAGACTAACTAGCATACGCATAATAGACATGCACCATACAAGCAAGTGAAAATCTAGCACATCTACGCATACTGCAATACTAGTGATCATCATAGGAAATAGCAGGAGGGCAAAGAACACGTACGAGTTCGTCGATGGTATGACCAACGGCGCAACAGAAGTGGAGCATCCACCAGCGGCAGCGTCGTCAGACATGGCGATGAAGTCGAGGAAGAGCTTGAGCAGTCGCGTCTAGACGCTCTCCAAAAACCTTATCGCCTCTCTCCCGGTGCAGGATCAGAGAGACAGGATTCCGGAGGCCTGCTCTCCCGGACGACCGTGCACGCAGCCGGCGGGATGGAGTAGCAGAGGGCAGCACAGAGAGATGGAACGGCGATGCGCATGTAGGCAGATGCAATCTAATTGCTGGTAACTGCTATGGTTTGCGTCTGCCTGCTTATATAGTGCGGGTCGGGTAGGACGTGGGGCAACAGTCCACGACCGAGTCAGTGCCAGCCCACGATATGAAAACGGCCGGTTAATTAACCCGTCCGTAATGACGCATTAATGACTCATAATTAATACACAATTAATTTTCCCAAAGAGCAAAATAAATCTCGGCTCGGCGAGATTCCCGCAACCCGCGCGCGCGTCGTGACGAGGCGAGGCGAGACGGGCGGCGTCGAAGGAGGAGTGCGCGAGGGCTTATCTTCTTCTCACACCTTAGTGAGTGGTGCAACACTCTACTATATAAGGTGGTCCAACTCCCCTTCCACTAGCAATGTGGGACTAAACTTTGGCACCAGTAGCACACACATGAGCTGCCATGATAATGGGCCAAAGAGAATTTCAGAATTTGTATTTGTTATGGGCCAAAAGCCCAACATCAAATATGCCTCAAATTCCAACAATCCCCCACAAAGTCTCATTGGCACATCACACCATTCTGTTCCAAATCACTGTTTTGATATACTAGTGTTTTTCAGTGGAGACTGTTAAGTTGAACTTCCACCTAGAGCATTAGACTACGCTCATCAACAACTGTCAATGGACTAAGCCTTGAATTGCCAGTTTTGTGTAAATGAGTTTCACCTAATGTCATACTGATACTAGGATGCCGAAGGCTACCCCTCGGGTGGAGCATATAAGTCACACTCCTGGCCCTTTTCATGAGCTTCCTAGAGATTACCCTATCTCATAGACTGTGACCAGCAGTCGGGCTCACATAGTTGCGTTCTTTCAAGACTGCTCTGTAGGATAGCATCTTGGCTTATACAAGCCTATGAACACATTAAGAATAAGTTAACCTGCCATACAGATCGTCAGAGTAATGCATCTTCAGCGGAGTGGGTTAATAAAAGTTACTCTCCTCTAGTTAGCCACTGGCTTGTTTCCCCAGGTCCTAATTCACGGGATCTCCGATCACATAGGTTGGGTTACTACCATGGTAACTCATGTGGGTCTCAAACCCATCTCCTTTGATGCAATATCTATCACATTTCTTGATAGACCTTTTGTGAAAGGATCTACTAGATTCTTAGCTGTTTGGATATAATCCAATGCTATTACTCCGGAGTTTCTCATTTTCCTAACAGATGCCAATATTCTCTTTATATGTCTTGATGACTTCATATTATTCTTTGAACTACTCACTTTGACGATCACAGTTTGATTGTCGCAGTTCATAAGAATAGCCGGCACAGGTTTATCAACAACCGACAAGTCAATCAAGAGTTCACGAAGCCAATCTGCTTCGACAGTAGTTGTATCTAGTGCTGTGAGTTCTGCTTTCATTGTTGACCTCGTTAAGATGGTCTGCTTGCAAGACTTCCATGAAACAGCGCCACCACCATGAGTGAATACATATCCACTTGTGGCTTTCAACTCATCAGCATCAGAAATCCAATTTGAGTCACTATACCCTTCAAGTATCACATTACTCTCTCAAGAGCATGTCAATGATCATATCCTGGATTGGAAACAAACCGGCTAAGTTTTCTCACAGCAAACACGATGTTAGGCCTTATTGCTCTAGCTAAATACATTAATGAGCCAATTATCTGGGAGTATCTCAGCTGATCTCTAGTTGTTCTTTTGTTCTTTCGAAGCATCTTACTAGGATCATATGGTGTCGGTGAAGGAGTACAATCTGAGTAGCCAAAGCGACTCAACACCTTCTCCACATAGTGAGATTGCAGAAGTGTAATTCCGCCATTCTCATCTTTCAGCAGCTTAATGTTTAGAATAACATCAGCTTCTCCAAGGTCTTTCATGTCAAAACTTTGAGACAAGAAACTCTTGACCTGTTCGACGACAATCATATTTGTCCCAAAAATCAGTATGTCATCAACATACAAACAAAGTATAACTCCTTCGCCCCCACCATGGCGATAGTATACACATTTATCGGCTTCATTTACAACAAATCCAACAGATGTTAAAGTTTGATCAAACTTCTCATGCCATTGCTTAGGTGCTTGTTTCAGTCCATACAAAGACTTCAATAGCTTGCACACCTTGCCTTCTTGACCATCTACTACAAAACCATCTGGCTGATCCATATAAATTTCCTCATCCAACTCTCCATTAAGGAAAGCTGTCTTGACGTCCATTTGATGAACGATAAGACCATGTGAGGCAGCCAATGAGAGTAGAACTCGAATAGTGGTCAATCTAGCCACAGGTGAATAAGTATCAAAGAAGTCTTCGCCTTCTTTTTGGGTATAACCCTTGGCAACAAGCCGAGCCTTGTACTTTTCAATCGTACCATCAGGCCTAATCTTCTTTTTGAACACCCACTTACATCCTACAGGTTTGCACCCATAAGGACGATCATTGATCTCCCAAGTTTTGTTTGCCATGATGGAATCCATCTCGCTACGAACAGCCTCTTTACAGTAGTCTGCATCAGGGGATGCATAAGCCTCTGAAATAGAGGTGGGAGTATCATCCACGAGATAGACAATGAAATCATCACCAAAGGACTTTGCAATCCTCTGTCTCTTGTTCCTTACAGGAACTTCATTATCTACCTCCTCAGGAATTTCATCATGTGCTCGTTCATAATATTCCATGGGAATAGCAGGTTCAGGAGTTTCAACAGATTCCTGTCTAGATGTACTAGGCATATCTTTCATCGGAAAAATATCCTCAAAGAATGTAGCATCCTTAGACTCCATAATTGTACCGACCTTCATGTCAGGTACCTCAGATTTCACCACTTGAAATTTGTATCCAACACTATGATGAGCATGGCCAAGAAAGACACAGTCTACGGTCTTTGGTCCAAGTTTATGCTTTTTGGGAATTGGCAAATTCACCTTTGTCAAATAGCCCCAAGTACGTAAGTACGAGAGTGTTAGTTTTCTCTTCTCCCATAATTCATAGGGAGTAGTTTCATTGTATTTTGTGGGAATTTTATTCAGGACATGACATGATGTCAATATCGCCTCCCCCACCATGCCTTGGATAAACCCGAAGTACCTAACATGGCGTTAACCAAGTCTGTTAGAGTACGGTTTTTTCCTTTCGGCAACCCCGTTAGATTGGGGAGAATGGGGAGGCGTCCTCTCATGAATAATGCCATGTTCCGCACAAAATAAATCAAACTCATTAGAGAAATAGTCTCCACCACGATCTGACCGGACTCTCTTAATCTTTCTCTCAAGTTGATTTTCAACTTCTGCCTTATAGTTTTTAAAGTGGTGTAGAGCCTCATCTTTAGTTTTCAAAAGATATACATAGAAAAATCTAGTAGAATCATCAATCAACGTCATGAAGTATTTCTTTCCACCTTTGGTCAACACACCATTCATCTCACATAGATCTGAATGTATAAGCTCTAGTGGTGCCAAGTTTCTTGCTTCCCGCACAGGCTTGTGAGGCTTGCGCGGTTTCTTAGCTTAAACACACTCTTGACATTTAGAGCCTTTGGCTAAAGTGAAACTCGGAATTAAATTCATCTTAGCTAGCCGCGTCATACAACCAAAATTAATGTGACAAAGTCGTGAATGCCAAATATCGGTATCATTGCCAGGGGCACAAATATGGTTCACAACCTTATTACAAAAATCTGATAGGGAAAGACGGAACAAACCGCAACACTCATAACCTTTACCAATAAATTGTCCATACTTAGAGATGACTACTTTATTGGACTCAAATACCAACTTAAAACCTTCTTTGCAAAGAAGGGAACCACTAACGAGATTCTTATTTATTGAGGGCACATGCTGCACGTTCTTCAGCTGCACGATCTTTCCCAAAGTAAACTTTAGATCCACCATGCCAACACCACGAACAGAAGCATGCGATCCGTTTCCCATCAAGACGGAGAGATCTCTTGTGATCTGATAAGAAGAAAACAAAGAGATATCAGCACACACATGAATATTAGCACCGGTGTCGATCCACCAATCTGTAGATTGAAAAATTGACAAAACAGTAGGTAAATTACCATACCCGGATGCACCCTTATCATTGTTTCTCATAGTCACGTTGACAGACTTAGAGTTTTGTCCATTTGGATTCTTCCTTCCTTTGCGCTGCTTGCAGTTTGGAGCCCAATGTCCAACCTCGCCACACACAAAGCAGGGATCCTGTGACTTGTCCTTCTTATTCTTTTTGAAGTTGGTAGTACGAACGGCCTTGGTCTTCCCCTTGAACTTGTTGTGTAAGTTCTTCTGCACCACATTGGCGCTTGACTGGGGTGCCTCGGCTCCCTTTGGGTGTGCGTCTTTTGCCTTTGCCTTTTCCTCAAGGTCCAGAAACCCAATGAGATTCTCAACAGACATCTCTTGCCTATGGTGTTTGAGGTTAGTGGCAACACTCCTCCAGGATTGAGGAAGCTTTGCAATGATGCATCCCGCAACAAATTTGCCGGGCAACACACACTTCAGGAGCTCAAGTTATTTTGCAATGCACTGAATCTCATGAGCCTGTTCAACGACAGAACGGTTTTCAACCATCCTATAGTCATGAAACTGCCCCATGGCATACAGTTCACTGCCAGCATTAGTAGCACCGAATTTTGCTTCGAGTTCATCCCGAAGTTCTTTGGCATTGCGCATATGTAAATATGCATCCACCAACTTGTCCCTAATGACGCTTATGACACAGCCCACAAAGAATATGGTGGTCTCCTTGAACATCTTCTCCTGTTCAGGAGTGATCGTTCCTTCAGGATTACCAGCCGATACCCACAAGGCGTCCATAGCCATCAGCCAGAGGGTACACTTGGTTTGCCAACGCTTAAAGTGCACACCCGTAAACGGGTTCGGTTTCAGACAAGCGGCAAAGCCTTGACGCGAAAACAGCCTAAAATAAGGTTTTTGGATTGTTGAAATAATTAGCAGTTTTCGTATTAATTTAATCCAAGTATAAATCATGACAAAACAATTTCCAAGACTAAATAGCATACGCATAGTAGACATGCACCATACAGGCAAGTGAAAATCTAGCACATCTACGCATACTGCAATACTAGTGATCATCATAGGAAATAGCAGGAGGGCAAAGAACACGTACGAGTTCGTCGATGGTATGACCAACGGCGCAACAGAAGTGGAGCCACCACCAGCGGCAGCGTCGTCAGACATGGCGATGAAATCGAGGAAGAGCTTGAGCAGTCGTGTCTAGACGCTCCCCAAAAACCTTATCGCCTCTCTCCCGGTGCAGGATCAGAGAGACAGGATTCCGGAGGCCCGCTATCCCGGACGACCGTGCACGCAGCCGGCGGGATGGAGTAGCAGAGGGCAGCACAGAGAGATGGAACGGCGATGCGCAGGTAGGCAGATGCAATCTAATTGCTGGTAACTGCTATGGTTTGCGTCTGCCTGCTTATATAGTGCGGGTCGGGTAGGACGTGGGGCAACAGTCCACGACCGAGTCAGTGCCAGCCCACGATATGGAAACGGCCGGTTAATTAACCCGTCCGTAATGACGCATTAGTGACTCATAATTAATACACAATTAATTTTCCCAAAGAGCAAAATAAATCTCGGCTCGGCGAGATTCCCGCAACCCGCGCGCGCGTCGTGACGAGGCGAGGCGAGGCGGGCGTCGTCGAAGGAGGAGTGCGCGAGGGCTTCTCTTCTTCTCACACCTTAGTGAGTGGTGCAACACTCTACATAAGGTGGTCCAACTCCCCTTCCACTAGCAATGTGGGACTAAACTTTGGCACCACTAGCACACACATGAGCTGCCATGATAATGGACCAAAGAGAATTTCAGAATTTGTATTTGTTATGGGCCAAAAGCCCAACATCAAATATGCCTCAAATTCCAACATTACGTTGTGTCGTGTCTATCAAGAGGAGTGGCCTCTCTTTTATATGCATAAGATGAAACAAAGAACCGAGAGACGAAACTATGTCGAACAACCTTCATATTCATTATCCTTTTGTCGTGCGTGGCAAAAATATACACAAGTCGTACATGAGGTATAGGTGAGTCCTCGCCTTACTCCCACAATCCAAAAGGCAAGGCGAGGCGGACGGCAGAGGAGAAACGCATGTGTAGGCATCTTCTTTTAATGCTTGTATAAGTGGTAAAAGATCCACACTTATAAGGATGTCGAACTCTCACTCAACTAGCAATGTGGGACTAAGCTTTAGTCCAACTTCTTGCCATGCATATCTAGTAGACGCATATCCGTCGGTGCTCTATGCTATAGAGAAATTAGTGATGGGAAGAGGTCCACTGCCACCGTGAGGATGCATTGACAGATGAGCGGCATGTCCCCCTCTCTAGGGCGCTGACAACAAGGAGCATTGGGCGATGCTCTTTCTGAAGAGAATATGCCCGAGAGGCAATAATAAAGTGGTTATTATCTCATTCCTTGTTTATGATAAATGTTTATTTTGCATGCTATAAATGTATTAATACAGAAACGTTAATACATGTGTGTTTAATAAACAAAAAGATAGTTTCTAGTTATGCCTCTCTTATAAACTAGCTCGTTGATTAACAAGATGATCAAAGGTTTCCTGATCATGGACATTGGATGTTGTTAATAACGAGGTCACACCATTGTTGGAATGATGTGATGAACATTCATCTGAAGTATAGCATTACAATCAAGGTCATTGTGTTTATATTGCTATAACATCATACGAAGTAATCTTAGTCCTTAGACCATGAGACCATGTCAATCACTAACACTGGAAGAGTATCTTGATAACATCAAACGTCACACCGTTACAGGATGACTATAAAGATGGGTTCAGTGCTACGAAGGTGTTGTGTTGAGGCTCATGGATCAAGAGTGGAATTTGTCCATCCCCATGACGGAGAGATATACTCTGGGCCCTCTCGGTGATATCACATTAGTTATCTTGGAAGCAAGTGATTTGATCACTAGAATATTATATCACGGGAACAAGAAAAGAGTACATGTCGATAACGAGATCAAACTAGGTATAGAGATACCGATGATCGAATCTCGGACATGTAATATATCGCGAGACAAAGGGATAGAGTTACATGCGTATAAGGTTCACACGATCACAGAAGTCATCATTGAATGTGTGGGAGTCAGTACGGATCTCCAGGTCCCGCTGCTGATTAGGGGTCTCGATCATGTCTACATTATTCGCGAACCGTAGGGTGACACACTTAAGGGATACCGACACCATTTGGAGCAAATAAGATGCCAGAGAAAGAAAAACAAAGCGCAGGAATTTATTTCACTAGACACCGGAATTGTTTTGGTTGAAATTGCTGAAACTGATTCTGCATGTGAAATTGAATACTAGCAAGGGGTTTTATGTGAATGTTTGTTAATTAAAGTAATTAACAAAATTCTGAATAAATAAATAAAATAGTTTTATTTAATGAGAGATTGCATTAAATTTGGTGGAAATTTAATAGGATTTGAGTGGGATTTTGAGTGGAGGAAATGGAGGGGAATTTGTGTGAGTGGGAGCTCCACTCACATGAATGGAGGAAGAGGTAGAGGAACCACCTTGGCTGCCGGCCATGGCTAGTGGTCTGCCCCTCCTCCTATAAAAGAAGCCTCTCCTCTCACTTCTCACACACACCTCCTCGCGAAGGATCTCTCTCTCCCCCTTTAGAATTCTCCATGGTCTCGGACCAGCGAGATACATGTTCCAGGTGGCTTTTTCTGGAAGGATTTTTTGCTTTCATTGTTTCGCTGAAGCGAGGGCGTGGAGGTTGTTGGGGGTACCCGAACGTGTGTGCGATCACAGATGCACCACTGCTTTGTGGTGCTGGACTTGATGGTGCTGGACCGGATGGACCGGATGGACTTCTTCTCGATCTTGAGATCGGCAAGCGTTCGACTACATCATCCACGAGTACAACCTCGTTAAAGCTTTTCGGTCTTTGAGGTTATGTATTCTATGGATGTATATCCACATGTTGCTTATATCTAGATAGATGGATCTTGGCGCTTGTAGTTCCCATCGTAGGAATTTTTTTGTTTTCTATGCTGCGAACCCTACACTTTCGGCAGCGGAGGGTACTGGAGATCTCCCACCACGGTTCTAGGGTGTGCCTGGCTACACCCTGAATTTCATCATGGAGAACGTCGTCTGTGATGGGAAACACGTACCTACACCTCTGCCGACCCTTGCGGCACGGTGGGCTCCTAGGAGGATGTCGAGCTCACGCTCATCGTCCTCCACACAGGGCCAGTCCACGGATTTTAAGGGCCCTAGGACAACACAACAACATAGAGGGACCTTGTTTAAAGAGAGCTTTACTGGGGCCAGGGGGACAATTGCCCCCCTACTCCAGAAAACACCATAAATATATCTTTAATATTTATGCTAAAATTTTAAAGACTACTCAAAGTTTAAGCATGATTAGAGTTCATGGGTCTCTCAAAAATGTCTGCGAAGGTCCATCACTTGTTTATAAACGAAGCACTTTAAAAGTATTATTCTATAATAGAAATATTACTGTAATGCAATAGCAAATTAAATGATCCTTATATTTTATAGATCCATGGTGTTTGAAATCTCGACGAATATATACTAAACTGCCTATTTCTATTGATCGAGCAAACTATATACCATGATATTTATTCCTACCAATTGTTCCTTGTGTTCATATGCATGTGAGAAAAATAGTAGAAGAGTTGACATAGTATGCATGAAATTAATAAGAGGGTGAAACTTTCTCTCAAACATGCACGATAGAGACAAGTAGGACAGAGATCTACTTATGAAATTGTATAGTTCCATGATTGCGTTGATAGTTTCAATAATAAATACTCACAACATTGTTAAGATACATAAGGGTCAGTATTGCTGCATATTTGGAGAGGCTAGATAAATGTTGGAGTATTTTTCGGAAAATAGAAGTTAGAATAGAGTCAATGTAGGCTATATCTTGGACCATCTATATTTTCTATTCCTCCATCTTAAATAGATATCGCAGATTTGTAAAAAATTGAATGAATCTAGACATTATTTAGTATATAGATTCATCTAAATTTTAACAAACCTATGACATCTATTTTTAGACGGAGGGATTAGAATTATTCTACATTGTTGGGCCTCAAAAGTAATACACTAATATGGGTACAAGCAAAATTGTGTGTCGGGGCCCTTCATCATGGGGCCCAGGGCGAGTGCCCCTTTTCCCCACCCTATGGGTCGGTCTTGCCTCCACGCCAAGGTTGTCGCCTTGTCATCCTCGATGTGCACCCCACCATTCGTCATCCCCAAGTGCGAAGTCAAAGAGAAGATGGTGTCGCAGTCGATGAACCATAAGGCGGAGGCATTGTCTTCCGCGAACAGGGATGCTAGCCGGAGCCACCTTGTGGAAGACTCTTGCTTCGCCGCCCGAAAAGGGATCCTAGGAAGGAGAAGCCATTGTTAGCCACATGCACTTATGCACTCCAACGGCCCCAACGACAACTCTCATCTCATGCGGCCCCTCCAACACTCTGTTAATGGCGAGGTTCAAAAGAGAAAATGCTTGCGGTGTATACCTGGACATCCAGAGATGGGGAAGGGCGTAGCAAGCGACGAAATGCTCCGGGGAGTTGAAAATAAGCATAGATTCAGAGATTTCCAAATAGTTCAACCTTTTAAACTGCTTGTTGAATCCATGAACGACCACAACGCGATGGCGACGGCTCTGTCTGTCGACATCGAATGGTCGATGCGCGACACCGATAACGACGACGCAGTTCCTAGTGGCGCGGACGATGGAGGATAAGGCACAAGTGTTGGCCCTAGTTGCGTCAAGGATAAACGAGGAAGAGGAGGAGGCCGTACCGCTAATTCCACTACAATGGGCGCGATTATTTTAGTTTTTTCCAATTTAGTTATATTTTGTATGTATATCTTCAAATTTGATTGAAATTTAAAGTTTCTGTTCAAATTTAAGTTATGAAAAAACTACTTGGGTCTGGGAGAGGCCTCCTCCAAACATGTCAAAATTTCTCCGTGGCCTCATTAGCTTGATCCTATGCTATTGACGATCGACGTTTTGGGATGCAGCCGAAGATGGTAAGGTCGTTGAGAATACTACACCTTCTACACCCATGACGATCCATCCCGGTGATCTCACTCTATGCAGACGATGTGGTCATGTTCTGCCACCCCGCCGCCCCCGACATCACCGCCACCAAGTCCATCCTGCAGCTTTTTGGCAATGCATCCGGACTACAAGTAAAATATGCCAAGAGCTCAGCCATGCTCCTAAATTGCCAAAATGGCGAGGCTCCGTCAATCACTGAGACCCTGTGTTGCCAAATCGCGGACCTGCCGCTGATGTAGGGGTTCGTAGCATGGAAAACAAAAATTTTCTATCGCATACAAACAAACAAGCCAAGATCTATCTACTAGATTGTAGCAACGAGTCGATGGAATAACTTACCCTCGAAGATTCCAAAGCGGTTAACGAGAGCAGATTCTCGTGGGTGATGTAGTCGTACTCTTTCCGATCTCAAGATCGTGTAGACGATCCTTCCGGCGCCACGTTCTGGCAGCGCTCCCGCAGTCGGTCACACGTTCGGTACTCGACGAAGACCTTCCTCTCCCTTGTTCCAGCAGGCAGCGGAGGTTGTAGCACTCTCCTCGCGATTCCGGCAGCACAACGGCGTGGTACCGGAAGTAGAGGGGAAATCCCGCAGGGCTTCGCCTTAAGCCGGTGCGAGTATGGTGGAGCTTATGAGAGAGGCTATTAGTGGTCTAGTAATTAGACACACCAATTAGAAGGCTCTAAACCAATTAGAAGGCTCTAAACCGATGGCTAAAGCAATTAGAAGCTCTAAACCAAAACGGCTCTAAACCGGGAGAAATAGATAGGAACTTGTGTGTCCTAGGAGGGGAGCCCTGCCCCTCCTTTTATAGATGGAGGGGGCGGCCAAGGGGAGGGAGAGTCCCTCCCCAACTCGGCCTTGAGGTGGTGCGCCGGCCCAAGGAGGAACCCTCCTCCAATTCGGCCTCCACCAAAAACCTCCTTCTCCTCTTTCCGAAAACTGGCAGTTTGACTTTTCAAACTAGCCGTTTGACTTTTCAAACTAGGATTTGAATTAACCCTTTATTTCGGACAGCGATGACACTTAGTACATGATGCAATCATACCAACTTGATATAACACATTCATGTACCCCTTCCCCCCGGAGTGCCGGACATTCCGGAACCTTCTAGAATGTTCCCGATGAAATCACCGGAATCATTCCGCAACTCCGAAACGAGACTTTCCTTATATGAATCTTATTCTCCGGACCATTCCGGATCTCCTCGTGATATCCCGGATCCCATCCGAGACTCCGAACAACATTCGGTATCCTTCTCATCATTCCATAACTACTCAAACAACGTCGAATCCTTAAGTGTGTCTCCCTACGGTTCGTGAATTATGCGGACATGATCGAGACACTTCTCCGAACAATAACCAATAGAGGAATCTGGAAATTCATATGGCTCCCACATATTTCTACGATTACTTTGCGATCGAATGAACCACTTACATACGATACCAATTTCCCTTTGTCTCACGATACTTTACTTATCCGAGGTTATGATCGTCGGTATCTCTGCATACCTAGTTCAACCTCGTTTCCGATAAGTACTCTTTTCTCGTTCCCGTGATATGTGATCCCTTGTGAGCCAGTCACATGCTTGCAAGCTAATTGGATGACATTACACCGAGAGGGCCCAGAGTATATCTATCCGTCATATGGATGGACAAATCCCACTCTTGATCCATGTGTCTCAACCAATACTTTCCGAACACTCAATGCCATCTTTATAGCCACCCAGTTACGGTGTGGTGTTTGATGTCATCAAAGCATCCATCCGGTTAAAGGTGATATGCATGATCTCATGGTCTAAGGAATTAGGTTACTATGTATCAGAAAGCATATAGCAATTGAACTATTGAAATGACTTGATCTTTATGCTATGCTTATCTATAGGAGTATGTCCATCACATCATTCTCCTAATGATATGATCCTGTTGTTAATAACATCTCTATGTTCATGATCAGGAAACCATGATCATATATTAACCAACAAGCTAGTTTAACAAGAGGCTATACTAGGGACTCTTATTTTAGTTTACAAATCACACAAGTATTAATGTTTCCGGTTAATACAATTATAGCATGGTATGTAAACATTTATCATAAGTATGAAGATATGATAATAACCCACTTTATTATTGCCTCTTGGGCATATCTCCAACAGTCTCCCACTTGCACTAGAGTCAATAATCTAGTTTCAAACCTTTGTGTATATAACACCTATGGCTTTCCGGTGTTGTAAGTACACGTTCGCTAGTGGTCAACTGATCTCCGGATCTGACACTTCCAGGTCCGTGTGTAATTGCATGTCTTTGCGTCTCTACGCATCACTCATTCTCTAATGAGATGGCTTTGTATAAATTTGGTCCTTTGGTGTGACCTTTAGTTCTTTGGGGTTAAAACATGTTGATAATATTGTCGCACAATATATCTTCATAGTATTATCCCACTGTGAACTACACCTAGTTTGATAACAAACTACTTGACACAAATGCCCTCTTTTGCTGCTAAAATAGCAGTCATATACTTAGCCTTTTGTTGTAGTATCTGTCACAATGTCTTAACTTTGGAACTCATCCAAATCCATTTATGGAACTCATTTTCCATTATATTGTGCCACCCTTAGTTTAGATTGAGATACACTTAATTTGTACTTTGTGACAAAACTAGTATCAATGTAGTACTTTTACAATGAACTAACCATCTATTTGTCACTTCTACAAATATTATACTCTTAGTTCTTCCAAAAGATCATAAGAATATCCTTACTATTGTCCAATGATCATCTTACGAATCATTCTGGTATATGCTCACAATATTTAGAGCATAGGACATATCTGGATTTGTACATATCACAGTATGATTGATATAAATACTCTTTGTGATTTCATATATCAAGTATCAATCTATACTTGATTATTTATTTCACTTTACCAAATGTCAATACACTTGAATATATCATCAGTATTGAACTCATTCAATCCTTTCTGTGCGACAAGAACCTCTCTTGTAGTTTCTATATTGAACTCATTCAATATCTTGTCTATGTACTTCTGGCATAACCATATTAGCGTCTATTGATGCTAAATATTTGGGTTTTGCCTAAGTCTTTCATTGGGATGAAATTCTTAATATGTGTTAATAAAAGATACATTATTTCTAATCAACAATATGTCTTCCACATAATGTATTAGAAACATGTCTTAGAGCTCCCACTTAATTTCTTGCAAATGCAAGCATCTTCATTGTCTCTGATGAAATTAAACTCTTTTAACAGTTTCATCATAGTGAAGATTCCAACTCCGTAATGCTTACTTCAACCATTGAAGTTTGCATATACTTTTAGCATCCTTTGAATTAACAAAACCCTATGGACCGTGTCATGCACACGTCCTAGGTAACGGTTCTATTAGAAGAACTTGTTTTGTTTATTCAACTACCATATAACAAATTATATGTAGTGGTTGCTACATTAATCCGTCTAGACTAAATATCGCTATGAAAGATCAGATCTTGTCATAGTCAACCTTTGAACATTGTTGTGAACTCTTTCCCAACATGTCGACTATTTCATAGATGTGCAACATCCATGTCTATTTATTTATAGATCCAAACACAACTGTAAGGTCTTACACCTTTCTCGAGGGTCCTTCAAGTTCAAAACTTGATTTCTCGTATATGGAACTATCACGGATTTTATGGCTTCAAGCCATTTGACGGAGTCAGGGCCCATCATCGCTTCTTTGCATGTAGTCGGTTCATTATTCTCAAATAATGATTCAACCCTCAAATCTTGGTATTTGATTGTTTACCCGACCTACTTGTTTCAATAGGAACTTAGATCTCCGTGATCACAACCTTTGAGGCACGTGAGCCATGAGCATTGTTGCTACCTCTGGAACACTTTTCGGCGTTGCGCAACTCTGCACATATAGCTAAGGTTCTTTTAACCTTATCAAAGTTCTATTGTCCTCCCACTTAACTTTTCACGAAAAATTCCTTCTTAAAGAAACTTGACGTTCCAAGCAACAAACACTTTTGTCTCCGGTGTTTATGGAGGAATATTAACAGTTTATACAAAGACAGGTTCATCCGACTTTGGTTGCAAACATCTTTCTTATGTATAGCATACCAATGTTTAAGAAAAGACTACTTGGGTTTTATCCCAAACCATAACTTTATATGGTGTCATTTCAACGGATTATGATGGAGCTCTTTTCAGTGGAAAAACGGTAATCTCTAAAGCTTTTAATCTTTAAAATACAATGGCAGTTTTATGAATTACACCTTCGATCTTACCATGTCAAACAAGGTTTAATTACATATCTCGAACGCTCCATACTCTTATGGTGTTTCGGGAAATGCAAATCCACGGAACGATTCCTTAAATCTTAGGTATTATGCTAAACTCTGTAACTCAAATATCTTCCTTTATGATCTTTATCATAAACTGTTTATATTCTTGTTACAATGATTTTGCACTTCATCTTGAAAGTCTTTGAACTTTTCAAATGTTTCATACTTCATCCTTATTAAGTAAATATTCATATATTCACTCAAATTTTCGGAGAAAGCATATGAAGTTGAAATCCATCGCTCTTGACTACACATAATGGACTTCGTACAACAATATGCACAAATTCCAATAAGCTAGTCTTTCGTTCCCTTTTGGCCTATGAACGAAGTTTTAATTATCTCTAGGAAAGTTTCACAAGCGTCATTTGATCAAAATCAAAAGACTCCAAAATTCCATACATATGGAGTTTCTTCATGTTTTCTTTCCAATATAATTTAAACGGCGATGTCACTTCCTAAGTGATCTTTCAATCAATTTGTCTTTCGACATTTTTAGCACTAGTTTTATGGATGTGATTTCTCCAACAAGATTTGTGAATCATCCATCTTTTATAGATTACGGCAATTATTTGAACAACCCTTTTGTTCTCATAACACCTGATAAAACAAATCTTGAAGGCAAGCTTTGATGTTTAACGAGCAACACAATAACCCTTTATTTGTTCTCGATGAACATCATCACATATTCTTTTGCTAATTACTTAGGCCACTGTAGTTCATGAATTCTGTTGTTTTGTATGACGATTCATACCAACAAATTCAGTATCAAATACTTAAGAACCACATTGTTTAATAAGCAAAGAATATAGCCATAACATGTATATCATCTATATACTTAAACTGAACAATTCTAGTCTTTTCTTTTCTGCCATATATTTATGAGATTCTCTTTCAGTATTTCCTTTTCTGTTTGAAAGAATCTATCAATATCAATAGTGGAGTCATACATATGACACATAGTCCAAAGCGTGTATAGTTAAATACCAATGTCTTTGGACTTGCACTTTGAAGTAGATCACCATCATCAAATGTTTGGTGTTCTTTCAAATTCCTTTCTTTAGCAATCTCTTGGTGTAGTAAACATTTTACCTACATCAAATATTCACCCTTATCATGGATTTATCCATGATCAAGTTACTTTTAGCTTGTAACGGTGAATCACGAGTATAATGTTGCTATCCAAAACCTTTTGGAGGATTAGGACAACAAGTGTCTACAACCCTTTGCAAATTCTCATCAAAATATGAGAACATGAACTTTGCCATATTATACTCTATCATGTTGCAACCAAAACTTCGTTTCAGATATCACAATATCTTCCACATATCATGGTTTCTGAAACAACTCTTTCAGATCCTAGATAACCTTGATATTAAGACAATCCTTTGAATATCAAGAATCATGGAGACAAACATGATACTTATATACTAACTTTGGAATTGTTACTCTTGTTTTAATACCAATTATTAAACTTCATCGAGTAATCGGAACTTACTGAAAGTTTGCAATAGGACTTTTAAACTTTAGATTAACACTTCAAAACAATACGATACCAGTTCGTAAAGTAACTAACCAGAATTCTATAGTTCTATCATCTCAATTACAACTAAGCGCAAGGTGGTAAACGGATGCCAATGACTACAACAACTATGCAAATTCACTTTGATTTAGTTTATGATAAATTGAGTTCTAATTAATAATTAAATTAATCTAGGTGAACTCCCACTCAAAACAATATCCCTCACATTGTTTTAGTGATCACACGAACCAAATCCACCACATCAAAACCGATCATCACGAGAGTTGATATAGCTTCAATGGCGAACAATCAACATGTTCATCATATCTACTATATGACTCATGCTCTACCTTTCGGTAATCCGTGTTCCTGAGGCCATGTCTGTACATGCTAGGCTCGTCAAGATCAAACCTTAGCTTCCGCATGAGCAAATCTGGCTTGCCCACGTTGTATACACTTGCGGAATCTAACACACCCGATCATCACGTGGTGCTTCGAAACAACAAGCTTTAGCAACGGTGCCAACTAAGGGTGAACACTTTATGACTTGAAATTCATGTGCATGAGGGATCATCTTATAATGCTACCGTCGTCTACTAAGCAATACAAGATGCATAAAGGATTAACATCACATGCAATTCATAATATGTGATATGATATGGCTTTTCTTCTTTTGTGCTTCCGATCTCCATCTTCTAGCACGAACATGATCTCCATCATCACCGGCATTGCATCAAGGTCAATGACGCTGCTCCATGGTTGTCGTCCACCGGCTTCAACTATTACAACTACTTTGAATAGACACGCGGGTCTTAACAGAAATTAAAGACAACCATATGGCTCCTGCCGGTTGCCGACTTACAATAAGGAACATTGCATACATCAAATATAATCACAATCATGGCCATATCACATCACTGCACACCCCTGCAAAACAAAGTTAGACGCCTCTACTTTCTTTGCATGTTTTACGTGGTTTGGGGCTTTCTATAAGTGTCGTTCTAACTTACGAACATGAACCACAACGTTGACACAAGTATTGTTAATCACCCGTTGTGAATTGGATCTATACTATGCTAGGAGAAACAGGCACCCGCAAAGCCACTTATGCAATACAAGTTGCATGTTAAGCGTGGAGCAAGTCTCATGAACGATGTCATGTAAGGTTAGCCCGGGCCGCTTCATCCCAACATACCGCAAGATGCAAAGTACACAAGAAGCAATCGACAATAAAAGCATCAACGCCCACAATGACCATTGTGTTCTACTCGTGCAACAGATCTACATATAGACACGGCTCTGATACCACTGTAGGGGTTCGTAGCATGGAAAACAAAAATTTTCTATCGCATACAAACAAACAAGCCAAGATCTATCTACTAGATTGTAGCAACGAGTCGATGGAATAACTTACCCTCGAAGATTCCAAAGCGGTTAACGAGAGCAGATTCTCGTGGGTGATGTAGTCGTACTCTTTCCGATCTCAAGATCGTGTAGACGATCCTTCCGGCGCCACGTTCTGGCAGCGCTCCCGCAGTCGGTCACACGTTCGGTACTCGACGAAGACCTTCCTCTCCCTTGTTCCAGCAGGCAGCGGAGGTTGTAGCACTCTCCTCGCGATTCCGGCAGCACAACGGCGTGGTACCGGAAGTAGAGGGGAAATCCCGCAGGGCTTCGCCTTAAGCCGGTGCGAGTATGGTGGAGCTTATGAGAGAGGCTATTAGTGGTCTAGTAATTAGACACACCAATTAGAAGGCTCTAAACCAATTAGAAGGCTCTAAACCGATGGCTAAAGCAATTAGAAGCTCTAAACCAAAACGGCTCTAAACCGGGAGAAATAGATAGGAACTTGTGTGTCCTAGGAGGGGAGCCCTGCCCCTCCTTTTATAGATGGAGGGGGGCGGCCAAGGGGAGGGAGAGTCCCTCCCCAACTCGGCCTTGAGGTGGTGCGCCGGCCCAAGGAGGGAACCTCCTCCAATTCGGCCTCCACCAAAAACCTCCTTCTCCTCTTTCCGAAAACTGGCAGTTTGACTTTTCAAACTAGCCGTTTGACTTTTCAAACTAGGATTTGAATTAACCCTTTATTTCGGACAGCGATGACACTTAGTACATGATGCAATCATACCAACTTGATATAACACATTCATGTACCCCTTCCCCCCGGAGTGCCGGACATTCCGGAACCTTCTAGAATGTTCCCGATGAAATCACCGGAATCATTCCGCAACTCCGAAACGAGACTTTCCTTATATGAATCTTATTCTCCGGACCATTCCGGATCTCCTCGTGATATCCCGGATCCCATCCGAGACTCCGAACAACATTCGGTATCCTTCTCATCATTCCATAACTACTCAAACAACGTCGAATCCTTAAGTGTGTCTCCCTACGGTTCGTGAATTATGCGGACATGATCGAGACACTTCTCCGAACAATAACCAATAGAGGAATCTGGAAATTCATATGGCTCCCACATATTTCTACGATTACTTTGCGATCGAATGAACCACTTACATACGATACCAATTTCCCTTTGTCTCACGATACTTTACTTATCCGAGGTTATGATCGTCGGTATCTCTGCATACCTAGTTCAACCTCGTTTCCGATAAGTACTCTTTTCTCGTTCCCGTGATATGTGATCCCTTGTGAGCCAGTCACATGCTTGCAAGCTAATTGGATGACATTACACCGAGAGGGCCCAGAGTATATCTATCCGTCATATGGATGGACAAATCCCACTCTTGATCCATGTGTCTCAACCAATACTTTCCGAACACTCAATGCCATCTTTATAGCCACCCAGTTACGGTGTGGTGTTTGATGTCATCAAAGCATCCATCCGGTTAAAGGTGATATGCATGATCTCATGGTCTAAGGAATTAGGTTACTATGTATCAGAAAGCATATAGCAATTGAACTATTGAAATGACTTGATCTTTATGCTATGCTTATCTATAGGAGTATGTCCATCACATCATTCTCCTAATGATATGATCCTGTTGTTAATAACATCTCTATGTTCATGATCAGGAAACCATGATCATATATTAACCAACAAGCTAGTTTAACAAGAGGCTATACTAGGGACTCTTATTTTAGTTTACAAATCACACAAGTATTAATGTTTCCGGTTAATACAATTATAGCATGGTATGTAAACATTTATCATAAGTATGAAGATATGATAATAACCCACTTTATTATTGCCTCTTGGGCATATCTCCAACAGCTGACACATCTTGGCATCCCACTAACGCTAAGGAGGCCAACAAACAGCCAGCTGCAGCCCCTTGTCAACAAGGCCACAACCAAACTATGAACTTGGAAGTCAAGATTGATGAATGATAACCCACAAGTATAGGGGGTGTATCGTAGTACTTTCGATAAATAGGAGTGTCGATCCCAACGATAAGCAGAAGGTGCTGAACAGTGGTATGGAGCAGGAAATCCCTGTGAATACTTAGCAAACAATTTTTTAGTGGTTTTCTGATAAGACAACAAAACAAAGAGCAAGTAATAGAAGTAACAAACAAACAGAGCAAGTGTCCCAATCCTTTCTTAGCAAAGGACAAGCCGGTGGAAATACTTATAAGGACCAAACATTCTCGAGGACACAAGGGAATTCTGTCAAGTGCTTTCGCTGCAAATAGCTAAGTACTCTTCTCTGGTATTCATAAGTGTTGTGTGGGTGAACCTGTGCTAACATACCGCCCTTCCTAGGACTAATACATACTTGTGATTAAACCGCCTGCAAACATCCGTAACTACAGGAAAGTAATTAAGATATAAATCTAACCACAGCCTTAAACTCTGAGATCCTACACTCCCTTGTGCAAAGGTGTCCTAACGGGGGTTCAGGTTTCTGTCACTCCGGCAACCCCACAATTAGTAGCCAAATACATAATGCATCCCCCTAGGCCCATAAATGGTGAAGTGTCATGTAGTCGACGTTCACATGAAACCACTAGAAGAATAGCACCACAACTTAAATACTAAACCATTAAATAATAACTCATCACAGATTCACTACTCACAACATGACTTCTCCCCTGTCCTCAAGAACACAACGAACTACTCACAAGACATCATATGGATCAAGATCAAAGATGATATTGTAATGGATAACAATCTGAACATAAACAATAATCCAATGGTTCCACTCACAAGCATCAACTACGATAGTAATTAACATCGGGAAAGTTCCCCCTAATGAACTAAGCAATATCCAACACAATTGTTACAACGAGATGGAGTGGTGATGATGGTGCTGGTGGAGATGATGGTGTGGATGATGATGATGCTGATCCCGATGAAGCCTAGCTTAATGATGGTGTTGATGGCGACGGTCTCCCCTCTTCGGGAAGGAATTCCCTCGGCAGAAATTTGTCTGCCGGAGAGATATTTCTCTCTCGGTGTTTTCCGCCCTGCAGAAATCTATCTATGGTCGCTCCCTGAGGCTTAGGGTTCCAAAGGGAAGTTATAGGCGAAGGAGGAGAGTCGGAGGCCGGGCAGGTGGGCCACACCTTCCCTAGGCGCGTCCTCAGTGGGCCCGCGCCTAGGGGGTGTGGGCCCCTTGTGGCCCCCTTCGCTCCTCCTTCTGGCTTCCTTCGTCCTCAGGTAAACTAATATGTTTTCATATTTTTCTGGTAATTTTTTTATCTTCGCGAAATTGCACCGAAACGCCTTCTTTTCCATCAGAATCCAGACTCCGACAGTCCATCCTCCAAGAATCATCCAACATGCATAAATAGATGAAAAACCATAAGTAATACTTCATAATAAGACAAATATCAATGAATAGAGGTAAATTATGATAGAATGATGATGCAAATTGGACGTATCAATGAACAAATCTAGGAGGCTTGCGCTTGTGAAATCCGTGTTGGCTGCTATCCCAACTCACCAGCTTATGGTACTGGATCCGCCCACGAAGACTATCGAGGCCTATGAGAAGATCGAATGCAGCTTCCTTTGGGAAGGGCGCAAGGAGGCCAAGGGTGGCAGCTGCCACCTCAACTAGCGTGCCGTGAGTCGCCCCCTTTCTATGGGAGGCCTTGGCATCCATGACATCGAGCGTACTGGCCTTGCCCTGCGCCTTCGCTGGATGTGGTACAGCCGGACAGATGGAGAACGGGCATGGAGCAGACTCGATCTCCAGTTCACGCCCCGTGAACGTAGTATGTTCTATGTCTCCACTACCATGACAGTCGGCAATGGCCACACCAGAAAATTTTGGGAGGACGGATGGTTGAATGGTCGATCCATCCGCAAGACTGCGCCGCAGCTCTATGCTTGCATCCCCAAGCACCGCCGCAAGATCAAGACCATAGATGCCGGTCTTGAGGCTAACAACTGGGCACACGACATTCAAGGAGTGATGGGTGTTAGACATAATATTTTCTGTTGTTGGATATTTAGTATAACTGTTTATTGGATATTTGGTATAGAGTAGTACTCTACCCAAACTCCTTTTTCTTCTCTTGTACCGAGCCACCACAGGGGCTTTTCCTGTGCATATAACACGTATACGATGCCCCCAGAAGGGTTACGCATCGCTTTCAACCACGTACGAAACTTAACATGGTATCAGAGCCTCCCTCCTCCTTCTCTAGCTGCCGCCGCCGGTACCTTCTCCCTCACCGCCGGCCGTCCTCCTCCCTCCAGATACAACCACAGATCCCTCCTTCCCACAGATCAAGCCAAGCTCTACCAATTCCCCTATCTTCTTTTCCCTAAAAACCCACCCACCCTCCCCAACAAAACCCTAGATCGGTTGGCTTCTCTTCTCTGATCGGTCATGACATCCTCGACACCTCCCACGCACGCCACCATCGGCGCCCCCCGGCTACTAAGCTGACCCGGGAAAATTTCCTCTCCTGGCAGACACAAGTTATGCCCACGCTTCGTGGTGCTCGTGTCCTCGGTTTCCTTGATGGCACCACCGTGGCACCCCCTGAGGTTCTTGAAGCTGAAGATGCCAACCAGAAGAAAGTCACCATCCCCAATCCGGATTTTGACATATGGGTTACCAAGGATCAAGCGGTGGTGAGATTCCTCGTCAACTCCCTTGGTGATGATCTTCTCTCTCATGTGTATGGCCTTGTCCATGCCAAAGAAGTATGGAGTGCTATTCTCGAGCTCTTCTCCACTCAATCCAAGTCCCGGGTTTCTTCGCTTCGTGGAGCTCTCACCAACACAAAGAAGCTTGATATGACTGCCTCTCAATTTCTCACCAAGATGAAAGGGTTTGCATCTGAACTTGCTGCTGCAGGAAAGCAGGTTGATGATGATGAACTCAAGGACTACATCCTCAACGGTCTTGATGTACCTACACACCCCTTGTTGCATCAATTAATGCCAATCCCTCCACCACCATTAGTGACATGTGCTCGCAGCTTTTATCCTATGAATCTCGTGAAAATATGCTTGTTGCAACGGGTCAGAACACTGGCACCTTCACCTCTTCTATTAATGTTGCCCCTCGCCGCCCACCCTTCTCCACCACACCATCCCCTCAGCCTCCCATCCTTCCTACACCACCACCATCCTACCATCCGCCTAGACCACCTCCATATACCCCTACCCCTTACCATGCCGCTCCACCACCCTCTTTTTCCCAACCCACCTATACCCCCACTCCATATGCCTACCCATTACCAACCTATGCCCCTACACCTTTTCCACCACCACCCAATTACTACTAGCCACCCCCCTCATATCGCCCACCCCTCCCTTCAGCCCCACAACCACAAGGTCCTCCTAATCCCGGGCGCCAGGATCGGCGTCCCAAGGGGGGGGGGCGGCAAGGGCCGTGGGCGTCCTGATCGTGTTGCCAGTCCCTGGCCGCCAGGTGTTTACTGTCAAATATGTAAGAAGGAAGGGCACCCCGCAAGTGAATGTTGGTGGCGTTATGGGAACGACAATGATGATGATGATGCTCCTCATGACCACAAGAGTGCCTATGGTGCCTATGGTGTGAACACTAACTGGGTCCTCGACACAGGCGCCACTAATCATGTTGCAGGACAGTTGAACAAGCTTCAAGTCCATGAACCATATCAAGGCCATGATCAAATCCACAATGCTAGTGGACAAGGTATGGAAATTGCTAATATTGGTCATTCAGTTTTACACACCCCGCATACTTCTCTCCAAGTTTGTAATATTTTACATGTTCCTAGTTCTTCCATGAATTTACTTTCTGCTCACAAAATTACCTTAGACAACAATGCTTTCATTGAGATTCACCCATTCTTTTTCTTGATTAAGGACAAGGCAACGCAGCAAATAATGTTTAAAGGTCCCTGCCATGATGATCTCTACCCTCTTGTTCCTGTGTCATCGGATTATTCCAAGCATGCCTTTGTCGCCATCAAGCCCTCGTCCTCTACATGGCATCGTCGTCTAGGGCATCCGTCTTCTTTTATTGTTCAGCAAGTTCTTAGGAAAAACAATCTCCCTTACACCCCTGAAATAAACTCTTACATATGTGATCCATGTCAACAAGCAAAGAGTCATCAGTTGCCCTACCATGTCTCTACCAGTGTATCCACTGTTCCTTTGGAACAAGTGTTTTCTGATGTTTGGGGTCCAGCTCCTATGTCTCTAGGCAAACATGCATATTATGTAAGTTTCATTGATGATTTCAGTAAATTTACTTGGATATATCTTCTCAAAAAACACTCAGAGGTGTATCAAGTGTTTCTTAATTTCCAACAGTATGTTGAGCGCAAGTTTGATAGGAAAATTATTACCATGCAAACTGATTGGGGGTTGAGTATGAAAAACTCAATGGTTTCTTCCAAAAAGTGGGTATCACCCATCATGTGTCATGTCCACATGCTCACCAACAAAATGGTTCTGCTGAACGTAAACATCGTCACATTGTTGAGGTTGGTCTTGCCCTCCTTGCCAATGCCTCTATGCCATTAAAGTATTGGGATGATGCTTTTCTCACAGCCACTTTTCTAATTAATCTTATTCCATCAAAGGTTCTTAACTTTGACACTCCCACTGAAAAACTTCTTCATACTAAACCCAATATGATTCTCTTCGTGTGTTTGGTTGTGCCTGCTGGCCCAACTTACGTCCCTACAACAAACACAAATTGTCTTTTTGTTCCAAACGATGTGTTTTTCTTGGGTACAGTCCACTTCACAAAGGGGTCAAGTGTCTGGATGTTTCCACTGGTCGTGTCTATGTGTCCAGAGATGTAGTGTTTGATGAAACTATTTTTCCTTTTTCTGAACTTCATCCAAATGCTGGTCGTCGCCTCCGTGAAGACCTTCTTTTACTTCCTCCAGACAATCCCTCCTCGATTGACAAAAATGCGGGTGTGCATACTAATGACCAATATTTTCCAATAGTTCCTGTTGTTGATGTTTCTCAGGTTGCAGCATACTCAGCCTCGCCGTGTTCTGCTGAACAAAATGCCCCAGACTCTGCAGATCCTGGCAGTATTCCCACATCAAATAATGGTTCAGATGCAAACAGCCAAATTTCTGCTAATCCTGAGGAAGATTGGCCAGAATCCTCCTCGGATCCGGCGCCCGCTGGCCCGTCGCGAACTCCTGGGCATGCGAACTCTCCCGCGTCGCCCTCACGTTCAGCTGGGCCCACGCCTCCCTCAGATTCCGCGCCGCCCACGCCTCTTGGGTCTCCGCACCAACACCATCACGCCACGTCGCCCCGGTCTCCCGCCCTGTTGCGCTTGCCCCCATCGGGAGCCCCTTATCCTCGCGGGTCCGCCTGGTCCCCGCTGGTGCATGGGGGGGACAGCGACAGCCCTCTGCCCCCTGACGACAGCAACGTCGGCCCCCTGCACCCTGACGATAGCGACATGCACCCTGACGACAGCGACATTGTAGCAGGAGCCCCTGCCTCTGGCGACACTGGTTTTTCTGGCGAAGCTGATTTTTCTGATGCTCCTGATGCTGACGCGAGAGTACCTGGTGACAGCGACCTTGCCTCAGGATCTTCTGCTCCTGGATCGGATGTACAATCTTCTACTATAGCATCTCGGACACGATTACAAAGAGGTATTAAATAGCCAAAAATTCGCACTGATGGTACGATTCGTTGGGCATTATTAACATCTACAGGAGAACCCAAGAACCTGAAGGAGGCACTGTCTGATGAAAATTGGAGGCACGCAATGCAGGAAGAATATGATGCTCTTATAAACAATAACACATGGCATCTTGTTCCACTAAGCTCAAAAAGAAATGTTATTGATTGCAAGTGGGTTTATCGCATCAAGAAAAATGTTGACGGTACAATTAACAGGTATAAAGCTCGACTTGTCGCAAAAGGTTTCAAACAAAGGTATGGAATAGACTATGAGGATACTTTTAGCCCTGTTGTTAAAATTGCTACAATCAGGCTTGTTCTATCCATATATGTTTCAAAAGGTTGGAATCTAAGGCAGCTAGATGTCAAGAATGCGTTTTTACATGGTGTTCTGGAAGAGGAAGTTTACATGAAACAACCACCTGGTTTTGAGTCTTCCGCTACCCCAGATTATATCTGCAAACTTGATAAAGCTCTTTATGGACTAAAACAGGCACCAAGAGCATGGTATTCTCGTCTTAGTGCAAAACTTCATACTCTTGGTTTTGTACCTTCCAAAGGAGACACATCTTTGTTTCTTTTCAATCACTCTAATGTTAAGATTTTCCTCCTTATTTATGTTGATGATATAATTGTTACACACTAGTGGAAACGAGGGCTTTTGTTGATCCCGAAAATGGGCTTTAACACCGGTTCTTCTACGAACCGGTGTTAAAGGGGGGGCCGTACCAGCGTGGCCTCTGCGGCATTAAAGGAGCCCCCCCTTTAACACCGGTTCGTGCCACGAACCGGTGTTAAAGGTCCCTCCACCAGTGGCCCGCGCACCCCCCCCCCCCTTTAACACCGGTTCGTGGCACGAACCGGTGTTAAAGGGGTGGGGGCTATATAAGACACCACCCCAGCCCACACACACCCCACTCTTCCATTCTTTCACATTTTGGAGCCTAGCAAGAGGGTGTGAAGAGTGCTAGTTTGTGTTTTTTTCATATGCACTAGAGGTGTTCGGTGAAATGCCCGAGAGCTCAAAATAAGCTTTCTTGTTGCTCTTTCCGTCTCGGTCGAGGTCGGCAACTATAGTTTCATGTGTCATTGATGTACTATATATATAAATGGTCATCTCCCTATTATTTTTTGATATATACTACATATTAATGCAGATGAATCGGCAATGGATGTACGGTGACCGCCGCACTTCCGAGTACATTACGGGCCTCCAAAATTTCATCGTTGTGGCTAATGCAAACCGTGGTCACAATGGTTTTATGTGCTGTCCGTGTGTTCACTGTCAGAACAAGAAAGACTACTCAAATACCAGAACCATTCACGCCCACCTGCTTCGATCTGGTTTCATGCCCAGCTATAATTGTTGGACCAAGCACGGAGAAAAAGGGGTTGTGATGGAAGACAACGAAGAAGAAGAGGATGATGAAAACTATCATAATATGTATCCTGAATATGATGATACTGCAACGGGGGTAGATAATGAAGATCAAGAGGGAGCAGATGGGCCCGCTGATGACGATCTTGGTCGGGCCATTACTGATGCAAAGGAAGAATGTGAAACTGAAAAGGAGAAGGAGAAGCTGGAGCAGATGTTAAAGGATCACAAAACATTGTTGTATCCAACTTGCGAAGATGGCCACAAAAAGCTAGGTGCCACACTGGATTTGCTGCAATGGAAGGCAGAGAATGGTGTGACTGACAGCGCATTTTCAAAGTTGTTGGTAAAAATGAAGAATCTTCTTCCAAGAAATAATGAGTTGCCTGACAGTACATACCAAGCAAAGAAGGTTGTCTGCCCTCTAGGATTAGACGTGCAGAAGATACATGCCTGCATTAATGACTGCATCCTCTACCGCGGTGAGAAGTACGAGAATTTGGATGCATGCCCGGTATGCACTGCACTGCGGTATAAGATCAGACGAGACGATCCTGGCGATGTTGAGGGCGAGGCCCCTAGGAAGAAGGTTCCCGCCAAGGTTATGTGGTATGCTCCTATAATACCACGGTTAAAACGTCTCTTCAGAAATAAAGAGCATGCCAAGTTGTTGCGATGGCACATGGAAGACCGTAAGAAAGACGCGATGTTGAGACACCCCGCTGATGGGTCACAGTGGAGAAAAGTCGAGCGAGAGTACCCGGACTTTGCACGTGACGCAAGGAACTTAAGGTTTGGTCTAAGTACAGACGACATGAATCCTTTTGGTGAGCAGAGCTGCAGTCACAGCACCTGGCCTGTGACCCTATGTATCTATAACCTTCCTCCTTGGTTGTGTATGAAGAGGAAGTTCATTATGATGCCAGTGCTCATCCAAGGCCCGAGGCAACCCGGCAACGACATTGATGTGTACCTAAGGCCATTAGTTGAAGAACTTTTACAGCTGTGGGCCAAACCAGGTGTAAGTATGTGGGATGAGCACAAAGGGGAGCCATTTGACCTACGAGCATTGCTTTTCGTAACCATCAATGATTGGCCTGCTCTTAGTAACATTTCAGGGCAGACAAACAAGGGATACAATGCATGCACACACTGTTTAGATGATACTGAAAGTGTATATTTGGATAAATGTAAGAAGGTTGTGTACCTAGGGTATCGCCGATTTCTTCCGAACCTGCATCCAGTAAGAAAGAAAGGCAAGCATTTCAAACGTCTGGCAGAACCCCGGAGGAAGCCTGTCCTCCGTACCGGTGAGGAGGTATTTGGTATGGTCAAGGACCTAGAAGTAATCTTTGGAAAAGGTCCTGGCAGTCTATCTGTTCCGAATGACGATGCCGGACACGCGCCCATGTGGAAGAAGCAATCTATATTTTGGGACCTACCCTATTGGAAAGTCTTAGAGGTCCGCTCTTCAATCGACGTGATGCACGTGACGAAGAATGTTTGCGTGAACCTGCTAGGCTTTCTAGGAGTGTATGGGAAGACAAAAGATACACCGGAAGCACGACAGGACCAGCAACGTCTGAAGGCCCCTGAAGAGCCTATGCATCCTGAGAACGAGAAGGGTAAACGATGCCACTTAACTCCTGCCAGCTACGCTCTTACCAAAGCAGAGAAGGAAATCTTTTTTGAATGTCTGAGCAGTATCAAGGTCCCGTCTGGCTTCTCGTCGAATATAAAGGGAATAATAAATATGGCAGAGAAAAAATTCCAAAACCTGAAGTCTCATGACTGCCACGTGATTATGACACAATTGCTTCCGATTGCATTGAGGGGGCTTCTACCTGAAAATGTTCGAGTACCCATTGTGAAGCTATGTGCATTCCTCAATGCAATATCTCAGAAGGTAATCGATCCAGAAAGCCTACCAGGGTTACAAACAGATGTGGCCCAATGTCTTGTCAGCTTTGAGTTGGTGTTCCCACCATCCTTCTTCAATATTATGACGCATCTCCTGGTTCACCTAGTAGAAGAGATTGCCATTCTCGGTCCTGTATTTCTACACAATATGTTCCCCTTTGAGAGGTACATGGGAGTCTTAAAGAAATATGTTCATAACCGTGCTAGGCCAGAAGGAAGCATCTCCAAGGGCTATGTAACAGAGGAGGTCATTGAGTTCTGTGTTGATTTTATTCCTGACCTTAAGGCGATTGGTGTTCCAGAATCACGACATGAGGGGAGACTGCGTGGAAAAGGCACCCTAGGATGTAAAGCAATGATATGTAGGGACGGGCATTCTCTCAATCAAGCACACTACACGGTTTTACAAAGATCTATCTTGGTTGCCCCGTATATCAATGAACACAAGAATTTAATACGCCTCAAACACCCGGGGCAGTCTGATGAATGGATTATAAGTGAACACATGGCGAGTTTTGGCGGCTGGCTGCAAAGACTTCTCACGAATAACACCACTGTTGGGGATCAGCTGTACTTGTTGGCCAGGACACCGTCTTCGACTGTATGTACTTTCCAAGGGTACGAGATAAATGGGAATACATTTTACACGATAGGCCAAGATAAAAAGAGCACCAACCAAAACAGTGGTGTCCGCTTCGATGCAGCAGAAGACAATGGGCAAAAGACCACGTATTATGGGTTCATAGAGGAGATATGGGAACTTGACTATGGACCTAATTTTAAGGTCCCCTTGTTTCGATGCAAATGGGTCAAGCTAACAGGAGGAGGGGTTGAGGTAGACAAGAAGTACGGAATGACAACGGTGGATCTCAACAATCTTATGAAGAACTTAGACGAACCATTCGTCCTAGCCAATGATGTGGCTCAGGTTTTCTATGTGAAGGACATGTCCTCCAGACCAAAAAAAAGAAAAAATATGCAAACGAATACATCATATGATGAGCCAAAGCGTCACATAGTTCTTTCAGGGAAAAGAAACATCGTGGGAATCGAGGACAAGACAGACATGTCAGAAGATTATAATAAGTTTGATGAAATTCCGCCCTTCACAGTGAAAACTGACCCAAGCATTCCGTTAAGTAAAGAAGATGCTCCATGGTTACGACTGAAGCGATCATAAGGAAGGGCATATGCCAAGAAGTTCATGCTCATATTATGTAACTCTAGTTCATGTTTTTAATATTAATACATGTCTTGAGTGTTAGTCATGTTTTGTGGATGGACCGGGAGTATGAGAAGAAGTTGTCCCGATTCGTCGTACTTACCATTAAGATCTGATCTCCAAACGCGCGCGGTCACATATTAGGGAGTGCCTCTATGACCAGTTTCTTGGAGATGCCGGAGGACTAGGCTCCGTCGGCATCTCCCTGAAACTGGCCGTAGTGGTGTCCCTGCTCTCGAAAACCATCTTGCAGCTTTGTAACTTGTCTAACTAGATCAATACACCAGGGAGCTAACTAATTTCACATATTAGGGAGTGCCTCTATGACCAGTTTCTCGGAGATGCCGGAGGACTGGGCTCCGTCGGCATCTCCCTGAAACTGGCCGTAGTGGTGTCCCTGCCTCAAACTGGCTGGAGGACTGGACTCACAAGGATGCCTATTTATAGTACAAGCAGCTCGACATAGTGTTGACACTTACAAAATAATGTCGACACTCACCCCTATTATTAGTCCCGGTTGGTGTCTCCAACCGGGACTAAAGGTTCATCTTTAGTCCCGGTTGGTGACACCATCCGGGACAAGGTACACGCCGCACGACATAATGTCGACATGCACTCACCTCTATTATTAGTGCTGACTCGTGTTTTGTCCCGGTTGGTGTCTCCAACCGGGACTAAAGGTTCATCTTTAGTCCCGGTTGGTGTCTCCAACCGGGACTAAAGGTTCATCCCGCCATTTTTTCCCGCCATTTTTCTTCCCGCCATTTTTCTTCCCGCCAGTTCTTCCCGCCATTTTTCTTCCCGCCATTTTTCTTCCCTCCAGTTCTTCCCGCTAGTTCACTATATATATATGTAGGGGGTTGGCCTCCATTGTCATTGCACATCTCTAGACTCATATCTGCAACCTCATCACTCTTTCCCATGGCTTCCACCGTAGCACTAACCCCCAGGGAGGCGGAGGCGCTTTGCGCCTCGAACTACCCCTGCCCGCCGGGCTACTGTGTCCCCGTCGGCTGGATGCTGAGTGTTGGAGGTGTGCCGGTTCCTCCTGTCCCTCTAGGTGTGGCGCGCCGGATGGCCATCACGAACCACTACTACTTCGAGCTCACGCCGGAGCAGCGGAGGAATCCCAGATGGCATCCCGACTATTTCTCTACTTGGGAAGCCTTCTTCGTGGATCGGCATGAGAGGGCGCTCGCCAGGCACGAGGAGGACGGCCCACCTCCTCCTAACTTCAACGAGGCCGGCCGTCGGCTCTGGTGGCGCGGTCGGACTCTCCAGAGCGTCATGGCCTATGACACTGCCGCCGACTCTAACCCCCGTCTGCGCTACCCTCAAGTCCAGCCCACGCGCTACCCTTAAGTCCAGCCCACGCGTACTCTCCAGAGGTTCAATTACGGTGACCCCGACGACGACAGCGATGACGGCGGCGGCGAGTACGACGACTACAGTGGCGAGTATTACAGGTGTAGGCAGGAGCATGACTAAATCACTCCAACATTCCGAAACAAGTTCGGCCGATTGTTACTTAATCTGGCCATGTATCTTAATTTTCAGTTCTTTTATGTATCTTAATTTTCAGTTCCAGTTCGGCCGATTGTTACTTAATCTGGCCATGTATCTTAATTTTCAGTTCTTTTATATATCTTAAAAAAGCCCCTTTAATGCATGAAATAAGTGTTTATTTATTTTAAAAAAATTCATGTAAAGTAAATATAAAAATCATTTACATGAATGGATAGATATTATTTTTCTAAAAATTATGATATATTATTCATATTTTTCTGAGTTGAAATGAAATAGATATGAATTTTCTAAATTCATATCATATTTTTTGAATTAAAAAAGGCCCTTTAATGCATGAAATAAGTGTTTATTTATTTTAAAAAATTTCATGTAAAGTAAATATAAAATGATTTACATGAATGGATAGATATTATTTTTCTGAAAATTATGATATATTATTCATATTTTTCTGAGTTGAAATGAAAAAGATATGAATTTTCTAAATTTCATATCATATTTTTTGAATTAAAAAAGCCCCTGAAATAAATGCCCCCCCTTTAACACCGGTTCCAGACAGGAACCGGTGTTAAAGGGGGGGCATTTATTTCGTTTCCCGCGCGCACCCCCCCCCTTTAACACCGGTTCCAGCCACGAACCGGTGTTAAAGGGGGGTAATAAATGCGCGCGGGAAACACACCCCCCCTTTAACACCGGTTCGTGGCTGGAACCGGTGTTAAAGGGGGGGGGTAATAAATGCGCGCGGGAAACCCCCCCCTTTAACACCGGTTCCAGCCACGAACCGGTGTTAAAGGGGGGGTATTTATTTCACCTTCCCCTTCCCCTTCCTTTCTTCCCCCACTGAGCCAGATCGATCTCCGTCTCGCCGCCCGACCCGCCGTCTCGCCGCCGCCGCTTCGGAGCTCCCCCGACCCGCCGTCTCGCCGCCGCCGCTTCGGAGCTCGAGGTCCGCCGCCCCCGACCCTCTCTTCCCCGCATCCTTCCCCTCCCTCTATGTCTCCACACGATCGACGGTGGCCAGGGAGGAGGCCGACGACGCGGGCGCAGCGGTGGCGCTGGAGGGCGGTGGCGCTGGAGGGCGCTGGCGGTGGCGGTGGAGGGCGGTGGCGCTGGAGGGCGCTGGCGGTGGCGGTGGTGGAGCCGGACGGTGGCGGTGGTGGAGCCGGGCGGTGGCGCTGGAGGGCGCTGGCGGTGGCGGTGGTGGAGCCGGGCGGTGGCGGTGGTGGAGCCGGGCGGTGGCGCTGGAGGGCGCTGGCGGTGGCGGTGGTGGAGCCGGGCGGTGGCGCTGGAGGGCCGTGGACTCGCAGTTGGCGAGGGCGCAAGGTTGGCGTGGCGAGGCCGTGGTCGGGCTCGGGCTTGGCGTCGGGGAAGTGCGGAGGCGGCGCCGTCGGCCCCGGTGGCGGCCAGGCGTCGCAGAAGGAGGTGTGGGGAGGGCCCCGGCGGCGGAGGTTGGGGCGCTGAGGACGAGCGGCCGGAGGGCGAGGCAAGGGCGCGGCGCTCGGCCCAGCGAGCTCATCGAGTGGCGACGGGAGAGGTAGACAGAAGCAGAGGCGAGGCGGACGGCCAGAGCGGAGGGAGGCCGCGGGCTCGCCGGCACGGGGCAACTATAGGGAGCTGGCGGGGTGGGTCGACGGCCTGGCGGAGGGGGTGGATGCAGGGGAGTTCGATGGGGAGGGTGCGGGTGACGCTCGGAGGTGGGAACCGGCGAAGCGAAGAGGGGAGATGCGGCAGGCTTGTTGAGCAGAGGGACAAACCCCAGGAACATTGTCGTTGTATCTTGTGATTGCTATATTAATATAGCGGGGCGCAAGCCTATTTCGAGGAGCCCTGACCATCTCGCTCTCTTCCCCGTGCAGGAGCGTCTCGCCGCCGCCGCTTCGGAGCTCGTAGGCCACGCCTCAACGCCGACGCCGCCCGCCGCCCGACAAGCCCGCCGCTAGCACCGCCGCCCGACGAGACCGCCGCATCCGTCCGACGAGCACCGCCGCCCGACGAGACCGCCGCATCCGTCCGACGAGCACCGCCGCCCGACGAGACCAACGTCACCCCACCGGTGAGCGCCACGTGTCTGCCACGTGTGTGATTGCTGACTCATCCTGATTAAAACTTGTTTGCTCGATAAATTGTACTACATGCATAGATTAAAACTTGTATACAAATTGGACCTCTGACTCATTTGTGTATTTATTTGTGTATTTTGGTATGAATAATATGTATATTTGTGTATGAATCCAAGTCCACTTGAATGTTTACACTCTTACTCTAGATAATATTATTGTTTTAGAAACTATGGATCCACTTAGTAGAAACCTTGAAGAAGAAGAAATAATGGAGAACATTATTGACGAGGACACCTCACAATATCTGAACTTGGAGGGACATGACGACGACAGCTCAAGTACTAGTCATGGAGAAGATGAAGACTCCGGTGAACGCAATTTAATGGTTACAAAGTCCGGCGAGGTATATGCATTGATTAAGCCTCAGCTGACTACCACCAACAATCTTCTTCTACATGTATTAATTAACGCTTCTTTCTTCTTTTAGCCCTCTGGATCGACCAGCCAGCAACCATCTTCTTCTACGAAAAATAGCAAGCGAGGCGCGAGCCAGCGGTTGAAAGATCGTGCAAAGTTCACGATCGAAGCAGTCCGTGTTGATGGCAGGCCGATGGAGCCCAAGAAGGCCGCAGACAAATTTATACGTCAGGCTGGAGTTCTTGTTAGGGACCAAATCCCAATCATAATTGAAAATTGGAATAAGCCAAAGAAGGGCGACGGTACCTTTGTCGATGACAGATCCAAAGAAACGCTTTGGAATTCGTTGTTGGTAAATTTCACCCTTCCGCCAGAGGAGGATGAAAACAACCCGGTTATAAAGGAAAAGGTCAAAGAGTGGACTATAAAGAAGATGGCTGAGGCTTTCCGCAACTGGAAGACAAAATTAAACAAATTTGTCAAAGCTCGCGAGACTCCAAATTTCGAAGACGCATATTATGCGAAGATAAGACCTCACTGGCCCGAATTTGAGACATATAAAAAAAGTGCTATAGCTAAAAAGAGGTCAGAAACCAATACGCTTAATGCCCTGAAGAAGGAATATCACCAGAGGACGGGGTCAGGTGGCTACATATCTCAGGGGCCTAAGTGGGAGGAAGCTGAGAGGGCCCTGCGCGAGAGAGGGATCACACCCCAGACAGATGGGTGGGACCTACGTGCAAAGACTTGGTTCTACGGAATCAGGGCAAGGTTGGACCCAGAAACAGGATTGTGTATCTTCCCAACCATCCTTGCCAAACCCGTCACTGAACTCATCACGGCATACGAGGAAACATCCGCCAGGATCTTCCATCCCGACAGAGAGAATGACCAGCTCACACGCGCCATCGGTAAAAAAGAACACCCTGGACATGCACGAGGCACAGGGGGTATGACGTGGAAGGATGGGTTTGCCGACTGGAGCGACTCTTACAGATGGCGCGGCAGAAAAGAAAAAGAGCGTACAGATCGGATGACACAGATAGAACATGCACTTGCGGCGCTGCAGACGCAAGTGAATGCACAACAGAGCCATCAAGCTACCGGCCCATCTCAGCGGCATGAAGAGCCTGCATTGGAAGCTGCCCGCGGCCCAGACTCTGCGCGGAAAAGCAGTGTGGTTTCCACGGAGAACGTGCAGCCAACGCTTGAAATGACGGGTCCTCGATACCCCGTTGATGAGATCACGGAGAGCGAACACGCTGAGCTGCATGTGAGATTAATGGGCTTATCCATTAAGGTGGCTGTCGGCTATGCCTTACCTCCTGTAGCTGGTGGAACTTACCACTGCCGACCGATTCCAGATGGCTATGCTATTGTCGGGGTGGATGAGGTTGTGAAGGAATATGAGGAAGCACAGCTTGACCATGCTACAGGTGAAGGGGAAACTCAACTCAAATTTGCAGTGAAAACAACCATTCTTTGGAAGAAGGAACACATTGTGCTTCCAAATTGGAGGTCACTGGCACCCCCGCCGTCTCCGCAACGTCAGCAGTCTGAGCCGCTTCAGCCATCTCCTGCGCGGCAGCCATCTCCGGCCCGTCAGCCATCTCCTGCGCGGCAGCCATCTCCGGCCCGTCAGCCATCTCCTGCGCGGCAGCCATCTCCGGCCCGTCAGCCATCTCCGGTGCTTCAGCCATCTCCTCAGCGTAAGCGGAAGAGCACTGCCACGAGGAGCATCAGTAGCACTGCCACAAAGAAATCCGCAGGAAACCGTACGCCAAAGAGTTCAAAAAACTACGTCCCGCAGCCTTCCGCCAAGCCATTGCCGGTTTTACCGTGGAATCGCAGCGACGAGGAGACCAATAGGATCTCGGGAGAACAGGTCAAGAAATTCTTTGCACCTAGACGGGCCGAGCCAAAGGAGAAAATAGATCCGGCGGTGGTGGAGAAGTTTTACAAAAATCTTTTGAAACCTGAAACCCCACTTGTGCCGGACTACGAGCGCCAGATTTTGAAGGCGGATGCAAGGCGCCGTAGGGAGACTGAAAGTAGCAGTCGTGAGGCACCCCAGAAAACAGTTCCCATGCTCGGAGAGCAGGAAAACCAAACATGCGCCCCGCTCCAAATGTTTGACAAACGGGACGCTCCTCCCGTAGATGATTACGAGGCAGAGCTACAAAGAAAGGCCAATGAGATGGGGATGACTTACATTGCATACTTGAACGTCATGGGAGACAACTTGCCCAAATGCGATGTCAACCCCATACAGCCATGGAAGTATGGGAAGAATCTAGTCAAGAAAGAGGAGCTCAAGAATCTACCAACAAAGATGCGAAAATTGCACAAGTGGTACCTTCATTTCTGCAAGACGAGAAAAGAAGAATGGATCACGGCGCATATAAGAGATCAGATTTTCTTGTGCGGAGACGACGCGATCGACTTCAACATTCAAGACTTGCATTTTCTATTCAATCAGAAGGAACTCGACAAATCTGCCATCAGCCTTTATTGTGTGTAAGTACTATTTCTATAATTTTTATCTCATCTCATTCACTTCATTAATTGCATGTATATATATATGCTCACCATATATGTATATACTATTATGCAGGAAAAAGGTTATGGAATAAATGAAAGGAGGTCCTTTTGACATTGGGTTCGTTGACCCAAATAGAGTTCATGAAGAAGTGGTAAGAGACAAACCCGGGCAAACAGAAGATTACTTGCTAAAGTCTTTACTGAGACAACAAACCAAAAGGGAAATAATATTGCCTTACAACTTCTCGTGAGTACTGTTACCCTCTCTCTTGTACACATTCTATTTCGGCTTACTCGATGTTAAGTGTAACTGATGATGAGTTATGCGTGCGTAGGTTCCACTTTATTCTGCTAGTCATTCAACCCGACTCAGGAAAAGTCCTTGTCATGGACTCGTTACGAAAAGAAAAAGAGCTATGGGCAGACTTTAGAGAGATGCTCCAGAGGTAATTTCAATCATATTATCGCACTAGATCGGCAACTTTCGTGACAATAAGTAATTAATTACTCCTTTATCCATTTTCTTTGTCGGACAGGGTTTGGAAAATGTTCACGGGCAGGGCCGTGGGTGAATGGTCAGAAGAACTAAAATTTGTAGACCAAAATGTAAGTAATACTAGCTAGCTTCCAATTCCATTATATCATGCTTTATTGATTATTATTTTGATTGAACTCTCTATTCTCGTAAAGTGCGCGCATCAGGGACACGGCAATAACTTATGTGGGTACTATGTTTGCGAATTCATTCGCAACACGATATGTGCGACAGGCCAAGCCGCACTAGAACAACTTAGAGTAAGTAAACAAAGTCCACAACATTATTTTATTACCATCAATTGTGTTGAGTTTGATTCTTATATATATATTGACGGCCCATTCTTCATATATATTCAGATCGAACGGATGCGGGACCAACTCCTACCATTTGAACGCATACGAGCCATTCAAGAGGAATTGGCGGGTTCATACTTGATGAGGTCGTCACGCCTGGCGGAGAACTCTTTAGATATCCACCAAAATGAACGATGACGATGTATGTGCCGATGACGATGTATGTGCCGATGACGATGTTTGTGTATAATAATAGTTGCTTAATTATTCATGTACTCGTATGTACCGATGACGATTTATAAGTATACCGCTCCCGATCAATTTCCCCTCACTCCCCCCCCCTCCCGCAGAAATACGCCCAGAACGGGGCAGAGGCAGAAGTCTGCCGCGGCAGAGATTTAGGCCGTTTTCCTGCCGCGGCAGAGTTCTGCCGCGGCAGGAAAACGGCCTAAATCTCTGCCGCGGCAGAAGAACCTTTAACACCGGTTCCAGATACGAACCGGTGTTAAAGGGGGGGGCCTGAGGCCTGCGGCAGCCCCACGTGCGCCACCCTTTAACACCGGTTCGTATAAGAACCGGTGTTAAAGGGGCCCCCCCTCTAACACCGAACCCTCAACAGCGGTTGGGGAACCGCTGTTAGAGGGCCCTCCCAACCGGAGTTAAAGGGGGGCTCTGCACTAGTGACAAGTTCCTCTGATACTGCAATAACAGCTCTTCTTAAGGATCTGGGTAATGAGTTTGCTCTCAAAGATCTTGGAGACCTTCATTATTTTCTGGGTCTTGAGGTTCACAAACAACATAATGGTCTTCTATTGAATCAAGAGAAATATGCTACTGATCTTCTGAAACGTGTAGGCATGCAGGATTGTACACCTTGTCCTACACCTCTGTCCACTACTGACATTTTGTCATTACATGATGGCGTTCCACTTGGCTCTGAGGATGGCACCCACTACAGGAGTATTGTAGGACCGCTTCAGTACTTAACATTGACACGACCGGATCTGTGTTTTTCAGTTAGCAAGGTGTGTCAGTTTCTTCATGCACCTACTACTACTCATTGGATAGCAGTAAAAAGAATATTGAGGTATATTCAAAATAGACGTACAGTGGGACTTACTTTCTGTCAATCATCATCCACACTTCTTAGTGCATATTCAGATGCTGATTGGGCTGGAGACTTAGATGACAGGCGCTCTATAGGAGGTTTTGCTATTTTCTTTGGTTCCAATCTGATATCATGGAGTGTTAGGAAACAGCCTACAGTATCTCGTTCTAGTACCGAGGCTGAGTACAAAGCTCTAGCTAATGCTACAGCTGAGCTCATCTGGGTTGAGGCTCTTGTCAGAGAATTGGGTGTTACACTTCATGAAAGACCTACTCTCTGGTGTGATAATCTTGGTGCTACTTTCTTATCGGCAAATCCAGTGTTTCATGCTCGGACTAAACATATTGAGATTGACTTCTATTTTGTTCGGGAACGAGTTGCTAAGAAACAGCTTGATGTCAGGTTCATCTCCGGCAAGGATCAGATTGCTGATGGTTTTACTAAACCACTATGTCCAAGAAGCTGAATGAGTTTATACGTAATCTAAATCTTTCCATGCTTTAGATTAAGGGGGACTGTTAGACATAATATTTTCTATTGTTGGATATTTAGTATAACTATTTATTGGATATTTGGTATAGAGTAGTACTCTACCCAAACTCCTTTTTCTTCTCTTGTACCGAGCCACCACAGGGGCTTTTTCTGTGCATATAACACGTATACGATGCCCCTCAGAAGGGTTACGCGTCGCTTTCAACCACATACGAAACTTAACAATGGGCATTGAGGAAATTGGCCAATACGTGACACTATGGAGACAACTCCAGAACATCAACCTCAACAACCAGCCTGATCAGCTCGTGTGGAAATGGAACTCAAGCGGCATCTATTCAGCGAAATCCTGCTACCTTGCCTTGTTCCAGGGATCTACAAGCCGCCATGCCTGGAAGCTTATATGGAAAACTTGGGCATCCCCACGTGTCAAGTTTTTTCATTGGCTTGCCAATAAAGACAAGTGCTGGACTACTGAGAGATTACGGCGACACGGTCTAGACCATCATCCACGGTGCTTTCTCTGCGACCAAGAGCCGGAATCTATGCAGCACCTGCTCCTAGCCTGCCTCTTCTCGCGGCACGTCTGGCATGACACTTTGGCCTTGCTGCGTATTCCCTGCAGGCCACCTGAGCTTGAGCCATCTATGCATGATTGGTGGGTCGCTGCTGTCCAAGCCACCCCCAAACAGATGCGCAAAGGCTTGGCCTCCGCGACGCTCCTCGGCTGGATGCTCTGGAAGCAACGTAACGTCTGCGTGTTTGATGGCGACAGACCTTCCGTTCCCCAGCTGAATAGGAAGATTAGAGAAGAAGCAGCGCTATGGGCCTGGTGCAGCCGGCTTGCGCGCCATCATCCCTACATATTGAGATGTCCACTGATAAGTTTAAAACGTACCCTGTAACCTGCACCTTTAGGTGCTATTGTAACTGTTGAACCTTTTTTGCAATGAAAAGAAACACAATGTTATTGTGGTTTCCCCAAAAAATATGGTAAGGTCTGACAATCACCAAGGTATACATAGGAGGAAATGATTTTGCCTTTCTTAGATGGCCGAGAAACAACTGCTTTTAAAGCCGACACAAACAACAAAGTGATGATAACATCTTCGCCAAACGGTTATATATATTGAGCAAGAGACCATTTTTCGTGTATGAGAGCTGCTATTCGCACGACAACCGGACGATTTATGTACGATCCTTGCCATCTCACCATCTATCATCCATAGGCCATAGCTATGACAAAACTGATGCAAACCACACACACTGATGAGCGTACAGGGATCGGACACGCAAGTGTCGTGTGTATAGCTTTTTCTTTTCTATGTCGAGTGGAAAATAGTCGCCCACATGCAAACCATTTCTATTGGCATCCTTTCGTAGTTAAACCTGAAGATAGTCTTTTCTTCTGGTCCAGTGAATAGTCTCCTGCAAGAGAAAAACACTAGTACGCCGTTACAACCAATTTACATCACATACTCCCTCCGTCTCCACGAAAGAGTGAATGTACTTTCAGCTTTCTCGGAAAGCTAGAATTTTCAAAAATTTGACCGAGTTTACAAAATATAAACATATTTATTAAACCAAATAGCATGTTTTACTGGTTGCGATTTGGTGCTTCAAGATTTGTGATGGAATGTTTCACCAAGTTTCGCCGTGTTACGGAAAGAGAACTTCATAAGAACTGCACGAGTTGACAGGCAATGAAACACACTGCACAAGTGCGCCGCTTCCTTTACAAAATGGAAGAAATAGAGAACATTGGCATAGTAGAAAAGTGTTAAAAAATAATTTCCGAAGGAGTACATAGTAGGAGTATGAACTAGCAACCCCAATGTGATTACTTAAACACAACATTTTGAACGGCAAATCGTCATTGGAACTGTTTGCCGATCACAAATAAAAAATTACAAAATAACAACGTTTCAACACAATTGATTTCTCATCCCGTACAAACATAACTTCACCAGTTAGCTGTATTCAGCTGGTTGATTACACGTTTACACCTAAAACTCCATATCGGTAAATATAGGCACATACCAGTGCCATGACTTCCATGCAATGGATTATGGCACTCGCACACACAAATTTAGCCACATTTTCCACTGACAAAATCACGAATGTATAGCCCCATAAAAGCGCGCTTGCACGAAAGGCACGCCGAACGCGGGAGAAAGAGCTCTGGGTAAATTTAGTGTGAAAGCACAGCACACGCTGGCGTTCCCACTCGTCGCCATCCGCCGTATAAAATGCCCACGCCCTATACCTTCTCCACTCCCCCCATGCACTGCGTGCGCCTCCTCGATCGATCTTCCCCTCCATCCTCCTCAGCCACCTCCTCCACTACGACAACCACGTCGCCCCTCTTTCTCTCGATCTCTCGACAGGACAAGCAATGGCGATGACAATGGCCGACTACGACGGGGGTAATGTGGACGACATCGTCCGCCGGCTGCTGCCGCGGGAAATCTTGGCGGACGTGGGCATCGTCGTGGCAGCCCCGCCTTCTTCGTGCGCCGTGACTAGGCGCCGCGGAGACGACCACGCCGCGGCCGTCATGGAGGACATCGCCGCGCACCTCGTCGGCATCCTCGGTCTCGACGCTGCGAGGGAACGTCAGCGTGCCCCGCCTCCACATCTGCGACACGTCCACGAGCAGCACCACCGTGCTGGGATGGGGAACGGAAGCAGGCTGGCCCCTGTAGCTGTAGGCGGCGGCCCCGGGCCCGGAGGAGCCGCGCGTCATGCACCACCGGCTTCCTGCTGGAACGGGACCGCGCCGCGTGTCCCGAGGTTTGAGATGGCGGCCGCGACGAACAGTCATCCTCCGGTGAGGTGCCACGGCACCGGCGTGTTCCTGCCGCGCGTGGAAGGCTACGTGCAGCAGAACAGAGCATCATCAACATCTCCCAGCCCCAATCCCAGGACGGGTAAGAATTGTTAATTGCCGCCGTGCGTTTCCTTGATTCCTTTTTACGGCAGCGGGAGCTTGTCTCCACGGTGGCGACACGACCGGACGGCCATGGCGTCAGTCTGATCAAATCTACATGCATTGCATGCAGGTGCGAAGCCGCCACGGATGCAGAGGAGGGATGCCGCTATCATGGACGCGATGCGGCAACAGCAGCAGCTGCTACAGCTGCGCGCAATGGCGGCGGAGATGGACCGGCGGCAGAGGGAAGCGTTCGCCGCGGCGTTCCAGTTCCATGGCTGCCCCGCGATCGCACCGCCGGAGCAATGGACGTACTGATATAGCACTACAGTATATTGTTTGTCGTAGGAGAATAAAATCGGACGGCCAGGATTGTTGGCAACTTGTTTTGCTTCGGGTTTATGCTAGACTGCCTCAGTTACTCGATGAAGTACAAATTACAATCGAATAAAGGTGATTTACTTTTTCGAAGGAAGTCAAGCATGGTGTACTAACATTTAAAAAGTTAGAATAAAATTTAAGAGTATTTTATACAACTTTAATATTTCAAAATTCTACGAAAATAGGGAAACAAAATTCACGTGCTCATAGCTTTTATAGTGGAGAGTAACATAGAGTAATATCATGCAGGCGTGAAGATATATGATTCTAGCTCATGTTACAATCTTCTTACTGGATACGAACGACCTATGTGTACAATTATGCAAGGCTTTATTTATTAGGTCATAGACTCTTTTTTTGGAAGTACTACGTAACCCTATCATTGGAGTATTACGTAACCCTAACATTTCTCTCTTTATTAATTATTTGTCATCTCGGTTTTTTTGGTTTCATGAGATGTCTGCTATCACTAATTTTACTCCAATATCAGAGGTCTAATTAAGTAATAAGGACGACATGACAAACACCCATGCTACCACGTCATCAATACTTCGACAAATCACCTATGTATTGGTAGATCGCCGTAGGAATATGCATAGGGAAAAAATCGGCATACGCCTTATAAACCAAAATCAATCTATAAAGAAACACGGGAGAGATTGGATTTGGATCATACCAACAAACACGCATGAGTGAGTATGGATGTTGGTGAAGACATTGATGCATATCCCTGTAATTAGGCGTATCACTCCTAGTTGCGAGGATGTTTCACTTCTTGTTCGATGATGGAAAGCACGATTCCTCCACGTGTATCCATGCGTACGGAGTCACCGATCATGCAGGGCTTCATTGCCCATGACAAAGAACTACATGATTACTCGTACAACCTTATAGCGCATGGTGGACAACAAGGGAGATATGTAAGAGAGGGGAGCAACCACCAAGGAGGAATTGTGTGTTATGGGCCTGTCCATGCCCCTCCTTATATAGGAGGGAGGGACGAGGAGGCTCCTAAGGCTGCAATAGACCTAGGGATGAAGACCAAGGAGGGAGGGGTGGCACCTAGAAACCCTAGACATGACACCTTTCATCTCCCCCTGAAGGGAATATGCCCTAGAGAAAAATAATAAAAGTTTTCTGATTGTCATATCCCAATAAATTCGTAATAGTTCATATTGTGCTATAACTGTATCAAGTGGAAACATTGATACAAGTGTGATATGAAACAAAAGTCCCTAATAGCCTCTATTCATATTAGTTCGTTGGTCAATCGATGATCAAGGTTTCCTGATCATGTTGGTTCTTTGGCACCAGTTGACAACGAGTTCATATCATTGGTGAATGATGTGATGGGCATTTCTGAAAGATTGCGACACGATCAAGTCATGAAGTTCATCATTGCAATAGTCAGAAACAAAGTCTTCTTCTCCTTAGACCGTGATATCATATTAATCACTATCTCTCGAGGCTGCTCTGACTGCATCAAATGTCACTTAGTGAAATGGTGATTATAAAGATGCATGTTGGGTATCCCGAGGAACAGGTTGAGGCCTATGCATCAATACCAGGATTCACCTAGTGACGGGTAAGATATGTTTAGGCCGACTTGGTGAGATCACATCCATAATGTTGCAACATGTGAGTAGGTCAAAGGGATGTAATATCGCGGTAACAAGTGAAACAGTACTTGTCGGTAACGAGATTGAACAAGGTATGGTGATACCTAACTATCGAATCTCGGACAATTAGTATCAAATAAACAAAGGGAATTGGACTCGATGTTTACGGTTCAAATGGCATCGTCATCTGAATGTACAAGGATCATCGTGGGCATCCCGGTCCCGTTGTTGATCATTGATGGAGATCATGTATGTGCCATTCCCGAGTAGTGAGGGGATCCACTTAAGGGTACGATGAGATGGAGATCATCCATAAGTTGGAATCATAGTAGAGAAAGAGAACCGGAATTGTTTTGTGGAGAGAGATCCGAAGTTGTTCGGAGAAAGAAAGGAAACTGGAAAAGTTCCATGAGGGGACCGGAATTGTTTCAGAAAGTTACGAAGTTATTCGAAGGATATCGAAGGGGAACCGAAAGGTGTTTCGGGTCAAATCGGATTTTTTAATATGTATTTACATATTAATTAATATTAAATGTAATATTAAAATCTAATTTGAATGGGTATTCCACTAATGGGCCAAACTTTCTAGGGGAAAAGGGATCATGACGGAAAAACCACAAGAGGGGAAGGGCCCATGTGCCTAGGGCTAGGGTTTGGGCGCCCAGGGTTGCTCCCCTTGGCCGACGGCTAGGGTTAGCGTTTGGGGGCTCCCTAGGGCTTCCCCCTTCCCTTGGATGCCTCTCCTTGCTCCCCTTGGCCTCCTTAGGGTTTCCTTGGTGGGGGGTAAGGGTGCCCTCTCCCTTCCCATATATAAAGCCCCCCTTAGAGGAGGAGAGGCACACAACACACAATTGGATCCCATGAGTTGGGAGCTATCCTCCTCCTCTATGTGCCTCCTCTCCAATCTCTCTCTAGTTGTCTCAACGCGTTGGCACGATCCAGGACTGTTCGTGCAAGAGACGATGCACCTGCAGCATGGCCTTGCGCTGCGGGGATTCCACGCCGGATATCTACTTCCGCACTCCCGACGGGATCGGGGAGACGGAGGTCACTTGGGGCACTTTGGATGTCGTGAGCCGGACTGCTACACGGTGATGGAGCAAGGGCTACCTGTGACGAGCTTCACGACCTTGAGGTCGGCTACGAGGACGACTACTTCAACCATGTTACCCTCAGAACGTTAACTGCTTTCGGACTACAACGGTATGTATCTGAAACCAAGTCATTAGTGTATTACTAATAGATAGATCTTGGGCAGTCAGGGCGATCCGATATAGGAAATATTTTGTTTTCTGCACAGGAACCCCACTAGTGGTACCAGAGCCGAACTATGCATAGTGGTGCTATACGGCCAGTACACACATGAGTTGTGTAGGCATTGATCCTATAGTTTTTACCCTTCCACGTGTACTTGTTTATATCGTAGTATTGTTTGATGAACCGACCCAGACCGACCTTACGCATACTCTAACGTGAGACCGGTTCCACGCTCGATATACGTCTTGTTTCGTATAAGTGGCTAGCGGGTGTCTGTCTGGCGAGGATCGATCTCGTCAATGCCCATTGTTATGAGCTTGGGTTTTGAAGAAGATGGGGGTGCTGGAGATCGCGGAACGGTTAACAGACAAGCAACCAGGGGACACGAGATTTACCCAGGTTTAGGCCCCCGGAGGGAAAACCCTACTCCTGCTTGTCTGCTCTTGATTACGGCGGAACCGAAAGTTACAGGAGTGCGTAGATGCAATATGTCGTGGAGGTGTGTATACGGTGGTATGAGAGGTCCTAGATCTAGATTTGGAGATCTATTGCGGCGTCTATTGTATCGTAGCGACGTGCCCTCCTCGTTAGACCTTCCTAGCCTTTATATATGGGTAGGCTAGGTCTCAGGTGCCAATAAGAGTAGGTTACAAGTTGTATTCAAATTCTAGTCTTGAGGTTTCCTTGTCTTGTGCGCTTGGGAGTTCGTGTCCATATAGGCTTCATAGCAGCCGAAACGTCATAGGCATCATGGACCCTGGCAGGTCATCGAGTGGGCCTTCCGTTGGGCTGGACCAGGTAGGCTAACATCGGGTACATGTAGGACATATCCATGTCAGTAGCCCCCGAGTGTCCATCCTAAACGTAGATTCGGGTGGAGACTTAGTTGCCCTTGATCCTTGTATTTTGATGTCGGAGTCGAAAGTTGTGTCGAGTGCGAAGCACTTCACCCAAAAGTTCATAGGGTGCGCGCTCAGCGCTCCCTATGGGAGTAGCCCCCGAGTGTCTGTTAGAGTCGTAGACTCGAGCAGAAACTTATAGTCGTCAGTTGCGTGATATGGTGATCTGGAAGTTCTTCGGATGACCTTACAAATGTCCTGAATGCCTTCATTTTTTCGAGTGCGCGACCAGCGCTCCCTATGGGAGTATCCACCGAGTGTCTGGCGGAGTCATAGACTCAGGCAGAGACTCGAGTCTTCTATCATCCAGTGGTAATTGGCAATATCGTGGGCGTATCGCTGACCCAGAAGTACATCGGGTGCGCGACCAGCGCTCCTGATAGGACTAGCCCCCGAGTGTCTAGTCGAGTCGCATACTCGAGTGGAGACTCATGCAAGGAGAAACCACTGACCCAAAAGTGCATCGAGTCAGAGTCTCACACATAAGGAGCCAGGAGTTGATGTAGCGGATGAAGTCGACGCGGTTGCTTCTGTCGGATGCGCGGCCAGCATCGCGTCTGTCGGGTGCATGGACAGCGTTGCGTCTTTGTAGGCTGCAAAAAACATGAAGAATTGTGAAGTACTTGTAGCTTGTAAAGAATAGTTGTTTGTCGGCTTGTAAGGTAAAATTCTGGTGCCGATCGAGTCAATACTTTTGCACTGTATGCTAGGCCTTTTCGTTAGCCTGATTACCCTTAGTCTCAATACCTTGTCGAGGCACTCGGAGTTTAAGGATTCGACGGTCAGGCAGAATCATCTAATCGGGCTGTTGCGTTTGAGGTGCTCGAGTGCATGGAGCCGATGGCATATTAGGTTACTCGAAGAGGGCGCAGCCCCCGAGTGTTTCGAGTGCGATTTAAAAAGGAAATCAGCTCTAAGTAGAGGGAAAGTTAGCTTTGTTGGTTGTCGTGAAGAAGTTGACGCGGTAGCGGGTCACGCGATGGATGTATTCGACGCGGTGGACCACGGTCATAGCAGCGACGGTTTCCTGGGGTCGATGGCGGCAGCGACCTCCGCATCCGAAGATTATCACAATCGAAAATCGCATTAGGTCGCCATATACGAAGGATGCAGCGGGTCACCGCAGCCGAAGGCCACAGCGGGTTGCTGGAGCCGAAGGCCACGGCTGGTCGCCGAAGCGGAGGGAGCCCCGAGCCCTCGAGTCGTTGAAGCCGAAGATCATAGCGGATCGCCGCAGTCGAAGACTGTAGAGGGTCGCGGGAGTCGAAGGAGCCCCCGATTCGCGGTCGCTGAATCCGATAGTGGTAGCAGTTTATCGCAACCGAAAATCATAGCAAGTTGGCGTTGTCGGAGCCGATGGCGAAAGTGAATCGCCGGAGCATATGAAGTAGTTGCATCATATAGTTCTTTTTAATTGACCATACGTGCATCAACGCAGGCAATTATCGCTTCGGCTGCCAAATCCATATCCATACGTAACTGGTATTCATCGTGAAGGCTTTGATTGATTTGATCCTGATATATAGTAGATGTAGATGCATGCAACGATAGGGAGTAGCTTTGACAGCTGCTGCGGCTTCTAAGATCTGACCGCATGCATGTAGGGATGTTAGCTGCCTTTTTCCTTGCTAGAGAACACGATGATGACTTGGGTAGCCCGTGTGTCGGCCGACCGATGTGACCCTGTTGCTGAAATTTGACCCATGTGATTCCACGTGACGTCTTGCTGCACGGGTAGATTAGAACAGCTGAGTTCCTTTTACTTTTCGTTTGTCTTCTACACTAACTCAGATCTATCAATTCTGATCTGTCCCAACGAGTACTTGAATGGAAAGACAGCTCCTGTGATGACTCGACGAATTGCTCGCGGTCGAGGAAGGCGCGTGTTCTCTGCTTGACGTAGATTACTTGTCGATGATGCATGAGTACTCAGGAACGTCCAGCGAAAGTTCGAACCACGTGGCTCATTTGCCCGACAGATGTACACGAGAGGTGTAGTCAACATAGAGTCCCTGTACGTAGTTGCAGATCATTGACCATCAAATCTATTCTGATGTCGAGGGAGTCAGAGGCGGGCGCGAGGCGTTGATCCCTCAGATCGGCGGATCGCTAATCGCCAAGGTTGATAGGGCCACCATCCATGAATGAGTCCTACTCGCGGCGTGGGAGTCGTAGTAGATCTGTTTCCCAAAAACAGACGAATCGTAGATCGCTGGTGATGGAACCGTCACGACCGCACAATCAGCGCCCCCAATTCCCACAGACGGCGCCAATTGACGAGGATCGATCTCGTCAATGCCCATTGTTATGAGCTTGGATTTTGGAGAAGATGGGGGTGCTGAAGATCGCGGAACGGTTAATAGACAAGCAACCAGGGGACACGAGATTTACCTAGGTTCAGGCCCCGGAGGGAAAACCCTACTCCTGCTTGTTTGCTCTTGATTACGGTGGAACCGAAAGTTATAGGGGTGCGCAGATGCAATCTGACGTGGAGGTGTGTATGCGGTGGTATGAGAGGTGCTAGATCTAGATCTGGAGATCTATTGCGGCGCCTATTGTATCATAGCGACGTGCCCTCCTCGTTGGACCCTCCTAGCCTTTATATATGGGGAGGCTAGGTCTCAGGTGCCAATACGAGTAGGTTACAAGTTGTATTCAAATTCTAGTCTTGAGGTTTCCTTGTCTTGTGCGCTTGGGAGTTCATGTCCATATAGGCTTCATAGCAGCCGAAACGTCATAGGCGTTATGGACCCTGGCAGGTCGTCGAGTGGGCCTTCCATCGGGCTGGACCAGGTAGGCTAACATCGGGTATCCGTAGGGCATATCCATATCACTGTCTCTCTTATAATAGCCGATATAGCATTTAAAACAGAGAGCCCCGAAAGGCGTGTAGTAGAGACAAATGTATGGATGTATGTTGTGGTTGGAAAGTTCTTAGATTTGAAACGATTCTATTGCGAAAGCCCTAACAACCACGTAAAACTTGCAATAGATAAAGTAGAGGCGTCTAACTTTATTTTGCAGGAGGGAATGTGATTTGATATGGTCTTGGTCGTGACGAAGGTAAAGTACTTTACTTTTATCTTACTAAGTTTTGTAATAATAGTCATTGTTCTGATGGACGATCTACTGGTGGTGTCATGGACTTGGCATCAAACCGGTGGCAAGATGGAGATCATGCCGGAGCGTTCGATGGAGTCAAGGTGCGAGAAGGACCATATCATATCACAAATATACATGTGATGTTGATAGCTGTTTTACATCTTATTGTGTGCTAGTATTAGATACACAATGGTAGCATAGATAAGATGATCCCTATTAATTCTAATGATAGTGTTCTCCTTGTGTGTGAACCACCAAGAAAGTTCTTTGGTATGAGGCAGGCCGTGACGATCGGGTGTCAAACATACCTATATTCGCATATAGTGGGTGCAAGCGTTGCACTGCAATATATACAAGTTTGAATTGGCGAGCCTAGCATGTGTATACATGGCCTCGAAACACAAGAGATCAAAATATCGAGCATGAGTCACATGGATGATGTGATTCACATTGGAGAATGTCTACCTTTGAAGCTATGTTATCGGCTATGACGATCGGGGGTTGCATAGTGAATTAGGATCGTGTGATCACTGAAATTGTCTAGGGGATGACTGTTTCAATGGGAGCTCAATTATGAATTAAACTCATATTATAAACTAAGTCTAGATGTCTATTTGCAAATTTATCTTAGTAGATCATGGCCTATCTCATTGAGTTCCATCGCGACCATGAGAAATTTCTTGCTTGATATGCAACTTAACAGAAGGGTCTAACTTCATAGATTAATACCCATGCCTGAGGAATATCCTCGTAATAAGATGATCTTCTCTTCTTGATATAATAACCATTAGGAGATAGTCCGATGACTCCACAACATTTGTGTTTTCTCCATTATCATCCAATAAGCCATTCTCCATTCGGTGGAAAGTTGGGCTGCAATTTTGTATTCTATAAAATCAAGCACATAAAGTATGCACCGTTGGATGAGTTTTCCTCCATGATGGATGAAAACAGAATATTTGGAGAGTCACTTAGAAATATTGAATTGGAGTTGAGAAATCTTATATAGAGGGGCTTGATTGTAATGGAGGTCATGGATGAAAAGGGTATATGTAAGACATACAAAGTTATAAATGTAATTCTTGCAAAACTCGTTGCAGTTTACAAAGTATTGGATACTTGTCCCATTTTATGAAAACGTGACGGTATGTTTGAGAATTTCTAGAAATGAGGCAATGTGGTTTTATGATGGCAAGCAAACTAGTTGATGGCCGACATCACTCCTTTCCTCAAAGATTATCATTTAGATTAGTGGACTTGAATAAAAATTTATAATCCCTGTTTGTCTGCCTTGCTTTTGGCAAGACGATTATTCATATGAATAAGTTACAAGTCAGTTGTATTGTTCTTATGAGTAATACCTTTATGGTCATATTATGATTATAAATGAGTTATTCTCATCACTATGTTAATGATAATAGGTTAAGCATTTATAAAGGATTAGAATGCTAAAATATATCCAAAGTTTAATAATGACATGACACTATTGTTTAAGTCATGATGGTTATTGCATGTTTATCATTCTTAATGAAGATCGGGGTCTTAGATATTTGATCTAGAGACTTTGCAAAACCATGCCTCGTTTGGCGAAGTGACTGAAACTCTGCATTCTGGTAAAACGGTGATATGCGAAGAAATGTTGAATTTTATATATAGTGATGTATCAAATTTTCAACAAATAGTAGAAATCATTATTTCATTGTGGACTTAAGTGAATAGGTGTATTTACTTAATGAAACTAAAGTTTTGAAATGATTAGAATTGTTCAAATGAGTTCAAAACAAATTGGGATATACAAGAATACAAAGTCTTTTTGATTTGATCAATATGACTAAAGTATTTAAGTTAATATTGGCATAAAAGGACTTGTGAAAGATGTTTCACAAATTATGATAATTGGACAAATTGTGTTGATCTGTCTAAACATCATAATCATTATGTATTAGATACATATGGTCTAATATTATCTCTTATCAGGGTTATAGTTATCATTTAGAGTTAAATATATAAATAAGAAAACACTCATTTGAAACACAAAGGAACATCTAAAGATTCATGGAAATAACACCATAAGAGTTATGGCACGTTCGAGTTTTTAGATATTTTTCGATGATTTGAAAACGTGACGAATAAACAAGTCTTTGTAGTGTATTCTTAGGAAACTATGAATACATTTTCCACAAAGGTCAAACCTACTATTCTTAGGAAACTATGAAGCCACGAGGTGCAACACTTGGGGCACTTTGGATGTCGTGAGACGGACTGCTGCATGGTGATGGAGTAAGGGGTGACCTGCGAGGAGCTTCGCGACATTAAGGTCGGCTATGAGAATGACTACTTCAACCACGTTTCCCTCGGAACGTTAACTCTTTCTTACTACAAGGGTATGTATCCGAAACCTCTCGGTCGTTACTTCATTACTAATAGATAGATCTTGGACAGTCAGGGCGATCTAACGTAGGATTTTTTTTGGTTTTCTGCACCAGAACCCCAGCAGGGAGAAACCACCAAGGAGGAATTGTGTGTTATGGGTCTGCCCATGCCCCTCCTTATATAGGAGGGAGGGACGAGGAGGCTCCTAGGGCTAAAACATACCTAGGTATGAAGACCAAGGAGGGAGGGGTGTGGCACCTAGAAATCCTAGCCATGCCACCTTTCATCTCGTGCCCCAGTTGGGGTTCCCCAATTTGTGCTTCCCCTCAAGGCCCATGCGCATGGCACATATTTTCAATAAATAATGTGTATTATTTCTATCAAACACTTTTCTATGCCACTAGAACACTTTTGGTACTCCTCCAAAACTATTTTGACTTTTTGGAACTCTTCTGGTTTCTCTGTGAAACTATTTCCATTATCATGGAACTATTCCGATGATGTTTTCTCATACTCCTATGATACTAGTACTCAAAATACTAATGACTCATTAAGCATGTGGCTGTAGGTTTGGTAATGCAGAGACATGATCCAAAACTATTTTCCATTTATAACCAACAACGTGACCTGGATTCCCATTATGGCTCCTATGCACACACAAATATAATCGAACAAAGCTTCATCTTAATAAAGTGATAATACCTTTGATTCACGCTATTGATGAAAACCCTAGGTGAGACTTTGGCATCCTCATGATTAAACACCTTGATTACTATATACCTGTTATCCTTGTTACAATTTCATTATATTTTCTCGTTATGTATTCCAATGTCCTTGTAATCATCATCACAATATGTCTGCACAGACGAATAGGTGACATGATAATATCGAGAGGTCCTAGAGCATATCTCTCCTTTGGTAGGAGGATCAAGTTTGGGATCTTGATCTATCTAAGTTCCTAGACACACCTTCTGGTGCACTTGAAGATCACTATTATGATCACCCTATAACATGTAATGTTTGATGACAATCACAATACACCTTCCAGTGTGAGAGCACTCAAAATTCTCATGATCTTAGGACTAAGGCATAAGACAGCAACATGATGATAATACTAGCATCATGTGACAAAATGATTTCGTAACATATCAAGATTTGGGTTGGTTCAACATCCTTATTCTTCTAATAGGATGCTCTTATTGCTGATGGCATCCTTTTTACCATAATAAGGTCATGATCATAAAAATGTGATAAAAAAAATGGCATCCTTGTTACCATAATAAGGTCATGATCAGGAAAATATGATCAAGAAACGACACATGAGCTAGTCCTAGAGGCGGGACTAATAAGTACAGCTTGGTGTTTATCTCTCTACACGAGGTTGAGCCTATGGTTTTTTTCCAATCTCATATTCAAGAATTACAAAAATTATATCATAAGAAAATAACATTAATAATTAACATGGAAATGAATAATACTCCCTCCGATCCATAAAAAGTGTCGGGTGTTTAGTTCATTTTAGTCAAAAGTTAAACTAAAGCCCTGACACTTATTATGAATCAGAGGGAGTAACATTTATTATTGGCTCTAGGTCGTATTTCCTTCGATCAATCGCATGGTACATCTGTTGTTGCATTTAAGCGCATCACATAGAACACTAGCTTGATACCTTTCCCCTAATGGCATGGGTGTGCCGAGCATAGTATTTACTCTCAAGTCACTGGCCGAGCCAGGATTTAACCAAGGAAGGTTGTATGGCTACACTAGTACTTTTCACGGAAGTCAATCATTGTAATGGTTGCTCTTTTACACATAATTCTAGGATAAACCTCACTACCAAATATGACACGTGTAAGATCTCGAGCCAAATAAATATGAGTAGTTGAAGGCAAAGAAAATCATGCGGTCCAATAAATTTTTAGCTAGCCTGACTTAAACAGAATAAAACTTTTGATTACCGCACAATCAATCCCTCCCAATCCTACAAAACAAGATTCTTGGTCATAATTTAATCACACCGATGAACATTAGTCCAAGGGAGAGATAACGGATTTTAGTGGTCCAGATGGGGGAGATGGTCCGTCCAATTACCCTAGTTCAACCCCCAAGGTGATTTTGTGTCTTGTAAGTGAGATATTAGTTGCATCTTCCGTGTGTTGTATATCTCCCCATCAAATATGATGCAATAACATCTCATTAGTATCCACATCATATATTTTTCAGCATGTCTTGGATTTTTGTCCCTCTATTCCATTTGCTTATCAGTATGTGACTTTTGTACATCGAAGTGTCGTTCGTGTCATCATGTGTATTAGGCATAAAAACTTTACATAAGAATGGTTCAACGACCAACTAAGACTTCGATAAAGCGTCTTGGTAAGAAGAGTGCAGCGTCAACTCATCATAAAAAACAAGTGTAGTACACTCATCGAGGCCGAAGTACTTCCCCAAAATGAAGGAGGAATGTCGATTTAGCTACGACATCACAACCAAAACTAGAGTCAAGAGGAAGAGTAACAAGGGGTCTCATATAAAAGCATGACAAGGAGATAAAAATGTGAACTAGGGCCAAGCAAACAAAAGCAAAACCATTACCTATAGTCTACAGAGAGTGGTGCATACCTCTCAGCAGTGAATCTAACACCAATATTGTCAGTGTTTTGACCTAGAAATATTGATTATGTGGAGAAGTGCGGAGATATATGTATATGGTTCGACACAAGATACACAGTTAATATATGTTCTTGCTCTAGAGAGGAAGCAATTTCCTACTCCAGTTTGCGACAGGCCATATTGATTGTACAGACTTTACATATCGCAATGCTCAAGAGGGGTTCTCGTGGTTCCTAGGGTTTGTATGTATCTTATGTATTGATGTCCCGACCGGATGATCCCTACCTCGCATTGCAAAGGTGGCTTTACAGATAGATTCAGCGGTATTCTGGGTATGACTATACTTGTCTTTTATGGGAGAAATCTTCTCTAGTGAGGTGTGACACATATGCAAACCATTCCTTTTGGGATCCTTTCGAAGTTGAACTTGAAGATTGTCTTTACTAGCCGCCAATACCGGTAAAGAATTTCTTGCAAAAAGAAGATATTGTGCAGTGTTCCAACCAATTTTCATCACATATTCCCTCCGTCTAAGAAAGAGTGTAATTGTAGCTTTCTTGAAAAGTTAAACTATTTCAAACTTTGATGGAGTTTACACAAAAATAAAAATATAACATGTATGAAACCAAATAGCATGTTTCTACCATGCCCAATAGGATGGTTTGGTGCTTCAAGATTAGTGTTGGAATATTTCACCTAGTTTTGTCGTGTTTCGAAAAACTACATGAGTTGACACACAATGAAACATGGTAAAATCATGCACAATATCTACCGTGCTAGAAACCATAGGCGGATCCAGCCGTTCCCTGCACGCTTCCAGGCTTCCGGCAGGCCGACAAATCTAATTTGATAGTAATCTGATAAAAAAAGTATCATTAGTCTTTAAATACACCAGTCTTTGACTAATTCTTGGAACGACTGAAAGGCACGAATGAAAAAAAACAGCCACATTTTTATGGGGGCACATAAAAAACAGCCACATTTTCCACTGACAAAATCACGAATGAATAGCCCCCATAAAAGCTCACGCACGAAAGGCACGTCGAGAGAACGTGGGAAAAATGAGCTGGGTAAATTTAGTGTGAAAGAACAGAACACGCTGGCGTTCCCACTCTTGCCATCGTCCGCCGTATAAAATGCCCACGCGCTACCTTCTCCACTCCCCCATGCACCGCGTGCGCCTCCTCGATCGATCTTCCCCTCCATCCTCCTCAGCCACCTCCACCACTACGACAACCACGTCGCCCCTCTCTTGATATCTCGACGAGCAATGGCGATGGCGATGACCGAGGACTACTACGCGGCGGATATGGACGACGTCGTCCACCGGCTGCTGCCGCCGGAAATCTTGGCGGACGTGGGCATCGTCGTAGCCGGCTGCGACGCCCCGCCTTCATCTTCTCGCACGGTGAGGCGCCGCAACGATGACCACGCCGCCGCCGTCGTGGAGGACATCGCCGCGCACCTCGTCCGCATCCTCCGCCTCGACGCCGCGGGAGAACAGCAGCGCGCCTCTCGTCCGCCGCACTTGCAGCATCCCCGTGCTGGGACGGGGTACGGAAGCAGGGGCCCAGCAGGCGGCGGACACGGAGCTGCGGAGCGCCACGCACCGGCCGCTTCCTGCTGGAACGGTACTGCGCCGCGGGTGCCGAGGTTTGACATGGCTGATGCGGCGGTGAACAGCCATCCTCCGGCGAGGTGCCACGGCACCGGCGTGTTCCTTCCGCGCGTGGAGGCGTACGCACAGAACGTAGCATCCTCCGCATCTCCCAGCACCAGGAACGGTAAGAATCGTTAATCGCCGCCATGTATTTCCGCTATTTCCTTTCCGGCCGCAGCGGGAGCTGGTGTCAACGGCGACGCCAACGGCGTCAGTCTGAACTGAACAAATGTCCATGCATTGCATGCAGGCGGTGCGAAGCCGCCACGGATGGAGAGGAGGGAGGCTGCTGTCGTGGTCGCCATGCGGCGGCAGCAGCTGCAACTGCTGCAGCTGCGCGGAATGGAGGCGGACATGCAGCGGCAGAGGGAGGCGTTCGCCGCGGCATTCCAATTGCACGGCTGCCCCGCGATCGCACCGCCGCAGCAATGGACATACTGAGTATACTGAATTGTAGTGCCGGTTAATTGTTGGTCGTTTGCGATGTGCACAGAGGAGAATAAAATTGGACAGCCACGGATGCTAGATCGATTAATTTGTACTGGAACTGGATCCATTAATTTGTTTTGCCTTCGGGATAATAGTAGATCGAGTACCTCAAGTGTTCGTACTTTTTAAAATCGAGAGGAGATGTATCTTTTTTTTAAGGAAGTCAACTCGTAAAAAACAAGTTTTGGAAAAGAACACTGATTGTCTTTTGATCACGAATTGACCTGGCAACTGGCAGTGGGACCCACAAGGCCGTTAGCATAAAACTATCACATTTATAGTCAAATTTCTCAAATGGTACCGGTTGGCGTCTCAATCGCACAAAACTACATCGAAACCAAGTTTTCGTAAAAAGCACCGATATCACGATATGACAACAGGACCCACTTGTAAGGAGTTGTTTCTTGACATGGTCTGGGTCCCATATGTCAGCCCTATTAAAAAATCTAAAAATATCAAAAAAAAATAAAAACAAAAACCTATTTTTTTTCTCTCAATAACATTGACCACACTGTCGTCGGCGTGCCCGACCCACCATCGGCCCACACCGTCGCCGCTCCGTCCACCACCAACGCCTCCCCGGTCTGCCCTGCCACCACCAACATCGACCTGCACGGTTGTTGCACCGTCCACCATCGGCGCCGCCCTGGCCCGCCCGACATTGTCCCGTCCACCATCGGCGTCACCTCCCCAGCCTGCCCCGTCCACCATTGGCGTTGTCCTGGCCTGTCCCCTCGTGCATGTACACCATAGGCCGTGCATGTCGTTGTCCCGACCAACACGGCCGCCGCCCCAGCCTGCCTCGTCGTTGTCTCGTTCACCACCTATGTCGCGCCTCGAGTAGAAGTACGCGACGACCATGACCTGGTCATGAGGAGGGTTGCGGAAAACTAGGGTGACGCGTGTGTAGTAGGACCTGGGGCTGACGTCGGCGCGTGTGGAGCAGGACCTGGAGCTGGCGGCATCGCGGTTGGAGCAAGACGACGGCGCATGCTATGCTTGGCAACGCGTGGAGGTGGTGGTGATTTTTTCATGATATATTTTTTGACTTTAAATAGCATTGACATGTGGGTCCCGGTCCACGTCAGCAAATATGCCTAACAAATGGGTCCCGCTGTCAGATTAGCAGTCAATTCATGATTGGTGATATCAATGCTTTTTGCGAAAACTTGGTTTCGATGTGGTAATTTTTTGTGATTGAGACGCCACCGCTACATTCGGAAAATTTGACTATAAATGTGATCATTTTATGATAACGGCCGGGTTGGAGAGGCATCAACTGGATGCCACATCGACCTGTCAGGTGGGTCTCACTATTGGTTACCGTGTCAATTCGTGATCATACGACAATGAGTGCATTTTGCGAGAACTCGTTTCCAGTCGGTTTATATACGGGTTTAAATATATACGTGGATATATTTATACGACTTTAGAAAGAAGGGGTAGTATTGGATCAAACCTCTTGTATTATATCTACAAATACTATCTGAGGTCAAATTAGCTTGCATATGTTTGGCCTTTTTTGTTGCCATTTAACCGACAGTGGCGGGCAAACCAATGATCCTATCGCAAACAATGCAGGGAGATCGAAGTTAAGGTTCGGGGGTTGGATATTTGTTAGGTGTCATATTCTGTTTTATAATATAATATGTTTTAGTTTTATGAAGATAATGTATTCAGACTCCTTTTAGTGTAGGTTCACTTCGAATCTACACACTAAAGGTGTTTAGATACACTACCTTTATAAATTAAAACATTTTATATTTTAAAACGGAGAGAGTATATAAGGTATTCGCATATCACATTGAGAAGAAATTGTCCCCTATGGTTAGTTGAAAGGTCCCTAATATCATTCGCAAAAAATAGGTCCCTCATATGGAGCTGCCAAAATTTTACTCCATCCTTCTCTATCGTTGCCATCTCAATCGTTGAGATGTTGCTGTCAAAGACACATAAGAACTAGCATAGAAAGCGAAAATCCAAAAGTACTCCCAGGAGCACACGATTCCGCCTAGAAAACAAGGCATTTCAAATGTCAAAAAAAAATTAAAACTTTTAACACGTGTATATGTCCTGTTCTACGCTCAGTCATAATTTTCCAGCAAACAACATGCTCAAAAAATCAATTTTCATACTTTCTTCAAACTTTCTAGGACACTGTTTTTTTTCTAGAACAATACTTTCTTCAAACTTCCCAGACTTGTAAAAGACGCAAACATGTCCGATGTAGAATCTGTTTTTTTCTTTACAATCAACATTGAATATGAATTTACTGTTCATCCATCATCCGCACGGTCGAATTGAACTGCGGTCCGCGATAATAGACCACACAAATTAATTATGGTAGAGGCATATTTTCAGATACATAGGCGGGATACCAATGGAACTCACACATTTGCTCCCAAAGATCGTCAAAGTTGCAGCTGCTGCCTCTGTTATTTTTCTTGACACACAAAGGGACCAATTAAGACGGAAAGCAAACACTACATAGGACCATTCCACAAGCAACGAATTAGTAGGAGTACTAAACAGCACTAAGTGTTGCTAGCTTCCGAATCTGACGAGAGAGAGAAAAAAAAAGTGACAGTACTATAAACAAACACACAGAGTTCACCGGAATGGCCACGACGACGACGCAGAGTAGGAAACCTGATCACCTCCAGAAGGTGACGGCGGGCAGGAGCATCGCGAGGATCACGACGGCGTAGACGGTCGACGCGCCACCGCCACGGCTCCTGGTGCTCCCTGAGAGGTAGAAGTAGTAGTACGGGTTGGTCGTCGACGGCGGGGACGGCGGCGACGAAAAGTGGGAGGACGGAGCGGAGGGAGAAGAGGACGACGGTGACGAGCCGCCGCCGCCGCTCTTCGGCGAAGGCGGTGACGGCGGGGACTTCTCGGTCCCGTCAGATGATGATGACGACGGTGGCGGGAGGATCAGCGACAGGTACGGCGGTGGGGGTGCCGGCGTGGGCAGCGGGAGGATCGACGTCAACGGCGAGGGAGACGATGGCGTCGATGTCGATGGCGCTGGAGGTGACGGCGGAGGCGACGACGTGCAGATCGTTGGGCACGTCCCGCACTTGCTGATGCACAGCATGCTCGCCTCCGGCCCACCGGCCGCCGGCTGCTCCTGACCACCACCGGCGACAGCCACCTGCGCACTAAAACACGCGACCAAGACGATCACCGACACCACCATTGCCGCCGCTCTTGGTCCCTCCATTGTCTCCACCCTGACAGTCACAGATCGCTGCGGCGAGCTTTGCTTGGTGCAGGCGGGGAATGAGATTCCTGCGATCGAGCTGGTGTGGGCCGGAGCTGCCGGTTTATAAGCCGAGAAGCGCAGGAGCAAATGTGCGAAACTTGAGGTGCAAGCTGACAGGGAATATTGAGCAGCAGGGTGTAAAGAGAAGATGCTCCTGAAAATGGCTGCAAAAAAATTAACCCGCCTACAGAAATCGGCCACCGCTGGCCAGTGGCCACCATATATGTTTGTGATTGATGCCTTGTCTCATGGAGTTCAACGGTGTTGGCAAGCTTTTCCTTGATGCCCTAGTAACAATTGAGTAATTAAGATGGATTGCCATGGTTGAAAGATTGAGGAGTGCACATGTACTGGTTTGCAGGGTGCAAGGCAGGTAAAGCATCTGGGCAAGATCGGTTGGAGAAAGAGCCAAGATAAGCTGTCATTACCAGATATACTCGGCTAGATAAATAGAGTAGCTCATGGCTGGCTTGTTTGGAGGGGAAGAATGTCCAGAAGGGCTTCACAGCACTTTCACAGGAAACAGTTAAATTTACCACAAGATTTGAGCAAGAGAAAAATCCTGCCTTGTTTGGAGGGGGAAGAATATCCAGAAGGGCTTCACAGCAGTTTCACAGGAAACACTTAAATTTACCACAAGATTTGAGAAAGAGAAAATTCCCACCTTTCAAACAGGCTTTGAAAAGAACAAAAAGTTGCCAGGATTTCAATCTTCTCACACAGAGGAATATATATTCAAGGGAAAACATAATTACATGGGTGAACAATGACACCGGACATGCTCATGTAAGTAAGGCTTGCTGACTTAGGTCTACAGCTATTGTAAGGATGTACGACACCATAAACATCTAACACGATAAATAAGTGAAAAAAAAATCTGGATATCTGCACCGATTTCCTATTTTCCCTGAGCATTTTTTTTAATTCGACGCGCTTTACAGGCAAAGGGTATCAATAAACAACCAACAAAGGAGTACACCAGACACTTGTACAAAAGGCTAACCCTGGAAGGAAAACTTTTGCCAGCCTTTCACTCTTACCAGTTACTTTAAATGCCCTCCCTCACCTGGGAAGGCTAGTATCAAAAGTACAATCATGAATTAACAATGTTACTAGTCAGTTTCTGCGTCTTCTGTTGTTGTAGCTGACTTGAGTTTTTGGCTCACAAACTGCCCTTTAATTCTTGGTCTTTGCTCCGCAAGCTTCTTCCTACTGTGATATCTCACCTGTAGAATGAAAGGTAAAAAGAAAAAAGGAAGAATTACAACAAACCAAGTGTCTGGGTAACTATTCATAGAAATGATGAAAGAAGTATCCATTCACTACTTGAAAATAATATATGAATGCCCATAAGCGATCTGCAAACTATTTAAGTTTGTCAAACAAAATACCTTCTTCTCAAAGCATCTCTCTTTCCTTTTCATGCGGAATTTCAACAAGGCAGCTTCACGACGGGACCGATCACTATCCAGTCCGTTAATACCGAAGTTCTGGATGCCGCTCTCATTGCCGCTTTCTGGGGCAATTATTGTATTTGTGTTTGTATCAGTTTCACCGCTCACAGTCCACCCACTTCCTCTGCGGATATCCTGGCTACAGCTAGCACTCTGGTTAGCATGCTCCGCATGGGCTCTCGACAAGTCGATTGGTTCTCCTGATTCCTGAAGAATTTGTCTTGAATGACGCAACTGCTGATTTTCTTCTAGCTGTCTGTGTTCATGAATGTCTAACGGTTTACTAAGGTTTTGATGGTAATTAGAGTGATAAGATGCATGCTGAATTGCCATATGGTTGATGCCAGACGGATCACACTGCATAAAAGGAGCCTGGGGGTAGTATATCGGCTGCATAATTGCACCATAGTGGTAGGGTATAGCAGCACCAACAGGAACTGGAACAGGTATAAACCCATATGGAGGATGACTCAATGTGTCCTTTCTAGGGGAGGAACTACTTGTGCCAGCATCTTCTCTCGCACTGCTGGAACACGGGATGGCAACACCCGCTGTACAACTGTACAAAGGAACCTGAGCTTGCGTTGCACTCTTGTATGCACTATGTTCATGGGAACTGGACAAGGCCCCACCAGGTTGGACATTCTTGTCATGAACCGGTTCTTGAAAAGTTAAGTGGAGGGACGGAGGAAACAGTGGCTTAGCTGATGGTTCTATCCTTTTATTACCATACCTGCAATGTTGACAACCATGTGATTAGCATGCACAATAGAGCTAGTCACAGTTGCGCAGGGTAATGTGTAAGCAATTACTAACATCAGCCTCAGGGTCTAAAACACAAATAAAGTATAATCTCAAAAAACATTTGAAACAAATGCAATAAATAAATCAAAGTTATTCTGATCAAAATTTAAAAACAACACGTACGTACCTTGAAAATGCAGAGGAATTTGAGTGATTGAAATTATCCTTATCCTTCAATTCTTGGTTCGTGTAACCATTAAGACGTTGTTGCTTTCCTAAGTTGATCTCCATGGAAGGAGAGGGCCCAGACTCGGCATGGCCTATTGCAGCGCCCTTCAAATTTTCAGGAACGGTATTTTCCAAGACAGGGTTGACAGCATGATTCTTCGTGACTGGAGATTTGCAATTTTTGCTAGTTGTTGGTTGGGCAGTAGGCAAAAGATCTTTCCTAGGATCACTTGGACGACATGTACTTGCATCAGCAATTCTCAAGGCATTATCCATTATCTGTCCAGCAACCTTTGCAGAAGTAATACCATGAAGATACTTGGAACGCACATTCTTCTCAGCTGAAAACGCTTGCGGCTTACTGGTGGCACATGCATTTATACTTGGAGCATCTACACAAAAACACCAGGTAAAATCAGATGTGCAATGTACAAATTTGATGGCTAATAACAGAACAAAAAACATTAAATGCCGGAGAACCAAGCGTAGATTCTTACCATCAGTACCCTTCAATGTGTGTGATTTTGTGTTTATTCTATCAAAAGGTCCACTCTGTAATTTAGGTTCTCTGGATGAGCCTGCCCCATTATCTTTCACAACCTCAGGTAATTTCTCAGCACTCTGAATTTCAGTCCCCTTCTTGCTACCTGAGCTCTGATCATGTTAGAAGAGCATCAACATTATTAGTTGCAGAAGAAGTCCAATAATTTAATACAAAAGAGAGACCAGAACTTTTAAAAGATCATTAACGATGAACAAAGTTTCAGTAAACAGTGCTGGCCACAATTAACTGGTAGTCACAAGAGCAAAAAAAACATATTCCCTCCGTCTCAAAATAGATGCCGCGGGTTTGTCAAATTTTGGATGAATCTATATACTAAGTAGTGTCTAGATTCATCTAAATTTTGACAAATCTGCGACATCTATTTTGAGACGGAGGGAGTAGAAAAAGTGCTCTATCTTTCACTTTTGGTTGCTTGGCTTTATCAACCTGAGCTACAGCAATTTTCTACTCGTACTTGGATATCAGTTAGAAAAATAAGGTATAAGCCAACTCAGCTGCTCACCTGAGCATCACTTTCCTCGTCGCTGTTCTCGCCTGTCTTTGACCCGTTACCAGAATTCACACTTATATGGTTGCTGGCCGCATTGTTTTCTGATGCATTTAATTGGCTGTTCATCTGTAATGGAAACAACAAGGCTTAATTATACCTCAAGAAATTAGAATAAATCAGAAACGCTGCTATATGCTAAAAGCTTAAAATGACTGCATCAACAATAGATCACTCTTAGTCTTGGACAACCAAAATTAATGCACACCATACAAGGCACTTTGATGAGTGGATAATACTTTAAAGGAAAATGTGTGCATATTTTTTTTAATCGAGAATTAGTCTGGACAATATAGACTCAAGAATACAATTGAAGAAGGCTAATTTTACCCCATTCAGTCATTCGCCATAACACAGGCTGCAAAAGAAAGCATTCTGAAAGACACGACGAATAAGGACTTACTGAATGCCGTCTCCACACATGTTGCCATAAGTTGCGCAACTCATTCTTTCTCACTGGTTTCACAAGGAAGTCCACTGCACCATTCTGCATGCACTTCAGCACCGTGCCAATTGAATCTTGTGACGACATCACTGCACGGACAACACAATAAGACATCATAAACCCCGTACAAATAGAGCAGCTCTAGATTAAGGCATCTCCAGATAAACATATTTCCTTACTAACGTCAGCGATACACCGCTATGCCACTTGGCTGCTTATGTGTTTGTCGTATTAGGGGCACAGTGGTTACATCAGCACACTGCAGCACATCCGTGCATTTATCACGTGCATTGCTTAGAGAGGGTTTTTGTTGTTTCAGTAAGTACATACATACTCTCTTCCCACTATTTTGAACACCCGGATCACACTATTGTTAATAATAAAATTTCAAAATTAGCAGCATTCACTTTTCGAAAAGATGATGTCTTGCTGTGAGATGATGCTTTCATAGGAAGCTACACACATCATGAAATAGCATGGTTGCTCAATTACGCTACCTAATCAGGACCTTAAAATATAAATTTACCTCTCAAAACTGAACCGATGTAAAGTTACACCTTACCAACATTTTTTTGGCGCGAAATCCCTAAAAGAGATACATGTAACTATCATTGGAATTTTGCCAACAAACTTCTTCCAATCCATAAATTGCGCCAAATAAAATTAAGGTGCCAATTAATTCATCAACAGATACCGCACAAGACAAATCTGTTAAAAACAAAATCAGAAATGCAACATATCCATCTGGAGTCTATTGATTCTCCCCCAGTCGGTTGGATCGTAGGTGCGATGATTTGTTTCACGGGAACACAAATGGAACCCGACAACGATAGTGATAATTCAGTTACATTAGAGACACTGACTAACTAAAAGTAACCAACACACGAGTAAAGCGGAATATCCATCTGAATTCAGCTCCAACTATCCAATCAATCGCGGCGGGGGTCGCATATACGACAACGAAAAGCACCGTGCCACAGTTAAGCAGTTACTAGCATAGGAAAAACATAGCGCGAAATCAAATCCGTTTGCCAGCTCGGTCGGCTTGAACTAGCATACACCACTAGATAGCTGAAGCTCACACGAAGGAAGCATTAAGTAGCAGGGAGATGTCGGCGGAAGGAAGGAAGGAAGGGCGGGTGCTTACTTATGACGGGGATGTTCCTGCACTCGTCGGCGGCTACGATCCTGGAGAGCAGGTCGATTCCTGAGAGCGTGGGCATGTTGACCTCGGTGAGCACGAGGTCAAATGCGTAGGCACGGCCCCGCATGACCTCCCACGCCTTCATCCCGTCCGCCACCGCCGCCACTGGCGTCACCTCCCGAGAAGAAGAAACGGCCCAATTCAGCAGCAGGAAATCGATTTGACTGGCCGCGCGAGCGCGGCAAAGAGAGATAGATAGACTGAGAGAGAGGTAAGGAGGAGCTCACCGCGGTATCCGCACTTGCGGAGGAGCGCGGTGACGACCTGGCGCGTGGAGTCGTCGTGCTCGACGAGGAGCACGCGCAGGGAGCGGCGCGGCAGGATCTCGTCCCAGCGGATCACCCCGCGCGCCGTCCCGCCTCCACTCGCCGCCGCCGTCCCGGTGCCCGCCGCCACCGCCGTCCCGGTGCCCGCCGCCACCGCCGTCGCCTCCCCGGCGTCGGCGTCGGGAGACATCTCGTGGTCGCCGTGGGAAGAAGGGAGAGAGCAGGAGAGGGGAACGAAAATATCTGGAGAATTTTGGTAGGGATGCCGGGCGTGCCACGTCAGCGCGAGGGAGGGGAGAGAGAGAGGATCGAATGGAGGGGTGGAAAACGGGCCAGATAACTACCACGGGCGCTCGGGTCCGCAGATATTTTTGCCTCCCCCAAGACCCCGGTGCTACTGCAGCTGCTGTTGGGGGGTGAAGTGTCGTGAAGGTGAAGGTGAAACGTGAAGCGGTGATGATATTTCTGGTGCGATTTGAGGTCATTTCAAGGGAGATATTTGCCGGAGAGCTGGTGGCCTCTCGTTTTTGCGCAGAAAAACAATGGTCGGGTGTGGGGTTCGGCGGATTATTTTAGTGGCGGCTGGCTGGGGCTGGCTGGTCGAGGCTGAATTCCGCGGCCACTTGAAGCGTGGGAAATGGGCCACTTGTGGGGAGCTGGCATGGAAAGGTGCATCAGGAACAGGGAAAGATCTAGCTATCCATATCGGAGTACATGGCTGTCCCTGGTTTCTCTTCGGACAAGTCTCCAACGAACTTCCTGGGACATGGTAAAGCTCCGGTTGGAGTAAACCCAAAGCTAGATAGATGTCACTGCAATTCGATTGGAGTACTATGTAAAAAACTGACCAAGAATTTCGAGTATCCTCGCCTTGAAATAGGTTTCCGTCCCACTTTATAAATAAAACTACATCGGCTGAACATATACAAGGTCGAGGGGAGATCCTTTTATAAAGCGGATCAAAATAAACAAGAAAAACACGAAAAATCTAAACTTTCACCGGCCGAGATCGGGATGAACCGGGGCTCCACGACGACGCCCCGAAGCGGGCAACGACACACAGCGCCGTCGTCGCTGCCGAGACCATTGCCAAAGGACTTAACGACCACTAGTACGGGCAAGGACGCCCGTACGGCCCGACGTACCAGGTGGTAGTGGATTCATATCGTCAAACCCTACGAATTTCGTGAAGGCGTATATATATTTCGAGGTCCCAGCCACCGCGTAGAGGACCGTCATTCTCAGATTGCATCACAATACCACCGAAGATCCACCACCATAGTTCATCCTCTCTATCCTCTATGATCTTTATAGCCATAACCATTAGCTTGTACTTGAGATCTTTTTATGATTCGGTGATCATTATAAGAATATTTGATTTCAATCTACGTATTTTGCATAATGTTTTTTATCCTTAATCTTATTGTTATGAGTGAGTAATCCTTATAGGTTGCGGATTGGGGTGAAACCTCGCAGCGATTATGTGCATCTAATTCATGGGAGTATTGTGTATTGATTGAATGGCGATTTGTATCTTTGTTTCTTTCTCTCTTGTCTCGATCCATGGACTTGTAGGTACCCAAGATCTTAGATATTGATAAAGGTTTGAGGTGAGATACTTGGTGAGCGGTGATCTCATAAAAACCCAGTGACAAAAAGAAGAGTACGGTCTTCGTTTAGCGATCCATTTGGGAACAACAGCAGCATCACTTTTTAAGGCTTTGATCTTTGTTTTCATTTAATAGTTGTTATAGCCCGGTATTTCGTGGTATAGTGGTTGGATTAAAATACTATTGCTATGCATATGAATTTCAGAAGCTCTAGTATATCAGGATGTGTTGCCCACACTTGAAAGGTTCGGTAAACAAAGGTAAAAAGAATAAACAAGTCTTGTAGACGTGCCTCATTTAATTTCCATTTAACATTGTTTTCCAAGGTTCGATTAAACCTGGGTCTACTAGAAAAAAGCTATTATACTGCATCCGTAAATCCGAATGGAAGGTATCAATGAACAAGGACAGAAACCACTACCACTGTGACATCACTCGCCGAAGAGTCGCCCACGCAGTCCACCTTCCAGGACCGCCGCCCCTGCATCCACGAACTCTAGCCAAAGCTCCGACCAATGTCAATTTGCACCGCCGACGAGAAGGACGGGTAGGTCTCGCGGACTTATAGACATCGACGCACTCGGCGTCTTGGGATGACTTCCCTCCATCACCCGAGATGAGTGCCATCAGACGCAGCAGTGCCAATTAGGGCTGGAATAGGCCCTGATCAGGCCAGGCCCAGATCAGGCCCAATCAGCTCCACCACCCACTGCTGCAGCCAGGCTGTCATCGTCGTCGATCGCTTGCACCCCGAGCAGCACCTAACCCCATCGCCGCTGTGCTGACAGGCCGTCATGGGCCGCCGCCGGAGCTTGGACCGAGATCGCCTAGAACCCGTGCTGCTTGGACCACCCCTGAAGCGGAGAGGGGAGACAGCACCACCGGGCCACATGTCGTCGCTCGCTACCGCCATGATCGGACCCCTGCCGCCCGAGCTCCAGCGCCTCCATGGTGCACCGCCGCCAAGCCGAGGGGGCCCCGATATCCTTGCCTAGCGTGAGGGGAAGGTCAAGTCCGCCGCCACTGGCGTCGTAGGGACTTTTCTCGGCATCCCACGCCAGCAGAGCCAAATGGAAGGGGTGGGGGAGGGGCCTGGCCGCCGGGAAAGGGGGTGTGCTCCCGTCACCTTGGGGCAGGGGAGAGGAGCACAGGAGGGTTTTTTCCAGTTCCAGTATCCCAACCTTACTCTTCATTAGTTTTTACGTCGAACCAAAAGCCACAAACAAGTGCATGTTTACTTTTATCCTAAGCTAAACTATTCCGAGTCTGCCTAAGCGTATAAATATCTATGACATAAAATAAGGTTATTACAAACTACATTTGCAGATGGATCTAGTGAAATTAATTTGATGCTATAAATTAGGAAATTTTGGCTTAGAACACCCCTAAACATACACTTAGAGCATCTCCACTCGGGTTCCTAGGACGCCGTTCCCAGGGCGATTTTCCGGGCGTCGAAAATTGGCCCAGTCGCATTTCCAGAACCCCGGTTTCGTCCGGATTTGTGCCAACTTTCGTCCGGAATTCCTAGACCGGTCCCGGGGCGCCAGAATGCCCTGGGAATGCCGAAAAAAGCGAAAATAGGTGTGGGCCAACCCTGTCGGCAAGAAAATCCCATTCTCCACTTCCACTCGCCTCCCCTGCAGCAAAGAGCTCCCCCAGCTGCCCTGTCGTCATGCCTTCGCCAGTGAAGCTTCACCACGCGGAGCCGTATCCACACCTGTAGATAGGCCCGTCGTCGTCGCCGCCCTTTCCCCTTGACCTAGGCCATCTTTCGTCGCCCAAGCTTCGTCATAGCTCGGCTTCGTTCCGAGCTCCCGCCACCTCACCCTCCAAGTGTTCAGCGTTTTGCTGGTTCGGCCATGGGCTACGACGACGGGGAGATGTTCGGCGTGTTGCTGGAGGAGGAGAACGCCGCAGTCGCGGAAGATGCAGAGCACATGCAAATCCTCGCCTCTCTCGCCGGTTGTACATGCAGACTGCAACGCCGAAGCGTGGAGGTTCGGCAAAGGGTCATCGGAAGTGCAAAGCAAGGCAGAGGATGGAGGGCTACTACTTGTTGTTGTTAACACAGGATTTTTAATCCCAAATGCATGTTATGCCATACATCGCAATCCCAGGATTACCATTTTTGCACGACATAACATATTGGATATCATAGTACATCATCCATTACAAACCTTACATAAGGTCTTACAACAAATAAAGGATCTCATGATCCAGCCTTAATACAAATCAAGCAACGGAATAACATAATGATAACGGTACCATAGGCGAGACTCCATCTTCATGGTCACAGGCAATGCTGACGATGGGAGATGATCCTAGTTGTCGTAACCTTCTTGCTATCCGTCTTCCTGATAGTCCTATTCATAGTTTGGCCACGGGAATAACTAGGGACAAAGCCATGAGTACTCTTTAAGTACTCGCAAACTAATACTAACCAGTGAAGTGTTTTTGGAGTAGGAAGTACTAAGCTCTAGGTTGTTTTGCAAAAAGCCAGATTTATCTCTACTGAGTTCAGAAGAAAAGAAAGCTAGTTGAAAGTTTTATAACACCTAAGTGGGAACTTGAATTTCATATCACAGCCCTGTTGTGGTCAAGTCAAAGTCATAAATCATTTCACAAGTCTTTTTGAAAACATCTGACTACGGAACAGTATGGCCACTCCAACTGTCCATAACCACGGACGCGGCTATTCGAATAGTTTGACACTCTGCAGAGGTAGTACACTTTCACCACAATATTCGATACATCCGTCAGGAACAATCCTGAATTCACCATACTTAGTATGCGGATAATCAATCCTAACCTTTCAATTACACGCCCTAATACAGGCACCTCTCCTGTGAGTTTGGCCTCCCAACCATGACCAACTATCATCTTGGAAACTGCACAGGTGGACAATCTTCACAAGGTAGCATCAGCTCAAACCTTGGCCGCAAGGGAACCCATACTAAGGTATATAAGTTTCCAGTCAAGCCCTACCAAAATCTCGGGTATTGTGGTTGTACGGTAAAATTGGAATGGTATCGCATCCAGACAACCATTAGTTTTATAAAGGGCTAAGGCTCATGCCTTAACATTTTCATCATCAAAATCATCTGGTGTTTCAAAAACACATGTCAAAACATTTCAGTAGAATGACTCATCATTCTAAGGTTTTCATAACCATTTTCACCAAGTATTCCCATCTAAAGTTGATCAAATTTTATGCTTAGCACTAGCATCTACAAGTGGGGGTAAATACTAAGGAGGGATGGTAAACATGTGTATCTTATCTAAGTTCAATCTCATGCCTGAGGATGACATTAAGATTATCTAACTTAGGCCAAGTTTTATGGTCTTTATGCTACCTTCAGATATCTTTCTAAAGTCTACAAGTCACTAAGTAAACTCTAATAGAAAGCTTTGATAAATAAATAAAATAACTAAGCTTGCAAATAAAACTAAGATTGGGTATCATCAATTGGCATAATCAAGGCATGCCTAATGCATTGCATAGATTATATAGTTTTCACAGTTGCAAGTGTAAGCTTGCTCAGTTAGTAGCTTGCTAAGTCAACTGTTAGTATTAGGCTTGCCTTGTGTAGAGCAGTGGTTGAAGTTCTCCTCGGCTCCTTCCTCGTAGTATTCTCATTCCTCCTCGTATCTGTAACATCCTAGTATTAGCACCTGGAAATAGAGAAAACACATGTGTGTGCATTGCATTCATGCATAAGAAAATCCGGAAAATTTTCGCGCAAAACTAAAAGAGATATAGAGGGATCGAGATCTCTCTTGTACTGAAGGAAACTTCGGAGCAAGGGCGATAGATTTCGACATGACCTTTGTAGAAATCTTTGTATCGGGGAAAATTTGTTCAAACATGTATTTGAATTTCAAATATGAATTCAAATGAATTTATAAAATTCACAAATTAAATTATGGAATAAGTAAATACTTAGGAGAAATAGAATAGAAATTCTTGAATAAAGTAATATAATTTTATAATAAATACAAAATAAAAAGGTAAATAAAAGAGTATATGAATACTTTATTACATTAATACAAGTGTTACAAAATAATTACATTTATACAAATAGAAGAGAATATTACAATAAGAATAATATGAGAGAAAGAAACTTGAAATTGAAATACAATGGTAAATGAATTACAACAATAAATAATGTAATTCATATTTATAAATAAGATATAAATATTACATGATTCAAGTTATAGAAAGGAAGAAAATTTGAACTCTATTAAGGGTACACTATTTTACAGTTTACACAAGAAAAAGGAAATTACATGAATAGAGAAGAATCCTAAAAACTAATCGTACTCATTTTATTCATTTCTTGTATCTTCATTATCTTTGTCTCTGCAAAAGAAACAGACAAACAAGATAACTAATAAACAAGGGGTTAGTGTATCAACTTACTCTCAGATTTAGCATACTGATGATATGCTTAAGCTCATCATAGAGTGTTTAGAAATGGAACAAGTGTAGGATCTGTTCTTTTTATATCAAATGACCTCAGCACAACATCATTGGCCTGGGGAAAATTTCACCAATCTAGTAAAAGGTAAAAGGCAAAGCAGTAATACAAGCAAAAGATCTAATTATACTTGATCTGATCTACATGATGGTTAAAGGAGGCAAGTATCTCACACAACACTTGCATGGAATATGTTGTCACTACCACAGAGATTAGTACAACAGTACAAAAGTAGCAGCAGGGGACTTCCAGGAACCTTTCTCACTTATCCAACCATTCCAGCCGAAACCACACATATCTCCCTTAGTAGTAAAAGTGTATCAAGAACACTGTTTCTAGGATATCAAGAACTCCAAGATCTACACATACACAACCACAGCCATTATTGATCTATCCAGATCCACATCACCAAGAACCAGTTTTTATACAACACTAGTAGAAAAAGGCCAGGAAACCATCAGCAATATTAGGAAGGGCAAGTAATAGCTAAAGGTGGAGTAGTACAACAGATCAAGTAAACCTGATCATCACATCAAAAATCACCAACACCTGGTTGCTTAGAAAGCCATCCAGGGTTCAAGAAGCAAAAGCTTGTCAGCATCCAAGAGGAGATGGATTTAGGAGGGGAAGGTTATGTTGGAATTATGCCCTAGAGGCAATAATAAAGATGTTATTATTATAATTCTTGTTCGTGATAAAGTTTATATTCCATGCTAGAATTGTATTAAGCGGAAACTTTAATACTTGTGTGGTTTGTGAACAACACCGTGTCCCTAGTATGCCTCTATGGACTAGCTCATTGATCAATGATGGTTAAGGTTTCCTAACCATAGACATGAGTTGTCGATTGATAATGAGATCATATCATTAGGGGAATGATATGATAGACAGATCCAAACTAAGGGAAGCAATTAGATCGTGTCATCGTGTTCATCTTTGCGAAGCTTTTCTTATGTCAAATATTGTATTCCTTAGACCATGAGATAATACAACTCCCTGGTATCGGAAGAAAGCTTTGAGGTCATCAAACGTCATCCTATGAGAGGGTGATCATAAAGGTGTCTCTCAGGTGATCGAAAAGTACCTGTTGGGTTGTATGTATCAAGATGGGATTTGTCCCTCCCAAGTCGGAGAGATATACTTCGGGCCCACTCGGTAATCGATATCAACACCGCTTGCAAGCATGTGGTTAAGGAGTTAATCACAAAGTGATATCGGATTACGGAAAGAGTAAAGTGCTTGCTGTGAACGATATTGAACTAGGTATGACGGTACCGACGATCAAATCTCGGGCAAGTAAAATATCGCGAGACGAAGGGAATATATATATGGGATTGATTGAATCCTGGCATCGTGGTTCATCCGATATGATCATCGATGAATGTGTGGGAGTCAATATGGGTGCCCAGACCCCGCTGTTGATTATTGATAGAAGATCATGTCTGCATATTCTCGAACCCGAAGGGTCACACACTTAACGTGTCTCGACGCTAGGATAGATTGGATAATTGGTTTATGAGTTTTTGTTCGGAGTCTCGGATGGGATCCGGGACATCACGAGAGGTTCCGGAATGGTCCGGAGAATAAGATTCATATAAGGCAATGCAGTTTTTGGAGTTCGGAATTGTTTCGGGTTAATCGGTATTGTACCGGAAGCTTCTAGAACCTTCCGGAAGGGGACCAACGTGGTCCCACTTGTCGGGAGGGGGCATGGGCCTATGAGGGAGTGCCCTGGACGCATTGGGCCAGGGTCACAAGGCCCCATAGGGCCCAGCCGGCCAAACAAGGGGAAACCCTAGTTTGGAGCTTCTAGAATGGGGGTTACTTGCCCCCCACTCCTCCCTCCTTTGGCCGTCGGCCTAGGCTTGGGGGAGGGGCTAGGGCTGGCGCCCACCCCTCTATATATAGAGGGCTGGGGCGCACCACCACCCCCCCCACACACACACACATTCCCCTCAAGCCTAGCCGCCCTGCTGCCCCTCCTCTCTCTCTCTCCCTCCCGACTGCGTGTAGGCGAAGCCCTGCTGCAGAAACTCTCCACCACTTGCACCGCGCCATCGCGTTGTAGATCCAATCCGTATCTCCACCATACTTTCTGGACCGAGGAAGGATGAGACGTCGAGGTGCTGCACGTGTGCATCTCACGGAGGCATCGCCACTTGCGGTGCTAGATCGGATCGGATCGCGAGGAGGAGAAGCGAGTACGACTACATCACCCACGTTCCGACGAACTTTCCGTTGTGTGAATCTTCAAGGGTATGAATATCTCATCTAATATCTCTCGTTGTTTGCATATCCTAGATTAGATCTTGGCTTTCTCATTCGCATCCGTAGAATTTTTTTGATTTACTATGCTGCAAAACCCTTCAGGTTACAAGCACAAGCTATAGCAGATCAAGGAGCAATAGTAAGAGACCCAGATCTCCAGCAAGCCCTAGAGCACTCACCAACAGCAGGTAACGATCATCTGTAATACACATTAGATCATGTAGCATGTATTCTTAAATCATGCATACAGATCTGGGAGTACTAGAGAAATAATACACACCCACTTGGTCCATCTACCCTTCAACTAGATTTTCATCTAGGAGGATTGGATGACAAGATTCTCTCAGACTGGCATGTCTAGATCATCACTGAGTCAAAAGAGGAGGCAACAATAATATCTGTTCTTGTAGTTGAATTGGAGTCTCAGCCTTAGCATCATAGACAAGAACTCTCTTCAAATATTTCCATCATTTATCCATAGAAAGGATAGTTTTGTCCAGTGCAACCAGAAAGATAAAAGCAGATCTAGTATCTGCTGTGTTCCCAAAAAGTTATAGCCTCAGCCTTTTGCATCATAGGCAGGGGCTATAGCACACTTATACCATTCATACCAAAGCCATAAAAGCATACAAATCATCTTTGCACAAACCAAAAGCATGAAGGATTGCTGGGCACAAATCCAAAAGAATTGGAATTACACCTCAGGCACAATCCCAAACTCACTTCCACCAAATTCTCAATCTAGTCTTTAAACTAGAACATCAGCCCTTCATCAAGTTTGATAATAAATCATTTTCTTAGATATTTAAAAAATATCCAAGAATCATTCTATATTTTAAAACAAAAGTAACTGAATCAAAGATTCAGGTGCACACTTCACATCTTCACAATTTGACTCAAGGCAGCCCATACTACAAGAAATATCACATCTCAAGGCAAATTACTACAATCTACTTATACATAGCACCCAACCAGGAGCATGAATAGCTCAAGTTCAATATTAAATCCCAAAAGGCTTGTTCCATAAGAGCAGTAGCTCAAACAACTCTACAAGCCACCAATATTCAAGCACATATGCTAAATCAATTAACCTTATGCATTTCCTCAAGACAGATTCATTGCACAGCAAGCAAAACTAACTAGTACAAGTACACACAAATAGCTCATCTCATAATCAGGAGATAACTAGCATGACCAAAATCATCAATACATTCTATCACTAAATTCATCACTGAACCATAAGTCTAGTTCAAACAATTTCTGTTGCATTCCAATTATCAAATCAAATATAATCATAGTAAGGTGACCTAGTAGTGATTCAATTCCACGATTTCCTGAACCTTGAACAGTTACCACTTGGTGCTATCATCAGCACGAAGGCTGGTCACAGAGAAGAGAGGGGAAAGAAGGATTAATGCATGTACCTGACGCCCATGGCACAACCACAACGGCGTGGCGAGGCAGAGCCCGTGCGACCGTGGTGGCACACCACAGGGAAGTCTTCACCGTATACCATCACCAAGACCATTTGCAACTTAGCAGTACAGAGAACACCACCACCTAGCCCAGCATCAACCTCACCACCAAGGCGGCACATGGAGAAACCGTGAGGGCCACAAAATCCTATACCAACCTAGGATGTTGACTACAGCGAGCGGCGGTGCCGGAATCGACAGTTGCCATACCCGGGGAAGAGCTAGGGTTTCAGTCGAGTGCGTGTGAGGGTGTGTGCAAGCCAAATTGGCGGGGAAAGAAAAATGGGAAGAGGTGCCGAGGCAGCACCAAGGTGCGTTGGCGGCGGAGACGGCTAGCGACGGCCGGAGTAGCGGCCAGCGATAGCGACGCCACGCTGCATCGCTAGAGTAGGGTTGGGGGCGAGGTCCAGAGAGCCCCGCTGACCAATCAAATCGAATGGCCTAGTTGGCCAGGAGGTGGCAGAGCTTCGACAACCAATGGAGGCAACCGCAACATCCTGCCTTGTTGGAATCGAGCCAGAGACGGTGGCGCCTCGCTGCATCGCGTGAGAGGAATCAGGGTCGAGGTCAGGGGCGTGCATGGAGTGCCTGGGTGCGAGTAGGAAGAGAGAAGGGCCAGGGGTGAGATGGCTGGACCCAACCCCAAACTGGGCCAACCTATTGGGCCAAACTAATTCAGTTTAGTTGGACCAAATCCATTTTTCACCAATTAGGCCACCACCCAATTAATTATCCATTATCAAACCATTTTCTTTTCAATTTAATAAATCTATAAAGTATTTCCAAACAAAACAAGAGCATATAAAAGCTTATAAAATCTTAAAAATTATAGATGATACATCAAAGTATTCACAAAAATAATCTCTACCTAATAAAAATATAACCTTACTTATTTAAGTTAAATAAAATGCAAATAAATATTAACATCATTAAATCCTTAGTGAAATTTCATAAAATTAAGAAAAGTTCTAAAAATGAATAAAAATCATTTTTGTGTATCAAAATAACTCTACTATTTTATAAAAATACTAACTTAGAGTCTTACAAATAAAATATAAAGCAAATATTTAAAAACATTCAATTCTTTGAAGAATTTTATAAAAGTAAATATAATACTTAAAAATAAATAAAATTCATTTTTAAGATCTTTAATAAGTATATTTTACTAGAAAAATACTATGTATATTATTCAAAAACATTTTAATAACATTAGATAAAAAAACTCATTTACTTATTTTACTAAAATAAAATAACCACTTTGTTAATTCTTTAAATTTATTTACTAAGAAAGAAATAATCACATTCCTTAGTAAAACACTAAATCCTTTAAGTTTAATTACTAAGTCTAAATCCATAACCATAATAAAACTTAAATATAACTATTAACCTTTAAATATTTTTAAATCTTAAATTCAAATTAAACTCCTTTTACATAAATATTATATATCACTCATGTATAACATGGTGAATAATCTTCATCTCTTAATCACTCCAAAAATGATTCTAAACTCTAACAAATTTATAAGATCATCTAATTATGCTCCCATGAATATGATGCATGTTGTAAATTCATCTTTCACTTACATTAAAAAGGATCATTCATAATCATATTTGTCAAAACCCTAAAACTAGATGATATTCTAAAACTCATTATATATTAAAATTCACTTCTATTTTTATAGTTAACTTTGGTTTAAACAATCATAAACATCTCATTTGAAGTTTATTCATGTTTTTTTAAAGTTAACTTTGGTCACTTGTACCATCAATTAAATTATGATAACTTAACATCATTAGTAACCATCTCAACCCTAATGTAAAACCTAATAAACGTCAAGACTGATTAACCTTAACTAAACACTAGTTTCTTCAAATGTTATTCTTTTTGCCACTTCAAACAACAAGTCTATGATAGTTCCTTCAACTCTTAACAACTCAACCCAAGGACTTTTATCCTAGTCACCAGATAATAATTAACCATAAATCACATTATTTTATACTTTACTTGTATATTTGGAATTGTTAACACTTAAGCTCCTTTACAAAGGTCATTACTTATAAAGTAAAATTTGAAGATAAACCACTCTTAAAATAATTACCTAAACTCACTTCACTCAAAGTATTGGGGATTCACTTTGGGAGTTTTACAAAATGCATAGCATTACTTATGCATAACTCTTAAAATAATTGCTTCTTTGAACATTAGTCCTTACCGGGCCAATGATGCTGATTTCAGATATTGGATCTTATATCGTCTCGAAGACCGTGAGTGCATAATCTTGCAATAACAAAAGGCAAGTTCACACTTGCTCATGTCCTTTGATTATTTTCTGTAAAGTATTTTGCAAATCCAGTGTTGTCATCACCTGCATTTCAAAAAGGTCAGAAAACACTATTTTCATAATAATATGATTATAGGTTATTTACCATGAGGTAATAACCAACTATGAAAAGTTCCGGTGGTAAAGGAACATAGTATCTAGGACTTAATAACCAATGTCGTCAGTGATTCTTGCGCTGTATATTACGCGTTAACCATGAGATTTGGAATGGGACTAAGAAGTTAGCTGGATCGGCTCCCTCTCGCATGCCAACGGATGACCGGGCCGTTGTTGCAACTCCTCTTGTATAGGGTTAGTAGGTTATGGGTGGGATCCCTCAACGTCCCACAGCTTCTGGTATCTATGAGGGTTGTACACCTTAGGCTGATAATGGAAACAAGTTTTATCCTAGGCCTGATGTGCAATCCGTCGGGTATGCGGGGTCGCGGAGAAGGACAGTGATTGGCTTGGATCTTAGTCTGGGAATCACACCAAGGAAGTGTGAACGAGCCTATAACTCGGATGTGCAACAAAGCTAAGATCTCTCATGGGTAAAGCAACACACATCTGCAGAGTGTAAGAACTATAACTTGTTACTCCCCGTTCCGGGAAGAAGCTACGAACGCGACAGGAAAGGAACTCCATGAAAGTTCTGGTAACCTGTGAAGGCTGACAGACATAGCTTTTCAGAATAAAAGCAATATTTGAAGAAATGTTTTCGAAAACTTGCATTGCCTACGACCTATGGTCTATGGCTGTAGATAGTGCATCAAACACTTCCCTTTAGTGAACTTGTTGAGTACGCTCATACTCAACGTATCTTCTTAACCCTTGCTAGATCTCGGAGAAACCAATGGCATTTCCAGGAAATAAGTTACTTGAAGAGTTGAAGATATCTAAGGGAGGTCAACGGAGTCGAAGACCTTACCGGAAGCTATCGAAGACAAGCTGAAGCGCAGAATATAAATAAAACTCCTAGAATCTAAAACCTACTCCTATAGAACAATACTATAGTAGTACTTCCAAGCCTTATCCATATACTAATAGTAGTACTTCTAAAGTAAACTCCGGGTGGATCTTTCTGGTTCTTTCTATATAATATTCCTCACTGTTCGAGGAAGTTCTCTAGATCTTTTGTAATATGTTATATGTAATTTAAAGTAATGTCTTGGACCCGCAATGTTTCTGTTGTACCACTCTGAGGGATATAATGCGGATGGAACAGTGTTCCATTGGTGTTATGTCAACGACTATAGTGTACTATATCATGCAGTGGTATGCTGGGTCACCGCAGTATCCTTGGTCGGTACTAGTGTCTATAAATAAATACGAGATACACAATCACCAAACAATACTTAACTACTTTTACTTATCACACCAAGGTTTTCACTAGATGATCTAGCATCATCACAATATTACAATCATCAAAGTATTTGTCTTATTTATTTTATTTTTGGAAAAGTAATTTCTACTCATTAAAAAACTACTTAAGATTTAATATTCTCCAACTAAAACATGGGATCATGTTGACAAATGTCATCACCACATATTTTAGTACATGGGAATGTGATTTAAAGTGGTGTCACAATTTAATAAGGTTTAACTTTTTTATCTTAATTAATTAAAGTGACTAGAATGGCCTATGAGGCATTATTTTATTACTTGTCAATTATTTCTATAAGTAAACCTATATATTTTTATATATTCAGAAAGGTTTAGTTAAATGTGATTTTTGAGAGTTGGAATCAACTCAAAAGCTTTTGTGGTTGAATTTTGAAAAAAGTTTGAATGCAGAAAAGCTTCTGCCTTGTTATTTTGACTATAGGTGATCTACAAATCCAAATGAATTAAATCAAACGGGCTTGGATTAAGAATTCCAGTACCTTTCTAACAAAATTGGTTTCATGCAATTTGGTTCAGTGAATCGACCTGGGTTGATTTTTGAATCTAGGTACAGAACTAGGTTTGAAACTAAATTGATAAAACCTAAATTTGAATTACTGGGTCACGCGGGATGTTAACTGGGCCGGCCCACGATGCTCAGCGCACGCGCGGGTGGGTTTAAGTGAATGACCCCACCGGTCAGCGAGACAGGGGGTGTGAAGCGGTACGGGATGATCTAGACCGTGCGATCAAACTCTAATCCAACGACCACGACTTATCGTCTTCGTCGGGCAACGCCGACGAGACAGAAATCTAGCGCGACCAGTGGGGGTCTACGGGGGCTCACCGGGGCTCAAGCGAGGGTCGGCGATGGGGACGAATGACAAAGTCGACGACGACCAACCTCCTGGTATCGGCGACCTCTCCTGGGGCGGCTCCAATTGCTGGCCCCTCTTCTCCTCCTCCGCGACAGACTCCGGCCAAATTCCGGCGATGTGCTGCTCGCCTTGCTTTGGGGGTGAGGTGGGGTGCTTCTGAGAGAGAGGGGAGTGAGATGGTGTGAAGAAATCAAGCGGGGGTGGCCTCTATTTATAGTGCCAGAAGGGGACCGAAGGGCGCGGGCGGAGCTCGTCGGTGTCATCGACACAGCGAGCTACTCGCATGGGCAAAGGTAGGGGACGGTGTTGTGTTCCCTGGCGAAGCTCAACGACATGGTTACATGGAGTGGGGCGGTGCGGAACGGTTGGAACATCGCGACGCTCTAGGCCGGTCTGACGGGAAGTTTTATGGTGCACAACGTTCACGGTCCGCGCGGCGGCAAACGGGCATGTCTGCGGGGTTGCTGGGGTGGTGGTGATCACGCTTGCACGCGGCGAGGGCGGTGTGCGGTTTGTGGGCGTGTGTCGCGGGTGGCGCTCTGGCGCACTCTCGGCACACTCGCAGAGAGGCTGGGCATGCTCGGGCTGTGTGGTCTAGGGGATGGCAAGGCTCGAGGCTTGTACAGGGGGTGGCGGTGGACGGTGGAGTGCCTACTAGACAAGGTTGGCGAGGCTAGAGCTGCTCCTATCTGGCTGGCGACATTGGGGTGGCAAGGGTGCTCTCGGCATGCTTGCCATTGATGGCATGGTCTGGTTTACAGTGAGCTAGAGTGTCTTAAACAAGTTAGATGATCTACTAAGGGTGTAGTGTGAGCTAGATAGGGAACAAGTTAGGCCAAAATTACTGCTCACTATAGTGTTTAATGTTTGTTGGTTTGGTGTTTGCAAGGTGTTTGATGAAATGGCCGAAAGAGATTCAAATTTGAATTTTTGATTCGAACTTGGTGGGTGTGTTAGTTACATACTAGGGAGTCTTTGGTTAGTTGGCAAGGTCAAGGTGAATTGGTTTGGTTGGTTTTTGAAAATGGGTGATCTTCCCATATGTTAAAGATTCATTTTTGAATTGTCATTTGAATCAAGTTGCCAAATGTTTCTGTAAGTTTTAAAGGTGGGATTTGATTCACTTTTACTTGGTCTAGCAAGGGGTGAAAAGAAATGGAATTGTTTCTGTTTGAAATCTTGGACTAGAAACACTCAAAGTGGTCTAGTGAGCAAGATTGGCAAAAATGACCATTTGCTTTATTTGGTTTGTTTTTTATTTCCTCTTGATTTGTTTCTGCTTGGATTTGATTTAGATGATGTTTTTTTCATATTTAAAAATTCCTTGCTATTTAGAACAATCACACAAGTCCATTCATGCATTCATACAATCATCACATACACACATGCATTCATATTGATTTTAATTAACAAAAGTTGTTGTTAACCCTAAATTTGGTGATTGGAATTTGATAATCTTTGATCAATATTTTTGGGATGTTACAGTTGTACGCCGACTACTTCTTCGACGAGCCGCTGCACGAAGAGGCCATGTTTCGTCGCCGTTTCAGGACGAGCCAGAAGCTCTTCCTCGAGATAGTACATGCCATCCGGGAGTATGAGCCCTATTTCGTGTGCAAGAAGGACTGCACCGGCATGGTTGGGTTTTCCTCACTGCATAAGTACATAGTGGCAATGAGGTTGCTTGCATATGTAACGTCGGGTGACAGTGTCGATGATTATCTCTGCATGGACGAGTCCACGGCCTTCGGTTGTTGGTATAGGTTCTACAGGGCATGCTTGCAGTGTTTGGAAAATAGTACTTGAGAACACCCACCACTAAAGACACTGCTCGAATCCTCGCAGTCAATAAAAGTATAGGATGCTTAGAAGCATAGACTGCATGCATTAGCAGTGGACGAACTGTCCATTTGCATGACAGGGAATGTACAAAGGCCACAAAGGAGGTTGCACTGTGATACTCGAGGAAGTTGCTACACAGGATCTTTGGATCTGGCACTCCTTCTTTGGCATGGCAGGATCGAACAACGACATCAACATCCTCAACTCATCAAATGTCTTTGCCAAGCTTGTTGAGGGTCAATGCTCCCCCTATGGACTTTGAGATCAATGGGCACCACTACAACAAGGGATACTATCTTGCAGATGACATCTATCCAAGATGACCAACATTTGTGAAGACTATCTCAAACCCAATGCTCCCCAAACATGCTCAGTTTGTTAAGGAACAGGAAGCTCGCAGGGAGGACGTGGAGCGGGCATTTGGTGTGCTCCAACAGAGGTTTGTAGTTATTCGGTTCCCTGCTCTGACTTGGTCGAAAGATCAGCTGTGAAAAGTGATGAACTATTGTGTGACCTTGCACAACATAATCATTAAGGATGAGAGGAAGGACCCAGTGAGTTTGCTCGAGCAGAACGAGCCATACTATAGACAGGGACCTCCTGCAGAGCCTGATCACCAGGTGCCTCCAACATTGGTTGCCTCATCGCCATGCGTCAAGAGATCTGAGATCCGGTAGTGCATCAACAGCTGCAGGATGATCTGGTTGAGCACATATGTATACGGAAGGGCAACACGTAGATGTCGATTATGAACTGGACGAACTATGTTATATTGTCATTCTATGCCGAACTATGTTTAATTTTATGCTGAACTATGCTAAATTTATGCCAAACTAGGCTGAACTTTGTCATGTATTCATATTATGCCGAAAACTGGTCGAATTTGAGCCGAATTTTGGCGGGAAAACGCCGGCCTGGAAACTCGGCTTGGGAACGCGAGTGAGAAAGTGTGTGTTTTTAGGCAAAAACTAGCTCCGTTCGATGCTATTTTGGTCCGAATTTCGGTCTAAAAACCCCCAACGAGTGAAGGTGCTCTTATGTTTGAATGAGAAGCACACTATATTTTGTTCTAGGAAGACAAATTAACTAAACAACTCACTACATTCACAAAGAAAAAATTAGGACCTTTTTAATTTACAGGTTTCTAAAACCACATGGATGAGAAAAGCATGATAGCGATGCCACGAAAAAGTGAAGTGTTCTTTTTAAGAGATTTGAGTGGATGAGAAACGTTTGCTATAAAATGTAGTGCAAATAAATATTAGGTAGAAACTCATATAGTATTGAGTCATATAATCAAACAGCTCGTATGGCAAAAAAATCTAAGGAACTGGTATAGACCGGCTTGGCCCCCACGCTCCCGCTTCGGTGAGGTCTCTCCTTGCTGGATGTTTCTTACGTCAGACTGGTCATAGTGATAGTATCATACTATTAGTATCATGCATGTATGATACTATCTTCATAGTGTATGGTATCATATGATAGTATTATACTAGTACTATATTTAATGATTTGTAAAATCTCAATATAAAATTGTGTATAAGATTTATTTGTATGAGGATTTTCTAGTTTTACGTGCTATAATACGGTATCTATCTATGATACTCTAACCATCTCTTTTTTTATTAATTATTGTGCCACATTAGATTTTTGCCAAAATGACATGCATGATACTAGCTATGATATCCCAATAGGACCAGCCTGAACTTGGAGTCATTGCGGAGTGACGATGATGAAGTTGGTGGGCAACCTCGGGTGACGATCCTCGCTTCAGTGGTGCAGTTTCGCTATTTTTCTTAAAAATAATATCATTTTTAATAATTTTTATAAATAATACATAAATTAAAAGATTTGCAGTTTTAGCGCGGGCTCGACATTTGAATAGCCGAGCGGAACTCGTCTGCTTTTGAAAAGCCGACCAGGACTCATCTGATTTTGAACAGCTGGTCAACTGTCGGTTTTTGAAAAGCCGACCAGTCTTGCCTATTCTTCACACTGCCCCTATAACATGTTGGCATTTCAAATACAGACACGACTGGTCAGCTTTTCAAAAGCAGACGAGTCCTGGTCGGCTTTTCAGCAGACAAGTCCCAGTCGGCATTTCAAAAGCCGACACCGCGCTAAAACTGTAAAATTATCAATTCGTGTATTATTTATGAAAATGATTTATAAATACATATTATTTTAAAAAAATAGCTGCGCTTCTATATGTATGCGGGGTGGTTGTGTGTGCTCTCAAGATGGCCGTGTTCCATGATGGTCGAGAAGAGTGTTTGTGACGGTTTTTGGCCGGTCTACTGCTAATAAACTCGTCATTTATGCACATCTGCTCTATCAATGAAAATGGCTTCTGCCTTGTTTTGAAAAAATAATATCTAAAAATTGCTATGGAAAAGATTTCTAATCAAAGACATTCACAAGGCATCAACCCAACGGTTATTTTCCAAGACTGAAATAGATCAGCTTGGTAGAACGGAGAGGTACGCTTGAATCCATCTGGCACGAAAAAACCGAGCTCTGCATATGTCACTTGGCATCGACAAAACTGAGTTCTATCCACATATGAGTTGGCCATGTATTCGTCACAAACAGTGGTGGAGGCATAGGAAAATTATATGAGGGGGCTAATGAAAAAAAATCCTCTTGTCAACTCTTGGGAAGGGACGAAGTACTAAAATGCATAGATTTAAAGAACTTTTAGGATAAAAATCAGGAGGTATAACGAAAATTTCTACATGTCAGAGGGGGTCCGGCCCCTCTTGGTCCCCACTGGCCACAAATGCCTACATTAGAATGTTAAAATTAATACTCCCTCTATTCCAGTGGCTCAGGTTTATCTACATATAAATACATACGAATTTAAACAAATTCATGTCATTTATTTATAATCTGGATAAATTCATAATGGAACACATTGGGTGTATACATACATGTACGTGCGTATGTTAGCCGCTTGTGTGTGTGCCTCTAAGTGTACGTGCACGCGTATCATGCGCGCGCGTGTGTGTGATGTTGAGCATCCAATGTCAATGGAGTCATCCATGCAAAAGAAAAGTCAATGGAGTCATCCCTCACAATTTCATATCTTTTGACGTTTGCTCCACTACAACCCCTCCTCTAACCTCCGAGCAAACTCAGACAATCTCAAACACAAAAAATGGTTACCCTTGATACCTCTCATCATTATTACTAAGCGGGTATATATATAGCTCTGTACAAAATTCATATGGTCCAACTAAATTGTACGAATATGTAGCATATGTATAGGTACGAGTATGCATGTTCACCATCGATTAATGTACGTATGCCGCCTCATCAGCGGCGACTCTGCCATGCGGTGCAAGTCGTGGCTGGTGGTAGTGGCGGTTGTGGCCGGCGCACAGTGATGGTGATGGACGGCCACGATGCACTACGAGGTCTTTCTGGGCGACACTTTCTCGGCATGGCCTAGTACATGTGCACCGGCAGGTTTGGCAACGGTGTGTAGGAGGCGCGACGATGTGTTGATGAGATAGACAGTCCAATGGTGTGTGAGCCATTTGTCCGGCTATTTAGGAACAAACTCGCGTAGGAGCTCGACATGTCCCACAAGTTGTCCAACGGTTTGTCCGGCCTAGCCAGAAACAAGGTGTCGGACTTTCCGACGGAGAAGTTCTAGAGTCGAAATGCCCGGTCACATGGACAAGACCGTTCGACAGAAAAGTTACCGGCTGTGAAAGATCCCGGCGTCGGCGGCATCGCAAGGTTGGCCGGCGACGATGATCGTCAGCACAATAGATGAGATGGATCAGTTGTTTTATAGCTCGTATGGGTCAGCTTGAGAGTACGCATGCCTAAGCGTAGACATACATAATTTGGACATGGGCTTAGACCATGCCGGTTGGATTTAAGTTGAGTTTGGGGGATTGGGTTGCAATGAAATAAGATTCATTTTTCTTACAGAAGGGATAGAACCAGAAACTGATCTTGCACTATTAGAAAAAAGCTCATTGGTGACGTTCAAAAAATAAGGTTAGTGATGTTGAACTCACACACCACTAACTTCACGTCAGTGATAGCTACTAGTGGTGGCATGTGGCTCGAACACCACTAACAAAAATACAAGAATTAAAAAATAGCAGAAAATAGAAAATAGAGCAGCAATAATATCAGAAATAGAAACAATGGCTAGTATTTCATCATATGAAGTTGATAGGTTGGTTCAGCGCATGTTCTTAACATCATATACATGAAGTTACATCGCTATGATTATTTATTATGAATAATAATGTCAACGACGAACATCATATGAAGGTCATAGTGTGAGGTGGTCCCCTGCCGGTGACTAGAATGGCTTGCCAATATGCAGGTCTTGAGAGTCAAGAAAGTTCCTCCACCCCTACTTGTTGAAGACAATGCGACCATTTGAGAGTCAGGAGCGTTTTGCTTGGTCATAGGAGGGAGCCTGGTGTCTGTTGACTCCTTCAGCCTTGCGAATTTCTCCTGCATGCCGAAAGACTGGGAAATTCTGTTAAAATCTCTGTTGCAGTTATCGGATTTGGTGAAGCTTCCTGGGATGGTGATGACATTGTTGGGTCCTGGCATCTTCAGCAGGAGGTACACATAGTGCGGTACTGCCAGGAATCGTGCGAATGCCACGCGACCGAGGATGACATAGTCCTGGCATCTTCAGCAGGAGGTATGGCTGGTGGAGAGGTGATGACCAGATTTATCTGGCGGGTGATCGTTTTTTGGATCATGTTGGATGGAAGCTCCTTTTATATCATCATGGTACCCATTTGAAAGATCACGGATGCCGCCTAGAGGGGTGAATAGTAGGTTTACAACTTTTATGAGATGGTCTTAACAATGGTGGAATAAAACTCATTTTCTTTTGTTAAGCACAAAGCCTATATACTAAGGTTCATCTATGTGAATCAACAACTTATGCTAAGCAATACAAGCAACAATGTGATAGCAATAAAGGATACTTTAAGCATGAAGGCTATCGCAATGTAAAGGTATAGAGATAACGGATGCACGCGGGAATGACGATATTTTACCGAGTTCCTTCCACAATAGAAATACGTCTCGTTGGAGGGGTGCGCGGTACTAAGACCACCAACGCCACAAGAGGCCTCACCCTATTCTCCCGAGCACCCGCCGCACGGGAAGCACCCGATCCACTATGGGACACTTGAGGGCGGTCACCAAACCCGTACAAAGATTCGGGCAATCTCCACAACTTAATTGGAGGCTTCCAACAAATGCCACCAAGGCCACAAACTTGAGGATATCTCCACAACTTAATTGGAGGCCCCAAGAATACACCACAAAGGCCACACGTCTATGATTCCAAGAACCCAAGAGGGACAAGCTTCAATGAATTTCACCAACCAAATCCTCCGAGGAGAACTCAAACCAATGCACCGAATGCAAAAGGCAAGAACACCGCAAAGATTCTCCAATCCTTCACTCTCAAGTTCCAACAAAGCTACTAAAGCTATTGGGGGAACAAGAGAGGAGAAATCGAAGAGAAACACAAAATTCCCCAAGATCTAGATCCCAAAGAATCACTCACAAAGAGATGATTTGGTTTGGTCAAATTGTAGATCTAGATCTCCTCTCTCTCTACCTCTCAAATATTAGTAAGAATCATAGGAGGGAGGGAGAGAAATCAAGCTTTTAGATGGTAGAACAAATGGGGGCAAAGCTTAGAGCAAAAGAGCAAGAAGAAGTAAGAAGAAAAGGGAGAAAGAGGCTTAAATAGGGCCTAACAGATTATGCCCGTTGGGGCTCTTTTTCGTACTTGGGCCGGTAGTACCAGACTGGGACGATACTACCAGACTGGGATGGTACTACCGGACCCGACCTAGCGACACGAGTAGCAGGGAAGGGCGACAGCGAGGCGACCAGCTAGCGACGCGAGTGAGCGCAGAGCGGGAACCGGGCGCGTGCAGGGGATCGGACTCGCTAGCGAGCGCACGCGGAACTACGGCCGGGAGCGAGCGAGCGCGCGTGGAAGAGAGGGCCAAGCGGGGAGAAAGCGTGAGCGAGGGAAACAGCCTAGGAGGAGCGGCGTGCCAGGAAGCAGGACGGGCAAGCTGGGCTGGGCTCGGTACTACCGGCCACCCGGGCGGTAGTACCACATGGGCCTGGTACAGTCGGCTTGGGCTACCGGGGGATACAGAAGGGGCGCACACGCTGCAGACTGGGCCAGTAGTACCGGCGGTACTACCGCACGGCCTAGTAAAAGGATTTTCTCTTTTTCTTTTTTAAATCAAATAGGCAAATATTCAAACGACAATAACTTAAGATTTGTAGCTCCGATTGACCCGAATCCAGTTGCGTTGAAAATAGGATGACAAGAGCTACCAATAAAATATTGGATATCACCAAGTGAGAATAATTCATGTATTTTAGAGTGAGATACCTCCCTTGGTCAGAAATCGGAAAACCTCAAAGATTAAAATCGCAACAAGATACAAAAGAGAGATCCGATTTTGAAGAACAAGAGATTGTTATGAAGATTACCATAAGCTCTATATCCTCACATGGATAAGACCAAATAACAACCAAATATGATGATACAAGTATGAAAAGGTTTGAGATCTCTCCGAACGATATGATCGAGATACTCACTTGAGAGCCCCTCTTAATAGTACGGCTATCTATGCTAAACCCGGTCTCCTGTAACACCCTCAGAATCGGCCATATGCAAGTTTCAGCGCTTCCCGCCAAACCCGCATAGAAACAATTCAAAGGTGCCCACCAGGCACTTGCGTGCGGGTGGAAAACGAAGTAATATCATTACACAATAGTCCTCGATGGAACCCACAAACATATATATACAACAGCGACTCAAAGAGTCAAGAATACAGATATACAGTACAAAGATCCAAATCACCTTGAAAACGATAGAGCGTCCGACTACGAACAAGATGCAAATGGGGCTAAGAGCCCTGAAGAATAACCAATGGCGTCCATAACCCTGCCCAGGCCAAGCCGGAAGGGTAACCCTGCTAACGACGTCGATCTCGAAACCTGCTTAAACAAAAGGGGTGCCGACAAAGGGCAAAGGAAAAAGAGAGAGCGGTCAGTACTGAGGCCAGTATACGGCGAGGCTAGAATTCGGCGGTCCTCGCCTACATAGGTATGGTGGACTGAGCGGCAGCGCAGCATGCACTAAACAACCTATAGAGACTCGAGATAACTGTCGGCTATCAGAGAGGGATAAGAAAGACCTATCCGGATCCAACCTGATAATACCACCAAACATACCCATCCTGGTGTTTCCCCCTCGAGACCAAACGAGGAAGTCAACCGAGGAACTCACATCGTTGGCAGTTTTATTTATTCAGTTATCGTTGCAGCAATTACTAGTCAGGTATAGATAGTCATCCTGATAGAATAAGCAGTGGGCACTTTTAGTTAACCATTCCGTTGTAGTAGCAACACTTACTAGTCAGATACAAATAGCATGAGATATCCCCAAACCCAGCAGTTGTTGGTACTTTTATTTAGCCATTCCATTGTAGTGAAGCTGATTACTAGTCATATCGGATACAAGTCAAATTATAGCAGTAAACTTTAGTTATAGTTGTCTATGATCGAGAACTGTGCTCCAAGTCGTCCATAACCGCGGACACGGCTTCTCGAAAAGATTTAACCCTGCAGGGGTGCACCAAAGTTCCCACACGCACCTACACCCTTGTTGTCAGATCAGGTAGGTACAAGATCACAAAACATACACCCAACTGTATGTCGACGGGGTTTCGGACACGACGTTTCCCAGACCCAAAGCAAGCACAAGGGGCCACCCCACTAAGCTACCCGCAACGAAGTCGGCCGGTCTCCGAGACAGACTCAGGGTTTGTGTAGACGGCTGTAAACGACTGGGAACCCGAAAGTGTGACTAGGCTTGTCGATACAGCGAAAATGTGTCACGATCCTAAACAGTACAGGTGCTCCTCGCACAATCGTAAATAAAGCAGTAAAGCATGGCATAAGTACATGATAGTAATAAAGCCCGAAACTACTTTGTGGCCCCCAATACAGTACTTGGAATCAGGTACTAAATCGATGGGGGTGCCCATACACCCCACCTGTGGTTAGTTGGGCGGTTAACAACCAAATAACATCTATTGCCCACCTGTGCCTCTGCATTTACCTACTTCAATTTTAGTTATTAAACAATAATTAAAGCCATGATCATCTACAACATTAGACATACGGCAACACTCCCACAACTGTGGTACTTGACGACACGCAACAACACTTGAGCAGGCGACTACGACACACAAGTCCAACTATCTACCAAACAACAGGTAATATGATGTGTCCAAGGCAATATAAGGCTGCAAGGGATTTCACGGGTACGAAAACTAGAGCAACGCAACACAGATAGCAATAGATCAACAGGAGGGAATAAATACTATAAAAGTAAGATAGGTAGAAAGGGGGAGGTGCTCGCCTGAAAACATTGCCGAAGGTTCATCCGAAGATCGGGTCGACACTCGCATCAACTCATCGGCCTAATCCGCGAAGAAGCAAAACACTAGAAGAAACACCGGATGCACTATTTAATACTACAACACAAGATCGGCATGATGCATGTGTAGGGGTTCGTAGCATGGAAAACAAAATTTTCTATCGCATACAAACAAACAAGCCAAGATCTATCTACTAGATTGTAGCAACGAATCGATGGTATAACTTACCCTCGAAGATTCCAAAGCGTTTAACGAGAGCGGATTCTCGTGGGTGATGTAGTCGTACTCTTTCCGATCTCAAGATCGTGTAGACGATCCTTCCAGCGCCACGTTCCGGCAGCGCTTCCGTAGTCGGTCACACGTTCGGTACTCGACGAAGACCTTCCTCTCCCTTGTTCCAGCAGGCAGCGGAGGTTGTAGCACTCTCCTCGTGATTCCGGCAGCACAACGGCGTGGTACCGAAAGTAGAGGGGAAATCCCGCAGGGCTTCGCCTTAAGCCGGTGCGAGTATGGTGGAGCTTATGAGAGAGGCTATTAGTGGTCTAGTAATTAGACACACCAATTAGAAGGCTCTAAACCGTTGGCTAAAGCAATTAGAAGCTCTAATCCAAAACGGCTCTAAACCGGAGATCTAGAGGTGAAAGTTGTGTGTCTAGGAGGGGAGCCCTGCCCCTCCTTATATAGGTGGGAGGGGGTGGCGCGCCAGGGGAGGGAGGGAGTCCCTCCCCAACTCGGCCTAGGGCTGGCGCCGGCTTGGAGGAGTGGGACTCCTCCTCCAAGTTGGTTCCAACTCCTCTTGCTTGTTTCCCACAGTTTCTTGTTTTGGCAGTTTGACTTTCAAACTGGACATTTGACTTTTCTGTTTTAGGATTCAATTTAATCCTTTATTTGGGACAGCAAGAACACTTAGTACATGATGCAATCATTCCAATAAGTAATGACACATTCATGTACCCCTCCCCCCCGGAGTGCCGGACAATCCGAAACCTTCTAGAACATTCCCGATGAAAACACCGGAATCATTCCCGAACTCCGAAACGGGACTTTCCTTATATGAATCTTATTCTCCGGACCATTCCGGATCACCTCGTGATATCCCGGATCCCATCCGAGACTCCGAACAACATTCGGTCTCTTTCTCATAATACCATAACTACTCAAAAAACGTCGAATCCTTAAGTGTGTCTCCCTACGGTTCGTGAATTATGCGGACATGATCGAGACACTTCTCCGAACAATAACCAATAGAGGAATCTGGAAATTCATATGGTTCCCACATATTTCTACGATTACTTTGCGATCGAATGAACCACTTACATACGATACCAATTTCCCTTTGTCTCACGATATGTTACTTATCCGAGGTTATGATCGTCGGTATCTCTGCATACCTAGTTCAACCTCGTTACTGACAAGTACTCTTTTCTCGTTCCCGTGATATGTGATCCCTTGTGACCAAGTCACATGCTTGCAAGCTAATTGGATGACATTCCACCGAGAGGGCCCAGAGTATATCTATCCGTCATGTGGATGGACAAATCCCACTCTTGATCCATGTGTCTCAACCAATACTTTCCGAACACTCAATGCCACTTTTATAACCACCCAGTTACGGTGTGGTGTTTGATGTCATCAAAGCATCCATCCGGTAAAGGTGATATGCATGATCTCATGGTCAAAGGAATTAGGTTACTATGTATCAGAAAGCATATAGCAATTGAACTAATGAAATGACTTGATCTTTATGCTACGCTTATCTATAGGAGTATGTCCACCATATCATTCTCCTAACGATATGATCTTGTTGTTGATAACATCTCAATGTTCATGATAGGGAAACCACAATCATTAATCAACCAACAAGCTAGTGAAGTATAGAGGCTATACTAGGGACTTCAAATTAAGTTTACAAATCACACAAGTATCAATGTTTCCTTGTTAATACTATTATAGCATGAATGTAAACATTTATCATAAACACAAAGATATAATAATAACCACATTTATTATTGCCTCTAGGGCATATCTCCAACAGTCTCCCACTTGCACTAGAGTCATCTAATCTAGATTACATGGTAATATACCGAACACCCATGGCAGTTTGGTGTTTGTCATGTTTTGCCCTCGGGAGAGGTTTAGTCAATGGATCCGCCACATTCAGATCTGTGTGTACTTTGCAAATCTTTATATCCCCATCCTGGATATGTTCTCGAATAGCGTGAAAACGCAGCTTGATATGCTTCAGCTTCTTGTGTGACCTTGGTTCTTGCGCATTGGCTATGGCGCCCATGTTATCACAGTAGATAGACATTGGGTCCAGCGCACTAGGAACCACACCCAGCTCTGTAATGAACTCTTTCATCCATATCGCTTCTTGTGAAGCCTCCGAAGCAGCCATGTATTCCGATTCAGTTGAAGATCTCGCCACAACGCTTTGCTTTGCACTCCTCCAGCTAACTGCTGCACCATTCAAAATAAATACGTATCCGGATTGCGATTTAGAATCATCCGGATCAGTGTTCCAACTAGCATCGGTGTAACCATTAACAACGAGCTGTTCATCACCTCCATAAGAAAGAACCATATCCTTAGTTCTTCTCAAGTACTTAAGGATGTTTTTGACCGCTGTCCAATGATCCACTCCTGGATCACTTTGATATCTGCTAGTTAAACTAACAGCATATGCAATGTCGGGTCTAGTACATAGCATGGCATACATTAGAGATCCTATGGCTGAGGCATAGGGAGTCTTACTCATCCTTTCTCTATCTTCTGCCGATGTCGGACTTTGAGTTTTACTCAAGGTCGTATTGGGCAACATGGGCAAGAACCCTTTCTTGCTTTCTTCCATTCCAAATCTCTTTAGAACTTTGTCCAAATATGTACTCTGTGACAATGATATTTGGCGTTTCGATCTATCTCTATAAATCTTTATGCCTAATATGTAAGCTGCTTCGCCAAGATCCTTCATTGAAAAACTATTATTCAAATATTCCTTGACACTATTAAGAAGGTCTACATCATTCCCAATCAATAATATGTCATCCACATATAGTATTAAGAATGCTACAGAGCTCCCACTCACTTTCTTGTAAATACAAGCTTCTCCATAAGTTTGTATAAAACCAAAACTTTTGATTACCTTATCAAAACGTTGATTCCAACTTCGGGATGCTTGCTTCAATCCATAGATGGACCGTTGAAGTTTGCATACCTTGTTAGAATCTTTAGGATCGACAAAACCTTTGGGTTGCATCATATACAACTCTTCATCAATGTCTCCATTGAGGAATGCTGTTTTGACATCCATCTGCCATATCTCATAATCATAATATGCAGCGATTGCTAACATAATCCTCACAGACTTTAGCTTCGCTACCGGTGAGAAAGTCTCATCGTAGTCAACTCCTTGAATTTGTCGAAACCCTTTTGCGACAAGTCGAGCTTTATAGACAGTAACATTACCATCAGCATCTGTTTTCTTCTTGAAAATCCATTTGTTCTCGACAGCCTTTCGGCCATCCGGTAAGTCCACCAAAGTCCATACTTGGTTTTCGTACATGGATCCAATCTCGGATTTCATGGCTTCTTGCCATTTATTGGAATCTGGGCTCATCATCGCTTCCTCATATGTCTCGGGGTCATCGGTGTTGTCCACCACCATGACATTCATAACGGAATCATACCAATCTGGAGTGGTACGAGTTCTCGTTGACCTCCGAGGCTCTGTAGCAACTTCAACCAAAGTTTCATGATCACCATCATTAGCTTCCTCTCTTATTGGTGCAGGCACCACAGGAACTTCTTCCGGTGCTGCGCTACTCGCAATATCGAGAGAAGGTTCGACAACCTCGTCAAGTTCTACTTTCCTTCCAGTCAATTCTTTCGAGAGAAATTCCTTCTCTAGAAAGGATCCATTCTTGGCAACGAAGATTTTGCCTTCGGATCTATGATAGAAGGTATACCCAATAGTTTCCCTCGGGTATCCTATGAAGACGCATTTTTCCGCTTTGGGTTCAAGCTTGTCCGGCTGTAACTTCTTTACATAGGCTTCGCATCCCCAAACTTTAAGGAACGACAATTTAGGTTTCTTCCCAAACCATAATTCATACGGTGTCGTTTCAACGGATTTAGATGGTGCCCTATTTAAAGTGAATGCGGCTGTTTCTAATGCATAACCCCAAAATGATAGCGGTAAATCTGTAAGTGACATCATAGAACGAACCATATCTAAGAGAGTTCGATTATGACGTTCGGACACACCATTACGCTGTGGTGTTCCCGGCGGTGTCAATTGTGAAAGTATTCCGCATTTCTTCAAATGCTCGCCAAACTCGTAACTTAGATATTCACCTCCACGATCAGAACGTAGAAATTTAATCTTCTTGTTACGTTGATTCTCTACCTCACTTTGAAACTCCTTAAACTTCTCGAAAGTTTCGGACTTATGTTTCATGAAATAGATATACCCATATCTACTCAAGTCATCCGTGAAGGTAAGAACATAACGATAACCACTGCGCGATGCTACACTCATTGGACCACACACATCGGTATGTATGATTTCCAATAAGTCTGTAGCTCGCTCCATCATACCAGAAAATGGAGTCTTAGTCATTTTTCCCATCAGACATGCTTCGCATCTTTCAAGTGATTCAAAATCAAGTGATTCAAGAAGTCCATCGGAATGCAGTTTCTTCATACGTTTCACTCCGATGTGACCAAGACGACAGTGCCACATATAGGTCGAATTATCGCTTGATTTCAATCGTTTAGCCTCAATGTTGTTGATATGTGTATTTCCACTATCGAGATTCAATAAGAATAGACCATCTATCAAAGGTGCATGTGCATAAAACATATTACTCATATAAACAGAACAACCATTATTCTCGGATTTAAACAAGTAACCGTCTCGCAATAAACAAGATCCCGATATAATGTTCATGCTCAACGCAGGCACCAAATAACAATTATTTAAGTATAAAACTAATCCCGATGGTAGAAGAAGGGGTAGCGTGCCGACCGCGATCACATCAACCTTTGATCCGTTTCCCACGCGCATCGTCACCTCGTTCTTCGCTAGCTTCCGTTTATTCTGCAGCACCTGTTTCGAGTTACAAATATGAGCAACCGAACCAGTATCAAATACCCAGGCACTACTACGAGTACTAGTGAGATACACATCAATAACATGTATATCAGATATACCTTTCTTCTTGATGTTGCCGTTCTTCAAATCCGCCAAGTACTTTGGGCAATTCCGCTTCCAGTGACCTTCTCCCTTGCAGTAAAAGCACTCAGTATCAGGCTTAGGTCCAGCCCTGGTCTTCTTCGTCGGCGTGGTAGCTTTCTTACCACCCTTCTTGAAGTGTCCCTTTTGCTTAGACTTGCCTTTCTTGAATTTGGTGGTCTTATTGACCAACAACACTTGGTGCTCTTTCTTGATCTCCACTTCTGCAGATTTCAACATGGCAAAGAGTTCTGGCAACGTCTTGTTCATGTTCTGCATGTTGTAGTTCATCACAAAGTTCTTGTAACTTGGTGGTAGTGATTGGAGGACACGGTAAATCCCCAAAGCATTAGTAATCACTATACCCAAGCTTTGAAGTTTGTTTGCGTGCCCTGACATCTTAAGCACATGCTCACTGACGGAGCTGCCTTCTTCCATCTTGCAGTTAAAGAACTTTTCAGAAGCTTCATAGCTTTCAATTGCCGCATGAGTCTCAAAAATCAATTTGAGATCCTCGACAATATCATATGGGTCTGAATCCTCAAACCTTTTCTGAAGCTCCGATTCCAAACCATACAAGATAGCACACTGAACTATGGAGTACTGATTCTTCCGAGCGAGGTAAACATTCTTTACTTCATCGGGAGCATCAGTTGCAGGTGGGTCACCCAGCGGTGCATCCAGCACATAGGTCAAATTACCAGCTGTGAGGACAATCCTCAAATTGCGGAACCAATCCGCGAAGTTGCTTCCATTGTTTTTCAACTTTTCTTTCTCTAGGAACGCATTAAAATTGATGGTAGGGGCTGCCATTGATCTACAACATATTTGCAATAGTTTAGACTAAGTTTATGATAAATTGAGTTCAAATTAATTAATGTAATTAAACTAGGTGAACTCCCACTCAAAACAACATCCCTCACATTGTTTTAGTGATCACACGAACCAAATCCACTACATCAACACCGATCATCACGAGAGTTGATATAGTTTCAATGGCGAACAATCGTCATGTTCATCATATCTACTATATGATTCATGCTTTACCTTTCGGTGATCCGTGTTCCGAGACCATGTCTGTACATGCTAGGCTCGTCAAGATCAAACCTTAGTTTCCGCATGAGCAAATCTGGCTTGCTCACGTTGTATACACTTGCGGAATCTAACACACCCGATCATCACGTGGTGCTTCGAAATAACAAGCTTTAGCAACGGTGCTGACTAAGGGTGAACACTTTATGATTTGAAATTCATGTGCATGAGGGATCATCTTATAATGCTACCGTCGTCTACTAAGCAATACAAGATGCATAAAGGATTAACATCACATGCAATTCAATATATATGTGATATGATATGGCCTATCTTCTTTGTGCTTTGATCTCCATCTTCAAGCACGAACATGATCTCCATCATCACCGGCATTGCATCAAGGTCAATGACGCCTCTCCATGGTTGTCGTCCACCGGCTTCAACTATTACAACTACTTTGAATAGACACGCGGGTCTTAACATAAATTAAAGACAACCATATGGCTCCTGCCGGTTGCCGACTTACAATAAGGAACATTGCATACATCAAATATAATCACAATCATGGCCATATCACATCACTGCACACCCCTGCAAAACAAAGTTAGACGCCTCTACTTTCTTTGCATATTTTACGTGGTTTGGGGCTTTCAATAAGTGTCGTTCTAACTTACGAACATGAACCACAACGTTGACACAAGTATTGTTAATCACCCGTTGTGTATTGGATCTTTACTATGCTAGGAGAAACAGGCACCCGCAAAGCCACTTATGCAATACAAGTTGCATGTCAAGCGTGGAGCAAGTCTCATGAACGATGTCATGTAAAGTTAGCCTGGGCCGCTTCATCCCAACATACCGCAAGATGCAAAGTACACAAGAAGTAATCGACAATAAAGCATCAACGCCCACAATGACCATTGTGTTCTACTCGTGCAACAGATCTACATATAGACACGGCTCTGATACCACTGTAGGGGTTCGTAGCATGGAAAACAAAATTTTCTATCGCATACAAACAAACAAGCCAAGATCTATCTACTAGATTGTAGCAACGAGTCGATGGTATAACTTACCCTCGAAGATTCCAAAGCGTTTAACGAGAGCGGATTCTCGTGGGTGATGTAGTCGTACTCTTTCCGATCTCAAGATCGTGTAGACGATCCTTCCAGCGCCACGTTCCGGCAGCGCTTCCGCAGTCGGTCACACGTTCGGTACTCGACGAAGACCTTCCTCTCCCTTGTTCCAGCAGGCAGCGGAGGTTGTAGCACTCTCCTCGTGATTCCGGCAGCACAACGGCGTGGTACCGGAAGTAGAGGGGAAATCCCGCAGGGCTTCGCCTTAAGCCGGTGCGAGTATGGTGGAGCTTATGAGAGAGGCTATTAGTGGTCTAGTAATTAGACACACCAATTAGAAGGCTCTAAACCAATTAGAAGGCTCTAAACCGTTGGCTAAAGCAATTAGAAGCTCTAATCCAAAACGGCTCTAAACCGGAGATCTAGAGGTGAAAGTTGTGTGTCTAGGAGGGGAGCCCTGCCCCTCCTTATATAGGTGGGAGGGGGTGGCGCGCCAGGGGAGGGAGGGAGTCCCTCCCCAACTCGGCCTAGGGCTGGCGCCGGCTTGGAGGAGTGGGACTCCTCCTCCAAGTTGGTTCCAACTCCTCTTGCTTGTTTCCCACAGTTTCTTGTTTTGGCAGTTTGACTTTCAAACTGGACATTTGACTTTTCTGTTTTAGGATTCAATTTAATCCTTTATTTGGGACAGCAAGAACACTTAGTACATGATGCAATCATTCCAATAAGTAATGACACATTCATGTACCCCTCCCCCCCCCGGAGTGCCGGACAATCCGGAACCTTCTAGAACATTCCCGATGAAAACACCGGAATCATTCCCGAACTCCGAAACGGGACTTTCCTTATATGAATCTTATTCTCCGGACCATTCCGGATCACCTCGTGATATCCCGGATCCCATCCGAGACTCCGAACAACATTCGGTCTCTTTCTCATAATACCATAACTACTCAAACAACGTCGAATCCTTAAGTGTGTCTCCCTACGGTTCGTGAATTATGCGGACATGATCGAGACACTTCTCCGAACAATAACCAATAGAGGAATCTGGAAATTCATATGGTTCCCACATATTTCTACGATTACTTTGCGATCGAATGAACCACTTACATACGATACCAATTTCCCTTTGTCTCACGATATGTTACTTATCCGAGGTTATGATCGTCGGTATCTCTGCATACCTAGTTCAACCTCGTTACTGACAAGTACTCTTTTCTCGTTCCCGTGATATGTGATCCCTTGTGACCAAGTCACATGCTTGCAAGCTAATTGGATGACATTCCACCGAGAGGGCCCAGAGTATATCTATCCATCATGTGGATGGACAAATCCCACTCTTGATCCATGTGTCTCAACCAATACTTTCCGAACACTCAATGCCACTTTTATAACCACCCAGTTACGGTGTGGTGTTTGATGTCATCAAAGCATCCATCCGGTAAAGGTGATATGCATGATCTCATGGTCAAAGGAATTAGGTTACTATGTATCAGAAAGCATATAGCAATTGAACTAATGAAATGACTTGATCTTTATGCTACGCTTATCTATAGGAGTATGTCCACCATATCATTCTCCTAACGATATGATCTTGTTGTTGATAACATCTCAATGTTCATGATAGGGAAACCACAATCATTAATCAACCAACAAGCTAGTGAAGTATAGAGGCTATACTAGGGACTTCAAATTAAGTTTACAAATCACACAAGTATCAATGTTTCCTTGTTAATACTATTATAGCATGAATGTAAACATTTATCATAAACACAAAGATATAATAATAACCACATTTATTATTGCCTCTAGGGCATATCTCCAACAGCATGTATGATGTATGACATGGCAAAGGTGCGGTGCAATTAGGCAAGATTAAGCGGAACCGGGGTCCCGACATTTATTTATAAGGTTCATGTTGTTTAGATACCCCGCAATTTAAGTGTTGGGTTAACAGGGCGGAACATGGCATCGGTTCGCTACACCAATTTAAATGGAGTCCGGAATAAGACAACGATATTCCGCGGATGGACTCCATATTTAATTATGAGATGAATTGGCATAATTCCCCCAAACCACAGACAAGTATGCATGCATGAACAATTTAATATGCATCAGTTGATAATGTCATATTATAAAATAATGGGGTCTCGGATAGGGAATCACATTAGGGTTCGGCGAACTTGGGCTCCGAGGGGTTCGGGGTTGGTCTCAGGGTTCGACGGGAGAACGGCTCGACGAGATCGGTCTCGGACAACGGAAGTAGATCTTGTCGCACGGTGTCCGGGAAGTAGATCTTGTCGCCGCGAAGATCTTGTGAGGCCCGCGTATCGGGTTGGTCTAGGCGTTCGAGTTGAGGAACTTGGCGTCCTCGAGGAAGTACTTGGCATATCCGTGTGGACGACCTTGGCGTCCGGGAGACGATCTTGTCGCATCCGCGGTCTTTGGGTACGGGTTCTCCGGGCTCCCATGTAGGAGATCTTGTCGTCGCGTCGAAGAACTCGGGTTCGGGGTCGGGTGTCGGTGTGGTTCCATCGGGTTCAAACACCGGTAGTAGGCGAACTTGGAGGTCACAGAAGTCTTATCGCCGATGAAGATCTTGTCGCTTAGTCGGGGTTCTCCATGTTCGGATGCTCTTGGCATCGGTTTTCCTGGTACTTGGGTCTCCGGACGATCTTTTCAACATCTTACCGTGTATCTACCCGAGATCTTGCGGGATTTCAATCAAACATGTGGTGAGCATCATGCGTAAATGGAAAACACCAGAAATAGAAACAGCTGAGCACGCGCGCGCGGACAGCGGTGGCCAGACTCGAGCAAGCGGCACGCGTCTACAAGGACGCGCAGGGCCGGCGGTGCCTGGAGAGGAACATGGTTGGGCGAGCTCAGATGGGGAGGCGCAGGGGCGGAGCCAGGGTGCAGCTGCGCTCGCGCGGGACCTGGCGGTGACGGGCAGCAGCGCTTGCGCGCGCAGGGCAGACTCAGGGAGGTGGCTCGCGGGCTCGCTGGTGGCAAGGCGATGCGGGAGATGGGGGATGTCGGCCATGCTCTGGAAGGTGGAGCCAGTCGTGCAGCCCTGGGCGGCGAGCGCGACCGGCGGTGACGCGGCTCAGGGCCAGGGAAGCCGGAGGTCACAGGGGCATGGAGGGGAACCCGGACGGCGGCCGGAGCTCGGACCGAGAGGAACAGTGGCGGGGTCGGCCCGAGGAGGAGGGAGCGGCCAGGAGCGACGGTGGAGGCGGCCTCCGGTGAACTAGGACGGGGCGGACGGAGGAGGTCGAACGGCAGCCGGCTCGAGCAGCGGCCAAGGCGACCAGGGAGAGGAGCTCGCGTGGGAAAGAGGAGAGGGGCCTCGGGCGGCGCACGATGAAGCTTGGAGAGGCGTGGGAGGGCCGGTGGCACAGGCGTAGGGAGGTGGAGCGACAGGGAGGGGGAGGCCCTCGCTAGCAGAGGGAGGCGGCGGGGTGAGGCTAGCGGGCGAGGAGAGGAGCGTCGGGGTGGGGATCCGATGCGGGGAGGGAGATGAGTGGTGGGGTGGTTTCGGCCGCTGTGTGGTGTGCGTGCTGTGTGTGTTGCGTGTGTGGGGTCCACACGGGCCACACGGGGGGTTGGGGGCAGGTGGCTGTGTGGGAGAGTAGAGGGAGTTGGGGTGAGGTGGCAGCGGGTGAGTGGTGGGGATTGGGGCCAGGGTGATGTGGCGCGCTGTGATAGGGTGGAGTGAGGTGGAGGGGGCTGGGTAGACTAGGATTGGGTAGTTTTAGGATTAGATATTTTTGACTAGGGTTTAGAGGTGGTCCGGTTTTGTACTGGAGGTGGCCGGCCGGGCTTTCGGGCCTGGCAGGCTGCCTCCTAAAAATAAAATAAAAGTTTTATTATTTAAAACGGGGCATTTGAAATCCGTTGATAGACGAAACAAAATAATCCGGAGACCCGGGTTTTAATTTGAATAAAGACGGGAATATTTAGAAAACAAAACTAGGCGTTTCGAAAATAGTTTAGACAAAAACCATGCAGGATGATGACGATGCCCAAATGCAATGTGGCATGATGACATGAGCATGCGGTCATGATGATGCAATGCACAAAAACAACACGATTTTCTAGTAGTGGTTTTTCGGGATGCCACAATTCGACACCACTAACAATGGATCTCGCCCTCGAGATCCGCCTCATGGTACCGGGAAGAAGGGCGGCGATCTGAATCTTCTCGCATCGTGTAGATCCTCGCGACACCACTAACAAGAGGTCGTTGTTCGTGATCGTCGAGAGAACACTCCGGGAACAAAAGGTCGAAGGTGGAGGTATCAACAAATAAAGCCACCTCTAGCTCCGATAGAAAGAAGGAACCGATGCATTCTCATCCACTTCAATGTACACAAGCGAATAGAGTGAGTAGTCGGCATGGGGGCCAATCCATCACGCACCCAAACTATTACTCTGCACAATCAGTGGAAAAGCGTGCAACCATTCTTGGAATCAGACTGAAGATCTTGACAATCGAGGTTCGGAACAGAGGAGTGATGCAGACTCTGCATCGGATCTGGCGTAGATGATGTCGTCGCGTCGGAAAACACCGGAAGGCACGAGAAGGAACAAAGAGAAGTCCATCAGACGAAGGATTCCTCGGATAGCATGAAGACCAGATGTAGCAACACTGTTACCAAAGGAGGGAGCGAAACCCTGAAGGTACGATGGAACCCAACCACGAGAAATCCTGGACTCGAAGAGAGAGAAGAGAGCGGATTCAAAACACGCAGAGGTGAGAGGAGAGCAGCAGAGGGGTAAGGAGTAAAATCAGACCTAATCAGAACTATCCAACCGATTTTTCAAAGATAGTTTTGACACTCTACTTCGGCCGTTAGCTAGGTTATCCTACAGGCTGGACTTGTGGGGTATCGCAACTGCTGAGCTCTGATACCACTCTGTAACACCCTCAGAATCGGCCCTATGCAAGTTTCAGCGCTTCCCGCCAAACCCGCATAGAAACGATTCAAAGGTTCCCACCAGGCACTTGCGTGCGGGTGGAAAACGAAGTAATATCATTACACAATAGTCCTCGATGGAACCCACAAAACATATATATACAACAGCGACTCAAAGAGTCAAGAATACAGATATACAGTACAAAGATCCAAATCACCTTGAAAAAGACAGAGCGTCCGACTACGGACAAGATGCAAATGGGGCTAAGAGCCCTGAAGAATAACCAATGGCGTCCATAACCCTTCCCAGGCCAAGCCGGAAGGGTAACCCTGCTAACGACGTCGATCTCGAAACCTGCTTAAACAAAAGGGGTGCCGACAAAGGGCAAAGGAAAAAGAGAGAGCGGTCAGTACTGAGGCCAGTACACGGCGAGGCTAGAATTCGGCGGTCCTCGCCTACATAGGTATGGTGGACTGAGCGGCAGCGCAGCATGCACTAAACAACCTATAGAGACTCGAGATAACTGTCGGCTATCAGAGAGGGATAAGAAAGACCTATCCGGATCCAACCTGATACTACCACCAAACATACCCATCCTGGAGTTTCCCCCTCGAGACCAAACGAGGAATTCAACCGAGGAACTCACACCGTTGGCAGTTTTATTTATTCAGTTATCGTTGCAGCAATTACTAGTCAGGTATAGATAGTCATCCTGATAGAATAAGCAGTGGTCACTTTTAGTTAACCATTCCGTTGTAGTAGCAACACTTACTAGTCAGATACAAATAGCATGAGATATCCCCAAACCCAGCAGTTGTTGGTACTTTTATTTAGCCATTCTGTTGTAGTGAAGCTGATTACTAGTCATATCGGATACAAGTCAAATTATAGCAGTAAACTTTAGTTATAGTTGTCTATGATCGAGAACTATGCTCCAAGTCGTCCATAACCGCGGACACGGCTTCTCGAAAAGATTTAACCCTGCAGGGGTGCACCAAAGTTCCCACACGCACCTACACCCTTGTTGTCAGATCAGGTAGGTACAAGATCACAAAACATACACCCAACGGTATGTCGACGGGGTTTCGGACACGACGTTTCCCAGACCCAAAGCAAGCACAGGGGGCCACCCCACTAAGCTCCCCGCAACGAAGTCGGCCGGTCTCCGAGACGGACTCAGGGTTTGTGTAGACGGCTGTAAACGACTGGGAACCCGAAAGTGTGACTGGGCTTGTTGATACAGCGAAAACGTGTCACGATCCTAAACAGTACAGGTGCTCCTCGCACAATCGTAAATAAAGCAGTAAAGCATGGCATAAGTACAGGATAGTAATAAAGCCCCAAACTACTTTGTGGCCCCCAGTACAGTACTTGGAATCAGGTACTAAATCGATGGGGGTGCCCATACACCCCACCTGTGGTTAGCGCGCTCGATCTCGGAATAGGTGTCAAGAACTCGGGGTCCTACGGGACACTAGTGGGCGGTTAACAACCAAATAACATCTATTGCCCACCTGTGCCTCTGCATTTACCTACTTCAATTTTAGTTATTAAACAATAATTAAAGCCATGATCATCTACAACATTAGACATGCGGCAACACTCCCACAACTGTGGTACTTGATGACACGCAACAACACTTGAGCAGGCGACTACGACACGCAAGTCCAACTATCTACCAAACAACAGGTAATAGGATGTGTCCAAGGCAATATAAGGCTGCAAGGGATTTCACGGGTACGAAAACTAGAGCAACGCAACACAGATAGCAATAGATCAACAGGAGGGAATAAATACTATAAAAATAAGATAGGTAGAAAGGGGGAGGTGCTCGGCTGAAAACATTGCCGAAGGTTCATCCGAAGATCGGGTTGACACTCGCATCAACTCATCGGCCTAATCCGCGAAGAAGCAAAACACTAGAGGAAACACCGGATGCACTATTTAATACTACAGCAGAAGATCGGCATGATGCATGTATGATGTATGACATGGCAAAGGTGCGGTGCAATTAGGCAAGATTAAGCGGAACCGGGGTCCCGACATTTATTTATAAGGTTCATGTTGTTTAGATACCCCGCAATTTAAGTGTTGGGTTAACAGGGCGGAACATGGCATCGGTTCGCTACACCAATTTAAATGGAGTCCGGAATAAGACAACGATATTCCGCGGATGGACTCCATATTTAATTATGAGATGAATTGGCATAATTCCCCCAAACCACAGACAAGTATGCATGCATGAACAATTTAATATGCATCAGTTGATAATGTCATATTATAAAATAATGGGGTCTCGGATAGGGAATCACATTAGGGTTCGGCGAACTTGGGCTCCGAGGGGTTCGGGGTTGGTCTCAGGGTTCGACGGGAGAACGGCTCGACGAGATCGGTCTCGGACAACGGAAGTAGATCTTGTCGCACGGTGTCCGGGAAGTAGATCTTGTCGCCGCGAAGATCTTGTCGGGCCCGCGTATCGGGTTGGTCTAGGCGTTCGAGTTGAGGAACTTGGCGTCCTCGAGGAAGTACTTGGCATATCCGTGTGGACGACCTTGGCGTCCGGGAGACGATCTTGTCGCATCCGCGGTCTTCGGGTACGGGTTCTCTGGGCTCCCATGTAGGAGATCTTGTCGTCGCGTCGAAGAACTCGGGTTCGGGGTCGGGTGTCGGTGTGGTTCCATAGGGTTCAAACGCCGGTAGTAGGCGAACTTTGAGGTCACGGAAGTCTTATCGCCGATGAAGATCTTGTCGCTTAGTCGGGGTTCTCCATGTCCGGCTGCTCTTGGCATCGGTTTTCCTGGTACTTGGGTCTCCGGACGATCTTTTCAACATCTTACCGTGTATCTACCCGAGATCTTGCGGGATTTCCATCAAACATGTGGTGAGCATCATGCGTAAATGGAAAACACCAGAAATAGAAACAGCTGAGCACGCGCGCGCGGACAGCGGTGGCCAGACTCGAGCAAGCGGCACGCGTCTACAAGGACGCGCAGGGCCGGCGGTGCCTGGAGAGGAACATGGTTGGGCGAGCTCAGATGGGGAGGCGCAGGGGCGGAGCCAGGGTGCAGCTGCGCTCGCGCGGGACCTGGCGGTGACGGGCAGCAGCGCTTGCGCGCGCGCAGGGCAGACTCAGGTAGGTGGCTCGTGGGCTCGCTGGTGGCAAGGCGATGCGGGAGATGGGGGATGTCGGCCATGCTCTGGAAGGTGGAGCCAGTCGTGCATCCCTGGGCGGCGAGCGCGACCGGCGGTGACGCGGCTCAGGGCCAGGGAAGCCGGAGGTCACAGGGGCATGGAGGGGAACCCGGACGGCGGCCGAAGCTCGGACCGAGAGGAACAGTGGCGGGGTCGGCCCGAGGAGGAGGGAGCGGCCAGGAGCGACGGTGGAGGCGGCCTCCGGTGAGCTAGGACGGGGCGGACGGAGGAGGTCGAACGGCAGCCGGCTCGAGCAGCGGCCAAGGCGACCAGGGAGAGGAGCTCGCGTGGGAAAGAGGAGAGGGGCCTCGGGCGGCGCACGATGAAGCTTGGAGAGGCTTGGGAGGGCCGGTGGCACAGGCGTAGGGAGGTGGAGCGACAGGGAGGGGGAGGCCCTCGCTAGCAGAGGGAGGCGGCGGGGTGAGGCTAGCGGGCGAGGAGAGGAGCGTCGGGGTGGGGATCCGATGCGGGGAGGGAGATGAGTGGTGGGGTGGTTTCGGCCGCTGTGTGGTGTGCGTGCTGTGTGTGTTGCGTGTGTGGGGTCCACACGGGCCACACGGGGGGTTGGGGGCAGGTGGCTGTGTGGGAGAGTAGAGGGAGTTGGGGTGAGGTGGCAGCGGGTGAGTGGTGGGGATTGGGGCCAGGGTGATGTGGCGCGCTGTGATAGGGTGGAGTGAGGTGGAGGGGGCTGGGTAGACTAGGATTGGGTAGTTTTAGGATTAGATATTTTTGACTAGGGTTTAGAGGTGGTCCGGTTTTGTACTGGAGGTGGCCGGCCGGGCTTTCGGGCCTGGCAGGCTGCCTCCTAAAAATAAAATAAAAGTTTTATTATTTAAAACGGGGCATTTGAAATCCGTTGATAGACGAAACAAAATAATCCGGAGACCCGGGTTTTAATTTGAATAAAGACGGGAATATTTAGAAAACAAAACTAGGCGTTTCGAAAATAGTTTAGACAAAAACCATGCAGGATGATGACGATGCCCAAATGCAATGTGGCATGATGACATGAGCATGCAGTCATGATGATGCAATGCACAAAAACAACGCGATTTTCTAGTAGTGGTTTTTCGGGATGCACATCTCCCAACTAAAACATGATACCGACAAAAGGGAAAACCTATCAAGATTACCTTTGCTTGGAGCATTCCACTTGAGCGCGATGTAGACGATCTTGTCCTTCTCAAGATGGAACGCCTTCCTTGATTTCTCTTCATCGATCCATGACCACCGAGGATGGCAAGCATCAAACATGAGATCTTCTAGAGATAGCGCATTTTGAGCTTGCAAAACACTTCTTCTTCATCATATCATCTACCTTGAAGCCAACACATGCTTCAAGTGAAGCCAATGGATAAATCCTACAAGTGCAACTTAATACACACATTGGTCCGTAAACATTGTCATTAATTACCAAAACCACACATGGGGGCCCACATGTTCTTTCACCAGCGGTCGTGGGTACTACTTTGCTCCATTCTTCTGGGCTGGTGCAGCCGCATGCAGCGTGGGTCCTCCGGGTGGTGGTGGTGGGGCGCCATATGCAATGGGCCCAGGGGCAGAACTGAACCCCTATTTCATTGCGTCACGCTGCAACTGGTCATATCCCTCGTGGAGCTTCTGGAACTCCCGACAGTCCTTGAGTAGGTGGATAGATTTCTTTTTGTCATATTGTTTGTCGATGTAGAAGTGAATGCTACAGGCACTCGATAACTTTTCGATTGCGGACGGCTCATCACGAGCACGACGGTACCACAACTATGTGGTCTTTCCGCTAGTGCGGTAGCTACCGCTATGGTAACCGCAGTTGCGGTTCCCATTGTCGTGGCGTTCAGCGTAGCCAGCCGCAACCATGTCGATTTCCTCGCGATCGTCATAGACGCCCGCTCTTCTTTTTCCCCGGCGGTCGCGTCTGCGCCCGGGGTCATCGTCGTCATCCGAACGCGTTCGGTTGACGACATCTTCATGATCGGCCTAGCGGTTGGCTATGTCCATCAGGTGATCGATGGTTTTGGGCTTGATGCGACCCAGTCCCTCTATAAGCTCGCGACGCCTTACGCCGTTGAAAGGGCATGTATGCCCCATGTGTGCTTTTGGTAATTAATGACAATCCCTATTGACTAATGTGTAAATTGAGTTCCACTTGTATAGTAATCCATTGGAATCGCTTGGGCCATGTGTTGGTCTCAAGGTTGAAATATGAAGGAATTCACAAGGTTTATGTGCTCATTGGAATCATGAAGAAAGAAGGAGCTTGAAGGTTGATTAAGACAAGTGAAAATAGTTGCATCAAGATGGATCAACCTCAAGAAGGAATGAAGAAGGGAAAGCTCAAGTCCTCTCTTTAAGATCTCATGCTTGAAGCTTTCCATCCTCGTGATTATGGAGTGATGAAGACAAGTTCAAATAAGAGGTTTCCCCATGGAGTATGGGGAAGCAACTTGCAAGTCTTCATCAAGCAAGTGTTGGAATTATGCCCTAGAGGCAATAATAAAGATGTTATTATTATAATTCTTGTTCATGATAAAGTTTATATTCCATGCTAGAATTTTATTAAGCGGAAACTTTGATACTTGTGTGGTTTATGAACAACACTGTGTCCCTAGTACGCCTCTATGGACTAGCTCATTGATTAATGATGGTTAAGGTTTCCTAACCATAGACATGAGTTGTCAATTAATAATGAGATCATGTCATTAGGAGAATGATATGATGGATAAACCCAAATTAAGCAGAGCAATTAGATCGTGTCATCGTGTTCATCTTTGCGAAGCTTTTTCCTATGTCAAGTATTGTATTCCTTAGACCATGAGATAATACAACTCCCTGGTATCGGAAGAAAGCTTTGAGGTCATCAAACATCATCCTATGTGAGGGTGATCATAAAGGTGCCTCTCAGGTGATCGGAAAGTACTTGTTGGGTTGTATGTATCGAGATGGAATTTGTCCCTCCCGAGTCGGAGAGATATACTTCGGGCCTACTCGGTAATCGATATCAACACCGCTTGCAAGCATGTGATTAAGGAGTTAATCACAAAGTGATATCGGATTACGGAACGAGTAAAGTACTTGCTGTGAACGAGATTGAACTAGGTATGCCGATACCAACGATCAAATCTCGGGCAAGTAAAATATCGCGTGATGAAGGGAATACATATATGGGATTAATTGAATCCTGGCATCGTGGTTCATCCGATATGATCATCGATGAATGTGTGGGATCAATATGGGTTTCCAGATCCCGCTGTTGATTATTGATAGAAGATCATGTCTGCATATTCTTGAACCCGTAGGGTCACACACTTAACGTGCATCGACGCTTGGATAGAATGGATGATTGGTTTATGAGTTTTTTTTTGAGTCTCGGATGAGATCCAGGACATCACGAGAGGTTGCGAAATGGTCCGGAGAATAATATTCATATAAAGGAAAGCAGGTTTTGGATTTCAGAGTCGTTTTGGAGTTTATCGGTATTGTACCGGAAGGTTCTAGAAGGTTCCAGAGTGGGACCAACGTGGGCCCACTTGTCGGAGGCCTACGTGGGCCTAAGGGGAAGTGCCCTGGCCACTTTGGGCCAGGGGCACAAGGCCCCCAAGGCCCAGCCGGCCAGCCCTAGGGGAAACACTAGGGGAGCCTTCTAGAAGGAGGGGGGAAGACTTGCCCCCACTCCACCCTTGGGGCCGCTACCCTAAGGCTTGGAGGAGGGGCCAAGGGGGGGCGGCCAGCCCCCTATATAAGGAGGGCAGGGGCGCAGCCTCCCCCCCACTCCTCCAACCCTAGCCGCCAACTGCTGCCCCTCCTCTCTCTCTCTCTCTCTCTCTCTCTCTCTCTCTCTCTCTCTCTCTCTCTCTCTCTCTCTCTCTCTCTCTCTCTCTCTCTCTCTCTCTCTCCCGACTGCGCGTAGGCGAAGCCCTGCCGCAGAAACTCTCCACCATAAGCACCACGCCGTCGTGCTGCAGATCCAATCGATCTCTCCACCATACTTGCTGGACCAAGGAAGGAGGATACGTCGCTGCATCGTACGTGTGCATCTCTCGGAGGCGTCGCCACTTGCGGCGTAGGATCGGATCGGGTCGCGAGTAGGAGACGGCGAGTACGACTACATCAACCACGTTCTGTTGAACGTTTCCGCTGTGTGATTTCTTCAAGGGTATGAAGATATCATCAATCTCTCTCGTTTGATTACATCTACTAGATTAGATCTTGGCTTTCTTGTTCGCATCCGTAGGAAAATTTTGATTTACTATGCTGCGAAACCCTTCAGTGGTATCAGAGCTAGATCTATGCGTAGATGTGTTTCACGAGTAGAACGCAACATGCTTGTTGCGGGCGTTGATGTTTTCTGTTGCAAAACTCTTGTTGTGTATTTCTCATGGCGCGACATAGTGAGATCGAAGCGGTCCAGGCAAACTTTACGCGACCTCGTTCGCGAGACCGGCTCCACACTTGACGTGTGGCTTGTTCCACACATGCGGCTGGTGGATGCCAGTTTCTCTCACTATAGTAGTCATGGGATTTACAACGGATGTTAGCAACCATAATATCACCGTTGTGGCTTTCCGTAGGTAAGAATCGTTTTTAGCTTGTTACTCCCATAAGCCACGTAAAACATGCAACAACAAAGTAGAGGCGTCTAACTTGTTTTTGCAGGGAGTGTTTTGTGATATGGTATGACCCAAGACATGATGTGCATGAATTGAGATGTATGCAATGATCATGTTTTGTAATATTTCACGACTTGCATGTCGATGAGTTCACAACCGGCAGGAGCCGTATGGTTGTCTTTATAATTGTATATGACCTGCGTGTCAACTTCTTATACGCCATGTAATAGCTTTACTTTATCGCTAAGTAGTTAGCAATAGTTGTAGTTGTTATTCGTGGTGGAGGCAATCATGGTGGAGTGATGGAGATCATGCTGGCGCGCACAAGATGGAGATCATTACGCGGAGATTGGCTATACCATGTCACATAAAATTATATGCATGTGATGTTTATCCTTTTATGTATCTTATTATGCTTAGATCACGACGGTAGCATTATAAGATGATTCCTCACTTAAAGATCAAGATAAAACTGTGTTCTCCCCATGTATGCACCGTTGCGAAAGTTCGTCGTTTTCAAGCACCTCGTGATGATCGGGTGCTATAAACTCTACGTTCACATACAACGGGTGCAAGCCAGTTTTGCACACGCGGAAATACTTGGATTTGACTTGACGAGCCTAGCATGTACAGACATTGATGGGGCAAAGGTGTCCGATCTTTCGATGAGATGGTGATAGTCGATTTGGTGGAGTTCGGGCTTGACGATCTGACTACACGTGCGAGCACGAGCGCCAATGCAATCGCCAGGCCAATCTCCTGGAGGTTACCGATCCTGCGGAAACACGATCAGCCTGACCAGCGAGGGTCTTAATTCCTACCTGAAATCGAGAACAAGTAAGAACTAATATTGCAATCAAGATATTGTGGATTAAGATGAAAGCTTTATTGAAAAGGTGGGATCCTGTATAGGTGCGAAGTACAAGAGGCCTCTGCGATGCTCGAGCCTTGGCGAAGTTGCTATGATGGCTAACTTAATGTCTAAACAAAATCCGAGTCTACGGTGACGGCTATGGGGAGTATTTAAGGAGGAAAAGGTGGGGTTTCGGCCAGCCATAAAAGTGGCGGCCGAATCCAACCCTAGAAGTCCTTTTCTCCTCAAATACGGACTCTAAAAAGTGGCTAATTAAAATCCTACGAAAATTACATGGGCCTGGCCCAAAATAAAGGTGTCGCAGCATCATATTAAGCTATGGACGAATTTGTGAAGTATTAATCTTGAATATTTCGTCCAAGCTTCTTTCTTCATTATGGTGGCCTCAAAGTTCTGAAATCTTCATTCGTGGCATTCTCTTGAATCATCACATGCTTGCTGCCATATCCATGCATGGCCATGCTCCAATGCTTGTCCCTCTCATCCATGCTTGGTCCATCATTCCTAAGAGTAACAAATACATCTGATTTAGGCAGCATCATATTCTCATGTATGTGAGGAATAGATTCAAGAAACGAAGATACCTGATAGTTAAGTTGTTTGGCACGAGATCTTGTGATAGGTCCTTGTATGTGTGTAGCTGAAGGTACAACGGTTGTATCAATAGATGGTATGTCCACATCAGACATGGCCTCGGAACACACGAACCGAAAGGTTAAACATGAGTCATATGAATGATATGATCGACACTTTGTTGTCCACCATTGAAACCACATCTCTTCTCGTGAAGATCGGATTATGTGTGGTGAATTTGGATCGTGTTCACTAAACAACTTGAGGGATGTTGAATTTAGTGGGAGTTCATCTAGTAATTTGATTAAGTTGAACTAGTTATCATGAACATAGTCTAAATTGTATTTGCAAATTTCTAGATCAAATGGCTAGGTCCAACTTCAACTTCAACATTTTTGCTGAGAAAGAAAATCTTAAGAACAATGGGTCTAAGTTCACCAACTAGTTCCGCAATCTGAGAATCATTCTCGCTGGCGGACAAAAAGACTATGTACTTGAGAAAGCGCTAGGTGACGCCCCTGCTACTGAAGCGCCGGATGATGAAAAAGTTGTTTATCAGTCACGCAAAGATGATTATGGAGTGATTAAGAGTACCATGTTGTTTGCTTTGGAACCGGAACTTCAAAATCGTTTTGAGGAGTTCGCCGGGCCCTTGGAGATACTTGAGGAACTGAAAACCATGTTTCAGACTCAGGCCCGTTCTGAGAGATATGAGATCTCTCAGAAGTTCTTTAACTGCAAGATGGAGGAAGGGAGTTCCGTTAGTGAGCACGCCATTAAGATGTCGGGCTACACTCAACGTCTTGAGCAACTGTACTGCGAGATTCCAGAAGAGCTCAAGATTGACAGAGTTCTGCAATCATTCCCTCCTAGCTACAAAGGTTTTGTAGTTACTCACAATCAAATTGGTTCCACTAATACGATCACTGAGCTTTCGCTAAGATGAAAGCTGCGGAGGTGGATATCAAGAAAGATAATCATATGTTGATGGTCAACAAGACCACTAGCTTGAAGAAAGCTAAGGGTGCAAGGAAATCCTTCAAAAAAGGCAGCGGCAAGCGTGTTGCCCCTGTTGAGAAGAAGCTCAAGTCTGGACCTAAGCCGGATACTGAGTGCTTCTATTGCAAGGACAAGGGTCACTGGAAGCGCAACTGTCTGAAGTACTTAGCGGACAAGAAGGCTGGCACCATTAAAGGTATATTTGATATACATGTTATTGATGTTTATCTTACTAGCGCTCGTTGTACTTCCTGGGTATATGATACTGGTTCAGTTGCTAATATTTGTAACTCGAAACAGGAGCTACGGAATAGACGACGGCTAGCAAGGGATGAGGTGACGATGCGCGTTGGCAATGGATCAAAAGTTGATGTGATGGCCGTCGGCACGCTCTCCTTAGTTTTAACTTCGGGATTAGTTTTAAATCTTAACAAGTGTTATTATGTGCCTACGTTGAGCATGAACATTATATCTGGATCGTGTTTATTGCAAGACGGTTATTCATTTAAATCAGAGAATAATGGTTGTTCCATTTATATGAATAACATCTTTTATGGTCATGCACCTGTTGTGAATGGTTTATTTTTTCTGAATCTCGAAAGCAATGAAACGCACATCCATAACATTGAGGCTAAGAGATGCAAAGTAGATAGTGATAATCCAACTTATTTGCGGCACTAATGTCTAGGTCATATTGATGTAAAACACATGAAGAAACTCTATCCTGATGGACTTTTGGAGTCTCTTGATTTTGAATCATTTGACACGTGCGAGCCGTGCCTCATGGGCAAGATGATCAAAACCCCGTTCTCAGGAATAATGGAGCAAGCAACGGACTTATTGAAAATCATACATACCGATGTATGCGGACCAATGAGTGTTTCGATGCGCGGTGGATATCGCTATTTTCTCACTTTTACTGATGACTTAAGTAGATATGGGTATATCTACTTAATGAAACATAAATCTGAAACATTTGAAAAATGCAAAGAATTTCATAACGAAGTGGAGAACCATCGTAACAGGAAAATTAAATTTCTACGATCCGATCGTGGAGGTGAATATTTGAGTTATGATTTTCTCACGCATCTTAAAGCAAGCGGAATCGTTTCGCAACTCATGCCACCCGGAACACCACAGCGCAATGGTGTGTCTGAACGCCGGAATCAAACTATATTAGATATGGTGCGATCAATGATGTCTCTTACAGATTTTCCATAATCATTTTGGGGTTATGCATTAGAAACCGCTGCATTCACTTTAAATAGGGCACCATCTAAATCCGCTGAGACGACACCGTATGAACTATGGTTTGGTGCTAAACCTAAGTTGCTGTTTCTTAAAGTTTAGGGATGCGAAGCGTACGTCAAGAAGTTGATGCCGGACAAGCTCGAACCCAAAGCCGAGGAATGCGTCTTCATAGGATACCCTAAGGAAATGATTGGGTATACCTTCTACCACAGATCCAAAGGCAAAGTGTTTGTTGCAAAGAACGGATCCTTTCTTGAGAAGGAGTTTCTCTCGAAAGAAGTGAGTGGGAGGAAGGTAGAGCTAGACGAGGTTATTGAACCTTCTCTTGAGTTGGAGAGTAGCGCAACACCTGAAATTGTTCCAGTGCCGTCTGCACCAACAAGAGAGGAAGCTAATGACGAGGATCATGAAACTTCGAACAATGCTACTACTGAACTTCGCAGGTCGACAAGGTCACGTGCCACTCCTGAATGGTACGGCAACTCTGTCTTAACCATCTTGTTGTTAGACAAAAGTGAACCTGTGAATTATGAGAAAGCAATGATGAGCCCAGACTCTGAGAAATGGCTAGAGGCCATGAAATCCGAATTGGGATGCATGAGCGAAAACCAAGTATGGACTTTGGTGGACCCTCCTAGAGACCGTAAGGCCATTGAGTGCAAATGGATTTTCAAGAATAAAACAGACGCGGATGGTAATGTTACTGTCTATAAAGCTCGGCTTGTCGCAAAAGGGTTTCGGCAAGTTCAAGGTGTTGACTACGATGAGACTTTCTCTCCTGTAGCGATGTTTAAGTCCATTCGGATTTTATTAGCAATTGTTGCATTTCATGATTATGAAATATGGCAGATGGATGTCAAGACTGCGTTCCTCAATGGCAACATTGATGAAGAGTTGTATATGATGCAGCCTGAAGGTTTTGTCGATCCTAAGGATGCTAATAAGGTGTGCAAACTTCAGCGTTCCATTTATGGACTGAAGCAAGCATCTCGGAGTTGGAACCTTCGTTTTGATCAAGTGATCAAGAGTTTTGGATTTGTTCCAAATTGCTACGAAGCTTGTATCTACAAGAAAGTGAGTGGGAGCTCGGTGACATTTTTAGTACTATATGTGGATGACATATTGATTATTGGAAATGACATTGGTATGCTTAACGATGTGAAGAGTTATTTGAATAAATGTTTTTCAATGAAAGACCTAGGAGAAGCTGCTTATATATTAGGCATCAAAATCTATAGAGATAGACAAAGACGCCTAATAGTTTTAAGCCAAAGTAAATATCTAGACAAAGACGCCTAATAGCTTTAAGCCAAAGTACATATCTAGAGGCAATAATAAAGATGTTATTATTATAATTCTTGTTCATGATAAAGTTTATATTCCATGCTAGAATTATATTAAGTGGAAACTTTGATACTTGTGTGGTTTATGAACAACATCGTGTCCCTAGTACGCCTCTATGGACTAGCTCATTGATTAATGATGGTTAAGATTTCCTAACCATAGATATGAGTTGTCGATTAATAATGAGATCATGTCATTAGGAGAATGATATGATGGATAGACCCAAATTAAGCAGAGCAATTATATTGTGTCATCGTGTTCATCTTTGCGAAGCTTTTTTCTATGTCAAGTATTGTATTCCTTAGACCATGAGATAATACAACTCCCTGGTATCGGAAGAAAGCTTTGAGGTCATCAAACGTCATCCTATGTGAGGATGGTCATAAAGGTGTCTCTCAGGTGATCGGAAAGTACTTGTTGGGTTGTATGTATCGACATGGAATTTGTCCCTCCCGAGTCGGAGAGATATACTTCGGGCCCACTCGGTAATCAATATCAACACCGCTTGCAAGCACGTGATTAAGGAGTTAATCACAAAGTGATATCAGATTACGGAACGATTAAAGTACTTGCCGTGAACGAGATTGAACTAGGTATGCCGATACCAACGATCGAATCTCGGGCAAGTAAAATATCGCATGGCGAAGGGAATACATATATGGGATTAATTGAATCCTGGAATCGTGGTTCATCCGATATGATCATCGATGAATGTGTGGGAGTCAATATGGGTTTCTAGATCCCGCTGTTGATTATTGATAGAAGATCATGTCTGCATATTCTCGAACCCGTAGGGTCACACACTTAACGTGCATCGACGCTAGGATAGAATGGATGATTGGTTTATGAGTTTTTGTTCGGAGTCTCGGATGAGATCCAGGACATCACGAGAGGTTCTGAAATGGTCCGGAGAATAAGATTTATATAAAGGAAAGCAGTTTTTGGATTTCGAAATCGTTTTGGAGTTTATCGGTATTGTACCGGAAGGTTCTAGAAGGTTCCGGAGTGGGACCAACATGGGCCCACTTGTCGGAGGCCTGCGTGGGCCTAAGGGGAAGTGCCCTAGCCACTTTGGGCCAGGGGCACAAGGCCCCCAACGCCCAGCCAGCCAGCCCTAGGGGAAACCCTAGGGGAGCCTTCTAGAAGGAGGGGGGAAGACTTGCCCCCCACTCGACCCTTGGGGCCGCTGCCCTAGGGCTTGGAGGAGGGGACAAGGGGGGCCGGACAGCCCCCTATATAAGGAGGGCAGGGGCGCAGCCTCCCCCCACTCCTCCAACCCTAGCCTCCAACTGTTGCCCCTCCTCTCTCTCTCTCCCGTTTGCGCGTAGGCGAAACCCTGCCGCAGAAACTCTCCACCATAAGCACCACGCCGTCGTGCTGCAGATCCAATCGATATCTCCACCATACTTGTTGGACCAAGGAACGAGGAGACGTCGCTGCATCGTACGTGTGCATCTCTCGGAGGCGTCGCCACTTGCGGCGTAGGATCGGATCGGGTCGCGAGTAGGAGATGGCGAGTACGACTACATCAACCACATTCTATTGAACGTTTCCGCTGTGCGATTTCTTAAAGGGTATGAAGATCTCATCAATCTCTCTCGTTTGATTACATCTACTAGATTAGATCTTGGCTTTCTTGTTCGCATCCATAGGAAATTTTTGATTTACTATGCTGCGAAACCCTTCAGCAAGAGCAATCAAGAAAGGTGTTCCCACTTGAGAAGAACAAGGCGACCTACATCAAGTTCAAGTGGAATTCTCAAGGAAAAGGTACGATCTTGATAGGGCTCGTATTTTGCTGGTCTCGTGTTGTTTATTGGGAGACCGGTTTTAGGATAGATAGACGTTCTATCAAGAGGGGCTCTTAAGCGGGTGTCTCGATTGCATCGTTCGGAGAGAGCTCAAACCTTTGCATACATAGCATCATCTTTCTTGGTTGTTAGTTGGTCCTTATCCATGAGAGGATATAGAGCTTGTGGTTATCATCATAACAAGCTCTAGTTCATCAAATAAGGATTTCCCTTGCATATTTTACTGCGTTCTTGATCGTGCGGGTTTTTCTGGCTCCACCTAAGGAGATATCTCACATATATATACTTGATATTGTCTCCATTGGTGGTATCCAATATTTCACCTTTTGTTGGGTTCTCTTGGTTTTATATTTCCAACAAAATTGGTTTCATCCCAATCGGAGTTTTCAAGCTCAACTTCTTATGTTTTGAGTTTTGGAGGTTTTACCGGTTCATCGCTTCTAGAGAGGCTATAACTTTATCAATTTGGTTTTATACTTCCATGTTGTACTATTATGTTTCTTTGCATAATATTGCAGAGCTTGTCGTTCTCTTCAAAACAAGCTCAAGATCATAAAAAATGGAGTTTGGGATCAAAATTATTGAAGTTTTTGTGCAATGCTGTCTAGCATTTTTGCTTGAGCGGAAATTCCGACCCAAGTTCCGGTGACATACTGCTTTCTTCTGTTTTTTGTGTCTCTATTCACCGGAAGTTCCGGTGGGGCACAAATCTGGCCCAAACGGGCAGATTTCTCTTGCCATTTTTAAGGCCCCCCTCTTCCCTACCGTTTCCCCAACTTTTGAGGTCATTTTTGCTAGATCTTCCACTCTCTCTCCTCCATTGTTGACCTTCAAAATTTTGCCCTCTCTCCTTCTCCCTCCAATGATTCTTGCATCTCTTTGAGGGATTTTAGAGAGGAGATCTAGATCTACAATCCCACCAAACCAAATCCCTTCTTTGTGAAGGAATCATTGGGATCTAGATCTTGGAGAGTTTTGTGTTCTCCTCTTGTGTTCTTCCTCCCTTATTCCCCCAATAGCTTTTGTAGTTTTGTTGGAATTTGGGAGTGAAGGACTTGGCCTTACATTTGTTGCATAGGTTTGAGTTCTCCACAGAGATTCGGTGAGTACAAGCTTGTGGGCTTGTTTCTCTTGGGTTCTTGGAACCCTAGACGGTTGGTGTGTTGATTCCTTGTGGCCTTTTGTGACCTTTTGTGGTCTTATAGCCTTTTGTGGCATTGTTGACTTTTGTGGTCTTGTTGTTGGGAGCCTCCTATTGAGTTGTGGATAATGCCCCGATCTTGTATGGGTTTGGTGACCCCCCTCAACTGTCCCTTAGTGGATCGTGAGTAGGCCTTTGTGGCGAGCTCACAGGAGAATAGGGTGAACCTTTTGTGGCGTCGGTGAGTTGCGTGCTTCAACATCTGGGGTGAGGCCTTGTGTGTCGTTGGGTGAGCATCGAGATACCACACCCCGAGGTGAGCCATTTGTGGCGTTCGGAGAGCATTGCACCATCGCACCCCTCCAACGGAGGCATAGCTTCTTTGGAAGTGAACTTAGGGATAAAAATCTTCATCTCTGCGTCCATCGGTTATCTCTCAACCGAGCCATCTGGTCCTCCTCGTCAGATGAGGGCGTGCATTTCCTCATGACCTTCATCGCGGCCTTTTTATTCGGCTCCGGAGTCTCTTCTCCGGTTAGTGCGGCTCCGACGAGCCCGAGGCATGCGATTGCGGATTTATGGATGGCGGATCGCGGATCCCCGACCAGTGGTTGATTGCCGAGCAGGTACATAGTAGCTTCTATGACCACGGCCTGTGGCGTTTCGGGCATCATGTTTCCCTGTGAGTCCATTGACATGACGGACATGTCGAGTGCCTTAGTGGCCTCGCGTCTGGCGCATGTGTCCATGCGCTCTAGTCGAGAGCGACTTATGTAGGTGGCGTGGCCATCATAGCCCTTTGATGAGGACCCGCCAATGGAAGAAAGCGTGTCTCGTTGAGAGCTTGATTCATTGGTTGCCTTCCAACATTGTTCGAGCTCTTTATGCTGCGCAACCTATCGGTTGTGCTCCTCCACGAGGAGCCAGTGGTAGTCCATCAGCATGTCGCGTGAGGCATCCAACAGCTGAGGGTTGCCTCGCACGGCATCTCGGACCCTCTCCCACTCGGCTTTGTTGAGGTGGATCTCCTGCCGAGTCGCTTTGTCACTGTTGGTGGTGTTAGGGTTGCGAATGGCGGCCTCGTCGGGATTCAGGTGAGAATTGTCGTTGGCATTGGTATTTGGAGGAGTACCTCAGTTCACGACATTAGAAGCCCGCGAGTTGGCCTCATTGTCGACGTGGGAATCTGTTGCCTGTCAAAACCCACCGGCGAGCAGCGACGAGCAACACGAAGAGCCGGAAGGCTCCCAGGACTACTGGTGGGCCCTGGTCCCTCGGGCAACGGCCCGCAAAACTCCGGCACACGTCCTGGCGGATGCGAGGGCGTGCCACCTGACCTATACCTGGTCAGGAAGGTGATGGGTTGCTTCGAGTGGTTTCCTGCATGGCAAACAAACACACGTAAAATTCAAGCCGCAACCGGCTCCCAGTTTTCCCTGTGAATCGGCTCCTGGAGCCGATTATCCCATGGTTCTGCATTAGATCTACGATAACATGGGGTTTTGCTTCATCAATACAAGTCAAATCGATCTACGACAGTTTAACGTTTTCACCACATAATTGGAACATCCTACACGTAATTGAGCCTGGTAGATACAAAAGATGATAGAAAACTAACCCTAGAGAAGGCCTAAAAACCAACATAAAGTCAATTCCCGGAACAACTCCTCTCGGATCGGCAAACCATATCTTACATATTACTGGATCGTTCAACCCGTTTGCAAGGCCTGATCATGTGGATATCAAACTAAACCTTGGAGAACAAGGCACAACTATAACAGATCAAATCGACTTAAATAAAGATCAAGCAAGATGCCACCCTTACACCCGGGAAAAGGTGCAAAGGCGGCGAGATAACTAGAGATAGCATAACTAAACGATCATAGCAAAAAAGGTACCGATGCTATCCTAAATAGATCTATGATAGTAGTGTTACTCGCCATCAACAAGGCTTCAGTACGAGTAACACCAAATAATCGCATAAGTAGATACTGCCTAGATCGCAAGATGCGATCTAGGCAGCATGGCACTTACCCGAGAAAAACCCTAGAAACAAGGGGTGGCGATGCACCGAGATTGTGTTTGTCGTGAACGTGATCGTCCTCCTCTTCTCAATAACCTTAGGTACATATTTATAGTCCGGAGACTTTCTATCTTTGGAATAACTCTAACAACTCTATCTCTTACCTAAACCGAAACGGAACCTATTACAATATAAGATACACGGGCAATTTAGCCCAAATCAACGCACAAGGCCGATTCAACAACACGTTGCATATACGTATCTTCTAAGCCCATCTTGATCACGGCCCATCTCCTCCTTTGGCCAAAATGTGGCGATAACAGAATCGACAATGACCACGCACATGAAGCGATGTGGGAGATCCTTGCTCCTGCAGCTCTCAGATCTAGAACCATAGGTTACTTCCTCCATAGGAGGGTCGCACAGATCAGAGTTGCGGCTATTGCTATCATCTGAATCTTATGTCAATGAGGGTGCGCCGAGCACACCGATGGGTGGTACCCATGAAGCAGGTGCAATCACTGGAGGCGCCACTCTCTCAAGGAGGCGAAGCATTCCCACCTGGCCGACATGGAAGCATATGCTCTGAAGCATCATGTCGACTCCATCTCCCACGGAATCGAAGTCCTGGCGGGTATCTGGTGAGTGGACGGTGAAGTCCATGGTGCCGAAGAGGAGGTGGTTCTCCATTGTAGAGTAGTCATAGATCGTGGTGGATGGGGCCATCACGACCGCAACATCAGCATCCCCAGTTCCCACAGACGGCACAAATTGAAGAAGGTTCGACTCGTCAATGCCCGTTGTTATGGACTTGGGTTTGGAGAAAGAGGGGACACTGGAGATCGCAAACCATCTAACAGACAAGCAACACAAGACACGATGTCTACCCAGGGTTAGGCCCCCGGATGGAAAACCCTACTCATGCTTGTCTGCTCTCAATTAATGGCAAAGCTGAAGATTACAGGGGTGCGCAAATTGGATCTGGCATGGTGTATGTGTAGGGTTCGCAGTATAGAAAACAAAAAGTTTCCTACAACGGGAACTATATGCACCAAGATCCATCTATCTAGATACAAGCAACGGGTGGATATACATCAGACTATAACTGGGCTCGGGCTGTCCACGGCGCCACCAACCCATCCCATTTATTTTCGATTACTAGACACCCACGAGGAGACAAAAAATATCATGGGCACCCACGACGCGTTCGCTACCGCCGCCTCGCCGTATTGAGGCTCCATACTGGGCATGGCAAGGAAAAAAATCCGCCACCCAATCGCTCTGCTCCACTCCTTCGCTCCCCTTCTCCGGCCATGTCCATCCTGTCCTTCACCCCCTTCTCCGGCCACAGCCATCCCGTTCCTCGATCGAGCAGCAGAGGTATGTCCTTCGCTCCCCTTCTCAAGCCATGGCCATCTTGTCGCTCGAGCATCAGAGGTCCGACGAGGTCACGGCGTGCGCGGTACCGCCGCCGCACCACATCGAGACTCCAGCCATGGCAATGGAGGCGGGCGTCGTGCCCCAAGGAAATTGCCCACCATCACGGCTGCCGCCCCATCCCTCCACTCCACCTCTCTGCTCCTCTTCTTCCGCCTCTTGGTGTTCCTGAAATTTAATCTTTTGAGATTTTTGGGAGTGGAGGAAGACAAGGACGATTGGGGATTGATTTACTAGGCAATCAGATCAAGGATAGAGAGCGATGGTCATGGAGAAGAGGGAGAAGGGAGATCAGACTAATGGGAGACTGTAGTTGGAAGGGGAGAGGAGAGATGTCGGTGGTGAATATGCTACCCGCGGGCGGCGGCGAAGATAAACAACTAAGGCGAAGAGAAACAACGCTGTAGTTGGAAGGGGAGAAGAGAGAGAAACGGTATCCACAAACTTCCACAAGTACCAGAACGATCTTGGTTATACTACCTGTATCGGAGCTGACGGGAAAAGGTGGGCAGCCGCTAAACAAGATCGTATAAATGTGGGTCATTAGCGGTGTTCCGGTTAGTTTAAAGGGGCATAGGCGGTTACTTGGTGGGCGGCCGTGGGCATGCCCATTTACAGCCTGAGATATACATCCATAGAATACATACCTCGAAGACCAAAAGCTTTATGAGTATGAACTCGTTGGTGATGTAGTCGATCTCTTGTCGATCTCAAGATCATGATGAAGTCTAGCCGGTCTAGCACCATCAAGTCTAGCACCGCAAAGCAGTGGTGCATCTGTGATCGCACACACGTTCGGGTATCCCGACAACCTTCGCGCCCTCGCTCCAGTGAAGCAGCGGAAGCAACAAATACTTCCATAAAAAGCCACCGGGAACATGTTTCTCGCTGATCAGAGATCATGGGAAATTCTAAAGGGGGAGAGAGATCTTTCGTGAGGAGGTGTGAGTGAGAATGAGGGAGAGGGAGGCCTTATATACGGGAAGGGGGCAGCCACCTCCCATGGCGTGGCAGCCATGGTGTGTGCCCCCACCTCTTCCACATTTATGTGGGTGGAGCTCCCACTCACCCATTTGCCTCTCTATTTCCTCCACTCAAATTCCATTAAATTACACCAAATTTAATGTAATCTCTCATTAGTAAAACTCATTTATTTATTTATTTATTCAGAACTTTGTTAATTACATTAATTAACAAACATTCACATAAAACCCCTTGCAACAAATCAATTTCACATACAGAAGCAGTTTCAGTAATTTCACCCGAAACAATTCCGGTTTCCATTAAAATAATTCTAGCGCTTTCTTTTTATTTCTCTGGCATATTATTTGCTTCAAATGGTGTCGGTATCCCTTAAGTGTGTCACCCTACGGTTCGCGAATAATGCAGACATGATGGAGACCCCTCTCCGATCAATAATCAGCAGCGGGACCTGGAGATCCGTACTGACTCCCACACATTCAACGATGACTTCTGTGATCGTGTGAACCTTTTACGCATGTAACTCAATCCCTTTTTCTAGCGATATATTACATGTCCAAGATTCGATCATTGGTATCTCCATACCTAGTTTGATCTCGTTACCGACATGTACTATTTCCTCGTTCCTGTGATATAACATTCTAGTGATCACATCACTTGCTTGCAAGCTAACTAATGTGATATCACCGATAGGGCCTAGAGTATATCTATCCGTCATCGGGATGGACAAATTCCACTCTTGATCCATGAGCCTCTACATAACACCTTCGTAGCACTGAAACCACCTTTATAGTCACCCTATTATGGTGTGATGTTTGATGTTATCAAGATACTCTTCTAGTGTTAGTGATTCACATGATCTCATGGTCTAAGGACTAAGATTACTTCGTATGATGTTATAGAAATATAAACACAGTGACTTTGATCGTAATGGTATACTTCAGATGAATGTTCATCACATCGTTCCAACAATGTTGTGACTTCGTTATTAACAACATCCAATGTCCATGATTAGAAAACCTTTGATCATCTTGTTAATCAACGAGCTAGTTTATAAGAGAGGCATAACTACGAACTTTCTTTCTATTTATTAAACACACATGTATTAATGTTTCCATATTAATATAATTATAGAATTCAAAATAAACATGTATCATAAACAAGAAATAAGAAAATAACCACTTTATTATTGCCTCTTGGGCATATTCCCTTCTGAAAGAACATTTCATAATCCCTAGTGTTTTGTGTGTTAGATAACAATATCAAGAATTATTTAATGTGTGTTGAAGTGCTGCAGATCTATTCACTGAGAAGGGAAGGAAACTGCTTTCTGGGGGGGCGGATAATCCGCCCCAACCCTCTTTCAAGAGTGCGCAACCCCCAGAGAGGGGGCGGAGTTTGTGGCCGGATTTTCTGGCCCTGCCGGATAGTCCGCCCCTTGGGGGCGGATAGTCTGCCCCCTCGAGGATTTCCTTCAAGCCAAGGCCTGCGTCGCTCTCTGTATGGGGGCGGAGTTTCCCTCGGACTTTCCGGTCCTTGGGCGGACTTTCTCCCAAGGGCGGATAGTACGCCCCTGGTGGGGGCGGATAATCCGCCCCTCTGGAAATTTCTTCAAAGTCAAGGTTGCGTTGCTCTCTGTATAGGGGGCGGAGTTTTCCCCGGAATTCCCGTCTTGGGGGGGGGGGATTTTCTCCCCAGGGTGGATAATACGCCCCCAAACTTCTCCAACGGCTTGTTCTGGGCAGGGGGTATTTAAGCCTGTCTTCCCCTCTGGCCAGAACTCTTGGTTCATTCGAAAAAGACAAGATCTGGTCTGCAACCTTCATCCAAGAGTGCTCCACCTAGATCCACCCAAAGACCCCGTTCCTTGGGAAATTGAAGGAGGAGAACTCGATCTTCATCATCAGCAATCAAGCGCTTCATCTCCTCTCCATTCATTTGGAGAATCACCGATCTAGTATTTCTTGCAAATACCTAGATCCTTGTTTTTGTTTATATTGATAAACCTTGTTCTTGTGACATCTTGTTGTCATCTCGGGAGCCCCCAATTCAGTTGTGGGTGTGTGCCCCGGTAGCATCATAAAAGGCACCGGTTCCCGCCTCGAAGGGATCCAATAGTGGAGAAGGTGGATCAGGCCTCTCGTGGCGAGATCCATTGGAGAATAGGGTGAGGCCTATTGTGGCGTGGTGGTCTTAGAACCGCCCACCCCTCCAACACAGATGTACTTCCCTTAACAAGGAAGGAACTACGGTAAAACAAATCCCTGTGTCTACGCGTGCTCCACTACGGTTCCCTCGCTCCTCTCTTTACGTGCTTAGTAGCTAGGGTTGCATATAGGGAAATTCTCGTAGTTACATATCTAGAGAATTTACTTTGTGTCAAGCCTAAAATTGAAAAAGTATTAAAATTGGTTAGCACCTATTCACCCCCCTCTAGGTGCCCATACGATCCATTTCACCCTTAGTATGCTAGGTTATGATGTGTCTCTCCTCCTCGTCGTGCCCTCTTGGACCTTATATAGATAGGCCAGGTCTCGGGGATAGGCCGAGTCGGTTACAAGTTTAGGGTTTTTCCCTTGAAGTTTGTATCTAAAAAAATGTGTCCTCTAAGGATTCGAATCCTTCCTAGGCTTGGGCCACCCAAAATCCTCCTGGTCTTTGCGATTGGGGGTACATCCTCTTCATGGGCTTCTGCCAGGCTGGACTGTGGCATCCCGCAAAACCACTACTAGAAAATCGCGTTGTTTTTGTGCATTGCATCGTCATCATCATGTGTTGTTTGTCTAAAACTATTTTCGCAAAGCCCGTTTTGTTTTCTAAAACGCCCCATCTTTATTGAAAACCAAAACACCGGGTCTCCGGAATTATTTTGTTGTCGGCTATCGGTTTGCAACGGTGCGATTAAAATAAATAAAACTTTTAATTGTTTTTGTGGGGGCGGTCGAACGGGCCGAATCGACCCGAACGACCACCCCAGAAAAAAATATATCGGTCCAACCATAAACCTAAAGCTACCCAACTCTAATCCTACCCACCCCAGCCACATCATCCCACCCATTAGCATCCTGCCACCTCACCTAACCTTCCCCCCTAGCCAACCAGCATCTGCCACCTAATCCTCCCCAACCACACCTCTCTCCTTCCCAGCACACCAACCACACGCCCCACACCCCACCTGGCCACACACACACACACGCCTGCCAACCTCCCCTGGGCCCCACGTCCCCAACCCCCACCTGCAGTCCACAACCAACCCTGGCCCATCCGACCGACACCCACCAGCCCGCGCGGCCTCCACCTACCCGTTCCCCCTCGCTCGCTCCTCCCATCCAGCGCCTGCCCCGCCTTCTCCACCTCCCTCCTCTCTGTCTCCCTAGCCGAGCGCCGCCCCGGAGCTCCCCGCCGGCCGCCGTGGCCTCCGCCCCGAGCCCGGCCGCGCCCAACCGCCGGTCTCCGCCCGCCGGAGCCGCCCCGGACGTCCCCGAGCCTCCTCGCCGCGCCCTGCTCCGGCCAGTTCCGGTCGCCTGCGTCTCCCCCTCCGACCGCCTCCGCTCCGCCGCTCGCCCTCCCGCACCCCCGGGCCGCGCCCTACCCAACCTCGCCGACAACCGATGCCCCAGCACCGTCCCCGCCCCGCCTGCATCCCTGCCTCCTCCTCTCGCCGCCGGCGAGCTCCCCGTCTCCGCCTCCCGCAGCAGTCGCGGCCGCCTCCTTCCCAGGCGCCCGTCCGCGTCGAGCCCTCCCCAGGCCGCCTTCTCGTTGCCATGCAAGCCGCCGGCCTCTGCCTCCGGCGAGCCCCTGCTCCGAGCCGGCCCCGCAGCATCGACCTGTCTCCAGCAGCGGCCCCTGCCTCGGCCCCTAGGACGCGGCCCCTCCCAGCACCGCGTCAACCTCGGTTCCGTCTGCGTGCCTCGGCCCGTGCTACCGCTGCTACACGTTTAGGTTGCGATGGTACTGAACAAGATCGATCCTGTAATGGGGTTGCCCCAAAACCAAGTCAAGGAGCCATGTGCCGATACACAAGTCCAAGATCTGCATCACGTGAGTCGCGGCCAAGACCATCCGAGGATAGATCTCACCAGGACCGCCCCGGCGCCCGAAGCTGATAACCCCGACAAGAACCACGACACGGATACACCGAGTTCTTCGTCTTGGACGTCAAGCACGTCGACAGGAAACCGCAGGACCCCGAACGCCAAGACCGACTTGTTGGCGCGGACCCGACAAGATATTCGCGACTACAAGACCGGCGTCGACCCGGAAGCATCCGACGCGCCCCGACACCGACCCAAGTCCTGCTTCCCGGACGCGACAAGAACTACCCCCGATATCCGAGAACGATCCCGGAGTCCGAGAACGTTTCCGTCGAACCCTGGACCCTGAGACCGACCCCGAACCCCGGAACCCCAAGATCGTCGAACCCTAATGTGTGAACCCCTCCCCGAAACCCTAATTTTATAATACAATTGTTGCATGTCAAATCATTCATCTCGCATGCATATCATGTGGTTTGGGGGCCTTATGCCGATTCACCTAATAATTAAATATGGGGCCCATATGCGGACAAATATAGTCTCATATTGGCCTCATTTAAATTGATGTAGCGAACCGGTACCATATTTTGGCCATGTTAATACAACATTTAAATTGCGGGGTAGATAAACAACTTGAACCATCTAATTAAATGTCGGGACCTCGGTTCCGCTTAATATGACCTAATTGCATCGCACCTTGCCATGTCATACATCATACATGCATCATGCCGATCTTCTGCCGTTGTATTAAGTATTGCATCCGGTGTTTATTCTAGTGTTTTGCTTCTTCGCGGATAAGGCCGTTGAGTTGATGTGAGCTTCGCCCCGATCTTCGGTTGCACCCTTCGACAATGTTTCCAGGCGAGCATCTCCCCCTTTCTACCTATCTTACTTTTATAGTATTTATTCCCTCCTGTTGATCTATTGCTATCTGTGTTGCGATGCTTTAGTTTTCCGTACCTGTGAGATACCGTGCAGCCCTATATAGCCTTGGACACATCCTATTACCTGTTGTTTGGTAGATAGATGGACCCGCATGTCATAGTCGCTTGCTCAAGTGTTTTCGTTTGTCGTCAAGTACCACAATTGTTGGAGAATTGCCGCATGTTGATGTTGGAGATGATCATGGCTTTATTTTCGTTCACTTTAATTCCTGTTTAACAACTAAAATTGAATTAAGCAGAGGCATCGGTGGGTGATAGGTAAGTTTTGGTTTCCGACCGCCCACTTGTGTCCCGTAGGACCCGAGTACTTGACACCTGTTCCGAGATCGAGCGCGCTAACCACAGGTGGGGAGATATGGGCCCCCCATTGATTATTACCTGATTTCAAAGTATTGTACTGGGGGCCACAAACTAGTTTGAGGTTTTATTTACTATCCTGTACTTATGCCATGTTTACCGCTTTATTTACGTTTGTGCGAGGAGCACACTGTACTGTTTAGGATCGGGCCACGTTTCGCGGTGTCGACAGTCCCCGTTTGGGGATTTGCTGTCGTTCACAGCCGTTTGCCCAAACCCCAGTCCGTCTCGGAGACCGGCCGACTTCGTTGCGGGTGTCGACTTGGTGGGGTGGCCCCACGTACTTGCTTTGGGTCTGGGAACGTCGTGACTTAGGCCCCGCCGACATACCGATGGGTGTATGTTAACTGATCTGGCAAAAAGGGTCGAAGTGCCTGTGGATACTTTGGTGCACCCCTGCAGGGTTAAATCTTTTCGAGAAGCCGTGTCCGCGGTTATGGACGACTTGGAGCACAGTGCTTGATCATAGACAACTATAACTAAAGTTTATTGCTATTAATTGACTTGTATCCGACATGACTAGTAATCAGCTTCACTGCAACGGAATGGCTAAGTAAAAGTACCAACAACTGCTGGGTTTTTGGGGTTATCTCATGCTAATTGTATTTGACTAGTAAGTGTTGCAACTACAACGGAATGGTTAACTAAAACGGCCCACTGTTTATTTTATCAGGATGATTATCTAAACCTGACTAGTAAAGTGCCGCAACTATAACTGAATAAGTAAAACTGCCAACTGTGTGAGTTCCTCGGTTGACTTCCTCGTTTGGTCTCGAGGGGGAAACGCCAGGATGGGTTTGTTTGATGCTAGTATCAGGTTGGATCCGAATAGGTCTTTCTCACCCCTCTCTGATAGCCGCCAGTTGTATCGAGTCTCTATAGGTTGTTTAGTGCATGCTGCCGCTGCCGCTTCAGTCCACCATACCTATGTAGGCGAGGACCGCCGAATTCTAGCCTCGCCGTGTACTGGCCTCAGTACTGACGCTCCTCTTTTTCCTTTGCCCTTTGTCGGCACCCCTTTTGTTTAAGCAGGTTTTGAGATCGACGTCGTTAGCAGGGTTACCTTCCGGCTTGGCCTGGGCAGGGTTATGGACGCCATTGGTTATTCTTCAGGGCTCTTAGCCCCATTTGCATCTTGTCCGTAGTCGGACGCTCTATCATTTTCAAGGTGATTTGGATCTTTATATATTATATTCGTATTCTTGACTCATGGAGTCGTGTTGTATATATCTGTTCTGTGGGTCCCATCGAGGACTGTTGTGTAATGTTATTACTTTGCTTTCCACCCGCACAAAAGTGCCTGGTGGGCACCTTCGAATCGTTTCTATGCGGGTTTGGCGAGTTTCGCTAAAACTTGCATAGGGCCGATTCTGAGGGTGTTACAGAGTGGTATCAGAGCTCAGCAGTTGCGATACCCCACAAGTCCAGCCTGTAGGATAACCTAGCTAACGGCCGAAGTAGAGTGTCAAAGCTATTTTGAAAAATCGGTTGGATAGATCTGATTAGGTCTAATTTTACTCCTTACCCTCTGCTGTTCTCCTCTTACCTCTACGTGTTTTGAATCCGCTCTCTTCCCTCTCTTCGAGTCCAGGATTTCTCGTGGTCGGGTTTCCGTCGTACCTTCAGGGTTTCGCTTCCTCTTTTGGTAACGGCGTTGCTACATCTGGTCTTCATGCTATCCGAGGAATCCTTCGTCTACGGTGTTACCCTTCTTTGTTTCTTGTTTGTGCCTTCCGGTGTTTTCCGACGCGACGGCATCCTCTACGCCAGATCCGATGCAGAGTCCGCATCACTTCTTTGTTTCCGAACCTCGCTTGTCGAGATCTTCAGTCTGAATCTTGAGGGTTGGTTGCATAATCTATCTGTTCGTGTACAGAGTAATGCTTTGAGTGCGGGATGGAGTCGCGACCATACCACTACTCTTATCATTTGCTTTGTATATTGAACGGTGGATCGATGCAATTCTACTCCTTCCATGAAAGTTAGAGGTGACCTTACCTTTAACTTCGTCTTTGTTTCCCGGCGTGTTCTCTCGACGATCTCAGACAACGATCTCTCGTTAGTGGTGTCGCGAAGATCTACACGAAGCGCGAAGACGCAGTTCGCCGACCTTCCTTCCGGTACCATGAGGCGGATCTCGAGGGCGAGATCCATTGTTAGTGGTGTCGAATTGTGGCATCCCGCAAAACCACTACTAGAAAATCGCGTTGTTTTTGTGCATTGCATCATCATCATCATGTGTTGTTTGTCTAAAACTATTTTCGCAAAGCCCGTTTTGTTTTCTAAAACGCCCCATCTTTATTGAAAACCAAAACACCGGGTCTCCGGAATTATTTTGTTGTCGGCTATCGGTTTGCAACGGTGCGATTAAAATAAATAAAACTTTTAATTGTTTTTGTGGGGGCGGTCGAACGGGCCGAATCGACCCGAACGACCACCCCAGAAAAAAATATATCGGTCCAACCATAAACCTAAAGCTACCCAACTCTAATCCTACCCACCCCAGCCACATCATCCCACCCATTAGCATCCTGCCACCTCACCTAACCTTCCCCCCTAGCCAACCAGCATCTGCCACCTAATCCTCCCCAACCACACCTCTCTCTTTCCCAGCACACCAACCACACGCCCCACACCCCACCTGGCCACACACACACGCACGCCTGCCAACCTCCCCTGGGCCCCACGTCCCCAACCCCCACCTGCAGTCCACAACCAACCCTGGCCCACCCGACCGACACCCACCAGCCCGCGCGGCCTCCACCTACCCCATCCCCCTCGCTCGCTCCTCCCACCCAGCGCCTGCCCCGCCTGCTCCACCTCCCTCCTCTCTGTCTCCCTAGCCGAGCGCCGCCCCGGAGCTCCCCGCCGGCCGCCGTGGCCTCTGCCCCGAGCCCGGCCGCGCCCAACCGCCGGTCTCCGCCCGCCGGAGCCGCCCCGGACGTCCCCGAGCCTCCTCGCCGCGCCCCGCTCCGGCCAGTTCCGGCCGCCTGCGTCTCCCCCTCCGACCGCCTCCGCTCCGCCGCTCGCCCTCCCGCACCCCCGGGCCGCGCCCTACCCGACCTCGCCGACAACCGACGCCCCAGCACCGTCCCCGCCCCGCCTGCATCCCTGCCTCCTCCTCTCGCCGCCGGCGAGCTCCCCATCGCCGCCTCCCGCAGCAGTCGCGGCCGCCTCCTCCCCAGGCGCCCGTCCGCGTCGAGCCCTCCCCAGGCCGCCTCCTCGTTGCCCTGCAAGCCGCCGGCCTCTGCCTCCGGCGAGCCCCTGCTCCGAGCCGGCCCCGCAGCATCGACCTGTCTCCAGCAGCGGCCCCTGCCTCGGCCGCTAGGACGCGGCCCCTCCCAGCACCGCGTCAACCTCGGTTCCGTCTGCGTGCCTCGGCCCGTGCTACCGCTGCTACACGTTTAGGTTGCGATGGTACTGAACAAGATCGATCTTGTAATGGGGTTGCCCCAAAACCAAGTCAAGGAGCCATGTGCCGATACACAAGTCCAAGATCTGCATCACGTGTGTCGCGGCCAAGACCATCCGAGGATAGATCTCACCAGGACCGCCCCGGCGCCCGAAGCTGATAACCCCGACAAGAACCACGACACGGATACGCCGAGTTCTTCGTCTTGGACGTCAAGCACGTCGACAGGAAACCGCAGGACCCCGAACGCCAAGACCGACTTGTTGGCGCGGACCCGACAAGATCTTCGCGACTACAAGACCGGCGTCGACCCGGAAGCATCCGACGCGCCCCGACACCGACCCAAGTCCTGCTTCCCGGACGCGACAAGAACTACCCCCGATATCCGAGAACGATCCCGGAGTCCGAGAACGTTTCCGTCGAACCCTGGACCCTGAGACCGACCCCGAACCCCGGAACCCCAAGATCGTCGAACCCTAATGTGTGAACCCCTCCCCGAAACCCTAATTTTATAATACAATTGTTGCATGTCAAATCATTCATCTCGCATGCATATCATGTGGTTTGGGGGCCTTATGCCGATTCACCTAATAATTAAATATGGGGCCCATATGCGGACAAATATAGTCTCATATTGGCCTCATTTAAATTGATGTAGCGAACCGGTACCATATTTTGGCCATGTTAATACAACATTTAAATTGCGGGGTAGATAAACAACTTGAACCATCTAATTAAATGTCGGGACCTCGGTTCCGCTTAATATGACCTAATTGCATCGCACCTTGCCATGTCATACATCATACATGCATCATGCCGATCTTCTGCCGTTGTATTAAGTATTGCATCCGGTGTTTATTCTAGTGTTTTGCTTCTTCGCGGATAAGGCCGTTGAGTTGATGTGAGCTTCGCCCCGATCTTCGGTTGCACCCTTCGACAATGTTTCCAGGCGAGCATCTCCCCCTTTCTACCTATCTTACTTTTATAGTATTTATTCCCTCCTGTTGATCTATTGCTATCTGTGTTGCGATGCTTTAGTTTTCCGTACCTGTGAGATACCGTGCAGCCCTATATAGCCTTGGACACATCCTATTACCTGTTGTTTGGTAGATAGATGGACCCGCATGTCATAGTCGCTTGCTCAAGTGTTTTCGTTTGTCGTCAAGTACCACAATTGTTGGAGAATTGCCGCATGTTGATGTTGGAGATGATCATGGCTTTATTTTCGTTCACTTTAATTCCTGTTTAACAACTAAAATTGAATTAAGCAGAGGCATCGGTGGGTGATAGGTAAGTTTTGGTTTCCGACCGCCCACTTGTGTCCCGTAGGACCCGAGTACTTGACACCTGTTCCGAGATCGAGCGCGCTAACCACAGGTGGGGAGATATGGGCCCCCCATTGATTATTACCTGATTTCAAAGTATTGTACTGGGGGCCACAAACTAGTTTGAGGTTTTATTTACTATCCTGTACTTATGCCATGTTTACCGCTTTATTTACGTTTGTGCGAGGAGCACACTGTACTGTTTAGGATCGGGCCACGTTTCGCGGTGTCGACAGTCCCCGTTTGGGGATTTGCTGTCGTTCACAGCCGTTTGCCCAAACCCCAGTCCGTCTCGGAGACCGGCCGACTTCGTTGCGGGTGTCGACTTGGTGGGGTGGCCCCACGTACTTGCTTTGGGTCTGGGAACGTCGTGACTTAGGCCCCGCCGACATACCGATGGGTGTATGTTAACTGATCTGGCAAAAAGGGTCGAAGTGCCTGTGGATACTTTGGTGCACCCCTGCAGGGTTAAATCTTTTCGAGAAGCCGTGTCCGCGGTTATGGACGACTTGGAGCACAGTGCTTGATCATAGACAACTATAACTAAAGTTTATTGCTATTAATTGACTTGTATCCGACATGACTAGTAATCAGCTTCACTGCAACGGAATGGCTAAGTAAAAGTACCAACAACTGCTGGGTTTTTGGGGTTATCTCATGCTAATTGTATTTGACTAGTAAGTGTTGCAACTACAACGGAATGGTTAACTAAAACGGCCCACTGTTTATTTTATCAGGATGATTATCTAAACCTGACTAGTAAAGTGCCGCAACTATAACTGAATAAGTAAAACTGCCAACTGTGTGAGTTCCTCGGTTGACTTCCTCGTTTGGTCTCGAGGGGGAAACGCCAGGATGGGTTTGTTTGATGCTAGTATCAGGTTGGATCCGAATAGGTCTTTCTCACCCCTCTCTGATAGCCGCCAGTTGTATCGAGTCTCTATAGGTTGTTTAGTGCATGCTGCCGCTGCCGCTTCAGTCCACCATACCTATGTAGGCGAGGACCGCCGAATTCTAGCCTCGCCGTGTACTGGCCTCAGTACTGACGCTCCTCTTTTTCCTTTGCCCTTTGTCGGCACCCCTTTTGTTTAAGCAGGTTTTGAGATCGACGTCGTTAGCAGGGTTACCTTCCGGCTTGGCCTGGGCAGGGTTATGGACGCCATTGGTTATTCTTCAGGGCTCTTAGCCCCATTTGCATCTTGTCCATAGTCGGACGCTCTATCATTTTCAAGGTGATTTGGATCTTTATATATTATATTCGTATTCTTTGTAGGCGAAGCCCTGCTGCAGAAATTCTCCACCATATACACCATGCCGTCGTGTTGTAGATCCAATCCGTCTCTCCACCATACTTGCTGGTCCAAGGAAGGAGGATACGTCGAGGTGCTGCACGTGTGCATCTCACGGAGGCACCGCCACTTGTGGTGCTAGATTGGATCGGATCGCGAGGAGGAGAAGCGAGTACGACTACATCACCCACGTTCCGACGAACGTTCCGCTGTGCGAATCTTCAAGGGTATGAAGATCTAATCCAATCTCTCTCGTTGTTTGCATCTCCTAGATTAGATCTTGGCTTTCCCTTTGTTCGCATCCGTAGAAAATTTTGATTTACTATGCCGCGAAACCCTTCAACAAGAACATGGGAAATGACACCTGAAATGGGAGAAACAAACAAAGATTGTCGAAGCCATCATTGAGGCCACACAAGAGAGTCAACACGAGGGTTTCATTCCTGATAGGCTAGTCGACGTCCACCAGAGCGTCGTCAAGGGCCTTGAGCTGTAGTCGCTACTGGTCATGTCTCCTTGAGGAGTGTTCATGAACTCCACTTCGAGATGGATCGTCCGGTGCTTCTTGTTGTCACGGAAGATGTTCTCTATGGCGTCCCAGATGGTGCGCGTCGTGGATCCGGGGCACATGAAGCTGCCGAGGAGGTTAGTGGAGATGGATCCGTAGATCCACGAGAGCACAATGAATTTTTCGCGTCCACGATCCGACATGGGTGAGGTTTTAGAGGGAGAGGCACTGGCAGTGCCGATGATGTGGTTGGTCAGGTCGTAGAGACTGAGAGCAACGAGGAAGAGTTCCCACTAGTTGGTGTAGCTGGAGGCGGTGAGATCTAGGGTAAATTGGATGTGGAGCTTGACGTATGTGGCGTAGGTGGATGAGTTGGGGAGGGAGGCGGAGGTGTGGATGGTTTTTCCCTTGTCGGCGCTGGCAGTAGATGAGTTGGCGAGCGCGATCTCACGTGTGTCGAGTTCTTGCTCATGGCGACAGAGTTCGCCCTCATGAGAGGAAGTTGTTGCCTATAAAGTGAGTTCAACTTTGCGAGCATCCAGGTCTTCGGCGCGATCTTTGAGCTCGGCCTCCTTCTTCTCGGTTTCTTCTAGAGTCATGATGACAGAGGGAGGAGATCGGAGGATCTAGGGTTTAGAGGGAGGTCGAGGATCGGATGGGCTATAATACCATGTAGGAGAATAACATGAGGCTGTAATTGCACGCCTCAGACGGTTCCATTGATTAATATTTATACACATATGACAAACTTGTAGTACAAGGCAATCTAGCCTATGTCGTTTCAGTTTGTTCTATACATGAAAACCGAAACCGTGTGGAGTTCTTGTCTAACAAGAAGTTTATGTTGGAAATATAACCAATTTACCATATGAATTCATCCATAAAGTAGTAGATAAATCATGACCACTAACATAGAAATAAAAGTAGCCATGCAATCTAACAGATAGATTGAGAGTAGTAAGTCTAAACAGATAGCTACATATAATATATGAGATATAGTTTGGAGTAGCAAAAACATGATTTGAACAAGATGAATGAAGAAGTAAGTCTAAACAGATAGCTTCATATAATATATGAGAAATAGTTTGCAGCGAAAACATGATCTAAACAAGGTGAATGAAGAGCTCATACTATGTAGAAGATGATCTGCTAGCGTTGACATCGGGATCAGCCATGTCATTGAAGATGCGGTCGATGTCGCCGAAGAAATTGCCGTCCATGAAGTCGTCAACGTCCGTAAAAAAGTTTGTGATGAAGCCAATAGTCATGTGGAGCGCTCCCAAAAAACCTTATCCTCAGGCGAGGTATGACGTGGCGAGATGAGCGAGGAGGAGGAGTACACATGTATATGTTTTCTCTTCACGAGCTTGTACAAGTGCTGGAAGAGCTTATTTTATAAGCTGGTCCAACTTTCACCTAACTGCAATATGAGACTAAACTTTTGTCTTATCTCTTGCTTTGCATAAAGGGCCAAATGGGTTATATGATTTTAGAAATTATTAACATATTATAAATGTGCCGAACCTATTTTTAGGAAAATTCTAACAGTTCAGATGTTTAGTAATCTTTGCAAATTTGAATGTGCGGTGGATTAGCCCTGCGTTAGTGCCAGTACCGATTCAGTACAAGGTGGAAAAAGTAGTTTCGATTCATCTGCGGCATATTCGTGTGAACCATCGTCGGTTCAGTACCTGTGGATGTCTTAAGCTATCAACAAATCTGTGTATACTGTACAGTAATATATTTGGACAAGGATTTGTGGCACCCGAGCATCAGCGTACTCTGAATCCTAACCATTAATTTCTCCATCGTGATCTGTGCCAAACTGACTTTATGTTGAATACGAGCTGTGAGAACGCGAGGAATACTCGCTTATTTTGAACGGCTGAACAGTGGATCCTGATCCTAGAGTGGAGTACACATTACTTCCTCTGTCAGGGATTATAAGGCCTATAGGCCATTTTAATAGGATTAAGAAAATCAATAACTCATCCTCTTGATTACTACATGCACCAATAGTTATACATGGATAAGAGAAAAGAAAGAAAAAGAAAACCATGCATTAGAGGAGAGATGACAATAAATAAGAAAAGACTTGTAATTTCTAACATTTTAAAAAAGCTCATAGGCCTTAGACTGGTCCTAGTGGTAGTATCATACTACTAGTATCATGCATATATGCATGATACTATGTCTCTAATGCATTGTATCATATAGTAGTATCATAAGAGTGGTACAGTTATTAATTTGTAGAATCTCTATGTAAAATATGTATACAAGATTTACTTGCAATTATGATTTCTAGCTTTACGTGCTATGATACGGTATCTACCTATGATACACTAACCACCTCTTTCTTTATTAATTATGGCGCCACGTCAGTTTTTGCCAAGTTGACATGCATGATACACCTTATGATACTAACACTAGGACCAGTCTTATAATCCCTAACGAAGAGAGTAGATGATGAATATTAAATGGGCCGGTGTGGCATGTGGATGTGGTCGAATTTAATGACGTGACCCACTTATTTTGAACGTGTTGTGCCACTGAAGCAGCATTGACCATAGGAATGTTACGGATAGAGCTAATTATTTTGTGTGGTAATTAATTGTAGTAAAAGGTAATATTAATTACTCTGATAGAATTTGCCAATTTAAATAAATGTTCACTAGAGTAAAAAAATGTTCACCGGTATAAATAAATGTTCATTTTTTTTGTAAAAGGCTGTTAATAGTCTAAAATTTGTTAATTATTTCTGAAAAAAGGTTCGCCGGTTCAAAATTCCTAACCTGGTCAAGAAATATTTAAAAATATTCTCTGATTCCAAAAAATGTTCATGTGACGTTGTTCATTTTTAAACCATTGAATTGCTTTTGGTATAAATAGAAACTTGGTGATTATATGTCGCGCTCAACACTAGACATAATAGTCCAACTCGGCAAAAACTTCAACTCGTTAGATTTTTCTACAAAATGTTCACCTATCAAAAAATGATCATGAGATTTATCCAAATGCTCGCATGGTTCTTTTTAAAAAACCATGGAATTGATTTTTATAAAAATAAATAGAAATTTGATGAAAATTGGAAAATATATGCCACGCCTGATGGTAGGCATAATAATCCCACTCGGCAAAACCAATATGAAACGAGGAACCTGTAAAAAATAGTTGAAAATAAATATTTTTCTTAAATAAGTTTTTTTGCGATTATTTTTCTTCTATAAGGTGGAAAATAAATAGATGCAAATACATAAAATGAATGAATCTTAGCAATACATGTTTTTACTTAAGTGTTTTAGGTAAGTGAAATGCTTTGATTAACGAACCAGGCTATGTTTTACATGTGCCTTGTCCCTGAAATGCGCTAACCAATCCACTTGGGAGCACACATGCTGAACAGAGTAGATTAGTTTTGTTTGTAAAAAAACACACAGATTTGTTCTTGTTGCCATGGTGGCCAAGTTGGTCTTCTACATGGCACATCACTGAAAGCTGTGGGCTCATATTGGTGCTAGTCAGGATGGGAATGGGCCGACCCGGCCCTGGCCTTGGACCTGGCCCTGTGGCCTCGGGGCCAATTTGTGAGGCCACGGGTCGAACCATATCATGAATAGTGAATGGCCCTGTAGCATCCCATTTGTCTAACAATTATAATGCTACTTGGTCTAGTAATATAATGGCTACTTCATATATATAATTGTTGCATCATAATTATATCATGCTCATGTCATCATGCCACCTTGCATTTGAGCATCATATAAAACCCTTTTTGTGTTGGTTCTTCTCTCATATGCATTGTAAATTGTATTTGCCTCTTGATATTGCATTTGGTTCTTAATATATTGTTTAAATGCCCAAGTTGAGTTGGGGGCATATCTTTTATTCCACTCCACCACCTTTCTTTCACCACCTTAAAATTCCACCACCCTAGTCATATATGAGCCATTGTTTCTTTGGCTATTTAATTCTAGCTCATATGTGATGGTGTGGATCCATTCTATGTCTACATGTCCATATATGAAGTATGTTGTTTTCACAATAATAATTATATGGAGCCTCATGGCCACCTTTGCATGTCATGTGAGTAGAATCTTCCTTTTACCTTCCATATGGGTGTTTTGGCTAATTGAGCTTGTTTGAATATAATTGTGGCCAAATAAACTTTTAGTGGAATATACACACTAGCATGGCCTATATATTCAATTATGCTTGATTCCACCATTCCCATATATTCATCAAGCTTGTATCTAGTGGGTTGGTTTTTGTTCAAATAGTGATGTGCATGCATGTAATAAATTCACACATGTACTATAGTTGTTTTTACAACTAATAGAAGTGGCTACTCACATTCATGCATGCCCCATGCAACATCACCATCCCCTTCTTCCTTATCCATTCATGTGAGTTTATTTGAGCATTTTTCAATTGTTTTTGTGTGGATTTAATCTCTTGGGAACCTCCATGCTATCTAGTGGTTTTCCCCCTCTCTCTAAATCCTCTATCTAAGATCCTAACCCTAAACCTAATCCCTCATCTAACCCTAGTTACACCCTACCCCATCTCCACCTCTCTCACCTTACCCTCCCCTTAGTCTCTCCTTGTCGAGCCCCTCCTTGCTGCCCACCTGGTTGTCTCCTCTCCCTGGTCCCACACCCCAGCTGCCCTCCCCAACCCTAGCATCAACCCTAACCCGAGCCCTCTAGCTCCAACCCTAGCTACACCCGACCCTAGCTCCATGCCACTCCCCTCCCTCTCTCTTCTCTCTCTGCCACAGCAGCCCCACCCGAGCCTCCCCTTCTCCTCTCTCTGGTCCCACCTGCAGACCCTCCCCGTGCCTGCCTGCCTCCAGCTCGAGCACATGGGGGTAGAGGAGAAAAAGGTGGCACCCGAGCCACCTTTTTCCTTCACCACCTCCCCACGGCACCCCTCTCCTCTCCCGTCCTTATCTACTCCCTCTCCCTCGCCGCTGCCTCCCCTAGATCCGCCCCAGGGCCATGTCGTCTCCTCCCTTCTTCCTCTCCGGCCACCAGCAGCCGAAGCCAACCGCCGCCAGCACAACGTCGCCCTCGTCGAACCAGCCGTGCAGCGCGTCAAGGGGGTGGTCTGGAAGATCGAGGACGCTCCCCTGCAACGCCCTGTACACGCCGTCGAGGAGGAGAAGGACCAGAAGACCAGGACTAGCGCCGCTCCGCCGCGAAACCCTAGCTCCGGCCAGCGAGCCCCGCGCCAGATCGCGACCGCCCTGAGCTCCTCCGACCACACCGATCAACCCGCGGTGAGCTCCCGAGTCCCCCAGACATCCTTGCAGTCACCGTCGCTTCCTGGTCACGGCGTACGTTCCGTCGAGCACCCTCGGTGCACCGACAAGCGCGCGCGTCTGCTCGCTTCCACGCCGCGCAAAACCTACCTAGGCCCCGTCCGCCCCCCTAACAACTACCCCCGCCTAGCCCAGTGGTCACCGCGCCTGCGCGCGCGCCCCAGGTCGCGTGTTCGAATCCCCACCGCGCCGCGTCCTGCGCCTGTCGCACCAGACCCTGTCCGCGATTCAGAGAGAAGAGGAACAGTGGGGCCGTGGCAGTCTTTCAGAAAACCCCCAACTTTTTTTTAAAATCCCTTAACCCGCGATACCTCGTGGACCCACTGTCAGCCGCACTAGCCTTTTTACAGAGAGGTCCCTCTGCTTTCTCAGACCGTAACCCGCGCTCCCTCTCTGTGCCGCGTGGCACGCCCCTCTCGCCTACTGGCGTGCGGGTCCGCGTGTGCCGTGGCCCCACCTGTCATTCACAGGGACTAAGTTAGCTGCGGTGTAAAAAGCTTTTATCCGCGCGCTGTGTCCCAGTCAGCCCTGACCCCACTGGTCAGTGTCTATGGCTAGAATCTGGCTGAGTAACAAAAGCTTTTCTGTAATTCTGTTTTAATTCAAATCTTTTCAAATTTAATTTAAATTCAAATTCAAATCAGTGTTTAAATAACTTTTAAAATATGAATTCAAATAATACAAATAATATATGTTTTCAAATCAGAAAAATGTGAGGAATTCAAATATGCTATCCAAAACACATTTTGAACACTTTAAATTTCAAGTTAATTTAAATTACAACAAAATACCCCTTTTCTTAATTATTTAATAACTTTTGCTTTATAACTCCAAATTTAACAAATGATATGTCTAAAATGATTAGCTCGACGAGACCTTTCTGTTTATGCATTCCTTGATCTGAAGTGAAGCATGCATCATATAATTATTGAATAATCAGAACTGTTTATGAGAGTAAAACATGCCTAAATACTTTAACCAAGTGCTTTATTTCTTGTATTCTACACCTCACCCATGCCATGCTGCTCTATTGCCATGCAAATTGTGCATCATTCATCATGGCATGATTGTTTGCTTGTCGCATTTAATTCCTATGCTTGTGCACTTTATTTATATTGGCCCTTGTTTGTTTGGTTCTCCTTCGAATAGATGTTGAGCAGGGGATATATCAAGAAACCCAGAAGCACTACCCAGACCCTTCTCTCGCTTCAACTGAGCTGCCAGGCAAGCACTACCACATGCTTGCATACATATAGTACCTATTGCCTCTATCTTATTCCTGCATCATTGAGTCGCGATTGCATTAAACTGAATCCCAAGTATTGCATAGCCTTTACTTTTAAACCCCACCAAAGCTTGTTCATCCATCCCATGAGCCATTACTACAGGAGTTGTTTGAGCCATGCGAGTCGTAGAACAACATGTGTAGGGTATGTGAGTGTCTGACGGATAACGAGGTACCTAAACAACTTAACCTGAGTAGTAATGGGATAACTAATGAAAGTGGCACCGGTGAGCAATATCTGCTATTTGGTTTTTCATGCTCACTTGTGTCCCGTAGGACCCCGAGTACTTGATTCATGTTCCTTGAATATCCGCGCTATCCACATCCGGGAGGATTATGGGACCCCCCTGAGCCAGAGCTTGATTCATTCTTATTTCTTGGGGCCACAAACTAGTTTGAGGTTTTATTTACTATCCTGTACTTATGTCATACTTTACTGCTTTATTTAAATTGTGTGATGTACTGCACCTGTACTGTTTAGGATCGGGACACTTTTTCGCGGTATCGACAAGCCCAGTCACACTTTCGGGTTCCCAGTCGTTTACAGCCGTCCACCCAAACCTTGAGTCCGTCTCGGAGTCAGCTAACTTCGTTGCGGGTAGCTTAATGGGGTGGCCCCCTGAAATATTTCTGAATCTTGTGATTGCTTTGTCGTGAAAGCCTCGTTGGGTTTTGATTTGGTTTTTTCCGAGGTTGATCGAGTGTGTGTTGCTATTTGTGCACCCCTGCAGGGTAAAACTTTCTGAAAGCCGTGTCCGTGGTTATGGACGACTTGGAGCACAGTTTCTCGATCATAGACAAGTATAACTAAAGTACCGCTTTTAACTTGACTAAGTAACTGACTAGTAAATAGTGCAACACTCATGGAATGGATAATAAAACTGCCAACAGATGGGGGGTGTTCGTCCGCTTCCTCGTTGGTAAGCGAGGAGGAGGATGGATCTGTTGATATTACTGTTATAACTGTTGTCATTAATTCACGGACATCCGTCTATCTTTGGTTAGGCGGATGGTTAGCGAGTATCTATAGAATTGTTAGGGTTTATCTTTTGCTGCAATTGCGTCACCCCAGGTTGTGTCCCCTTTAGAGGCATAAAGACTTGCTGAGTACCCCTAGGGTCTCACACGATAATTATTTGGTTCAGATGAACAGGTACACTCACGAGATGGATACTGGGTGGAGGAGACGGACGATGTGGACAACGATCATTCGGTGTAGAGATTCCGGGAACGGGGATCCGTGAGATCTGTGGGCAGGATGTGTTTATTTATGGGACATCTTATGCCGATTTGCTTCTTATCCGTATTCGGATCTTGTTTGCCGCTTCCGCCTGATACTCTGATATTTGATGTATGAGGAGTTATCCTAAACTATTATATCTATCTAGGATATTTGAATCTTGCCGTATGGCGTCGCAATATTTCTATTTCTTTTAGATGGATGGCTCTAATGTACTGTTGTATGGTGGCTTGCATACATACTCATTTGTGTATGTAGTTGATCCCTTCGCCTGCCGATTACGCTGCCCATTCTTGTCCCGATGTTTGGAAGTGGTTGGGATGGCCGAAAGGTCTACCTGTGAGTGGCATTTGGGCCCCACCGTACTATTTCAACCATTTCCGCTCATCCAGGCTTGTAACTGTTGGAATTATGCCCTAGAGGCAATAATAAAGATGTTATTATTATAATTCTTGTTCATGATAAAGTTTATGTTCCATGCTAGAATTGTATTAAGCGGAAACTTTAATACTTGTGTGGTTTGTAAACAACACTGTGTCCCTAGTACGCCTCTATGGACTAGCTCATTGATCAATGATGGTTAAGGTTTCCTAACCATAGACATGAGTTGTCAATTGATAATGAGATCATATCATTGGGAGAATGATATGGTGGATAGACCCAAACAAAGCAGAGCAATTAGATCGTGTCATCGTGTTCGTCTTTGCGAAGCTTTTCCTATGTCAAATATTGTATTCCTTAGACCATGAGATAATGCAACTCCCTGGTATCGGAAGAAAGCTTTGAGCTCATCAAACGTCATCCTATGAGAGGGTGATCATAAAGGTGTCTCTCAGGTGATCGGAAAGTATCTGTTGGGTTGTATGTATCGAGATGGAATTTGTCCCTCCCAAGTCGGAGAGATATACTTCGGGCCCACTCGGTAATCGATATCAACACCGCTTGCAAGCATGTGGTTAAGGAGTTAATCACAAAGTGATATCGGATTACGGAACGAGTAAAGTACTTGCTGTGAACGAGATTGAACTAGGTATGACGGTACCGACGATCGAATCTCGGGCAAGTAAAATATCGCGAGACGAAGGGAATATATATATGGGATTGATTGAATCCTGGCATCGTGGTTCATCCGATATGATCATCGATGAATGTGTGGGAGTCAATATGGGTGCCTGGACCCCGCTGTTGATTATTGATAGAAGATCATGTCTGCATATTATCGAACCCGCAGGGCCACACACTTAACGTATCTCGACGCTAGGATAGATTGGATAATTGGTTTATGAATTTTTGTTCGGAGTCTCGGATGGGATCCGGGATATCACGAGAGGTTCCGGAATGGTCCGGAGAATAAGATTCATATAAGGCAGTGCAGTTTTTGGAGTTCGGAATTGTTCCGGGTTAATCGGTATTGTACCGAAAGCTTCTAGAACCTTCCGGAAGGGGACCAACGTGGCCCCACCTTCCGGGAGGGGGCATGGGCCTATGAGGGAGTGTCCTGGCCGCATTGGGCCAGGGGCACAAGGCCCCATAGGGCCCAACCGATTCTAGAGAGATTTGACTCGTTTAAATCTCGGGATAGAATTTCTAGATAAGGGAGAGTTTAAATCATTTAAACTAGAGATAGGATTTCTAGATAAGGGAGAGTTTAAATTGTTTAAACTAGAGATAGGCTTGGAGGAGGGGCAAGGGCTGGCCGCCCCCCCTCTATATATAGAGGGGTGGTGCGCCCCTCCCCATACACACACCTTCCTCCAAGCCCTAGCAGCCTTGCTACCTTCCTCTCTCCCTCCCGACTGTTTGTAGGCGAAGCCCTACAGCAGAAATTCTCCACCATATACACCACGCCGTCGTGTTGTAGATCCAATCTATCTCTCCACCTGGTCCGAGGAAGGAGGAGACGTCGAGGTGCTGCACGTGTGCATCTCACGGAGGCACCGCCACTTGTGGTGCTAGATCGGATCGGATCGCGAGGAGGAGAAGCGAGTACGACTACATCACCCACGTTCCGACGAACGTTCCGCTGTGCGAATATTCAAGGGTATGAAGATCTAATCCAATCTCTCTCGTTGTTTGCATCTCTTAGATTAGATCTTGGCTTTCCCTCTGTTCGCTCCGTAGAAAATTTTGATTTACTATGCCGCGAAACCCTTCAGTGGTATCAGAGCTAGATCTATGCGTAGATGTGTTTCACGAGTAGAACGCAACATGGTTGTTGCGGGCGTTGATGTTTTCTGTTGCAAGCCTCTTGTTTGTGTTCTTCTTATGACGCGGGATAGTGAGATTGAAGCGGTCCAGGCCAACCTTACGCGACGTCGTTCGCGAGACCGGCTCCGCACTTGACGTGTGGCTTGTTCCACACATGCGGCTGGTAGATGTCAGTTTCTCTCACTATAGTTGTCATGAGATTAACACCGGATTTTGGCAACCATAATATCACCGTTGTGGCTTTCCGTAGGTAAGAATCGTTCTTAGCATCTACTCCCATAAGCCACGTAAAACATGCAACAACAAAGTAGAGGCGTCTAACTTGTTTTTGCAGGGAGTGTTTTCTGTGATATGGTATGGCCCAAGATGTGATGTGTATATTGTATGCGATGATCATGTTTTGTAATGTTTCACGACTTGCATGTCGATGAGTACACAACCGGCAGGAGCCATATGGTTGTCTCTATAATTGTGTATGACCTGCGAGTCAACTTCTTATACGCCATGTAATAGCTTTACTTTATCGCTAAGTAGTTAGCAATAGTTGTAGTTGCTATTCGTGGTGGAGGCAATCATGGTGGAGTGATGGAGATCATGCCGGAACGCACAAGATGGAGATCATTGCGCGAGGATTGGTTATACCATGTCACATAAAGTTATATGCATGTGATGTTTATCCCTTTATGTATCTTATTATGCTTAGATCGCGACGGTAGCATTATAAGATGATTCCTCACCTAAAGATCAAGATAAAAACTGTGTTCTCCCCAAGTATGCACCGTTGCGAAAGTTCGTCGTTTCCAAGCATCACGTGATGATCGGGTGCTATAGACTCTACGCTCACATACAACGGGTGCAAGCCAGTTTTGCACACGCGGAAATACTTGGGTCTAACTTGACGAGCCTAGCATGTACAGACATGGCCTCGGAACACAAGAACCGAAAGGTTAAGCATGAGTCATATGAATGATATGATCGACACTTCGTTGTCCACCATTGAAACCACATCTCTTCTCGTGATGATCGGATTAGGTGTGGTGAATTTGGATCGTGTTCACTAAACAACTTGAGGGATGTTGAATTTAGTGGGAGTTCATCTAGTAATTTGATTAAGTTGAACTATTTATCATGAACATAGTCTAAATTGTACTTGCAAATACTGTAGATCACATGGCCAAATCCAACTTCAACTTCAATGTTTTTGCTGAGAAGGAAAAGCTTAGAAACAATGGGTCTAACTTCACCAATTGGTTCCGCAATCTAAGAATCATTCTGTCTGGCGGACAAAAGGACTATGTCCTTGAGAAAGCGTTAGGTAACCCCCCTGCTGCAATTGCGCCGGCTGATGAGGAAGCTGTCTATCATTCGCGCAAAGATGATTATGGTGTGATTAAGAGCACCATGTTGTTTGCTATGGAACCGGAGCTTCAAAATCGTTTTGAAACCTATCACGGGCCCTTTTGAGATTCTCGAGGAGCTGAAAACCATGTTTCAGACTCAAGCCCGTTCTGAGAGATATGAGATCTCTGAGAAGTTCTTTAACTGCAAGATGGAGGAAGGGAGTTCCGTTAGTGAGCACGCCATAAAGATGTCGGGCTACACTCAACGCCTAGAGCAACTGGAATGCACGATTCCAGAGGAGCTCAAGATTGACAGGGTTCTGCAATCACTCCCTCCCAGCTACAAAAGTTTTGTAGTGACTCATAATCAGATTGGTTCCACTGATACGATCACCGAGCTCTTCGCAAAGCTGAAGGCTGCGGAAGTGGACATCAAGAAGGATAATCATGTGTTGATGGTCAACAAGCCCTCCTTTAAGAAAGGTAAGGGAGCAAAGAAGCCCTTCAAGAAGGGCGGCGGCAAGCGCAATGCCCCTACTGAGAAGAAGCTCAGGTCTGGTCCCAAGTCGGACACTGAGTGCTTCTATTGCAAGGACAAGGGTCACTGGAAGCGCGACTGTCCGAAGTACTTAGCGGACAAGAAGGCTGGCACCATCAAAGGTATATTTGATATACATGTTATTGATGTTTTCCTTACTAGCCCTCGTTGTAGTGCCTGGGTATTTGATACCGGTTCAGTTGCTAATATTTGTAACTCGAAACAGGAGCTACGGAATAGACGGCGGCTTGCGAGGGATGAGGTGACGATGCGCGTTGGCAACGGATCAAGAGTTGATGTGATGGCCGTCGGCACGCTCTCCTTAGTTTTACCTTCGGGATTAGTTTTAAACCTTAATAAATGTTATTATGTGCCTGCGTTGAGCATGAACATTATTTCCGGATCGTGTTTATTGCAAGACGGTTATTCATTTAAATCGAAGAATAATGGTTGTTCTATTTATATGAGTAACATCTTTTATGGTCATGCACCTCCTGTGAATGGTTTATTACTTCTAAATCTCGAAAGGGATGAAACACACATCCATAACATTGAGGCTAAGAGATGCAAAGTAGATAGTGATAATACTACTTATTTGTGGCACTGTCGTCTAGGTCATATTGGTGTAAAGCGCATGAAGAAACTCCATTCTGATGGACTTTTGGAGTCTCTTGATTTTGAATCATTTGACACATGCGAACCATGCCTCATGGGCAAGATGATCAAAACCCCGTTCTCCGGTATGATGGAGCGAGCAACGGACTTGTTGGAAATCATACATACCGATGTATGCGGACCGATGAGTGTTTCGACGCGTGGTGGATATCGCTATTTTCTCACTTTTACCGATGACTTAAGTAGATATGGGTATATCTATTTAATAAAACATAAATCTGAAACGTTTGAAAAGTTCAAAGAATTTCAGAATGAAGTGGAGAACCATCGTAACAGAAAGATTAAGTTTCTACGATCCGATCGTGGGGGCGAATATTTGAGTTATGATTTTCTCACGCATCTTAAAGCAAGTGGAATCGTTTCACAACTCACACCACCCGGAACACCACAGCGCAATGGTGTGTCTGAACGCCGGAATCGAACCCTATTAGATATGGTCCGATCAATGATGTCTCTTACTGATTTGCCGTTATCATTTTGGGGTTATGCATTAGAAACCGCTGCATTCACTTTAAATAGGGCTCCATCTAAATCCGTTGAGACGACACCGTATGAACTGTGGTTTGGTGCTAAACCTAAGTTGTCGTTTCTTAAAGTTTGGGGATGCGAAGCTTACGTCAAGAAGTTGATGCCGGACAAGCTCGAACCCAAAGCGGAGAAATGTGTCTTCATAGGATACCCTAAGGAAACTATTGGGTATACCTTCTATCACAGAACCGAAGGCAAAGTGTTTGTCGCAAAGAACGGTTTCTTTCTTGAGAAGGAGTTTCTCTCGAAAGAAGTGAGTGGGAGGAAAGTAGAGCTTGACGAGGTTATTGAACCTTCTCTTGAATTGGAGAGTAGCGCAGCACCTGAAATTGTTCCAGTGCCGCCTGCACCAACAATAGAGGAAGCTAATGACAAGGATCATGAAGCTTCGGACGATGCTGCTACTGAACGTCGCAGGTCGACAAGGTCGCGTGCCCCTCCTGAGTGGTACGGCAACCCTGTCTTGACTGTCTTGTTGGTAGAAGACAGTGAACCTACGAACTATGAGGAAGCGATGATGAGCCCAGACTCTGAGAAATGGCTGGAGGCCATGAAATCCGAATTGGGATCCATGAGCGAAAACCAAGTATGGACTTTGGTGGATCCTCCTAGCGACCGAAAGGCCGTTGAGTGCAAATGGATATTCAAGAAGAAAACGGACGCGGATGGTAATGTTACCGTCTATAAAGCACGGCTTGTCGCAAAAGGTTTTCGACAAGTTCAAGGTGTTGACTACGATGAGACTTTCGCTCCCGTAGCGATGTTTAAGTCCATTCGGATTTTATTAGCAATTGTTGCGTTTCATGATTATGAAATATGGCAGATGGATGTCAAGACTGCTTTCCTCAATGGCAACATTGATGAAGAGTTGTATATGATGCAACCCGAGGGTTTTGTCGATCCTAAGGATGCTAGTAAAGTATGCAAACTTCAGCGTTCCATTTATGGACTGAAGCAAACATCTCGGAGTTGGAACCTTCGTTTTGATCAAGTGATCAAGAGCTTTGGATTTGTTCCAAATTGCTACGAAGCTTGCATCTACAAGAAAGTGAGTGGGAGCTCGGTAACGTTTCTGGTACTGTATGTGGATGACATATTGATTATCGAAAATGACATCAACATGCTTAACGATGTGAAGAGTTATTTGAACAAGTGTTTTTCAATGAAAGACCTAGGTGAAGCTGCTTATATATTGGGCATCAAGATCTATAGAGATAGACAAAGACGCCTGATAGCTTTAAGCCAGAGTACATACCTAGACAAAGTTCTGAAAAGGTTCAGAATGGATAAGGCAAAGAAAGGTTCAGTGCCTATGTTGTCAGGTAAGATATTGAGCAAGGATCAGTGTCCAGCTACGGTAAATGATAGGGAAGCTATGAGCAAAGTGCCTTATGCCTCGGCCATAGGTTCCATCATGTATGCCATGCTGTGTACTAGACCGGATGTGTCCAATGCTCTTAGTTTGACGAGCAGATATCAAAGTGATCCAGGAGTGGAACACTGGACAGCCGTGAAGAACATCCTAAAGTACCTAAATAGAACTAAAGAAATGTTCTTAGTCTATGGGGGTGATGAACAGCTTGTCGTAAAAGGTTACGTCGATGCTAGTTTCGACACCGACAAGGATGATTCTAAATCTCAGACAGGATACGTTTATATTTTGAATGGAGGAGCTGTGAGCTGGAGAAGCTGCAAGCAAAGCGTGATCGCGGGATCTACAGTAGAAGCGGAATACATGGCTGCTGCAGAAGCGTCAAGTGAAGGAGTTTGGATAAGAAACTTCATCACTGAGCTTGGCGTGGTTCCAAGTGCATTGGACCCACTGGAGATATTGTGTGACAACACTGGCGCCATAGCACTCGCTAAGGAACCAAGATATCATCCAAAGACCAAGCATATCAACCGCAAGTTTCATATAATCCGAGATTATATAGCAGATGGAGATCTGAAGATTAGCAAAGTACATACGGATCTGAATGTCGCAGATCCATTGACTAAACCTCTTCCACGTGTAAAACATGATCAACACCTCAGTGCCATGGGTGTGAGATTGTTGCCAGATGTAAACTAGATTATTGACTCTAGTGCAAGTGGGAGACTGTTGGAATTATGCCCTAGAGGCAATAATAAAGATGTTATTATTATAATTCTTGTTCATGATAAAGTTTATGTTCCATGCTAGAATTGTATTAATCGGAAACTTTAATACTTGTGTGGTTTGTAAACAACACCGTGTCCCTAGTACGCCTCTATGGACTAGCTCATTGATCAATGATGGTTAAGGTTTCCTAACCATAGACATGAGTTGTCAATTGATAATGAGATCATATCATTGGGAGAATGATATGGTGGATAGACCCAAACAAAGCAGAGCAATTAGATCGTATCATCGTGTTCGTCTTTGCGAAGCTTTTCCTATGTCAAATATTGTATTCCTTAGACCATGAGATAATGCAACTCCCTGGTATCGGAAGAAAGCTTTGAGGTCATCAAACGTCATCCTATGAGAGGGTGATCATAAAGGTGTCTCTCAGGTGATCGGAAAGTATCTGTTAGGTTGTATGTATCGAGATGGAATTTGTCCCTCCCAAGTCGGAGAGATATACTTCGGGCCCACTCGGTAATCGATATCAACACCGCTTGCAAGCATGTGGTTAAGGAGTTAATCACAAAGTGATATCGGATTACGGAATGAGTAAAGTACTTGCTGTGAACGAGATTGAACTAGGTATGACGGTACCGACGATCGAATCTCGGGCAAGTAAAATATCGCGAGACGAAGGGAATATATATATGGGATTGATTGAATCCTGGCATCGTGGTTCATCCGATATGATCATCGATGAATGTGTGGGAGTCAATATGGGTGCCTAGACCCCGCTGTTGATTATTGATAGAAGATCATGCCTGCATATTCTCGAACCCGCAGGGCCACACACTTAACGTATCTCGACGCTAGGATAGATTGGATAATTGGTTTATGAATTTTTGTTCGGAGTCTCGGATGGGATCCGGGATATCACGAGAGGTTCCGGAATGGTCTGGAGAATAAGATTCATATAAGGCAGTACAGTTTTTGGAGTTCGGAATTGTTCCGGGTTAATCGGTATTGTACCGAAAGCTTCTAGAACCTTCCGGAAGGGGACCAACGTGGCCCCACCTTCCGGGAGGGGGCATGGGCCTATGAGGGAGTGTCCTGGCCGCATTGGGCCAGGGGCACAAGGCCCCATAGGGCCCAGCCGATTCTAGAGAGATTTGACTCGTTTAAATCTCGGGATAGAATTTCTAGATAAGTGAGAGTTTAAATCGTTTAAACTAGAGATAGGATTTCTAGATAAGGGAGAGTTTAAATTGTTTAAACTAGAGATAGGCTTGGAGGAGGGGCAAGGGCTGGCCGCCCCTCCTCTATATATAGAGGGGTGGTGCGCCCCCTCCCCATACACACACCTTCCTCCAAGCCCTAGCAGCCTTGCTACCTTCCTCTCTCCCTCCCGACTGTTTGTAGGCGAAGCCCTGCAGCAGAAATTCTCCACCATATACACCACGCCGTCGTGTTGTAGATCCAATCTATCTCTCCACCATACTCGCTGTTCCGAGGAAGGAGGAGACGTCGAGGTGCTGCACGTGTGCATCTCACGGAGGCACCGCCACTTGTGGTGCTAGATCGGATCGGATCGTGAGGAGGATAAGCGAGTACGACTACATCACCCACGTTCCGACGAACGTTCCGCTGTGTGAATCTTCAAGGGTATGAAGATCTAATCCAATCTCTCTCGTTGTTTGCATCTCCTAGATTAGATCTTGGCTTTCCCTCTGTTCGCTCCGTAGAAAATTTTGATTTACTATGCCGCGAAACCCTTCAGTAACTAGGAGCGTAATTCACCGAGATAGTTACAGGCCCCGATGGTCCAATGGGTATTTCGGGTCGACCTAATTTTTAGTAACATATGTTGTTTTATTTGGTTCTAACTAAATTTCTACTAATATAGTGGTGTAGTGTAGGAGCTAAAAAGATTTTGTATAGGGATCCAGGTCAAGCTTCTTCATATGTGCATCGTACATACATGCATCATATATTTCTTTTTTGTCATTGTACACACATACATGCGCAAGATGATCGGCTAGGTAGGCATCAGCTAGCTACTAAGCATGGGAGCCAGAGCTGGACGGTCTACGGGACGATGAAAGCTGGACGCGGTGCCGCCAGCGTGACATAAATCGGCGAGGGAAACGATTACAAATAGCTGATGTCTACAAGCTGGGCCGGCCATGCTAACCCAACGGGTCACTCGGTGCCGGCTCCGCCGACCCAAATTCCATTTGAGGCCGACCCGTGTGACCCATTGGCCTCGAAATTTTGGGCCGGGTCAATGACCCGGCGGGTCGACCCGGCCCATTCCCATCCCGAGGTTCTAGCCTTGGAGTCTTGGAGGACACACCTCTTTGACTATGGCGCACATGTGCAGAGGAAGTAGATATCAGTTAGACGCACTGTGACGGACCCCGCTACAATGCTGATACAACAATACCGGACTAAATATCATAGAGTAGCTCGCGGGAGGTGGCCTTGATACAAACTATGTGATGGGCTTGTAACGAACCTGGACGGTTGAGATACAGAGAGCACTGCTGCTCCGGTGCCACAACGAGTTTTCGAACATATTTGCTCTAAATTGTCTACTGTATCTGTAGGACTATAGTATCTCGGGACTGCCTTGTTCATTATGTGACTAAGGTTAGTTATAGTGATTGTATCGTAAGAAGTATTATGCATACCACCTTGGCAAAATTGTAATGTAGCATCACAATTAATGAAGAGATATGTTAGTGGTATCATAGTATGATACAGTATCATAGCATGTGGAACTAGATAACTTAATGGCAAATATATCTCATACACACAATTGCATTGATATTATATAAAAAATAAATACAATGGTACTATGATACTAATCACTATAGGGGTAGTATCATACATGTATTGCACTAGGACCAGCCTAAGGGACCCTCTTGTTGCGTCTGCGACTGTGCTCGGAAAGCTAGTAGCAACGTTCAAGCCGCAGTCACTTGTTCTCCTGCTATATGGAGGTTCCGAGATTTCTCGGCATAGGAGTGGTTTTCTTTCTCCTACCCCTTGTTTTGTCGGAGTGGAATTTAATCCTCTTGTAGAGGTTTTTTCCTAAAGGAAGAAAACATAACAAAGGATTAACTACGAGCCAATTTGTCTTCTTGGTTTCTTTGTGATCTGCTAGAGTTCGTGTTGCCTGATATATTTGTCACCAAAATATTAATACAACGAAGCTTTTGGATGCAGATTGTCATGAGCTATTTGCACATACGAATGTTAGAAAAACTTGTATTGAGACTAACACCTATTTCTAGGCCATGACAAAACTTAAATCAATTGACATTATTGACAATTAATTTTATCGATGTAGAGCATGGATGGCCATTATTCCAATGAATCCATCTTCGCGCGAGATCTTATGAATTTTATCGTGTTAATGTATACAAGTTTACATATAGAAGGCATTTGTATATTTTAGTTGAGATATATTACTTTGTACGAAAAAAGTGCAAGGTTACTAGTACAAGTAAACATATCAAAATATTGAAAGATACATTATGAAAAATATATTGATTTGCTATTATAGATCTCCATAGTTTTTATGTATATGCTCAGTTAAATTTAGAATACATTAACTTTCGACTAAACTTATACCATACGCCATGTATCATCGGAAAGAGGTCGCATTAAGCAGGCCAATCAAGAGCACCGAGAGAGCTCTAGCCCGCTAAAATGACACAAGGTTTGAATTCGGAGGTTTCACATTAAGCATGCCAATCAAGAGCACCGAGAGAGCTCTAGCCCGTGTTTAAAATGACACAACCGTTTGAATCCGGAGGTTTCTATTTGGAAACGGTCCGTATAATCCATCCAGCACAAGATAAGCCGCGCGGTGGACCTAGTCCACACCTCCCCGCGTCTGACTCTGATCTCGGCGAGTCCGAACGAGAGAGCTTATGAATTTTATCGTTTTATTACTGTATTGTTTACATATAGAAGGCTTCTGTATGTTTTAGTTGAGATACATTGCAAAACACGTGCAAGATTACTAGTAGAAGTATAGCACATCAAAATATTGAGAGACATTATGGAAAGTATTATATTAATTTGCTATTGTAGATCGTATTTTTATGTGTATGCTCAGTCAAATTCATAACGCACTGACTATGCACAAACTTATACGCCATGTATTATCGGAAGGAGGTTGCTATTAAGCACATCCGAGGGCGGTCGATCAGACTTCAAGAGCACACCCAGCTGTGACCGACGCCTGCTTAGCATTTTCAGCCTGTCTCGAACTCTTTTTTTTTTACTAAGTTATCTCAGACTCATATGGTTTCTTCCGATCAACTCTCGGGCTTATATGATTTGTAATTTTTATTTTTTAAAATTTCATTTTTTATAGTGTGTTGATGATTATTAATAGATCGGTGAAATCTCGAAAAAAAATACTCTCAAGCTCTCAGTTCAGAAAAAATAAAAAAATAGACTCGTTCGAAATTTCGAATCCGGAGGGTTCTTTTTGGAATCGTACCGTACAATCCATCCAGCACGGGATAAGCCGCGCGGTGGACCCGGTCCACACCGCCCCGCGTCTGACTCTGATCTCCGCGCGTCCGAACGACCGGGTGCCCGCTAACCACCTTTTCCCTCCCTGCAACCTACTCCGTGCGCCGAACCCATCCTCGCCGTCCGCGTGATCCGTGGTCAACACGCGCGCGAATCTCGGGGAGGCGCTTTCGAACCATTCTTCTCCACCTCCTCTCCGCGGCGACACAGCCACGTCGTCGCCGACGACCCCACCCACCGAATCGCGCCTCTCCGCCGTTCCCGCCACGCCCCCCAAGGCTTTTTGAAGCTTCCGGAAGGATCTCTCCGTACTGCGGCCCGCGTCCGGGGAGCCTCCTCCTCGAAGCGCGCATTCCCGTCGTCGTCCGTTCGAGATCTCCCCGGGCCTGCCTCGGACGGAGAGCGGACGGGGCGTGTCGCGTGATCTGGGAGGAGGAGGCTCAGGGGAGCCAAAATGTCGATGGCGGCGCTCCCGCGGACGATGGAGGCGCTGTCGCGGCGGGCGACCATGCTGCGCGACTCGCTGCAGAAGAGCCAGGGGAACACGGAGGGCATGGTCTCCATCCTCGGCTCCTTCGACCACCGCCTCTCCGCGCTCGAGGCCGCCATGCGCCCTACCCAGGTCCCCTCTCCCCCTCCCCGTTCCCTCATTTCACGTTTCATCATTCGCACATCCATTTCGTACCGACTCGATTTTTTGCGGGTGAAATGCAGGTGAGGACGCATGCGATCCGGATGGCGCACGAGAACATCGACAAGACGATCAAGTCCGGCGACGCCATACTCACCCAGTTCGACCTTGCCCGTAAGGTACATGAACTGACCTGACCCCACCTTGAAATTTCAAACATTTTTAACTGGGTGTGGTGGTGAATTTGTTCTGTTTTTTTTTTGTTGGAAGACGGTTTATGGTTAAAATGTGCCCAATTAGAGCCGGTGGTTGCAATGGTTAAAATGTGTTGGGTATATATTATATATATGCTTGGTGTCCGTGGTGAAATAACAGTGGCGTCATTGAAACAAATGTACTATTATGGTTTTGTTGGTCCTAACACAATAAAACTCGTACAATTTTGTTCTGTACATAAACGAGTGAGTGATATAGTTTGCCACTTTTAGGTCATAAGTTTGGGTCACTATTAGATGATTGTTTGATGTCTTATCAATAGTTGCCTTTTCTAGATTATGCGATATTGGCAGTTATTTTCTTGTAGAATGCAAAAGGCTTTTATTTTTGGGAACTTAACTAAATTAAACATTGCTTTTGAGTTTTAGGCTGAGGCGACGATAATGAGGGGTCCCCATGAGGATTTGGAGGGCTACCTGGAGGCAGTGGACATGCTGAAAGGAATCGCCAAATTCTTTTCCTCCAATAAAAACTTCAGGAACAATGACGGAATTCTTAATCACGTCAACAGTCTGTTAGCAAAGTCTTCCCTGAAGATTGAAGAAGAATTTAAGCAGCTGATGAGTACGTACAGGTAAGCTACTCAATCTTATTGCAGATTCGCTCCTGAATTAACGTCCTGTTTATTGCTTGTATATCAATGAAAGAATGTTGTTTGTGTTGATTTATCTGTTCATTCAGCAAACCTATTGAGCCCGATCGGCTCTTTGATTGTCTACCCAAGTCTCTACGGCCATCAAAGGACGACAATGAAGCCGATGATGGGGATGATAACCACGCTGAGCATCCATCCAAAGGCTTGGAGACTGCTGTATACAGGACCCCAACACTAGTTCCTCCAAGAGTATTGCCGCTCATGAATGACATAGCTCAGCAGTTGGTTCAGGGTGGAAATCAGCAGTCATGCTACAAAATTTACAGGTAGGATCACATATTTTCATTTTTTCTACTTTGGTTCTCAAATTTCTGTCCCATGCATTTCATTGTGCAAAATTGAAGCAAAATTTGTCCCTTTTTCTTCAGAGATTCCCGTGGTTCAGCACTAGAGTCAAGCCTTCGGAAGCTGGGAGTAGAAAAGCTTACTAAAGATGATGTACAGAAGATGCAATGGGAGGCTTTAGAGGCTAAAATTGGGAACTGGATACACTTTATGCGTATTGCGGTGAGGGCCCTTCTAGAAAAAGGCCCAGACTGTGTTTGCTAGTTTGGACTTAAAAATCATGCTAACATATTATGCTTTCAAACAGGTTAAACTACTATTAGCAGGAGAAAGAAGAATCTGTGATCAGATTTTTGATGGTGTCAACTTTAACAAGGACCAGTGTTTTGCAGAAATGGCAACAAACAGCGTTGTGACCCTCCTCAGCTTTGGAGATGCTGTTGCTAAAAGCAAAAGGTCTCCTGAAAAGCTGTTTGTATTGCTAGACATGTACGAAGTAATGCGTGAACTTCAATCGGAGGTATTCTGGAAGTAACTTATAGTACCTGCCTTCTAAATGCTTAATTTGTTCTTCTGCTTGCAGAATTTATATGTGGGGTTTCATGTTATTGTGACATTTTTTCAACTTTTACTGTGATGCTTTTGATGACCACTACCAAAATTTCACCGCGTCTTTGTTTGAACTTGCTATCAGATTGAGGCGATTTTTGAAGGAAAGCCTTGCTCTGAGATGAGAGAGGCAGCATTAGGTTTGACTAAGCGGTTGGCACAAACCGCTCAAGAAACCTTTGCTGATTTTGAGGAAGCAGTTGAAAAGGATGCTTCAAAGACTATTGTTCAAGATGGAACTGTGCATCCTTTGACAAGCTATGTGATTAATTATGTTAAATTCCTGTTTGAGTAAGTATTCTCCTCTTCACCTAATAGTCAATTTATGGATTTATAGAACTGTAATTTCCTGATTTCTGACAAAGATAGCTAGCCATGACGAGTTAACCCTGGACCTATAGGTTTATATCCTTCAAGAATTATTCTGAACTTCATCTCCAATAAGGAGAAAGTATACACTAGTTGCTAGTGGCCCTAGAAAGGATTTCAATTGCCAATATCATAGCAGGGCAATCAGTAATAACTATATAGGTGAAATGAAAATTGCTTGCATATTCACTTTCTATTCTACGTCTTTGGCTTACAGTTAGGTGAAATATTGGGTTTATTCATTTGTTAACTAAGAAAGATCTATTTTGTTGGTAGACTTCCTGCTGTTGTGTTCAAATATTACACTAACCAATTTTATTTCATATGAGCAGTTACCAATCGACGCTGAAGCTTCTATTTCAGGAATTTGAAACTGGCAGTGAAACAGAATCTCAACTTGCCGTTGTTACTATGAGGATAATGCAAGCGCTACAGAATAACCTAGATGGAAAGTCCAAACAGTATAAGGATCCTTCACTGACTCACTTATTTCTTATGAACAATGTTCACTATATGGTTAGATCAGTTCGCAGGTATGCTCGGTTTATTTCTATAGATATGCATCCTAGAATATTGTGGCAATCTGCTCATTTAGCGATCTCTTGCGTTGCCCCAGATCAGAAGCAAAGGATATACTTGGTGATGACTGGATTCAGAGGCATCGTAGGATTGTGCAGCAAAATGCCAATCAGTACAAACGTGTTTCTTGGGCAAAGGTTAGTGGATCATGGAAGCCTCTAGTGATTGGGCACACCATATTCCCTTTGTGGTTGGCTGTGTGATGTTACAAATGTGTGGATAATTTATGGTGAAAACGATAAGGAGAGCTGCCTGTTTAAGAAATCACAATTTATTTGCAGTTATGAGAGTATAGTGTTGTGGTTGTGGACACATTGTAGGGACAACTATATCAAAATATGGCGTCCAAGATAATACACTCCAGGAGTAGGTCAGCCAGGAAAAGAGTCTGGACAGAAGTAGGACAGTTGAAGGAGATTTAGGAGCTATGGTATATTAAGGAGGAGAAGGAAGTGTTGTCATATTAGGAATGGTTGAAGGTCCTTATATCTTAACCTGAGTATGAGTAACTCTGTCTGATCGCCTCTCTATTCTTTCAATCCTACTGCATTATTTTCTCACAACAGCTCCATAGCGCTGGAAGCGATCACATCGGCCTGCATCTTGTGTCTGCAACCTGCGAAGCAAATCCATACACATCAATATTGTGCCCCACACTTCTGCATTTTGGGTTCAAATTCAGTTGCTTAGGGCATGTAGAATGCAAGGGGCTTAACTAGAGGTGCTTAAGGAGAGAGAGGGCTGTAACGTCACCTAGCACCTGACTAAATTCCGTTTGCTCCAACGCTAGCAGGTCTACCGCGGTGCTTTGGTTGTGGGACTGCCTCATTAGCACCCAGACTAAGCACTTGTCCCTCAAACCCGTAGTAAAATGCCATCTAGACGCAGCTCAAGATCACCAGCTTAGCTATTCCCTAGCTACAGTATTGACAGCTTAGCTCAGGGACGGCGTGTTGGGTGGCAGAGGGCGCATATGGTGGCGGCAATGTGAGCACGACCTCCGTCACAATCGGGTGCTGGACTCCCCTTCCTCATGGAACTCGATCACGGGCCGCTTCCTGGCCTCTGCCTCTCCCTTGCCGTCCTAGTACACCAAGCTCGGACACATCGGCTCCAGCGCCGGCATGCTCCACGGTCCATCCTGTTGCCCGAGCTCCTTGATCTGTAGGACATATGAATTTTGCAAGCTTCCAAGGAGGTGATGAACTGAAAATTATCATGCTACAGGCGTGTTCGTATCAGAGGAAATAACAGCACATACCTTAGATTTTTTTTATAAAAGCATGGACGGGATGCAGAAAGACTGCAGCTTCCCAGGGGCCGCACTTGGAGGAATAAGCACATAGCAAGCAAGAACTGGAATACAAGAGTTCTGAGTCGACATCTGCATGTAGCTGGACAAATCCATATGCTGGTGGAAGAAGCAAGCACCGGGGGAGCCAAATCCATACGCTAGTCCAGTCCTGCGCTGGGAAAATTAGCGCATCGAAGCCAAATCAGGAACTCATTCCCATCCTCAAGCACCAGATGACTCCTGCGTGGCAAAAACCCCGGGTTTTTTTCCTTAAGCACCCACCCTAAGCACCATCATTGTACATGGCCTTACATCCATTAGGAATTTTTATAAAGCAGATCTTAGTAAGAGGCAACGTCTGTGGATTCCTTTTATACCTCCATTATTAAGAAACTTGGTACATACACACTTTGTCTTAATTCAACTGAATTTTGCAAGGAAAACATGTGACAATGCTGAGCTGCAGGGAACTTTGCTTTAATATGGTTGCTAATATCTATGTTTGCCTGGCAATGTTTTCTTCCATGTCTTGTGGTTCAGTAGTTAACATCGTTGTATGTGCTGTATTTGCATGATTGGACATATCAAACACCTGTTGAGTATAGCTACACTGCTTCTGTTTTATTTTTTTCAGGTTCTTCAGGCACTTTCAGTACAAGGTGCGCCAGGCAGCACTGGTTCCTCAGCAGCATCAGACGCTAATAGCAGTAGCGGGGTTTCAAGAGCCGTGGTCAAAGAAAGGTCAGTACCTAGCTTGGCATAGTCATGATAGAAGAATCATTAGTCCCAAGACTTTACACTTTTTGCTTGGCAGGTTCAAAGCTTTCAATACACAATTTGAAGAGCTTCACGCAAAGCAGTCTCTATGGATTGTACCTGATCAAGAATTGCGTGAATCCTTGAGGCTTGCTATAGCTGAGGTTCTGTTGCCAGCCTATCGATCTTTCATTAAGCGTTTCGGGTACGTCATCATGCCAATCACTTTGCATGATCTCCTAACTAGCACTCCAGACGAACTCGTTGATTGTTGCCATTAGCTTCCCCACTGAATTGATTAGCTGGCTATATCCCATAATTTCTATTCGAGAATCAGTAAGGACAATACGTTTTACTCTACTATGTCTATCCTCTAAGCCCTAATCATTTAGTGGTTGACTGGCGGGGTGCGGCCCAAGACATAAGTTTTGGAGAATTATATTTTGTTGTTCTCCAAGATTTCATCCAACTTCATTTTAAAAAATCATCGAACTTATAATGTCCCAGTTGTTCTAATAATAATAATAATAACTACCGTACTACCCGTTTTGGCATGCAGTAATCTTGTTGGGAGCGGCAAGAACCCGTTGAAGTACATCAGATACAGCCCCGAACTGGTGGACAAGCTCCTAGGCGAGTTCTTCGAAGGGCAGCAGTACGGCGAGCCGAAGCACCAGCACCGACTCTAAGGTCTCCGCGGCACGAAGGCCTGACCCAGGAAAACGATCCCTGTCGAAACAAACAACTAACGGTCCCTTTGCACAGTAGCAGCAATGCTGATCATATAATACCAATATAGAAACCACCATAGCAAAAGGAAAAAGGGTTTAATGTTTCATTGTCTCAGTGGCTAACACGGCAATCTAACAGTGTGACGATGTGTTCGCACTATCAGTCTTAAGTCTCCATAATATAACAGATGCTGTTTTATTGTGTTGATCCACATATTTTATTACTTTATCATATTAATCTTGCTTGTGTTTTAGAATATATTTCACTGGTGTAGATTCATCTTGCTCTCATTCTTCCCAGATCTGTTCTACTGAGCTTATTTCAGCTCGTTCCGAAATACTCGAGTCCAAGAACCACTACATATCTGCATGACGAAGCCTATTTCGGTATACTGTGATACGACTAGGTCCTTCAGAAGTTTGGATAGGCGGGAATTCAAATGCAAATCTTATCCAATCTATGACTCGGGGTCTGAATCTGAATCCCTAGTTATCTGAGCAGTGCATGTATGATGCAAATGATTTCATGTGCACATAACAGTACAATAACTCATAAAGACAACAGAAGACAGCTGAGCTTTGATGATAGTTTGACACCCCAGACAAGCATAATCAACCAGTGTGCATCAGATAGAGCACCCGTTTTACGGGAAATGCTAAAGGAAATTAGTGAAGCATGAAATGGCCGATGAACATATCTCTGTCTGCCAGCGTCAAGCAACATATTCAGCAGAAATTGTGAGTTCTGATCTGATCAGTGTCAGGCCAAAGCTACATAAATATATTATACCATGCAGAAACTACATTTGAGCAACACTTGTCTTTTGCATCAACTTAAAACATAGAGCTCTGCCAAAAAAAAAAAACAGCCAACTGTCCAAAAAAGTGCCTTGCATGTAGAGACCGCAAAAGAACCATGCGCTTCCTGGAAATTAAGCTCAAAAACCATCTTTCCGGTCTTCAGTAAACACCAGCTACCTCCTTAAAAACTGCACCCGCGAAGAGCACCAGTGCAGGCGAACGGGTCCCTTGTAGAGAAATCTGACCCTGTCTTGAAGTTCATCAACCACTTGTCTTCACCTCCTTGAAACTCACTCTCCAGGAGCAACAGTGAGCAGTCTTTGTTGGCCCATTTTGCAGCAAACAGAGGTTTCACTTTGGAGTTCGCCTCGGCCACTGAAGTGAAACTTCCCTTGCTGAACACGATCACCAGCTTCGTCAGCATCCGTGCGCTCTCAAGGAAGAACTTGAGGAAGGAAAGCTCGCTCCGCTCCCCTCGGAAGCCATAGAAGACCATCAGCTTAATGTGTGACTGCACTGATTCGATGGCACCGAGCTCCTGCCAGAACTTGTTGTTGAGCTTGCCAGTGGGCTCGTAAGTCTCGTTGGACTGCAGAGTGGTTAAATCAGTAGAGAATTTCAGCTCATCTCGAAGAAAAGGCAAAAAACTATGGCTCCAGATGAAAACATTAGAAATATGTATTGATGATGCAAGTGCACAAAATGGAAAATTGATGCCAGATTAAGGGGGTGAGTGTGGTGTGTCACCTCAAGATGCAGAGTCTCAACATTGGGAAAGCATCTGAGGAAGCTGGGCAGCATCTTGGCATATTTGCGTACTGCAAAGCACACTCTTAAGCCGAGGATCTTGACGCTTGGAACCATGGTGCTCGCACTCGCCCTTGTGCCAACCTGCAATGCACCCAATTTTCACGAGACAAATTCAGATATATACATTGTCAAACTGAACAATCATATAGAAACTTGCTGCGCTGTGTGAACCTTGATGACAGTGTTGCCGATCTCTAGCGTGTGCCGCTCCAGGTCCAAATAGCCAAGTAAGCTTAGCGCGGGGGCATGGCCAATCTTCACCGTGGTGGTGGTCGTGGGCAAGCAATCCCGGACCGGCCATGACAAGATGATGAGCCTCTCGAGGTGCGGGGCGTCCGTCACCGCAATGCTCAGATCAGCACACGCGATGACCTGCACGCACCGGAGGCTGCGGCTGATGAGGTTTAGGTTCTTCATCGGCACGTTCATTTGGATGCACAGGATCTCCAGCACAGGGCTCCTGGCGAGGATGAAGTCCATGTCCTCCATCTGGATGTGCACGAAGCAGAGGCCAAGCTCGCGGAGGTGCGGGAATGAGGCGCCGCGCAGGAGGACGGCCGTGTCAGGGAACTCGAAGATGCCAAGGTATAGGCGCGTGATGGTTGCCATGGCGAAGAAGGTGGCGGGGAGAAGAATATCGAGCGGCCACGGGCGGTTGACGAGGACGAGTTCTCGGACGCCCTTGACGGCGAGGAGCTGGAGCCAGCGCCGGAGCAGGTCGGGGCATTCGTCCAGGCGGCTGCAGATGAGGTGGACGCAGCGGAAGGGCCCCGGGTGGGCGGTGAGGATGGAAGACACGGCGTCGGCGACGCGCCGCGCGTCGGCGTGCGCGACCTGCGGGTCCCCCGGGTCGCTTCCGACGGGGAGGAGTTCGTAGTCGATGAGGACGAGGGGAGCGGAGCGCCAGACGCCGCGCCAGCGGGAAGAGAGTGCGGCGGTGCGGGCGCCGTCCTTGACGGGGAGGCGGGAGACGATGTCGCGGAGGAGCGCGTCGGGAAGGTCGCTGATGCGGTCATGGCCGTCGTCCTGGGGTGGGGGGAGAAGGGCGGAGAGTGCGGCGTGGGTGGAGGCGAAGGGCGAAGAAGGGAGGACGGAGTGGACTCTGGAGAGCAGGTTGACCGTGTATGCATCCAGGCCGGTTGGGTCAAAGCCGCTCGCCCACAACAGGGCCTCCGTCTGGGCGCCCATGGGGAAGGGCCGCACACGGCTGTCCAAGGCCGCCGCCGCAACGCCTCCGTCGTCGGGCGGTGCTCCGCCACACCGGGGTCCATGGTGCGGGTGGTCCATTGGGACGGGGTGGGCAGCCGCTGCCGGAATGTGAGGGACCGACTGGTTTTGGGATTTGGGGTTTTGAAATGCGGTGGCGGGAGGATTTGGGGTCTGTGCGCCTGTGCAGTTCGTGCTTCTGTTTTTTCCCGCGAAATCCGCTTCTGTTTTTTTTTATCAGTTCGTTCTCGCTCGCGCTCAGCGCTATGATACTTTATTTTTCTCAAAATATAAGGAGAAAACATGTCCTTAACCTCAGCGCACACACAAACGTAAGTTGCTACAGATTTTTTTATTTTTCCATAGCATTTTTACTTTTTGTTTTTTTCATAAAAATATTTTTTTTGCGATGAAAAGTAATATATTAAGCTATAACATGGTTACAATCGTTTGTTACAATCTCATTCAACACATCAGAGAATCCTCTAATCTAGAATTGGGTGAGTTTAGACTCCCTTTCCAGCTTTGTCATGGTATGCGCTGCATCATTCTGACATCTGTTTATTTTGTTGATTATAACATTCCTTCAGTACAACCTTCCTTAATGCTGCGGGTCAGGTGGACAAGGAAGATTGGTTCTTGCCCACAGTGAGCATATTATATTAACAACCGTGGTACAATCCATTTCTATATCAATCAGGGTTATTGACTTGTTCAGAGCAAGTTTTAGACCCTCATCACATGCAGCCATCTCCGACTCCAATGCCGAAGCACGGTGCAACAACACTCTACAAGCTGCAAATATGACATCTCCTTGCTGATCTCTCAAGATCATTCATGCACCTGCTTCTCCTGTGTTCGAAATAAAACTTTCATCTATGTTTAGCTTCATTCGTCCTCGTGTTGGTTTTTGCCACCTGCTTTCCTCGCCATTTATCCTCTGTTTCCTCTCCTCCCTCCTGTCTACAGTTCCGACGAGTGATACTACTTGTTTCCCTTTGCAAACGTCCGCTTTTGGGTATTGTTTGATCATCAGAAGGGTCTACATATAGCTACATAAGAAACGTTTTGAAATTTCAGCCGGAGGTGCTGGTTTATTATGAGTTGACTCATTATGTATGTGCCAAGCTCTCCATAAGACCATCAGCACCAACATTCTTTGTGTCTCTTTTAATTTGGCCAATAGTGGGAGGACCCAGTCGCCGCCTGAATTCTCCATTTTCTCCACAGCCGGCAGATCCCAGCACTGTCTCATCATCAGCCATAAGTTCCTTGTGGGCATGTCACCAAAGCATGGAACGAGTCCTCCTCCTCTTGGCCACAAATGCGACAGATGGCCGAAGCCTCCAACTTCCTTTTCTTCAGAAGTAGCTGCGTAACCAGACCATTCCATGATAATTTCCAAGCAAAGGTTTTAACCTTAGGCGGTGCTGTATTTTGCTAGATCATTTTCCATTTATTATTGCTTCCATATGGTCGCTGCTAGTTGTTCCAGCATCTCTCTCCCGTTCCTGTTGTTCCATCCCAAGCGCGTACACACTTTTGACAGAAAACGTACCTCTGTCATCGGGTCCCCAAGCCACAAAGTCAGCGTCATTCCTTCTTAATGGTCTAATCTTCAGAATCTGCTCAATATCAATAGGTTGGAAGTATGTATGCAGCAGTGTGACATTCCACGATCCGTCAGGGTCCAATAACTCAGAAACCCACTTCAATCTACATCTTTTCTTGGGGAAAATTGTTCTATAGAAATTATAACTAGGGATCCACGGGTCACGCCATATCCGTACATGTGTGCCATTTCCAATCCTCCAGATCACCTCCTTTTTAGAATTTCTAGCCCATACTCGATGGTATGCCAAGTTGACCGAGGCGTTCCCAGTAAACACAGTGTCAAGTATGTTCCCATCCGGGTAATATTTTGCTCGCAGCACTTGGGCGCATAGTGACTCCGGGTTATGAATGAGCCTCCAGGCTTATCTCGCCAATAAAGCTTGGTTAAACATTCCCATATCCTTGAACCCCATACCCCCTTTAATTTTTGGCTTCAGCATTATATCCCAAGCAACACTATGCATCTTCCTTTTGCCGTTCTCTCCACCCCACCAAAAGTCGCGAATAATTTTGGTCAGATCGTCACAAAGTCCGAGGGGTAGTTTGTACACCCTCATCACGTACCTAGCCAAAGATTGTGCTATCGCTTTGATGAACACCTCCTTGCCTCCATGCGCCATTTGATTCTCTATCATCATTACTCTCTTCGCAAGCTTTCCTTGGAGACTTTGAAATTTCCCTTTAGACATTCTCCCCTCTGGTGTAGGCAGCCTAAGATATTTTGTCTTAAAATTTTTAACTGTGACCTGCAGCGTGTTCTTCACCTATTGTTTAACCTCTTCCGCACATGCCGACCCAAAGTAAATAGAGCATTTATTGGGGTTGGTCAACTGTCCTGTGCCTCTGCTATATTTGTCTAGCACCTGCACCACTCACTCAGCTTCATTTGGGTCAGTCTTGAAGAACAACAAACTATCGTCTGCAAACAACAGGTGTGAGATTCCCGGATCCCTCCGACAAATTTTCACAGGTGACAACCTATTTTCCTAGGATTCCTTATGCAACAAAGCAGATAATCCATCAACAACAAAAAAAGGGGTGATAGGGGGTCACCTTGTCGTAGACCACGAGAAGGCAAGAACGACTCCAGGAGGGTTCCATTGAGTTTTACCGAATATCTCACAGTGGTCACACACTCCATAATCCAATTGATCCACTTATGAGAGAAACCCAACCTTTCCATCGAACTTCTTAAGAAACCCCAATCCACCCTGTCATAACCTTTCGACAAGTCTAATTTGTAGGCATAGAAATTCTTTGTTGCATTCTTATTATGCTCAATAAAGTTGTAACACCCTCAGAATCGGCCCTATGCAAGTTTTAGCGAAACTCGCTAAACCCGCATAGAAACGATTCGAAGGTGCCCACCAGGCACTTTCGTGCGGGTGGAAAACGAAGTAATAACATTACACAACAGTCCTCGATGGGACCCACAGAACAGATATATATATAACAGCGACTCGATGAGTCAAGAATACAGATATACAATACAAAGATCCAAATCACCTGTAAAACGATACAGCGTCCGACTACGGACAAGATGCAAATGGGGCTAAGAGCCCTGAAGAATAACCAATGGCGTCCATAACCCTGCCCAGGCCAAGCCGGAAGGGTAACCCTGCTAACGGCGTCGCTCTCAAACCTGCTTAAACAAAAGGGGTGCCGACAAAGGGCAAAGGAAAAAGAGGAGCGTCAGTACTGAGGCCAGTACACGGCAAGGCTAGAATTCGGCGGTCCTCGCCTACATAGGTATGGTGGACTGAGCGGCAGCGGCAGCATGCACTAAACAACCTATAGAGACTCGATTCAACTAGCGGCAATCAGAGAGGGGTAAGAAAGACCTATTCGGAACCAACCTGATACTATCATCAAACAAACCCATCCTGGTATTCCCCCTCGATACCAACCGAGAAAGTTAACCGAGGAACTCACACAGTTGGCAGTTTTATTTATTCAGTTATCGTTGCGGCACTTTACTAGTCAGGTTCAGATAATCATCCTGATAAAAATAAACAGTGGGCCGTTTTAGTTAACCATTCCGTTGTAGTTGCAACACTTACTAGTCAAATACAATTAGCATGAGATGACCCGAAACCCAGCAGTTGTTGGTACTTTTATTGAGCCATTCCGTTGTAGTGAAGCTGATTACTAGTCAAATCGGATACAAGTCAATTTATAACTGTAAACTTTAGTTATAGTTGTCTATGGTCGAGACCTGTGCTCCAAGTCGTCCATAACCGCGGACACGGCTTCTCGAAAAGATTAAACCCTGCAGGGGTGCACCAAAGTATCCACAGGCACTTCGACCCTTTTTGCCAGATCAGTTAACATACACCCATCGGTATGTCGGCGGGGCCTAAGTCACGACGTTCCCAGACCCAAAGCAAGTACATGGGGGCCACCCCACCAAGTCGACACCCGCAACGAAGTCGGCCGGTCTCCGAGACGGACTTAGGGTTTGCGACAGTGGCGGTAAGCGACAGCAAATCCCCAAAAGGGGACTGTCGATACCGCGAAATCACTCCGCTTCCTAAACAGTACAGTGTGCTATCTGTCGCACAATTTAAATAAAACAGTAAAGCATGGCATAAGTACAGGATCGTAAATAAAACCTCAAACTAGTTTGTGGCCCCCAGTACAATACTTTGAAATCAGGTAATAATCAATGGGGGGCCCATATCTCCCCACCTGTGGTTAGCGCGCTCGATCTCGGAACAGGTGTCAAGAACTCGGGGTCCTACGGGACACAAGTGGGCGGTCGGAAACCAAATATTATCTATCACCCACCGATGCCTCTGCTTACTTAAATTTTAGTTGTTAAGCAGTAATTAAAGTGAACAATAAATAAAGCCATGGTCTTCTCCAACATTGAACATGCGGCAATTCTCCAACAACTGTGGTACTTGACGACACGCAACAGCACTTGAGCAAGCGACTACGGCGCGCAAGTCCAACTATCTACCAAACAACAGGTAATAGGATGTGTCCAAGGCAATATAGGGCTGCAAGGGATATCACGGGTATGGAAACTAGAGCATCGCGACACAGATAGCAATAGAGCAACATGAGGGAATAAATACTATAAAAGTAAGATGGGTAGAAAGGGGGAGATGCTCGCCTGAAAACATTGCCGAAGGTTCAACCGAAGATCGGACCGACACTCGCATCAACTCAACGGTCTTATCCGCGAAGAACCAAATCACTAGAGGAAACACAGGATGCAATATTTAATACAACGGCAAAAGATTGGCATGATGCATGCATGATGTATGTCATGGCAAAGGTGCGATGCAATTAGGTCATATTAAGCGGAACCGGGGTCCCGACATTAATTAATAGGTTCATGTTGTTTAGCTACCCCGCAATTTAGATGTTGTCTTAACATGGCAAAAATAGCACCGGTTCGCTACACAGATTTAAATGAGGCCGATATGAGACTAGATTTGCCCGCATATGGGCCCCATATTTAATTATATGGTGAATCAGCATAAGGCCCCCAAACCACACGAATATGCATGCGAGTATGACAATTAAATATGCAACAAGTTGTTATTTCATTTATAAAAATAGAGTTCGAGAAAGGGGTCACACATTAGAGGGTCTCGACGAACTTGGGGATCCGGGGGGGTTCGAGGTCGGTCTCAGGGTCCAGGGTTCGACGGATCGGTCTCGACGGGATCGTTCTCGGGTATCGGGGGTAGTTCTTGTCGCGTCCGGGAAGCAGGACTTGGGTCGGTGTCGGGGCGCGTCGTATTCTTCCGGGTCGATGCCGTTCTTGTCGTGGTGAAGATCTTGTCGGGTCCGCGCTTCGGATTCCGTGAGGCGATCTTGGCGTACCGAGGGTTCGGTCTTCCGATTCCGTGAGGGAGATCTTGATGTTCCGAGTAGGCGGTCTTCGGGTGCGTCGAATCCATGCGGAAGGTCTTGTCGCACGGTGTCCGGTAGACGAACTTGTCGGTTCCGGTTTCGATTGTCGATGATGATCTGGGAACGCACCGACGGTCTTGCTGTCCTAGTGAGGTACTCGCCAGACTCGTTCGAGGGAGGTCGCTGAAGTTAGATAAATCGCCACTGATCCATCTTCACACGGTCGCCATCGCAATCATCTACACATCCCATATGCTCATGACCAAACCAAAACAAAACGCCTGAAGCCACCTCTCTGGTACTAGAGGAACCCTCAAAGAGGCAGGAACCCCAGATGGTGGCAGGCACAGAACGCGGACAAGGCTAGCAGGGAAGGCGGCGTGCACGGACAAGCTTGGCGGCCGAGATACGGGGCGGCGAGGCGAGGACGACGCAGCCAGGCCCGAGCAGAGGGCGGCACACGGCGACGAGGGCGGTAGGGAGGAAGGGGCCGGCGGCGGGCTGGTGGCGACGGGCGGCGCGGAGCCGGCGGGAGGCGGCCAGAGGTGGGGTCGCGCGCCGTCGAGCTCCGCAGCGGGGACGCAGAGCCGGGGAGAGGCGGGCGGAGGCCGGTGAGGAGCGCCCAGGCGGCGGGGAGCTCGTGAAGGCAGGGTCGGGGCGGCGCCAAGCGAGCGGGGCGAGCGGCCCGAGGAGGAGGATGCAGAGGAGGCGGGGAGGAGCGGCGCTCGCGGAGGGGAACGCGGCGGCGAGGGGAGAGGGTGGAGAGAGGGCCGGCGGGCGGCGGAGGTGGAAGCGGTGGGGGCGAGGGAGGCGCGGGGCGGTGGCCGGCGGAAGGCGGAGGCGCGCGCTGGCGGGGAGATGCGGGCGCGGCCGGGAGACGGCGAGCCTGGCGGGCGGAGCGGTCGCAGCGGCCGGAGAGGGGAGACAAGCGGCGCTGAGAGAGGGAGGGAGGAGGAAGAAGGACGCGGGGGCGGTGGTCTGGTCGCGCGGGGGTCCGGGGTGGACCACAGGCGGGGATCCCGAGGGGGGCCTGGTCGGGGGGGGGGGGGGAACGTGTGTGTGGTGTGCGGGTGTGCTTGTGTGGCCTGCGTGTGTGAGGTGTGTGGTGTGTGGTGAGAGAGAGTGGGGGTGGCTTAGCCTAGGTGGCAGCATGGGGTTGGTTAGGGGGAGGGAGAGGGTGAGGTGGCGGCCCAGGATTGGGTGGGATGAGGTGGAGAGGGGGCTGGGTAGAATAGGTTGGGTAGGTTTAGGAATAAGGGGTGGACCGTTTTGATCCGGGGGTGGTCGTTCGGGTCGATTCGGCCCGTTCGACTGCCCCCACTAAAATAATTTAACATTTTATTTGTTTTAAACGAGCCGTTTGCAGACCGATAGCAGACAAACAAAAATATTCCGGCGACCCGGTTTTGATGTTTGAATAAAGATGGGCGATTTAGAAAATAAAACGGGCTTTGCGAAAATAGTTTTAGACAAACAACATATGATGATGACGATGCAATGCACAAATTTAACGCGATTTTCTAGTAGTGGTTTTGCGGGATGCCACAAAAGTGGAGGCATTCAAAAGTAATTAAGGCATTATCAGTTATGAGCCTACCAGGGACGAAGGCGCTCTGGTTTGGCAAGATGAGATCGCCCAAAACTGGTCTTAGTCTATTAACTAGGTATTTGGCCATAATTTTGTACACCACCGTACATAAGCTGATTGGTCAAAATTCCTTTAATTCAGTCGGGTGATCCACCTTAGGTATGAAGACAATTGTTGCTACATTTATCTCAGCAGGTATTTTACTTGTTTCAAAGAAAATCTTGACAGCACTGATAATCTGTTGTTCTAGTGTTCCCCAATTCCGTTGGTAGAATCTAGCCGGCAAACCATCCGGTCCTGGAGCCTTAAGAGGACCTATCTGAAACAAGGCATCTGAAATTTCTTCATCAGTAAAATCACAAGTTAGAGCATTATTCATCTTATTGGTAACTTTATTTTGGAGGAGCTGAATGACATCATTACCATTCAAAGATGGATCTCTAGTGAACAAGTTCTTGAAAAAAGAGGTAGTCATATTTTCCATATCAGAAGGATCATCGTGCCACACACCTAGATCATCTTTTAGTTTCTTTACCTTATTCTTGCGAGCTCTCCATACCGCTTTTTGTGGAAAAAAAATCATGTTCCTGTCCCCCTCTTTTAGCCAAGCTATTCTCGAGCGTTCGAGCCACACCATTTCTTCGCGATAAAGTAGTTCATCGATAAAGTCTAAGACTCTACATACCTCTGCCTCATCGCTCCCTTGGAGCAGCAAGTTTTCTAACTTCCTTTTGTTCCTCTCCAACTTTTGCTTGATGTTTTTGAATTTTTTCTTGCTCCAGTTCCGAAGTTTTGCCATGACTGCTTTCAGCTTGCACATAACGCCCGCTAAATCCTGCTATTCAGTATTGTCCTGCCACACCTGCTCAATCACCTCGCCTAGCTCTCCAGCTTGTTCCCACAGTATTTCATACTATCTATTTGGTTTACATCTTGGCATCCTCTGTTCCCGTTTTAAGAAAACTTGCAAAATAACGTGGTCAGAGCAGGGCGAGGGAATATGTTTAACTTCATAATCAGAAAAGATACTCCGCCATCTACTCTGCCACCGCCCTGTCAAGTCTGACTTTAACATTCTTATTTCCTTGTCTTTTATTGTCATAGGCAAACAGTAAACCTCTAAAGCCAAGGTCTACAAAACTACAGGATTGGAGTGTATTTTTAAAGGCTGTCATCTGGTTCTCATTTCTATGTGTGTGTGACATATGTTCAAATTGCCATAGTGCCTCGTTAAAGTCTCCAAAAACAAGTCAGGGAAGATCTGGCTCATTTTGAAGATCTTGTAGCTGTGACCAGACACGCTGTCTATTTTCGACTCTAGGCTCTCCATAGATACAAGTGATTCTCCACAAGGGTTTTTCCGGGGATAGCCGAATATACACATTAATAAAAAAATTATTCAGAGCTTTAATCTCAACAGACATACTCTCATGCCAAAAGAGGGCAAGCCCTCCACTCAAACCCTCAGTACTGACACCAGCAAACCCACGCAAACCTAAACGACTCATAAGACGACGCACTTCATAAAAATAGCTGGCCGTGCATATACTTTGGATGCATGGCTAGCAAGACGTTGCGCTGGGGTGTGAGTTTCCCCACGTTTGGCCAATAGTATAGCTCTTAATTTTTGATCTGTTTTTACATCTATATAAGTAAACCTTTTATAATTAATTTGGTTCATATAGTAGATAAAGAAAAAAATGTTTACAACTAGCCCACCAACAAAGAGAAAAATACTACCATAATCATAAGCCTCAAAATTCTCGCCAAAGTGTCTAGCGGCATTGTTTTATTGCCGTATCATAACTCTCGCTTCTTCTGATGAACAACACTAGAAAATTCACTAAAGTGGCAAAAACCTATAAATAAATTTTTGAATCGTCGCACTACTAAACCACCGTGTATAATGTCAACACCCGGATTTTAATCCCAGATGCCTGTTATGCCATACATCGCAATCCCAGGATTACCATTTTTGCGATACATAACAGATTTGGATAGCACAGTATATCATCCATTACAAACCATACATAAGGTCTTACACAAATAAGGATCTCATGATCCAGTTCTTAATACAACTCAAGCAGCGGAAATACGTAATAACAACGGTAGCGTAGGCGAAGCTCCATCTTCGGGGTCACAGGCAATGCTGACGATGGGAGATGATCCTAGTTGTCGTAACCTTCCTGGGGTCCATCCTCCTGGTACTCCTCTTCATAGTCCTTCCACGGGAATAGCCAGGGACAAAGCCATGAGTACTCTTTAAATACTCGCAAACTAATACTAACAAGTGAAGGTTTTTTTTGTAATAGGACACTAGGCTCTAGGGTTGTTTTGCAAAAAAGCCAGATTTACATCTACTATGTTTAGAAACAAAGAAAGTTAGTTAAAGTTTTATAACACCTAACTGGGAACTTGTATTTCATATCACAACTCTGTTGTGGTCAAGTCAAAATCTCAATTCATTTCACAAGTCATTTTGAAAATATCTGACGGGGGAACAGTATGGCCACTTCAACTGTCCATAACCGTGGACGCGGCTATTCGAATAGTTTGACACTCTACAGAGATTGTACACTTTCACCACAACATTCAATACATCCGTCAGGAAAAAATCCTGAATTCACCATACTCAGTATGCGGATAATCAATCCTAACCTTTCAATTACACGCCCTAGTATAAGCACCTATCCTGTGAGTTTGGCCTCCCAACCATGACCAACTGTCATCTTGGGTACTGCACAGGTGGACAATCTTCACAAGGTAGCCTCAGCTCAGACCGTGGCCGTGAGGTAACCAATACTAAGGCATATAAGTTTCCAGTCAAGCCCTACCCAATTCTCGGATATTGTGGTTGCACGGTAAAATTGGAATGGTATCGCATCCAGACAACCATCAGCTTTATAAAGGGCTAAGGCTCATGCCTCAACATTTTCATCATCAAAATCATCTGGTGTTCGTAAACACATGTCAAAACATCTCAATAGAATGATCCATCATTCCAAGGTTTTCATAACCATTTTTCCACCAAGTATTCCCATCTAAGGTTGATCAATTTTTATGCTTAGAACTACCATCTACAAGTGGGGATAAATACTAATGAGGGGTGGTAAACTAGTGGAGTTTCAACTAAGTACATTCTCAGGCCTTAGGGTGACATCAAGATTATCTAGCTTAGGCCAAATTTTATGCTCTTTATGCAACCTTCAATTATCTTTCTAATATCTACAATTTACTCGAGTAAATTCTAAGTAGAAGCTTTGATAAAGAAATAAAGTATAAAGCTTGCAAGTAAAAGTAGGATGGGGGTTATTAAGTGGGTATGATCACTTATGCTTATGGCATATAGTTGGCATGGTAACAAGCAAGTATTTTCTTGCATAGTATCAGTATAGGCTTGCATAAGTAGAGTATCTTGCAAGTGTTAGCTTGCATCAGTGTCAGTATAAGCTTGCCTTGTGCAGAGAAGTGGTTGAAGTTCTCCTCGGCTTATTCTTCGTAGTATCCTCCTTCCTCCTCGTATCCTTGGTCGGTACTAGCCTCAATGAATAAATACTAAGTACACAATCACCAAATAATACTTAACTACTTGCATTCATCACACACAAGGGTCCTATAGATGATCTAGCATCATCACTAACATTACAAGATTAAAGTTTGGTTTAATTTCTTTTATTTTTAGAAAAGTAATTTCTACTCATTGAAAAACTACTTAAGATTTAATATTCTCCAAACCAAACATGGGATCATGTTGACACATGTCATCACCACATATTTCAGTACATGGGAATGTGATTTAAAGTGGTGTCACAATTTAATAAGGTTTAACCTTTTATTTTAATTAAATAAAGTGACTAGAAATGTCTATGTGGCCTTCTTTTATGACTTGAACATTATTTCTGTAAGTAAACCCATATGTTTTTATATATTCTGAAAGGTAGGATCAAATGTGATTTTTGAGAGTTGGAATCAACTCAAAAGCTATTATGGTTTAAATTTGAAAAATGTTTGAATGCAGAAAAGCTTCTGCCTTGTTATTTTTACCAAGGTTGATCTACAGATCCAAATGATTTGAATCCAACGGGCTTGGATTAAGCATTTCTAGACCTTTCTAACAAAATTGGTTTCACTCCATTTGGTTCACTGAATCGAGCTGGGTTGATTTTTGAAACTAGGTACAGAACTGAGTTTGAATCTAAATAGAAAAATCTAAATTCAAACGAGTGGGTTGCGTGGGAACTGTTAACGGGCCGGCCTGCTACGCACAGCGCTAATGCGGGCTAGTTAAGTTGCTGTCCCCACGCGTCAGTGAGACAGGGGGTGCGAAGCGGTACGGGGCAACGTGGTGCGTTGGATTAGAAGTAAGATCAACGGCTGAGGGTCGTCGTCGACGATGAACTAGTCACCGGCGAGCTCGAACCCTAGCGGCGCAGTGGGGGTCGTCGGGGGCTCACCGGGGCTCAGGCGAGGGTCGGCGATGCGGGCGAACGACGAAGTCGACGACGACGAACCTCCTGGTACCGTCAGCTTCTCCTAGGATGGACGAAATCGACGGCACCCTTCTTCTCCAGAGGCGGCCTGCTCCGGTGCAATTCCGGCGATGCGCTGCTCGCCTTGCTCCAGGAACGGGGTGGAACGATCAGTGAGGAGAGGGGGGTAGAATGGTGTGAAGAGTTTGAGCGGGGGAGGCCTCTATTTATAGTCTCGACAATGAGACCGAACGGGTTGGGCAGGCGGCGGTGGCGACATGGCTACGGGCTGCTAGAGGCATGGCCGGCGGTGGCGATCGATCGGTGGTCTCCTGGCGATGCTTTATGGCTTTAATGCGCATGTAGGGGCGGTGGAAAATGGTCTAGAACATGCGATGCTCTACGCGGCAGAGGCGGCGTCTTCGACCGCGAGCGGTGGCTGTGAGGCATGGGGTGGCGAACGGGGATGTATGGCGGTCTCCTGGGACGGTGGTGATCGCGTATGCATGCGGCGAGGGCGGCGCGCGGTCTGTGGGCGTGTGTCGAGGGTGGCGCTCTGGCGCGCTCTAGGCATGCACTCAGAGAAGCTGGGCATGGCTTGGGCGTGTGGTCCAGTGGCTGGCAGGGTTCGAGCGCTGGACAGGGGGTGGCGGTGGACGATGGGCTGTGTCCTAGACATGTTGTTTAGGCTTGGTGCTTGCTCTGGCTAGCTAGCCATGGTCGGCTGGCAAGGGGGTGCTCGGGTTGGCATGGCATGGGGCAAAGGGTAGGGGCTAGGGATTGTCCAAGCACTGGTTGGCACTGAGGGAGACAAGGGTGATCAATGGTGAACATTGCTTTAGCCAATTTACTGCTCAAAACAGTGAAGTTTGGCCATATTGATTTGTTGCCTCCAAGTGTTTGATGAAATGGCCGCAAGAACTCAAGTTTTGAATTTTGAAAAGATTTTTGGTGGGTGTTCTAGGCATGTGCTGGTGAGTTTGTGGATGCTTGGGTTTTGAAAGTTGAGCTTGTTTGAGTGGTTTTTGAAAAAGTGGTATCTTCCCATATGATAAAGATTCAATTTTGAACTGTCATTTAGACTATGCATTTGAATGTTTCTAGATGATCACAAGGTGGGGCTTGATACTTTGTTATGAGTACTATCAAGGGGTGCAAATATCCAAACAAGTTTCTGTTAGGTTCTGAAAGTTAGAGATAGCCAAAGTAGGCATGGGAGTTAAATTGGCCAAAGTGACCATTCCCGTTATTTTGTTTGTTTTGATTTATTTGTCTTTGGGAAAAGTGTGGGGATTGTTTAGATGATGTTTATTTCACCTAAGAATCATTTTACAAGCAAGGAAACACATAATCATGGCAATTCAAAAGAATCCAAATTCTAATGCACACTCATATGAATGCTTTCTCATTTTAATTTAGAAAAGTTTTTGTTAACCCTAAATTTGATGATTAGAGTTTGATGATTCTAGTTTAATATTTTTGGGATGTTACAAACCTTCCCCCCTTAAACAAAATCTCTTCCCGAGATTTGAAAAATGACGAAAAATATTACCTAGGATTTGAAGAGATCGGAAAACTCCGTCCTGATGTGATCTTCGCGCTCCCAGGTAGCTTCCTCTTCTGTGTGGTTGCTCCACTGAATCTTCAGAAACTTGATGCTTCGGGTTCTGGTAGTTCTGAAGGCTTCTTCCAAAATACGGATGGGTACTTCGGGGTAGGTCAGGTCATCGTTGATTTCTATGGTCCGGTGATCGATATTCTTGAAAACTTTGGTCTTCTCCGGAACTTCGAGACACTTGCGAAGTAATGAGATATGGAACACATTGTGCACGGCTGACATCTCTTCGGGTAGTTCCAATTGATACGACACTTCTCCTCGACGGTTCAGAATTTTGAAAGGTCCGATATATCTGGGGGCTAACTTTCCTTTGAGTTGGAAACGATGCATTCCCTTCAATGGTGACACTTTCAGATACACAAAATCTCCAATGTTAAAGGCGAGGTCTCTACGTCTCTTGTCGGCGTAACTCTTTTGTCTGGACTGGGCTGTCTTGAGGTGCTCACGAATCTTGTGAACCTTCTCTTCTGCTTCCCGTAGGATATCGGGTCCAAAAATCTGACTCTCTCCTACTTCCGACCAGTTCAAAGGGGTGCGACACTTTCTTCCGTACATGAATTCAAATGGGGCCATTTGCAAACTAGCTTGATAACTGTTGTTGTATAAAAATTCTGCGAATGGCAGACGGTCTTCCCACTTAGTTCCATATTCTAACACACATGCTCTCAGCATGTCTTCGAGTATTTGAATTACTCGCTCCGTTTGTCCATCAGTCTGAGGGTGATAAGCGGTGCTGAAATCTAGGCGGGTTCCTAAACCTTCTTGGACTTTCTTCCAGAATCTCGAGGTAAACTGAGTTCCTCGATCTGATACGATGTTCGTGGGGACTCCGTGCAAACTGACCATTCTAGCGATGTATAACTCTGCTAGCTTCAAACTCTGATATGTGGTCTTGACGGGTAAGAAATGGGCGACTTTGGACAATCTGTCCACTATGACCCAGTTAGAGTCATTTCCCCTACTAGAAGTAGGCAAGCCGGTAATAAAGTCCATTCCAACGGAATCCCATTTCCATTCCGGAATCTGCAATGGTTGCAACAATCCAGCGGGTCTTTGATGTCCTGCCTTGACTCGCTGACATATATCACACTTGGCGATATAGCTTCTGATTTCTCTCTTCATCTTATGCCACCAAAATTGCTCTTTCAAATCTTGATACATCTTAGTTCCTCCGGGATGGATAGAATAAATAGTATCATGAGCTTCCTTCAAAATAACTTCTTTCAATTCAGAATCTGCTGGTACACAAAGGCATCCTTTGTACCACAAAACTCCTTCTTCGTCTTCGGTAAATCCGGGTACTTTGCCTGTACCGATACGACGCTTGATTCCGTCAATACTAGCATTTCCTTTCTGCGCCTCTTTGATCTGGCTGATCAAAGTGGGTTGAAGTGCTATGCTAGCCAAAAATCCTTCACTTACCAATTCCATTCGAAAATCTTCCATCTCTTTGTGCAAACTTGGTTGCTCCTTCAAAATCATGGAGTTCAAGCGGCACGACAATCTGCTACCACGTTGGCTTTACCGGGGTGATAGTGAATGTCCAGGTTGTAATCCTTGATTAGCTCAATCCATCTTCTCTGCCTCATATTCATCTCCTTCTGAGTGAATATATACTTCAGGCTCTTGTGATCCGAATAAATCTCACAACGATTTCCCATCAGGTAGTGCCTCCATGTCTTCAGGCTAGAACTACAGCTGCGAGTTCGAGGTCATGGGTTGGGTAATTCTGCTCGTGTTGTTTCAGTTGTCGAGATAGGTAAGATATAACTTTGCCTTCTTGCACCGATCTAGGATGCGTCACAATACACGTCGAAGGGCTTCGTGATATCCGACATGATTAAGATTGGGGCTGAAATCAATCTTCTCTTGAGTTCTTGAAAACTCGCTTCACATTTGTCCATCCATTCAAACTTCTTGTCCTTCTTCAGCAATTGGGTCATGGGTCTGGCGATACTCGAGAATCCTTCTACGAACTTGCGGTAATATCCCGCCAATCCGAGAAATGCACGAACTTGGGTTTGAGTGGTTGGGGCTTGCCAATCTTCGACATCTTTCACCTTTGCAGGGTCAACGGCAATTCCTCCGGCTGATACAATGTGACCGAGGAATCCTACCTCCTGTAACCAGAATTCACATTTGCTAAACTTGGCATACAACTGATCCTCTCTAAGGGTTCCAAGAATGATCCTTAGGTGTAGCTTGTTCTTCTTCCGATTTGGAATAAATCATAATGTCGTCGATGAAAACAAAGACAAACTTATCCAGGAAGTCCATAAAAATCTTATTCATGAGATTCATGAAATAAGCGGGGGCATTGGTTAATCCAAAAGACATGACAGTATACTCGTATAATCCATATCTGGTGGTAAAGGCAGTCTTGGGAATGTCCTCTGCACGAATCTTGAGTTGATGATAGCCAGTTCTAAGATCAATCTTAGAAAACACTTTGGCACTGGTCAACTGATCAAACAAATATTCTATCTTGGGCAAGGAGTACTTGCTCTTGATGGTGACATCATTCAACTTCCGATAATCCATACACAAACGTTACCTCCATCCTTCTTGTCCACAAATAAGACAGGTGATCTCCATGGTGACGCACTTGGTTGAATCAATCCAATTTCTAACATGGAATCCAGTTGCTTCTTCAGTTCTGCTAGTTTAGACGGGTTCATACTATATGGTCTCTGAGCTATGGGTCCGGTTCCGGGGATTAGTTCAATGATAAACTCGATATCCCGATCTGGGGGCATACCGGGCAAAACATCTGGAAATACATCGGGGTATTCACAGACTATCCGGACTTGGTCAATGGTAGGTTGGGCTATACTCTTGTTGCACTTGAATTGACGAGGTAAGGTTTCAGATATATGCTCGACTGATATTCCGACTGTACTGGTCATGGTTATGGCTTTCTTGGCACAGTCAATTAATCCTTTATGTTTGGCCATCCAATCCATTCATATTACTACTTCCAAACCTTTAGTTCCGAGTACTATAAGATTAGCATAAAAATATATGCCATGGATTCAGATAGGGACGGCTTTGCAAATTTGCCTAGCTTTGGTGGTTGAACCGGGGATTTGAACAATCATAACATGCTTCAGTTTTGTTGGTTGAATCTTACTAGTGCATGCAAATTCTTCGGTGACAAATGAGTGCGATGCACCAGAATCAAACAAATACTCGAGCAAGTACTGACTTAACAGAAAACATACCCAGCACGACGTCTGGCGCTTCCTGAGCTTCTTCAGCATGCATGAGAAAAAGACGGCCGTTGCGGTTGAGCGAATTCCCTGGGGCAAACCTTCTTCCGGGCTGAACACGACGCTGCTGCTGAGCTGGGGCATTTGCATTGGGGGTTGCAGCATTCTTCTTGTTGGGGCACTCGTTGGAGTAGTGTCCTTTATTTCCACAGTCATAACAAGTCACTTGCGACTTGTCCTTGGCTGCAACAGGCACAACATTGCTTCCAGTCCTCGGGGCAGTGTTGGTGTTGGCGGTAGCATTGTTGTTGTTGAACTTGGGTGGTGCACGGTTGAAATTGTTAGAGTTGCCGGGGTTGTTGTGATTTCCTTCGGGCCTTGGGTTTCCACGATTGGGATAGGTCGGACGGTTCATCGGGGGTCTGTTGGTTCTCGGAGCAAATCCTGGAGATGGGTTGGGGCGATACTTTGGGGTCTGATGGGTTCCTGGCTGATGCATCATGCGACGCTTGCGGTTCTCATTGGCTTGGTTGATCTTTCCTTCCATCTGGATGGCAGAGTCGACAAGGGCTTCGATATCCGCAAAGGGGATATTGATCAACACAGTCTACATCTCATCGTGCGGTCCATTCAAGAATCTTGTGGCATCCCGCAAAAACCACTACTATAAAATCGCGTTGATTTTATGCATTGCATCATCATGACATCAGCATGCATCTATTTGATTAAAACTATTTTGCTAAAAGACCTACTTTGTTTCCTATATTAATATCCTCCCCCTTTGTTCAAACCAAATCGTCAGTCCAGCCGGATCTTTTATTCATCTAAAACTATTTACAAAATTTATTTTAAAATAAAAGAAAACCCTAGTCAAAAATATCTAATCCTAAATTACCCAGTCCTATTCTACCCACTCTGCCTCCACCTCACCCCACCCAATAGCCTGCCGCCACCTCATCACTCCCTCCCCCCTATCCTATCCCAGCCCGCCACCTCATCCTACCCCCACTCCCCACTCCCTCCACCGCCGGACCCACACCACACCACAGTACACACACAACACACACAAGGCAACACGCACACAGCACACCCACCCACGCGAGCCGGCCCCACCCCAGGCCGCGTCCCACCCCGTGGGTCCCGCTTCCCTATCCCCCACCCCGCTCCTCTCGCGCACCTCTCTCTCCCCGAGGCCCTCCTTCCACCCATCGGCAAGCACCGCCGCCAGGAGCCCCCGCGCCCTCCTTCCTCGCCCCGGCCGCCGCCGCCCCGTTCGCCGGGATCCCCTCCTCCCGCCTCCGTCAGCAGGTCCCGCAGCCACGCATCGTCGACCCCAAGCGCCGCCCAGGGCCGACCTCGCCACCGCCCGGAGATCCACCGGGCCCGCCCCTGCACCTCCCGGCGAAGCTCCTCGAAACGGCCTCCTTCCGCCGCCGCCAGCCCTGCACCCCCCGGTTCCCGAGCTCGACCGCAACCCCCTCGAACTCCCTCCTCCGGCCAAGGTCGCTGCAGGCCCTGTCTCCCCTCACGCGTGGAGGCAAGCTCGCCAAGTTCCGCCCCCCGCAAGCTCTTCTCCTCCTGCCGCCTCCGTGGTCGTCAATGCCTCCCTCGCCTGGCGCCCTCCTCTGAAGCCCCTGTTGCCGTCGCCGCTCCTCCGGACTGCAGCGGCGCTGTCGCCCGCGCCTGCACTGTGCTGCCGCCTCTGCGTTCCCGCGTCATCGCCGTGCACCCTCCGTCGGCCATGCTTCCTGGAGGCTTCCTGTTGTCGCCGATACAGCCAAGTGCTTCACCGGGCCTTCCTACAGGAACCCCTTCTCTGAGCCCTGCTGGAGGCCGACCCTCGCCATGGAAGACGCCGAGTTCCTCCTGCGTGTGGGCCCTCTCTGACGCCCGCGCCTCATGTCCATGGTTGTGCCAATGATTTATCTCTGCCTAGGTTGACCCGTGCACCACCTGTGTTGGTCACTCAGCTCCACCATCTTCCTCCGTAAAAAGAGTTGACAAAGTGCGCCGCTGCCCGTCAAGTTCTACAACAAGTCGGACAAGTTTGTGTCAAGACGCCACGACACATCAAGATCGCCACGAGGACGACAAGTTCTTCTTCTCGAACGCCAAGACCGACCCGATACGCGGGCCCGACAAGATCTTCGCGACGGCAAGATCGACCGCTTGGACCCAAGTTCTCCATCTTGAATCTGAACCTCGATCCCTGTTGAACCCTGAGTCCGGCCCCGAACCCCCCGAACCCCCAAGATCGTCGAACCCTAAAGTGTGACCCTTATCCCGAGACCCCTATTTTTATAAATGATATATCTTGTTGCATATAATTGATCACGCTTGCATACATATTTGGTGGGTTGGGGGCATTATGCCGATTCACCTCATAATTAAATATGGGATCCATATGCGGGCAAATCTAGCCTAATATTGGCTCCATTTAAATTTGAGTAGCAAACCGATGCCATGTTTCGCCTTGTTAAGACAACATTTAAATTGCGGGGTATCTAAACAACTAGAACCATATATTTAATTGTCGGGACCCCCGGTTCCGCTTAATATGGCCTAAGTGCACCGCATATTTACCATGCCATGCATCATACATGCATCATGCTCGATCTTTTGCCGTAGTATTAAATAGTGCATCCGGTGTTTCTTCTAGTGTTTTGCTTCTTCACAGACTAGGCCGATGAGTTGATGCGAGTGACGACCCGATCTTCGGATGAACCTTCGGCAATGTTTCAGGCGAGCACCTCCCCCTTTCTACCTATCTTACTTTTATAGTATTTATTCCCTCCTGTTGATCTATTGCTATCTGTGTTGCGATGCTCTAGCTTTCGTACCGTGATATCCCTTGCAGCCTTATATTGCCTTGGACACCTCCTATTACCTGTTGTTGGGTAGATAGTTGGACCTGCGCGTCGTAGTCGCTTGCTCAAGTGCTGTTGCGTGTCGTCAAGTACCACAGTTGTTGGAGTTTTGCCGTGTGTTTATTGTTGGAGGTGATCAAGACTTTAATTACTGTTTAACAACTAAAATTGAAGTAGGTAAATGCAGAGGCACCGGTGGGCAATAGATGTTATTTGGTTGTTAACCGTCCACTTGTGTCCCGTAGGACCCCGAGTACTTGATACCTGTTCCTTGAATATTCGCGCTATTCATATCCGGGAGGATTATGGGACCCCCCTGAGCCAGAGCTTGATTCATTCTTATTTCTTGGGGCCACAATTAGTTTGGGGCTTTATTACTATCCTGTACTTATGCCATGTTTTACTGCTTTATTTAAATTGTGCGAGGTACTGCACGTGTACTGTTTAGGATTGCGGAGTGTTTTCACGGTATCGACAAGCCTAGTCACATTTTCGGGTTCCCAGTCGTTTACAGCCATTGGCGCAAACCTTGAGTCCGTCTCGGAGCCGGCCAGTTTCGTTGCGGGTAGCTTAATGGGGTGGCCCCCTGAAATATTTCTGAATCTTGTGATTGCTTTGTCGTGAAAGCCTCGTTGGGTTTTGATTTGGTTTTTCCGAGGTTGATCGAGTGTGTGATGCTATTTGTGCACCCCTGCAGGGTAAAACTTTCTGAAAGTCGTGTCCGCGGTTATGGACGACTTGGAGCACAGTATCTCGATCATAGACAACTATAACTAAAGTAGTGCTATAAATTTGACTTTATAATGACTAGTAATCAGCTTCACTATAATGGAATGGCTAAATAAAACCGCCAACAATTGCTTGTTTGGGTTGTCGCTTGATACCATTGTACCTGACTAGTAAATATTGCAACTATAACGGAATGGCTAAATAAAAGTACCAACAACTGCTGGGTTTTGGGTTATCTCATGCTAATTGTATCTGACTAGTAAGTGTTGCAACTACAACGGAATGTTTAACTAAAAGTGCCCACTGCTTATTCTATCAGAATGACTATCTATACCTGACTAGTAATTGCTGCAACGATAACTGAATAAATAAAACTGCCAACTGCGTGAGTTCCTTGGTTGACTTCCTCGTTTGGTCTCGAGGGGGAAATACCAGGATGGGTATGTTGGTGGTAGTATCAGGTTGGTTCCGAATAGGTCTTTCTTATCCCTTTCTGATAGCCGACAGTTATATCGAGTCTCTATAGGTTGTTTAGCGCATGCCGCGCTGTCGCTCAGTCCACCATACCTATGTAGGCGAGGACCGCCGAATTCTAGCCTCGCCGTGTACTGGCCTCAGTACTGACCGCTCTCTCTTTTTCCTTTGCCCTTCGTCGGCACCCCTTTTGTTTAAGCAGGTTTTGAGATCGACGTCGTTAGCAGGGTTACCCTTCCGGTTTGGTCTGGGCAGGGTTATGGACGCCATTGGTTATTCTTCAGGGCTCTTAGCCCCATTTGCATCTTGTCCGTAGCTGGACGCTCTATCGTTTTCGAGGTGATTTGGATCTTTGTTCTGTATATCTGTATTCTTGACTCATGGAGTCGCTGTTGTATATATATATCTGTTCTGTGGGTCCCATCGAGGACTGTTGTGTAATGTTATTACTTTGTTTTCCACCCGCACGCAAGTGCCTGGTGGGCACCTTTGAATCGATTCTATGCGGGTTTGGCGGGAATCGCTAAAACTTGCATAGAGCCGATTCCGAGGGTGTTACAGAGTGGTATCAGAGCCCAGCAGTTGCGATACCCCACAAGTCCAGCCTGTAGGATAACCTAGCTAACGGCCGAAGTAGAGTGTCAAAACTATTTTTGCAAAATCGGTTGGATAGTTCTGATTAGGTCTGATTTTACTCCTTACCCCTCTGCTATTCTCCTCTTACCTCTACGTGTTTTGAATCCGCTCTCTTCTCTTTCTTCGAGTCCAGGAATTCTCGTGGTTGGGTTTTCGTCGTACCTTCAGGGTTTCGCTTCCTCCTTGGGTAACGGTGATGCTACATCTGGTCTTCATGCTATCCGAGGAATCCTTCGTCTGGTGGACTCTCTTTGTTCCTTCTTGTGCCTTCCGGTGTTTGCCGACGCGACGACATCATCTACGCCAGATCCGATGCAGAGTCTGCATCACTCTTTTGATTCCAAACCTCGATTGTCGAGATTTTCAGTCTGATTCCGAGAATGGTTGCACGCTTTTCTACTGATTGTGTAGAGTAATAGTTTGGGTGCGTGATGGATTGGCCCCCATGCCGACTACCCTTTCTATTCGCTCTTGTACATTGAAGTGGGATAGGCCGCATCTTTTCTCTCCTTCTATCGAAGTTAGAGGTGGCTCTATTTGTGGATACCTCTACCTTCGACCTTTGTTTCCGGAGTGTTCTCTGACGATCACGGACAACGACCTCTTGTTAGTGGTGTCGCGAAGATCTACACGAAGCGAGAAGATGCAGATCACCGACCTTCTTCCTGTTACCATGAGGCGGATCTCGAGGGCGAGATCCGTTGTTAGTGGTGTCGAATTGTGGCATCCCGCAAAAACCACTACTATAAAATCGCGTTGATTTTGTGCATTGCATCATCATGACATCAACATGCATCTATTTGATTAAAACTATTTTGCTAAAAGACCTACTTTGTTTCCTATATTAATATCCTCCCCCTTTGTTCAAACCAAATCGTCGGTCCAGCCGGATCTTTTATTCATCTAAAACTATTTACAAAATTTATTTTAAAATAAAAGAAAACCCTAGTCAAAAATATCTAATCCTAAATTACCCAGTCCTATTCTACCCACTCTACCTCCACCTCACCCCACCCAATAGCCTGCCGCCACCTCATCACTCCCTCCCCCTATCCTATCCCAGCCCGCCACCTCATCCTACCCCCACTCCCCACTCCCTCCACCGCCGGACCCACACCACACCACAGTACACACACAACACACACAAGGCAACACGCACACAGCACACCCACCCACGCGAGCCGGCCCCACCCCAGGCCGCGTCCCACCCCGTGGGTCCCGCTTCCCTCTCCCCCACCCCGCTCCTCTCACACACCTCTCTCTCCCCGAGGCCCTCCTTCCACCCATCGGCAAGCACCGCCGCCAGGAGCCCCCGTGCCCTCCTTCCTCGCCCCGGCCGCCGCCGCCCCGTTCGCCGGGATCCCCTCCTCCCACCTCCGTCAGCAGGTCCCGCGGCCGCGCATCGTCGACCCCAAGCGCCGCCCAGGGCCGACCTCGCCACCGCCCGGAGATCCACCGGGCCCGCCCCTGCGCCTCCCGGCGAAGCTCCTCGAAACGGCCTCCTTCCGCCGCCACCAACCCTGCACCCCCCGGTTCCCGAGCTCGACCGCAACCCCCTCGAACTCCCTCCTCCGGCCAAGGTCGCTGCAGGCCCTGTCTCCCCTCACGCGTGGAGGCAAGCTCGCCAAGTGCCGCCCCTCGCAAGCTCTTCTCCTCCTGCCGCCTCCGTGGTCGTCATGGCCTCCCTCGCCTGGCGCCCTCCTCTGAAGCCCCTATTGCTGTCGCCGCTCCTCCGGACTGCAACGGCGCTGTCGCCCGCGCCTGCACTGTGCTGCCGCCTCTGCGTTCCCGCGTCATCGCCGTGCACCCTCCGTCGGCCATGCTTCCTGGAGGCTTCCTGTTGTCGCCGATACAGCCAAGTGCTTCACCGGGCCTTCCTACAGGAACCCCTTCTCTGAGCCCTGCTAGAGGCCGACCCTCGCCATGGAAGACGCCGAGTTCCTCCTGCGTGTGGGCCCTCTCTGACGCCCGCGCCTCATGTCCATGGTTGTGCCAATGATCTATCTCTGCCTAGGTTGACCCGTGCACCACCTGTGTTGGTCACTCAGCTCCACCATCTTCCTCCGTAAAAAGAGTTGACAAAGTTCGCCGCTGCCCGTCAAGTTCTACAACAAGTCAGACAAGTTTGTGTCAAGACGCCACGACACATCAAGATCGCCACGAGGACGACAAGTTCTTCTTCCTGAACGCCAAGACCGACCCGATACGCGGGCCCGACAAGATCTTCGCGACGGCAAGATCGACCGCTTGGACCCAAGTTCTCCATCTTGAATCTGAACCTCGATCCCTGTTGAACCCTGAGTCCGGCCCCGAACCCCCCGAACCCCCAAGATCGTCGAACCCTAAAGTGTGACCCTTATCCCGAGACCCCTATTTTTATAAATGATATATCTTGTTGCATATAATTGATCACGCTTGCATACATATTTGGTGGGTTGGGGGCATTATGCCGATTCACCTCATAATTAAATATGGGATCCATATGCGGGCAAATCTAGCCTAATATTGGCTCCATTTAAATTTGAGTAGCAAACCGATGCCATGTTTCGCCTTGTTAAGACAACATTTAAATTGCGGGGTATCTAAACAACTAGAACCATATATTTAATTGTCGGGACCCTCGGTTCCGCTTAATATGGCCTAAGTGCACCGCATATTTACCATGCCATGCATCATGCTCGATCTTTTGCCGTAGTATTAAATAGTGCATCCGGTGTTTCTTCTAGTGTTTTGCTTCTTCACGGACTAGGCCGATGAGTTGATGCGAGTGACGACCCGATCTTCGGATGAACCTTCGGCAATGTTTCAGGCGAGCACCTCCCCCTTTCTACCTATCTTACTTTTATAGTATTTATTCCCTCCTGTTGATCTATTGCTATCTGTGTTGCGATGCTCTAGCTTTCGTACCGTGATATACCTTGCAGCCTTATATTGCCTTGCACACCTCCTATTACCTGTTGTTGGGTAGATAGTTGGACCTGCGCGTCGTAGTCGCTTGCTCAAGTGCTGTTGCGTGTCATCAAGTACCACAGTTGTTGGAGTTTTGCCGTGTGTTTATTGTTGGAGGTGATCAAGACTTTAATTACTGTTTAACAACTAAAATTGAAGTAGGTAAATGCAGAGGCACCGGTGGGCAATAGATGTTATTTGGTTGTTAACCGTCCACTTGTGTCCCGTAGGACCCCGAGTACTTGATACCTGTTCCTTGAATATTCGCGCTATCCACATCCGGGAGGATTATGGGACCCCCCTGAGCCAGAGCTTGATTCATTCTTATTTCTTGGGGCCACAATTAGTTTGGGGCTTTATTACTATCCTGTACTTATGCCATGTTTTACTGCTTTATTTAAATTGTGCGAGGTACTGCACATGTACTGTTTAGGACTGCGGAGTGTTTTCGCGGTATCGACAAGCCCAGTCACATTTTCGGGTTCCCAGTCGTTTACAGCCATTGGCGCAAACCTTGAGTCCGTCTCGGAGCCGGCCAGTTTCGTTGCGGGTAGCTTAATGGGGTGGCCCCCTGAAATATCTCTGAATCTTGTGATTGCTTTGTCGTGAAAGCCTCGTTGGGTTTTTATTTGGTTTTTCCGAGGTTGATCGAGTGTGTGTTGCTATTTGTGCACCCCTGCAGGGTAAAACTTTCTGAAAGCCGTATCCGCGGTTATGGACGACTTGGAGCACAGTATCTCGATCATAGACAACTATAACTAAAGTAGTGCTATAAATTTGAATTTGTAATGACTAGTAATCAGCTTCACTATAATGGAATGGCTAAATAAAACCGCCAACAATTGCTTGTTTGGGTTGTCGCTTGCTACCATTGTACCTGACTAGTAAATATTGCAACTATAACGGAATTGCTAAATAAAAGTACCAACAACTGCTAGGTTTTGGGTTATCTCATGCTAATTGTATCTGACTAGTAAGTGTTGCAACTACAACGGAATGTTTAACTAAAAGTGCCCACTGCTTATTCTATCAGGATGACTATCTATACCTGACTAGTAATTGCTGCAACGATAACTGAATAAATAAAACTGCCAACTGCGTGAGTTCCTCGGTTGACTTCCTCGTTTGGTCTCGAGGGGGAAATACCAGGATGGGTATGTTGGTGGTAGTATTAGGTTGGTTCCGAATAGGTCTTTCTTATCCCTTTCTGATAGCCAACAGTTATATCGAGTCTCTATAGGTTGTTTAGCGCATGCCGCGCAGCCTCTCAGTCCACCAAACCTATGTAGGTGAGGACCGCCGAATTCTAGCCTCGCCGTGTACTGGCCTCAGTACTGACCGCTCTCTCTTTTTCCTTTGCCCTTCGTCGGCACCCCTTTTGTTTAAGCAGGTTTTGAGATCGACGTCGTTAGCAGGGTTACCCTTTCGGTTTGGCCTGGGCAGGGTTATGGACGTCATTGGTTATTCTTCAGGGCTCTTAGCCCCATTTGCATCTTGTCCATAGCTGGACGCTCTATCGTTTTTGAGGTGATTTGGATCTTTGTTCTGTATATCTATATTCTTGACTCATGGAGTCGCTGTTGTATATATATCTGTTCTGTGGGTCCCATCGAGGACTGTTGTGTAATGTTATTACTTCGTTTTCCACCCGCACGCAAGTGCCTGGTGGGCACGTTTGAATCGATTCTATGCGGGTTTGGCGGGAATCGCTAAAACTTGCATAGAGCCGATTCTGAGGGTGTTACAAATCTCTCCTTCTTCTTGGCTTCGGTGTCGATCTCATCCGAGGCATACCTAGCTAATGACAAAAATTTGTCACGGTATTCCACTACAGTCATCCGTCCTTGCTTCAGTTCTCTGAACTCATCTCTCATTCTCTTGATCAAACCTGGTGGCACATGGGTTCTGCTGAACTTGACCTTGAATTCCTCCCAGGTCATCATCTGTCCTCCGGTCATTGCACGAACGCTGTTCCACCATGCTCTGGCATCTCCGGCTAGATAGTGGGTGGCAAACAGAACTTTCTCGTTAGCTTCTACTCCGGCGACTTCCAGGTTGTTTTCCATGGTTTGCAGCCAATCATCGGCATCTAGGGGCTCTTCTGACTTAGTGAAAACAGGTGGGTTGGTGTTCTGGAAATTCTTGAGCTTAGATCCATGGTTGTCCTGGTTTCCGTGGCCTTGATTGTTGTGGGCTAGCTGGGCTATCTGTTGAAGGGTGGCTAAATTGGCTTGAAGTTCGGCTCTTTCAGCTTCGCGGTCAGAAACCAACATTTGCAGGATCTGCAACATCGGGTCCGGGGATGAACCACTTCCTCCGCGTGGCATCTGAAGATTGAGATAGATCATGAGAAACGAGGGAAATTTCTAAGGTTCGGGGACTTTGAAAAGTTTTTAAAGTTCGACTCAGATTTTTCGAGCAACTTGCTTTTCACTCATTCTTTCATTCATAGCACATGATACAAACACACACACCACAAAGCAAGAAAAGCAGACGATTTTAAGAACCATTCTGGAATCTACGATACAGTGGGACCGAATACAACTCACTACGCTAGTGCTCAAGTGCTACTACTCCTCGGAGTCGGTGTAGTCGTCATCCTCATCATCATCGATGAAGGCGAAATCATCCTCATCGGTGAAGAAATCCATAGCCCGATCCTCCAGAAAATCATCATCATCGCTGAGATAGGAGTAGGGGTCTCCACGAAGATCCTCTCCGGCATTCTCCCTTTCCTCCAACTGCATGTCTCTCTCGTGGATGGTCTCCTCCAAAGACGAGATACGGTGGATAAGACGAGTAATGATGCGCTCCTTCTTGTCCAGCTGACGGCGGCGATACTTGCCATCCTTCGCGAGCATGGCGATGGTCTGATTCTTCGTCTTGATGATGGCGGACTTGTGGTTGCAGTAGTCACGGCAATTGTCCAACTCCTGCTGACGATCGTACATCATGAAACTAAGGTGGTCCAATTGGGTCTTCAGCTCGGGGTGGTATGGGGCTTCCAGTGGCTGTCCCATAGCATCACGCCTTGGGAAAAACTTAAAGCGGGTACCCTTGATCTGGTTGATACTCTGCCCACACAGACGGGCAAGAGCTTCCTGCATGGCCCTGGCAAGTCCATCGAGCCAGTTGTTCTCTCTTAAGGTAAACTGAATTCCCTCTGCAGTGGGAGGTTCAATCTTTCCTCGGAGACTTGCAACAATTAGCCACTGCAGATCTTCTCCTCCTTGATCATTGAGCTGAGCTCCGAAGAACTCAGGGTGCGGACGTTCCAGAAGTTCCGAAAGCTGGTCCAAATCCCGCTCAAAGATAAGGTCTCCTCCATTCCCCAACTGGTAAAACTTGTTGTACTTCATGTCCATCTATAAGAATATAGGATGAGTAAGTTAGTAGAGTGATCAAGTGTGTCAAATTTTATGTATTTTGCAAGAGTTTTTGAGGAACATGAATTTTTATGAAAGAATCAAGGTGATAAGAATGGGAATAAGTTTTCGTAAATATTTGCTTCCTTTGGTTTTGAAACTAAGTTTTTGATTCAAACATCCAGTCTAACTAGGGTCTCCTATGGTCAGGATGGCTCTGATACCAACTTATCAACACCCGGATTTTTAATCCCAGATGCCTGTTATGTCATACATCGCAATCCCAGGATTACCATTTTTCCGAGACATAACAGATTTGGATACCACAGTACATCATCCATTACAAACCATACATAAGGTCTTATACAAATAAGGATCTCATGATCTAGTTCTTAATACAACTCAAGCAGCGGAAATACGTAATAATAACGGTAGCGTAGGCGAAGCTCCATCTCCGGGGTAAGAGGCAATGCTGACGATGGGAGATGATCCTAGTTGTCGTAACCTTCCTGGGGTCCATCCTCCTGGTACTCCTCTTCATAGTCTGGCCACGGGAATAGCCAGGGACAAAGCCATGAGTACTCTTTAAGTACTCGCAAACTAATACTAACAAGTGAAGGGTTTTTTTTTGTAATAGGACACTAGGATCTAGGGTTGTTTTGCACAAATCCAGATTTACATGTACTAAGTTTAGAAATGAAGAAAGCTAGTTGAAGTTTTATAACACCTAAGTGGGAACTTGTATTTCATATCACAACTCTATTGTGGTCAAGTCAAAATCTCAATTCATTTCACAAGTCATTTTGAAAACATCTGACGGGGGAACAGTATGGCCACTCCAACTGTCCATAACCGTGGACGTGGCTATTCGAATAGTTTGACACTTTGCAGAGATTGTACACTTTCACCACAACATTCGATACATCCGTCAGGAACAAATCCTGAATTCACCATACTCAGTATGTGGATAATCAATCCTAACCTTTCAATTACACGCCCTAGTATAAGCACCTCTCCTGTGAGTTTGGCCTCCCAACCATGACCAACTGTCATCTTGGGTACTGCACAGGTGGACAATCTTCACAAGGTAGCCTCAGCTCAGACCTTGGTCGTGAGGGAACCAATACTAAGGTATATAAGTTTCCAGTCAAGCCCTACCCAATTCTCGGGTATTGTGGTTGTACGGTAAAATTGGAATGGTATCGCATCCAGACAACCATCAGCTTTATAAAGGGCTAAGGCTCATGCCTCAACATTTTCATCACAAAATCATCTGGTGTTCATAAACACATGTCAAAATATCTCAATAGAATGATCCATCATTCCAAGGTTTTCATAACCATTTTTCCACCAAGTATTCCCATCTAAGGTTGATCAAGTTTTATGCTTAGCACTAGCATCTACAAGTGGGGATAAGTACTAATGAGGGGTGGTAAACTAGTGGAGTTTCAACTAAGTACATTCTCAGGCCTTAGGGTGACATCAAGATTATCTAGCTTAGGCCAAAATTTATGCTCTTTATGCAACCTTCAGTTATCTTTCTAATATCTACAATTTACTCAAGTAAATTCTAAGTAGAAGCTTTGATAAAGAAATAAAGTATAAAGCTTGCAAGTAAAACTAGGATGGGGGTTATTAAGTGGGTATGATCACTTATGCTTATGGCATATAGTGGGCATGGTAACAAGCAAGTATTTGCTTGCATCAGTATCAGTATAGGCTTGCATAAGTAGAGTATATTGCAAGTGTTAGCTTGCATCAGTGTCAGTATAAGCTTGCCTTGTGCAGAGAAGTGGTTGAAGTTCTCCTCGGCTTCTTCTTCATAGTATCCTCCTTCCTCCTCGTATCCTTGGTCGGTACTAGCGTCTATGAATAAATACGAGGTACACAATCACCAAACAATACTTAACTACTTGTATTCATCACACACAAGGGTCATCTAGCATCATCACTAACATTACAAGATTAAAGTTTGGTTTAATTTCTTTTATTTTTAGAAAAGTAATTTCTACTCATTGAGAAACTACTTAAGATTTAATATTCTCCAAACCAAACATGGGATCGTGTTGACACATGTCATCACCACATATTTCAGTACATGGGAATGTGATTTAAAGTGGTGTCACAATTTAATAAGGTTTAACCTTTTATTTTAATTAAATAAAGAGACTAGAAATGTCTATGTGGCCTTCTTTTATGACTTGAACATTATTTCTGTAAGTAAACGCACATGTTTTTATATATTCTGAAAGGTAGGATCAAATGTGATTTTTGAGAGTTGGAATCAACTCAAAAGCTATTATGGTTTAAATTTGAAAAATGTTTGAATGCAGAAAAGCTTCTGCCTTGTTATTTTTACCAAGGTTGATCTACAGATCCAAATGATTTGAATCCAACGGTATTGGATTAAGCATTTCCAGACCTTTCTAACAAAATTGGTTTCACTCCATTTGGTTCAATGAATCGAGCTGGGTTGATTTTTGAAACTAGGTACAGAACTGAGTTTGAATCTAAATAGAAAAATCTAAATTCAAACGAGTGGGCTGCGCGGGAACTGTTAACGGGCCGGCCTGCTACGCACAGCGCTTACGCGGTCTGGTTAAGTTGTTGTCCCCACGCGTCAGTGAGACAGGGGGTGCGAAGCGGTACGGGGCAACGTGGTGCGTTGGATTAGAAGTAAGATCAACGACTAAGGGTCGTCGTTGACGATGAACTAGTCATCGGCGAGCTCGAACCCTAGCGGCGCAGTGGGGGTCGTTGGGGGCTCACCGGGGCTCAGGCGAGGGTCGGCGATGCGGGCGAACGACGGAGTAGATGACGGCGAACCTCCTGTTACCGGCAGCTTCTCCTAGGGTGGACGAAATCGACGGCGCCCTTCTTCTCCAGAGGCGGCCTGCTCTGGCGCAATTCCGGCGATACGCTGCTCGCCTTGCCCCGGGAACAGGGTGGAACGATCAGTGAGGATAGGGGAGTAGAATGGTGTGAAGAGTTTGAGCGGGGGAGGCCTCTATTTATAGTCTCGATGACGAGACCGAACGGGATGGGCAGGCGACGGTGGCGACATGGCTATGGGCTGCTAGAGGCACGGCCGGCGGTGGCGATCAATCGGTGGTCTCCTGGCGATGCTCTATGGCTTTAATGCGCGTGTAGGGGCGGTGGCAAACGGTCTGGAACATGCGATGCTCTGCGAGGCAGAGGCGGCGTCTTCGACGGTGAGCGGTGGCTGTGAGGCATGGGGTGGCGAACGGGGATGTCTGGCGTTCTTGTGGGACGGTGGTGATCGCGTATGCACGCGGCGAGGGCAGCTCGCGATCGGTGGGCATGTGTCAATAGTGGCACTCTGGCGCGCTCTCAGCATGCGCTCAGAGAAGCTAGGCATGGCTTGGGCGTGTGGTCCAGTGGATGGCAGGGTTCGAGCACTGGACAGGGGGTGGCGGTGGACGGTGGGCTGTGTCCTAGACATGCTGTTTAGGCTTGGTGCTTGCTCTGGCTAGCTAGCCATGGTCGGCTGGCAAGGGGGTGCTCGGGTTGGCATGGCATGGGGCAAAGGGTAGGGGCTAGGGATTGTCCAAGCACTGGTTGGCACTGAGGGAGACAAGGGTGATCAATGGTGAATATTTCTTTAGCCAATTTACTGCTCAAAACAGTGAAGTTTGGCCAGATTGATTTGTTGACTCCAAGTGTTTGATGAAATGGCCGCAAGAACTCAAGTTTTGAATTTTGAAAAGATTTTTGGTGGGTGTGCTAGGCATGTGCTGGTGAGTCTGGATGATCAATTTTGAACTGTCATTTAAACTATGCATTTGATTGTTTCTGGATGATCACAAGGTGGGCCTTGATACTTGTTATGAGTACTATCAAGGGGTGCAAATATCCAAACAAGTTTCTGTTAGGTTCTGAAAGTTAGAGATAGCCAAACTAGGCATGGGAGTTAAATTGGCCAAAGTTACCATTCCCTTATTTTGTTTGTTTTGATTTATTTGTCTTTGGGAAAAGTGTGGGGATTGTTTAGATGATGTTTATTTCACCTAAGAATCATTTTAAAAGCAAGGAAACACATAATCATGGCAATTCAAAAGAATCCAAATTCTAATGCACACTCATATGAATGCTTTCTCATTTTAATTTAGAAAAGTTTTTGTTCACCCTAAATTTGATGATTAGAGTTTGATGATTCTAGTTTAATATTTTTGGGATGTTACATACAAGATTGGCAATATATTAAGTATCGCGTTATATATAGACACACTTATACTCTCTTCATGTTAAAATATCAGATGTTTTAGCTTTTGTGAAGCGAATATATTTATACATCTTTTAGTATATGAACCAAATTATTACTCCTTCTGTCCGAATTAGATGTCATAGATTTGCCTAAATTTGTATGATCTCTATATAATAAACACATCTAGATACATACTTATCTAGACAAATATGTAAAAGGTATTTCGGGATAGAGGAAATATTCAATATTACAATAAGGAAATGTATACAAGAAACCGTGCGGCTGATGAAGAGAAAAATAGAAAATGCACCTCTTTGCAACAACAAAATAAAAACGTGCACATCTTTGGAGAAATGGGAACAGAAGGCGCGACCGGGCAAAGCCAGGCGCCTACCCTCCTCCCGCTCCCGACCCCCTTCTCCTCCCGTGTCGCCCCCGTGAGGAGACGGGGAGGAACCCTAGAAATCCTGCCGCCAGGCGTCTACCCTCCTCCCTTCCCCCCCTTGATGCTGGCAGAGGGCACGGCCGGGCAAAGCCCGGTCGGCACCGGCACCGGCGAGGTCTCATCGTCCTCTCCCGCGTTGGGGTGGCCGCGGGTCCGCCCCCCGAGCGGGAGCTTGTCTCTTCCGTCAGGAGGCATGGCGGCGGCGCTCGACACCAGCTTGGCAGCGGCGTGATAGGCGGCGGGGTGGTGGAGCGAGCATGGAGTGATGTGCGGCGAGGGCCATGGGCGGCATAGGATCCGGTCAGCGTTGGCTTTGGCTCGTCTTGGTGATAGGGGCGCGGCGGTGGAAACTCAACGGCGACGGTGATGGTAGCAGCGATAGGTTGTGGTGCATGCGGCAGGGAGGTCGGTGGTGCAAGCCATGGAAGGGTTTGCTGGTGCTGCTCGGCCCAGATCTAGGCCTGTCTAGGCCCGATCTAGGTTCAGCGGGCCTCCACCGGTGCGTCCGCCCGGCTACCTACCTACAGGATGGTGGCGATGACCTTGGCGCTGCAACGTGGCGGAGGAGCTAGTCGGGCCTGACCAGCACTGCTGCTGTGCTCGGTCGGTGACCACTAAGGATGGAAATTTTACCCGTGGGTATCATACCCGCATGGGTAGGGTATTGGCACACTTTTATACCCATAGGTAATAGCCATACCCTATACGTTAAGTTATGACTACGGGTACAGATATAGACTTATACCCATGGGTTTACCTATATCCTGCCCGTTTAAACTGACATGCCAAACTTACTTGTAGAGTATCAATCTATGCGGCAAGAAGCCTAGGGACACGTATGTGATTGTGAATTCTAAACTTCGATACTTTCATGTACTCGTCTATCTATTATTAAGTAGAGGCAATTGTCTTTTTTCCAAATATATATTATTGATGAACGTAAAATTGTGAATAACTCGTGTATTGTTGGATCTACCCACCGAGTACCCAATGGATATGGGTACTCAGCGGGTATGGGTATGGATAAAGTTTTACACCCACGGGTACAGATATAGATAAAGTTTTGTACCCATTGACTATATGGGTATGGGTATGGGTATGGTATTGCTCTACCCTGCCCATACTCTGCCCATTGCCATCCTTAGTGACCACCTTTGGTGGTGGAGTATGGGTCTCCTCCCACTGGTACCAGTTGTCGTCCATGCGCTACTGGTTCGATTGTTGGTTGTCCTCGATCAACTCGATGGCCTCGTGATCCTTTGTTTCCCTAGGCACAAGGTGGTGGATGCCAGGGCGGCGGCCCTGGAAGGTGGACTGCGCTGGCGACTCTCCGGCGAGCGGCGTGGCGGCAGTGATGGCCTTGTCATTTGGATGGCGAGGAGCAGGCGGTGGTAGTTCCTAGAGTCGACGATGTCGACGTATCCCAGATCGTGTTTTGGAGCCTTGGCTCGGGGACAATGGGCGGGTTGATTCATCGGGCAGGGCGTAGGTTTTTCCGGGCGAAAGTCTTGCGTTTCGATGCCAACGGCGACGATGCCTGCGGGTGTCGTAACCCTCCTAGGGGCGCCATTGTGGCTACCTTCGCCGTGCTAGAGCTTCGGGTGAAAACCCTTGATCTTGTGGTCTCGATTGCGGCGGCGTATGAATCGTTACCCTCTTGGGTGCATAGTCGTGGAGATCCGATTTCCCTCGGTCAATTCTCAATGGCTTCGGTGGCAAGTATTGGCCTTTCGTGTACTTTTTGCATATTTATTATCTGCTTTGTAAGAGGTTCTCCTCATCATGTTGTATCGGTTCAGTCGTGTATGGCTTTACTTATAAAGCAGGGCGAAAGCCTATTTTGAGAAGAAATGGGAACAATTCACAAATGCAAACAACAAAATACATTATGTAGTGCCAGGAAGCACATTGCACCAGAAAATACTTAATTAGTAGTTAGAAGCAGGAGTGGTAGAAGCCAAAAGTGAGTTCATCAAACTGTTGGAGATATGCCCAAAAGGCAATAATAAAGTGGTTATTACCATATCTTCATGCTTATGATAAATGTTTACATACCATGCTATAATTGTATTAACCAGAAACATTAATACTTGTGTGATTTGTAAACATAAAAGAGTCCCTAGTAAATTGTGGCATCCCGCAAAACCACTACTAGAAAATCGCGTTGAATTTGTGCATTGCATCGTCATCATCATGCATTGTTTGCCAAAACTATTTTCGCAAAGTCGTTTTGTTTTCTAAAACGCCCCGTCTTTTATTCAAACGCCAAAACCCGGGTCCCCGGAATATTTTGTTTTGGCCGCTATCGGATTGCAGACGGCCCGTTTAAATCGAATAAAATATTTATTTATTTTGGCCGGAGCAGTCGAACGGGCCAACCGACCCGAACGACCGCCCCAGATTTCTAAATCGGTCCAACTACACCAATCCTAAATCCTAGAGTTACCCAACCTAACCTACCCAGCCTTCCCTCCACCTCACCCCACCCAATGGCAGCACGCCACATCACCTTTTTCCCCTCCCTCTACCTATCCTATCTTGCCACTTGTCCAACCCCTCAACCCCCTCCCTCCACTCAACCTGCTTCCACTAAACCCACCCCACCAAACCGGCCAGCCCACGCGCCCCAGCCCTCCACCACGTCGCTCCCCCCCAAGTCCCGCCTCCCCCAGTCAACTTTCCCCTGGCTCCCTGCACGCGGGCCCCGCCACCAGCCCTGTTCTTCTCCCTCGCGAGCCCGCACCTGGCTCTCTCTCCGCGCGCCCCGCACCCCGCCTCCTCCTACCCGCGCCTTCCACGCTCGCCTTCTCCCCCGCATCGCCCAAGCCCCTGCCTCCTCCCCCTCGCCGGCAGCACCCCCCGCACGCCGGTCCGTCGCCTCCCTCGCCGCTCCCCGCTTCCCCTCCCTCCGCCGGCAGCCACCTGCGCCCTCCCCGCCCTACCGGCGCCGCCCCAGGCCGCCCACCTTCCTGCACCCCCTCCCTCCGCCGCCCCACACGCAACCGCCCGCTCCCGGATGTCGCCTGCCCCGCCGCCGCGTCTACCACCTCGCCGCCGCGTCCAGCGACCGCATCGCCCGTCCCCGCCGCCTAGGTCCTACCCCGACCCACCGCGCGCCCTGACCCTCCCCGCCGCCAGGAGCTCCCCTCCTCCCTTCGCCCTTCTCTTCGTCTCGCCGGAGCGGCCTCGGCCGCGTGGTCCCCGCCTCCGCGCGCCAGGCTTCGACCGCCGACAGTCGCCGGCCCGCCTCTGCCCGCCAGGTCCTCCCCGCCTCTGCCAAGTCCGCGTCGGCCTCCTCCTCGCCCAGCGGTTGCTGCGCCCTCTCCTCGCATCTCGGGGCGAGCCCCAACCTCCGTCGCCGGCGACCGCGCCCTCCTTCCGGCCTCGTCCTCCGCCGCCTGCGTCGCATCCCCTAGTACCTCCGCCCGGCTCTGCAAGCTCGCGCACGGGCCTCTCTGTCCTGCTGGCTGGTGCTCCGTCGCCGCATGTCCCTGCCCGTTCCCTTTCCGCGTCAAGGCTGTCTGTTGGCTGCTAGTACCTGGTGTTCTTTTGAGGAGTCCTGGTGACAACCGGGAGGATATGGTATAGGGTCACACGAAGAACAACAACGCCCCAGAAGGCGACGATGCTGAACGGAAAGACCACTAACAGGAACCGTTCCCGGTGTCAAGAACTTCCGTTGACCTGACCCTAGCTCCAAGTTCTCCAACGACGACAAATCGCCCTCAAGGATCCGAAGGTCATCTACAAGGAACCCCAAGATCTCCATCATGGAAATCGAAGCCAGAACCGACAAGTTCTCCTACCCGGAATCGCCATGACCGTCCAAGATCCCCGAAGACCACGGAACCAAGGAATTCCAGAACGACGAGAACTACTTCGCGTACCCGGCGGCCACACATGCGACAAGACCTTCGCCCCCGGATGCCAAGACCGCCTCGATGGTGCGGACCCGACAAGAGCGTCGCAACGACAAGAACGACGGCAACCAAGACGGTACCGATGCCCCGACGCCAGGCCAAGTACTCCTTCATGGAACGCCGAGACCCCCGAACCCGGAGACGATCCCGTACCCGAAGGCCGTCAAGATCGCCACCAAACGCGAAGTCCTTCTCCCCGGAACTCAAGATCTGCCCCGTTACCGCGAGCGAGAGAACGATCCCGTCGAACCCTGGACCCTGACGAACCCCGAACCCCGGAACCCCAAGACCGTCGAGACCCCAAACGTGTGACCCTTTTTCCTCGAACCCTATTTTATAATATCATAACAATTGGTTGCATAATAATTGTCCTTCCCGCATGCATAGCATTGGTTTGGGGGCCTTATGCCGATTCACCTAATAAATAAATATGGGGCCCATATGCGGTCAAATCTAGTCTTCTATTGGCCTCATTTAAACTTGTGTAGCGAACCGGTGATATCTTTTGCATTGTTAAACAACATTTAATTTGCGGGGTAGATAAACAACTTGAACCATCTAACTAATTGTCGGGACCCCGGTTCCGCTTAATCTTGACCTAATTGCATCGCACTTTGTCATGCCATGCATCATACATGCATCATGCCGATCTTCTGCCGTTTTATTAAATATTGCATCCGGTGTTTCTTCTAGTGTTTTGCTTCTTCGCGGATAAGGCCGTTGAGTTGATGTGAGCTTCGCCCCGATCTTCGGTTGAACCCTTCGGCAATGTTTTCAGGCGAGCATCTCCCCCTTTCTACCTATCTTACTTTTATAGTATTTACTTCCCTCCTGTTGATCTGTTGCTATCTGTGTTGCGATGCTCTAGTTTTCCGTACCCGTGATATTCCCTGCAGCCTCATATTGCCTTGGACACATCCTATTACCTGTTGTTTGGTAGATAGTTGGACTTGCGCGTCGTAGTCGCTTGCTCAAGTAATGTTGCGTGTTGTCAAATGCCACAGTTGTTGATGTATTGCCGCATGTTGTTGTTGGAGAAGATTCTAGCTTTACTTATCGTCACTTTAATTTCTGTTTAACAACTAAAATTGATAAGCAGAGGCATCGGTGGGTGATAGATAATATTTGGTTTCCGAACGCCCACTTGTGTCCCGTGAGACCCCGAGTACTTGATTCCTGTTCCTTGATTTATCGCGCTATCCACATCCGGGAGGTATATGGGACCCCCCTCAGCCAGAGCTTGATTCCGTCTTATTTCTTGGGGCCACAAACTAGTTTGAGGTTTTATTCACGATCCTGTACTTATGCCATGTTTTACTGCTTTATTTACGATTGTGCGAGGTACTGCACACTGTACTGTTTTGGAAGCGGAATGTTTACGCGGTATCGACAAGCCCAGCCACACTTTCGGGTTCCCAGTCGCTTACAGCCATTGTCGCAGACCTTGAGGCCGTCTCGGAGCTTGTCTACTCCGTTGCGGGTTCTACTTAAGGGGTGGCCCCCTGAAATATTTCTGAATCTTGTGATTGCTTTGTCGTGAAAGCCTCGTTGGGTTTTGATTTGGTTTTTCCGAGGTCGATCGAGTGTGTGTTGCTATTGGTGCACCCCGGCCGGGTAAAACTTTCTGAAAGCCGTGTCCGCGGATATGGACGACTTGGAGCACAGTTTCTCGATCATAGACAAGCATAACTAAAGTTTACTGCTATAAATTTGACTTATAATGACTAGTAATCAGCTATACTATAATGGAATGGCTAATTAATACTGCCCACAATTTGCTTGTTTGGTTGTCACTTGCGACAATTGTAACTGACTAGTAAGTATTGCAACTACAACGGAATGGCTGAATAAAAGTACCAACAACTGCTGGGTTTTGGGTTTTACCTCATGCTATCTGTACCTGATTAGTAATTGTTGCCACTATCACGGAATGGTTAAATAAAAGTGCCCACTGTTTACTTTATCAGGACGACTATCTAAACCTGACTAGTAAAGTGCCGCAACTATAACTGAATAAGTAAAACTGCCAACTGTGTGAGTTCCTCGGTTGACTTCCTCGTTTGGTCTCGAGGGGGAAACACCAGGATGGGTTTGTTTGGTGATAGCTTCAGGTTGGATCCGAATAGGTCATTCTCACCCCCTCTGATAACCGCCAGTTGTATCGAGTCTCTATAGGTTGTTTAGTGCATGCTGCCGCTGCCGCTTCAGTCCACCATACCTTTGTAGGCGAGGACCGCCGAATTCTAGCCTCGCCGTGTACTGGCCTCAGTACTGACGCTCCTTCTTTGTTTTTCTGCTTTGCCCTTTGTCGGCACCCCTTTTGTTAAGCAGGTTTTGAGATCGACGCCGTTAGCAGGGTTACCCTTCCGGCTTGGCCTGGGCAGGGTTATGGACGCCATTGGTTATTCTTCAGGGCTCTTAGCCCCATTTGCCTCTTGTCCGTAGCTGGACACTCTACCGTTTTCGAGGTGATTTGGATCTTGTATAATATATCTGTATTCTTGACTCTTTGAGTCGCTGTTATGTATATCTGTTCTGTGGGTCCCATCGAGGACTGTTGTGTAATGTTATTACTTCGTTTTCCACCCGCACGAAAGTGCCTGGTGGGCACCTTTGAATCGTTTCTATGCGGGTTTGGCGAATTTTGCTCAAACTTGCATAGGTCCGATTATGAGGGTGTTACATAAAGCCTCTTGTTAAACTATCTTGTTGGTTAATATGTGATCATGGTTTCCTGATCATGAACATAGAGATGCTATTAACAACAGGGTCATATCATTACGAGAATGATATGATGGACATACTCCTATAGTTAAGCGTAGCATAAATATCAAGTCATTTAATATAGTTCATTTGCTATATGCTTTTATGATACATAGTAACCTAATTCCTTCGACCATGAGATCATGTTAATCACCATCACCGGAAGGATGCTTTGATGACATAAAACACCACACCGTAACTGGGTGGCTATAAAGGTGGCATTGAGTGTTCGGAAAGTATGGGTTGAGGCACATGGATCAAGAGTGGGATTTGTCCATCCATATGACAGATAGATATACTCTGGGCCCTCTCGGTGGAATGTCATCCAATTAGCTTGAAAGCATGTGACTGGCTCACAAGGGATCACATATCACGGAAACGAGAAAAGAGTACTTATCAGTAACGAGGTTGAACTAGGTATGCAGAGATACCGACGATCAAAACCTCGGATAAGTAAACTATCATGAGACAAAGGAAAATTGGTATCGTATGTAAGTGGTTCATTCGATTGCAAAGTAATCATAGAAATATGTGGGAGCCATATGAATTTCTAGATTCCTCTATTGGTTATTAATCGGAGAAGTGTCTCGGTCATGTCCGCATAATTCACGAACCGTAGGGAGACACACTTAAGGATTCGATGTTGTTGAGTAGTTATGGAATGATGAGTAAGAGACCGAATGTTGTTCGGAGTCTAGGATGGGATCCGGGATATCACGAGGAGATCCGGAATTGTCCGGAGAATAAGATTCATATAAGGAAAGTCCTGTTTCGGAGTTCGGAAATGATTCCGGTGTTTTCACCAGGAATGTTCTACAAGGGTCTGGAAGGTCCGACACTCTGGAGGGGAAGGGTACATGGATGTGTCATGAAAATGTGGAATGGTTGCATCATGTACCAGGTCACTTGGCTGGGAAATATGATGAGATAAATCAAATCCTAGTTTGAAAGTCAAACGCCAATTTGAAAAGTCAAATCTGAAGTTTGCTTGATGGAGGGAGAGTAGGAAACCTACTTAGGGAGGAAGTCCTACTCCCTCCACCCGCCGGCCAAGGAGGAGGAGTTGGAGGAGCACTCCCTCCTCCCAACCGCCTCCCTCCCACCTATATAAGGAGGGGTAGGGCTACCCCCTACCCCCTACCCTCACACACCCAAAACCCTAGCTCCTGGCGCCTCCACCCAAGTGCAGCCACCGCCGCCTAGGGCTCCTCCAAGTCGCCGAGTTAGGGCTTCCCCAAGCCCTAGCCGCCGGCTACACCCCCCCCCCTTGGTGCCCTCTATTCCGTAGATCACGAAGGCCCTCTCTTACTCCACCATACTCGCTCCGGCTTAAGGCGAAGCCCTGCGAGATCTCCCCTCTACTTCCGACACCACGCCGCCGTGCTGCCAGAATCATGAGGAGAGTGCTACTACCTCCCCTGCCTACTGGAACAAGGGAGAGGAAGGTCTTCATCGAGTACCGAACGTGTGACCGACTACGGAAGCGCTGCCGGAACGCAGCGCCGGAAGGATCGTCTATGCGATCTTGAGATCGGAAGTGTACGACTACATCATCCACGAGAATCTGCTCTCGTTAACCGCTTTGGATCTTCGAGGGTTAGGACTCTATCAACTCGTTGCTGCAATCTAGTAGATAGATCTTGGCTTATGTGTGTTCATGTGATAGAAATTTTTTGTTTTCCATGCTACGAACCCTTACAGTGGTATCAGAGCCGTGTCTATATGTATATCTGTTGCACGAGTAGAACACAATGGTCATTGTGGGCGTTGATGCTTTTGTTGTCGATTGCTTCTTGTGTACTTTGCATCTTGCGGGATGGTGGGATGAAGCGGCCCGGGCTAACCTTACATGACATCGTTCATGAGACTTGATCCACGCTTGACATGCAACTTGTATTGCATAAGTGGCTTTGCGGGTGCCTATTTCTCCCAACATAGCTAAGATTCAATTTACAACGGGTGATTGACAATACTAGTATCAATGGTGTGGTTCTTGTTCGTAAGTTAGAACGACACTTATTGAAAGCCCCAAACCACGTAAAACATGCAAAGAAAATTAGAGGCGTCTAACTTTGTTTTGCAGGGGGTGTGTTGTGATGTGATATGGCCATGATTGTGATTATATATGATGTATGCAATGTTCCTTATTGTAAGTTGGCAATCGGCAGGAGACATATGGTTGTTTCCGTTAAGTCCTGCGTGTCTATTATTCAAAGTGGTTGTAATAGTTGATGCTAGTGGAAGACAACCATGAAGCGGCGCCATTGACCTTGACGCCACACCGGTGATGATGGAGATCATGTTCGTGCTTGAAGATGGAGATCGGAAGCACAAGAAGAAAGGCCATATCATATCACATATTATGAATTGCATGTGATGTTAATCCTTTTATGCATCTTGTATTGCTTAGTTCACGACGGTAGAATAATAAGATGATCCCTCAAGCACACAATTTCAAGTTTTAAAGTGTTCATCCTTAGTAAGCACCGTTGCTAAAAGCTTGTTGTTTCGAAGCATCACGTGATGATCGGTGTGTTAGATTCTGCGAGTGTATACAACATGAGAAAGCCAGATTTGCTCATGCGGAAGCTAAGGTTTGATCTTGACGAGCCTAGCATGTACAGACATGGTATCGGAACACGGATCACCGAAAGGTAAAGCATGAGTCATATAGTAGATATGATGAACATGTGATTGTTCGCCATTGAAGCTACATCAACTCTCGTGATGATCGATTTTGATGTGGTGGATTTGGTTCGTGTGATCACTAAAACAATGTGAGGGATATTGTTTTGAGTGGGAGTTCAACAGCAATATGATTAAAAGTTGAACACTATTTATCATAAATTAAATCAAAATGAGTTTGCATAGTTGTTGTAGTCATTGGCATCCGTTTACCACCTTGTGCTTAGTTATAATTGAGATGATAGAACTATAGAACTCTGGTTAGTTACTTTATGAACTGGTATCGTGTTGTTTTGAAGTGTTAATCTAAAGTTTAAAAGTCCTATTGCAAACTTTCAGTAAGTTCTGGTTACTCCGTGAAGTTTAATAATTGGTATTAAATCAAGAGTAATAAATTCCAGTGTTGGTATATGAGTATCATGTTTATCTCCATGATTCTTGATATTCAAAAGATTGTTTTAATATCAAGGTTGTATAGGATCTGAAAGAATTGTTTCAGAAACCATCATATGTGGAAGATATTGTGATATCTGGAAAAATATTTTGTTTACAACATGATAGAGTATAATATGGCAAAGTTTATGTTCTCATATTTGATGATAATTTACAAAAGGTTGGATACACTAGTTGTCCTAATCCTCCAAAAGGTTTTGGAGAGCAACATTATACTCGCGATTCACCGTTATAAGCTAAAAGTAGCTTGATCATGAATAATTCCATGATAAGGGTGAATATTTGATGTAGGTAAAATGTTTACTACACCAAAAGATTACTAAAGAAAGGAATTTGAAAGAACACCAAACATTTGATGATGGTGATCTACTTCAAAGTGCGAGTCCAAAGACATTGGTATTTAACTATACATGCTTTGGACTATGGCTCCACTATTGATGTTGATAGATTCTTTCAAACAGAATAGGAAATACTGAAAGAGAATCTCATAAATATATGGCAGAAAAGAAAAGACTAGAATTGTTCAGTTTAGGTATATAAAGGATATACGTGTTATGGCTGTATTCTTTGCTTGTTAAGTAATGTGGTTCTTAAGTATTGGATACTGAATTTTTTGGTATGAATCATCATACGAAACAACAGAGTTCATGAATTGCAATGGCCTAAGTAACTAGCAAAATAATATGTGATGATGTTCATTGAGAATAAATAAAGGGTTATTGTGTTGCTCGATAAACATCAAAGCTTGACTTTCAAGATTTGTATTATCAGGTATTATGAGAACAAAAGGGTTGTTCAAATAATTGCCGTAATCCATAAAATATGGATGATTTACAAATCTCGTTGGATAAATCACATCCATAAAACTAGTGCTAAAAATGTCGAAAGACAAATTGATTGAAAGATCACTTAGGAAGTGATATTGCCGTTTAAATTATATTGGAAAGAAAACATGAAGAAACTCCACGTGGATGGAATTTTGGAGTCTTTTGATTTCTGATCAAATGACGCTTGTGAAACTTTCCTAGAGATAATTAAAACTTCGTTCATAGGCCAAAAGGGAACGAATGACTAGCTTATTGGAACTTGTACATATTGTTGTATGAAGTCCATTATGTGTAGTCAAGAGCGATGGATTTCAACTTCATATGCTTTCTCCTAAAATTTGAGTGAATATATGAATATTTACTTAATAAGGATGAAGTATGAAACATTTGAAAAGTTCAAAGACTTTCAAGATGAAGTGCAAAATCATTATAACAAGAATATAAATAGTTTATGATAAGATCATTAAAGGAAGATATTTGAGTTACAAGTTTAGCATAATACCTAAGATTTAAGGAATCGTTCCGTGGATTTGCATTTCTCGAAACACCATAAGAGTATGGAGCGTTCGAGATATGTAATTAAACCTTGTTTGACATGGTAAGATCAAAGGTGTAATTCATAAAACTGCCATTATATTTTAAAGATTAAAAGCTTTAGAGACTACCTTTTTCCACTGAAAAGAGCTCCATCATAATCCGTTGAAATGACACCATATAAAGTTATGGTTTGGGATAAAACCCAAGTTGTCCTTTCTTAAATATTGGTATGCTATGCATAAGAAAGATGTTTGCAACCAAAGCCGGATGAACCAGTCTTTGTATGTTATTTCGAATAACTGTTAAGTATTCCTCCATAACACCGGAGACAAAAGTGTTTGTCGCTTAGAACGTCAAGTTTCTTTGAGAAGGAATTTTCCGTGAAAAGATAAGTGGGAGGACAATAGAACTTTGATAAGGTTAAAAGAACCTTAGCTGTATGTGCAAAGTTGCACAACGCCGAAAAGTGTTCCAGAGGCAGCAACAATGCTCATGACTCACGTGCCTCAAAGGTTGTGGTTACGGAGGTCAAAGTTTCTATTGAACCAAGTAGGCCGGTTAAACAATCAAATACCAAGATTTGAGGGTTGAATCATTATTTGAGAATAATGAACGGACTACATGCAAAGAAGCGATGATGGGCCCTGACTCCGTAAAATGGCTTGAAGCCATAAAATCCGTGATAGTTCCATACACGAGAAATCAAGCTTTGAACTTGAAGGACCCTCGATAAAGGTGTAAGACCTTACAGTCGTTTTTGGATCTATAAAGAAATAGACATGGATGTTTTCACATCTATGAAATAGTCGACATGTTGGGAAAGATTTCACAACAATGTTCAAAGGTTGACTATGACAAGATTTGATCTTTCATAGCGATGTTTAGTCTAGACGGATTAATGTAGCAACCACTACATATAATTTTGTTATGTGGTAGTTGAATAAACAAAACAAGTTCTTCTAATAGAATCGTTACCTAGGACATGTGCATAACACAGTCCATAGGGTTTTGTTATTTTAAAGGATGCTAAAACCATATGCAAACTTCAATGGTTGAAGGAGCATCGCGGAGTTGAAATCTTCACTATGATGAAACTGTTAAAGAGTTTAATTTCATCGAAGACAATGAAGATGCTAGCATTTGCAAGAAATTAAGTGGGAGCGCTAAGACATGTTTCTAATATATTATGTGGAAGACATATTGTTGATTGGAAATGATGTATCTTTTATTAACACATATTAAGAATTTCATCCCGATGAAAGACTTAGGCAAAACCCAAATATTTGGCATCAATAGACGCTAATATGGTTGTGCCAAAAGTACATAGATGATGTATTGAATGAGTTCAATATAGAAACTACAAGAAAAGTTCTTGTCGCACAGAAAGGATTGAATGAGTTCAATATTGATGATATATTCAAGTGTATTAACACTTGGTAAGTGAAACAAATATTCAAGTATAGATTGATAGTTGATGTATGAAATCACAAAGAGTATTTATATCAATCATATTGTGATATGTACAAATCCAGATATGTCCTATGCTCTAAATGTTATGAGCATATACCAGAATGATTCGTTGGACGATAGTAAGGATATTCTTATGATCTTTTGGAAGAACTAAGAATATATTATTTTGTAGAAGTGACAAATAGATGGTTAGTACTTCATTGATACTAGTCTTGTCACAAAGTACAAATTAAGTTTATCTCAATCTAAACTAAGGGTGGCACAATATAATGGAAAGTAAGTTCCATAGTGGATTTGGATGAGTTCCAAAGTTAAGACATTGTGACAGATACTACAACAAAAGGCTAAGTATATGACTGCTATTATAGCAGCTAAAGAGGGGATTTGTGTCAAGTAGTTTGTTATCAAACTAGGTGTAGTTCACAGCGGGATAATACTATGAAGATATATTGTACGACAATATTATCAACATGTTTTAACCCCAAAGAACTACAGGTCTCACCAAAGGATCAAATTTATACAAAGCCATCTCATTAGAGAATGAGTGATGCGTAGAGACACAAAGACATGCAATTACACACGGACCTAGAAGTGTCAGATCCGGAGATCAGTTGACCACTAGCAATCATGTACATACAACACCGGAAAGCCATAGGTGTTGAATACACAAAGGTTTGAAACTATATTATTGACTCTTGTGCAAGTGGGAGACTGTTGGAGATATTCCCAAGAGTCAATAATAAAGTGGTTATTATCATATCTTCATGCTTATGATAAATGTTTACATACCATGCTATAATTGTATTAACCGGAAACATTAATACTTGTGTGATTTGTAAACATAAAAGATTCCCTAGTAAAGCCTCTTGTTAAACTAGCTTGTTGGTTAATATGTGATCATGGTTTCCTGATCATGAACATAGAGATGTTATTAACAACAGGGTCATATCATTAGGAGAATGATATGATGGACATACTCCTATAGTTAAGCGTAGCATAAAGATCAAGTCATTTAATATACTTCATTTGCTATATGCTTTATGATACATAGTAACCTAATTCCTTCGACCATGAGATCATGTTAATCACCATCACCGGAAGGATGCTTTGATGACATCAAACACCACACCGTAACTGGGTGGCTATAAAGGTGGCATTGAGTGTTCGGAAAGTATGGGTTGAGGCACATGGATCAAGAGTGGGATTTGTCCATCCATATGACAGATAGATATACTCTGGGCCCTCTCGGTGGAATGTCATACAATTAGCTTGCAAGCATGTGACTGGCTCACAAGGGATCACATATCACGGGAACGAGAAAAGAGTACTTATCAGTAACAAGGTTGAACTAGGTATGCAGAGATACCGATGATCAAAACCTTGGATAAGTAAACTATTGTGAGACAAAGGGAAATTGGTATCGTATGTAAGTGGTTCATTCGATCGCAAAGTAATCGTAGAAATATGTGGGAGCCATATGAATTTCCAGATTCCTCTATTGGTTATTGATCGGAGATGTATCTCGGTCATGTCCGCATAATTCACGAACCGTAGGGAGACACACTTAAGGATTCGATGTTGTTGAGTAGTTATGGAATGATGAGTAAGATACCGAATGTTGTTCGGAGTCTAGGATGGGATCCGGGATATCACGAGGAGATCCGGAATGGTCCGGAGAATAAGATTCATATAAGGAAAGTCCTGTTTCAGAGTTCGGAAATGATTCCGGTGTTTTCACCAGGAATGTTCTAGAAGGGTCTGGAAGGTCCGACACTCCGGATGGTAAGGTTACATGGATGTGTCATGACAATGTGGAATGGTTGCATCATGTACTAGGTCACTTCGCTGGGCAATATGATGAGAGAAATCAAATCCTAGTTTGAAAGTCAAACGCCAATTTGAAAAGTCAAATCTGAAGTTTGCTTGATGGAGGGAGAGTAGGAAACCTACTTAGGGAGGAAGTCCTACTCCCTCCGCCCACCGGCCAAGGAGGAGTTGGAGGAGGACTCCCTCCTCCCAACCATCTCCCTCCCACCTATATAAGGAGGGCTAGGGCTACCCCTACCCTCACACACCCAAAACCCTAGCTCCTGGCGCCTCCACCCAAGTGCAGCCACCGCCGCCTAGGGCTCCTCCAAGTCGCAGAGTTAGGGCTTCCCCAAGCCCTATCCGCCGGCTACACCACCCCCCTTGGTGCCCTCTATTCCGTAGATCGCCAAGGCCCTCTCTTACTCCACCATACTCGCTCTGAATTAAGGCGAAGCCCTGCGAGACCTCCCCTCTACTTCCGACACCACGCCGTCGTGCTGCCGGAATCACGAGGAGAGTGCTACTACCTCTGCTGCCTGCTGGAACAAGGGAGAGGAAGGTCTTCATCGAGTACCGGACGTGTGATCGACTGCGGAAGCGCTGCCGGAACGCAGCGCCGGAAGGATCGTCTACGCGATCTTGAGATCGGAAGTGTACGACTACATCATCCACGAGAATCTGCTCTCGTTAGCTGCTTTGGGTCTTCGAGGGTTAGTACTCTATCGACTCGTTGCTGCAATCTAGTAGATAGATCTTGGCTTATGTGTGTTCATGCGATAGATTTTTTTTGTTTTCCATGCTATGAACCCTTACACAAACTTGGAGGCATTAACATGGAAACATGTTGGATAACTGTTGAAGATGTCTGCTGATACCTGGTGGGCCTCCTTTATGTCATATATGGCCCATCTCTCCTAGCCCAGTATCTATCCTATATAAGGTGCTTCTCTCTTGTTATATGTGACCTAATACTAGAAGGGAGTTCCTCCGAGCCACCAGAGAAGAGAAGGTAGTAAGGTTAGGCCCTCGACTCTGCCCTCATGGTACCAGAGGAAGGGGCTATGAGGGCAACACCAGCATGAGTGGAATATCTGGAAGGCTAGGCTATTTCGGTAACTAGGGGGTAGGAGTGAGCAGGATGCCACGGTGGCACGGAAGAGAAGGTTATGAAGAGGGCATCATGCTGGTGAGTCCTTTGATTCAGTGAGAGGTTGAATTTGTAGTCAAGCTGCCTGGAGTGCAAAAGAAGGTAGGGTAGTGAAGGCAGACACCTGGGACAAGGAGAACTTGGTCACAACTCTCGAGAAGCTAGCAAAACTTATCACTATCAAAGGTGATGGAGTTGCATCTACTGGAGAGCAGGAGAAATTGTTCCTCATACCGAAGCTATCCAAAAACATGAACGGATACCAAATGATATCAAGTTGGAAGGAGTGGCCAACTATCTCCGGTGGTCGAGGAGGGCTCTGTTGATTCTAAACACGAAAGGGTTGGATGAGCGTGTGACCGGTGAAGTTGTTGAACCATAAGACCAGTTCTGAGTGGAAGAAGTGGAGTGCCTCAAATTCTTTGATTGTGGAATGGTTGCTGAACTCTTTGGTCCCGAACATTTCTGCTTCAGTAGAGGCACTCACAAAGGCTTCAGATGTATGGGACACTATCAAATCTCTAATCTAGAAAGGGGAGCATGATATTGATTGCTGAGATTGAAGATAAGGTGCATGACTTGCGACAAGGAGATAAAATTGTCAGGCATTCATGGCTGAGATGTAGCATATGTGGGGAGATTTAGACCATCTTGATCCTCTTTAACTTGTCCATGGTGAATATGTTAGTGCTGCTGCAAGCTGGATTGAGCACCGCTGAGTCATGAAATTTTTGAAAGCTCTTAATAGAGAGTTTGAGGGTGGAAGGGTTGTTCTACTACATCAAACCACTTCCCCTTCCCTCAAAGACTCCATTGCTTCTATGTATAAATAGGAAGTGCGGTTGAACATGATGAAAGATGTTGATTCAATCCCTCATCCTACCTTCTACACCATTGAGGAAAAGGAGACAAGAGAGTGCTTCACTTATGGAGTAAACGGACACTTGAAGCTTCAATGTACCTCCTTTGGGTCACCTAGAAGGGGGAGAGGATGATACACATATGGTAGAGGAATCTATATAGGAAGAGGTGAAGGTATAGGTGGTGGACAACAATATGGTAGAGGTAGTGCACAGTCGTATGAACAATAGTATGGTAGAGGTGGTGGACAGCAGTATTGATGGCAATACGGACATCATCACACTGCATTTCCCAAGGCACATGTGGAAGCGGCTGTAGAGATCACAACCAGTACATCACAGGGACAACCAAAGGAAGAAGGAAAAAAAGGAGGTGACATTTGGGAACTTTGCTCACCATTCCTACACAAATGAAGGTAATATTAGCAGAGTATCTATAGCCACTAATAACATTTATTCAGACTGAATTCTAGATTCTGAAGCATCCAAACATGTCACTAGGAATATTAGTGAGTTCGATACTTACATTCAGTATCCTCCCACACATAGAGGCACTATCCAAATATAAGATGGCACAACACAATCTATAAAAGGGGTGGGATCAGTTAAATGTACATCCAACATAAAATTGTCTTAAGTACTGCATGTTCCTGCTTTTCTAGTTAATTTGGTGTCCCTAAGTGCCTTCACTGATTAACATGATTATCATGTAATACTTGATAAATATATGTGTTTAATTCAGGAGAGGACGTCTGGCGGGAGGATTGGGACCGGAACCAGGCATAGAGGTGGTACATGGATTTTGACAAGATGGACATGATGAAACTTCCATGTTGGCTGCGATTGCAGGAGGAAAAGAGAATATGGCACTGGTGCATCATTGTCGAATGGGCCACATGGCTTTTGATAAAATGTTCAAGTTTTTCCTGATGTAATGAATGGAGTGAACCGAACCAAGTTAAGCGATGATGCATGCGAGTATTCTAAGCATACAAGAACCTCTTATGTCAATAGAGGGACCAGAAGTGTATCCCTAGTTGTGCTAGTACATTCTGATTTGTGGACATGTTCGGTTGTGTCAGTAAGTGGCATGAAGTAATTTATGACTTTTATTGATTGCTATTCCATAATTACTTGGGTTTATCTTATGCGTCAAAAATATGAAATGTTCACATGCTTTTAGAATTTTTGTGCCTATGTGAAAAACCAATTCAATGTACAGGTGCAAATAATTAGGAATGATAATGATACTGAATATATCAACAAACCATTTGGTACTTTCTTATCTTCACAGGGTATCCTGCACCAGACTTCATGTCCTGATACCCCTCTCCAAAATGGAGTTGCTGAATGGAAGAATAGGCACATCCTTGAAGTTGCTCGATCTCTCATGTTCACCATGAATGTACCCAAGTTCCTATGGAGTGAGGCTGCTATGACAACTACCTATTTGATTAACGGAATGCCTTCCAAGATATTGGGTATGCAATCTCCATGCCAACTCCTTCTACATAACAATGACTTTGTTGTTCCACCCAAGCTCTTTGGAAGTACATGCTTTGTCAGGGATCACATGCCAAATGCGGGCAAGTTAGATCATTGGGCCATTAGATGTATTTACATTGGGTATTCCTCTAGAAAAAGGGGTACAAATGTTGGAGCCCTACATAAAGGAGGACCTTTGTGAGCATGCATTACATGTTACGTGAGTCGGAACCTTTCTATGTTAGTTCTACTGATCTTAGTGGCTTGTCTTAGGGTCTTGCCCATCTTGGTGATGGTCAATAAGGGGAGAAGGTTGGAAACAATGATTTGCAACAGCAATAAGGTGGTGGTGTGGAGCAGCAATGTGGTGATCAGCAACTAATTCCCATTGTTGTTATGGAGAGGCAATGTGGTGACCAGCAGCGGATTCCTACTTTTACAGACACTCCTGCAGTTCTTAACGAACCTACACCACCACAACGATGGAAGCAAAATCCACTTGTTTACTCTAGAAGACAAGTACCAAGGGGACAAGTTTCAAGGGAGCAACAAGCATATGAGTAGGAGCAACAATAGGATCAGATCCAGGGGGAGCAACCCGTTCAACATGACAACCAATAGAGCAAAGTATAGATTTTCCTGAAGGTAGTAAATCTCAGTTTGCATCCAATAATAATATAGACTTTCCAATTGCAATAAGAAAGGGGAGAAGGAAAGTTAATCCAATAAAGCGACATAGTTATGATTACTATTACAAAGGAAATTATATCTCCTACAAGGCTTTATCTGCCTCATTTCAGGCCTTTGTTCACTCGCTATAGGTTGTATCTATTCCTAAGGATTGGAAGAAATCCAATTTGGACCCAAGATGGTGCAATGCAATGATCGAAGAATTAGAGGCATTGAAGAAAAATAAAACATGGGAGTTGACATATATCCTAGAAGAAAAAAAGGCAGTAGGCTGCAATTGGATCTATACAGTAAACAGAATTCAGAAGGAAAGATGGTGAGATATAAGGCAAGACTTGTGGCAAGAGGATATAGTCAGACTTATGGCATTGATTATGATGAGACCTTTACACCAGTGCTAAAAATGAGCACGGTAGAATACTAATTTATTGTGTAGAAAATTTTGGATGACCCTTGTACAACTTGATGTAAAAAATATGTTTTTGCATGGTGACCTACATGAAAAAGTGTATATGGAAATGCCACCAGGATTTATCACGCTAGAAACTAAAGTAAATGTATGCAAGCTGAAGAAATCACTATATGGACTCAAACAATCCCCAAGGGCATGGTTTAATAGGTTTAGACAAGCTGTGTGTGGCATGGGATATGGTCAATGCAATAGAGATCGTACACTGTTTTACAGGCATTTCAAACAGAAAATCACCATTCATGTAGTATATGTTAATGATATTATCATCATGGGAAATGATGATGTGGAAATAACAAAACTGAAAGAATGTCTAAGTTAAGCCTTTGAGGTGAAAGATCTGAAAATACTTAAGCACTTTCTTGAAATAGAAATTTCTAGATCTTCAAAAGGAATAGTACTTTCTCAGAGAAAGTATACCTTGGATCTCTTAGATGATATGGGCATGCTGGGCTATCGAGTAGCTTCAACTCCTATTGGCCAAAACAATAAAGTTATAACAGAGTCCGGTGAATCTATAGACAAGGAGAAATATCAAAGACTTGTTGGAAAACTAATTTATTTATGCCACACGAGACCAGATATATCATATGCAGTGAGTGTTGTGAGTCGTTATATGCATGATCCCAGGGGTGGACACTTGGAAGCATCTCAAAGGACCTTGAGGTACTTAAAGGGTACTCCAAGAAAATAATTATGGTTCAAAAGAATGGGCATCTAGATGTATATGGCTACTGCGGTGCAGATTGGGCTAGCTGTTTGCATGATCAAAGATCTACCTCAGGATATTGTGTTTTTGTTAGAGGAAAATTGGTGTCCTCGAGAAGCAAGAAAGAGTCTGTTGTCTCAAAATCCACAGCCGAAGTAGAGTATAGAGCCATGTTGCAAGGCTTGAGTTAAATGTTGTTGGTAAGAAACCTCACAAGTAAACTTGAATTGTTAAGGCAAGGAAGCTTGAAGGTGTGGTGTGATAACATGTCTGCCATCAACAAAGCAAATAATCATGTTCAGCATGACTGAACCAAACACGATGAAGATAGACAAGTTCTTTTTTAAAGAAAAGATTGATATTGGGATTATATCATTGGCCTATATGAGATCATGACAACAAGTGCAAACTGTTCGACAAAAGGATAGGGTACAAAAGATTGTAATCTTACATGTGCCAAGATAGGGATAATTGACATTTATCACCCATCTTGAGGAGGTATGTTGGATAACTATTAGAGATGTCTACTGATACCTGCTAGGCCTTCTTTATGTTCTATGTGGCTCATCTGGTCCAACCCAATATCTATCGTATATAAGGTGCCTCTCTCTTGTTTTGTGACCTAATACCATAAGGGAATCCTCCCAGTCGCCAAAGAGAAGGTGGTCAGGCTAGGCCCTCAACTCTGCCCTCAAAACAATTCTCGAAAAAAAAACTCTGCCCTCAAAACCTAAAAAATCATCTTAGCTAATATCGAATGAGGCATGTTCTTTGAGCACAACATGAAACCAAAACCCAGGAGATTAAGTTTTTGCTAATATTCTCTGTATACTCAATATAGGAACTCAAGAAAGACTAAACCAAATTTAGCAGAAAAGTGTTCATAACTAACACTAATAGGAAGTGTTACATCTTAGCAAGGATTTCAATACAGTACGAGCAAAAGTCAAATAATACTTGTACTTCCTCCGACCCATATTAATTGACTCACATTTGTCTAGATTTGAATGAATCTAGACACTATTTAGTATATAGGTTCACCCAAATTTGACAAATCCAAGTCAATTAATATGGTCCGAAGGGAGTATCACAATGCAAGTCCCGGTAGAAAATTGGACAAACTATGTTACGCAACAACAGTTTCACTGTTTTAAGAACGGAAATCAGGATAAGAACGGACAGAATAAATTTGTATAACCATAATAAGAAATCCACTCATCATAAATGTGTAAACATGAATGCATCAAGCCAACAGCATAAGCACCTGATTATTGATGAACTCTAGTCATCCGCTCAATCATTCATATGACTCTTTCAGTGCAGCTTATACGAACTAAAAATGCTGGTCTCTTAACAAGGAAAAGTATCTGACCAACAGTGTAAAATTAACTTAGTATATTACAGTCAGTACTTATTAATGTTTGCAAATGAAATCTCCAGGTAGGTTGAGTTCAAGTATTCAAGTCCCAGCGGAAGAAAGCATGCATTTTCATTCTGAAATAAGATGAAAGGGCATAGTAAAAATTTCAACTAGGTAGCCCACCTGACCTCATTGTGTTTTCCTGCTCAGATTTTATATGACTATCAGTGGATGAAACAAAAAAGAGATCACGAAATGGGACCTTCAGCATAGTTCACAAAAAAAGTAAGGCAGAGTAATCCATAATTTTAGCATTGCGTCCACCAAAAATGGAGCAGCATCGTCCCACACCTTCTCTGGAATTATTTGGATATGCTGTGATATGACTAGGTCCTTCAGAAGTTAGGATAGACATGAATTTGTTTACAAATCTCGTTCCACCAGGGTACATCAGAGCTGATCTCGGATAATAATTTGACATTCCAGACCAGCATAATAAACCAGGGTACATCAGATAGAACAAACATTTCACGAAACATACTAAAGGAAATTAGTAAAGCATGAAATAGCTCATGAGTATATCTCTGTCAACCAGAATCAAAGCAACACGATTCATCAGAAAATTGTGAGTTCTAACCCGATGAACGTTAGGCCAGAGCTAAATAAATAAACCATACAGAAACTGCATTTGAGAAACACTTGTCTTTCACATCAAGTTCTGTAGGTCTTCATGCAAATAAAACTAGGACCTTTAACGAAAGCGAAAGCCGACAATCCAAAACAGTGCCTTTCATGTAGAGGCTGAAACAGAGCACAGGTAGAAAATCAAAACCTCTTCTCCAATCCTCAGTGAACACCTGCCATCTCCTCAAAATTGCACCCGCGAAGAGCAGCAGTGCACGCAAACGGGTCCCTTGTAGAGAAATCAGATCCTGTTTCAAAGTTCAGCAACCACTTGTCGTCTCCTACTTCAAGTGCACTCTCGAAGAGCTGCAGTACACAGTCTTGACTGGCCCATTTTGCAGCAAACAGAGGTTTCACTTTGGAGTTTGCCTCGGTCATCGAACTGAAACTTCCTTTGCAGAACACAATCACCAGCTTCGTCAGCATCCGCGCATTCTCCAGGAAGAACTTGAGGAAGGAAAGCTCGTTCCGCTCCCCTCGGAAGGCATAGAAGATCATCAGCTTAATGTGTGACTGGATGCACTCAATGGGACCGGCCTCCTTCCAGCACTTGGTGTTGAGCTTGCCAGTAGGCTCATCAGTTTCATTGGACTGTAAATTAGTTAAAATCAGTACAAACTTCAGCTCCACGTGGTTGCATCAGCAATATATACACAGATGATGCTAAACAAGTGAAGGGGGGTGTCACCTCGACGTGCAGCCGCTCGACATTGGGAAAGCATCTGAGGAAGCTGGGCAACATTTCATCATCGTTGCGGATTCCAAAGCAAACACTCTTAAGCTGAGGATCTTGATGCTTGGGACTATGGTAGTAGGGCTTGCCCTTGTCCCAGCCTGCAGTGCACCCAAATTTTGTGGGGCATGTTCATAGACATATATTGTCGAACTGAAAAAACAGAAAACTTTAGGAGAGCAGTGTGCACCTTGATGATTGTGTTGCCGATCTCTAACGCGTGCCGGCTCCAAATAACCAAGTATGCTCAGGGGCATGTCCAATCTTGACACCCCTGTGCAAGCCATCGCGGGCCGATGCTGACCAGATGATGAGCCTGTTAGCAAATAAACCACGTGTGTACGTGTGTCCTAATGGCGCGTGAGTTTGTGCTCGCGTCTGTGGCCATCGAGTGTGTGGGTCTAGGTCAGGTCGTGGATCGTCCTTGTGTTGAGTTGGTCTGCAGCTTGCCGAGCATGGAGGAGTTGCATGCAGTTGGAGCTATTGGAGGCAACCGCGTCATACGCGTTCGTGCGCGTCGTGCGTTCGCCGGCCCGAGTAAGCGGATCAAGCAGCTGCAGCGTGGATGGATCGGACGTACGTGTGTGTGTATAAAAAGCCCCGTGTGTGATCAGTTGTAAGCTGGGGAGTAGAACTAGAGTCAGCCATGTAGCCATTGTAAAGAAGAAGAAGATTAGGGTGTTTTGAGCGCCCGTGGCGACGCCGGCCGGAAAAAATCTTGTGTCTACTGTTCTTCTTCCACCTCCGCTCGAGTGAGAGACAGAGAGAGGGTGCAGCCTCGGGCTGCACCAACAGAGCCTCTCAAGGTGTGGGGCATCCTTCACATCGAGATTCAGATCAATGCCGTCTAGGATCTGTACGCACCGGAGGCTGCGGCTGACGAGGCTGAGGCACTTCAGCAGAATGTTGGCTTGGATGCATAGTATCTCCAGCACAGGACTCCTGGCGAGGACGAAGTTCATGTCCCGGTTCTTAATGGCCATGCAACAGAGTCCAAGCTCGCGGAGGTGTGGGAATGCCACTGCGCGCGGGAGGCCAGCCGTGGTAGGGAACCCGAAGGCGCCAAGGTACAGGCGAGTGAGGGTTGCAATGCCGAAGAAGGTGGCGGGGAGGGCCATATTGAGCGGCCACGGGCCGTTGACGAGGAAGAGTTCGCGGACGCCCTTGACGGCGAGGAGCTGGAGCCAGCGAGCGAGCATGTTGGGGGTCTCCTGCATGCAGCACGAGATAAGATGGACGAAGCGGAAGGGCCCCTGGTGTGCTTCGAGGATGCGGGTGGTGGCGGAGGCGACGCGCCGCGCGCTGGCGCGAGCGACCTGCAGGCCGGAGCCGCATCCGGTGGGAAGGAGGTCGGCGTCGACAAGGACGAGCAGGGTGGACAGCCAGACGCTGCGCCAGCGGCACGAGAGCACGGCGGTGCGCGCGCCATCCTTGGGTGGGAGACGCGAGACGATGTTGTGGAGGAGCTTCTCGGGGAGGTCGTTGATGCGGTCGGCGTCGTCCTGGGGTGGAAGGAATGCACAGAGGGCGGTGTGGTGAGAGACGACGGGGCGGCCGGGGAGGATGTAGTGGAGGCAGGAGAGCACGGTGGTCACGTCCGCCTCGAGGGTCACCGGGTCCATGCCCCGCACATGGGTGTCAAGGGCCGCCGCCGCGGGGTCTCCTTGGCGCGGTCCGCGGGGACACCTGCACCGGTGCCCCTGGTCGCGAGCCATGGGGACAAGTCGGCGCTGTCGGAATGGAAGGAACCGACGAGGGTTTGGGGATTTGGGGTTTCGAAATGCGGTGGCGGAAGTTTTCCTTTTTAGCTTTGGATATTGAGATTACTATGTCAGATTGATTAATGGTTTTGTCTTATTGATTCTATCATGTCTATGTTGTTTTTGATCTTGCATGCTCTCCGTTGTTAGTAGCTATCTTGGCCAAGTAGTTGCTAGTGACTCCAAGAGAGGGTATTTATGCTCGATAGTGGGTTCATGCCTCTAGTTTCCAAGGGAAGTGACAGAAATCTATTCGGTTGTAGATGTGTTGTTGCCACTAGGAAGAAAACAACGGTCTCTTATTCATGGAACAAGTGGATTGTTTACCTTACACACTTTCCTTAAAGCAGTTGCCTGTTGCTTGCAACTTAATAATGGAGGGGGTTCGGATGATAATCTGAAAGTGGACTTCTAGTCATAGATGCAGTTGGATGGCGGTCTATGTATATTGTTGTATTGCCCAATCAAATCTCATAGGATCTTTTTGTCTAGTATTGCATTGGTATGCCTTGCTTAGTTTCTGTCAATTGCCCTGCTATAATTTGTTTACCCTTCATGCCATGTTGTTTATCTAAGTAGAGCACCTCTAGTGAACTATGGGCCCCGGTCTAATCTTTACCATTGATACATCTTCCATTGTTTACTTGTCGCAAACCATTCATCACCTTCCACACCATACAGTTAATCCTTTGTTACAGCAACCGGTGAGATTGACAACCTCACTGTTCGTTGGGGCAGTCTTGAGTTTGTGTTGTGCAGGTTTCCACATTGCTTGCAACACTTGTGTGACGTTTCCTTCCTCCTACTGGTTTGATAACCTCGGTTTCTTACCGGGGGAAGACTTGCTGCTCTGCTGCATCACACCTTGCTCTTGGGGTTTCCCGACAAAGCGCACCTACATCTACTAGGCGCATCAACAAGTTTTCTAGCACCGTTGTCGGGGAACGAAGAACAAGAAACTCCCACGTCAACACCGGGCGCCATCAAGTTTTCTGGCGTCGTTGCCGGGGAGGCTAAGGACGTCTTCACAAGGGAGTCCTCCACTTCCTTTATCTTTACTTTGTTTTCAGTTTGCTTGGTTTTGTTTGCCTCTTTTTATCAAAAACTCCAAAAAATTAGTTCAGTTTGGTTTGCTTTCTCTTATCAAAAACACAAAAAAATTAGTTTCTGCTCTAGCTGCCGCTGCTGCTATTTTTGGCTTGCCTACCTTTGCCAAAATGAACTCTATTGAGAACACCAAGTTGTGTGACTTCACTAGCACAAACAACAATGATTTCCTTAGCACTCCTACCGCTCCACCTTCTCCTGATGCTACCTTGTATGAAATTAAGCCTGCTTTGTTGAATCTTGTGATGAGAGAGCAATTTTCTGGTGCTAGTTCTGATGATGCTGTTGCACATCTCAATAACTTTGTTGAACTTTGTGAGATACAAAAGTATAAGAATATAGATGGATATATTATTAAGCTCAAGCTATTTCCTTTCTTCTTGAGAGGAAAAGCTAAAGAATGGTTGCTATCCTTGCCTAGAAATAGTATTGATTCTTGGACTAAGTGCAGAGATGCTTTTATTGGAAATTACTATCCTCCTCCTAAGATTATATCTATGAGAAGTGACATTATGAAATTTAAACAACTTGATAATGAACATGTTGCTCAATCTTGGGAAAGAAGGAAATCTTTGGTTAAGAATTGTCCCACTCATGGACTCACTGCTTGGATGATTATCCAGATTCTTTATGCAGGTTTGAACTTCTCTTCAAAAAACCTGTTGGATTCAGCTGCTGGAGGTACCTTTATGGGCATCACTTTGGGTGTTGCAACAAAGCTCCTTGATAATATGATGGTTAATTACTATGAATGGCATAGTGAAAGAGCTCCACATGGTAAGAAGGTAAATTCTGTTGAAGAAACCTCCTCTTTGAGTGATAAGATTGATGTTATTATGGCTATGCTAGTTAATGGGAAAGCTCCTTTAGATCCAAATAATGTTCCCTTAGCCTCTTTGGTTGATCAAGAAGAGAAAGTTGATGTGAACTTCATTAGAAACAACAATTTCAACAATAATGCCTATAGGAATAATTTTGGTGGCAACAACAATTATAGGCCTTATCCACCTAATAATGGAAATGTTTATCCTGGTAGATCTGGAATGCCTAGTGAAGATAGGTTTCTAGAAGTTGAAAGATCCACTAAAAACTTTATGCAAATGCAATATGAGCAAAATAAGATATTCACTAAAACTATGGAAGAACAATCTCTTATCTTGAAAAATATTAGTCATCAGCTTGAGAATCTGAATAGAGAAATTCCTAGTTTACAGTCAAAAATTTTGAGTGTTGAGAAGAATATTTACTCTTTGTCTGAAGCACACTCCTCCTTGATTAATAAAATGGCTGCTAAACATGAAACCATGGAAAGTACCTTTGCTTCCACTCATGCCATACAAGTTACTATTGATGAAAATGTTAGACTATTATCCCAACTTCATGCTAAGTGGGAAAGGGAAGCTAAAATTGATAGAAACAATAGTGTGTGCACCATCACTAGAATGGATAACACTAAACCACAAGAAGACCATATTCCTCCTCCTACAGTGCCTAAGCCTAAGGAGTCTACTGCTAGTGATGCTAAGTTTTATTTTGATATAGATGGTTGCAATATTTCTGAAGTGATTATGTTCCTGCAAAAACTTGCTAGAAGTCCTGGTGCTAGTGATATGCATGTTGCTTTCACTAAACACATTACAGATGCTATTGTTAAGATTAAGGAAGAGAAGTTAAAACACAAAGATTCTATTCCTAGGAAAGTAGAAGATAGTTAGGAACCCATTATTAATATGCAAGTGAATAACTTTGATCTCAAGGCTTCATGTGATCTTGGTTCTAGTGTCTCTATTATGCCTAGGAAGATTTATGAAATGCTTGATTTTCCACCTTTGGAAGATTGTTATTTGGATGTCCCACTTAATGATAATACTAAGAAGAAACTCATGGGAAGTATTAATGATATTCTTATTATGGTTAAAAATGCTTATGTCCCTATTGATTTCTATGTTTTGGATGTTGAATACAATGCTTCTTGTCCTATTACTTTGGGAAGACCTTTTCTTAGAACTGTTGGTGCCATCATTGATATGAAAGAAGGCATCATTAAATATCAATTTCCATTCAAAAAAGGTATTGAACACTTCCCTATGAGGAGAGAGAAGTTGCTTTTTGCTCCTCCTTTGAAAGCAAGGTTTGATGTTAATGCTTCCTCATTTGAAAATACTTAATTTCTTGCTTCGTGTGCCTAACTTAAACGCGTTAAAGACAAATACTTGTTGGGAGATAACCCAAGAGATTCCTTGAGTCTTGGAAGTTATTAATTCAGTAATGACCTCTCCTTATTCTTTTTGTTTGCTTTTTGTGCCAAGAATGACCTCTAATGAGAGGGAAGTAAGATTTGGGGAGTTGCTGTCCCGAAGCAAATTTATGTCCTCCACCATAAATATTTCTGAGGAGTCTCTGTAAGTCGGATTGAGTATAAATTTACGAATAAATCCCCTAATATGTTATATAACTTTAGTTAGTTCAACACTTTTCGATTTGAGCATCATAAGATTTTCGAAAAAATCGGTTTTTAACTGCTGGTCTATTTTGACAGATTTCTGCCATTATTTGCATTTGCTTCTTATTGATTTCTTTTTGAGTTCTCTTTTGGGGAATTGAGATTTTTGAAGGATTTGCTACAGTAGCTTGTGTTTTTTTTGAAAAGTTTTGTTGTTCCAAAGCTAAACCCAAAGGTCTATTATCTTGTGAATACAGTAATGTTGCTAATGAAGATTGTGTGAAGTTTTGTATGAAGGAAAAATTTCAGGTGTAGAGAAAGAATGATGTAATGAGATGAAGAATGGACAAAAGATCAAGCTTGGGGATGCCAACCCTGTGTCACCCTAAGAAATATCCAAGAGGTACAAGCATCAAAGCTTGGGGATGTCCAAGGCATCCCCTTCTTCATCAATAAAAAGCCCGGGTCTGTCTATACACTTTGTTTTTATTGTTTCATGCACTGATGTGTTGTTCTTGGAGCGTCTTAGTTTTTGTTTGGTTTGCTTAGTTTGTTTAGTTTGCTTGAATAAAGTAGTTTGGATCCCTGTTCTCGCTATGTTATTTCAAATAAGTTAATTGGTGTTGGAAGGAGTAGAAAATTCTTGCTTGAAAGTGCAAGAGGAGCTTGCATTGATTGTGACTTAGACTTTAGTATGACATGCTAGGTGTTGTTTTGACCTCATGCTTAGTGATTATTGCTATAGCATGTTTTGTTCCAATTGTTTGGGATTGCTTAGTGTGCCTTGAAGAAATTATGCGTTGTTTTAACATGCAAAAGCATAGTATTGTGGCATTCTCCTTTAATTCTTTGTTTGGGTTGACTTGGCACATGCTCACACCATGTTATGACTATGAAAAAGTGACCATATACTCTATGATCATTTAGTCCTTGACTTGTAGTACCACTCTATGCTTTGATTAGTAATGTTTTGTTGCTCTGCATTATTATGGCCATTATTGCTCTCTTAGTTGGTTGCTCCCAGTCTTTTGCTAGCCTCCACTTGTATGAGTAAGCTCTACTCATGCCTCCAACTCCCAAAAAACCAAGTTATTCCAAAGTGTCCACTATAAACTCATATGCATGGTGTGTTACACCATTCCAAGTATATTCTTGTTTTCAGCTATCTTCCAATTAAAAAGTATTTTGTTATGTGAAAACTTAGTAATTAAAGCCCTCACGAACTTGATGGCACACTTTATATTCTTTGCCCCTAATAAACTTGAAACATTGTGTCATCTATGTTGTATATGCTTGCACTTATACGTTGGAATTAGCAGAACCATGCTGTCATGGGGAACGTTTTCAACATTGCACTTGTACTTTGTACACAGTTGATATTATGCTCTTTTGTCTATGGATGTCACCGGTGTGAAATAGAGAGGGAGATTGTCTTTTGTGTTAGAGAAATGCCTGGGCTGCTAGCCTAAGCCATGCCTAATCATGGTGGAAACTTGCAGCATCACCATAATGAGCTATCTGTGAAGCATCCTCAATAAAAAGCTACGCACATAGTGAATAAAATGATTGCTGAGATGCTCATTGCCTGCTTGCCTTGTCATTTTGGTTATGGGATAGCTCATGTACCATGTGCAAGGGGTACCCCGTTGGCGGTTCTCTATGATACGCATGTACTTACTATGACAAGAACTTACAGGTGACTGAAGTTGAGTAGCATGAGGAATGGCCCTCGTATTCAAGGGACTTGAGATTGGCAACTTATACTTTGTCAAGCATATAATCCATAGTTTGTTCACTTTAACATTAATCACTTCAAGATGCTTATGATAGGGGCAATGAGGGCTGAAAGCTAACAAGTACCATAATTTTTGGAAGCTCTTTTTGAAACTTGAAATCCCTGCTTCCCTTTATGAAGATCCTTTCTTCCACTATTATGTTGAGTCTCCACCTTCTACTTTTAGGCACCATTAAGAGAGCATAGTTGCCATTCTATGTGCAGTGTCCCAAAACTTATTGATTGATGCATATTGTGATATTACTTGTTCTTGTGCTATTTGTATCTAGTCACTCTTATGAACTTTGAAGGTGTCCTATGCATCTATTTACCACTCTATGAGGGACAAGTTGTTTTCCACTATGCCATGTTTTCTGTATGTGAAACAAACAAATGTTTTTCAATGCATGTTATTCATGATCTTTGTTTGTAGCCTTTCATGTTGCATGCATAGTTATTATGTCTTATTGTTAGAACTCCATCTTCCATGCACATGTTTAGAGTTCTTTGATCCCAGATTTCAATGCTTGCAAATGGTTTGATCTTGGTTTTGATGGTGCATGTCACCTCAAAAATTATTCTTTTATCACTTACCTACTCGAGGATGAGCAGGAGTTAAGCTTGGGGATGCTTGATACATCGGAAACGTATCTATAATTTTTGATGCTCCATGCTTGTTTAGTATCTACTTTGCTTTGCTTTGTCTACACTTTGAGGTGTTTTTATATCTTTTCTAGAACTAACCTATTAACAAGTTGCCACAGTGCCAGTTGCTTGTTTTCTTCTGTTTTTGGTTCCAGAAAGGCAGAAAACCCTAGGCGCCTGGGCAGGGTGTGGCCCCCCTAGCGCCCCCTGCCTCGCCTCTTCGCCTATAAGAAGCCTCCGATATAGGAACCCTAGGCACCGGATCAAAACTCCATGAAACCTTCTATAGCCGTTGCCACCATCGTCCCTAGATCGGGGGGATTTGAAGCTCTTCTCGGCACCCTGCCGGGGGGGAGATCATCCTGGAGGCCTTCTTCTTCATCATGCCAGCCTCTGGTATGAAGCGTGAGTAGTTCCACCTTGGACTATGGGTCCATGTAGTAGCTAGATGGTTGTATCTCCTCATTGTGCTTTCATGTATAGATCTTGTGAGCTCCGTTCATGATCAAGATATAATCTATTTGTAATCATGCATGTTGTGTTTGCGGGGATCCAATGGATATTGAGATTACTATGTCATATTGATTAATGGTTTTGTCTATTTAATACTATCATGTGTGTGTTGTTTGTGATCTTGCATGCTCTCCGTTGTTAGTAGCTATCTTGGCCAAGTAGTTGCTAGTGACTCCAAGAGGGGGTATTTATGCTCAATAGTGGGTTCATGCCTCTAGTTTCCAAGGGAAGTGACAGAAATCTCTTCGGTTGTAGATGTGTTATTGCCACTAGGGAGAAAACAACGGTCTCTTCTGCATGGAACAAGTGGATTGTTTACCTTACACACTTTGCTTAAAGCAGTTGTCTATTGCTTGAAACTTAATACTGGAGAGGGTTTGGATGATAACCTGAAGGTGGACTTCTAGTCATAGATGCAGTTGGATGGCGATCTATGTATACTGTTGTATTGCCCAATCAAATCTCATAGGATCTTTTTGTCTGGTATTGCATTGTTATGCCTTGCTTAGTTTCTGTTAATTGCCCTGCTATAATTTGTTTACCCTTCATGCCATGTTGTTTATCCAAGGAGATCACCTCTAGTGAACTATGGGCCCCAGTCCAATATTTACCATTGATACATCCTCCACTGTTTACTTGCTACAAACCATTCATCACCTTCCACACCATACAGTTAATCCTTTGTTACAACAACCGGTGAGATTGACAACCTCACTGTTCGTTGGGGGCAAAGTCTTGAGTTTGTGTTGTGCAGGTTTCCATGTTGCTTGCAACACTTGTGTGACGTTTCCTTCCTCCTACTGGTTCGATAACCTCGGTTTCTTATAGAGGTAAGACTTGCTGTTGTGCTTCATCACACCTTGCTCTTGGGGTTTCCCGATGAAGCGCACCTACATCTACTAGGCGCATCAACAAGTTCTCTAGCGCCGTTGTCGGGGAACGAAGAAGAAGAAACTCCCGCGTCAACACCGGGCTCCATCAATATCCAGGATACCATCTGACACTCTAAATCACCATTTGATTGCATCGTCTATTATCTCGACGAAACCTAGTGACACCAAAGCCCAAGTGTGGGACCCTACAAGATCGAGAACATACATACATGATCGAGACACCTCTCGATAAATAACCAGTAGTGGGACCAGAGATGTCCATATATTGGTTCCTTCACACTCAAGAAGTTATTTTATCGGCTGAACCACGATTTTGAGGATTCAACTAATCTGGTATTCGATTCCCTCTGTCTCGAGATATATTTTTTGCCCAATCTTGTTAACGAAAATTTATCTTTACTCGTTCCGTGGTATAGGATCCCCGTGACTAAATAAGTTTCACATGCTTGCAAGATTTAGGATGTTACACTACTGAGAGGGCCCATATATATATATATATATATCTCCATCACTTGAGAAACAAATCTGAGTCTTGATTCATGCAACTCAACAAACACCATTAGAGATACCTGAAAGCCATCTGTATAATCACCCAATTACGAAGTGTTGTTTGATGTACACAAAGTATTTCTCTAGTACTAGGGAGTAACACAATCTCATGGTCTAAGGAAATAATACTTTACATATATGATGCGCTCAGATCACTTTAGAGCTTAGTTGGGAGACCCCAAGAGGAAGGTGTGATGAGCACAACAACAAGTTTTCCCTCAGTAGGAAACCATGGTTATCGAACCAGTAGGAGGAAGAAAACAAATCAAAGGTGTTGCTAGCAACTTGGAAACCTGCACAACACAAACTCAAGACTTTGCCCCAACGAACAGTGAACTTGTCAATCTCATCGGTTTGCTGAAAACAAAGGGTTAACTGTATGGTGTGGAAGGTAATAGTGGTTTGCAGAAAGGTAAACAGTAACAGTGGAAGATGTATCAATGGTAAAGATTGGACCGGGGTCCATAGTTCACTAGAGGTGTTCTCCTTAAGATAACCAAACATGGCATATTGGGTAAACAAATTACAGCAGGGCAATTGACGGGACTGAGCAAGGAATAACAATGCAATACTAGACATTCATGATCCTATGAGATTCGATTGGGTAATAAAACAAGATACATAGACCGCCATCGAACTGCATCTATGACTAGTAATCCACCTTTAGGTTATCATCTGAACCCCCTCTAGTATTAAGTTGCAAGCAAGGGATAACTACTTTAAGCAAGGTGTGTAAGGTAAACAATCCACTTGTTCCATGAACAAGAGACCTTTTTTCTCCCTGGTAGCAACAACACATCTACAACCTTAGAGATTTCTGTCACTGTCACATCCCAAGATTTTGGAAATTGGGACTAGAATTTTTTTGCATTTGCATGACATTCATGAGCATTGCATTGCATATTTGCATCAAGAAAAATCCCTAAATAGAAATAAAGGACTAAAACCCTAAATAGTATATGCCACTTTGTTCCTAAAGGGAATTAAATTGGCTTTATAAAAACCCACTGTTGCTAAGGCAACGATTATTGCTAAATTATAGCCTAAAAAGATCCAATGAATATTACAAAATTTTAGAAACAAAATTGCGCTCATTTGGAGCTATTATGAAAAAGTTATGGAATAAATACAAACAAATAAGGATATAAATAAAATGAAATATACAAGGATTTATAAATCCACTACTTGCAAGCTAGTAAAAAGGTTACAAATATGATCCTATAATAATCTACTGAATTTTAGAAAAATTTAGAAACAAGAATCATATTATTTAGAGTTTGTATGCAAAAGATATAGATGAAATACCACAATATAGAAAAAGAAAAGAAATAAAAACTAAATGGGCCGGCCAAGCCAGCCGGCGGCCCAGCTACCAGACCGAACCAGCCAGCCATGCATAAAGGAAGAAGGATCGATGTCTAATCTAGGGTTAGGCGACTCGGCGGCGACTCTCTTCATCGAGGCTTTCCAGTCCCGATCTCCACCGCGATCGCCATCTCCGCTCGTTCGGGCTGATAAAGGGGTTGCCGTGTGCAACTGTCCGGCCTTGGCGAGTGGGCGGAGGCCTTCTCGTGGGTGGATCTGATCGGTTTTGTTGAGCAAAGCGATGGCGGCGGGGTCGTCTGGGATGAAGAACGTGGGAAGCGGCGCTGATGTGGAAGATCTGCTCAGCAAGCTGAAGCTGAGCGATGTGGAGCAAGAAGGTGTGTTTCTAGCTAAGGAGGAGAGAGGCAGCTTGTCGGAGGTGAAGTGGATGAGTGTGGCAAAGGTCCTAACTGTTAAGGGTTTCAGCGACGAATCTCTGAGAAGGACCATGTTGGTGGCATGGAACCCTGCTCGGGAGGTCACGGTTTGGACGATCGATAAGAATATGTACGTGGTTCAGGCTTTCTGTCTGGGGGATTGGGAACGTATTATGGAGGATGGACCATGGTTGTTTCGTGACTGCGCGGTGATGATGGAGAAGTTTGATGGCTCTACAACTTTTCCTCCAGTGATTCCAAGCATGGTGCAGGCCTGGATCCAAATACACAAGATACCACCTCTGTATCATACTGAATCAATGGTGAAGCAGCTAGCAAGCAAGGTGGGAGAGGTGGTGAGGGTGGAGATGAAGGCAATTTCGTCTGTGAGAGGCGAATTCCACCGGGCAAGGGTTAATTTATGTGCGAGCAGGCCGCTGATGAGAGTTGTAACCCTTTCACCAGAAGGATGCAAGAGCATGATGTTGCAGGTTAAGTATGAAAAAGGTCCAAAGTTCCATGCGCATTGCGGTCTGATGGGGCATGTGGAGCTGGAGTGTGGGACTGGAGAATTCTCGGATGATGAGTTACACTACGGGGACTGGATGCTGGCACCAATGGAGACATGGCACCCTGAGACACCTAGGGTGCGGGAGGGGGCAATGGAGGGGACCGGGAAAGTGCGAGTAGAGGTCGGGGCATGGATGAACGTGGTGGGCGGACTGGCGGCCGCTCTGGTCGTATGGCGAATGGTGGACGCGTCTATATGGGTGCCCGGGGAGGCGGACGTGAGGGCGTATGGAAGGAGAAGGAAGCTCAGGACATGATGCAAAGTGGCTCCCGAAAGAGAACTTCTGGGGATGCTGGGCTGATGGGAGACAGTGAAAGGGAGATTGCTGACACGGCCACCAGCCCTCTGAAACCTGGTAGCGTGATTCAGCAAACCAAGGAGAAGCCAAAAGCGCAGAAGCAGTTAATGCTGGAACATGTACCTGTAGATGAGGCGATGGCAGATAAGGTTCCACCACCCCCACCAGCTTATGTTCCGCCAAAGGAGCTGAAAAAACAGAAAAGGTGTGAGGGTCGGATAGTTGGCAACAAAAATCTGATTGGGAAAGAGGCGTGCTCCCCCGAGGAGTGCCGCCAGCAACAATGAGTTGTGTAAGCTGGAACAGTCGTGGCTTGGGCAATGCGGCGACTGTGAAGGAGCTTCATGATTTTGCGATGACTCATGCCCCTACCGTTCTTTGTGTACTTGAGACTCAGGTAGACAGAGGTCGGGTTGAAGGTCTTAGACGTACGCTAGGATATGATAAGGCGTTTGCTGTAAGCAGTGTGGGCCGGAAAGGCGGAATTGGTATTTTTTGGAATAATGAAATAAATGTCACAATTTTACCGTAGTTCACAGTATCACATTGATGCTATTATTGCTGAAAGTGGGCAGGATCCTTGGAGGCTCACGTGTGTTTACGGGGAAGCAAAAACTCACCTACGTTTTAAGACGTGGGATATGCTCAAATACATTAAGTCATCATGCTCTTATCCATGGATGTGCATCGGTGACTTTAACGAGGTTTTACATCAATCAGAACATGAAGGAGTACGAGAGCGTAGTCATGCGCAAATATCTTGGTTCCGTGAGATGGTGGACGTGTGTGGACTGCAGGACCTTGGTTATATAGGCCACAGGTGGACGTACGAGAAGCGCATTGCTGGTGGCTCTTACTGTCGGGTTCGGCTAGATAGAGCCCTGGCTACTGCCGAATGGAGCTCACGGTTTCCCCTTGCAACGGTAGAGAATCTGACTGCCTCGGCCTTGGATCATGGGCCCATTCTTCTCCGATGGGTGGCGCCGGAAAGGCGGACGGGGAAACAACATGAGGACAGACGGTTCAGGTATGAACTCATGTGGGAATCACACAGCGATTTCAAACCAATGATGTTGAAGACGTGGCAAGCTGAAGGTGCGGCGACTACGCTTCAAGCTTTTCAACAGAAGTTGGCTTGTGTGTCTAGGCACATGCAAGAATGGGACCGAGATACATTCGGCCAGGTTGGACAGGAGCTTCGGCAGCTCAAGGCGGAGTTGGAGAGGTTGCAAGCTGTACCAACAAGGACTGGACCAACTCATGCTGAAATTAAAATAAATGACCGCATTGTGGAACTTAATCATAGGGAGGAGATAATGTGGCAGCAGAGGTCCAGGGTCCAGTGGCTGCATGCGGGTGACAAGAACACTCAGTTCTTTCACATGCGAGCAAGCCTATGAAAGAAGAAAAATATGACCAGGAAACTGAATAAACCGGATGGGACATTAGAGGAGGACGATTATGAGATGGGGAGGATGACAACTAGTTTCTACAAATCTCTATACCGATCGGAAGGAACAAACAACATGGAAGCAGTCATGGAGACAGTCCCTGTAAAGGTGACTTCCGAGATGAACTATGGGCTTCTAAAGCCTTTTGAGGAGAAAGAAGTGAAGGAAGCTCTTTTTCAGACGTTTCCGACAAAAGCTCCGGGCCCAGACGGTTTCCCCGCACATTTCTTTCAGAGGCATTGGGATGTGTGCGGGAGCGAGGTGACCTCGGTGGTGCTGTGGATATTGAGGGGAGAGGATGATCCGAAAGCAATAAATAATACTTTCATTGTTCTCATTCCTAAAGTCGCAAGTCTGGATGAGCTCGGACAATTCCGTCCCATAAGTCTGTGCAATGTGCTATACAAGATTGCATCGAAGCTTCTAGAGAACAGACTTAAGGTGATTTTGCCAGAGATTATCTCAAAGGAGCAGTCGGCGTTTGTTCCAGGACGTCTAATTACTGATAATATTATTTCTGCCTTTGAGTGTCTGCATTTTATGAAGCGCAAGCGAGCAAAGGCGCTTAGGTGCTGCGCTTTGAAACTGGATATGAGGAAGGCTTACGACCGGGTGGAGTGGGACTATCTTCGTTCTATTATGCTCCGGTTGGGCTTTCATCGCTTATGGGTGGAGATGGTTATGCGCTTGGTCACAACTGTCTCGTTCTCAGTTCTTTTTAATGGAGGCAACCTCGAGAGTTTTATACCGTCGAGGGGTATTCGTTAGGGGGATCCTATCTCCCCTTATATCTTTCTGTTGGCAGCGGAGGGCCTTTCGTGCCTGTTAAAATCAAGAATTCAGTCATCAAGCTTAAGCGGCATTAAAGTGGCTCCATCGGCCCCGATGGTGAGTCACTTACTCTTTGCAGATGACAGCCTGCTGTTTTTCAGAGCGGATAGAGGGAGTGCTTTGGAGGTGCAAGAAGTTCTAGGGATGTATTGTAAAGCGTCCGGGCAGCGAATAAACATGGAGAAATCTTCTATTCATTTCGCAAAAGGCTGTCAGGAAAATGTCAGGCATGAGATAATGGGCATTTTAATGTCCATAATGAAAGTCTGAACGAGAAATACTTGGGTATGCCTTCAGATGTTGGTTCCTCAATAAATGGTGCTTTTAAGTACCTCAGGGATAGAGTCTGGAAGAGAGTCCAAGGATGGCTGGAGATGTTGTTGTCAGCTGCTGGGAAAGAGGTACTGATCAAGTCTGTTGCTCAAGCAATACCTACTTTCTCTATGTCTTGTTTCAGATTACCACCGGGCCTCTGTCATCATATTAATAGCCTATTGAGGAACTTCTGGTGGGGCAGCAAAGAATGCAAACGGAGGGCATGTTGGGTGGCTTGGGAGGAAATGACAAAACCAAAGTCGATGGGAGGACTTGGGTTCAGGGATATTGAGCTGTTCAATTTATCCCTCCTAGCTCGGCAAGCATGGAGGTTGCTACAGGAACCTGACTCTTTGAGTGCGCGTATTCTCAAGGCAGTGTACTTTCCTAATGGAGATTTTTTGGAAGCGGAGGTGGGCACGTCGCCATCACGAATATGGAGATCGATCCTGGATGGAAGAGATGTGCTAAAGAAGGGCCTGATAAGGAGAATAGGAACAGGGGAGAGGACGCACATATGGAATACTAATTGGCTCCTGAGAGATGGTCTGTTACGACACGTGGCGTGCATTCTTGAGGATCCGCCAGAGTTAATAAGTGATCTCATTGATCCTCTTACCACGGCGTGGAACATGGAGAAGGTGAGGAATTCTTTCTTGCCGATGGATGCGGAGGTGATTATGGGCATTCCGCTTAGCTCTCGTAGACAAGCATTCTTCTGGGCGTGGCATTATGATAGGCAGGGAGTGTTCTCAGTCCGATCGGCTTACCGGATGCTAGTTCATACGAGAGAGACAAGAACGACGTGGCTTGATGGTGATGCTGCGACATCCAATCAACGTCAGGAAGAGTGGAGCTAGACATCTTTATGGAAGGTACAAGTGCCATCAAAAGTACGGGTCTTCTTGTGGAGACTTGCTCGTCAGTCCCTTCCGACAGGTGATGTTGCTCACCACAGAAGCATGGCGAAGCATAGCTTTTCCATGGTCTGCGGGGAGCCCGACTCGTGGAGGCATTCTCTGCTTCAGTGTCATATGGCGAGAAGCGTGTGGGCGTTATCACCTGAAGAATTATATGATTTCGTTCAAAATCTTCAGGAACCCCATGCGAAAGCTTGGTTGTCTTCGGTTATCAGTTCCTTGTCGCACGAGGAGGTAACCAGAGTGGTGGTGACTTTGTGGGCTCTATGGCATGCACAAAGGAAAATCATTCATGAAGGACAGTATCAGAGCCCCCTATCTATGCATAGTTTTGTGGAACGATTCATTGCTGAGTTGAAGCTACAGATACCAGCGTCAGGTGATGAGAAGGAGAAACCATCCCCCATGCCTAGATGGATTCCTCCCCCAGCGGAGTGGACCAAGGTAAATGTGGATGTCGCTTTGTTGAAGAATTCGCCGATCGATTCATGTGCAGCGGTGGCGAGGGGACCGACAGGTGATTTCTAGGAGCCTCGGTGGTGGTGATGTTGGGGTTCACGGACCCGGAGACGCTCGAGGCTATGGCCTGTAGAGAGGGCTTGGCATTGGCGTCTGACCTCTTGATACAGCGAGTCAGAGTGTCCACTAACTGCATCAATGTAGTCCGAAGCATTCAGGGTGGTGGTATGGGCAGCTATGGCCATATTGTTAAGGAGCTCAAAGCTCGAAGTTCTAAGTTCCAGAGGGTGGAGTTTGTCCATGAAGGTACATCATCCAATGTAGATGCACATTGTCTAGCTAGGAGTTCGTTGTACCTAGCAGAAGGTATACATGTTTAGTTTCAGTTTCCACCGGAAGGTGTTTGTAAGAACTATGAGATTATTTGAATAAAGGAGGGTGGAGTTTGCTCCAAAAAAAGGAAGAAGGATCGATCCGTGGGTGCTTTAAAAAGCGTGCAAAAATCAGTTTTCTAAACCTATCTCTATTTAAACACTTGTATCTTTTAATCTACAACTCCGAATCAACTTCCGTTTGTTTCTACTTGTTCTCTATTCAAAGTCCTATCTTTCCACCATCCTAAACCTCCATATAAACCCATGGAGACACAACTGTATGAGTTTTCCTTCTCGAAATCCCGAATCTACACATGCCCGAATCTTATTTCGTTTATTCACCCATTTAGACTTCGTCGTTTGCCTTCAGCCAAAACATAAAAGTTGTAGATATCGTCGAAATCTTTCAATCCCGGCAAACCTCACCTTTTTTCATCCACCACAGCCGGAGAATTTCGCACCGCAATATTTCAGATATGACGGTGTAAATCCAAGATCTACTTGCGCTCATTTCTTCAAATCCAAATTCCTTTGGTGGGAAGGTAGGACTAATGATTCCTCACAACTTTCATGTTGTAAGTTTTTCAATTTTACCTACGGATTTGTCTCTCTAACACAGATCTATTTCTTATCTATTCTGAGTCAAAATTGGGTCAATCTCTTCTCCTAGCCACTAGATCTCATCCCAACGGCCAGGATTAGATCAATTTCACGAAGGGGTAAGAGCCAACCAGATTTCACCACGTATCAACGCCAGTTCATCCCCGCATCCCAGTCAGCATAGAATATTCCCTGTAGATTTGAAATTGAATTTAATTTGCAGAAAATTGTGTAAACTTGCAAAAATCATATAAAAAGATTTGTAGATCCAAAAAATAGCAAATAATATATCAATGGATTCAGAAAAACATGTATAATATTAATATGGCATTAGATCCAACCTTTATAGTATTAGTTTACTGTAGTAATTTAATTAGTTTTAATGGTATTTTAGGTTAATAAATTTATAGGAAATTATCTGTAACTCTGAAAAATATGAACAATAGGTCGAAATAAAGCTAATCTAAAGTACAATAATAATATCAGATTAGATCTAATCTTTACAGTACATATTTACTGTAATGATTTAATTAGTTGTAATGGCTTTAGAAATCATTAAATTCATTGTAAATTATTTGCATATCACAAAAATATAAATAATATACCGATGGAAAGCTGGTTCCATGTAGATCATCAATATGAAAATGGTTCAGGAAAATACTATAAGGTTTCACCGTAATTAAATAAATAGATTAATGGATTACTTAGAGTATTAAAATCATAGTAATTCGAGTACTGCTCAGAAAATTACAAATAATATGTCCCTAGAATCACAATTCCGTGCAGATTACAGATATAATTTTAGTTTGATTTTTAGGCAACAGGAACTATATAAATGATTTAAACTCAATTACACACTATTTAAATCATAAGAAAATATCTATAAGTCCGATTGGGGTGAATTCAATGCCTACTGGTTCGTATTAATGCCCTCTATCCATTACACTTCAGATACAAATTTAATTATGTAGTTCGAATAGGCGTTACAACAGAACTATTAAAACCCTTATATTGGCAAGTAATTATTAATAACAAATACTCCATTGCATTAATTGATCTCTTGCATGCATCATATACTTCAGTAATGTTTAGAGAACAAAAAAAACAACCATTGTGACTTATTAAATTGTCATGCATGCATTTTTTGCATTTGTTTGATCTCTATGTGCTATTGTTTATGTTGTATGCAATTGTTTGCTCGATAGATTGCGAGGAGTGCAACGTGTGTGATTGCAACGAGTGTTTGAACGACTTCACCAACTACCAAGGCAAGTAGATGCTAATTGTTCATGATTATTATCCTACTATTTTTAATGCATTGTCGTGTATTTTGTAGATGCATGTGTAGGAAAGTACTATCGCTATGTTATGTCCTATTATGTGGTAGGGATCTCTTGTAAATGAGCCACCGTTGGTAGATGTGCTTAGCCGTGCTATATGAACGAGGACTGGGTTACATCACTTGAAAGTTGTTTCTAAAGTATTGTTTGTGAAAACTAAAAATAACTTAATCAATGAATCTCCTGGGTGTGATGGGATTGATATTTTTTGGTGGTATCATTGCCGAAAGGCACCCAGGTATCAAAAAAAATGATTGGCTTCTTTATTTGGTAGCTTACGTGTACAACCATGTGCAAATAATGAAATGGACGGTTGGTTGGACTCAGTAGGTTGTGGTAACTCGAACCCACGTATCTAGAGATGTAGAATTTTGGTAGGTTGGTACGGTGCGTGTCGGGTTTGTGGAGCTACTTTACGAATGGTCCCTTCTTGGACTTCTCCCTATCATCACCCAATATGAGAGTGATGGTACGAGCTGGGCTGGCCAAGTCACATGGGTAAAGTGTACTAACCCCTGCAGGGTGTATAAACTAATCGATTAGCCGTGTCCCCGGTTATGGACATTTGAGTTGCTTGATATTGAGTTCATGACATGTTTCTCGCTCATTCTAATTTCTTAATTGCTTTAATGTTGATGGGTTAACTTAATTGGGATCTTTTCAAAGAAAATAAAAAACTGATTATGAAAGTAGGACAAAGGTATTTGCAAATGCAAGCTAACCACAGCTCCACTGGCCAAATATGCATGTATATGCTAGTTCTATTGTCTCCTTTAATAGATCTACTTGCCATACATTCCATGTATTGACCCTTCGGGGCTGATACATTTTATGTTGCAGGTTATGTTTCCGATTCTGAGTGATCGATTAGGCCACGATACTCCACTCAACATTTGTTCGCTTGTGGGCAATTGAAGATGGATTCTACTGTATATTTAAGCATTCGTATGTTACTTGATATTGAGCTAAGCATTATTGTAATAATTGCAAATTTTGGATCAATTCGTTAATTATGATGCACTGATAATTTTTTTGGTATTCATCTGTATTGTGTGTGCCAGTGAACCGATCCAGGGATTGGCACTATACACATGAACTCAGCCTTATCAGGCGAGGGTGTTACAGTCACTTCCCTTAGATTAAATAGAGGCATGAACCCACTAACGAGCATAAATGCCCCCTCTTGGATTCACTACCATCTACTTGGCCAACATAGCTACTAGAAAACAGAGAGCATGCAAGATCACAAACAACACAGACATGATAGAATCAATAAGACAAAACCATTAATCAATCTGACATAGTAATCTCAATATCCATCGGATGCCCGCAAACACAACATGCATGATTACAAATTAATGATCTTGATCATGAACGGAGCTCACAAGATCTAAACATGGTAGCACAAAGGATGAGATACAACCATCTAGCTACTACATAGACCCGTAGTCCAAGATGGAACTACTCACACTTCATACCAGAGGCTGGCATGATGAAGAAGAAGGCCTCCGGGATGATCTCCCCTCCGGCAGGGTGCCGAGAAGAGCTTCAGATCCCCCCGATCTAGGGACGATGGTGGAGGCGGCTACAGATGGTTTCGTGGAATATTGATCGGGTGTTTAGGGTTTTGGTATCGGGGGGTCTTTATAGGCGAAGAGGCGAGGCAGGGGGTAGCCAGGGCGGCCGCACCCCCCAGACACGGGCTAGGGTTAGCCTCGCGACCAGGGGTGTGGCCCCCAGGTGGCTCCCCTCCGTCTCGTATTCTGGCTTCGTGTTCCCCACGGTAAAATATTGACTTTGGCTTTTGTCTCGTCCAATTCCGAGAATATTGATTTTCTGCCTTTTCTGGAACCAAAAACAGAAGAAAACAGGCATCTGGCACTGTGGCATTTTGTTAATAGGTTAGTCCAGAAAAACATATAAAAACACCTCAAAGTGTCGACAAAGCAAAGCAAAGTAGATACTAAACAAGCATGGAACATCAAAAAATATAGATACGTTTTCAACGTATCAAGCATCCCCAAGCTTAACTCATGCTCGTCCTCGAGTAGGTAAGTGATAAATAGAATAATTGTTGAGGTGACATGCACCATCAAAATCAAGATCAAACCATTTGCAAGCAATGAAACCTGGGATCAAGGAACTCTAAACATGAGCATGAAAGATGGAGTTCTAACAGTAAGACAAAGTAAATATGCATGCAACATGAAAGGTTATAAACAAAGATCATAAATAACATGCATTGAAAAACGTTTGTTTGTTTCACATACAAAAAACATAGCATAGTGGCATTCAACTTGTCCCTCATGGAGTAGCAAATAGATGCATAGGACACCTTCAAAGTTCATAAGAGTGACTAGATACCAATAGCACAAGAACAAGTAATATCAACAATATGCATCAATCAATAAGTTTTGGGACAATGCACATAGAACTAAGAATGGTAACTATGCTATCTTAATTGGTGCCTAAGGATAGAAGGTGGAGACTCAATACAATAGTGGAGGAAAGGCCATTCATAAAGGGAAGCAGGGATTTCAAGTTTCAAAAAGAGCTTCCAAAAATTATGGTACTTGTTAGCTTTCAGCTCTCATTGCCCCTTGATACGTTGAAAACGTATCTATAATATTTGATGTTTCATGCTTATTTAGTATCTACTTTGCTTTGTTTTTCTACACTTTGAGGTATTTTTATACACTTTCTGGAACTAACCTATTGACAAGATGCCATAGTGCCAGTTGTCTGTTTCTGCTGTTTTTGGTTTCAGAAAGCTAAAAAATGAATATTCTCGAAATTGGACGGGACAAAAGCCAAAGTTCATATTTCCCCGAAGCAACACGGAACCACGAAGGAGAGGTGGAGGAGGACACCAGGGTGGTCACACCCCCTAGGTGCGGGTCCCACCCTGGTGTGGACCCCCTGGCCCTCCACCGACCTTGCCTCCTTCGCCTATAAGAAGCCCCTGGCTCACAAACCCTAAACAATCGACCAAAAAGCCACAAAACATTCTGCAGCGCTGCCGCCACCGAAGGGGAGATTCAGGGGACAGAAAGTCTCTGTTCCGGCACCCTGCCGGGACAGGGAATTGCCCCCGGAGCCATCTCCATTGATCTCCATCGCCATCTTCATCACCATTGCTGATTCCCATGATGAGGAGGGAGTAGTTCTTCCTCGAGACTAAGGGCTCTACCGGTATCTATGTGTTCATCTCTCTCTATGCATGATCTTGTTGTGATCATGAGCTTTGTAATCAAGTATATCTGCTTTGCTACTCAAGTGCTTAAATAGATCTCTGCTCTCCCCATGTGTGTGAAAGTGACAACGTGCACGCCATGGTGGCACTTAGGCTAGAGTCTACATAAATACTCATTGTGCTTTAATAGATCTATGCTTTTCCCCATGTGTGTGAAAGTGACAGCATGCACGCCGTGTGTGGCACTTAAGCTAGATTACATATATATTCATGCGTTATATTTTGAGTTGGATGTCTTTATGAAATTGTGGTGTTTGTTGGAACCATCTAGCACTCAAGGTGACAGTGTGGGGTTATCTAGATTGGGAAAGGCGGGCTTTGATGTGTGCTTTTGTAGGCCTACCATGGATTAGAGTGTTTAATCGGAGAGTAGTTAAGAGTAGTATCATGAAGAGAGGATATTTATATGAGAGAGTGTTCACTAGTGAAAGTATGATCCCTAGGCCTTATTTCTAAACACTGAAACACCGTTTGCATCTAGATCTGGTGCATGTTTGCTTGCTTCCATCTTTATTTCAGTTTGCCTTTAGTTTCTCCCACGTCAACAACAAGTAATAAGCTCTTTTCTGGCACCGTTATCACCTGTATTGCACTATCTCTTCGCCAAACTAGTGCACCTATACACCTGACAAGTGTATTGGATGTGTTGGGGACATAAGAGACTTCTTGTATCTTGATTGCAGGGTTGCTTGAGAGGGAATACCTTTTACCACTTCCTCCCTGAGTTCGATTAACCTTGGGTAATCCACTTAACGGAAACTTGCTCCTGTTCTACAAACCTCTCCACTTGGAGGCCCAACAACTGTCTACAAGAATAGAAGTGCGTAGACATCAAGCTATTTTCTAGCGCCGTTTCCGGGGAGGAAAGGTAAAAGGCACTCACACGCGTTACCCCACGGCAACAGCAAGCCAGAAATCTATTTTTTGGCGCCGTTGCCGGGGAGGTAAGGTAAAAGGTACTCACATCCTCTTGGTGTGTGAGTGCTCGAAGTTATTTCCTTTAGATTCTGCAATTTTTCTTTTTGTTTCTTGTTTTAACTAGTTAGGCTTAATGGAAAACAACAAAAAATAGAGAGCTTTATACTATTTATCTTGAGTTAGGACATGAAGTGTTTGAAGAGAAAATTAAAAAACCTATGGAGCTTTATTTGCATGCTAATAGCAATGTTATTAGTATGAATTCTTTGAACACCATTATTGCTAATGCTATGGAAACGTCTAAGCTTGGGGAATCTAGTTTTTATGAAAATGATCCTTTAGTTCCCTGGCTTTGGAAGATAGCTATTCTATTGCTTATGATGATACCAAACCTCCAATATATGATGATTACAATGATGAATATGATATTTTCAGTCCACCTACTATTGAGGAGAAAATTAATTGTGATTACAATATGCCTCCTATATTTTATGACTATGGTGATGAGAATAATGATGATAGCTATTTTGTTGAATTTGCTCCCACCACAAATAATAAGAATGACTATGCTTATGTGGAGAGTAATAATCATTTTATGCATGTGGCTCATGATAAGAATTTTTTAGGTGATAGTTATATTGTTAATTTTATTCATGATGCTACTGAAAGTTATTATGAGAGAGGGAAACATGGTTTTATGCATCTCAATAATATTAAGTTTCCCCTCTTTATGTTGAAAGTCTTGAAGTTGCACTTGTTTTGCTTTCCTATGCTTGTTGCTTTGTGCTTTCATGACTTATTTATTTACAAAATTCCTATGCATAGGAAATGGGTTAGACTTAAATGTGTTTTGAATTTACTTTTTGATGCTCCCTTTTACTTCAATTCATATTTCTTATGTGAGCATCTTCTCAAACTATCAAGCCTAACTTAAAGGCGTTAAATAAAAGTACTTCTTGGGAGATAACCCAATAGTTTTCTTGAGTCTTGGAGCTTCTATAATAACCTATCCTTATCCTTTGTGTTTGCTTTTTGTGCCAAGAATGACCTCTAATGAGAGGAAGTAAGATTTGGGGAGTTGTTGTCCCAAAACAGATTTTTGTGCTCCACCGTAAAAAATCGTGAGGAATCTCTGTAATTCATATTGAGCTGATAATTTACGAATAAATACCCCAGTATGTTAGCTAACTTTATTTAGTTCAACACTTTTTGATTTGAGCAACAGATGATCTCCGAAAAAATCGATTTCTACCTGCTGGTCTGTTTTGACAGATTTCTGCCATTATTTGCATTTGCTTCTTATTGATTCCTTTTTGGGTTCTTTTTGGGAAATTGAGATTTTTGAGGGAATTGCTACAGTAGCTTGTGTTTTTAGTGAAATTTTTTATGTTATAAAGCTAAACCCAAAGGTTTATTATCTTTTGAATGCACTAATGTTGCTAATGAAGATTGTGTGAAGTTTTGTATGAAGGAAAATTTTCAGGTGTAGAGAAAGAATGATGTAATGAGATGAAGAATGGACAAAAGCTCAAGCTTTGGGATGCCACCCTGATGTCACCCCAAGAAATATTCAAGAGATACAAGCGTCAAAGCTTGGGGATGTCCAAGGCATCCCCTTCTTCATCAATAAAAAGCTCAGGTCTTTCTAGACACTTCATTTTTATTGTTTCATGCACTGTTGTGTTGTTCTTGGAGCATCTTAGTTTTAATTTTTGGTTTTCGTTTGCTTAGTTTGCTTGAATAATTTGTTTGTATTACAACACACTTCTTTTGGAGAGAGACACACTCTGTTTTCATTGCCTAGAACACTTTAGTTTTCATTCTTATTGTTTTGTGAGTGTTCTCTTTTGCTAGCACTGTGTTTAGCTTTAGTTTTCTTATGCTTTCATCTTAGAACTTTTTAGTTCTTTTTTGTGGATTTGTAAGACAATCTCACTGATTTTTATTGATTATTATCTCTGTGAGTTGTTTCAAATAAGTTTATTGGTGTTGGAAAAGAGTAGAAAGTTTCATGCTTATAGTGGTACAAAAGGGAGCTTGCTTTAACTGTGTCTTAGACTTTATCATGTCATGCTAGATGTTGTTTTGACCTTATGCTTAGTGATTATTGTTATAGCATGACTTGTTCCAAACAATTGAGATTGCTTAATGTGCCTTGGAAAAATCATGTGTTGTTTTAGCATACAAAAGCATAGTATTGTGGTATTCTCCTTTGATGCTTTGTTTGGGTTGACTTGGCACATGCTCACACCATGTTATGACTATGAACAAGTCACCATAGCCTCTATGATAATATAGTCCTTGACTTGTAGTACCACTTTATTCTTTGATTACTAATGTTTTGTCGCTTTGCATGATTATGGCCATTATTGCTCTCTTAGTTGGTCGCTCCCAGTCTTTTGCTAGCCTCCACTTGTATGAGTAAGCTCTACTCAAGCTTCCAACTCCCAAGAAACCAAGTTATTCCAAAGTGTCCACTATAAATTCCTATGCATGGTGTGTTATAGCATTCCAAGTATATTCTTGTTTTCATCTATCTTCCAATTAAAAAGTATTTTGTTATGTGAAAACTTAGTGATTAAATCTCTCACGAACTTGATGGCACACTTTATATTTCTTGCCCCTAATAAACTTGAACCATTGTGTCATCTATGTTGTAAATGCTTGGACTTGTACATTGGAATTAGCAGAACCATGTTGTCATGGGGAACGCTTTCAACATTGCACTTGTACTTTGTACACAATTGATATCATGCTCTTTTGTATATGGATGTCATCGGTGAGAAATGAAAGGGGAGCTTATAAGTCCATGGAGTTATGTATGTGTGTTAGAGAAACGCCTGGGCCGCTAGCCTAAGCCATGCCTAATCATGGTGGAAACTTGCAGCATCACCATAGTGACATCTATGAAGCATTCTTCTTATAAAAAAAGAGATTGAGAAAAAGAGACATATGAGAAAATAGGAAAGCGAGAAAAAGCACCATATTCCCATGGTAAATAAGAAGAATGTTGAGATGCTCATTGTCTGCTTGCCTTGCCATTTTGGTTATGGGAAAGCTCATGTACCATGTGCAAGGGGTACCCCTTTGGCGGTTCTCTATGATACACATGTACTTACTATGACAAGAACTAGTAACTAAACTTGAGTAGCATGAGGAGCGGCCCTCGTATTCAAGGGCCATGAGATTGCCAACTTATACTTTTTCAAGCATATACTCCATAGTTTGTTCACTTTAACCTAAATCACTTCAAGATGCTTATGATAGGGGCAATGAGAGCTGAAAGCTAACAAGTACCATAATTTTTGGAAGCTTTTTATGAAACTTGAAATCCCTCCTTCACTTTTATGAAGGGCCTTTCTTCCACTATTATATTGAGTCTCCACCTTATATCCTTAGGCACCAATTAAGAGAGCATAGTTTTCATTCTTAGTTCTATGTGCATTGTCCCAAAACTTATTGAATGATTTATAATGTTGATATTGCATGTTCTTGAACTATTTGTATCTAGTCACCCTTATGAACTTTGAAGGTGTCCTATGCATTTATGTTTGCTACTCCATGAGGGACAAGCTGAATGCCACTATGCTATGTTTTATATATGTGAAACAAACAAACGTCTTTTAGTGCATTGTTATTCATGATCTTTGTTTGTATCCTTTCATGTTGCATGCATAGTTACTTTGTCTTATTGTTAGAACTTCATCTTTCATGCACATGTTTAGAGTTCTTTGATCCAAGCTTTCAATGCTTGCAAATGCTTTGATCTTGATTTTCATGATGCATGTCACCTCAAAAGTTATTTTTTTATCACTTACCTATTCGAGGACGATCAGGAGTTAAGCTTGGGGATGCTTGATACGTTGAAAACGTATCTATAATTTTTGATGTTCCATGCTTGTTTAGTATCTACTTTTCTTTGTTTTTCTACACTTTGAGGTATTTTTTACACTTTCTGGAACTAACCTATAGAAAATATGCCACGGTGCCAGTTGCCTGTTTTATGCTGTTTTTGGTTTCAGGAAGCTAAAAAATGAATATTCTTGGAATTGGACGGGACAAAAGCCAAAGTTCATATTTTTGCCGGAGCAACACAGAACCACGAAGCAGAGGTGGAGGAGGACACCAGGGTAGCCGCACCCCCTAGGCGCGGGGCCCACCCTGGCCGCGCCCATAGGGGGTGTAGGCCCCCTAGTCCTCCATCGACCTTGCCTCCTTCGCCTATAAGAAGCCCCTGACTCAGAAACCCTAAACAATCGACCAAAAAGCCATGAAAAGTTCCGCAGCGCCACCGCCACCGAAGGGGAGATTCAGGGGACAGAAAGTCTCTGTTCCGGCACCCTGCCGGGACGGGGAATTTCCCCTGGAGCCATCTACATCGATCTCCATCGCCATCTTCATCACCGTTGCTGATTCCCATGATGATGAGGGAGTAGTTCTTCCTCGAGGCTAAGGGCTCTACCGGTAGCTATGTGTTCATCTCTCTCTATGCATGATCTTGTTGTGATCATGAGATTTGTAATCAAGTAGATCTGCTTTGCTACTCAAGTGTTTCAATAGATCTCTACTCTCCCCATGTGTTTGAAAGTGACAGCGTGCACGCCATGGTGGCACTTAGGCTAGAGTCTACATAAATACTCATTGTGCTTTAATAGATCTATGCTTTTCCCCATGTGTGTGAAAGTGACAGCGTGCACACCGTGTGTGGAAATTAAGCTAGATTACATATATATTCATGAGTTATATTTTGAGTTGGATGTCTTTATGAAATTGTGGTGTTTGTTGAAACCATCTAGCGCTCAAGGTGACTGTGTGGGGTTATCTAGATTGGGAAAGGCAGACTTTGAGATGTGCTTTTGTAGGCCTACCGTGGATTAGAGTGTCCAACCGGAGAGTAGTTAAGAGTAGTATCATGAAGAGAGGATATTTATATGAGAGAGTGTTCACTAGTGAAAATATGATCCCTAGGCCTTGTTTCTAAACACTGAAACACCGTTTGCATCTAGATCTGGTGCATGTTTGCTTGCTTCTATCTTTATTTCAGTTTGCCTTTAGTTTCTCCCACGTCAACAACAAGTCAGAAGCTCTTTTTAGGCACCGTCACCACTTGTATTTCACTATCTCTTCGCCGAACTAGTGCACTTATACACCTGACAAGTGTATTGGGTGTGTTGGGGACACAAGAGACTTATTGTATCTTGATTGCAGGGTTGCTTGAGAGGGAATACCTTTGACCACTTCCTCCCTGAGTTCGATAAACCTTGGGTAATCCACTTAAGGGAAACTTGCTGATGTTCTACAAACCTCTGCACTTGGAGGACCAACAACTATCTACAAGAATAGAAGTGTGTAGACATCAAGCGATTTTCTGGCGCCGTTTCTGGGGAGGAAAGGTAAAAGGCACTCACACACGTTACCCCACGGCAATAGCAATCTAGAAAGCTATTTTATGGCGTCGTTGCCGGGGAGGTAAGGTAAAAGGTACTCACATCCTCTTGGTGTGTGAGTGCTCGAAGTTATTTCCTTTAGATTCTACAATTTTGTCTTTTTGTTTCTTGTTTTCACTAGTTAGGCTTAATGGAAAACAACAATAAAATTAGAGAGCTTTATAGTATTTATCTTGAGTTAGGACATGAAGTGTTTGAAGAGAAAATTAAAAAACCTATGGAGCTTTATTTGCATGCTAATAGCAATGTTATTAGTATGAATTCTTTGAACACCATTATTGCTAATGCTATGGAAACGTCTAAGCTTGGGGAAACTAGTTTTTATGAAAATGATATTTTTAGTTCCCCAACTTTGGAAGATATCTATTCTATTGCTTATGATGATACCAAACCTCCAATATATGATGATTACAATGATGTGTTGGAGATATGCCCTAGAGATAATAATAGAAGTGGTTATTATTATATCTTTGTGTTTATGATAAATGTTTACATTCCTGCTATAATAGTATTAACCAGAAACATTAATACTTCTGTGATTTGTAAATTAATTAGAGTCCCTGGTAAAGCCTCTTTGTAATACTAGCTTGTTGGTTAATAGATGATCATGGTTTCTAGATCATAAACATAGAGATGTTGTTAACAACAAGATCATATCATTAGGAGAATGGTATGATGGACATACTCCTATAGATAAGCGTAGCATAAATATCAAGTCATTCCAATAGTTTGTTTGCTATAAGTTTTATGATACATAGTAACCTAATTCCTTAGACCATGAGATCATGCTAATCACCATCACCGGAAGGATGATTTGATGACATCAAACACCACACCGTAACTGGGTGGCTATAAAGGTGGCATTGAGTGTTCGGAAAGTATGTGTTGAGGCACATGGATCAAGAGTGGGATTTGTCCATCCATATGACAGATAGATATACTCTAGGCCCTCTTGGTGGAATGTCATACAATTAGCTTGCAAGAATGTGACTGGCTCACAAGGGATCACATATCACGCGAACGAGAAAAGAGTACTTATCGGTAACAAGGTTGAACTAGGTATGCAGAGATACCGACGATCAAACCTCGGATAATAAACTATCGCGAGACAAAGGGAAATTGGTATCATATGTAAGTGGTTCATTCGATCACAAAGTAATCGTAGAAATATGTGGGAGCCATATGAATTTCCAGATTTCTCTATTGGTTATTGATTGGAGAAGTGTCTCGGTGATGTCTGCGTAATTCACGAACCGTAGGGAGACACACTTAAGGATTCGATGTTGTTTAGTAGATATTGAATGTAAGTAGGGAGACCGAATGTTGTTCGGAGTCACGGATGGGATCCGGGATATCACGAAAAGATCCGGAATGGTCCAGAGAATAAGATTCATATAAGGAAAGTCCAATTCCGGAGTCCGGGAATGATTCTGATGTTTTCATCAGAGAGGTTCTAGAAGGGTCTAGAAGGTTCACCGGACCAAAAGGGGAAGGGTACATGAATGTGTCATGGATAGGTGGAATGATTGGATCATGTCCTAGGTCACTTGGTTGGGAATTTGCAAGAAATAAATAAAGCTCCAAATTGAAAGTCAAAAGGCAAGTTTGAAAAGTCAAACTAGGACAATGTATCCTAGTGGAGGAAGGAAAGAATCTTTCTTTCCCTCCACCACAAGCCAACTAGGAGAGGGAATTGGGGAAGGATTCAAACTCCCCTCTCCCAAGCTGCCCTCCCTCTCATAAAAAGAGGGGAGGGGGTGCCCCAAGAACACACAAAACCAGCCCTCCCCACCAAGCTGCCACTTGTCGCCGCCACCGAACGCTGCCGCCGGCTCGCCGTCGCCGCCCTAGCCACCGACGACCACGCCTCCTCCTCTCCGGCCTTCTAAACCCTAGATCATAAGAATCCCTATAGGATTTTCCCTCTACTTCCGAGACCACGTCGTCGTGTTGTCGGAATCATGAGGGGAGAACTACAACCTCCACTGCCTACTGGAACAAGGGAGAGGAAGGTCTTCATCGAGTACCGAATGTGTGAGCAACCGCGGAAGTGCTGCCGGAATATAGCGTCGTAAGGATCGTCTACGCGATCTTGAGATCGGCAAGTGTACGACTACATCACCCAGGAGAATATGCTCTCGTTAACCGCTTTGGAATCTTCGAGGGTGAGTACTCTACTCGACTCGTTGCTACAATCTAGTAGATATATCTTGGCTTGTTTGTGTGCATGCGGTAGATTTTTTTGTTTTCCATGCTAAGAACCCCTACAGTGGTATCAAAGCCGTGTCTATTTGTAGATCTATTGCACGAGAAGAACACAATGGTTATTGTGGGCGGTGGTGCTTTTATTATCAATTGCTTTTTGTGTAATTTGCATCTTGCGGTATGATGGGATGAAGCGGCCCGGGCTAACCTTACATGACATAATTCATGATACTTGCTCCACGCTTAACATGCAACTTGTATTGCATAAGTGGCTTTGCGGGTGTCTGTCTCTCCCATCATAGTATAGATTCAATTTACAACGGGCACTTGATAGTTCAAGCATCAACGTTGTGGTTCTTGTTCGTAAGTTAGAACGACACTTATTGAAAGCCCCAAACCACGTAAAATATGCAAAGAAAATTAGAGGCGTCTAACTTTGTTTTGCAAGGGTGTGTTGTGATGTGATATGACCATGATTGTGATTATATATGATGTATGCAATGATCCTTATTGTAAGTCGGCAACCGGCAGGAGCCTTATGGTTGTCTTTTAATTTCGTTAAGACCTGCGTGTCTATTATTCAAAGTAGTTGTAATAGTTGATGCTGGTTGACGACAACCATGGAGCGGTGCCATTGACCTTGACGCCACGCTGGTGATGATGGAGATCATGTTCGTGCTTAAAGATGGATATCGGAAGCACAAGAAGAAAGGCCATATCATATCACATATTATGAATTGCATGTGATGTTAATCCTTTTATGCATCTTGTATTGCTTAGTTCACGACGGTAGAATAATAAGATGATCCCTCTCACAAAATATCAAGTTATAAAGTGTTCATCCTTAGTAGGCATTGTTGCTAAAGCTCGTTGTTTCGAAGCACCACGTGATGATCAGGTGTGTTAGATTCTGCGAGTGTATACAACGGGAGCAAGCCAGATTTTCTCATGAGGAAGCTAAAGTTTTATCTTGACGAGCCTAGCATGTACAAACATGGTCTCGGAACACGGATCACCGAAAGGTAAAACATGAGTCATATAGTAGATATGATGAACATGTTGATTGTTCGCCATTGAAGCTACATCATCTCTCGTGATAATTGGTTTTGATGTGCTGGATTTGGTTCGTGTGATCACTAAAAGAATGTGAGGGATATTGTTTTGAGTGGGAGTTCACCTAGATTAATTTAAATATTAATTAGAACTCAATGTGTCATAAACTTAGTCTAAACTATTGCAAATATGTTGTAGATCAATGGCGGCCCCTACCATCAATTTTAATGCGTTCCTAGAGAAAGAAAAATTGAAAAACAATGGAAGCAACTTTGCGGATTGGCTCCGCAACTTGAGGATTGTCCTCAATGCTGGTAATTTGACCTATGTGTTGGATGCACCGCTAGGTGACCCACCTACAGCTAATTCTACCGATGAGATGAAGAATGTTTTCCTCACTTGGAAGAATCATACTCCACCGTTCAATGTGCTATCTTGTATGGTTTGGAATCGGAGCTTCAGAAAAGGTTTGAGAACCATGATCCACATGATATTGTTCGTGAACTCAAAATGGTATTTGAGGCTCACACGGCAGTTGAGAGTTATGAGGCTTATGAAAAGTTCTTTAACTGCAAGATGGAAGAGGGTAGCTCCGTCAGTGAGCACGTGCTTAAGATGTCTAGGCACGCAAGCAAGCTTCAAAGCTTGGGTATAGTAATTCCTAATGCTTTGGGGATTCACCGCATCCTCCAATCGCTACCACCAAGTTACAAGAACTTTGTGAAGAACTACAATATGCAAAACATGGACAAGTCATTGCCCGAACTCTTCTCCATGTTAAAGTCTGCAGAAGTGGAGATCAAGAAAGAGCACCAAGTGTTGATGGTCAATAAGACCACCAAATTCAAGAAGCAAGGCAAGTCTAAGAAAAAGGGAAACTTCAAGAAGGGCGGTAAGAAAGTTACCACGCTAGAGAAGAAGACCAAGGCTAGGCCTAAGCCTGATACTGAGTGCTTTTACCGCAAGGGAGAAGGTCACTAGAAGCGGAATTTACCTAAGTACCTGGAGGATTTGAAGAACATCAACATAAAAAAGAAAGGTATATCCGATATACATGTCATTGATGTGTATCTCACTAGTAGTCGTAGTAGTGCCTGGGTATTTGATACTGGCTCGGTTGCTCATATTTGTAACTCGAATTAGGTACTGCAGAATAGACGAAAACTAGCGAAGAACGAGGTCACGATGCGCATTGTAAATGGATCAAAGGTTGATGTGATCGCGGTCGGCACGCTACCTCTTCATCTACCATTGGGATTAGTTTTATACTTAAATAATTTTTATTTGGTGCCCGCGTTGAGCATGAACATTATATCCGGATCATGTTTATTGCGAGACAGTTACTTGTTTAAGTATAAGAATAATGGTTGTTCAATTTATATGAGTAATATGTTTTATGCACATGCACCTTTGATATATGGTCTATTCTTGTTGAATCTTGATTTGTAGTAAAAAACATATTAATAACATTGAAGCTAAACGTTTGAAATTGAGCGATAACTCGACCTATATGTGGAACTATCGTCTTGGTCACATTGGAGTGAAGTGTTTGAAGAAACTCCATTCCGATTGACTTCTTGAATCACTTGATTTCAAATCACTTGAAAGATGCGAAGCATGTCTGATGGGTAAAATGACTAAGACTCCATTTTCTAGTATGATGGAGCGAGCAACGGACTTATTGGAAATCATACATACCAATGTGTGTGGCCCAATGAGTGTAGCATCGCGTGGTGGTTATCGTTATGTTCTTACTTTCACGGATGACTTGAGTAGACATGGGTATATCTATTTCATGAAACATAAGTCCGAAACTTTCGAGAAGTTTAAGGAATTTCAAAGTGAGGTTGAGAATCAACGTAACAAGAAGATTAAATTTCTGCGTTTTGATCGTGAGGTGAATAACTAAATTACGAGTTTGGCGAGCATTTGAAGAAATGCGGAATACTTTCACAATTGACACCGCCGGGAACACCACAGCGTAATGGTGTGTCCGAATGTCGTAATCGAACTCTCTTAGATATGGTTCGTTCTATGATGTCACTTACGGATTTACCGCTATCATTTTGGGGTTATGCATTAGAAACAGCTGCATTCACTTTAAATAGGGCACCATCTAAATCCGTTGAAACGACACCGTATGAATTATGGTTTGGGAAGAAACCTAAATTGTCGTTCCTTAAAGTTTGGGGTTGCGAAGCCTATGTAAAGAAGTTACAGCCGGACAAGCTTGAACCCAAAGCGGAAAAATGCGTCTTCATAGGATACCCGAAGGAAACTATTGGGTATACCTTCTATCATAGATCCGAAGGCAAAATCTTTGTTGCCAAGAATGGATCCTTTCTAGAGGAGTTTCTCTCGAAAGAAATGACTAGAAGGAAAGTAGAACTCGACGAGGTTGTTGAACCTTTTCTTAGACTTGAGAGTAGCGCTGCACTGGAAGTAGTTCCTGTAGTGCCTGCACCAATAAGAGAGGAAGCTAATGATGTTGATCATGACACTTCGGTTGAAGTTACTATGGAACCTCCCAGGTCAACGAGAACCGTTATGAGTGTCATGTTGGTGGACAACACCGATGACCCGGCGACATATGAGGAAGCAATGATGAGCCCAGATTCCAATAAATGGCAAGAAGCCATGAAATCCGAGATTGAATCCATGTACGAAAACCAAGTATGGACTTTGGTGGACTTACCGGATGGCCGAAAGGCTGTCGAGAATAAATGGATTTTCAAGAAGAAAACATATGCTGATGGTAATGTTACTGTCTATAAAGCTCGACTTGTCGCAAAAGGGTTTTGACAGATTCAAGGAGTTGACTACGATGAGACTTTCTCACCAGTAGCGAAGCTAAAGTCTGTGAGGATTCTGTTAGCAATAGTTGCATATTCTGATTATGAGACATGGCAAATGGATGTCAAAATAGTGTTTCTCAATGGAGACATTGACGAAGAGTTATATATGGTACAACCCAAAGGTTTTGTCGATCCTAAAGATGCTAACAAGGTATGCAAACTTCAACGGTCCATTTATGGATTGAAGCAAGCATCCCGTAGTTGGAATCAACATTTTGATAAGGTAATCAAAAGTTTTGGATTTATACAAACTTATGGAGAAGCTTGTATTTACAAGAAAGTGAGTGGGAGCTCTGTAGCATTCCTAGTACTATATGTGGATGACATATTGTTGATTAGAAATGATGTAGACCTTCTTAATAGTGTCAAGGATTATTTGAATAATATTTTTTCTATGAAATATCTTGGCGAAGCAGCTTACATATTAGGCATAAAGATTTATAGAGATAGATTGAGACGCCTAATATCATTGTCACAGAGTACATATTTGGACAAAGTTATAAAGAGGTTTAGAATGGAAGATGGAAATAAAGGGTTCTTGCCCATGTTGCCCAATACAACCTTGAGTAAAACTCAAAGTCCTCCTACGGTAGAAGATAGAGAAAGGATGAGTAAGACTCCCTATGCCTCAGCCATAGGATCTATCATGTATGCCATGCTATGTACTAGACCTGACATTGCATATGCTATTAGTTTAACTAGCAGATATCAAAGTGATCTAGGAGTGGATCATTGGACAGCGGTCAAAAACATCCTTAAGTACTTGAGAAGAACTAAGGATATGGTTCTTTCTTATGGAGGTGATGAACAACTCGTTGTTAATGGTTACACCGATGCTAGTTGGAACACCAATCTGGATGATTCTAAATCTCAATCTGGATACGTATTTACTTTGAATGGTGCAACAGTTAGCTGGAGGAGTGCAAAGCAAAGCGTTGTGGTGAGATCTTCAACTGAATCGGAATACATAGCTTCTTCGAAGACTTCACAAGAGGCGATATGGATGAAGGAGTTCATTACAGAGCTCGGTGTGGTTCCCAGTGCGCTGGACCCAATGTCTATCTATTGTGATAACATGGGCGCCATAGCCAATGCGCAAGAACCAAGGTCACACAAGAAGCTGAAGCATATCAAGCTGCATTTTCACGCTATTTGAGAGCATGTCCAAGATGGTGACATAAAGATTTGCAAAGTAAACATAGATCTAAATGTGGCGGATCCGTTGACTAAACCTCTCCCGAGGGCAAAACATGACCAGCACCAAACTGCCATGGGTGTTCGGTATATTACCATGTAATCTAGATTAGTTGACTCTAGTGCAAGTGGGAGACTATTGGAGATATGCCCTAGAGACAGTAATAAAAGTGGTTATTCTTATATCTTTGTGTTTATGATAAATGTTTACATTCATGCTATAATAGTATTAACCGGAAACATTAATACTTGAGTGATTTGTAAACTAAATTAGAGTCCCTTGTAAAGCCTCTTTGTAATACTAGCTTGTTGGTTAATAGATGATCATGGTTTCTGGATCATGAACATAGAGCTGTTGTTAACAACAAGATCATATCATTAGGAGAATGGTATGATGGACATACTCCTATAGATAAGTGATGGCGCCCATTACTTGTCGTGGAATGCTTTGTTGGAAACCCCAAGAGCAAGGTATGAAGCAGCACATCAGCAAGTTTCCCTCAGTAAGAAACCGAGGTTATCGAACCGGTAGGAGGAAGGAAAAGTCACACAGGTGTTGCTAGCAACACGGAGACCTGCATAACACACACTCAAGTCTTTGCCCCAACAAATCAGTGAGGTTGTCAAACTCACCGGTTTGCTGTAACAAAGGATTAAACTTATGGTGTGGAAGGTAATGGTTTGCAGCAAGTAACAGGTAACAGTGGAATATGTATCAATGGTAAAGATTGGACCGGGGTCCATAGTTCACTAGAGGTTCTCTCCTTAGATAAACAACATGGCATGAAGGATAAACAAATTACAGCGAGGCAATTGACAGGAACTGAGCAAGGCATAACAATGCAATTAGTAGCCAGAAAGACCCTATGAAGTTGATTGGGCAATACAAACAATATACATAGACCGTCATCCAACTGCATCTATGACTAGAAGTCCACCTTCAGGTTATCATCCGAACCCCCTCCAGTATTAAGTTGCAAGCAACAGACAACTGCTTTAAGCAAAGTGTGTAAGGTAAATAGTCCACATGTTCCATGAACAAGAGACCGTTGTTTTCTCCCTACTAGCAATAGCACATCTACAACCGAAGGGATTATTGTCACTTCCCTTGGAAACTAGAGGCATGAACCCACTATTGAGCATAGATACCCCCTCTTGGAGTCACTAGCAACTACTTGGCCAAGATAACTACTAGCAACAAAGAGCATGCAAGATCACAAACAACACACACATGATAGAATCATAAAGATAAAACCATTAATCAAACCAACATAATAATCTCAATATCCATCGGATCCCCGCAAACACAACATGCATGATTACAAATAGATTAGATCTTGATCATGAACGGAGCTCACAAGATCTATACATGAAAGCACAAAGGAGGAGATACAACCATCTAGCTACTACATGGACCCATAGTCCAAGGTGGAACTACTCACGAATCATACCGGAGAGAAGGCCTCTGGGATGATCTCCCCTCCGGCAGAGTGCCGGGAAGAACTTCAGATCCCCCCGATTTAGAGACGATGGTGGCGGCAGCTACAGACGGTTTCGTGGATTTCTGATCGGGTACCCAGGGTTTCTGCATCGGGGGCTTCTTATAGGCGAAGGGGCGAGACCGGGAGGCGGCCAGGGCCACCAAACCCTAGAAAGGCGCGGGCCCACCTGCCCCCGCGCCTGGGGTGGGTCTTCCCCCCCTGGCCGGCCCCTCCGGCTCCCCTCTGGACTTCTTGTTCCCCACGGAAAGTAATTGACTTTGACGTTTGTACCGTCCAATTCCGAGAATATTTCTTTACTAACTTTTCTGAAACCAAAAATAGCAGAAAATAGGAATATGGCACTGTTGCAACTTGTTAATAGGTTAGTACCATAAAACATGTAAAAAAGCACCTCAAAGTGTGGACAAGTAAAGAAAAGTAGATACTAAACAAGCATGGAACATAAAAAATTATAGATACGTTTTCAACGTATCAATAAGCGTAGCATAAAGATCAAGTCATTTCAATAGTTTGTTTGTTATAAGCTTTGTGATACATGGTAACCTAATTCCTTCGACCATGAGATCATGCTAATCACCATCACCAGAAGGATGCTTTGATGACATCAAACACCACACCGTAACTGGGTGGCTATAAAGGTGGCATTGAGTGTTCGAAAAGTATGTGTTGAGGCACATGGATCAAGAGTGGGATTTGTCCATCCATATGATGGATAGATATACTCTGGGCCCTCTCGGTGGAATGTCATCCAATTATCTTGCAAGCATGTGACTGGCTCACAAGGGATCACATATCACGGGAACGAGAAAAGAGTACTTATCGGTAACAAGGTTGAACTAGGTATGCAGAGATACCGACGATCAAACCTCAGATAAGTAAACTATCGCGAGACAAAGGGAAATTGGTATCATATGTAAGTGGTTCATTCGATCACAAAGTAATCGTATAAATATGTGGGAGCCATATGAATTTCCAGATTCCTCTATTGGTTATTAGTTGGAGAAGTGTCTCGGTCATGTCCGCGTAATTCACGAACCGTAGGGAGACACACTTAAGGATTCGATGTTGTTTAGTAGATATGGAATGTAAGTAGGGAGACCGAATGTTGTTCGGAGTCTCGGATGGGATCCGGGATATCACGAGGAGATCCGGAATGGTCCGGAGAATAAGATTCATATAAGGAAAGTCCAATTCCGGAGTTCGGGAATGATTCCGATGTTTTCATCGAAGAGGTTCTAGAAGGGTCTAGAAGGTTCACCGGACCAGAAGGGGAAGGGTACATGAATGTGTCATGGATAAGTGGAATGATTGTATCATGTCCTAGGTCACTTGGTTTGGCATTTGCAAGAAAGAAATAAAGATCCAAATATAAAGTCAAAAGGCAAGTTTGAAAAGTCAAACTGAGACAATGTATCCTAGTGGAGGAGGGAAAGAATCCTTCTTTCCCTCCACCACAAGCCAACTAGGAGAGGGAGTTGGGGAATGATTCAAACTCCCCTCTCCCAAGCTGCCCTCCTTCTCATAAATAGAGGGGATGGGTGCCCAAAGAACACACAACACTAGCCCTCCCCACCAAGCCACCGTCGTCGCCGCCGGCCACGCCTCCTCCTCTCCGGCCTTCTAAACCCTAGATCGCCGGAAATCCTAGATCCACCATAACCTACTCCGGCTTAGGCGAAGCTCTGCAGGATTTTCCCTCTACTTCTGACACCACGCCGTCGTGCTGTCGGAATCACGAGGGGAGAACTACAACCTCCGCTGCCTGCTGTAACAAGGGAGAGGAAGGTCTTCATCGGGTACCGACCGGGAAGGATCGTCTACGCGATCTTGAGATCGGCAAGTGTATGACTACATCACCCACGAGAATCTTCTCTCGTTAACCGCTTTGGAATCTTCGAGGGTGAGTACTCTAATCGACTCGTTGCTACAATCTAGTAGATAGATCTTGGCTTGTTTGTGTGCATGCGGTAGATTTTTTTTGTTTTCCATGCTACGAACCCCTACATGATGAATATGATATTTTCAGTCCACCTACCATTGAGGAGAAAATTAATTGTGATTACAATATGCCTCATATATTTGATGACTATGGTGATAAGAATAATAATGATAGCTATTTTGTTGGATTTACTCCCACCACAATTAACAGGAATGACTATACTTATGTGGAGAGTAATAATCATTTTATGCATGTGGCTCATGATAAGAATGTTTTATGTGATAGTTATATGTTAGTTTTATTCATGATGCTACTGAAAGTTATTATGAGAGAGGGAAACATGGTTTTATGCATCTTAATAATATTAAGTTTCCCCTCTTTATGTTGAAAGTCTTGAAGTTGCACTTGTTTTGCTTTCCTATGCTTGTTGCTTTGTGCTTTCATGACTTGTTTCTTTACAAGATTCCTATGCATAGGAAGTGGGTTAGACTTAAATGTGTTTTGAATTTGCTTTTTGATGCTCTCTTTTACTTCAATTCATATTTCTTATGTGAGCATCTTCTCAAACTATCAAGCCTAACTTAAAGGCGTTAAAGAAAAGTACTTCTTGGGAGATAACCCAATAGTTTTCTTCAGTCTTGGAAGTTATTACTTCTATAATGACCTCTCCTTATCCTTTTTGTTTGATTTTTGTGCCAAGAATGACCTCTAATGAGAGGGAAATAAGATTTCGGGAGTTGTTGTCCCGAAACAAATTTTTGTGCTCCACCATAAAAATTCCTGAGGAATCTGTGTAAGTCGGATTGAGCTGATAATTTACGAATAAATCCCCCATTATGTTAGCTAACTTTCGTCTTAGCAATATCAGCAATCTTCTTATTTACCATGGGAATATGGTGCTTTTTTCTCTCTTTCCTCTTTCACATCTTTTTTTTCTTTTTCTCTATCTCTTTTTTATAAGAAGAATGCTTCATAGATTGCTCACTATAGTGATGTTGTAAGTTTCCACCATGATTAGGCATGGCTTAGACTAGCGGCCCATGCGTTTATCTAACACACATACATAACTCCATGGACTTACAGTCTCCCCTTTCATTTCACACCGAGGACATCTATAGACAAAAGAGCATGATATCAACTATGTACAAAGTACAAGTGCAATGCTGAAAGCGTTCCCCGTGACAGCACGGTTCTGCTAATTCCAATGTATAAGTGCAAGCATATACAACATAGATGACACAATGGTTCAAATTTATTAGGGCCAAGAAAAATAAAGTGTGCCATCAAGTTCGTGAGATCTTTAATAACTAAGTTTTCACATAACAAAATACTTTTTAATTGGAAGATAGATGAAAACAAGAATATACTTGGAATGGTGTAACACACCATGCATAGGAATTTATAGTGGAAACTTTGGAATAAATTGGTTTCTTGGGAGTTGGATGTATGAGTAGAGCTTACTCATGCAAGTGGAGACTAGCAAAAGACTGGGAGCGGCCAACTAAGAGAGCAATAATGGTCATAATCATGCAGAGCGACAAAACATTACTAATCAAAGCATAAAGTGGTACTACAAGTCAAGGGCTAAATGATCATAAAGGCTATGGTGACTTGTTCATAGTCATAACATGGTGTGAGCATATGCCAAGTCAACCCAAACAAAGCTTCAAAGGAGAATATCACAATACTATGCTTTTGTATACTAAAACAACACATGATTCCTTCAAGGCACACTAAGCAATCCCAATTGTTTGGAACAATTCATGATATAGCAATAATCACTAAGCATAAGGTCAAAACAACATCTAGCATGACATGCTAAAGTCTAAATCACAGTCAAAGCAAGCTCCTATTGTACTGTTCAAGCAAGAAATTTATACTCCTTTCCAACACCAATCAACTTATTTGAAACAGCACAGCGATAACAGGGGTCCAAACTACTTTATTCAAGCAAACTAAGCAAATAAACCAAAAACGAAAACTAAGACGCTCCAATAACAACACAACAGTGCATGAAACAATAAGAATGAGTGTCTAGAAAGACATGAGATTTTTATTGATGAAGAAGGGGATGCCTTGGGCATTCCAAGCTTTGACGCTTGTACCCCTTGAATATTTCTTGGGGTGACATGGGGTGGCATCCCCAAGCTTTAGCTTTTGTCCATTATTCATCTCATTACATCATTCTTTCTCTACACGTGAAAATTTTCCTTTATACAAAACTTCACACAATCTTTATTAGCAACATTAGTGTATTCAAAAGATAATAGACCTTTGGATTTAGCTTTAGAACAACAAAACTTTCACTAAAAATACAAGGTACTGTATCAATTCCCTAAAAAATCTCAATTTTCTAAAAAGAACCCAAAAAGGAATCAATAAGAAGCAAAGACAAATAATGGCAGAAATCTGTCAAAACAGACTGACAGGTAGAAAACGATTTTTTCGAAGACCTTATGTTGCTGAAATAAAAAAGTGTTGTACTAACGAAAGTTGTATAACATACTAGGGGATTTATTCAGAAAATATAAGCTCAATCCGACTTACGGAGATTTTATACGAATTTTTACGGTGAAGCACAAAAATCTGTTTCGAAACAGCAACTCCCCAAATCTTACTTCCCTCTCATTAGAGGTTATTCTTGGCACAAAAAGCAAATAAAAAGGATAAGGAGAGGTCATTAGTAAAGTAAAAACTTCCAAGACTCAAGGAAACTTTTGGATAATCTCCCAATAAGTACTTTTCTTATGCCTTTAAGTTAGGCACAAGAAGCAAGGATTAAGTATTTTCAAATGAATAAGCATTAACACCAACTTTCTTGCTCCTACCTTTCTTACCTCTCTTCTTCTCTTTAGGGAATATATGATTGCTTATTGAATAGGAAAAATTCATAATGCCTTTCCCCACATCTATTATTGCTCCAAGGTGTTTTGCTAGAGATCTTTCAAGTGTAATTTCTGTCATTTTCCTACACATTCAATAACAAGATAATCAGTAGAAACCACTTTCCCTGAGATTTTTGTAAACACACCTTCAACTATTTCAATGGGTAGTAAAGTTGTATTATTGGTAAGAGATATTTCTTATCCTCCTTCAGAAAGTCCTCAAAGATTCAAAGACTCATAGATATCTTTAGGCATCAGGCAAAATTCAGACATGATATCACAACGAGCACCAACAGTTTCCCTATTTATAGCAACTTTTATTGTAGGAAACCATTTTGAAGGCTCGGAATTTATTGGAACATAATCATGGTGATATCTAAGCATGTTATAGCAATATTTCAAAGCAGTTGTACGGGTCTCGAGAGTGTTCAACCTAGCATAGATGTTTATAATGGAAGAATCAGACTTGCTAGGCATATTATAAATTATAATCAACTTCTTTATGGCATCCAAAGTTTCATCCTCAGTACATCGAAAAATATCTTTCTCAGCTACAGCATCCAAAGCAAATCTATAACAAAGACCAAGACCATGGTAAAAACTATTAATAACCAAGCTAAGACTCATCTTAGGCTCAGTTTTCCTTTGTAAATCAGAGATTCTAGACCAAGTTTCTTTGAAACTCTCTTCACTTTCTTGCTTGAAAGTAAATATCCTTTTCATAGGTGACACACGGATTGGACCAAAACAAGACATGGTAGCAACTAGAGCAGGAACTAATTTTTTTGTGTTTTTGATAAGAGAAAGCAAACCAAACTAAACTATTTTTTGGAGTTTTTGATAAAAAGAGGCAAACAAAACCAAGCAAATGAAACTAAGCAAAACAAAAACAAAGTAAAGAGAAAGGTTGTGAAGGACTCCCCTTGTGAAGCCGTCCTTAGCCTCCCTGGAAACGGCGCTAGAAAAGTCTTTGATGCACTCAGATCACTGTAGAGCTTCGTTGGGAGACCCCAAGAGGAAGGTGTGATGAGCACAACGGCAAGTTTTACCTCAGTAAGAAACCAAGGTTATCGAACCGGTATGAGGAAGGAAACGACTCAAAGGTGTTGCTAGCAACTTGGAAACCTGCATAATACAAACTCAAGACTTTGCCCCAACAAACAGTGAGGTTGTCAATCTCACCGGTTTGCTGAAAACAAAGGGTTAAATGTATGGTGTGGAAGGTAATAGTGGTTTGCAGAAAGGTAAATAGTAACAATGGAAGATGTATCAATGGTAAAGATTGGACCGGGGTCCATAGTTCACTAGAGGTGTTCTCCTTAAGATAAACAAATTACAGCAGGGCAATTGACAGGACTGAGCAAGGCATAACAATGCAATACTAGACATTCATGATCCTATGAGATTCTATTGGGCAATACAATGAGATACATAGACCGCCATCCAACTGCATCTATGACTAGTAACCCACCTTCAGGTTATCATCCGAACCTCCTCCAGTATTAAGTTGCAAGAAACGGATAACTGCTTTAAGCAAAGTGTGTAAGGTAAACAATCCACTTGTTCCATGAATAAGAGACCGTTGTTTTGTCCCTAGTAGCAACAACACATCTAAAACCTTAGAGATTTCTGTCACTTCCCTTAGATTAAATAGAGGCATGAACCCACTACCGAGCATAAATATCCCCTCTTGGAGTCACTAGCATCTACTTGGCCAAGATAGCTACTAGAAACGAAGAGCATGCAAGATCACAAACAATACAGACATGATAGAATCAATAAGACAAAACCATTAATCAATCTGACATAGTAATCTCAATATCCATCGGATCCCCGCAAACACAACATGCATGATTACAAATAGATGATCTTGATCATGAATGGAGCTCACAAGATCTAAACATGGTAGCACAAAGGAGGAGATACAACCATCTAGCTACTACATGGACCCGTAGTCCAAGGTGGAACTACTCACACTTCATACCAGAGGCTGGCATGATGAAGAAGAAGGTCTCTGGGATGATCTACCCTCCGGCAGGGTGCTGGGAAGAGCTTCAGATCCCCCAATCTAGGGACGATGGTGGCGGCGGCTACAAACGGTTTCGTGGAATATTGATCGGGTGTTTAAAGTTTTGGTATCGGGGGGTATTTATAGGCGAAGAGGCGAGGCAGGGGGGCATCCAGGGCGGCCGCACCCCCAGGCACAAGCTAGGGTTAGCTGCGCAGCCAGGGTGTGTGGCCCCCTTGTGGCTTCCCTCCGTCTCGTATTCTAGCTTCGTGTTCCCCACTTTAAAATATTGACTTTGGATTTTGTCTCGTCCTATTTCGAGAATATATATTTTCTGTCTTTCCTGGAAGCAAAACAGAAAAAACAGGCAACTGACACTGTGGCATCTTGTTAATAGGTTAGTCGAGAAAAACATATAAAAACACCTCAAAGTATAGATAAAGCAAAACAAAGTAGATACTAAACGAGCATGGAACATTAGAAATTATAGATACATTTTCAACATATCAATATACAAAAGCGATAACAATCAAATTAAGTGACACGATCAATGGCTATGCTTATTATTGGATCTATCCATCACATCATTCTCCCAATGATATGATCTCGTTATCAAGTGGCATGGCATGTCCATGGTTAGGAAATGTAACACCTCCGGTCACTCCGTACCGACGGTTGTCACTTCTGGCAGCTCAATAGGATCTCTAGACTAACCCCACAGACCAACACTAGTCTTTTCTGCGCACTTTGTCGTCACTCATGTGCACCCGGTACCCACTTCTCGGTCGGTCACCCATCCTAGAATTTCTCTAGGCCAAGCACGCTTAACCTTAGAGTTCTTTTCGAATGAGCTTCCGAAAAAGAAGTTGCAACTTGTTGGTATGTGTTTCCTATCAATCCTATTGAGCCATGCGCCAGGGTCTCACATACACCCACCCTTAGAATATTGACGTCCTCGTCGATCAACCACAAGCCAGGAATGTCCCCTCTTGGCACACGTCTGTGCGCCCAGTGCTGGCACATTGCCATGTCACATGTCCGCCACTGACCCGCACACGCCCATGTAACCGTGAGGGTCGGCTCTGATACCACTTGTAACACCCCCGGTCACTCTGGACCGACGGCTGTCACTTCTGGCAGCTCAATAGGATCTCTAGACTAACCCCACAAACCAACACTAGTCTTTTCTACGCACTTTGTGCTCACTCATGTGCACCCGGTACCCACTTCCCGGTCGGTCACCCATCCTAAAATTGCTCTAGGCCAAGCACACTTAACCTTAGAGTTCTTTTGAATGAGCTTCCGGAAAAGAAGTTGCAACCTTTTGGTATGGGTTTCCTATCAATCCTATTGAGCCATGCACCAGGGTCTCACAGGAAACCTTAATCATCACTTGACTAACAAACTAGTCAGAACAGACCCACTAGGGACACTGTGTTGTTTATATATCCACACATGTATTTAGTTTCTGGTACATACAATTATAGCATAGAGAATAAACACATCATAAATATTAAATGTAGTAATAACAACTTTATTAGTTCCTCTTGGGCATATTTCCAACAATAATCATAGATGAGAAGATATTAGAACATGGTGTGGCCTTAGCTAACCGGCTCTAGTGGCTTCCTTTGCTGGCTCGAGGCTACCCAGTAGAAAGTTGTGCGTGAATTTGCATCGCACATAGGTGTAGGGTTTCGTAGCATGGAAAACAAAAAATTTCTACCGCATACAAACAAACAAGCCAAGATCTATCTACTAGATTGTAGCAACGAGTCGATGGAATAACTCACCCTCGAAGATTCCAAAGTGTTTAACGAGAGCGGATTCTCGTGGGTGATGTAGTCGTACTCTTGCTGATCTCAAGATCGCGTAGACGATCCTTCCGGCGCTGCTTTCCGGCACCGCTTCTGCAGTCGGTCACACGTTCGGTAGTCGACGAAGACCTTCCTCTCCCTTGTTCCAACAGGCAGCGGAGGTTGTAGCACTCTCCTTGCGATTTTGGCAGCACAACGACGTGGTACCGGAAGTAGAGGGGAGATCTCGCAGGGCTTCACCTTAAGCCGGAGCGAGTATGGTGGACTATGAGAGAGATCCTCAGCGATCTAGGGTTTAGACGCACCAAGGAGGGGGCAAGGCCGGCGGCTAGGGTTTGACCTAGGCGGCGGCGAGTTGCCCTAGGCGGCGGCTATGGAGGGCGGCGGCTAGGGTTAGGGTTTAGAGGGCGTGGTGTTGTGTACTTGGAGGGGCAGTCATGCCCCTCCTTATATAGGTGGAGGGGGCGCGCCAGGGGAGGGGAGTCCCTCCCCAACTCGGATCCCAAGTGGGCCGGCGGTGGAGGGAGGGAACTCCTCCCCAAGTAGGTTTCCTACTTCCCCTCCACCTCACAAAATAGCCGTTTGACTTTTCAAATTGGCGTTTGACTTTTCAAACTAGGATTTGATTTAACCCTTTATTCTGTTCAGCGATGACACCTAGTACATGATACAATCATTCCAACTTGTTATGACACATTCATGTACCCTTCCCCTCCGGAGTGTCGGACATTCCGGAACCTTCTAGAACATTCCCGATGAAAACACCGGAACCATTCTCCAACCCCGAAACAGGACTTTCCTTATATGAATCTTATTCTCCGGACCATTCCGGATCTCCTCGTGATATCTCGGATCCCATACGAGACTCCAAACAACATTCAGTCTCTTACTCATCATTCCATAACTACTCAAACAGCGTCGAATCCTTAAGTGTGTCTCCCTATGGTTCGTGAATTATGCGGACATGATCGAGACACTTCTCCGAACAATAACCAATAGAGGAATCTGGAAATTCATATGGCTCCCACATATTTCTATGATTACTTTGCGATCGAATGAACCACTTACATACGATACCAATTTCCCTTTGTCTCACGATAGTTTACTTATCTGAGGTTATGATCGTCGGTATCTCTGCATACCTAGTTCAACCTCGTTACTGATAAGTACTCTTTTCTCGTTCCCGTGATATGTGATCCCTTGTGAGCCAGTCACATGCTTGCAAGCTAATTGGATGACATTCCACCGAGAGGGCCCAGAGTATATCTATCCGTCATATGGATGGACAAATCCCACTCTTGATCCATGTGTCTCAACCAATACTTTCCGAACACTCAATGCCACCTTTATAGCCACCCAGTTACGGTGTGGTGTTTGATGTCATCAAAGCATCCTTCCGGTGAAGGTGATATGCATAATCTCATGGTCGAAGGAATTAGGTTACTATGTATCAGAAAGCATATAGCAATTGAACTATTAAAATGACTTGATCTTTATGCAACGCATATCTACAGGAGTATGTCCACCGTATCATTCTCCTAAGGATATGATCTTGTTGTTAATAACATCTCAATGTTCATGATAGGGAAACCACAATCATTTATTAACCAACAAGCTAGTATTATAAAGAGGCTTTACTAGGGACTCTATTTTAGTTTAGAAATCACACAAGTATAAATGTTTCCTTGTTAATAATATTATAGCATGAATGTAAACATTTATCATAAACACAAAGATATAATAATAACTACATTTATTATTGCCTCTAGGGCATATCTCCAATAGTCTCCCACTTGCACTAGAGTCATCTAATCTAGATTACATGGTAATATACCGAACATCCATGGCAGTTTGGCGTTGGTCATGTTTTGCCCTCGGGAGAGGTTTAGTCAACGGATCCGCCACATTAAGATCTGTGTGTACTTTGCAAATCTTTATGTCCCCATCTTGGACATGTTCTCGAATAGCGTGAAAATGCAGCTTGATGTGCTTCGGCTTCTTGTGTGACCTTGGTTCTTGCGCATTGGCTATGGCGCCCATGTTATCACAGTAGATAGACATTAGGTCCAGCGCACTAGGAACCACACCGAGCTCTGTAATGAACTCTTTCATCCATATCGCTTCTTGTGAAGCCTCCGAAGCAGCCATGTATGCCGATTCAGTTGAAGATCTCGCCACAACGCTTTGCTTTGCACTCCTCCAGCTAACTGTTGCACCATTCAAAGTAAATACGTATCCAGATTGTGATTTAGAATCATTTGGATCGGTGTTCCAACTAGCATCGGTGTAACCATTAACAACGAGCTATTCATCACCTCCATAAGAAAGAACCATATCCTTAGTTCTTCTCAAGTACTTAAGGATGTTTTTGACCGCTGTCCAATGATCCACTCCTGGATCACTTTGATATCTGCTAGTTAAACTAACAACATATGCAATGTCGGATCTAGTACATAGCATGGCATACATTAGAGATCCTATGGCTGAGGCATAGGGAGTTTTACTCATCCTTTCTCTATCTTCTGCCGTTGTCGGACTTTGAGTTTTACTCAAGGTCGTATTGGGCAACATGGGCAAGAACCCTTTCTTGCTGTCTTCCATTCCAAACCTCTTTAGAACTTTGTCCAAATATGTACTTTGTGACAATGATATTAGGCGTCTCGATCTATCTCTATAAATCTCTATGCCTAATATGTAAGCTGCTTCGCCAAGATCTTTCATTGAAAAACTATTATTCAAATATTCCTTGACACTATTAAGAAGGTCTACATCATTCCCAATCAACAATATGTCGTCTACATATAGTATTAAGAATGCTACAGAGCTCCCACTCACTTTCTTGTAGATACAAGCTTCTCCATAAGTTTGTATAAAACCAAAACTTTTGATTACCTTATAAAAACGTTGATTCCAACTTCGGGATGCTTGCTTCAATCCTTAGATGGACCGTTGAAGTTTGCATACCTTGTTAGCATCTTTAGGATCGAAAAAACCTTTGGGTTGCATCATATACAACTCTTCATCAATGTCTCCATTGAGGAACGCTGTTTTGACATCCATCTGTCATATCTCATAATCGTAATATGCAGCGATTGCTAACATAATCCTCACAGACTTTAGCTTTGCTACAGGTGATAAAGTCTCATCGTAGTCAACTCCTTGAATTTGTCGAAACCCTTTTGCGACAAGTCGAGCTTTATAGACAGTAACATTACCATCAACATCTGTTTTCTTCTTGAAAATCCATTTGTTCTCGACAGCCTTCTGGCCATCCAGTAAGTCCACCAAAGTCCATACTTCGTTTTCGTACATGGATCCAATCTCGGATTTCATGGCTTCTTGCCATTTATTGGAATCTGGGCTCATCATTGCTTCCTCATATGTCGCAGGGTCATCGGTGTTGTCCACCAACATGACACTCATAACGGGATCATACCAATCAGGAGTGGTACGAGTTCTCGTTGACCTGCGAGGCTCCGTAGCAACTACAACTGAAGTTTCATGATCATCATCATTAGCTTCCTCTCTTATTGGTGCAGGCACCACAGGAACTTCTTCCGGTGCTGCGCTACTCGCAATTTCGAGAGAAGGTTCGACAACCTCGTCGAGTTCTACTTTCCTTCCAGTCACTTCTTTCGAGAGAAATTCCTTCTCTAGAAAGGATCCATTCTTAGCAACGAAGATTTTGCCTTCGGACCTATGATAGAAGGTATACCCAATAGTTTCCTTCGGGTATCCTATGAAGACGCATTTTTCCGCTTTGGGTTCAAGCTTGTCCGGCTGTAACTTCTTTACATAGGCTTCGCAACCCCAAACTTTAAGGAACGACAATTTAGGTTTCTTCCCAAATCATAATTCATACGGTGTCGTTTCAACGGATTTAGATGGTGCCCTATTTAAAGTGAATGCGGTTGTTTCTAATGCATAACCCCAAAATGATAGCGGTAAATCCGTAAGTGACATCATAGAACGAACCATATCTAAGAGAGTTCGATTACGACGTTCGGACACACCATTACGCTGTGGTGTTCCCGGCGGTGTCAATTGTGAAAGTATTCCGCATTTCTTCAAATGCTCGCCAAACTCGTAATTTAGTTATTCACCTCACGATCAAAACGCAGAAATTTAATCTTCTTGTTACGTTGATTCTCAACCTCACTTTGAAATTCCTTAAACTTCTCGAAAGTTTCGGACTTATGTTTCATGAAATAGATATACCCATATCTACTCAAGTCATCCGTGAAGGTAAGAACATAACGATAACCACCGCGCGATGCTACACTCATTGGACCACACACATCGGTATGTATGATTTCCAATAAGTCCGTAGCTCGCTCCATCATACCAGAAAATGGAGTCTTAGTCATTTTACCCATTAGACATGCTTCGCATCTTTCAAGTGATTCGAAATCAAGTGATTCAAGAAGTCCATCGGAATGGAGTTTCTTCATACGTTTCACTCCAATGTGACCAAGACGACAGTGCCACATATAGGTCGAGTTATCGCTCGATTTCAAATGTTTAGCTTCAATGTTGTTAATATGTGTATTTCCACTATCGAGATTCAATAAGAATAGACCATCTATCAAAGGTGCATGTGCATAAAACATATTACTCATATAAATCGAACAACCATTATTCTCGGACTTAAACAAGTAACCGTCTCGCAATAAACAAGATCCCGATATAATGTTCATGCTTAGCGCAGGCACCAAATAACAATTATTTAAGTATAAAACTAATCCCTATGGTAGATGAAGAGGTAGCGTGTCGACCGCGATCACATCAACCTTTGATCCGTTTCCCACGTGCATCGTCACCTCGTTCTTCGCTAGCTTCCGTTTATTCTGCAGCACCTGTTTCGAGTTACAAATATGAGCAACCGAACCAGTATCAAATACCCAGGCACTACTAAGAGTACTAGTGAGATACACATCAATAACATGTATATCGGATATACCTTTCTTCTTGATGTTGCCGTTCTTCAAATCCGCCAAGTACTTTGGGCAATTCGCTTCCAGTGACCTTCTCCCTTGCAATAAAAGCACTCAGTATCTGTCTTAGGTCCAGCCTTGGTCTTCTTCGTCGGCGCGGTAACTTTCTTACCACCCTTCTTGAAGTGTCCCTTTTGCTTAGACTTGCCTTTCTTGAATTTGGTGGTCTTATTGACCATCAACACTTGGTGCTCTTTCTTGATCTCCACTTCTGCAGATTTTAACATGACGAAGAGTTCTGGCAACTGATTGTTCATGTTTTGCATATTGTAGTTCATCACAAAGTTCTTGTAACTTGGTGGTAGTGATTGGAGGACACGATAAATCCCCAAAGCATTAGGAATCACTATACCCAAGCTTTGAAGTTTGTTTGCGTGCCCAGACATCTTAAGCACATGCTCGCTGACGGAGGTGCCCTCTTCCATCTTGCAGTTAAAGAACTTTTCAGAAGCCTCATAGCTCTCAATTGCCGCGTGAGTCTCAAAGATCAATTTGAGATCACGGACAATATCATGTGGGTCTGAATTCTCAAACCTTTTCTGAAGCTCCGATTCTAAACCATACAAGATAGCACACTGAACTGTGGAGTACTGATTCTTCCGAGCGAGTTAAACATTCTTTACTTCATCGGGAGCATCAGCTGCAGGTGGGTCACCCAGCGGTGCATCCAGCACATAGGTCAAATTACCAGCCGTGAGGACAATCCTCAAATTGCGGAACCAATCCGCGAAGTTGCTTTCATTGTTTTTCAACTTTTCTTTCTCTAGGAACGCATTAAAATTGATGGTAGGGGATGCCATTGATCTACAACATATTTGCAATAGTTTAGACTAAGTTTATGACAAATTGAGTTCAAATTAATTAATGTAATTAAACCATGTGAACTCCCACTCAAAACAATATCCCTCACATTGTTTTAGTGATCACACGAACCAAATCCACCACATCAATACCGATCATCACGAGAGTCGATGTAGTTTCAATGGCGAATAATCGACATGTTCATCATATCTACTATATGATTCATGCTTTACCTTTCGGTGATACGTGTTCCGAGACCATGTCTGTACATGCTAGGCTCGTCAAGATCAAACCTTAGCTTCCGCATGAGCAAATCTGGCTTGCTCACGTTGTATACACTTGCGGAATCTAACACACCCGATCATCACGTGGTGCTTCGAAACAACAAGCTTTAGCAACGGTGCTTACTAAGGATGAACACTTTAGAACTTGATATTCATGTGCATGAGGGATCATATTATAATGCTACCGTCGTTAACTAAGCAATACAAGATGCATAAAGGATTAACATCACATGCAATTCATAATATGTGATATGATATGGCCTTTCTTCTTTGTGCTTCCGATCTCCATCTTCAAGCACGAACATGATCTCCATCATCACCGGCATTGCATCAAGGTCCATGATGCTGCTCCATGGTTATCCTCCACCAGCTTCAACTATTACAACTACTTTGAATAGACACGCGGGTCTCAACAGAAATTAAATACAACCATATGGCTCCTGCCGGTTGCCAACTTACAATAAGGAACATTGCATACATCAAATATAATCACAATCATGGCCATATCACATCACAGCACACCCCTGCAAAACAAAGTTAGACGCCTCTACTTTCTTTGCATATTTTACGTGGTTTGGGGCTTTCAATAAGTGTCGTTCTAACTTACGAACAAGAACCACAACATTGATACTAGTATTGTCAATCACCCGTTATAAATTGAATCTTAACTATGTTGGGAGAAACAGGCACCCGCAAAGCCACTTATGCAATACAAGTTGCATGTCAAGCGTGGAGCAAGTCTCATGAACGATGTCATGTAAGGTTAGCCCGGGCCGCTTCATCCCACCATCCCGCAAGATGCAAAGTACACAAGAAGCAATCGGCAACAAAAGCATCAACGCCCACAATGACCATTGTGTTCTACTCGTGCAACAGATCTACATATAGACACGGCTCTGATACCACTGTAGGGTTTCGTAGCATCAAAAACAAAAAATTCTACCGCATACAAACAAACAAGCCAAGATCTATCTACTAGATTGTAGCAACGAGTCGATGGAATAACTCACCCTCGAAGATTCCAAAGTGTTTAACGAGAGCGGATTCTCGTGGGTGATGTAGTCGTACTCTTGCCAATCTCAAGATCGCGTATACGATCCTTCCGGCGCTGCGTTCCGGCAGCGCTTCCGCAGTCGGTCACACGTTCGGTACTCGATGAAGACCTTCCTCTCCCTTGTTCCAGAAGGCAGCGGATGTTGTAGCACTCTCCTCGCGATTCCAGCAGCACAACGACGTGGTACCGAAAGTAGAGGGGAGATCTCGCAGGGCTTCGCCTTAAGCCGGAGCGAGTATGGTGGAACATGAGAGAGATCCTCGGCGATCTAGGGTTTAGACGCACCAAGGAGGGGGCAAGGCCGGCGGCTAGGGTTTGAACTAGGCGGCGGCGGCGAGTTGCCCTAGGCGGCGGCTATGGAGGGCGGCGGCGGCTAGGGTTAGGGTTTAGAGGGCGTGGTGTTGTGTACTTGGAGGGGCAGTCCTGACCCTCCTTATATAGGTGGAGGGGGCACGCCAGGGGAGGGGAGTCCCTCCCCAACTCGGATCCCAAGTGGGCCGGCGGTGGAGGGAGGGAACTCCTCCCCAAGTAGGTTTCCTACTTCCCCTCCACCTCACAAAATAGTCGTTTGACTTTTCAAATTGGCGTTTGACTTTTCAAACTAGGATTTGATTTAACCATTTTTTTTTCAGCGATGACACCTAGTACATGATGCAATCATTCCAACTTGTTATGACACATTCATGTACCCTTCCCCTCCGGAGTGCCGGACATTCCGAAACCTTCTAGAACATTCCCGATGAAAACACCGGAACCATTCTCCAACCCCGAAACAGGACTTTACTTATATGAATCTTATTCTCCGGACCATTCCGGATCTCCTCGTGATATCCCGGATCCCATCCGAGACTCCGAACAACATTCGGTCTCTTACTCATCATTCCATAACTACTCAAACAACGTCGAATCCTTAAGTGTGTCTCCCTACGGTTCGTGAATTATGCGGACATGATCGAGACACTTCTCCGAACAATAACCAATAGAGGAATCTGGAAATTCATATGGCTCCCACATATTTCTACGATTACTTTGCGATCGAATGAACCACTTACATACGATACCAATTTCCCTTTGTCTCATGATAGTTTACTTATCCGAGGTTATGATCGTCGGTATCTCTGCATACCTAGTTCAACCTCGTTACTGATAAGTACTCTTTTCTCGTTCCCGTGATATGTGATCCCTTGTGAGCCAGTCACATTCTTGCAAGCTAATTGGATGACATTCCACCGAGAGGGCCCAGAGTATATCTATTCGTCATATGGATGGACCAATCCCACTCTTGATCCATGTGTCTCAATCAATACTTTCCGAACACTCAATGCCACCTTTATAGCCACCCAGTTACGGTGTGGTGTTTGATGTCATCAAAGCATCCTTCCGGTGAAGGTGATATGCATGATCTCATGGTCGAAGGAATTAGGTTACTATGTATCAGAAAGCATATAGCAATTGAACTATTAAAATGACTTGATCTTTATGCTACACTTATCTACAGGAGTATGTCCACCATATCATTCTCCTAACAATATGATCTTGTTGTTAATAACATCTCAATGTTCATGATAGGGAAACCATAATCATTTATTAACCAACAAGCTAGTATTATAAAGAGGCTTTACTAGGGACTCTATTTTAGTTTAGAAATCACACAAGTATCAATGTTTCCTTGTTAATACTATTATAGCATGAATGTAAATATTTATCATAAACACAAAGATATAATAATAACTACATTTATTATTGCCTCTAGGACATATCTCCAACAATAGGACAGTCTGGATGGATCCATTTGTTAACTCGAGGCTACCCATGAGAAAGTCATGCATGAATTGGAATCACACATAGGACAGTCTAACCACTAGTTAGAATGAGGAGAAATGTAAAAAAGGTGATAAAAATGAAAGTTACTCCTCTGAATGGGGTAATTTCGTGGAATTTCAGTTAAATTGGGTAAAACATGTTGCATGATTGATCTTATGTGGTAAATAAATAATTTACTCTTCATTCGATGGAGCTTTGATACCTACTAATTCAGTGTATTCTCTAGTGTTATGACTCTAAATTAGATAAATATTTTGTTAAGTTATTGAGACTTTGTTGGCCTCCTATCTTTAAAAAATTAGGTTAGGTATTTGAAACTAGAGTGAGTTCTAGTTCCTATCTCGTGTTTGTGATTCCGTGACACTGGTAACATTATCTATTTTAGACACTTTTTATCCTATATTTATAATGGTGTCTTTTTCTTTATCCCGATTTAACCATTTGCCCTATTTCAAAGGCCACCAAAAGATACATAGATGTTGACTTGGCTACCAAATTGGAAACATGTTCTAGTTGTATTTTTTCTTCATAAACTCAACTGGACAACCAAGATCTACCCACACACGCTAAGGCATATCCTCACCCTTACTCCTCCTCCACAAGGCGGCACTGATTCCATTAGACTTTAGCGGCATCGCTTATGTCGAATCTTCATAGAGAGGAGAGAGAGAGAGAGAGAGAGAGAGAGAGAGAGAGAGAGAGTGGAAGCAGGAATTTGCACTAATGCCCAGGCTAATTGGGGGCATGGTGCAGGTAGGGCATAGCGGGTGCATGAAGGGATTAATGAGTCTGGATAACTATGTGAAAAATGGGGAAATAAAATATGGCTTTACTCTAGTGTTGATTCAACGTCCACTACAGCTAGATAGCTAGACAATGGGCGTCAAGTCTATAAAAATGGAGAAATTTATTTCAATAAGATAAATATTGGTATATTGTTATAAACAAGGAATAAAATATGACAGATCAAATTAAACGAGGTAACTAGTGTCACAAAATTACAAGTAGAGGGTAAAAAGTGGAGTTCACTCCTAAAAATAAAATGTGTTAATTTGTATTTGGATGTTTTTATGATGAAAATATATTAATTAGATGTTTGTTTATTCATCAGATCTAGGAGGTTGGCTTCAGATGCAAGAGAAATAAGAATGGAAGGAGGAAAATAACTAGGAATGGGCGGAGGGTACCTATTGACCAACAAAAACCAATCTTGTTGAAACCGCGATCAACAATGATGATAGCAATATCACAAGTGTGCATTCAATATAGAATAAATAATTATCACAAGGTAATGCATCCCTACCCTCTTTTTTTGCTTCTCGGGGAAACCTTTCCGTGGTGCTATCCACGGTCATCGGAAAGATTTCAATGGCATCATATTCTATACGGGCGAAAGGACGAATAAGAGAACCCGGTGCCATTACGAGGTAAGGGAAGGAGAAGACTAAGGGGCGAGGCAACATGCGGGGAGAAGAAAAGACATATGTTGAGGAGGGATGCGGAACCACTAGTACAAAACCATCCATCTGAGATTGTAAACACAACCATTCAAGATTTTTTCCCAGCGTCTCCATATGTCATCCTGATGGCTAGGTACCCATATTCAAAAGGTACCTTTTTGAAATATCATGATGTCGCCTGTAGATGGAATGAATATGTGTTTTAAAAACTATTACGGATTTGGCTTAAAAGAATGTACAATTAAACTAACATTTATTTTTCAAACAAAAAACCTAAAAAATTTAGGCCCAACTAAGTGCACCACCAACAACTAGAGCTAAGCAAGATAGTACAAGCTATATTTCATGAGTGATAAACAAGATATACATACTTCAAATTCAATGATTATTACAAGAAAATACACTCAGGTATAGAAATAACTAAGGCATGCATAAACGAAGATGCATCTCTATGTTCACTTACGTACACGAAGTAAGCTACTCACTGTTCGAGAGGTGTCGATTACCACGAAGGACCCCTGAAACTACCAAAACTCTCCTTCTTCTCCAAGCCCCTCACAAATATAAGGGTCATTTTATTATGGCTATATTTTCATCCACTCTAGAGATGGAAAGTTCCATAACCACTTCGCAAGCTCCACGAAGGAGAATCCCCAGTCTCTTCACAATCTTTCACGACGAGGTTACCGCGGTACCAACTGTCAAGCCAACTAGCAGGTGATCGACCCTCCAAGAGAAACAAACTTATGGTATCTCACTCAAACAAATCATCATAAAAAGCTCAACACTATGCAAGAATACAAAGCAAAAACACTAAGGATGCTCAACCCTTCACTCTTAAATTCCACCACAAGTAACAAGAGATAGGGAATAATTAGAGAGAATAAACAATGGTGAAAATCATATAATGACTCCAAGATCTAGATCCAACGGGTTCCCTTCACTTAGAGGTGGAATTTATTGGTGGGAATTGTAGATCTATATCTCCTCTTTTTCAAAGCCCTAAAAGATGCAAGAATCATAGGAGGAATGAGAGAGGAAGTAAGCTCAAGAGGATCACAATTATGGTTAAAAAAATTCTCAACAACCCTAGGAAGTCGTTGGGGAAGAAGCTCCCTTTTACAATAAAAGCTAAATATGACTTTTGGGAACAAAACTGGACCTATGGTTCCTCAGTCCCATAGACAGTCAGACTGATCGCTCCGGTTGACCAGGACACAAACCAAATCCCGCTGAATGAGCTACTGAAATATCAGTAAATAAGGGTTGGTTCGAGCGTCAGTTGACCAACCTCAAAACGGGAGAAAACTACCGTTACGAAAACTTGATATCTCTTTCCTTAGGATTCTGATTTTAATAAACTTGGGATTTTAGAAAATCTAAGAACAAGCTCTATCTAATGAAGACCGTAAAACCAACAAATAGGAAAGATAAAATACTAAGAATGGGAGGTGAGAAACCTCCAAGATGAGGAACCGATAAAACTTTTAAACTCGAAAACATAATAGAAGATGCATATGAATTCTGTTTTCAATGAACTTGTTGAAAAGCTAGCAATAAACTAAATAACCTCACATAGAGAAACATCAAGAAGCAAAAAATAGGGAGATGCAAAGTATGCAAATGATTGAGTTCCCTATGGCGATGTGATCAAGTTACTTAACCGAAAGTCCCTCTTGGCAGTGTGGTTATCTATACTATAACCCGGTCTCCCAACAAACCCCTTAAGACCGGCAAAATGAAAACCTAGCAATAAGTATACCTTTGCCTTGTGCATCCCGCTTGATCTTGATGACGATGCTTTATGCTTCCATCAAGCCGGAATGCTTCACTTGATCATTGTTGCTTGGTGAATACTCACAATTTTCTCCCCCATAAACCACTATGGGATAGCCTCATTAAATCACATCTTCATATCACCAATGGATGGAAAGTTTCAAGCATATATGATCTTCCTGAGATGCTTATCTTGATCTTGCACTTCTCAAACTTGATGATCATCAACACTTTATGTCGTCCTATCTTGGGCTTCATGATAGATGTCCTTTTGATGCATGACCATGGAAAAGATACATAACCCGGATATATAGAAAGCACATAGATCATGGGTTAGCTCAGAAATCAAAATCCATACATACTTACCATACCACGATATCACTTGATCTCACGTGGTACATTTTTATGCTTTTTGTGTTGACCAACTTGAATCCAAACTTCTCTGTTTGTCTTGATCAATATTGTGTCTTCTCATTCTCTATCACAATCTCTTGAGGTACATAAATGATTCTTTATTTCATTGCTTGCTCTTAGTCTTGGTCACATGTGGCTCAACTCATGAGTCCAACATGGAGGCACCATACTATTTCACTTTTGGGCCATCTGGGATAGGTGCTACATACAAATTGGTTCCATATATGCGCTAAAATAACCATTTTAGATGTTATTTACAGGAAATAATATCTTTCACCGGCAAGACAAATGATGTGCCGTTGTCATTTACAATGCGTTGCTTCGTCGTTCTTAGTGCCGTTCTCCCCGGCCTTTCTTCTCATGTAAACTCTTCACAAGTCTTATGGTGTTGCTCATAGCGGCACCACCATTGTTGGGGATGAGCCGCTCTTCGGTGTAATTTTTGTGGCAACCATGATTGCCTCCTTCTGATATGGACAAGAAACAATATATCCTACATAAAGGTGAATTTGATAAGGAGTTGACGCACAAGCGTGCACCTCACGGTCACGCGAACGCATAAACACGAATGTTAGAAGGGAGGGACAAGGGAAAGGAGAGTTATGTGCATTTTACGCTCAAAGTGAGTTCAATCTTGTTAATCTTGGAATTTTTCTCTAGTTATTTGCTATTTTTAGTTAGTTAGTTTTCTTTTGTGCCTTTAAATATGTCTGGTGAATTACGGTAAGATAAACAGATACTCCCTTCGTTCAAAATATAAGATGTTTTAGGTATCTGAAGAAAGTGTATCTAGACATTTTTTAGTGTATAGATTCACTCTAAATATGAGTGGATCTACATACTAAAGTAGTCTAAATACATTTGCTTTATAAAGCTAAAACATTTTATATTTTAATACAAAGAAAGTACCCCCTCCGTTTAAAAATATAAGATGTTTTAGATTTGTGAAGAAGATGTATCTAAACATCTTTTCGTGTCTAAATTCATTTGAACCTAGACACTAAAAGATGTCTAAATACATCTCCTTCACAAACCTAAAACATCTTATATTTCTAAACGGAGGGAGTATTAGACAACAGAGATGAATATTTGTAAGAAAAAAATAGTGGAAAAGGGAGGTATTTTTGCTTGCGTGGGAAGGGAAAGAAAGGACGCGGCTTCTCCTTTTCTGTTTGTGCATGGTGCGTTCAAGCTCGAAGAACAAAAGAAAAGTGGACTCATCCCTTTCACGGCTCACCATTTGGAGCCACGTTTTCAGCGTCAAGGGTTCTCTTTGCTTTCTGATGGGTTTTTGGGAAGGATGGCTATAATTTCTTCAACTCATGGAGTAATCAGCAACGTACATTGCAAATAAGATTGGCAAACATAATATTTTAGCAAATGGTTTGCTGATTTTGGGGATCACCCGTCCCTATTTGACAAACTATGTATCTTGAGAAAATATCTTTAAAAAAAGGATGCAAAGCTCAAACGATATGTATAGATTTTTTGTGCATTGGGACTTAAAATCTACATGTGATACTCTCTTCAATCCAAATTAATTATCACAGATATAGGTAAAATTCTATTTGGTGTGGTCTTCGATCGTCAAATAGTTTTATCGACAGTTTATTCTTTTTCTTCGTCTTCAGGATGGATGGGGTCTTCTCAACCCGTTCGACAACTTTTGGTCCGCAGCCAACAACGCGCTTGCATAGGGAGGTGCGTCATCACGCCGCGCCGTCGACACGATTTGAAGGTTAAAGATACAGTTAACCTGGGACAACTATTTTGGACTACTCTTCTATACGGTTTACCGAACCAAGATCAGCCCATACTAGAAAGCATTTCGCATTCGAAGTAAGTCGGAAGGAAACGCGGTAAATTGATAAAACGCGTTCGAACCTGCAGGAAGATACTCCATCCATCCACGACGAGCTAACGAGTAACCACCGCTGGAAGATCACGGCTCGCTTTCTGCACAAAGCTCACGCGCTCCCGTCCCCGCCGTTTCAACGTCCTACCGACTATTCCTCCTCCTCCTCCAGAATCCAGATCCCAAATCACCATCGCCACCCCCTCCCCACTCCCGCAACCAAACAAAACCCCCCGCTGCAGCCACTCCTGCCGCTGCCGCCGCCACAGCCACCGCTGCCCGTCACCATGAACCCCTCCTCGTCCTCCTCCTCGTCGGCGCACCCGCCGGACGGCACCCAGCCCAGCTCCAAGCCCCCTCCGCCTGCCGCCCCGGCCATGGGCTACCCCGCCAACGCCGCGCCCAACCACAACTCCAGCACCGCCTACTACGCCAACGCGCCGCCCCCCGTCGCCAACGGCAACGGCACGGCCGCCTTCGGGGTCGCGTACCCGTACCCGGCTCCCCCTCCGCACCACCACCACCACCCGCCTCCGCCCCCGCCGCACCCCTACCCCCACCACCACCAATACCACAACCCCTACCACGCGCCCCCTCCCCCGCCGCCGACCTGCCTGCGCCGCCTCCTCGCGCTCGTCGTCGCCGCCTTCCTCCTCCTCGGCGCCGGCACCTTCATCGTCTGGCTCCTCCTCCGCCCGCGCGCGCCCGCCTTCTCCCTCGCCACGCTCTCCCTCTCCCGCGTCGCCTACTCCCCCGCCAACTCATCCCTCTCCGCCGCATTCGACGCATCCGTCCTCGCAGCCAACCCCAACGCCAAGCTCTCCGTCTCCTACTCCTCCCTGCTCGCCTCAGTCTCCCTCGCCCCGTCCTCCCCCATCGCCGTCACCTCCCTCCCGCCCTTCGCCCAGGCGCCCCGCAACAGCACCGCGCTCGGCTTCCGCCTCCAGGTCGATGATGCCTATGTGGGGCCTGACGAGGCCGCTCCGCTCAAGAGCGGCGCGGACGGGGGTACCATGGAGGTCCAGGTCAGGCTCACGGCTGTCGCCGTCTTCGATCGAGGGGGCTGGCGCACCCGCAGGAGGGTCATGAGGGTGATCTGCGAAGACGTGCCAGTCACATTCCGTGGGAAGAACGCCACCGACGCGAAATTTGATGGCCCCCCAAGGCGCTGCGAAGTCTACTTGTGAAGGTTAGTTAGTTGCCATGACTCCACTACCGTTTGTTGTTAATTTACACACCCAGACTTCCATGCATCTGGTGAACTTTCTGTATGGATCGCAATATGTCTGTATATTCGTCCCGATGAAGTATTTTGCGATTGGGGGGAAATATGACCCTTTGCAGGCTTGATTTGGATTTTGATAGGCTTGCATTAGTTTTTTTTTGCTTGATTTCCTTGTTTTAGAATGCTACTATGTCATCAGTTAGACAATATGCTTGCCCTTTCAACCGGAAGGGAGATGGGAGGATTAGTCAAATGGTCAATTTGAAGGCGAAACAATTCTGTCACTGTGCTCAAGTCTTACTCTAGTGTCCAAGTGAAATGTCAACGGGAGTAAGAGAACCACACTTTTAATAGGACATCTAAAGTTTAGTAAAGAGTCCAACATATGTATGTAGTCAGAAATAGCCTTTGGTTACTAATAATAGCGAAAGTTAGGCAATAGAAGATCTGTCAAACGAATAACTATAGTTGTAGTATTATATTACTCCTTTCCCTTTTTATAAGTTCTAGTGACCATAGATAGTCAATGCAAAGAAGACGGTCAGTTAATAGTCCACCGGCATCCTTGATGTCTCAATCGAAGGAGACTTTCTATTATTTTACAAATGCAATCCATCCCCTACTAGGTAATGCATATGAGCTGGGTGCCTGACTCGGTTACCATTTTGTTTGTGGATCAACTTTTAACTCCATTTTGTTTTTTCTTTGTCCCTAAAATGAGTTAGAGCATCTCTCGCAGTGCCCGTAAAAGGGGCCAAAACTGAACTTTTCCGGCGAAGTACGGGCCACGCTCGGTTTCTGGCGCAGATCAGAGCCCGTATACCTCACCTGACCCGTAAAAGTTATTCGGTGGCCCGTTAAACGCACACTGCGACCAGCATATCTAGCGGTCTGAGAGGGCGACCCGAGCGAAACCCTATCCCTCTCCGCCGCGCGCCCTCTCCCTATCCGCCGCCGTCGGCAACTCTTCAGCTGTCAAATCCAGCTCGCCAACGCCACCGTTCCCTACGCCACCGCAACCAAATGCTCCGCCTTGCTGCCATGCGTCCTCACGACTCATCAAGGAAGCACCACATCGGCTCGCGCGGCCAGCTCCTCAAACCGAGGAGGAGATCGCCCGCAGCCGCTCCGTCGGCGCCAAGAAGCGCGCTGCGCTCTGGTGGGTGAGTTCGCCCCACATGCCGGCGTCGCTCCTCCCCTACGCCCCCGCGTGGTACAGGGGAACCGCCTCGGAGGCGGGCTCGTTGCGGCCAAGGCCCCCGTCTCCGTCGAGCTCGAGCTCCTCCGGGTATCGCGATTACATGACGGCCAGAGAGAGCGATAGCTCCGACAAGAGCGACGGCGCCTCGGTGGTCCCGCGCGATTTCGCGAACTCCGACGAGGTGGAGCAGCTCCGCTCGGAGCGCGTGCACCTGCGCGAGACCGCCGCGGAGGAGAGTGAGCTCGCCGAGGCGCTCCGGCTCATCAAGCGCCAGGAGGCGGAGAAGACCAAGGAGGCGGCGGAGCCTCCGGTGATCCACCTCGACTAGAGCAGTGGCGCCGTCTCCGCCACCGTCCGGCGACGCACAAGGCTCGGGGAGCCGAATTTTGTGTAGATAGTGTGCGCCGGATGCTTCTGTTAGATTATGTAGTATGTAAATGCTTAAATCGAACTGAAATCGAACTGGAATGCGCGGTTGTTCTTCCTCTGAATTTTGCCGCGAAGGCTGTTCGTCCTGTGAATCGCAAATTTAAATTTTTCAGTTCGATTTTACGGGGACTGCTCGGCGCCGCCGACCGCTTCGCGGGCAATCGCGGATTCAGCGCCCCGAACTCGGACGTTTGCGGTTTCCCTTTTACGGGCACCGCTAGAGATTCTCTTAGAAGCTTAGACAGTTAGACCCCCCAGATGGATATAGACTTGACAGAATATAACTTTTTAAATAATTACAATGTAAGCTGCAATCTTAGCCGTAGACCTAAAAGTTGTATGTGCATTCTAAATTTATTTCTTGGTAAATTCTCAGTTGTTTCAGGCCTAGATTTAGACAGTAAAGGTCGTCAGGTGTTTTCTCTTCTAAAGTTGCATATGGTATAGCAGACTAGCAGTGGTATTGTAGTAGAATTTTTGACTGCTGCGATTGAGAGGTAGAATAATGGATTGGTTACGTGAAGATGAATTTTAGGCAAGAAGTGGCAGTTGTTCACACTATATGTCTGGTTGAATTTAAGTACTTCCTGTGAACTTCAGCATTCATGTTGTAAACCTGAACATTGGCATGTAGCTTCATGGACTTGATGTTCAGAGTGCCCCTTTGAACTTTGTGATAGGCTGAAGTGAAATGAATTAAATGATATGTTTGAGGGGTACATTCTCAGTTCAAACCTTGTATTAACACACAACTTCTCATCCAAAACCTGGAAAACAAAAGGGGTCATGGAGCACAGTATTGGATCTGACTTATTGACAGATCTCACTCTACTGATATTCTTGTGGAGATTAGCACCATATGTTCTTATGTAGATTGTCAAATACAAGTATTTTTGTGGCGCTAAAATGGGGACCAGAGAAAGATTGGGACTTGTACCATAGTTTGCTGAGCTTTACATGAATTTTGTGTTACGGGAGGGACTGAGTATAACCTAGCCACGTAGTTAACCTCTGTTACCATTGTTGAGATATGGAGAATATGTTATAATTGTGCCTGCGTAGTAAATATAAAATATATCCATAACGTTTATTTTCAGACTATGATGACCTGTGAGATCATGGTAGCTGTCCACAAGGACGCCTTACATACTACAGAGTTTAAACTGTGAGTTGGTGTCATAGTATTGCAGATCTACAAAAGGATTCCAAATGTTTGCATTTCTGCATCTTCCTGGAAGCGTAAATAATTGATTGCATGGCCACACTAGACTACATTCTTTGAAAGATAGTTTACTTGTTATTAGCCAACCCCGTGAATTATAGTTGGGTTAATTGGATTTATGCCACTATAACTTTCACAGATTGGAGAAATGCCATTACAAAAACCGAACTTGGAAAAATGACACTAGAACTTTCTCATACCTCTATCTATGCCATTTTATCCAATACAAGGCCAATACGAACATTATACTACCCTTACACAGCAATAAACATCTTTATACGGCGATTTGGATCGTCGACTCCATCATGGCGCTTGAGGGTGTCCAGCCACGGCGCTCTTCTCCAGCACCATCGGGCGCGGCTGCAGCCATGCCACGGGCGCCACCTGTGTTCACCGAGCGGGTAGTACAAACTGCAGATGGTGGTACTACAGGAGCGGGAGGCGCGCGGGATGGGGGATGAGGCGGTCGCGCCGCAAGACCTGCTGCTGATCCTCGTCGCCGGGGACTGGTCCGCGGTGGAGTTCCTCGCGCCGGGTGTCCGAATCGAATAGCAACACTCCTCCAGCAGATCCATTAGTGGGGCCCTCTTCCAGGCTGGAAGTTCCAGCGGTGTGGCGATAAACAGCTCCAGCCAGCACACGCGGCGCCCGCCTTCAGCCAAAGCGCAGGCCCGTCTACTGTTCCCGCCGGCGGCGCCACTGGTAGGTTTATTGTGAATTGGCCTAATCGTGGTGAGGAACTGGTTTGAGGCTGAGCAGGTCGTGACTCGTGAGTGGGGAATTGGATATTGACAGGGCATCCACGTGTTAAAAAAAGATGTTACGTATGAAGGTGTACTGGTGTATATAAAGGGAAGTATAGGGTATACTATGACCTGATATTGGACAAAATGGCATAGATAGAGGTATGAGAAAATTATAATGGCATTTTTCCAAGTTTAGTTTTTGTAATGGCATTTTTCCAACTCATGAAATTTGTAGTGGCATAAATCCAATTAACCCATTATAGTTTGGGTGCTACATTGTAACATTCCGAACCTTTTTTTGTTTCTATCTTTTTAATTGTTTGCTTGAAAGAACTCTATTCACACTGTTCTTTTTCTGCGTGTCGCCGTTAGGAAATCCCCTGAATTATAGTTTGGATGCTGCAGTGTACTGCTTTCTACTTTGCATATGTTGGTGGTGCACTTGCTCATTGTCAGGTCTGTCACAGATGGTGTTTAATGTCACCAGACTACAGAATCATATACCTGCATATAGCAAATCAAAACTTTTAGTTGATTTGTCTTCTGAATATTGCCACAGTACTGTAACCCCAGACTGTGCACCTTTCTTAAAAACAAGACTATTAGGAGTAGTTGAGATTGCCTTATGGTGTATTGTAAGTATAATATTGTTGTCTAGTATGTAAATATTGTTGCACACCCTTTATTATGTACTACTAGGATATCTATCATCATTAACTGTTTGCTCTTGTCACTTATCAGGATCATTGTTGACTACTCCAGATGTTAATCGGAGGGACGATCTTCAGTAGTCACAAGAAGTTAACTGGCACTATAAGAAGTTGTCCAGTCACTGATTCATGAGTAATGGGTGGGTAACTTCAGCTTACCTGTTTGTCAATAGAATTCGCGACAAGGAAGAGTCTGCAATGATTTATGATTAATGGTAGTATGTGACCGTTTCACCTATCGTATCATAGCATCAATATGAGCGGATGTTGACTATAGCGACCGAGTACTGATGTTGAAAATACTTGGCAAGAATGATTATCAATGGTTGCTAGTTTGCTTGATGAGAGAACTTCAAAACATGTATGGAGCCTTGGGGGCCTTCATGCTTTAATGTACCTTGGCTTGAAATATGCTCTAATCACTTATCTTGGTCATGATTTAAGTTCTTTATGTCTAGGATCTTTGGTGCCATTTGTAGCTTAGTTCAAAAAGCTGCAAGAAAAATAGTTTTATTGCTTACTTTGGAGGGGCTGTTTGGTGAGATGGGCTGCTCAGTTTTAGCTGCTCTGTTGGTTACAGACCCATGGTCCAACATGGTGCTTCCTTATGTGGTCTAATAAGCTCCATTGCATGGTATAGGACTAGTTGTGTAACCATTTCAGTTCATATGTTGCAGACAAATATCTGTGTTCTGCATGTGTCTTTTTAGGGAAAGGGCATTACACCCTGCTTTTACAACAGAGCAACCCTGCATTAAGTCTTGAATGACGGTAACTCGAATCAGTGCTCTCTGCGTGGATGGAATCCGGTTCGTACCTAGAAAGATGATAGGTTCAGTGCTATCTCGGTGTACACCCTTTTGTTATTCTGCTGAGCGGATCAGCTAGTTTTCTTTTGTGCCGGTGAAATCCTCGAAATATTGTTGACTTGGCAGGCCCTGCAGATTTAATGGGACATATTCCGTAGGTAACTTTCCAGGTCCCTAACAAAATTGGATTAATCTTCATAATCTTTGCTTGGACCACACGCACCTGCACGGCCACATCCTGACACACCATCTGAATTTAGCTGAAAGTTGGTGCCAACCTTTGAAAGCAGGAATTAGGTTTGTTCCTGAATACGCTTCCTTCGTTAGATGTAGCTCCGCGTCGGAGTGTGTAGGGATAAGGGTCTCCAGGGACCTGGTTGTAATTTCGGTGTTCTTTGGGGTGTATTGCACTGCTGCTTAATAGATCTGAGGTGTTATTCGCAAAAAAATATGTAGAACCCAGTTTCGGGTAAAGGGGCTGCACTTCTTTGAAAGATGATGTTCAGTGCTCTCTGCGTGGATGGAATCCAATTCGTACCTGAAAGATGATGTTCAGTGCTATCTCTGTTCTGCTGAGCGAAACAGATACTCGGCTTTGTGACTTAGCTTTGTATATAGATGCATGCGAATTTAGACAAATTGAAGTCATTTATTTTAGGGTGGAGGGAGTAGTTTTCTTCTTTTCGTTAAAATTATCGAAATAGTGTTGACTTAGCAGGCCTTGCAGATTTAATGGGACATATATTAATTCGGTAGGCAACTTTCCAGGTCCCTCACAAAATTGGGATTAATCTTAAAAAGCTTTGCTTGGATCACACGCACCTGCACGGCCACATCCTGACACTGTCTGAATTTAGCTGAAAGTTGGTGCCAACCTTTGAAAGCGGGAATTAGGTTGTTCCTGAATACGCTTCCTTGGTCAGATGTAGAACCCAGTTTCGGGTAAAGGGGCTGCACTTCTCTGATAACATATCAAGAAGAGGAATGCTATTTTCTGGTTATAAGCGGAGCAATTTTTGTATTGGTAATAACATGGGCACAACGAATGCAGGGATTCATGCTTTGGTTAGCTTCAGATGGAGTTTGTGTAACAGTTAGTAATTCCAAGCAGTTTGTTCATCCATGTCAATCGTTGCTGACCGGTCCCTGAAAACTAAAATACTCCTTGTCGCTCGCTCGACGCATGTCTTTCTGCTCTCTTCTTTGTTGCTCTCCTGGATGCTTGTTTGATGTTCCCATGATGATATTCCTATGAAAAAGCATTGTCGTCATTACTTCTTAAGAAAGATCCATCCAATCCAATAATTATGAGGAGCCAATGAGCATTACAAACTGATAGAATACAACCTGGTGTGAGCCATCATCGCGCAAGCAGGGCTCGTGGCCCTGCCAGGCGTGTTCAGAAGACCGTGTCCCTGATTTATTGAACCCCATGTCCCGCTCACAGACACAGGCCCGTGTAACAGGAAGATGCTGCGCAGCGCAGAGCAGCATTACTTACCGGGGCCCCCCATCACGTTTCCATTGTTCTGCTTCCTGCTCGCCCTGATGCGCATACGCTTGTATTCTAGCCCGTGTCAGTGGAGCATTTTGAAGGTCCGGCCTTCAGGATTGAAAAATCTATATATCAGACGTCTAGAACGGTAAGCTGATGAACTAGACACATCATGACATATGCTTTTACCTGAACAAACATATTTCTTACAGAGTTTGGCATCAAAGTGGGCATGCTCAGCTCTGCTTTGGTGACTCGGCTCGAGTGAGAGGATATGGGCAATGCGGCCTTGGTGAGCGGCCACAACGCTCCACGCCTGCTTGGTCGTTAGGTTGTCCATTGTGAAGTGGACTGAAGAAGAGCATGGAGGTGGAAGTGGTTCAATAGAATCTGCCTGCTGCCTAACCCCGGTCCCGGGTTTTGCTTTCGTTCTTCCCCTGTTTCGGAGATTTTGAGTGTGTCGGATTATGGAGTCTTTAGCCAAGGGACGATGGGGACACGTAGTACCGGAGGTTTTTGGGGTTTGCAGTTGGGTTGGTTGAGGAATGGCCTGGAGTTGTCCTGGGGGAGGATGATCTTATCTCTCCTGTGTGAATGGGGGCCATTGCATTTGTTCGTACTACTGCATAGTACTAGTACATTCTAAAAAAAGGCCTGTATATTTTCTAAAAAGTCAGATGGTGTCAAGTTTGAAAAAATTTGTAAAAACTATTGATATGGTGAAAACACATTTCATAATAGTATATCTAATGATATAGATTCAATATCGTGAATATTTATGGTGCTTCTTTAAATAATTTTTGGTCAGACTTAACACAGTTTGACTTTCTCGGAAAATCCACACGCCTTCTTTTCGACAACTATGCTAGTAAGTACTACTACCTAACTTAATTACTCCATGATGGTCTTCTCTTCCGTAGCCCTCAAGGAAAAATTAGATGCAAAATATTTGTACTGAAGTACTGTAGTAAAAGGTGTCAGACCCGATCAAAGCTAAATCGAGACAGCGAAAACCGATTCATTCCAAGTATTGCAGCCGGTAAAGTAAGCAGGGGTCAAATCAAATGGGTCGCGTTAGCGGAAGGTTATTGCACCATTGGTTTTATCCGGCCTGTTGCTTTGAGGTGCATTCGCGATCGATCATTTCTTTTTCGTTGCGAAGGCGACGGCCACAAACAAGGAGAAGTCGGTCTCGTCCTTTCTCACCCATCGGCGCGCACGACTTACATGGCAACAGAAAAGTTCCCATCGATCCGGTCTCTCTGTCTCAAAATCAAAAGAGAAGAATCGCCAATCATCACACGCAAAAAAAAGGGGGTTATTAGGTATAGTAATTTTAAGCGGGTAGTGCTACGTGTCCCGGTCCCAGTAGTCCCATCGGGTTTGATCGACCGTTCCTTCATCCCGATTTTGCTACAAATAGTTTCATTTTTATAATAAGTAGTTTCGCTTTTGGTACATGTAGCAGAAAATAGTTTGATCCATACAAGAAAAAAACAGACCAGACCTCGCCGAAGACTATGTAGCAAAATTTTTGTGCTAATGTAGTAGATCCAACTTCGCCGGAGACTTTCGTCGGAAGAACTCGTCGGAGACCTTATAGCAAACACACAAGACAGGTGTAGCAAAAAAATTAGCAACTCTAGCAATAAAGACTTCGTTGGAGACCTTATAGCAAAAAATTGAGCTATTATAGCAAATCCACAAAACAAACATAGCAAAAAAACGCCTCTAGTAGTATCTTCGGTGGCCTTCGGTAGCACGTTGGACAGTCATGCGATTCCGCTTTACGGCAGCCGCCGCCGCCGCCGCCGCCGCGTGTAGCAGTCACCGTCGCCGTCTGTAGCAAAGGATGCCACAGCATGTAGCAGCCACCATCCGTCGACACCTCGTATGGAACCACCGTCGCCTATAGCACAGCAAACCGTTGCCGCCTGTAGCAGCAGTCGCATCCGACATGTGTAGCAGATGACACCATCGCTGGTAGCAGACGTCTTCTCCACGTGTAGCAGCCGCCCGCGCCGTGGTGGGGGATAAGCATGGGGGCACGCCAGAGAGAGGCAGGGGCAGCGCACCCAGGAGGATCTGGGGCAAGGTACAACTCGTCAGAGGGGAGCGGGGGGGGGGGGGGTGGCGCACCCGGGAGGAGGAGGGGCGGCTGGTAGGGGTTGGGGCCGTGGCCGGCGACATGTAGGCTTGGAGCAGAGTGCGGGAGGAGGCGGTGGCCGGCGAGCTGGATAGCGTGGTGAGACAGGGCTCGAGGGGTGCCCGGGGCGGCCGAAGATAGGCGGAAGGGAGATGGCAGTGGTGATTGAAGAGATGCAGGGAAGAAGCGGTGGCCGACGAGTTGGATAGCATGGCGAGACAGGGCTCGAGGGGTGCCTTGGGCGGCCGGAGATAGGCGGGAGGGAGATGGCGGTGGTGATTGAAGAGAGGCGGGAAAGAAGCGGTGGCGGCGAAGATCTGAGAGAGAAGGCGCGGAGGTGTGCGTTCCTTCGGGCAGAGCAGAGACACGGGCGACGTGCATCTAGGGATGGAGGAAAGAGAGACCGGTGGGATGGAGGAAGGAGACATGATGGGGCAAGACGGAGCATCGTGGGAATGCACGAAGGAGATGTATGTGGTGGTCCAACACGGAGCGACAACTATCCGGGATCATTTCGGTTGATCCGCTCGTGATTTGTATCATTTTCCATTTTAAGCATTTCCCGACCCACTGCTACTATAAGGGCATCTTCATCGGGCCGATCCAACCCATCCGCCCACTTCCACGCGGACGTATGGGACGTGTGCGGCCTCCCAGCGGCACGACCCATCCAGACAAATGTGTCCGGCTCGATCCATCCATATATTAAATTTGGGCAACGGTTGCATCGTTCCGGATAGCGCCTGGACCACGCGGGTGTCCGCCAGTCGACCGCTCGGGCCCATATGTAAGTGAAATATTATTTACTTAAACTTGCTTTTTATTAGATTATTCCCTGCCAATTACAAAAAGGCACATTTGAACAAAATAAAAAAGGAAACTACTACTACGAAGGAGGCCGTTCCTACGGCTACTCGTCGATGTTTCCATGGCCACCATTGCCGCTACCGCTGGCCCCGTGATCGCCGCCCAGATTGCCCGCTGGTGGAGGAGTTCGTGGTGACAGCCGCGCGCTCGAGAACGAGCCACCGTCTTGCCGGCCGCCTTCATGCGGTCCTCCGCCGCCCTGTTCACCAGGGCCTTCTCCATCTCGCACCCCAGTGTTCCCTCGTCTCCTGGTCGGCCTGAGCCGCCTCCAAACCCGGCGCCGCCGTCACTGCCAAGGACTCCACCTGGTGGGCGCGTTCTTCTGGCCTGCGTTGCGATCTCTCCGCCGGGGTCACCCTCGCCAGAGCCCCGTGCCCAACGCCTGCGCGATCTGCATGGGGATGATGATCGCCTCCGCCTCTGGATGATCCACCTCCTTTCCCTCCTAGTCGTCCTCCTCCACCTCCGTCTCGTCCCTGTCTACGAGAGCCCAAGCGGACGCCACCTCGGCGGCCGTAGCCACGCGTTCCTACTCCGCCTCCGCGTCGGCAGTGTGCTCACGATGCGCCGCTTCCACCTCCCTGCGCGTGGCGGCGGCATGGAAAAGCTCGCGGACGGCGACCTTGGCGGCCTCCTTCTCCAGCATGGTCATGACTGCCTCGTGGCGGATCTCGCTTTGGGCGCTGATGCGGGCTCCATGGCCACCGCCTCCACCGCCTCCTTGGCGGCGACGTGGTGAATCTCGTACGCACCACCCATTGGGCGGCCACCTTGGCGGCTGCCTCCAGCGCCGCCTCGACCACACGGCCTTCCTCCTCGAAGGCCACCACCTCCACCTCGGCCATGCTGGGACAACAACGTGGCCTGGAGGTCGACATCATCGATGTCGGACGCCAGGAAGCGAGTGCGACACATCTTCCTGATCTTGTTTCAGTTGGCGATCTTACGACGAGGCATGACTGCTGGTGGTTGGTGCTTTTTTTCCCTGCTGGTGGAGATGCCCTAACTTATTGTTCCGCTATTTAGGTCGCTGGAGTCGATCTAACGTCACACGTAGTTAGTGGACAGTGCACGTACGTACCAGCTGAAACGGACGACTGATCGACCCACGACGCCCGCCAAACCGTGGCGCTCACGCTACGTATGCACACACCGATCGACCGAGACCGAGCGACCCGTGAGGCAACAAGTGCTCGACGCGCGGCCGGAAAGGGCGAGGCCAAAAAAAAGGAAAAAGGAAAGGACGAGGCAGTTAGGCCGCCGATCGAGCACGTTCGAGGCCGGCCACTTCTGCTCTGCCGTGTCTGGATCGACGTACAGCAAGACCGGTGCGTGTTCTCCGCGATAGGCAAGATAGAGCAAGCCGCGTGATCGGTGGACCGCCCGACGACGCGACGTACCGCGTGGAAATGGAAATAGAGCTGCTCTCGGCGCGTCCCGCCACATGACGGCGAAGCTTCCTCGCACTCCCGATGAGCCTAGGCAGCGGGCACCGGTACGTGCTGTATCGGGTACTAGTAGTACAGTATATTGTTCCTACTCCAATGTTTGTCTGTTGGACAAAATTAGTTGCGCGATCTTCACCGCCGTCCATCTTGTTGTGTGTTTTATTAATACAAGAAAGAAGAAGAAAATGAGCAAAGGCTGTACTGTACGCATGTTTAACCAGCGGACGCGGCATGATGTACCTAGCCAACCTGTACCCGTACCGCCATTCTTGCTTGCATATTCGTGCAATTAACACGTGCTTCGGTCCCATGATTCACGCTTGGCTAGCTGTGACCCCAAGTCCCAAGATCATAATACTAGGTGCCAGTCGTGTTGTAGAGATGCTTCCAGCCACATGCTGGAGTGCTACTAACTAATTTAATTATCGATGCACAAATATACTTCGCTCTAGTCCTGCGAGACGACGATGATCAGTACCAGCTGTTGCCTCTTGTCAACCACGCGGGGAAGCACCGGTACTGCGCCGTAGGTTGTCCGCGCCCACCTAGCGCCTTAGAGCGCGGAGAGGAGCCCAGCCGGTGGTCTTGCGAGGGCATTTTCACTCGGTCTGATTAAAACGTTCGTTTCAGTCCATTTGGATTGAGCCGTGAGAGAATTTGTGTCATAGTCTGTTCTGTCTGGCCAATTGCGTCCAGCGACGTGATTCATCTGTACGTGCTTGGCAAACATGTCCTCACTAACGTCGCTGCCAATGTATTTTCAATGTGTTCCTGCCGCTTGTCGTCTTCCGGTTTTCTTTGCCGCCGTTTTTTGTCCGTTCTTAGCGTTTCCTGTCGTGTCCAGACGCAGCCATAAAAAGAAGAGACCAGCTAAGATAGCTACAACCAGAAATCCCCCACCACAGACTACCATGCACCGCCCGCATCGCTGGACTGGCCTCCATGGCAACTCTGACGTCCCTAGAGAAGAGCTCGAGCACCCGTTGCCGTCGTGGTGGCCGGACCCGCTGAAGTTACTAGACGTGTTGCCGCCTCCGATTTCGGGGCGGTCGCAGATATATGGGCCATAGCGCACTTGCTTCAACCACAACAGGACCACCGACGAGCCTTTCATGTCAGAGGTGATAGAGTGTGTCTTTCTGCTGGAGCATCGGCGGCGTGTAGCACTCGCAGACGTGCGCAACGAGCTTCGGGATGTAGTGCGGGCCAATATCGACGATGCTTACCTGCGTGCACGCTTCGTCCAAACTGTAGAGGAGTTGCAGACGCGGGAAACAATATACCGCTCTCTCGAAGAATAATGGGGTATTATCGCCGCGCTGCCGCCGCCAGCGCTAGATTGTTATTCTACGTGGGGTTTGCTTGTAAATTATTTCTAGACTAGAATGAAAATTTCTGGCCGATGCTCACATTTCAAATGGCCAGCAACTGCACGGCCAACCTTCGTAGCAGCCTTTCTCTCTTCACTGATAGCTAGTGAAAGAAGGCCGTTGATGGCGAGCGGGTCCTTGAATCACGTGGAAGGACACTCGAGGACACGTTGTACGGGTTAATGCTTGTCCAAATTTATAATGAGTCAAGCCGAATGTGTCAGTCTAAGTGAATCATGCTGATTAGAGCAAGTTTAATAATAAAGCTGCTGTTGACTATAAGCCGTCGCCACGTCATCTATAGCCAACCTAATAGTCAATATGTACAATAGTTAGCTATAGCTATATACTACTTTATTTGACTAAGGCACACCTTACATTCACACAAAGTGCCTAGGAGCATGTGCTATAACTGGCTCTTGCATGAGAGCCCACTAATCTTCTCTCCACTTCTCTCTCATCCACATCATCTAAAATATATTATTTAAAAGCTTATAGCCTGTTTACATAAGCTTATTGTACTTGCTCTTAAGAGGCTGCGCACATCCATGTGTCCACGTGGATGCATTCGGACACGCTCGGTTGGTTAGTGGCCATGGAGATAGCTTTGACTCGCTGTATTTCTGTTGGCGAGACCAGCAACAGGCCTTTACTGAGGCAACGAGGCGATCCACGTGACGTCCTTCTTCTGCTAACCGTGGCCCCATCTGCGGTTGTGCACATGTTGCACAAACATTCCGTTTATCTTTCGAATTTAACCAGTATAGACAAGTCAACTCCGTTGTTGACCACGTATTATCTGTTTAGTCGAGCTAAGGACCAAAAGATCTTTGACCGTACCCAATTATACGGTCAAGATGGATCCTTACGTGAATATTTGGCTCGATGGACATGCTCCTATCCTTTTCGAGTACTCTCTTGTTTAGAAATATAAGATGTTTTAGTTAGTAAAGCTAATAGTATATCTAGACACCTTTTAATATATAGATTTAAATAAATTTATATATTAACAGATATTTAGATATATTTTTTTTATAAATCTAAAATATTTTATATTTCTAATAAGAGGAAGTAGTATGTATTTCGTGGAGTTTCCTCATTTGCGTCCAGGTGTGCATATTTCTCCTCCCAAGCTCCTTATGGTGCAAGGTGTAACAGGGCTGTCGGATCTACTGATGATGGAAGCATATGCACTTCGGGAGGCGGTGATGTTTGTGGAAGAAAAACAATTCCCTCGTGTGATCTTTGAGACTGACTGCTCTGAGATCATTCGTATTTGGAAGCTGGGCAGTAGTGATCGCTCGCCGATCTCTCCTATCTTAGCAAGTTAAGCTTGAATTTTGTTTCTTTTAGTTTATGTTTTGTGGGTCGTTTGGCAAATGGTGCGGCTCACAATTGTGCCAAATTTGCTTGCACAAATGGGACGACACACAGTTTGGTCGACGGTTTGCCTCCAGTTTTTAGTTCACAATATTGTTGATGATTGTAACTCTGTGTTTGTTGATTAATAAAGCTCGCGATTTACACACAAAAAACCACTTATCAAAGTCAAAATTTGCTTGCAGTTAGCGTCAAAGGATGCTCTCCTCTTGGATGTGAGTGTTGACTTCACGTCAGTAGGCGGTATCCACCTTTTCAACTTTAGTAAACCGATTAACTTTGATGGTTTATTGGGATTTTTGAAAATTCTGTTATTTTGTATTGTTTAGCATATTTCACCCATAATTGTGCGGTTTATTATGTCCTTATTGAATAGTATACAAATTAAACTATAAAATCTAAAGAGAACTAAACATACTGTTCCATAATAGTTTTAGTCTTTTCCCAGATTGTGCTAGCCACCACACAAAAAGTTCATTCATTAATCTAGACCCTATACCGAAATATCGGTAAACCTGTGGCCAATGTTCATTGGTAGAAAAACCATGCCTAGACCACTTAATCCAAAAGCCTATGACGAAAAAATTGAACAGTTAAGTCAAGGCTCCACCACACCTTAAGCTTGCTATAGACGATGGCTACACATATTTTTGAGTCAGTTTATGTGTCGTAACTATTTTTTATTAATAGTGTGTCGTCGAGTGATCATAACCCAAAACTTATTTGCTTTGATATATAGTACATTTAATCCGTTCTTCAAAAAGCTTGAGAAGTTGACAAATTGCTGGCAATATGTTTTTAGTAGGGAGAACACCACATTTACCACATGTGCACACACACTGAACGCACATACAACGTCTAAAGATGCCTTAGTCGATGAGATTCAAGATGATGAAATCACCAACAATGCCATGTTATCCACCGGAACAACAACTCCACTCAAAAGCACAATCTGGTGTATCTGCATGAGGTGCGGGCACTGGCGAAGCTAGATCACAATACGATTGGGTTCACCCTTCTTGCTTATAGTATAAATTTTCACTAAAAGTCAATGACAGGACTAATTTGATGAACGATTTGCAAAAGTCATTGGGTTCATTTGCACCCAATCGTTGTATATCGGCTCCGCCACTGGGTGCGGGTACACCCACCCTGTAACACCAACCACATAATCTTAAAATTCTCAAAACACAAGAATGAATGAGATAACCATTATTGTATTGTTTTAACTCGAGTCTAGCTAGAGTGAAAGATGTTTCATCCTTTGTATAGTTTTTTTAAAAATATTTTCTACTACAAGTTTGGGTCCATATATTTATAAATGTAGTCCCACGAGATTTTCTAAGGATTATAAAGGAGAGGCTAGAGAGAAAACTCTCATGATGATGTCTCCATGATTTAAGGATGATGACCTCGCACAATCTCTACCCCACACAAACACAAAAAGGAAAGGAAAGTTATGGCCAGTAGCTGAAAATAAATACTCCTTGTCGCTCGACGCATGTCTTTCTGCTCTGTTCTTTGTTGCCTGCCTGGATGCTTGCTTGATATTCCTATGAAAAGCATTGTTCGTCATTATTTCTTAAGAAAGATCCATCCAATCCAATAATTATCAGGAGCCAGTGAGCATTACAAATTGATACAACCTGGTACGAGCCATCATCGCCCAAGTAGGGCTCATGGCCTGCCAGGCATGTTCAGAAGATAGTGTCCATTAGACGTCTAGTAGGACGGTAAGCTGACGAACTAGTACGATTTTACCTGAACAAACATATTCTTGAAGAGTTTGGCATCAAAGTGACATGCTCAGCTCTGCTTTGGTGACTCACTCAGCTTAAGTAAGATGATATGGGCAATGCGGCCTTGGTGAGCGGCCACAACGCTCCATGCCTGCTTGGTTGTTAAGCTGTCCATTGTGAAGTGGACTGAAGAGGTGGAAGTGGTTCATTAGAATCTGCCTGTTGCCTAACCCCGGTCCCGGACCTCTGCTTTATTTCTTCCCCTGTTCCGAGTCGGGTTATGGAGTCTTTGGCGATACGTACCGGAGGTTTTTGTCAGTTGATGAGATAGGGTTGCACGGGGTTGGTTGAGGAATGGCCCGGAGTTGTCCTGGTGGAGGATGATCTTATCTCTCCTATCTGAATAGGGGCCATTGCATTTGTCCGTACTCCCCAGATAGTTCTTCCGAGCTCTTCCATATGTAATTATACAAAAACATTCCAAGCATACACAGCTTCTTATCATTGCGTAGTTATTCCAAAAGTAAAAGAAAAACATTAAAAGCAAAAGATCTACTGTATAGTAAACGTGGCTAAAACCCAAAGCTAAAGGTTTACCAAAACCGACCTATTTCAAGACTCGAAGTGAAAAGATGATTGCACCAGAGGACTATAGGTGGAGAGGCCAGTAGGGCGATGGGTTTTAACCGGGCTGTTGCTTGAGGTGCATTTCGCCATCGAACGTTTCTTTTTCCGTGCGAAGAAGGCGACGGCCACCACAGGGAAGAGGAGAAGTCGTTCTCCGTCCGTTCTCACCCCCTCGGCGCGCACGACTTACATCATGACATGGCAACAACGGAAAGGCCCCATCGATGCAGTCTTTCTTTCTCTGAGCATCTACTAAAAGAGAATAATCGCGCGCGAATCACCAAAATACTGACCCGCTGTGCTGCTGTACTGTAGTACTAACTTATTGTCCCAGCATTTCAGGTCGTCGTCGGAGTTGATCTAAGGAAAATCTAACGTGACGGTTTAGTTAGTGGACGGTGCACGAACGTACGTACCAGCTGAAACGGACGGCTGATCGATAGAACCACGACGCCCGCCAAACCGTGCCGCTCACGCTGCGTAGGCACATCGACTGACCGATCGAGTTGTTGGAACACCCCTGCCGACTGGCCGGTCCCGGGGCTGTTCCACGCCGGAAGAGAAGACTAGGAGAAGGCACACACAGTACAAAGTAGATGAAACAGAAAACTTTTATTGATAACTCTCTCGGTAACTCGCCTACAAAGGTTGTTCCTGTAGGCTAAATGGGGATACGATACCCATATGGGTCAACCCTAGCCTGGTAGAGGCCACACCGAGTGGGCCTCTACCGGCCCGGTTTCCCAACACTCCCCTTGGGTATCTTATTGTATAACCATGGCTTAAAACTCCGAAAAACTCAGTGGAAAAAATATAGAGAAATGCACACGGTATACTTCTTGCTATGTTGCACGAATTGCCTCATTAAAAGCCTCATGTGAGAAACTTCATAAAAACTCACTAAGGGAAAAAGATTACAATTCACTTAACTATAAAGTTAAGTACTCAATCATCGGGATCAAGATTTCAGCGATGAGTTTGTGAAGATTCTCCCCCTAAACCTTGCATCTCCCTAAGTCTCATCATGCCGATCCCTCGAACACATCTCTCGAAAGAAGACGATGGCAATGATTTAGTGAACAAATCAGCGAGATTTTCACACGACTTAGTATGCAAGACTTTCACTTCGTTCATCTTTTGCAACTCATGTGCATAGAAGAACTTGGGGTTTATATGCTTTGTGAGATTGCTCTTCACGTAACCCGTCTGGACTTGTGGAACACAAGCGGCATTATCTTCATAGATAATTGTTGGGGTTTGTACGTGTTCAGTCCACATGACATCTGGATGTGACTGACTACGCGTCGAAGCCATACACATTCTCGTGATGCTTCATATAATGCTATGATTTCCGAGTGGTTCGTCGAAGTCGACACAAGAGTTTGCTTAGACGATTTTCAGGAAATAGCTGTTCCACCACAAAGGAAAACATATCCAGTCTGCGACTTGGATGTATGCGGGTCCGAAAGGTACCCAGCATCTGCATAGCCTACAACAGATAGGTCTTGGTTTTTTTTGGTAAAACAAGCCAAGGTCCTTTGCCCCTTGTATGTACCTAAAGATGTCTTTAACGCCTTTCCAATGCCTCAGAACTATACCTTGCAAGCAAATTGACGGCGAATGCAATATCCGGCCGTGTACAATTTGCGAGGTACATAAGTGCGCCAACTGCACTTAAGTAGGGGAATTCCGGTCCCAGAATTTCCTCCCCCTCTTCTTTAGGCCTGAACGGGTCCTTGTCTTGCTGCAAAGATCTTCCGACCATCGGGGTCTTAGAAGGATATGCCTTTTCAAACCCAAATCGTTCCAACACCTTCTGGGTGTAGGCCGACTGGTGAACTAGAATCCCAGCAGGGGAATGCTCAAGTTGCAGACCGAGGCAGAACTTGGTTTTGCCTAAGTCTTTCATCTCGAATTCCGACATCAGGTAGGAACTCGCTTCCTCAATATCGTCAGGTGTACCGATTATATTCAAATCGTCCACGTACACCGAGATAATACAGAAACCATCCTGGGATCTCCGTATAAAAACACATGGGCAATCTTCATTGCTCGCGTAGCCCTTCTCATGAAGGAAATCGCTTAAACGATTATACCAAATCCTACCTGACTGTTTTAGTCCATACAATGACTTCTTAAGCTGAACACTGTATAAGCTCCTGTTTGCTCTATCCTGGTTCGGGACAGGGATACCTTCTGGTACTTTTATGTATATGTCCGAATCTAAGTTACCATATAGATAAGCGGTGACAACATCCATTAGTTTCATTTTTAAGTCCATGTTTACTGCCATTGAGATCAAGTATCTAAAGGTAATTCCATCCATGACTGGGGAGTAAGTTTCCTCAAAGTCGACACCTGGTCGCTGAGTGAAACCTTGAGCAACGAGCCTTGCTTTGTACCTTACTACTTCATTATTCTCGTTTCTCTTTCGAACAAAAACCCACTTATGGCCAACGGGGCGAATGTGGGGAGGAGTTAGACAAACAGGTCCAAATACTTCTCTTTTGTTTAACGATAATAATTCAGCAGTAATTGCCTTCTGCCAATCTTTCCAATCCGACCTTTTCTTGCAATCAGCGAGCGTGTTAGGCTCAGGGTCAAGATATATGATTGAAGCAATTTTCTTGGCAAAATTAACGTCGACATTTGCCATGGCTCGGTTGTATGACTCGCCCGAATTAACATAGTTAATGGCCATTTCGTCATGGAGTGCATCAGGCACATCCTCTTGCTCCACCGGATTTCCCAATCCAGGAGCTAGGTCCTTTAGCTTTCCCGCTCCGATGTGTGCGCACACAACTTCGCTGGGTATTTCCGATATAGGAAAGTTCAAGTCCGGAATTTCGTGCACTGAAATATCCGTACTCGTGTCAGGTCTCAACTGGCTCCCCTCAACAGGGGTAGTCTGTAATAAATCTCTCTTATCCTTTTTCTTCGTGCGTCCCCGGGTACTTGGGATTTGAGAAACCGGAATCCGCGTCCTCTTAGGCCTTGGAGCAGGAGCGGGTATACCATCATTTTTCTTTGGTATTTCAACCCTTTCCGGTGCATTGCGCGCATGCACATGCGACTTTGTTACAGTCTTTAAATCACTAAAATGATTGGGCAGTTGATTCGCTAGGGAGTGCAAATCTAGTATATTTTGGAATTCTCTATTAGTCTCAACAGTGCGCGGGTCATGAGCGTGGATCCCCGTGGCTTTCCACGTGATTTCTCGACTTTTGTCATCCAGGGGTTGATTACCTCTCCCCAAAGTCGGGAAAAGATCCTCGTCAAAAATGCAGTCAGCAAAACGGGTCGTGTGACAGTCACCTGTCAAGGGGTCCAAGAACCTGATTATGGACACAGTCTCATAACCAACGTATATCCCCGACTTACGGAGCGGTCCCATTGCTGATCGCTGGGGTGGTGGTATAGGTACATATACCTGGCATCCGAACCTACGTAGGTGGGAAATTTTCGGTGCCGACCCTTGCGCAAGTTGGATGGGAGAGTGGATGTTGTAGGCCGATGGTCAAAAGTTGATGAGATTAGCGGCGTGTAACACCGCGTGTCCCCAACATGTAGTTGGTAAATTACAACCCTGAAGGAGTGGTCTGGCAATGAATTTAATCCTTTTAATCAATGCCTCCGCGAGTCCATTTTGAGTGTGGACATGCGGTACAGAGTGCTCAAGTTTGATTCCAGTTGCCATGCAATAATCATCGAATGCCTTTGAAGTAAATTCTCCGGCATTGTCCATTCGAATAGACTTTAAACGATAATCAGGGAATTTATTCCTTATTTGTATGATCTGGGAGATCAACTTTGCAAAAGCATGGTTCCTTGTTGACAGCAGGCAAACATTGGACTATTTAGAGGAAGCATCGATGAGAACCATGAAGTACCGAAACGGCCCTGAGAGGGGCTGAATTGGACCACATATATCCCCTTGAATGCGTTCCAAGAACGCGGGGAATTCATCCTTCACCTTTAGGGGGGACGGTCTAATGATCAATTTCCCCGTAGCGCATGCGGAGCACACGAAATCATCGGGATTCGGGAAATTTTTCACATTAACATTATGACCGTTCGAGTTGTTAATTATATTTCTCATCATCCTAAGACCGGGGTGGCCTAACCTATCATGCCAAAGGCAGAATAGTTCGGAGCTTCTAAAGACAGTCTTAAGGGTAGTGTAAATAGGTGGTGCTACTATCTTAGTGTAGTACAACCCAGTAGCTAATGAAGGGAGTCTTTCGACAACATGTTTACCATTTTCGTAGCGCTTGGTAATGAGTAGGAACTCCTTTCCATTCTCATCATCATCGGTTTCGACATGGAAACCATTTGCGCGGATGTCTCTAAAACTTAAGAGAGTACGAGTCGACTCCGGATACAACAATGCCTCTTCAATGATCAGAGTTGTTCCGTTTGGGAGTATGATAGTTGCTCTTCCGGAGCCAACTACATTCGGACCGCAGCCGGCGATCGTCATTATGTTACCAGGGTTTTTGGTAATTGACTCAAAATACTTTGTTTCTCTCAAGATGGTATTGGTGGTGCCGCTATCAGCAAGACACGTTTCCTCCATTTGGGCGCCACACGCGTTCTAAAATATAGTGCCTAATTAATATAATGGAGCGAGGAAGATGCTACATCAAGTAAGTAAAACACAGAAACATTTCAGAACATCACATAATCAAATAATGGAATAAATGAATAAATGTCATCCAATCGCCAGAAAACAAATAAATGTTATGCTCTCATAGAGCTTACAACCATATCGAGTAATTGTATCTAATTATTGCGGAAAAGGAATCATCACAACAAAATGGAGCTCAGGTGGATTCTGCGAGGAAATCACCAAGCTCAGCCAGTATCTCAAGGTCAGTGGGGGGCTCTGCGCTGGCCATCATCATGGACAAGGGGCCTGGCTGAGGTGGCGGGGGCACAACGTGCTCAACCTCCATGGGCACAGCGGCGTCCGTGGGGACCGCCGAGGGTGCTGCCACTTGTGCTACGTCCTGCGCCACTATGTGCGTGATGTTCTGCACAGGGGCCGCTCCGGGCGCCAGTGGTGCCTCAACCTGGACAAGATGCGCCTCGCGCGCCTTCTTGTTGGCCTTGAACGCGTCGACGACGTGTTTAGGGGCCAAACACTGCCTGGAGAAGTGAGTCTTGGAGCCACAGCGGAAGCAGTCCTGGGGCCTCGCCTCCCCCTTGCCCGCCTTGCGTTGCTTGGCCGGGTTGGAGGAGTTGGGTCCCTTCTTGCCCTTCTTGCTTCTCTTCTTGTGGATGGGCTTGCGCACCTTGTAGGCACCAGCATTGGCCTCATGACTTGGGCCCCTTGCGAAGGGTTGCGCGGAGAAGTTCTTTTTCAGAACATTATCCTGCGCCTCAGCCACTTGGAGAGCATCAATAAGCGCTGCATATTCCGTGAATCCTTCCTGGCGAAAGTTTCGCGAGGACTGGATGTTGTCCGGATGGAATGTGGAGAGGGTTTTGTCTATCTTTTGCTGATCGGTGGTACTGGTCCCACACAGCTGAAGAATAGTACAAATTCGGTGCAACCTGGAGTTGTACTCTCCCACCGTCTTGAAGTCCGCAAACCTCAGACGTATCCAATCGGCCTCCGCCTGTGGCTGAATGGTGTACTTCAGCCTAGAGAACCGCTTGTTGAGGGCGGTCCAAAGGGCAGAAGCACTCCGTTCTACCATGTACTCATTCTTGAGAGTCTCACACATGTGATGGCGGAGGAAGTGCAGGGCTTTGGCGTTATCCGCTGGGATGGTTTTGCTGGGGGCCGTCGGGGTCCCCTCAATCAACGCATCCTTGATGCATCGGCCCTCAAGGACGATCTCAACGTCCGAGGCCCAAGTCAGGTAGTTAAGCCCATCCTGGGTCAACTCCGGGAACTCACGGCTGACGATTCCGGTCATCTGCAATTTATGCAAAGTGTGTAAGATTACAGCAGGTAATCGGTTGCATAAATGCGATAATCGATACAAAAATTCAAATATGACGGCGTTCCAAAATTTAATTTAAAAACGGTGCACGCTATCTATGAGATACAAAATATTAAAAACATGCGGTGATTAATAACTATAGTAAAACATAGTTCAAAAGCTTGTGTAAAAACGGAGCAAAAAAACAGAGCAGAAACGGTTCAACCGCCCCGCAAACGCGTGCTCTCACGCCCACTTTTTTTTAAGGAGGGATTTTTCTATGGGCCACAAAAGGCCCAAAACGCGTGGTCTCCCGTGGGCCGGCCCACCCCACACCGTCCCTGCCCAAGAACGGGAAGACAGAGCACGGGAGTGCTCTCGAGTGGGGCGGCGGCGGCAGCAGGCCGCTCCGGCTACGGGAGCACGCGAGTCGACGGCGCGGCACGCACGCAGGCGCGGGCGGCCAGCGGGGCCAGCGCGAGCGGCGCAGGGGCGCGGCAGACAGTGCGTGCGGGCGCAGGCAAGCGGGCGGCGCGTGTCGTCCAGCAAGCGGCGGCGCGTGGGCGGTGGCTCGCGGCCGGCGGCACGCGGCGAGCGCGGCCAGCGGGGCCGGGCGGCGGGCGCGCGGCAGGCCAGCGGCGCGGCGGCCAGCGCGTCCTCGGCAAGCGGCGAGGCAGCGAGTCGCGAGCGCGGCCAGCGGGGCCAGGCGGCGGCGACGGCGGCCAACGGCAGCTGCGCGCGCGGATAGCCGCAACCGCGCGTGTGCACGCGGCTAGCAGCTACAGCGCGGACGTGCGGGCAGTAGGACAATGGGCCGCCGCTCGCGGCAGTCTCGCGCACGGCGGCAACGGCGCTCGGCCAGCGGGGGCGTGGTGCGGGCGGTTGTCCGCAACGGCGCGGTGGCGCGGCCAGCAGCCATCGGTGCAGCGGCACGGCCAGGGCCGGCGGCGGATGCGGCGGCCAGCGGGGCCAGCTGTGCGCGAGGGCGGCCGATTGTCGCAGCTCGTGGCGACCAGCGGGGCCAGCAGCGCGGCCGGTGGCAGTGGCTCGCGGCAGTGCTCAAGCATCATGGCCATCGGGGCCATGGCGGCATCAGACGATGAACGGAAAAAGGCTCTCAGATGGTATTTGATCTAATTAAACAAATCGGCATGATCCCACAGCAGGTGCTCGCTGTGATCAGCTGGATCACGTGTATACGAGCGGTTAAAAAAAATACATGAAAAAAAAACTATAGATCGATCGGATCTACTCATTAAAAATAGACAAGATCAGGCCGATCTACTAGTTAAAAGTCCAGATCGGCACAACAGGTGCACGCATTGACGGTACAGTCAACAAAATTCTAATCCGGGAGTGATTAGATCGACATTGGTCGGCGACAACAGGTCAGCTCGACTCCCGGGAAGAAAAATCCGCACCTTAGATGGGATCTGATCTAAGATCTGAACGCAAATTTTGAAAGGAAATCGTGAGAAGAATCCATTTTTGCGGTCAGATTTGGATTTACCTTCAACGAAAGCCTGCGTGATGCAGGCTTGACGGTGGCTTGACGGAGGCTCGACGGAGAGACTCGTGCTGATAACGTGTTGGAACACCCCCTGCCGACTGGCCGGTCCCGGAACTGTTCGACGCCGGAAGAGAAGACTAGGAGAAGGCACACACAGTACAAAATAGATGAAACAGAGAACTTTTATTGATAACTGAAAGAACATTTCTTAATCCCTAGTGTTTTGTGTGTTAGATAACAATACCAAGGATCATTTAATGTGTGTTGAAGTGTTGCAGCTCAGAAATCTACCTTTGGGGGCGGATAATCCGGCCCCACCAGGGGCGGATAATCCGCCCCTCCCTCTGCTCAAGCCTGCGCAAGCCCCAGAAGGGGGGCGGAACATTGGCCGGATAATCCGGCCAGGCCGGATAATCCGCCCCCCAGGGGGGCGGATAATCCGCCCCCCCTGCTCTTCGCCAAGGCGCAAGCCCCAGAGAGGGGGGCGGAGTTTTGGCCGGACTTTCCGGCTACGCCGGATAATTCGCCCCAGGAGGGGGCCGGATAATCCGCCCCCCAAGTTTTTCTCCAAGCTTCACCAAGGCGCAAGCCCCAGAGAGGGGGGCGGAGTTTCCCCCGGAGAGTCCGCCCTTGGGGCGGAATTTTCCCAGGGGGCGGATAATCCGCCCCCAAATTTGAGCAACGGCCAGATCTGGGGAGGGGGTATTTAAGCCAGCCTTCCCCCTCCTGTCAGACGGCTTGATTCATCTCGAAAAAGAACAGATCAGATCTCAAAAGTTCATACAAGAGTGCTCCATCTAGATCCATCCAAAGGCCACATCCCTTTGGGAATCGAAGGAGGAGAACTCGATATTCATCATCAGCAATCAAGCGCTTCATCTCCTCTCCATTCACTTGGAGAACCTTCGATCTAGTATTTCTTGCAAAGATCTAGATCCTTGTTTTCGTTGATATTGATAAACCTTGTTTTTGTGACAGCTTGTTGTCATTCCGGGAGCCCCCAATTCGGTTGTGGGTGTGTGCCCCGATAGTATTGTAAAAGGCACCGGTTCCCGCCTCGAAGGGATCCAATAGGGGAGAAGGTGGATCAGGCCTCTCGTGGCGAGATCCATCGGAGAATAGGGTGAGGCCTATTGTGGCGTGGTGGTCTTAGAACCGCCCACCCCTCCAACGCAGATGTACTTCCCTTAACAAGGAAGGAACTGCGGTAAAACAAATCCCTGTGTCTCCGCGTGCTCCACTACGGTTTCCTCGCTCCTCCTTTACGTGCTTAGTAGTTAGGGTTTCATATAGGAAAATTCTCGTAGTTGCATATCTAGAGAATTTACTTTGTGTAAAGCCTAAAATTGGAAAAAGTATTAAAAAATTGGTTAGCACCTATTCACCCCCCCCTCTAGGTGCCCATACGATCCATTTCAATTGGTATCAGAGCCTCGGCTCTTATTTCGGGCTTAACAGCCTAAGAGAAGTATGGGTTCCAAGGGAGATGGGAGTGATGCTCCGGAGGTAGTCACCATGAACGATCTCAAGACGTTGGAAACAACCTTGGTGAGTTCTATGGAGGCTAAGATGGAAGAGATGCGTCAAATGATAATGCGTCTCTCCACATCCGCAGCATCACCTCCATCTCACTCTGAGGATACCACTCCGCAATCCAAGGAAACGGGTAAAACTGTTTCCAAAGAGAACGAAGTGGTAGGTGATGATACAAGTAAGAGTTCCTCCTCGAAAAAGGATAGCGGTAAGGATGGATACAATGAGGTTTCTCATGTGTATTCTCCTGACCCGCCTATTCCTCACCCTCATATACATAATAGGGGTGATCCACCCAAATTGTCAGCTTCTACTTTCTCTCAATGGCAATTTTTGATGAAATCTCATGTGTGCAGTTCCTCCATAGAGTTGTGGAAGATCATCGAAAATGGTCTTCACGTGGGAAATCCTAACAATCTCACAAGGAGAGAAGTGGTCGATAGCCAACTCAATGCTACGGCCCTACACATGATACAGCTTGGTGTGGGAGATAAAGACATGCCACACATTCAGCATCTTAGCACAGCTAAAGAAGCGTGGGATGCTCTCACCGAGCTTTTCATCGGAAATGAAAGTATGAGAAGGAATAGATATGATGCCTTGAGCAATGAAGCTGAAGGATTCTATATGCTGGATGGAGAAGACCACGAGGACATGTATAGGAGGCTAAAGGCAATAGCTACTACCTTCAGAAACCACGGCGCGGCTTATGTTGATGATGCTTGGATCAAGCGCAAGTATGTCAGTGCTCTTATGCCATTTGAGCCCACGGATTTGAAGAGTATCCAAGGTAGGCATAATTATCACCTCATGTCATCCAACGAGGTAATGCAAGAAATGGCCGCATTCAAAGTGGCTGCCAAGAATGCCGAAGATGCTCGTGCTCGAGCTATGGGGATGCAAAAGGGGGTAAACATGGCTTTGAAGACTAGTGTGGTTGATCATGATGAATATGCGGTAGAAGGCCTGGACTGTCCCGAAGATATAAAAAGGATTCACGGACAATACTTGGCTCTTTATGCAAGAAACTTTTGGAAAGATCCAGCCAAGGCTAAAGCTGAACTAGATCGCAAAAGTGGAGCCTATGGAAGAAAAGAAAATGGTCCCAAGCTGAGAACTTGCTTTAATTGTGGTGACCGGTTGCACTTCGTAGCTGAGTGTCCCTATCAAAGTAGAGAGGATAATGGAGGAAGACTCATTTTCAAGGACAAATCAAAAGCTCCACGTAAGAAACAGTTTGTAAAGAAGAATGCTCCTTTCAAGAAGCAACCAAAGATTGTTCTAGTAGCTCAAGAAGAATATTCATCGGGGAGTGAAGATGAGGACGAGGATGATAGCTCTCAAGAGGTGGCTGCTATAGCCACCACATCTACATCAACATCACTCTTCGACTCTCCAAACGAAAACATCATCAACAAGAATCCTACTTGTCTCATGGCAAGAAGCTCCGAGGTAACTTCTAACTCTTCTTTTCCCAAGGCTATGATAGACATGGATGATACTACTAGTCTTAAGGTTAAAGAAGAGATTATTGCCTTGGATTATTTCTATACTAACTTGCAAGGTGAGCACAAAGTTCGTTTTGAGGCTCTTATGGATCAGTTGGCCCAAAACGAAGCACTTCTCGAAGAAAAGGGCAGAATTGAAAGGGAGGATGCAATGGAAATTGCATCCCTAAAAAATGCTCTTGAAGAAGAAGAAGAAGCTCGGGTCTCTCTTGAAGAGAGGCTTGAGTCTATGGAAGAGTCACATGAAGAAATTGTGACTAAACTCGTTAAGGAACGTGACAATGCGGTCACCAAGGCAAAGAAGTTAAAGAAGGAAAGAATTGACTTTGGGGCTGCTCATGATAGACTCTCCGAGGAATTGGAGAAACTTGACAATGCTCACAAGGCATTGAAAAACGAGTTCTCTATCCTCAATGAGTCACATGATCAGCTTCAAAGTCGATTGGCCATATATGATACTCCTAGCTCGTCCAACTCAACATATAGTAACAAGGAAAATGCTAATGTGGAGAAAGGAGTGATCAAGGACACCACTACAAAGGACAAAGGTGTGCTTGATGAAGTCCTTGACAAGAAAAGGTCAAATCATGGTAGAGAGGGACTTGGGTATGTCACCAAGTCCAAGAAGAAGAAAACCAAGAAGAACAAGACCAAGAATGTGCAATTAACGACAAGCACGGCTGAGAAGGTTGTCACAAAAGAGAAGACTAATGATATTGGTTTTGCAGGGTCTCACAATCCGAATTATGAACTCTTTTGTGATGATTATGGCGATGTTTATGCTTATTATGTTGGTCCCTTTGATGAATTTATTGCTTGGTCTATTTGGGTCCCAAAGACCCTTGTTACTAACATGAAAGGACCCATTGAAAAATGGGTACCTAAAACCAAGAAGTAATTTTCTTGCAGGGCTATGCTTCCGGTGGGTCGAAATGGGTGCTGGATAGTGGCTGCACTAGTCATATGACCGGAAGCAAGGAGATCATCACGGAGATGCGTCCAAATCTTGATAATATCACAGTCTCCTATGGTGATAAGTCTAAATCTCAGGTATTGGGTCTTGGCAAGGTTGTGGTTGCTCACGATATCTCTCTCGTGGACGTCATGCTTGTTGAGACCCTTGGCTATAATCTTCTTTCTGTTCGTGCCCTTGGCAAGATGGGTTTTGCTGTTTTTATCGATGTTGATTTGGTGGTACTCTTATGGAGCAAGTCTCTAAAGGTCGCTTTCGTTGGATACGTCGAAAATGACCTGTATGTGGTGGACTTCTCGGGGAAAACCACTTCGGGTCCGATGTGTCTATTCGGAAAGGCCGACGTGGGCTGGCTATGGCATCGCCGTTTAGCCCATGTCAACATGAGAACTTTGCAAAGTCTCCAAAAGGGTGGCCACATTCTTGGACTAAAAGACAATGTCTCTTTTGCCAAAGATCGTGTTTGCAGGGCCTGTGTTGAAGGAAAAATGCATGATTCTCCCCACAAGAGGAAGACTATTGTGTCATCGAAGAGGATCTTGGAATTACTCCATGTGGATTTATTTGGACCGCCTTCTCATGCAAGTCTTGGTGGGAAGAAATACTGCTTGGTCATCGTCGATGATTACTCAAGATATACATGGGTGTATTTCTTCAAGCTGAAAAGTGAGACTCAACAAACTGTCATCGACTTTGCCAATGAAGTTCAACGTCAACACAATGTTCCCATCTTGGCAATTAGAAGTGACAACGGCACAGAATTCAAGAACTACACTTTAAACGAGTTTCTTAGCGAAGAGGGGATTAGACACCAATATTCCGCTGCGTACACCCCTCAACAAAATGGTGTAGCCGAGAGGAAGAATCGGACTTTGATGGATATGGCAAGATCTATGCTAGCTGAATTTAAGTCTCCTTATAATTTTTGGGCTGAAGCCATATCAACCGCTTGTCACTCATCAAACCGGCTTTACCTTCGGAAGATCTTGGACAAGACCCCATATGAAATACTTACCGGCAACAAACCCAACATCTCATATTTCAGGGTATTCGGGTGTAAGTGTTTCTTTCTTATTAAAGGTGTCCGTTTGTCAAAATTTGAATCCAAGGCTTTAGAAGGCATTTTTGTTGGTTACGGTGCCGAATCCCACACTTATAGAGTCTACAACAAGCTCACTGGGATTGTTGTAGAATCTTGTAGTGTGGAGTTCGATGAAAATAACGGCTCCTTTGTAGGGCAAGTTGATGTTTGTGATGCAGATGTTGAAATACCCCAAGACGCCATAAGAAGAATGGGCGTGGGATTTTTCCGCCCCATTGAGGAACCCCTTGTGGCGGATCAGGAAGGACAATGCTCCACTCAAGTGGAGCCCTCATCTTCACAAGATCAACAAGCTCCTACTGTTGGAGAAAACTCTGCACCAACACCGCAACCTGCTGAAGATCATCAGTCTCCTGGACAAGATGGTAGTCCCAGGCCGGATTATCCGCCCCCTCCAAGGGGCGGACAATCCGCCCCTGGCACTCCAACTTGCACCAGGGGTTCCGAAGGAGAAATCAACACCTCTGATGCTCCCAGGCCGGATTTTCCGGCCCCCGGGGGCGGATTATCCGGCCATGGCTCTCCAACTCCAGTCAGGCTTTCTCAGGAAGATGGTTCTGGTACTTCACCTCCCAGGCCGGATAGTCCGGCCCATCCAAGGGGCGGATTATCCGGCCCTGAAGAAAATGCTCAGCAACAATCCTCTAGCAGTACTGGTGACCAAGATCAAGGGCACTGCAGTAATCAAGACAAGGATACAACAACTGAATCCACTCCTTCAAGAAATAATAAAGATATTGAGGCTCGTCGCAAGGCTCGGGCGGATCGCAACCTTGAACTAAGAGGTCACACTCTTGACAAGGTAGTTGGTGATCTACGACGAAGGGTATCCACTCGAAGAGAGCTTGCTAGCTTCTGTGATCATCAAGCTCACATTTCCATGGTTGAACCAAAGAAGGTTTTTGATGCCCTTGAAGACCCCGATTGGGTTGTTGCAATGCATGAAGAATTAAATAACTTCGAACGCAACAAAGTGTGGAAGCTCGTAGAAAAGCCAAAGGATTGCCGCAATGTTATCGGCACCAAGTGGATCTTCAAGAACAAACAGGATGAAAATGGCATTGTTGTGAGGAATAAAGCACGACTCGTGGCTCAAGGATTCTCTCAAGTAGAAGGAATTGATTTTGGCGAGACATATGCTCCAGTGGCTCGCCTTGAGTCCATCCGTATCCTTCTTGCATATGCAGCTCATCATAATTTTAAGTTACAACAAATGGATGTTAAGAGCGCTTTCCTTAATGGTCCTCTACATGAGTTAGTATACGTCAAGCAGCCCCCGGGGTTTGAGGACCCCAAATTTCCGAACCATGTCTACAAACTCGATAAGGCGCTCTATGGCCTTAAACAAGCCCCACGTGCGTGATATGAGCACCTTAAAGAGCTTTTGATAGACCGTGGATTCGAAGTTGGGCAAATCGATCCCACTCTTTTTACTAAGAAGGTCAATGGGGAGCTTTTTGTATGCCAACTCTATGTAGATGACATTATTTTTGGCTCTACTAACCAAGCTTTTAACGATGAATTTTCAAAGCTTATGACTGACAGGTTTGAGATGTCCATGATGGGTGAGCTCAGGTTCTTTCTTGGCTTTGAAATCAAACAACTTAGAGAGGGAACCTTTATTAATCAAGCTAAATACATCCAAGACATGCTCAAAAGGTTCAAGATGACGGATCTCAATGGCGTTGCTACCCCAATGCAATCAAAGTGTCATCTTGAGCTCGATCCCAAGGGTAAAGATGTGGATCAAAAGGTATACCGATCCATGATCGGCTCTCTCCTTTACCTCTGCGCATCTAGGCCCGATATCGTGTTAAGTGTAGGAGTGTGTGCAAGGTACCAAGCCGCTCCTAAAGACAGCCACTTAGTGGCGGTCAAGCGAATCTTCCGATATTTGGTTCATTCCCCAAATTTTGGGTTATGGTATCCCAAGGGTTCAAGTTTCTCTCTATGTGGTTACACCGATTCAGATTGGGCTGGTGACAAAGATGATAGGAAATCAACCTCTGGTGCATGCCAATTCTTGGGCAGGTCTCTAGTGTGTTGGTCATCAAAGAAACAGAATTGTATTTCACTCTCAACCGCCGAAGCTGAATATGTTGCTGCTGCAAGTGCTTGTACTCAATTGCTATGGATGAGGCAAACTTTAAAGGAATATGGTGTCAATTGTGACAAAGTGCCTCTTTTATGCGACAATGAAAGTGCTATCAAAATTGCTTACAATCCTGTGCAGCATACAAGAACAAAACATATAGAGATTCGCAACCACTTTATTCGGGATCATGTTGCTCGTGGAGATATTGCTCTGTCATTTGTAAGCACGAAGAACCAACTTGCTGATATTTTCACGAAGCCCCTCGATGAAGCAAGATTTTGTTATTTGCGGAATGAGCTAAATATCGTAGATTCAAGGAGCTTGGCTTGACTATTATTGCACACTCACTTGCTCTTATTCATGTATTTGTTTTAGATGTGGGCATCGACATAGGGGGAGTGTGGTCCTAATTGATTGGGCCAACCCTCCCCCCATCATGCCGAAAGCAAGTAAAATCATTTCCCTTAATATCATTTTGTGATATGTGGGTCATCGATGAGCATTGGTTTTGAACTCAAGATACATCTTCGCGGTGTCATGCCATGCGCTCCAACATGGTGGCTTCGGCCACCGCCCTCTTCCTCGAGAAGAGTTGGTTTTCATGGGTCTCGTTGGATTTTCTTGCATACCTCTTGTTCTTATGGAAAACACACTCAAATTTGGCTTTTGATTGATTTGATTCTTGCAAATTTGGGTGTGTAGTACCATCTCAGTTTGATTCTCTCATCCCAAGCCTTTCCCTCCCTCCTTGAACCATCTATTCTTGCACACAAGTCCTCTAAAACACCATCGAGAGATTTGATAGGGTGCTCTGGCCTGATTCTGTTTTCCAGAATGTCTGGGGGGGGGGCGGATTATCCGCCCTAAGTGGGGGGCGGATTATCCGCCCCGGGCGAAATCAGCCCCTTATAGGCTGGTCGGGGAGGGCAGACTCAAACAGAGCAGCCAGTCCTCCCCCAACCCTACCTCTGCCCCCAGCCGCCGCCGGAGTATCCGCCTCTCCCGGAGTCGATTTGACCACCGGATTCTCCGGGCTCTCCCCGGATCTTCTTCACCTCGCCTCCGGGTATCTTCTCCTCCGCGATTTTCCTCCAATGAGTGAGGGTAACTCCCTCATCTCTATCCTTTTGTATGGGATGTTTTGTTTGGTGGAAATCTCGTTGTAGAAGGTTCTTGGTGTTGTTTCCTACATGCTAGAATCAGTAGCCTTGCAACCCTAGTACTCGATCTGTTTGGCCATGATAGATCTGAGCCAACCCAGAATTTTTTTGCGGGGGGCGGATTATCCGCCCCTGCCAGGGCCGGATAATCCAGCCTGGAGAATTACTCTCTGGTCTGTTTTGGTTCAGATTCTGCTCATGCACATCATTGGTTATGGGGTTGCATTGTTACTCCTTCTCCATGTTTTCTTTATCCTGGACTTGTGTGTGTGCTCATCTCCTTGCTACCTCTCTCAATGCTTTTCACAGGTGGTTCCAAGCCGACCAAGACCTTCGTCCGTCGTCCCCGTCACCTCAAACCCACTGCAGAAGGGACGTTTATTGACGAAACAGAGGTTCACAGGGCAGCTCGAGAGGCTGCAAGGATGGCTGAGGCAAGTAAGAAAACTAAGCGAACCGCTTCTCACAAGGGCAAACAGTCTCGGCCCAATTACAAGTCTATGGACAGCATTCAGTATGCCACCATTCGCCAGACAGACTACTATAATGATATTGACAGTGATGGACAACCCGAGGACAGTATGTTTTGGAATGCTCACTTTCGGGCTATCCATGATGATGTTTATGCTTCTCTCAAGATTCGCCCCATGCGTCCCATCAACTTGACTGCGGCTCAATCCAAGGCTAGGCTCATTGAGGCATTGGATGTGACCAATAAGATGGGGCTTCACCACCTCATGACCATTCAGTGCGATTATGACTCTTCTGTGGTGCGACAGTTTTTTTCTACTCTTGTGATCTGCGGTGATGAGCGCCGCACTATGAAGTGGATGACCGGGACTACCATGCTTCAGTCAGACTTTCGCACTTTTGGGCAGGTTCTTGGGTATGCATTCCATGGCCGTGACACTCCTGCTGGTCACCGCATCATTACTCCCTTGAAGCCGTCCAAGGACACTGCTCTGGCTCCCTGTCTTTCTCCTGATGGTGTTGCTGGTACTTTCGCAGGTCTCTCTCCCTTGTATGCTGCTCTTGTTGGCATGTTTCGGGACTGCATCGCACCGAGTGGTGGCAACAATGACAGGATCCGTGGCCACCTTGTTCCTCTCCTTGCGTTCGCTCACGAGTGTGCCACTAACTCTGGATCAGCCACTGGTTACAAACTGGATGTCATGGACTATATTTTTCATGAGATGACGGATGCTATGATCAACCGGCTCTCCATTCCTTATGCTCCGTTCATTATGATGCTGATCAAGCATATGCTACCCCTTGAAGACTTTGGCACTGCTTTGGATGGTGTTCATAAGCCCAAGAAAATATACAACAAGGCTCAGAAGACTCATCACCCCTCCACTGCCCCGGAGTCCTTCATGCGTGATGCTCGGGCTAGTGGTCGTCGCTCCACGGTGTCCCCAATGGCACGTGAGGTCAAGCAGCTTAATTGGTTCCAGCGGAACATTCTTTGCATGGGTATTGACATTCACAAGGGCCAATATGAGGAGTACCGCAGGGATCATGAGAGGGATCACACGCAGCAGCTTATCCTCCACCATGTCTCAGGTGCCACTGGCCATCCCCCTCCTCCCACTGCTCCGGATCCGTACGCTCAGTGGAACACTTCAGGGATCAACTATGGCGAGCTCGAGAGTTGTCTCTTTCCCCCTCCACCAAGGGCACCCACTCCTCCCGCTGATGACGATGATGATGAGTATGGTGAAGAGGAAGGGGACGAGGATGACTACGACGAGGATGAGGTGGAGTGATCTCCAGGGGCGTTAGCATCGCTCTTCTTCCTTTTTGGCGTTTCGATGCCAAAGGGGGAGAAGTAGTTCTAGTAGGCAACGTGGATTTGCAAGGGTCGGGCACAAGCTCTTCGTTTTTAGTCGTTTTTATTTGCTTGCTTGTGCCTTTTCTAGCGTGAACTTGCTTGCTATTTGTGGTTGTTTGTGTAAGACTATGTCGTACTCCACAGTTTGGTACTATGTTTGGTATTCATGGATTTCTGGATTTATCTTTCATGGACCCCATGGAATTCTGGAATTATGGAGCATATTTGATGACATATGGATTCATGGAATTTTCTATGTATGTCATGGATATATATTCCGGTGGTATGACTTTCTTTCACCACACCTTAAAGTAGTGCTCTACCTAGTGTGTGTATTTGTATTCAAATGCAAATCTTAAGTATGCACACATCTAGGGGGAGCGTCTTTCATTATCTAAAGTGGCACTTGCCGTTTTCACTGCAAATCCTAGTATTGTCATCTAACACCAAAAAGGGGGAGATTGAAAGAACATTTCTTAATCCCTAGTGTTTTGTGTGTTAGATAACAATACCAAGGATCATTTAATGTGTGTTGAAGTGTTGCAGCTCAGAAATCTACCTTTGGGGGCGGATAATCCGGCCCCACCAGGGGCGGATAATCCGCCCCTCCCTCTGCTCAAGCCTGCGCAAGCCCCAGAAGGGGGGGCGGAACATTGGCCGGATAATCCGGCCAGGCCGGATAATCCGGCCAGGCCGGATAATCCGCCCCCCCTGCTCTTCGCCAAGGCGCAAGCCCCAGAGAGGGGGGCGGAGTTTTGGCCGGACTTTCCGGCTACGCCGGATAATCCGCCCCAGGAGGGGGCCGGATAATCCGCCCCCCAAGTTTTTCTCCAAGCTTCACCAAGGCGCAAGCCCCAGAGAGGGGGGCGGAGTTTCCCCCGGAGAGTCCGCCCTTGGGGCGGAATTTTCCCAGGGGGCGGATAATCCGCCCCAAGTGGGGGCGAATAATCCGCCCCCAAATTTGAGCAACGGCCAGATCTGGGGAGGGGGTATTTAAGCCAGCCTTCCCCCTCCTGTCAGACGGCTTGATTCATCTCGAAAAAGAACAGATCAGATCTCAAAAGTTCATACAAGAGTGCTCCACCTAGATCCATCCAAAGGCCACATCCCTTTGGGAATCGAAGGAGGAGAACTCGATCTTCATCATCAGCAATCAAGCGCTTCATCTCCTCTCCATTCATTTGGAGAACCTTCGATCTAGTATTTCTTGCAAAGATCTAGATCCTTGTTTTCGTTGATATTGATAAACCTTGTTTTTGTGACAGCTTGTTGTCATTCCGGGAGCCCCCAATTCGGTTGTGGGTGTGTGCCCCGATAGTATTGTAAAAGGCACCGGTTCCCGCCTCGAAGGGATCCAATAGTGGAGAAGGTGGATCAGGCCTCTCGTGGCGAGATCCATCGGAGAATAGGGTGAGGCCTATTGTGGCGTGGTGGTCTTAGAACCGCCCACCCCTCCAACGCAGATGTACTTCCCTTAACAAGGAAGGAACTGCGGTAAAACAAATCCCTGTGTCTCCGCGTGCTCCACTACGGTTTCCTCGCTCCTCCTTTACGTGCTTAGTAGTTAGGGTTTCATATAGGGAAATTCTCGTAGTTGCATATCTAGAGAATTTACTTTGTGTAAAGCCTAAAATTGGAAAAAGTATTAAAAAATTGGTTAGCACCTATTCACCCCCCCTCTAGGTGCCCATACGATCCATTTCAATAACTCTATCGGTAACTCACGTATAAAGGTTGTTCCTCTATTTATAGGCTAAAAGAGGATACGATACCCACATGGGCCAACCCTAGCCTGGTAGAGGCCACACCGAATGGGCCTCTACCGGCCCGGTTTTCCAACATGAGTGACCCGGCCGGAAGAGGCGAGGCAGTTACGCCGCCGATCGATCGAGCTAGCACGTTCGAGGCCGGCCGCTTCTCTTCTCCCGTAACCACCGCCACGTACTATACGTACATCATGGGAATCGACGGCAGGCCGGTGCGATGCGTGGCGAGCCGCGTGATTGGTGGACTGCGTTGAAGTCTATAAGTGGATTGCACTAGTCCTCAGGGGCGGCCCTTAGGGGGGACTGGAGGGGCGGTCGCCCCGGGTCCAAAAAATTTGGGGGCCCTCCCCAGATATATGCTGCATATATGAGCTATAATAGATCTCAGAAAAAATAAAAAATAGCAGTTTCGAGTTTTGTATTGTGCTAGATTGGGCCCTCTACTTTGCTAGACACACATATACGTATCATATTTGGAGTCCATCACGCGATCAGATCAGCTATCGATCTCTTTGATCGTATCGTATGAAGGCACGCCGAACGTCGGTTCCTGCCTCGACCTTGACTCGAAGTTGCGCTCTCGATCGTAGAAAGGTCCGCAAGCGGCAAGCAACACGCCGTCGCGCGTCGTCCGATCGTAGCCTATCACCTCGCACGCTCGCCCTCTTCCTGCGGCCTGCCTCTTGTCTCACCTTGGCCGTTCAGCGTCTGCATGTCCGAATTCTGAATTTCTGGTCTTAGTCTTTCGCAGTCTAACGTTGCTCCTGATTTTTGTTCTAATTAGTAGTTTTTTCATATTTTTAGTGTGGTTAATTGGTTATGGCACCTGATTCCGGTGCTAAGAAAAGGAAAAAGAGGAAGGAAGAACAAATGTTGATTTTTTTTGCAGGAAAGAACAAAAGTTGATTGACTCATATAGAGGATCCTCCGTAAATTTTTAAAGAATAACACGAGCACTTCGAGCAATCCAATTGAGTTAGCACTAGAGTAATATTGATCTAGAGGAGGATATCGGATGAGAAGAAGTTATTGGACGAGATTGATATTGATTCTAGTGTCACTGACTTTGCTTCTAAGAATACATGGAGAAATTTTAAATGTAATATGTAAAAATTGTCATTTTTATATGAATATTGCAAATGAGTATACATGAGGTATTTATACTTCACCATTTCATACATGTATATCAAAAACAAAATTAGCAAGGGCTCCTAAATTTTAATTTCGCCTCGGGCCCTTAAAATCTCAGGACCGGCCCTGCTAGTCCTTTTCATCAGTTCGGACTTTTGTTTGTGTTGACTAGTGCATGAAGCTTGACATGGTATCAGAGCCTAAGGTCTCGAGTTCGAGTCCTGCCTTTCGCAATTTATCCTAAAATTGTTGTTGACCCTCTGTGTCCATGTATAGGCCTCTTGAGTCATACGTGAGTTTCGCACGCCGTCGCTCTCTTCCGGTTGCACGTGCTGACTTCTCCATGTCACACGTGAGAGGGGTGTTAAAGTGTATAAGTGAATTGCACTAGACCTTTCCATCTGTTCGGACTTTTGGTTGCATTGGCTAGTGCATGAAGCTTGATAACAGGGAAAAGTGTGCATATTTGACAACAACCATTAGTACCAAGTGCATATGGGAGGAGAAATATGCACACCTGGGGGAGGGATTGGGAGCAAGATTCTTGGACAAATCTAGCAAATCTTGCGTTTTTGGAGAGGAATCACCGAGGCCAAGAAACCCTAGCCGCCATGCGCTCCTGTGTGGCTAAGAGGAATGAGATGGATCGGGGAGGGCTGGCGCCACGCTGGTATAGGATCTAAAGTGCGGCGCCAAGCGCAACGACGCTGCACTACACAGTGCGGCGCCACGCTACAAAGCGCCGCACTAGCGGGACCGGGGCCACAAGGCGCCACGCTGGCAGGTGTGCGGCGCCAGGCCTAACGACGCCGCTCTTCAGAATGCGGCGCCATGTTGTATGGCGTTGCAAAAATAGTTACGTGAATTTCTTTTAGCCAGGAGTTTATTCCATAAAATTGTTATTTTTATGGGTTATTTTTCGTTCTGCCGCTAGCTGTGATCCATACATAATACTCCCTCCGATCCATATTATTTGTCGTTGAAATGGATGTATCTAGCACTAAAACATGTCTAGATACATCCATTTTAATGACAAGTAATATGGATCGGAGGGAGTACTAGGTACCATAATTCTGCACCGTGTTGCAGAGATGCTTCCAGCCACATGCTGACTAGTAATAGTACTACTAATTTAATTATCGATCCACAAATAGTAATTCTCTCTAGTCCTCGCTGCGACTGTGACGACGACGTTCGCTTGAGCAGTGCCAGCTGTTGCCTCTTGTCGACCATGCCGCGGTGCCGTAGATTGTCTTGACCCACCTTAGTGCGCGCAGAGGAGTCCAGCGGGTCTTCTGACCGCGCGAGGACCGCCTACTGCCAGGCGGGTCCGGCTACCCGCTGCATGTCTGTCGGCGAGACCACCAACAGGCCTTTGCTGCTGAGGCAACGAGGCGATCCACGTGACGTCCTCCTCCTTCTGCCCGTGACCCCTTGCCTTGCGCTGCCTCTCATCGGCGGCTGTGCACAAACATTCGGTGATCTTTGGAGTTTAACCGGTATAGACAAGTCAGTTCCGCTGTTGACCATGCATCTATTAGTTTTTTTTAGAGAGAGACCATGCAATCTATATCGATGAATGCATGATTTTTTGGAAAATCCAATTTAGCTCACAGATGCAAATAAACTCATTGTTTGAACACATACTTTATAGTCTATTAAAAATATAAAAAATAACGCATGTATCGCATGCAAGTTTTTCGAGGGAAAACATATTTTGTGACTAGTATAGACAATCTGTGTTACATGAAGAATACATAAAATATTTCAACACTTATGTTTGGCACCGTCATATTTTAAGGCTAGTCATAGTGAGAATAACTCGAGTAGTAACATAGTCCTACATGTATTGACATCTAAACATTTAAATTTAAATGATATGACAGGCAATTAAATGATAAGAGAGAAATTTGTGGTAACTAGCTATGTTACCATAACATCATACATTTCAAGGCAAAATGATCTATATTGCAATAAATAAGTCTTTGCATGACGTCATACATATGTTATTTTCTACTATGGAGGTAGTAACTTAGACTAGTAACATATGCATGTTACTACTCTAAGTTACTCCCCACTATGACCAGCCGGCGTGCTACAGACTGAGGACCACACATATTTTTGAGTCGATTTAGGTGGTGTAACTTTTTATTATTTGTAGTAGTGCGTCAACCGAGTTAGAATTCAATCTTGCTTGCTTTGATATTAGATTTAATAGAATACACTTAATCTGTTCAACCAAAAGCTCGAGAAGCTGAAAAAAAATGTTTGCGATATGTTTTTAGTAGGAACAACGGCACATTTTACCATGTGCGTGCACACACGCACCGCCGAACGGGCAGACAACGTCTAGCGATGGCCTTAGTCGTAGAAATTCAATATGATAAAATCACTAACGATGCCATGTTATCAATCGAAACAACAGGTCCTCCTCAAAAGGACAATCCACTTTAATGAGATATACTGTACAAGATGTCAAACCTAGGGTTTGATCCCTTGTGAGGTGCCGCTACACCCACCCTCTAACACCAACCACATATTGGATCTTAACCTCATAATTCTCAAAACACAAAAATAAATGAGATGACCATAGTATCATTTTAACTCGAATACAACTAGAGTGAAAGGTTGTTTCATCATATTGGATCTTAAACTTGGAACTCTGTAGACAGCGAAAATAGATGTCTGACGACGACGCGACCTACCGCGCGGAAATAGAGCGTCCCGCCACAGGACGACGAAGCTTCCTCGCCCTCCCGATCGAGCCTGAACTTCCCCGTTGAGCCTAGGCAGCGGGCACCCGGTAGACACCGTTACGACGCCGCCCGTGCTGTATCGGGTACTAGTACTGGTCATACTATGTTTGTCCGTTCGACAAAAATAGATGCGCGATCTTCACCGCCGTCCATCTCGTTGTGTGTTTTAATACTCCCTCCGACCCAAATTAGTTGACTTGATTTTGTTTAGATTCGGATGTATTTAGCACTAAAACAAGTTTAGATACATCCGAATCTAGACAAATTTGAGTCAAGTAATTTGGGTCCGAGGGAGTACAAGAAGAAGAAAACGAGCAAAGGTTGTACTGTACGCATGGTTAACCACCTGACACGGCAATGATGTACTCCCTTCGTTTTAAAATATAAGTTGTTTTAGGTTTGTGAGGAAAATATATATAGACTTTTTTTAGTGTATAGTTTGATTAAGATTTAGAGTGAACCCTGCATATAAAAGAAGTCTAGATACATTCTTTTTATCAAACTAAAATATCTTATATTTTGAAATGGAGGGAGTAGTACCTACCAAACCTTTACCGTGCATGCATATTCGTGCAATTAACACGTGCTTCGGTCCCATGATTCACGCTTGGCTAGCTGCGACCCCAGTCTCATTATAGGGTGCCAGTCAGTCGTGTTGCAGAGATGCTTCCAGCCACATGCTGTACTAATTAACTACCGATCCACATTATTCTATATAACTTCGCTCTAGTCGGGCGAGACGACGATCACCGGTGCCAGCTGTCTAGAACGGTAAGCTGACGAACTAGATTCATCATGAGTCATGGCATGTGCTTTAATTTACCTGAGCAAACATATTTCTTACGGAGTTTGGCATCAAAGTGAGAGGATATGGGCAACGCGGCGTCCCTAGGTGAGCGGCCACAACGATCCACGCCTGCTTGGTCGTTAGGCTGTCCATTGTGAAGTGGACTGAAGAGGAGAAGACGTGGAAGTGGTTCATTAGAATCTGCCTGCTGCCTAACCACGGTCCCGGGTTTTGCTTTTGCTTGTTTCGAAGATTTGAGCGTGTGGGATTATGGAGTCTTTAGGGAAGGGACGACGGGGATATGAACCGGAGGTTTTTGTCACTTAGATAGGGTTGCAGCGGGGTTGGTTGAGGAATGGCCTGGAGTTGTCCTGTTGGAGGATGATCTTATCTCTCCTCTTTGAATAGATTCATGGGCCATTGCATTTGTTCGTACTCCGCAGAAAGTTTTTCGTACTGTACCTCTTCTTATTACCATTGTGTAGTTCTTCCTAAAGTAATAAAGTAGTTCTCACCCATCGGTGCGCACGACTTACGTGGCAACAACAGAAAGGTCCCATTGGTGTGCAGTATCTCTTTTACTCACTCAACATTCATTCAAAGAGAATATATAATCGCCAATCACCGAAATACTGACCCGCTGCTGCTGTACTAACTTACTGTTCCGCCATTTTAGGTCGCCGGAGTTGATATAACGTGACAGCCTGACAGGTAGTTAGTGGAGCGTGCACAAACGTAGCAGCTGAAACGGACGACTGATCGATCGACCCACGAACGCCCGCCAAACCGTGCCGCTCACGCTGCGTAGGCGCATCGATCGATCGACCCGTGAGGCAACAAGTGCACGAAGCACGGCCGGAAAAGGCGAGGAGGCAGTTAGGCCGCCGATCGGTCGAGCACGTTCGAGGCCTGCCGCTTCTCTTTTGCCGTAACCACCGCCACGTACGTACGTACAACAGGGGAATTCACGGCAGGCCGGTGCGTGTTCTCCGCGATAAGCAAGATAGTACAGTACTATGTGGCGAGCCGCGTGATCGGTGGTGGACTGTCCGACGACGCGACCTACCGCGTGGAGTACTCTCGTCTTGGGGCGTCTCGCCAAAGGACGGCGAAGCTTCCTCGCCGTCCCGATCGAGCCAGAACTTCCCCGATGAGCCCAGGCAGCGGGCACCCGGTAGCACCGTTGCGGCGCCGCCCATGCCGTATCGGGTACTAGTACTGGTCGTGATACGTTTGTCTGTTCCACACAAAAATAGTTGCGCGACCTTTCGCAGCCGTCCATCTCGTTGCGTGTTTTAATAAGCACAAGAAAACAAGCAAAGGCTGTACTAGTACGCATGTTAAGCAGCGGACGCGGGCATGTGCCTAACTAAACCCATACCGCCATTCTTGCATGCATATTCGTGCAATTAACACACGTGCTTCTGTCCCCATGATTAACACTTTTTTTTTTGCGGGTAACCCATGATTAACACTTGGCTAGCTGTGACCCGAAGCTCATAATAGGGCGCCAGTCAGTCGTGTTGCACAGATGCTTGCTTCCAGCCACATGCTGACTACTAACTACGCAATCAATTTAATTATTATCGACCCACGTATACTTCTCTGCAGTACTCCTCGCTGCGACGACGACGACGAGGACGATCGCTTGAGCAGTGCCAGCTGTTGCTGTCTTGTCGACCATGCGATGCGGCAGCGCCGTAGTACTGTGCCGTAGGTTGTCGTCGCCCACCTAGCGGCTAGCGCGCGGAGAGAGGAGCCCCCAAGCGCCCGGTCCCGGTCTTCTGACCGCGCGAGGACCGCCTGCTGCCAGCGGGTCCGGCTACCCCGCTGCATGTCTGTCGGCGAGACCACCAACACGGCCTTCCCGAGGGGCAGAATGGATAAAAATAATCTTTTTTAAAAAAATATTCACAGACTGACACATCTGGATAACTATTTCACTGGTCTAATCCTTTGGGTAACTTCCAACGGCTAGGGCAGTGTAGCCTTTCAGCTAGGCGCTATGTCCCCTGCCAGCGTGGCACCGCCTGACCCTTCCCTGGCCCCACCCGGCCGTGTGACCCTATGCCTGGACCGAGTAACGCTCAGACGTTATGCCCAAAGAGTAGCGCCTATCTGCTAGATGCTATGCTCTAATGTGTAGCGCCTACAGATAGACGCTACACTTTGGGAGTTAACCAGTCGCGGCCAAGTCCGCTCTCCACCCCTCCCATTCACTCCTAGACGCCAGGAAGAACAGCAAGGAGGCGCCCTGCTGCCCCCTTCTCCCCTCCCACTCAAATCTCTAGCAAAAATCAACAGATCTGAGGGATTTTACCGTGGATTTGCTCCCCCCATCCTTCCCTCAAGGTAATCCCCTCCTTTTCCCTCTCTTTTATCCAATGAATCTTACACACTATCCTCAAACCCTAGGTCTAGTTGGATTCATAATATGGCCTATTTGTGCATATTTTTAGTCACTTGATAGTTATATATTAGTTGTATTTGATGGAGAATGAAAGTGTGTTGTTGATTTGCATTGTATATGATGGTTGTATATGGATTTGTATGGATGTTTGAATAATATGCTCTCATATTATTTGTAGTTTATTGTATAAATTGAAACAATTGCCACATACCACACATATTTTTATTGATGTTTGGAATCTATATGTAGGATGGTGTGGCTACTTGAGGATTACTATGATCATGAACACCGGGCATACTTGATGGCAGAGAAGTATATGGTAATAAAACCATGGTTGAACTTCTTTGTTTTTATTTTTCTATTGATTCATTTGTGTTGAAAAAGCATAATGTTCGATCTTGTATGTATGCAGAGGCTTCGTCCCCTCAAGCTTCGGTCTCATGGCGCGTCTTCGAATGACATGCCATACGACGAGCGGTACACCGAGTACATCAAGCGGCTAGGCCTCTTCCCTTTCATCACGCTTGTGAGCCGGTCGACGCCGAACCTCAACGCGGAAGCTATCACCGCACTTGTCGACCGGTGGAGGCCGGAGACGCACACTTTCCACCTCCGGATCGGCGAGATCACTCCTACTCTTTAGGATGTTTCCATGATCTTTGGACTTCCTATCGCAGGGGAGCCTCTCTGTATGAGCACAGATTCCGATGGGTGGCACAATGCGATGCAGCTACTTATTGGCATGGCTCCTGAAGAACTTGAAGACAAGAGCAAAGATAGAGTCCTAGTAGGCGCGACATATGCGTGGATCGTGGACAACTTTGCGGAATGCCCGAATCCCGCCAAGGTTGAGGTGATCAAGACACATGCTCGTGTGGTATGTCCTTTCTAGGACTCTGTTTGTGGACAGCGGAGGTAGGACCGCTTAGTGGATGTGGCTGAGGCACTAGAAAACTGGGATAGCAATATCAGCTGGGGTTCGGCGGCTCTTGCCTACTTGTACCGGCAGGTAATCACCTGTGCACTCTACATTCATTTGTATATGTCGAGTCCACACATATGCTATGCCTGACCTCTTTTGTGTTCACTTGTAGTTGGACAATGCATGTCGTAGAGCAGGCCAAAATGTCGGAATAGGTGGTGCTATGGTTCTTCTCTCGATATGGAGCTGGGAACGCTTACCAGTTGGGCGTCCCAAAGAGGTGGGCCACTATCCTTGGCCAGAGTATAATAGAAACCCTCTACGCCTCCCGACTTGGGCTTACAAGTGGGACGTGGTATCAGAGATGACAAGCGATGTCGATGCCATGTACCTCAAGTACACGAACGAGTTCGATGCGATTACGCCCGAGCAGGTAGATGTTTGTCTATACGTCACTGCCCATAATATTTACTTCACGAGTCAAAATCAATACCAAACATGTTCTTGTGATATGTTGCAGGTGGAGTGGGAGCCTTATGGTTGTGGGGACGAGCTCGGTGTTGCTCCCGGGTTTGATATTAACCTGAAGTGCTTGGAGGAACAATCTCTCTGGCTCATGTGCTGCCCATTGATTTGGGCGGTTGAGTTTCATATGCCACAACGGGTGATGAGGCAGTTCGGGTTGTTTCAGTGCAGCCCTCCTGTGTGGAAGGGCACCGACAAGGAGCTTCATCGGTTAGTTAGCATGAGAACTTGTGCTCAATGTCGGTCAGGGAGGGGACCGAAATCCCGCTTTCTTCCTCACTCAACTTTGTAGTGAAGTTATCGTTGCCTTTGTATTACTTTCCTGCACTCTCATCTCTTTCTTGCCTAACATGTTCTTGTTCTTGACTCTGTAGCGAACGGAGGTAACGAAATATGCCGACGATGCCGAGGCGATTATTTTAGCTGCCCCTAAGGGAAAAAAGGGAGAAGGCATGATACGAGGCTTCCTTAAGGTATGGATGCGAGACTTCCTCAAGATAGGCATGATCTTGTTTTGACTTATGTTGTTATTTGTTACAGCGCTCGGCCCAAAAGATGCGTCGGTTATCTAACCTGCTAGGTTGCCACGATCCCGAGTACACAACCCCATCTGGTTCTAGGTCCAAGTCGACTACTGATCCGTCGGCCATCTTCAGGATGATGTTGAGGATGACACCACTTCGGCGATTCGTCCGGAAGATGAGGTATGGGACAACCTTACATGCATTTAGTGCTTTCTATTTCCCATGCATTTCTCATAGCCATACAATCTTACATGTAGCTGCCTCATATGGAGAATGAGACGGAGGAGGAGTACCAGATTCGTTTCGCATACCAGCTGAAGCCAAGGAAATAGTTCAATCTCTGGACGCCGGACGACTTCCGTAACAAGGGAAAAGCCAATGTTGTCGAGGATGAGCCGCCACGGAGGTCAAGAGCGACTAGGAGGACGAGAGGCCTATAGTATGATGATAAAAGAGTTTGGGTCCATATGTGTTGCCTACCAAAACCCACCGGCGAGCAGCGACGAGCAACACGGAGAGCCGGGAGGCTCCCAGGACTGCTGGTGGGCCCTGGTCCCTCGGGCAACGGCCCGCAAAACTCCGGCACACGTCCTGACTTGGTTCGAGGGCGTGCCACCTGACCTATACCTGATCAGGAAGGTGAAAGATTGCTTCGATTGGTTTCCTGCATGGCAAACAAACATACGTAAAATTCAAGCCGTAACCGGCTCCCAGGTTTCCCTGTGAATCGGCTCCTAGAGCCGATTATCCCATGGTTCTGCATTAGATCTATGATAATATGGGGTTTTGCTTCATCAATACAAGTTAAATCGATCTACGACAGTTTAACGTTTTCACTACATGATTGGAACGTCCTACACGTAATTGAGCCTGGTAGATACAAAAGATAATAGAAAACTAATCCTAGAGAAGGCCTAAAAACCAACGTAACGTCAATTCCCGGAACAACTCCTCTCGGATTGGTAAACCATATCTTACATACTACTGGATCGTTCAACCCGTTTGCAAGGCCTGATCATGTAGATATCAAACTAAACCTTGGAGAACAAGGCACAACTATAACAGATCAAATCGACTTAAATAAAGATCAAGCAAAGTGCCACCCTTACACCCGGGAAAAGGTGCAAAGGCGGCGAGATAACTAGAGGCAGCATAACTAAACGATCATAGCAAAAGGTACCGATGCTAGCCTAAACAAATCTATGATAATAGTGTTACTCGCAATCAACAAGGCTTCAGTACGAGTAACACCAAATAATCGCATAAGTAGATACTGCCTAGATCGCAAGATGCGACCTAGGCAGCATGGCACTTACCTGAGAAAAACCCTAGAAACAAGGGGTGGCGATGCGCCGAGATTGTGTTTGTTGTGAACGTGATTGTCCTCCTTTTCTCAATAACCTTAGGTACATATTTATAGTCCGGAGACTTTCTATCTTTGGAATAACTCTACAACTCTATCTCCTACCTAAACCGAAACGTAATCTATTACAATATAAGATACACGGGCAATTTAGCCCAAATCAACGTACGAGGCCGATTCAACAACACGTTGCATATACGTATCTTCTAAGCCCATCTTGATTGCGGCCCAACTCCTCCTTTGGCCAAAATATGGCGATAACACATGCCCCCCTGGTTTTGGCAATAATAATTCCAAAACCATTCTGTTTTTTCCTTCTCCTCTTTTTTTTGTATCGGGTTACGCGTTGCCAGAATGCGTTGCAGAACAGAATCGTCACGCCACCCCCTCATCATGATGCCCTGTCTTCTCCACTTCTCCGCAGTGCATGATTTGACAATTTCGGCAGCACATTCTGGGAAACCGCTATAGCATTGAACCACTTCATACTATTCACCTTATTTATATTCATCTGAGCAGTTTGCAGCCCCATCTTCCTCCAGCAGCCAAGAAACCCTTCTTCCTCCGCCGAAAAAACCCTCTTCCTCCGCCATGGCCTCCTCTGCTTCATCTGGCCTGTCCTCCCAAGCCTCCAATACAATGAGCGACCGGGAGCCGACGCCAGAGCACCCGCCAATGGCGGCGTACAACACTCTCGCCCCACAATGGTGGGACGAGAGGGATTGGGATTTCGCCACCTGGTCCGAGGATGACGAGTCCTTGACCGATGGCGAGGAGGACCTGCAGTTCCTTGCCGATGGGGAACTGGAGGCGGACAGCACCGACGACGCCATGTCCTGGGACGGCGTCGACTCCTCCGACGAGGAGGAGGAAGCGGAGGAGGACACCTCCTCCGAGGAGTACCAGCCGGTGAAGTACTTCCGCGCCGGGTCCAGCGAGGACACCGAAGACGACGACGAGGACGAGGAGGCCCCCGCTGGCATCTGGATCAGCAGCAGCGAAGACGACGCCGGCAGCAGCGCTGATGACAGCGAACAAGACGACGGCGAAGACAGCGGCGACGACCTCGGCCTCTAGATTAGGAATTAGTAGTAGTAGTAGTAGTAGTAGATTTCCTTTTGTAAGCAATCAGCTCCTTTTGTAAGCAATCAGCTCTACTGTAAATAATCGTCTTTTGAATGAACGAAGATTGCTTTTCCAACTCGAAGATTGCTTTTCCGACCCAATTTCGCCGATAGTGACATAGGTAGATGTTCCAGAAGCCGATAGCAACGCATCGGCTTTTACCCTGCTGCGCCCATACAGTCAACCAAGTCACAGCCCAAAGAGCCGATGGTAAAACATCGGCTTTCCCAGAAACGTTGACAAGGTCAAGTTCGGTCGCATACTTAGACAAATCCGAGCGGCCACTTTCCAGTTTCAAACGGTAACCTGCGACCCTCTTCAAAAAGGGCGACCCAGATCTCCAATTGCTCATCGACCAAATCGATCTCACAGCGACAAGACTCCTCGATCCCCAATTGCACAGATCCATCTCCGCCGGCAAACTAGATGGCGGAATCGTCCAACACCAACCCAGAGGTCTCCGGTCTGAAGGTATGCCTACTCCCCGCAGTCTGAACGCGATGCTAGAATTAATGGCGAACACCTGAATTAATGCCTTATTCCATTATTAAATTCTCTAGGTTTCAGACATTCTGCTGCCACATCCTTCTCTCCCAAATTCTCTCTGCCTTGGCCCTCGTACAGCATCTAGTCCTGCCCATCTGATTTCTTGCGAAGCAAACCGAATCCCCTTCGTAAGCCAAGACCTAGATTTAAACTCTTGGGCCGACTGCTTGCGAGCCTGGCCTAATCCTCCTGAACATTGGGTCACTTGGTTCAGCAGGGTAGCTAGAGCTTACCAATCCCAATGGGAAACCACGGGAATAGCCGATGCCTTGCATTTGTCACTGTCTCCTCTTGAGAAACATGAGAATCTTCTAAAAACCATCGGCTACTTCTGGTCTGACGCTCTGAACTGCTTCATGTTCGGTCATGGCCCTATGTCACCAACTCTGTTAGACGTGGTGATGATTACTGGTCTAGATGTTACATCACCCAGCCCCTCTGCTTTTAAACTGACCAAAGTCCCCTACAAACTGTCTTCTAAAACAGACTGCACAAACTGGGGTGCCTACCCCCAACGCCATATGAAAACAAAGGGCCCTGTCACAGAGAAAGAACACACAGCCTTTCTCAACTTCTGGCTAGAACATTTCATATTCTGTGGCCCTTCCCTTGCTCCAACCAAAAATTATCTCTCCTTAGCCTACGAGCTTGCCAAAGGCACTAAACTTGGCATCGGCAAACTGTTCCTTGGAGAGGTCTATCGATATCTCCAGTTGATGTCTGTCAAGCTGCTTTCTGGCATAGCAGTCAAAACAGGAGGTCCTTGGTGGTTCATCCAGCTATGGGCCCAGCTGTACTTTCAAAACCATGTCCCCAACTTTCCCCTTTTGGCGAGTTGTACCTTCCCAGATGTCAAAGGGAAGCAGATCCGATGCACTAGTTATGACCAAGCTTTGTATAGGCTGCCAGGTAGTAAACTATCCCCTCAGGAAGCGTCCAAGTGGTTCAGTATTTTCTTCCAAGGCCTGGATAATCCTACCTTCTTCCCTTACATGGAAGAATCGGAACATTTCGAAAATCACATCTCCTTCAGGCTAGACATCTTTGCCGATGACACCAGCACTCGGCAACTCTTTTCCATTGTGATCCGTCCCTGTTTCCTTCCAGTTGGCATGAGTACATCCAACAGAATCATCAAGCCTGGGTATGAATTCTACCAGCCGGTCATAGTGGCTCGGCAATTTGGCCTTGGACAAGTACCTCCCCATCTCTTCCTCCATCATCTCACGGAGAGCAGAGCCGACCTACCTGATCCTCTCACCAGTCAAAGGTGTTACTCCTTCTTTGATGCTCTGACCATCCCTATTCCAAATGACCTCACCTTCGCCTCTCATCAACTGATGGCTTTGAAGACTGGTGGTCGATGTGGAAGACTCACGCCTTCAGGAGAGCTCTGGGACCGTTGCTGAAACAGCTTGATGCTGACTATGACATCCCCGTGGAACAGGTACCACTACTTGTAAATTTTCTTGATGCAGCTCACAAATGACTCTTCTACTAACCCACTCTTTCTCTTTGCAGCAACAAGATGGCCCTGAACCTACGCACAGTGATGGCTCCCCCTTTGAGTTCTTTCCGCCAGCTCCTGTGGTTCTTTTCTGCAAAAACTCGCCGCCTTTGAAAAAGGTCATGATGCAGAACCAGCCGATAACACCACCATCGGCTTCTAAGAGGCAAGTAACTTCAACATCAGCTGCCCCTCGAGTTCCAACTAAGACAAGAACGATGGTGAGGAATGTAGCTTCCAGGAAGACCTTGAGGCGCCGGAGCCCTTCTCCAGAAAGCTCGCATGTAGGCTGATCCATGTCTTGGTCGATCCTCCTCATTCTTTCATTCTTGCAGACGTGCTCGTGTCTAATAGCTTTCCTTCTCTTGCAGGCTTCCGTCGAAGACACCTCTCACGAGGACACACAACCCGATCAAGGAGAATCGAGCCCAACAGACTCTGAGAGGACTGCCACACCAAACCAGCCAGATGCGCCACCATCGGCTCCCAGGAAAAGGCCAACTCCTGAACCTGCTGCCCCCCGAGCATCAGTCGAGGCAGGGCCAGCTGTGGGTCCCAAGAGAGCTCGCAAAGGACTGCAAGCTTCTTCGTCGAGCCAGGAGGTTTCGAAAATCATCACCCTTCATGCTCTTACCACTTACTTCTTTTTATCTGCCGATTTATTTTACATCGGCTAAAACCTTCCATGCAGACGACTGACGCTTCTAGTGGGAAAGTTGGGGCAGTGCCGATGCCTCTAGCCAAGCCGGATCTAGCAATCCCCGAAGGTGCAGATGAAACAGCTACCAATTTGGGCAAGCCTCCAGCAACTACACACAAGCCGATTGCCTCATCATCTGCAATCCCCTCGATCTTAGGAGAGGTATGTTAGCTTCTTCCGGCTAATCCTTCTCTGTTGGACGCACACTGACGCCTTTTCGGGCTGCCAGGGTTGTGATATTTCAGGCTTGTTGACGTTTGATCCTGAATCCATCGAACCAACTCCCTCTGTCGCCACCGATGAACCACAAGCCAGGGCTGTTCTACCTCAATTCCAGCGTCTTCGAGCCTTGCTGTCCTCCCCGATCAAAGAGTTGATCGAGGGTTCTGAGGAGGTGAAGAGCGTTCTTGCTGAAACAAAAGACCAACTCCTAGTAGCATTGCAGGTGAAGCTTTGGCCCGTTGTAACTCTGCCTTTCTACGGGTCAAGGGTGAAGCTAGCTCGTGAAAGGATCAACCTGTGTCGTGCCCAACTTCCGCTGAAGGCCAATATTGCAGACAGATGTCAGCAGCTCAACGAGAAAAAGGCGTCTCTAGATGCCAAAACTGACACCTCTGTCAGCACCGCCGAGCTCGCATCCTTGAAAAGGGAGCTGGAAGATCTTGAAGAGAAGGTCTGGGCGACTAAACAACTCATTCGCGACAAGGAAGAATCCATCGCCCGATCCCAAGACGAAGCAGAAGGCCTTAGAGCTCAACTGAAAACTGATCTGGCAGAAATACGTGCCCTGAACAAGCAGCTAGTGACGGGCAAGGACGAGGATGACGAAGCCGAGATCGCCGAGGTGGATCGTGTCCGTGCTGACGCCCTCCACGCCTTCGAGGCATTCCTTGAGTAGCTCGTTCATGTAAACTGGCACCTGCTTGTAACAGTTTGAACCTCTAGAGTCGATGGCTGCGCATCGGCTGTATTTTTTTTCATTGGCCGATTTCATGTATCGGCCCCCATAACTCACTGTCCATCATCCCACATGCTTTGGGAAACATATATATTTAATTTTTTATTTGGCCGATTTCGTGTATCGGCCCCCATATCTCACTGTCCATCATCCCACATGCTTGGGAAATATTTCTTGAGATGCTGACCGTTGACGGCCACTGGGAATTTCACGCCATCCAGCTCCTCCAGCATGTACGCGTTCCCCCTTAAAACCTGATCGACCCTGTATGGCCCGTGCCAATTTGGAGACCATTTACCGTATGCTGCATCCTTAGTTCCCAATGACAATACAGCTTCCCATACCAGATCGCCAACGTGGAACTCCTTCGGTCTCACCTTCTTGTTATATGCACGAGCTACCTTGGCCTTGTTTTCTTTGATTTTCTCAAGCGACCATAGCCTAAGCTCAGTCAGATCCTCAACACCGTCACTCATCAGGGCCGCATATTCTTCAGTCGTTAGATCGTTCTGAAAAGTGACACGTCTCGATCCAGCCGTAATTTCCCAGGGCAATACGGCTTCTTGTCCATAGACTAGATGGTATGGCGAGGTTTTTATCGCTCCATGACATGACATGCGGTAAGCCCATAAAGCCTCTGACAAAACCTCGTGCCAACGCCTAGGGTGCTCATCGATTTTCCTCTTGATCAGCTTGATAAGGCTCTGGTTGGACGCTTCAGCTTGCCCATTTGCTTGAGCATAGTATGGAGATGATCGAATCAGCTTAATCCCTGTGTCCTCACAGAACTTTCTGAACTCCTGAGAAGTGAAGACCGAACCTCCATCGGTCGTGATAGTCTGGGGAATCCCGAACCTATGAATGACGTGTTCTTTCACAAAATCGACAACATCCTTCGAGCTCACTGACTTCATGGGGACGGCTTCCACCCATTTAGTGAAATAATCCGTAATGGCCAAAATCCACATGTGGCCTTTGCTTGACGGAGGATTGATCTTGCCAATCATGTCCATGCCCCAACCTCGGAATGGCCAAGGCTTGATGATGGGGTTCATCGCTGACGCGGGTACCATCTGAATTTTTCCAAATCTCTGACATGCTTGACACCCTTTGTAGTACTTAAAACAGTCCTCAAGCATGGTAGGCCAATAAAACCCTAATCGCCTGATCAACCACTTCATCTTGTGAGCCGATTGGTGAGTTCCACAGGCGCCTTCGTGTACCTCGTGTAGGAGCCGATTGGCCTCGGCTGTCCCCAGACATTTGAGCAATAACCCTTCCAGAGTCCTGTAAAACATGTCGTCCCCAATGAGCACATACTTCATGGCCTTGTACCTTATCCGTTTAGGTGCCCCCCGAGCCGAATCCTTCAAGTAATTGAAGATATCAGCTCTCTAGTCGTCTGCGTCCAGGTACTGTACCTGAACATCGGCTCCCTCTGCTACGTACTTGTAGCCTGAAGCCATTTGTGCAAGATCATTCGCCTCGGTATTCTGCGATCGCGGGATCCAGGTGAAGTTTATGTACCGGAACTGTGCCATCAGCTCACGGCATTGCAGCCATAATGGGAAGAGCGACTCGCTCTCACACTTGTATTCCTCCGTGAGCTGAGAAATCACCAACTTGGAGTCTCCAAAAATTTCCACTGCTTCTGCTCCAGCTTCGATGAGTAACTCCATTCCCTTGCGTATCGCCTCATACTCAGCGACGTTGTTGGTGCGAGGGGCAGATAACCTGATGGAGAAGGAAAATGTTGCCCCCCGGGGTGACACGAGTAGCACGCCGATGCCGCACCCATCGTCCCAAACCGATCCATCGAAAAACATAACCCACGCTCGTATAGATAGTGCTGCTATATTAGTGTTGATCCTTTCAGCGATAAGGTCGGCCAATGCCTGTCCCTTAACTGCTTTCGCGGGTTGATACCGGATGTCAAACTCTGATAATGCAAACATCCATTTTCCCAGTCGGCCTTTCAACATAGGAGCCGACAGCATGTGCTTTATGACATCTGATTTGCATATGATGACAATCTCTGCTGATAGCAAAATGTGGCGCAGCTTGGTGCAGGTGAAAAACAGGCAGAGGCACAACTTGTCGATCTCAGGATACCTTGTCTCTGCATCCAGCATCCTTCTGCTGATGTAAAATACAAATCGCTCCAGCCCATCATAAACTTGCACCACCACTGAGGCGATGGACGTGTCAGCTACTGATAAGTAAATGTAGAATGGCCTATCCGGCTGGGGCGGAACCAATACTGGGCTTCGTCAGATATTCTTTGATCTCGTCGAAGGCTCGTTGTTGTTCTGCCCCCCAGCTGAACTCCTCGTCAGCTTTAATCTTCACCAGTCCCATGAACGGCTCTATTCTTCCTGACAGATTAGAGATGAATCTTCTGACGAAGTTGATCTTGCCGATGAGAGACTGCAGTTCTTTCTTCGTGGTAGGTGGCTTCATTGTTCGCACTGCCTCCTGACTCTTTAGGCCGATCTCAATTCCTCGTTCATGGACCAAGAAACCCAAGAACTGACCGGCCGTCACACCGAAGGCACACTTCTTTGGATTCATCTGTAGCCCGAATTTCCTTGTTCGGTCCAGGACGCGCCGCAGATCGTCCAAATGTCCTTGTATTGAAGCTGACTTGACCACCACGTCATCGATATAAATTTCCACCAGCTTGCCAATCAGATCATGGAAGATGTAATTCACGGCTCTTTGGTATGTGGCGCCGGCATTCTTTAGTCCAAATGTCATGACTACATATTCAAACAACCCCACCGAACCTGGGACTCTGAACGCAGTCTTGTGTATGTCTTCTGGAGCCATGAAAATTTGGTTGTAACCGGCATTGCCATCCATGAAGCTCAAGATCTTATGACCAGCCGCTGCGTTGATTAACGTTTCTGCCACCGGCATCGGATACTCATCCTTTGGAGTAGCTCTATTGAGATCCCAAAAATCTATGGCAACACGCCAGCGGCCATCCTTTTTCTCTACAGGTACGATACTCGAAATCCACTCAGCATACCTGCATGGCCTGATTAACTTGGTTGTCAACATTTTCTCGACCTCTTTCTTGACTTCTGCCAAAATTTCGGCCTTCATCTGCCGTGCTCGCTGCTGGAATGGCCGAAATCCTTTTTTAAGCGGGAGTCGATGCTCAATGATGCTCCTGTCTAATACAGGCATCTCTGTATAGTCCCAGGCGAAGCAGTCTGGATATTCTTTCAACAGAGCTATCATCGGACCCCGCAGACTCGGATCTAACTTCTTGCTGATAAATGTTGGTCGTGGCTTATCCCCAGGACCGATGTCGATTTCCTCTAGTTCATCAGCGGATGTAAACCCATACCCTAGCTTTCCGTCACCTGTTAAATCGATGCTAAACACAGGGCAAACAGTAGGTGAGGATGACAAAAATAATTTGGGTTGATTGTCTGAATCGGCCCCCTTTTTGATTGCGTTAGTCAAGGACAGTTTACACCTTATTTGTGTTTCACAATGGCAGGGAATCTCCCTGCTACGACTACATGATCTGCTTGTCGTAAGATTGCTGCTTTTTGTTTTTTTGTGGCCGATCGCAGGGATCGGCCGTACCACGTACGATCGTGGACTTTGCTACTCTGTCAGGCCAGTGGATAAGACCAGCCTCACCCCGTTTTTTGTAGCTTCAATGCGCTCACAGCCGTCTAGACTGATTCCAGAGATTGGCTCTTGGTCTTCTGCTTCCCAGATGTTCATGCCAGCTATGGAGATCTCGATAGAATCATCTGCATGAATGACCTCCACCTCATCTCCATCCCACTGTATTAGGCACTGGTGCATCGTGGATGGAATGCAGCAGTTAGCATGAATCCAATCTCTCCCTAGCAAGACAGCGTAGGTGCTTTTGCTGTCCACGACGAAGAATGATGTAGGGATGGTTTTTCTGCCCACGGTCAGATCCACGTTCAGTACGCCTGCGTCTCTGAAGTTTGGCCGTTGAAGTCGCTTAACGTGACGTTGGTTTTGATCAGATCCGCGGTGGAGCGTCCCAAACGCCGTAGCATGGAGTATGGCATTATATTGACTGCCGCTCCGGTGTCCACCAACATCTTGCTGACAGGCTGCCTGTTGATGTAACCTCGTAGGTACAGGGCTTTTAGATGTTTGTAGCCCTTCTCACGTGGCTTCTCAAAGATAACCGGCCGTGGGCCACAGTCAAACTGTGCCACTGGTAGCTCGTTGGTTCTTGGCGCGCAGAACTCTGACGGAAGTATGAATACCATGTTTGTGCCAGCCAATGTCTTCGCATCGGCTTTTACCGGTTTGGGGCGCCACTCTTTCCTTTTCGGGCGATCTTCCGTTTCCAAGGTCTGCCGAATCTTAACGGCCAGATCGGGCCGTGATTTCTTTAAAGCGTGGAGATACTGCGCTTCGGCTTCCTCCAAGTTACGCAGCCGCTGCACTCTACGCTTTTGGGTGTGTCTGAGTCCGTCGGGACACCACCTTGGACGGTGATATCTGTCTTTTTCTTTGTCATCCATTGGCTCCTCGAGATCTTTTGCTCGAGCGGACTCCCTGTATCGGCTCTGAGGTGGGAGAGGCCCTAGACGCTTGAACACTGACACTGGCCCCGTGTCCTCCTTCTGCTGTCCACATTCCGGGCAGTTATCGATTGTAGGCAATCGGCTCATTCCCGCATCCCAGCAATACTTGAAGAAAGGACAATCCCAATGTTTGTCTGCGCCTTCCTTTTCTTTTGACGGTCCCCTAGCGAGGTGCTCGTATCCTTCATTGTTTCCATCGCGCCAGCGACGTCGGTCATACTGACTCTCATACTTGTTAAGGAGATGCGTGGAATGTGGCTTCTGATATCGCACGCTCCTCACCTGTTCCTCAGTTAAATACCGCCTGTCATTGTAGCTAGGCCGGTCGCGTGGACCAGCCTCCTCTCTTTCTTTGCCCCGAGAGCGACCGTCTTCCTCCTTATATGCGCCACGGTGGTACACAGGTCCTGCCATGTTGACATCGAACGAGAAATCCAACTGGCGCCTCGTGGAGTGGCTGTGTTCTACCATGTTGACGCCGGGAAATGGGTTTGTGTCTACTTTCATGGCGAACTGCCCATGGATCAGACGGCCCTGCTCTATCGCCGTTTGGATCTGGCGACGTAGCTCTTTGCAGTCATTGGTGGTGTGGGTGAACGAGTGATGCCACTTGCAGTATGGTTTTCCGTTCATCTCTTGAGCCGTAGGGATTTTGTGGCCTTCGGGTAACTTCAGCTGCTTTTCTTTCAGCAGTAAATCGAATATCTGCTCAGCTTTGCTCACATCAAAGTCAAACCCTTTTGCAGGCCCTTGCTGTTTCACCCATTTGCAGGATACAGGATCTGCCCCCCGAGCCCATTCAGCCACGGCCACCTCCTGGTCTTGCGTAGGATCCTCTTCTTCTGTATCGACCAGGCCTATCAGACGTTTAAACTTGTCTTGGTACAACTCAGGGTGGCGCTGTTCATACATCGTCAGCTTCTTGGCCATGTGCGATAATGAGTTGTACTCTACTTGGAAAGCCAGATCCTTGATAGGTGCTGAGAGACCCAACACTGCCAGCTCGACTGCTTCTTTTTCAGTTAAACGAGCTGAGTAACATCGATTCTTGACAGTCCTGAAGCGCTGGATGTACTCGGCTACAGTTTCTCCCCGCTTCTGCCGCACCTGTGCCAGGTCTGCAATGCCAGCCTCGGTAGCCTCTGAATGATACTGAATGTGGAACTGCTCTTCCAGTTGCTTCCAGGTCTGGATCGAATCAGGTGGCAGCGAGGTGTACCACCCAAAAGCTGGTCCTGTCAGAGATTGCACAAAGAACCTTACGCGCAACTGATCCGATGCTGAAATCATGCCTAACTGTGCCAGATATCGGCTCACGTGCTCGATCGAGCTCGACCCTTCTGACCCGCTAAACCTTGAGAACTCAGGGAGCCTATACTTGGGTGGCAGCGGAATCAGGTCAAACTCGTTGGGGTACGGCTTTGAATAGCCGATTGTCCTTCTCTTCGGCACGAAGCTGAACTGGTCTCTCAAGATGGTACGGATTTGCTCCACTGTTTGGGCTGTAGGGGCTAGATTCTCATGACTCGTTCCAGTAGCATACTTGGCTAGCCACGCCTGTTTGTCGGCGTCCATCCCAGAGATTCCTGCTCCAGAAACACCTGTTCCCGAAGCCCCTGCTCCAGAACCTCCTGCCCCAGCAATCCCTGCGGTTGCGATCTGGTTCGTGCGCGTCAAGCTGTTGCAGTCCGGCACGTAGGTGCACACATATCCATGTGGGATTTCTTTAGGTGGTTCACACAGGAATTGGCAATCACCAGGGTCACCTCCGACCTTGTAGACGACGTACGCCGGTGCCCCTGGTGGCTCCGGAGCTGCAAGTGTGAATGGCAGCGGTGGCCTGGCCTGGAGCGGTCTTTCTCCCTGGTGAGTCCCTAGAGTAGGCCCCGACGGAGAGTACTGATGTTTCATGATTTCCTGAACTACGCGAACTGTAATCCGCTCGAAAGCGTTCACCAGGCTCTCAGAATGGCGGTGAAGAGAATGAGCCACCATGTAGTTGACTTCCTGTCGCAGAGCTCTGGTGCGCTCCTCTGAAGGAACAGACAGATCCACCTCATCAAGAGCACCCTCGGGTGAGAACCCTTTCCACCTGATGCCATGCTTACGAGTCCTCTCAAAAGAGCCGATGAGATCGGCTTCGAAGAGAGCTTTGACGTCATCATACTTCGCCTTGTGCTCCTCAGGCAGCTCGTCGTACGTGACTGGTCTGTTCTCCATCGCAGCGTCGGATGTTGATGTAGACGTTGTTGAATATCCCACCGGGCGTGCCAGAATGTGTTGCCTACCAAAACCCACCGGCGAGCAGCGACGGGCAACACGGAGAGCCAGGAGGCTCCCAGGACTGCTGGTGGGCCCTGGTCCCTCGAGCAACGGCCCGCAAAACTCCGGCACACGTCCTGGCTTGGTTCGAGGGCGTGCCACCTGACCTATACCTGATCAGGAAGGTGAAAGATTGCTTCGATTGGTTTCCTGCATGGCAAACAAACATAGGTAAAATTCAAGTCGTAACCGGCTCCCAGGTTTCCCTGTGAATCGGCTCCTAGAGCCGATTATCCCATGGTTCTGCATTAGATCTATGATAACATGGGGTTTTGCTTCATCAATACAAGTTAAATCGATCTACGACAGTTTAACGTTTTCACTACATGATTGGAACGTCCTACACGTAATTGAGCCTGGTAGATACAAAAGATAATAGAAAACTAATCCTAGAGAAGGCCTAAAAACCAACGTAACGTCAATTCCCGGAACAACTCCTCTCGGATTGGTAAACCATATCTTACATACTACTGGATCGTTCAACCCATTTGCAAGGCCTGATCATGTAGATATCAAACTAAACCTTGGAGAACAAGCCACAACTATAACAGATCAAATCGACTTAAATAAAGATCAAGCAAAGTGCCACCCTTACACCCGGGAAAAGGTGCAAAGGCGACGAGATAACTAGAGGCAGCATAACTAAACTATCATAGCAAAAGGTACCGATGCTAGCCTAAACAAATCTATGATAATAGTGTTACTCTCCATCAACAAGGCTTCAGTACGAGTAACACCAAATAATCGCATAAGTAGATACTGCCTAGATCGCAAGATGCGACCTAGGCAGCATGGCACTTACCCGAGAAAAACCCTAGAAACAAGGGGTGGCGATGCGCCGAGATTGTGTTTGTTGTGAACGTGATTGTCCTCCTTTTCTCAATAACCTTAGGTACATATTTATAGTCCGGAGACTTTCTATCTTTGGAATAACTCTACAACTCTATCTCCTACCTAAACCGAAACGTAATCTATTACAATATAAGATACACGGGCAATTTAGCCCAAATCAACGTACGAGGCCGATTCAACAACACGTTGCATATACGTATCTTCTAAGCCCATCTTGATTGCGGCCCAACTCCTCCTTTGGCCAAAATATGGCGATAACAATATGTTGGTAGGTGTAGTCCCACAAGAGTTTCTAAGGATTATAAAAGAGAGGCTAGAGACAAAACTCTCATGATGATGTCTCCATGATTTAAACACGATCACCTCACACAATCTCTACCCCACACAAACACAAACACAAAAGAAAAGTGGTGTCCTATAAAGAAGATCCATGACACAATTTATTTTATTTTAATAATCATGACTCAATTTTGAGAGCCTAGTTTATTCACGCTACTCAAACAGCCATCCCACTCTTCAAAACATATCCTCCACCCTTCTCCTCTCCTAGGTTTTGATCCCGATGGTTGCAGGTATAAACACCCTCCTAACAGGATCACCATCAGTAGGACGAAGCTTAACATTAAGCTCCATAGGAGTCTCAACAGTGCGCTCATCCCCAAGAGTAGCACGAGAAAGAAGATCCTGAAAATACTTTTCCTGAGAGATAGAAAAGCCATCAGAAGTGGAGGAGACCTCAATCCCAAGAAAGTAGCGGAGAGGGCCAAGGTCAGTCATAAGAAACTGATCATGAAGACGAGCCTTAACAAAGGCAATATACTCAATATCATCACCAGTAATGATCATATCATCAACATAGAGAAGGAGAAGAGTGCGTCCACGAGGAGAAGTGTGAACAAATAGCGCTGGATCATGAGCACTGGGAGAGAAACCAGCAGCAGTCACCACAGAGGCAAAGCGCTCAAACCAGGCACGAGGGGCCTGTTTCAGGCCATAAAGAGAATGCCGAAGACGACAAACCATCCCATCGGGAACAGAATACCCAGGAGGAGGCTGCATGTAAACCTCCTCACTCAATTCTCCATTGAGAAAAGCGTTCTGAACATCAAGATGAGACACAGACCAGTGTCGAACAGAAGCAACAGCAAGAAGAGTGCGTACAGTGGTCATATGAGCCACAAGGGAAAAAGTCTCATCATAGTCATGGCCGTGCTCCTGCTGAAAACCACGAGCCACAAGACGCGCTTTATAGCGCTCAAGAGATCCATCAGAGCGGGTCTTAATTTTATAGACCCACTTACACGTGATGGGGCGAACACCGGGAGGGGGAGATACAAGATCCCAGGTGCCAGTGCGCTCAACCGCAGCAATCTCCTCAGCCATGGCAAGCTGCCATTCGGGATGACGCTCAGCATCCCGATAAAAAGTCGGCTCAAGGGCAACAGAGAGACCGTACTGACTAGGAGAGTAACGATCAGGTGGACGACGAAGATGAGTCACCGGAAGAGGAGAGGGAAGCTCGTTAGAAGAAGAAGACATATCAGAAGAAGAAGAAGAAGAAGGGACATCAGGAGGAGGATCTGGAGCATGAGAGCGACGAGAATAATGAAAGGGAAAAGGAGACAACGGTGAGGTGGGTGGAGGATCAGGAGAAGAAGTAGGAGAACTAGGTGGGGAGGAGGACAACGGGGTCGAAGGTGAGACATCAGCAATAATAGGTCCCGAAGGAGGAGCAATAGGAACAGAGGGAGGTGTGTTAGGAAAAAGTAGAAAGGAGATATCCTCCATCGGATAGGTCAAGGAGATGGGGCGAGGATAGAAAGGACGCGTCTCATCAAACGTGACATCACGAGAAATGCGCATCCGACGACCAACGGGGTCCCAACACCGATAGCCCTTATGCTCATCACTATATCCAAGAAAGACACACTCAACAAAATGAGCGGTCAGTTTGGTGCGTTCACGAGGGGGGAGAATACATAACAAACACAACCAAACGAACGAAGCGCCGAGTAATTAGGAGGATGACCAGAGAGGCGCTCTAGAGGAATACCACCCTGCAGATCAGCAGTGGGTTGAATATTGACGAGATAGGTGGCAGTGAAAACAGCCTCAGCCCAAAAGTGAGGCGGAAGAGAAGCAGCAATCATCAACGCACGAGTCGTCTCAAGAAGATGACGATGCTTGCGCTCAGCCACACCATTCTGAGCATGATCACCAAGACAAGAAAACTGAGCAAGAGTACCCTCCTCAGCAAGAAAAGCGCGCAGTGAATGAGAGATATACTCGCTAGCAGAATCTGCACGAAACACATGAATATGAGTGGAGAACTGGGTATGAACCATGTCAGCAAATTTCTTATAGATAGACAAGACCTCACTACGAGAAGACATGAAATATATCCAAGTGTGACGAGAAAAATCATCTATAAAGAGAACATAGTAGCGATGACCTACTTTCGACGGGAAGGGAGCTGGACCCCAAACATCATAGTGAACAAGATCAAAAGGACGCTCGGACACAGACTCACTGTGAGGATACGGTAGCTGAATCTGCTTACCAAGGAGACAACCCTGACAATCCAAAGAAGCGTTTCCGGAGATAGGCCCCAGAACACCACGATGAACTAAAGACGAGAGTCGAGAACCACATAAATGTCCAAGATGATGATGCCACTGCTGAAAAGAGCTAGTAGCAACGGCTACAGATGCCGAGGAACTGGCGACGGTGGCATCAGAAGGAAGACGAAGCCAGTGAATCTCCCAGAGGCCATCATGGCGGCAAGGGCCAGCACCAAGCATAGTGCCGGTGCGACGATCCTGAACAGAACAGGAATCAAAGTCGAGAGTGATGCTACAACGAGAGTCGACGATATGACTACCAGAAAAGAGTTGCATGTTAAGTTGAGGAACATGCGCAACAGAAGGAACATGAAACGAGGAAGTACTAAGAATGCCTCGACTAATGACTGGGTGAGGGGTACCATCGGCAGTAAGAACACGAACAGGAGGAGCGACAGGTCGAACAGAATGCAACAAGGAAGAATCAGGAGTCATATGAAAAGAAGCTATAGTATCAAGAAGCCATGGGGATGTACCTAGAGAATGAGGAGGTGGTCGCTCAGTGCCAGAAAACTCAGTCGCAGAACCTGTCAGTGAAGAATCCCAAGCAGCAAGCAGGCATCGAAGCTGCGCTATCTCATGCGTAGAAAGGGGCACGACTGGAGAGGTCGAGATACAATCAGGTGCCGACGAGGATCTGTCACCCACACACACAGAGGCCGCCAAAGGTGGCGACGGAGAGAAACACGCCGATGAAGATGGAGTCGAAGAAGGACGGTCACAACCGTCTGAACAAGCCGCAAGAGTCGATGTCGAGCGGCGAGCCGACATAGACGGGGTCGGCGAAGCGCAGCCATAACCACGTGAAAAGGCCGCGAACAAAGATGTAGAGCGGCACGCCGACGTAGACGAAGTCGGCGAAGGGCGGCCATAGCAGCGTGAAGAGGCCGCGAAGGTCGATGTGGTCGATGTAGAGCGGCAGGCCGACGGAGACGGAGTCGGCAAAGCGCGGCCATAACCACGTGAAGAGGCCGCGAAAGTCGATGTAGAGCAGCAGGTCGACATAGAGGAAGAACGGTGGCCACAACCGCGAGAAGAAGCCGCCATGGCCGACAGAGAGCGGCGCGGCGATAAAGACGAAGTAGACGGAAACAACATTTTTTTTGGACAGTGAAAACAGATCTGAAATCTGGAACAGTGGGTGCTGGTCAAAGAGGCTCACGCGCGCGCGTCACTTGGAAATTGGCAGACGCCATGTCAACACCCGGATTTTTAATCCCAGATGCCTGTTATGCCATACATCGCAATCCCAGGATTACCATTTTTGCGAGACATAAAAGAATTGGATACCATAGTACATCATCCATTACAACCGTACATAAGTTCTTACACAAATAGGGATCTCATGATCCAGTTCTTAATACAACTTCAAGCAGCGAAATACGTAATAATAACGGTAGCATAGGCGAAGCTCCATCTTTGGGGTCACAGGCAATGCTGACGATGGGAGATGATCCTAGTTGTCGTAACCTTCTTCGGGTCCATCCTCCAAGTACTCCTCTTCATAGTCTGGCCATGGGAATAGCCAGGACAAAGCCATGAGTACTCTTTAAGTACTCGCAAACTAATACTAACAAGTGAAAGGTTTTTTTTATAATAGGGCACTAGGATGTAGGGTTATTTTGCAAAAGCCAGATTTACCTCTACTAAGTTTAGAAGCAACGAATAACTAGTCACAATTTTATAACTCCTAAGTGGGAACTTGTATCTCATATCACAACCCTGTTGTGGTCAAGTCAAAGTCTCAATCCATTTCACAAGTTATTTTGAAAAGTCTGACGGGGGAACCGTATGGCCACTCCAACTGACCATAACCACGGACGCGGCTATTCGAATAGTTTGACACTCTGCAGAGATTGTACACTTTCACCACAACATTCAATACATCCGTCAGGAACAAATCCTGAATTCACCATACTCAGTATGCGGATAATCAATCCTAACCTTTCAATTACACGCTTAGTATAAGCACCTCTCCTGTGAGTTTGGCCTCCCAACCATGACCAACTGTCTGAAGGGAATATGCCCGAGAGGCAATAATAAAGTGGTTATTATCGTATTCCTTGTTTATGATAAATGTTTATTTTGCATGCTATAATTATATTAATACGGAAACGTTAATACATGTGTGTTTAATAAAACAATAGAAAGTTCCTAGTTATGCCTCTCTTATAAACTAGCTCGTTGATTAACAAGATGATCAAGGTTTCCTGATCATGGACATTGGATGTTGTTAATAACGGGATCACAACATTAGTGTAATGGTGTGATGAACATTCATCCGAAGTATAGCATTACGATCAAAGTCATTGAATTTATATTGCTATAACAACTTACGAAGTGATCCTAATCCTTGGACCATGAGATCATGTCAATCACTAACACCGGAAGAGTTTCTTGATAACATCAAACGTCACACCGTAACAGGGTGATTATAAAGATGGATTCAAAACTAATAAAGTGTTATGTTGAGGCCCATGGATCGAGAGTGGAATTTGTTCATCCCGATGACGGATAGATATGCTCTGGGCCCTCTCGGTGATATCACATTGATTAGCTTGCAAGCAAGTGATTTGATCACTAGAATGTTATATCACGGGAACGAGAAAAGAGTACATGTCAGTAACGAGATCAAACTAGGTATGGAAATACCGATGATCGAATCTCGGACATGTAATATATCGCGAAACAAAAGTATTAAAATACTAGCGTAAAAGGTTCCGACGATCACACGAAAGTCATCGTTGAATGTGTGGGAGTCAGTATGGGTCTCCAGATCCCGCTTCTGATTATTGATCTGAGAGGGGTCTCGATCATGTCCGAATTATTCGAGAACCGTAGGGTGACACACTTAAGAGACACCGACATCCATTTGGAGCAAAAGTTTCATGCCGAAAAGAATAACAAGCGCAGGAATTTATTTCACAAGATACCGAAACGGGTTTTCGGGTGAAATTGCAGAAAGTGTTTCTGCATGTGAAATGAAATACTAGCAAGGGGTTATATGTGAATGTTTGTCATTAAAGTAATTGACAAAATTCTGAATAAATAAAAGGAGTTTTATTTAATGAGAGTTTGCATTAAATTTGGTGGAAATTTAATGGGAATTTGAGTGGGTTTTTGAGTGGAGGGAATTGAAAGGCATTTGAGTGAGTGGAGTGTCCACCCACATGAATGTGGAAGAGGTGGGGGCAGCCCCATGGCTGGGCGCATGGCCCGTTGGGTGCCCCCCCTCTTCCTATAAAAGGAGCCCCCTCCCTCTCTCTCACTCACACCTCCTCATGAAGGATCTCTCTCCCCCTCTATAATTTATCCCCCATGGTCTCGGACTAGCGAGATACATGTTCTCGGTGGCTTTTCGGCAAGAAAGAGTTGTGCTTCCGCTGCATCGCTGGAGCGAGGAGGCGTAGGTTGCTCGGTTCCTCGAACGTGTGTGCGAGCACGGATGCGCTGCTGTTTTGCGGCGCTAGGACTTCCTCTCGATCTTGAGATCGGCAAGAGATCGTCTACATCAACCACGAGTTTGGACTCGTTAAGCTTTGTCGGTCTTCAAGGGTATGTTCTCTACGGATATACATCTGCCTGTTTTTTGTATCTAGTAGATAGATCTTGGTACATAGTTGTTCCCATCGTAGGAATTTTTTTGTTTTTTATGCTGCGAAACCTACAGTGGTATCAGAGCCGGATCTATACGTAGATATTTTGCACGGGTAGTACACATATGAGTATCTGGGCGATGATGATCATTTTATTGCTTTTTTGTTGTACTTTGGATATTGGTGGCATAGTGGGATGAAGCGGCCCGGACAAACTTTACATGTCCTCGCACATGAGACCTGTTCCACGCTTGACATGCAACTAGTTTTGCATAAGTGGCTAGCGGGTGTCTGTCTCTCCTACTATAGTCAATATCTAATTTTCAATGAGTTTTCAACAATTTGGTTATCCTCGTTGTGGTTCATGTTCGTAGGTAAGAATGGTTCTATCTTCGAAAGCCCTAAGCCACGTAAAACTTGCAATGGATAAATTAGAGGCGTCTAGTTTAGATTGTTGCTAGGCTAGTGTTATGATATGGTGATGTTGTAAGAAGAAGTATGAGATGATACTCTTACAACACACATAGCGTGTAAGTTCCATAGACTTTGGACTTACACATAAAGGTATGATAGTGATCATACCACGGTGCACATGATAGAGATCATATGCGGGAACCATATCATTTCACTAATAAACATGTGATGTTTGATTGCATCTTATATTGCTATTTTAGCATTTTATTAGCATAATAAGATGATCCCTCCTTTAGATATCAAGATAAAAATGTGTTCTTCCTTAAGTTTGCACCGACAATGTTTCGTCGCTTCAAGGCATCACGTGATGATCGGGTGTTCTTGAATCCACGAGCATATCTCGTGTGTAAGACAGTTACACACGCGAATACTAAGGTTCTTACTTGGCGAGCCTAGCATGTACAGACATGGCCTCGGAACACAGACTGAAAGGTTAAGCATGAGTCATATAGTAGATATGATGCCCATTTGATGCTCGCCTTTGAAGCTACACCGACTCACATGATGATCGGACTTGGTGTAGTGGATTTGGTTCATGTAATCACCAAAAAGACACGAGGGATGTCATTTTTGAGTGGGAGTTCATTTCTAATTTGGATTAGTAGAACTCAATTTATCATAAATTAAATCAAAGTGAATTTGCATAATTTGCTGTAGTCATTGGCATTCGTTCACCACCTTATGCATAGTTGTAATTGAGATAATAGAACTATAGAATTCTGGATATATACTTTACGAACTAGTATCGTATTGTGTTGAGTGTCAATCTAAAGTTTGAAGTCCTATTGCAAACTTTCAGCAAAATTCTATTTACTCCGTGAAATCTAATAATTGGTATTAAATCGAGAGTAACAATTCCAGTGTTAGTATCTTAAGTATCATGTTTGCCTCCATGATTCTTGATTGTTTTAATATCAAGTTTATCTAGGAGCTAAAAGAATTGTTTCAGAAACCATCATGTGTGACAGATATAACGATATCTGAAACAATGAATTGGTTGCAATATGATAGAGTATAATATGTGTTCTCATATAGGATGAGAATTTACAAAGGTTGGAGATGCTAGACATCCTAATCATCCAAAAGGGTTTTGGAAATCAACATTATACTCATGATTCATCTTTATAAGCTACAATAGCTTGATCATGAAAGTCATCATGATAAGGATGAATAGAAGATGTATGTGAAGTGTTTACTACACTAAAAGATTACTAAAGAATGGATTTTGAAAGAACGCCGATCATTTGATGATGGTGATCTACTTCAAAGTGCAAGTCCAAAGGTATTATTATTTGAATATACACGCTTTGGACTATGTGTCATGTATATGGCGCAACTTTTGATGTTGATAGATTCTTTTAAAAGGAAAAGGAAATGCTGAAAGAGAATCTATAAAATATATTTGGCAGAAAATAAAAGATTGGAAATATCCAATTTAGGTATATAAATGATATACATGTTATGGTGGTATTCTTTGCTTGTTAAACAATGTGGTTCTTGGGTATTGGATACCGAATTGGTTGGTATGAAATTTCATATGGAACAACGCAGTTCATGAACCACAATGACCTAAGTAACTAGCAAGAGAATATGTGATGATGTTCATCGAAAACAAACAAACCGTTGTTTGTATTTTTCGTTGACATCAAAGCTTGACTTCAAGATTTGTTTTAATAATTGTTATTTAAATCAGGTATTATGAGAACAAAGGTTGTTCAAATAATTACCGTATTCCATATAAGATGGATGATTTACAAATCTAGTTGGAGAAATCACATCCATAAAACCTAATGCTAAAATGTCGCAAGACAAATGATTGAAAGATCACTTATGAAGTGACATCGCTGTTTAAATTATATTGGAAAGAAAACATGAAGAATCTCCATATTCATGGATTTTAGAGTCTTTGATTTGATCAAGTGACGCTTGTGAGACTTTCCACGTGATAATTAAAACTTCGTTCAAAGGCCAAAGAAGTACAAACGACTAAATTATTGGAATTTATACATATCGATGTATGTAGTCCATTATGTATAGTCATAAGCGATGGATTTCAACTTCATATGCTTCCTCTAGAAATTTGAGTGAATGTTCACTTAATGAGAAATAAGTATGAATATTTTGAAAACGTTTCAAAGACTTTCAAGATGAAGTGCAAAATCATTGTAACAAGAAAATAAATGATTTATGATTTGATCATAAAGGGATTTATTTGAGTTACAAGTGTAACAAGAAAATAAATAAATTATGATTTTATCATAAAGGAATTTATTTGAGTTGCAAGCTTAGCAAAACACCTAGATTTACATATCCCGAAACACCATAGGAATATGGAATGTTTGAGATTTGTAATGAAACCTTGTTTGACATGGTTGGATCAAAGGTGTTATTTATAAAACTGCCATTATGTTTTAAAAGATTAAAGCTTTAGAGACTTCCGCTTTTACACTGAAAAGAGCTCCATCTTGATCTGTTGAAATGACACCATGGAAGTTATGGTTTGGGATAAAACCCAAGTTGTCATTTCTTAAATTTTGGTATGCTAAACATAAGTAAGATGTTTACAACCAAAGTCGGATGAGCATGTCTTTGTAGGTTATTTCGAATAACAATTGGTTATTCCTCCATAACACCAAGGACAAAAGGGTTTGTCGCTTGAAACGTGAAGTTTCTTGAAGAAGGAATTTTTCATAAATGTTAAGTGGGAGGACAATAGAACTTTGATAAGGTTAACGAACCTTAGCTATATGTGCTGAGTTGCGCAGCGCCGGAAAATGTTCTGGAGGCAGCCAGAATGCTCATGGATCACGTGCCTCAAAGGTTGCGGTCACGGAGGTCTAAAGTTCCTATTGAACCAAGAAGGTCAGATAAACAATCAAATGATTAATATTTGAGAGTAAATCATTATTGTTTGACAATGATGAACCGACTATATGCAAAGAAGCGATGATGGGCCCTGACTCTGTCAAATGGCTTGAAGCCATAAAATACGTGATAGTTCCATACACGAGAAATCAAGTTTTGAACTTGGAAGACCCTCCGGAAAGGTGTAAAAACCTATCGGTCGTATTTGGATCTATAAAGAAACAGACATGGATGTCTCACATCTATGAAATATTCGACATGTCGTAAAGTATTTTATGACAATGTTCAAAGAGTTGACTATGACAAGATTTAATCTTTCATAGCGATATTTAGTCTGAACGGATTAAAGTAGCAACCACTACATATAATTTGGTATATGGTAGATGAATAAACAAAACAAAGTTCTTCTAATAGAATGGTTACCTAGGACGTGTACATGACACGGTCCAAAGGGTTTTGTTAATTCAAAGGATGCTAAAAAGGGCATACAAACTTCAACGGTTGAAGTAAGCATCGCGGAGTTGGAATCTTCACCGTGATGAAAAAGGAGTTTTCATCTGGAGACGATGAAGATACTTGCATTTGCAAGAAATTAAGTGGGAGCGCTGAGACATATTTCTAATACATTATGTGAAGGACATCTTGTTGATTAGAAATGATGTATCTTTTATTGACAAAGGTTAAGGATTTCATTTTGATGAAAGACTTAGGCAAAACCCGAATATTTAGCATGAATGTCTATAGTGGATAGACGGTGACGCTAATATGGTTGGGCCAAACGTACATATATGAGATATTGAAGGAGTTCAATATAGAAACGACAAGAAACGGTTCTTGTCGCATGGAATGGAATTGAATCAAGATTCAAGTGTATCGATACTTGATAAGTGAAACAAGATTCAAGTGCTTTGACACTTGATGAGTGAAATCACGATAATGTTTTGATCAATCATACCATGATATGTACACATCCAGATATGTCCTATGCTCTAAGTGTTATGAGCATATACTAGAATGAATCATAAAATGATCATTGGACGATAGTGAGAATATTCTTATGATCTGTTGGAAGAACTAAGAATATATTTGTGTAGAGGTGACAAACAATTACAAATAGTTCATTGTAAAGCATTACATTGATACTAGTTTTGTCACAAGATACAAATTAAGTTTATCTCAATTTAAACTATGGGTGGCACAATGTAATGGAAAGGAGATTCCATGATGGATTTGGATGAATTCCAAAGTTAAGAAATTATGACGGATACTACAACAAAAGGCTAAGTATATGACTACTATAGTAGCAGCAAAGGAGGGAATTTGTGTCAAGTAGTTTGTTATCAAACTAAGGTGTCGTTCGCAACGGGCTAACACTAAAGATATATTGTATGACAATAGTATCGACATGATTTAACCCCAAGGAACTAAAGGTCTCACCGAAAGACCAAATTTATACAATGCCATCTCATTGGAGAATGAGTGATGCGTGAAGACGCAAAGACATGCAAATACACACGGACCTGAAGCGTCAGATCCGTAGATTATGTTAACCACTTGCAATTGCGTATATGGAACACCGGAAAGCCATAAGTGTTCAATACGCAAAGTTCTCAAACTAGATTATTGTCTCTAGTGCAAGTGGGAGACTGAAAGGAATATGCCCGAGAGGCAATAATAAAGTGGTTATTATCGTATTCCTTGTTTATGATAAATGTTTATTTTGCATGCTATAATTGTATTAATACGGAAACGTTAATACATGTGTGTTTAATAAACAAACAGAAAGTTCCTAGTTATGCCTCTCTTATAAACTAGCTCGTTGATTAACAAGATGATCAAGGTTTCCTGATCATGGACATTGGATGTTGTTAATAACGGGATCACAACATTAGTGTAATGGTGTGATGAACATTCATCCGAAGTATAGCATTACGATCAAAGTCATTGATTTTATATTGCTATAACAACTTACGAAGTGATCCTAATCCTTAGACCATGAGATCATGTCAATCACTAACACCGGAAGAGTTTCTTGATAACATCAAACGTCACACCGTAACAGGGTGATTATAAAGATGGATTCAAAACTAATAAAGTGTTATGTTTAGGCCCATGGATCGAGAGTGGAATTTGTTCATCCCGATGACGGATAGATATGCTATGGGCCCTCTCGGTGATATCACATTGATTAGCTTGCAAGCAAGTGATTTGATCACTAGAATGTTATATCACGGGAACGAGAAAAGAGTACATGTCAGTAACGAGATCAAACTAGGTATGGAGATACCGATGATCGAATCTCGGACATGTAATATATCGCGAAACAAAAGGATTAAGATACTAGCGTAAAAGGTTCCGACGATCACAAGAAAGTCATCGTTGAATGTGTGGGAGTCAGTATGGGTCTCCAGATCCCGCTTCTGATTATTGATCTGAGAGGGGTCTCGATCATGTCCGCATTATTCGCGAACCGTAGGGTGACACACTTAAGAGACACCGACATCCATTTGGAGCAAAAGTTTCATGTCGAAAAGAATAACAAGCGCAGGAATTTATTTCACTAGATACCGAAACGGGTTTTCGGGTGAAATTGCAGAAAGTGTTTCTGCATGTGAAATGAAATACTAGCAAGGGGTTATATGTGAATGTTTTTCATTAAAGTAATTGACAAAATTCTGAATAAATAAAAGGAGTTTTATTTAATGAGAGTTTGCATTAAATTTGGTGGAAATTTAATGGGAATTTGAGTGGGTTTTTGAGTGGAGGGAATTGAAAGGCATTTGAGTGAGTGGAGTGTCCACCCACATGAATGTGGAAGAGGTGGGGGCAGCCCCATGGCTGGGCGCATGGCCCCTTGGGCGCCCCCTCTCCCTATAAAAGGAGCCCCCTCCCTCTCTCTCACTCACACCTCCTCATGAAGGATCTCTCTCCCCCTCTAGAATTCATCCCCCATGGTCTCGGACTAGCGAGATACATGTTCCCGGTGGCTTTTCGGCAAGAAAGAGTTGTGCTTCCGCTGCATCGCTGGAGCGAGGAGGCGGAGGTTGCTCGGTGCCTCGAACGTGTGTGCGAGCATGGATGCGCTGCTGTTTTGCGGCGCTAGGACTTCCTCTCGATCTTGAGATCGGCAAGAGATCGTCTACATCAACCACGAGTTTGGAATCGTTAAGCTTTGTCGGTCTTCAAGGGTATGTTCTCTACGGATATACATCCACCCATTGTTTGTATCTAGTAGATAGATCTTGGTACATAGTTGTTCCTATCGTTGGATTTTTTTTGTTTTCTATGCTGCGAACCCTACACTGTCATCTTGGGTACTGCACAGGTGGACAATCTTCATAAGGTAGCCTCAGCTCAGACCTTGGCCGTGAGGGAACTAATACTAAGATATATAAGTTTCCAGTCAAGCCCTACCCAATCTTCGGGTATTGTGGTTGTACGATAAAATTGGAATGGTATCGCATCCAGACAAGCATCAGTTTTATAAAGGGCTAAGGCTCAGGCCTCAAAATTTTCATCACCAAAATCATCAAGTGTTCGGAAACACATGTCCAAAACATTTCAATAGAATGATCCATCATTCCAAGGTTTTCATAACCATTTTTCCACCAAGTATTCCAATCTAAAGTTGATCAAGTTTTATGCTTAGCACTAGCATCTACAAGTGGGGGTAAGCAATAATGAGGGGTGGTAAACTAGTGGAGTTTTAACTAAGTTCAATCTCATGCAATAGGATGACATCAAGATTATCTAGCTTAGGCCAAATTTTATGCTCTTTATGCAACCTTCACATATCTTTCTAGTATCTTCCATTCTCTTAAGTAAACTCTAAGTAAGAGCTTTGATAAAGAAATAAAGTAGGAAGCTTGCAAGTAAAACTAGGATTGGTTTACCAAGTGGTTAGGATCATATATGCTTTAAGGCATATAGTTGACATGGTAACAAGCAAGTATTGGCTTGCACAATATCAGTATAAGCTTGCTAAATTGCAAGTGTTAGCTTGCAACTTAATAGCTTGCCTTGAGCAGAGTAGTGGTTGAAGTTCTCATCGGCTTCTTCTTCGTAGAATCCTTCTTCCTCGTATCCTTGGTCGGTACTAGTGTCTATAAATAAATACAATGTACACAATCACCAAACAATACTTAACTACTTGCAATCATCACACAAAAGGATCCTATAGATGATCTAGCATCATCACTAACATTACAAGATTAAAGCTTGGTTTAATTCCTTTTATTTTTAGAAAAGTAATTTCTACTCATTGAAAAACTACTTAAGATTTAATATTCTCCAAACCAAACATGGGATCATGTTGACACATGTCATCACCACATATTTTAGTCCATGGGAATGTGATTTAAAGTGGTGTCACAATTTAATAAGGTTTTACCCTTTTATTTTAATTAAATAAAGTGGCTAGAAATGCCTATGGGGCATTCTTTTATTACTTGAACATTATTTCTGCAAGTAAACCCATATATTTTTATATATTCTGAAAGGTATGGTTAAATGTGATTTTTGAGAGTTAGAATCAACTCAAAAGCTATTATGGTTTTAATTTGAAAAATGTTTGAATGCAGAAAAGCTTCTGCCTTGTTATTTTTACCAAGGTTGATATACAGATCCAAATGACTTGAATCCAACGGGCTTGGATTCAGCATTCTCAGACCTTTCTAACAAAATTGGTTTTATTCAATTTGGTTCACTGAATCGATCTGGGTTGATTTTTGAATCTAGGTACAGAAGTGTGTTTGAATTAAAATGGAAAAGGTTTATTTCAAATAACTGGGCTGCGCGGGAAAAGTTAACGGGCCGGCCTGCTAAGCGTAGCGCTTCCGCGGGCTGTTTAAGTGGCTGTCCCCACTCGTCAGTGAGACAGGGGGTGCGAAGCGGTACGGGGCAACGTGGTACGTTCGATCTGGTTCTAATCCAACTGCTGGGAGTCATCGTCGACGTTGGGCAACGCCGGCGAGACAGAAACCTAGCGCGGCCAGTGGGGGTTGCTGGGGGCTCACCGGGGTGCAGGCGAGGGTCGGCGAGGCGGGGAATGACGAAGTCGATGACGGCGAATCTCCTGGTACCGGTGGCTCCTCCTGGGGCGGCTCCAATCGCTGGCTCCCTTCTTCTCCAGAGGCGGCGGGCTCCGGTGAAATTCCGGCGAAGTATTGCTCGCCTTGCTCCGGGAACGGTGTGACACGATCAGTGATGAGAGGGGAGTAGAATGGTGTGCTTAGTTCGGCTGGGGGTGGCCTCTATTTATAGTCGAGCGAGGGGACCGACGGGGCGCACAGTGAGCTCGTCGGGGGCGATGGTACAGACGGCTATTGGCATGGGCGAAGGTAGGGGACGATGCGGTGTTCCCTGGCGATATTCAACGATACGGTGGCGAGACGAGGGGCGGTGTGGGTTGGTCTGGAACACGCGACGCTCTGCGCGGCAGAGGCGGCGTCTTTAACGACGAGTGGTGGCTGTGCGGCATGGGGCGGCGAACGGGGATTTCTGGCGGTCTCTTGGGTCGGTGGCGATCGTGTATGCACGCGGTGAGGGCGGCGCACGGTCTGTGGGCTTTGGTCGAGGGTGGCGCTCTGGCGCATGCTCGGCACGGTTGGCAGAGATACGGGCGCGGCGTTCCTGGGTGCTCTGGTCGGTGTCTTCGAGGCAGGGCTGGTCTAGAGGGGGCGGTGAGGCATGGGTGATCTCCCAGACAAGGTTGGCACGGCTAGTTTCCTTCCTAGCTTGCTGTCGACATGTGGGTGGCAAGGGTGGCTTCGGCTGTTCACCATTGATGACAATGCCAAGCTCACAGTAGTGCTAGTGCTTGGTTAATCTTGCTAGATGATCTACTGAGCTGGTTGTGAGCTAGATAGGGAACCGGTTAGGCAAGAATCACTGCTCACAATAGTGTTTTGATTTTGTTTGATTTGTGTCTGCCAAGTGTTTGATGAAATGGCCGCATGAATTCAAGTTTTGAATTTTGAAAAGATTTTTGGTGGGTGTGCTAGATTGGTGCTGGTGAGTCTGCAGATGCTTGGGTTTTGAAAGTTGAGCTTGTTTGAGTGGTTTTTGAAAAGTGGGATCTTCCCATATGATAAAGATTCACTTTTGAATTGTCATTTAAACTATGCATTTGAAAGTTTCTGGATGATCACAAAGTGGGCCTTGATACTTTGTTATGAGTACAATCAAGGGGTGCAAAGATCCAGAAAAGTTTCTGTTAGGTTCTGAAAGTTTGAGACAGCCAAAGTAGGCATGGGAGTTAAATTGGTCAAAATGACCATTCCTTTATTTTATTTGTTTTGCTTTACCTGTCTTTGGGAAAAGTGTGGAAAATGTTTAGATGATGTTTATTTCACATAAGAAACATTTTACAAGCAAAGAAACACACAAACAAGTTGGTTCAAAAGAATTTCAAATTAAATGCATACATATATGCATGCTTTCATAATTTTAATTAGAAAAGTTTTTGTTAACTCTCATTTTGATGATTAGAGTTTGATGATTTAAGTTTAGTATTTTTGGGATGTTACACGCTAGGCTAAGGCCAGGGGCATGCAGCAGCTGGGGCGGATAGGACTAGCCAGCCAAGAACGGCGGGCGATGGGATTTGGCCGGGCTGCGGCGACAGCGAGCCGGACTGGACGGGCGGCCGCCGGACAGGCGACGGTCGACCTTGCAGGTAGAAGGAGCAGCGGAAAAAAACCCGGCAACGACAGCTAGAGAGATTGGCGGCGCCGTTGAGATCGGATCTGAGCACGAGTTGCGCGTGCGAAAAAAAAACCTATAGCTCTGATACCATGTTAGAAATATGCAACTTGTATTATCTGGGGATCAAGGCCATAATATATAATACATGTACAGATGCAAATATGAAGGAAGCCCCCTAACATATGGGAAAACTATAATATACAAATATATACATCTAACAACACCAAGCACCAAGCACGTATGTGATCTTAAACTTTGAAGTCTCTGACCTCAATAGCACAAAAATAAATTAGAGGTAGTAGTGTTGTTTATGACGAATCTAGCCGGATCCAAAATAATCATCCTTTTTAAAAAAGCAATATAAACATTTTCTACAGGTTTGAAGTCCATATATTTGGTAAATGTGGTGCCACAAAAGTTTCTAATGAGGATTATAGAAGAGAGGGCATAGAGAAAACTCTCACGATGATGTCTCCATAATTTAAGCATGATCGCTTCACACAATTTCTGCCCCACACGAACACAAAAGAAAAAGAAAAGTAATGACCCACAAAACATCCATGACGCAATTTAATTTATTTATTTATTCGAAAATCATGACTCCACTAGGAGAGAGCCCAATTTATTGACGCTGCGTATTCAAGCAGCCACCTCACCACTCTTCGAAGCAGAGCGCCTCCTCCAGTCCTCCTCCCTTCTCCTCTCGCTCCTCTGGTCTCACACGCGTCCTAAAAGCCGGACAAGGAAAAGGCAGCTTGGGCTGGGCGCCATGGGCAAGGACTGCGGCAACCACGGCGAGGACAACGTCCGTCAGGCGTGCCGTCGGCTCCTGGCGTTCCTCTTCTTCCTGGCGCTGGTGGTCGCCTTCATCGCCCTCATCATCTACCTGGTCCTCCGCCCCACGCACCCGCGCTTCTTCCTCCAGGACGCGTCGCTCCAGCAGCTGGACGCGCTGACCTCCAACGCCTCCGCCGCCACGGGCATCCTCTCCACCACCCTCCAGGTGACCATCGCGTCCCGCAACCCGAACGACCGCGTGGGCGTCTACTACGACCGCCTGGACGTGTACGCGTCGTACAAGTACCAGCAGATCACGGTGGCCTCGTCGCTCCCGCCGGTGTACCAGGGCCACGGCGACGTGGAGGTTTGGTCCCCGGTGCTGAGCGGGCCCGGCGTCCCCTTCGCGCCGTACCTCGCCGACTCGCTGGCCAAGGACGTCCAGGCCGGGTACCTCGTCCTCCAGGTGAAGATCGACGGCCGCGTCCGCTGGAAGGTGGGCAGCTGGATCTCCGGCCACTACCACATCTTCGTCACCTGCCCGGCCTTCCTCACCGGCGTCGGCGGCAACGGCGCGCCGGGGGCCAGCGGGCTCCGGTTCCAGAGCGCCACGTACTGCCGCGTCGAGGTGTGAGCCAGAACAAAAAATACTTCTCCAGCGAGCGTGCCCTGCTTCTTCTCCCTCTGCTCCGGCTCCGGCCTCCGGCTCCGGCGGCGAGGTAGGTTTCTTCTTGCGCGCGGGCGTCACCCGCGTGTGCAGAGCGAGGGAGATCAAGGAGGGTGGTGGTACACGGTAATAATCGTTAGCGTCGAGGGGTATAGGTGTAAAAAAAGGGCAAAGAGAGTTTAGTGTCAGTCAATTCTGGGGGTTACAGGTCATTGTGTTCTTTTTTTTTTTTGCGAATCAGGTCATTGTGTTATGTTCGTGTTAATTGGAGCGTTGTTTTAGTTCCACGTTTAACTGTCGATAATATAAACATGCCGTTGGTCAAATTCGAAGGTGAAACTGTTGATGATGCTGGGGTTACAAGCAAAGCAAAGGTGTGTTTTGTTTTGTTCAAGGTTTGAACAGAGAACTTTTGGTGGATTTTGTTTTGTTGGAAGGCTGCTAGCTAGCTAGCTAGCTAAGCTAGGTTGGTGGCAACAACAAAATATTGTTGCGGATGAGCTTCGTGATGATGGTAGGTCGCAAGTCCAATTCTGTGAACTCATGGTTGGGGATTCGGTGGACGAGTAGTAGGTACAGCTTGGACTTGGGAGACGAGAATCATCGTCGTCATCTTCTCTCTCTCTCTCTCTCTCCAATAGTTGTGCTGCTCTGTTGAGGCGAGCAATCCGTTCTTCTTTGGTTTCTAATTAACGCGACCGTGCTGGCAAGCTTCGTTTGAGGAAGGAACAAGTAGGCGTAGAATAAAATCTGTATTGAGTTCTCTGGAGCTTCTTCCAGCCAGCTGTTTGGCTCCTCGTTGTGGTAGTAAGTGACAGAGTAGTGGTTGTGTTTTTTTTAACAGAAGAACATGCCTGACTGGTGAGGAATGTCCATCGAGCAAAATATTTAATTTATACGCAAGGGTATCGAGTGCAGGTTTTCCACGGAGTTCCAAGCATGACGATTGGTGACGGTTGCCTGATATCTGCAGCTTGTGTGACCCAGATTGCATGGCAAAGGATCGCTCACTTGCTTTCTTTCTTTTCAAAAACCAAAAAAAAAAATTGAAAGGCGAAGGAAATGTGCTTTGAGGCAGACAGCAATGGTCCACTCACTGACCTTGAGAGCGAGACGACACGACGCGGACATAAAAACGTACTGCATTTACTGTAAATCTACCATCGTCCTGCAAGAACCTCTATGCAACTGCATAAATGCATTGCGCATTTACAGTTAATCTAGTAGCTGCTCACGTACACAGGAAGCGGTGGCAAGTCTGCATCGTAGTACAAGCTAGCGGACGGTGTTGCTTACATGAGTAAGAAAGAAGATGGCAGAGGTAGCTCCAAAAGGTGGTTCAAGATTTAGGCGGTAAGCAAGCGTTTGGCAACAAGTGGCCAGTCGTCGCTTTCTTTCCTTTCTTTTCTACTGTCTGTTGCTTCCGAGTGGACGTCACCGTTCCATTCCCGCTGCACCGTCCTTATCGCCGCACAATCGTGGTGGTAGTGGCTCGTTACTGGCTTCCTACTCCCAAGACCGGCACTATCACCGATTTTCATGTTCTCTGTAATCTCGTTCATCATCAAGTTGCACGTTTTTCGGCTGACATGATCTCGTCATGATACAACTAATTATCAGCGCAACAACGACAATTATTGGCGCAAGCAGATAATTGGCACATCAGGCAGCACCTCTACGCACGAACATGATGATGAAGAGCCTCCTCCATGGATGCAAATCTTTTTTGAATCGGAGTACATTACAGTTCAAATCTCCCAACATCACTGCGGCAAATAAGCACCCGGGTGCTCCCATGGAAGGAAAAAAAAAACATGAGTAGGTTTATTCTCATTCCCTTTGCCTTTTGAGACCCCTTTCATGGCAATCGTACTCCTGCGCGTCCTTCCTCTTCCTGTCGTCGCCCTCAGGAGAGGGACGCTCCTGGCTGTCCATGGACAGCTCCCCCTCTTCAGCAGTACTCTCCGCTGTGCCAGCGGCGTTCTGGTGATCACCTCCGTGGTGAGGGGGGTGGGGCTGGCTCTTCCTACCGTCGTGTTTTTCATCGTCATTATCCCCGGCCATCGGTTCCACAACATGCTCCAGCTCCCTCCTACTAGTTAGGTCATCGTCGTCAGCGGCTTCAACCTTTCCACCAGCATCGCCTTCTGAATCCGCCCTTCTCTCAGGCGTGGCGGCTTTCGCCTTATCCTTGTCCATCTTTTTCATTGCATCCGCTGTTGACGACGACGTCGACAAGTTGGGGACTTCATTGCCGGTGGAAGTACCACCCCTTGATTCGTTCAGCGGTATCCTCTGGGTTGAGTTTTGCTTTTCAGGGACGCGGCGGCCTGCCATGCTCGATTGCCTGGATGCTTGATGGTTTTCATGGGCAGGAGGCTCCTTGGCGGCCCCAGGAGCTTCATCTGGAGAAGCAACGCTTGCGGGGCTGCCTTTAGTATCTTGTGCTGGTGGTGGTCCGTACAGCTCCAACATTTGGTTGCTAACCTCTGAAAAGAATAATCACAGCTAGTGTAAGCAGCCTCCTTGGTATGTATTCTTCACAAGAAAGAGCATCAAAAGTATATGTGGCAGAAATACAAGAAAACAGAAGCATCCGTTCTAGTAATAAACAGATATAATCGGCAGATACGAGCATCGCAAAATCACCAAAGGAAAGTGTTGTCCACACATTATATGTGCATCTATACATCTTTGCTAATTTTCTGCATAACAGAGGTGATAGCAGAGACGAGGTCTACCAAAATAGTTGTAGTACTGAAAAGTCGACGTCAACCCAAAATATTCCTAGTTTCACGCAGAATGCTACCCGTACAAGCTCATTACAGTATGCTCCTGCTCGCGGCATTGCCTTGTGTATCCCAGAACACCAAGTGTGCACATCAAGCAACCACACGTGTTCCTTGACGTAAACTACCTAGTTCCACTACCAGGTTTAAATAAATGATGATGTTTTTGTCCAATTTTAATGGGCTTCAAGACTGCTAAAAGCATGGTACACTTGTCATGACATGTAAAAACTGTACTGACAAGATTGTATAGTAATAGTGCAAATATGCACTACTGACTTTGTATCTAGAGACCAACCTTCCAACTGCCGAGGGGTTACATCGAACTGTTGCAACCAAAAGTTCTCGCCATCTGCTGGAAGCTTGACTTTAAGGAACTTCGTTGCAAGGAAGATTGCGCCGGCCGCAATATGTTGGGGCTTAAATTGCAGGCAAAGCGAAGTACGCAGCCTGTACAGCCCTTTTAAGGTTATAGTAAATAGGCATAATGGGGGCTACTATTTTGAAAGAATAAGCGTAATTTTAGCATTTAGTATACCCATCATTGACAAAACTCCAGGCAGCTTGAGCAAGTGCCTTTTGAGCAACCTTGTTGAATTTCTCTATTGCTTGAACCAAGGGCTTGTAAGGATGGTGCACATTCAGGTCAAAATCAAGTGTTACAAGCACAACACGCTCCCCAATTAAAAGAAGTTCCTTCTGTTTTTCGTACACTTCCTGCACAAAATATCACAAATATCTTCAACTACTATTCTTGTCACAGTAATCCAGGGAATAAGATAGCACGGGCAACTTGATAAGTATCAAGACACTGCTCAGAGTAACATATCTAACCTTTTGCTTAATTCGAGCAACGGCAGCAGGATCCTTTTTATGGATGACCTCATAAGAAATTAGTATGACATCCTTCAGTGGTCTGGGTGTTTCTTCAACTTTGCCCGCCAAGAACATGCAAACTGTGGCTATTGTCTGCAGGTTATAATGAACTTAAGTTGACAACTCGCAATGGGCAGTTGATTATAGGAAAAATGATAGCCCAAACAAATAACAAATTGCATGCAGCATGCTCTATATTCTTCGCTACACACAAAAAGTAACCTGCATGTCTCTGCAGAGCAAAACAAAATCCATCCTATCGTGGAACCCAATAAAACACATCTCCACCAATGTAAAAATCACCAGCTGTGGCGAGTCCAAAATATCCCAACCATCCAACCAGGATCTAATTATGGCGCATAGAAAATATTATCACAGCTAATTATCATAACTAATTATTCCTCAAATCAAACCATAATTATGGCGCCTAACAATTATTGTCATTGCTGGCATGGCGCTTACAAAGTTACTAATGATTTACAGGTGACAGCAAACCAATGTTGTGTGTCTTCCACATAAGCTAGCAAACATTGATGATCAAACACCTGTTAGAAACATAGATACTGCCTACCATGCATAAAAAGTAATTTACAGGGAAAGTCCAAATATATTGTCTGATAACAAACATGCACAAGCCCATACAAATTCCAGTAGGGCTTACCATTCTATCATTTCTGGCATGAGATTGACGAAGGAAAAACCGATGACAGAATACTACAGCTGTAGCAATTGTCACTGGAGGCCTACATTTTAAAGCCATTCATCATAAGAAGGAAAGAACATACTATACAGGACTATCAACCATGCCAAGAGAGCATAACTGATGCAGTAATATACAGGGATATTTACTGATTCATAAAACATGCATGGCATAAGTATTCTAAGGACATAAAGGCCAAAAATAATGCTAAACGAAATTAGACCTTTTCTGTTGCAGGTAAACAAGGATGTCATGTGATCCTTCAAAATCTAACCAATGAATATAACACTGGGGCTAAGGGCCAATATGCTACTAAGTTATTCCTAACAATGCCATGTGATTTTGAAGAAAACATAAACCCTTTTAAAAGGGAAAAACTGAACAGGGGTGAGTTCACAGGCATGTGCTACACAATTCCCAGCCAAACAGAACCTATGGCTTGACAATTGATAGTTTTACCATTAATTTATTGAAGAATTACTACCAAATCATCTGTGGATGTAGTCATAGAATAAATATACACTAAACAAAGGCTTAGGCAGAAGAAAAATGAGGAATTCAACAATCAGAAAAATATTAAATATCTTACATAGTACAGATAAACATAGTACAGATACCGCATGATAATATAAAATATTCAATACAATCGATTAAAATGCCAGGGGAAAACAGACAAGTTGATTCTGGACGGGGCAATGGGTACATTGCCGCCTGAGCAGCCTACAGGCTTGGAAGCACATCACAATGAGGCCATTCTGTGTTTCTTCAAAACATATACATTATGTCCCCTCAATCACCAGAGGTGATGTTTGTAATCTTCTGAATAACATTTGCATCCGTAATATCTTAACATATGTTGCTCACAGTGTTTGTTTTAGCTATTCATCCCATTGAGCAATTTCACTAACAGGAGTTTGGTGACTCACGGGAAGAGGAATGGAGTTTAGAGGAGGGAGTTGTGCAGAGATTAGACATGGGATGTGTCATTTCAGTCCAAATTATGTCTTCTACGTGATGGGAGTTATGCTTAGGAATATGAGAGAGAATCTCTTCCCGTGTTTGATTCAGGGGAATTCACGAGGGATTAGTGAAGGGTAAGTTATGATGAATGGCCAAGATGTTCTCTGCAAAACAATTCCCTTTCAATTCCCATTCCTTCCCTGTTATTAAAATGGTGGGAGTTGGACCCTCAATTCCCATGCCCAGTCTCTTATAAATTCCTATTCCCACAAACAAAAAAGATGATTTTATAGCTTATAACTCTATCTAAATTCCCATTCCCCCTTCTTAACCAAAAATTCTGTAAAGGTCTGTTTAATTTGCAGCCTACGAGTTCCTAAGCATGCCAGACGTTTGGTTTAAGTAAAAATGGTACCACACCTTAGTTTACCTAATAATCCTTGTTACAAGTGCATGTCTCTATGGTGCTTGGGACCCAGCTTGGTCAAACTAGCCCTAAGGGGGTGTCACAAATCAATGAAAAATATTTTACATGCATAAGGTGTGGCTTTGAACCAAACACTTTCCTAACTTGGTCAAACTAGCCCTAAGGGAGTGTCACAAACCATGTCAGAGCTTGGCATCCAACTAAGAAGACCCTAAATATTCTGTCTGTAAAGGGTGCAACCTAGGGTACAGAATCTAGTCACGTGCACTAGAAAACCACAAGTCATCATCAACAGAATAAAATGAGCATGATATCAATCATGAAGAATTTCAAATATTGTTGGGGGAGAAATGAAAAAGAAGCAAAAGTTACTTAAAAGAAACTAAGTTATAAGAAAATGTCAAGTTGTTTACATACAGATTCAAATAATACTGCTAAAACAGCTGCTAGTAATGATAAAATATTCATGGTACTGTATATTCTTACACTTTAAGCCTCACTCCCAATTCCTGAAGATAAGTGCAGTATGACTTGCGAAGGTAAGACTCCTTCTTTAGATCAATGCCATCTCTTCTTGAAAGGGAATTCTCCTCCATTTCTTTTCTACTAAAATACCATGAAGCACCAAGGTTGACATCTTCCGCATGTCTATCATAGGGAATTCTATAAGGGCTATTTTCTACAATTCCATTAGGTGAAGAATCACTTGTCTGCTTGATATCCATGTATGATTTTGCTCTTTTATTCTAAAGAACCTGGCAAAGTGAGAAATATAGTGTTAACACTTGCAACTTAACATCATAAGCCTTAATAAACAGGGGAAAGGTACAACTACATGCCTAATTAAATGCATATACACATTTCTTTCAAAATTTAACATTGAGAAAGTCGTGAAGAGTTAAAGAAAGCATCTAACTATATATTCCCAATTCTCTAAATCTTAAAAGGTCATCATCTGTGGAGAACCTATGGGCATGATAGAACAGTGGACACTTACATGCAGAAGATAAAGGAAGAATGCTACATAGTAACAACAAAGGAAACAGCCACATATCCATACAGCTCTTATGAACTGCCTGTCCTCCAAAGAAGCCCAGTAATTGAGCAAATATGCGACACGTGGATGATGTAACAAATAAAAGGGTTTTCTTTAATACAACATGTCAACCCATCCCCTTCAGATCCTTCATAAAACTACTAGAATGACATTAATGAGATTGATGCACACAATCAATGAGCACTATACAGGTTGCTATTTGTCCTTTAAAGGTGTTTTTTTTCTGTGCCTGTGGCATTCAAGGTGTTTTTGTGGATCTATGGCTTAACATAGAAACAGAGTTACCCAAATCCCACTAAGACCATAGCTCTACTAAAGCTAACAGAAAGGAGAGGGAGAGCTCACCTGACGTAACTATGATCTTGTCTTACTGAGGGTGCATGTTTGACCTAAAGCAAGCGACTATATTCCACCCGCAATAAGCTGAAACCCAATACACAAGAAACACAATTCTCAAACACGGATTAAAAAAAAAGGCGTTTTGAAAAAATGTCATTACTCAAATTACAGGTGAGCGCCATAAAATAGTGAAGAAAACTCAAAATTCCTTATAATTGGTGTTGTGGGGCAGAGAACGAAATCAGGCTCATAAGTTCAACCGGTAACAACACAAACCCTAGTTGACAACAACGTACGCAATTCTCTAAGCTAAGCTGCATACTTTTCAAGTAACTGCGGAAATCCCCTAACTTCAGTGTTACCATTGGCCCGCATAAATCCTCGCTAAGGTTAGCGGCATCAAGTCCTCCAAAAATCGGAAAAACATAAAATTTAACCCAAAATTGAGCACGCGGTTTCGAGATTACGCCCGATGAGATTCGAGCGGGTAATTCAGCTCCAACAACCACGAATCCAACAGTACCTAGGATTACTTCCGTCCAAGCAATAATCACGGGGACAATCTTAACCATACAAACAAGATCTTGCGGGTAAAAACATCGGATCAGATAAGAACCTGAGAAATTGAGACGTACTCTTGCGCAGGAGCGGACCGAACGGACGCGTGGGGGAGAGGAGACTTATACAGAGAGCGGTCCGGGATAGGCGTCGCGTGCGGAGAGCTGCAGCCGGCGGCGACGGCGGATGGCGAGGCGGCAGCGGGACGGCAGCGAAGGGGAGCCTGCGAGGCTGCGTGGGATGTAACCCTAGCCGGTTGATGTGTCGCGTGTGCACGCCCGTTTCCGCCGTCGGATCGGCTTCCAGCGCGGGGCAGCTAGCCGTTGGATTTCAGGCATACTTCCTAGTGGGCCTACCACTCGTCTCCGCGTCGGACTCGGCGAGTATATACATACATTACTCGCTTAAGAGCAAGACTAGCAGATACCTCAAAACGTCCCCGAAAGCAAATATAGAGGAGAAAACAGAAAAAAAACACTCCAGCAGGCACCCTACACATCGCCCCTCTCCTTCCGCGTCCCCGATCCAGGCCCTCCTCTCCCCTACACATCGGGGCGGTGGAGGCCTTTCCTGTCCATCCCCGGGAACAACCGCCTGCTCCAGATTCTTCCTTCCTGCCACCACGCGCGTCGTCCAGGTTCGTACCCGCCCTCGTTCTCTTTTATTTCGCACGAATCGAGCCCGAAATCGAGCTCCAGATGCAGTGGCGGATCTAGGATTTTGCATTAGGGTATGCCGCATTAAAATTACTATACATGCTTTGTAAAAAGAATTTTTTACAATTTCTTCACTCCTGCCATTGAGTTTGCTCTTCTGTCGCAGTTGCAATTCGATAATCGTTTAAAACATCAAATTTTTGGTTCTTTTAGTATTTTACTCAACATTCTTGATTTACTGGGATTTCCTGACCGACCAAAAGCATGTCGGTATATGGTAAAAGTAGCTATGTTTTCTAAGCATATTTTGTAATTTATTCAGAATATACGTGAGGTGTATATACCAAAATACAGAAAATCAAAGGATGCTACAAGTTATATACTTCCTCTGATATAAAATAATAGACTCAGATTTGTCTACATTCAAATGCATCTAGCAATAAAACATGACTACATACATCTCAATCTATATAAATCTAAGTCCATTTTAGATCAAAGCGAGTACTAACTTGTGGGTAATATATGGTAAATTAATCAGATATATATAATTAACTGGCATAACTAACCGAGGTGCCTAACGTGGTCCAATAAACTACATGCATCTATGCTCGTTTTAATAAGCGGTGAGGAATTAGTGCACGCGGTGGCCTAACATGCATGTCCTGCCCGCGTACATGGAAAGAACTGATTCAATCAGCTAGCTAGCAGATTTGAAAACTTGATCAGCTAGCCATGAGGGAGCCCGGCATCGCGCGGGGTATGCCGCGGCATACCGGGCATACCCCGTAGATCCGTCACTGTCCAGATGCACTGCTATGGCGGGATTGGAGAGGAAAAAGTAGATAAGGTATGGGAGGGGTGAATCACGGCCGAGAGAGGTGGGAGGGGACCTCGCAGCGGGTGGCATGGGGCATGGTGAGGGGACCTCGCGGCGAACGCAGAGAGGGATCAGGGAGAGGCCGGAGATTGGAGTAGGAGAAGGATGTCTCCTGCCTGTGCGCGCGCTGAGTGAGCAGACCAAATGGGATTAGGGAATTTGTCCAATTTTGGTGCAGATTTGTAGGAATTGATGTCTAATTTTCTACTGTTTTGCTACTGTCCAATTTTGCTAGCTAGCTGAAATAATGCACGTTGACGCTGCTTTGTGGCCTCCTTGTCTCTACTCCATGCGTGTGGTGACCGACGACAGTTTTGAAGCCACCTACGGTGCGTTCTACCATTTTTTTGTCGCTGGTTCCGGGCCTTGGGCGCTTACGATCGCTGCTTTGTGGGCCTTTGTTTGCCCGTGGATTGCGGGGAGCTGGTGGGCGAGCGGTGAACGGTGTGACCAGGAGGTTGGCTTTTCGCTGTTGACCGCATCAAGTCTCCCTCGTTGCGTCGCGTGGGGTCGGGTCGAGATGTGGCACGCTGCATGTTTCTTGGACGACAGCAAAGCATCCCCTTTTGGTCCTCTGGGCATGCTTTGTTCTCCTGGTCGATTTTTGGCGGAGAGGGAGAGGGCTCTAAGAACATTCCCACATTGCGCTTGTGCACACGAGCGGCAACTAGGTCCTCTTTCTCCGTACCTCGGGGCGATGATCAAGGCTTCGCCGACCGCGTGGGGCCTCGACTCAAGGATATCTAGACAGCGCTGCCGGCGCTCGGGGCTACCGTGCGCCCGATCCGGCGGCCATGGTCGAGCTCGCGGCGGTCGGCCCGCAAATCGACCGCTCCGTTGGCCCCTCTGTCGCCGTGTTGAAGGTGTTCGACTCCAAAACACTGTGCACAGGCTCGAGCCGCCGCTTCTACACCAGGCGAGCTCTACATTGGATGAGGCGATGGTGACAGTGCTCATGAACACCAGTACCTAGACCTTAGCCACGCACGTCGCTGTAGTCAGGTATGTTTTATTTACTTCGTAGCAATATGAAGAGAGTTTGCAAACGATTTCCCCTGAGAGGGGAACTCTAGAATCCAGATGCCATCATCGGAATTGCGCAGCCACCGCCCGAAATCGCGTCTACAATGCCTGGAATCGGGCCTCCCCCGCCCGGTATCGTGCCTCCACCGCCCGGTATCGCGCCTCCATCGTCTGGAATCGAGCCTCCAATGCCTAGAATCGCCTCGCGCCACTCAATTTCGTCGATCCCTTCCCGCAATCGCCAGCAAGGTAACTCCAGACTCTTGCCGTTGTTCTTGCTTTTCTGGTTGTTGATGGATTGTTGCCCTGACTCTGCTCCCGTCCTGCATCTGCTTGTTTTTCTGATGACGGCCTGATGGTGTTGTTGTATTGGTACTTGTAGGCTACATGCATCTCATGAGGCATGGCAACTAGCATGTCTTCCTATTTAGGATGTAATTTTGGTGAACTTGTGCACCGGTTGGTCTTCCTATTTTATTCCTGCCATTTTCCATTCGATACTTCACGAGGATGGTGAAAATTGGTGGTCATGATGATAAAGCTTCTTTGATCAAGAGTTACATCATGAAATTGGAGACCGTTCGGATTCAGTCATCAAGAAAGACAAAAAATTAGGCAGTTTTTAATCTCATGCATTCAATTATTCTGCCTTTATAACCTACGATTATACTAATTTTATACATATACTCCCAGTATCGTCGTACTGCTGTTTTTTGAAATTGTCGTATCCGTCTTACTGTATCAGTGCTTCGTAGTTCTAGATGTGTGCTGGCTCGAAGATCAACACTGACTCACTGTGGTGAGTTCATCGGATTTAGGTATGCAAGAATTTTTCAAAGTCTGCATCTCCCTTTACTTATTAATTTGTTTCGTTGGTCAACTGATTGGGATTCATGAAAAACTATCAAAGCTCAGTTCGTTATTTCTTAATGTTTGTGTTCTTGGGTACCCACAAACTAAGGCCCCGTTTGTCATCAAAGTATTTTTAAAGTATTGAGGGAATACTTTGGTTTCTAAAAAACTAAAGTATTAAATACTTTGAGGTGTTTGGATCTAACAAATAATATGGTTTTAAAACTAAAGCATTCTCCAAAACTATGATTTTTTTGAAGTATTTGAGAAAGAGGCTAGACCCTCTTTTTTCTAAAACTGAGAAAAGGGAAAAAACTAAAGTATTGCTTTGCTAGTCACTAAAATACTATGATAATGATATACTTTAGTTTTAAAAAAACTTTGTTGCCAAACTAGGTCTAAGATTTTAATTATTTGATTCCAGAAGCTCCTAAGGTGGATTATCTAAGGTGGAACGAACACCAAGTTGCAGACCACAAGGATTTCAAGCACCATGACCTCCTCAGGACTCCCATGGTCACCCCAGATGTCGTGAAAGCATAATTTCTCTAGGTATAACCACTGGCCAAGCTACTAACGTTTGCTCAGATAACACATTCGTTCTTATTGTTTCTTTTGTTGTCGCTGAACAGCCATGAAAATTAGGAACAACATGGTTACACTCCGTCTTGGCCATCTGAATTTTCAATCTCTCATAATTTGTGATGTGTTAAGCTACAACAAATATAGAAAGCAATTTTTCATATATGTGTGAGAGCAACGGTTTAGTCATTTTTTAGAGATAATACCGCCTTAACACACTAATTTATCTATGACATTTAGTTTAGTAATTATGTAGGTGCAATGTTCTACTATAGCTGCATGGTAGTTTCTTTGCATAGTTAAAGCTCAGTTTCATTGTTTCACAGTTAAAGCTCGGTTTCATTGTTTCTTTCCTTGCTTGCAGTGTTTCATGCTTCAAAATGCACCTTGTATAGAGCAATCGGTGTGCAGTTTGGAGCTTATAATTCAAATATTAGGTCCACTAGATTTATGGTTAAATTATCCATATAACCTTAGACGAATATATAATGTATGAAATTAACTCCATAGACTATGCACTTGGTCCACTAGTTTTGGTCTAGGTTGATATTTCTTCTTGCCAACTTGTGAAATCCATATATTGTGTTGTGAGATACATGATAGATTATTCCCCATTTCATATCTCTTTGAATAACCATGTTTATAGTCTCCAACGTTGACAGTGGGAATAGAGACAGTATTCTACATAAGTTGGTAAAGTCGATGTAATTATCGCTTTATCAGTTTAACTGTATAAAACTGGAGCAACTCACGCACTAATAAAAAGGACTACAATTTCTTTATTTTCTGCATTGAGTCCTGCTTTTCGTTTTACCACGAGTTAACAATATGCTAAAATTTTCCTATTTATTTTCATGGTTAATGTATGTTAAAGATTTGTGTATCTAGGCATTAATGTCAGATATTTTAGTTAGATAAATATGTGGATTCTTAAAGCTTAATCAACAAATATCTCTTCAGTTTTCATGAATCGCTTGGAAACCACGAGTATGTCATTGCACTATGGAAAAAAGCACAAGTTTTTCTTTAGTTTTTTCAAGATTTTCTTTGATATAGTTCAATAAGAACTATAGGTATTTCTAAATGTTTTTAACTGCTCTATGAGCACAGTTGCTCGGTTACTTTCCATCTTGCATCCCTTCTTTAAACTACTATAAAGAAAATAATACATGTTGTTTCTAAGTAAGAGGAAATAAGCATTGAAATGTTACATCTTTCTCAAGTAACATACCTATAAGTGCTTAGGTTGCTTTTTTAGCACTATAGGGTCTCCCTGTATATTGATCAAGGCATACAACCATCACAAAGGGTAATGGCGTCCCGCACACTGTATGCATCATGCTCATGCTATTTTTCCATCGAGGTATTCATCTTTGCATCAGGGTATGCCGAGAAGGTGTCCTTGCATTAATGCAGTGTTCTGGTCATACTCCCACGAACGTTGCCAAGAGTGTGGAGGTATGGTCCTCCCCTTGTAGAATTTAGCGCCTTTTGAATATATGTGTTGTTCTATGGCCACCTTCTAGAGCTTGGAGGGCGTCGAGCCAACTTCCTTTGAACCATGGTCTCGTTGACATGCTATGCCTCACAAACCTACTAGGTCGACGATCTCAACATGAGTATGTCATTGGATTCATGTCCTCTTTAGTCATATATATAGTAGGTGTTTCCTCTACAGAATTTATGTTAGCCTCTCAGATTAACTGATAAGCTCCCTTCTATGGGTATTTTTTCTGCTGCAAATGTTAGTGTGTTAAATTTGTGAATGACCCCTATAGAAATCTTTTTTCTCAGTATAATAGTTTCATGCCTTGCCTTTTTAGAATAGTTTCATCTTGATGTTAAAATTATATCATTGATTTGCTAAAAGAATGAGTGAGGTCGGTGTCATATAGCATTGCAGCAAAAATCTTGAAAATTTGGTATGTGACTCTTATAGAGCTTATCTTATCTTAGATTTGTCCTTATGAATTTTGGCATGAAGGCATGACGGTGAGTATGCATCAAACTTTTTGATTGTGCGTTTGTTTTTTCTTCTGTTTACTTCTTGATGCAGACTGTTTTCCTGTTGCTTTTTTCCTTGGCTATGGGATGATTTGTTGTTAGCACCTTCCCTGTTTTCTCTTAGATTTTCTGCGAGCAACGCCTAATGTTAATTTTTGTACCTTTACAGAGTAAGGGTAAAACTCAGTCGGTGCTCATATCCGAGTTATCTACTTAGTTTGTCATTTTCCTGTCGAATATGGTTTGGTTAGCAGCCTGACGGCTGATGTATGAAACCTTACATTTAAATATAATTTGTCTTACCAAATATGTGTTTACATCTGATGCCATGAAACCTCACGTTTATAGATAATTTATCTATTATTTGAATGACGAAAGGAAAGACATCAATGTGAAAAGTTCTTAGGGTATGTTGGATGGCAGAATTTTGGTAGGATTTTTTACGTGCACCATATGAACTTGTTAAAATATGTGGTTAAGTTTCTTTGATTTAGTGTTGACAAGGAGGAATGTAAATGGTAATGTTCACAAGAGGATGTTGTTTTAGAAAAACACCATATGCCTTTTCTATCTGACGGTTTTGTAGAAATATATATTTTGTACTGCTATCAGCTCTACATGATGGCCTGTTAAACATTGTTCTTCATCCATATTTTTTATCATACATAGTATAGCTGATCTAAATAGTCTCTTACCTATGGTCTGTGGTATCTATGATGAATATTTTACATGGAGTTTAAGATAAAGTACTAACTCTCTTCCATTGGTTAGTTTCGGATTGGGTCGATCTCCTCTTTGTAGATTTTTAGAAAATCTATTTATGAGAGACTATGAGGCTTGGCATAACCAAGGTTTAATGCGACATTTCATTTGTAATTTAAGGCCAAGCTAGATGATGTCTATGTGTTAGTAAACAATCTCTAGGACTAAATTAATAGTACAAAAGATGGACGTATGACGTTGATTCTCTGAAATTCTGTGTCGTTCAACAGTTCAGCAGGAGCATTTAGCTGCTTACCAACTGAATTGCTAACCTTGCATTCTTTTATTTTGGACATCTATCTTATTACTTCTATCTTTAGGTTTATATATGGATTTTTTTATCGGACCCTATAGACTATCCTATATTTATATATCTTAAGAATAAAGATAGACAGAATGTATGAAAACATCCCGCCCTTCGTTGATGTGTATATTGTAGATAGAACATTTGTTGCTTTCTTGTTCTATTGTTCTTTCTTCAAACCTTTTACTCTCCTTCAAAAGGACATTACTTATGTATTATTGTTTTCGTAGGCGATACGTTTGTCTCGGATGGTTGTGGCACATGATATGATAGCACAACTTGGCCTATGTCCTATGCCTAGGGCCTCGATAGCCCAGGGTCTGGAAGGATGGTTACTTGGATCAAAGATAATTTGCCAACCAGAGAAAATCCGTTTGGATTTATGCTTAGGAAAACGTATGGTGCACCGCGTCGGTCAGAAGTAGACACATGGGAACCGCGTCGGTTAGAAGTAGACACTGATCCATGTGATTACGCTCGAAACCGGGTATAATATGGATGATGTGAATTACCATTTCTGTAATGTGGCATGTAGCCAAATTGCAGAGATGCATCGCATGACGGATTTTGCTCGAGAAAGGGAACGCATTGTTGTTCAGTCGCTTCATGAAGTGATGACCAAATCGTCACACATCTTTCTTCAATACAATGATGTACTCCCATTCTCGGCAGTCAAAGGTGATGATTCTAATGGCCCAGTGTTTGGAAGGCCGGAGGATCTTGCTAGGGAGTTGGTTAACCTAGCACATATGGATGATGTGGACTAAAATGTATAAAAAAATAACATATGTTTCTTGTGGTTTTGCCATTTTTTCCTCCTTGGGTTGAGCAGGTCAGCACTTCCGACTGTTTTTGTGTTATTGTTTTAGAAGTGCAGCGGTAGTTCTCGCACGAGATGAAACCAGCTTGTGGTGGCGTGAATGGGAGGTGTTTTTGCAGTGTGCATAGACCGATTGCGTTTGGGATGTGGAAGGCGAAGGTATGTTTTGGGGATGACGTGAAGTTGGCCGGTCACCCCTTGCATAATATGTTTATGGGTCGGTTATTGCCTGTGTTGTTTAGGCCATGTGGCTGTCTTTATGAAGTCTTGTGTTGCCCTTTTGTAGTTATCATCCTGTGCATGTGAACAATAGTAAGTGTTATGTGTATCTTATTGTGTATCCTTTGATAAAGGAAAAAAAGACTATCTAATGTAGGTCCTATTTGCTATATCTTCTACCACTAGAGCTTGATTCATATGGACTACCACTTTAAACTGCAAATTTTTGTTACTTGGATGTACCTTTCATTCTTTGTGTTGAAAACAGCGGTTTGAGTTATGTAATAGGGAATAGTCCTCATAGGGCCGCTGTATTCATCGGTATATCCAGGTTACCGCCAGCAGATGATTATAAGCATCACCAGCTTTGTCTGTAAATAATGAAAGCAGTCAAATGATGCCACTAGAGATTTGTTCCCAAATATACAAAAATTAGAGGTTACACTCGCTGAAAACATTGTGGATGTATCTAAATCTGACACTAAGAAGGCAAGCAAACATAGTTCTTTTTAGTTCTTGTGCAATAGGTTTATCTAGCATGACCTAAATTTGTTCAGAGAAAAAGAATTCCAGAATACCCAGAATTTACGTGAACAAAGTACTATTGCATGTTCTATGATAGATATCTACAAAAATTAGTACACAAGGTACTTTAGCTTGATTTCAAGATCCATGATTTTATGTATATGGTCCACACGATTATGTGGTGAACATGCCATATTTATCCTAACTATAAAGCTATACACATTAACATATCTCATATCTCACATGATCCTTTTTTTCAATACAACAAAATTGAGTAGATATATTGTCGTTGATACCTCAGGCCATAACTGTAAAGACAACACATTAGCTCCTGCATTATCCTACTCTATGTCACTAAAGACTAGCAGCTACAAATTAACACATCTCTTTATTCATTTATATCTACTTTGTAGAAAATAAAGTGGTCTTCATTCTATAGAAAGCAACTTCAAGCAGCTTTATCTTTACAACAATCACATTGCCCCTATAACATGTCATCATTATGTCAAAAGATTCAGCTAAGCTACACATGCGCAGATCAATACTTAAAGACAGAAAACTAAAACAGCTCCAGTCAACAAAAGTAACAGCACATGCCCACATTCAGAACAACCGATGCCACAAGATAACATACAGATCTGCAAAATACGGTATATGCTACCAGCTACTGCGAGAATACAGGTACTATAGAACCCGCTCAGGCACACACAAACCAAGCACCATCTACACATAGCAAAACGACTGCAACCACCATCTAAACTACAAGAACACATCTACCCCATGGGGCCAGCCTGATCCAAAGCCTCAGTCAGTCTTGGCATTGCCGTATTGATTCTATCAGTTGTCCGCACCGACAGTCCACATACACTATCGATCAACTCACAAAGATATGCCGACGAAGATAGCTCCTCCAGAGTGCCAGAAATAGTAAGTCATCAACAGTGATGACTCATCCCTCCTCCAACCGTTGGGCCTTCTCCACTATCTGCTGCTGATGACCCACAAGTATAGGGGGTGTATCGTAGTACTTCTATAAATAGGAGTGTCGATCCCAACGAGGAGCAGAAGGTGCTGAACAGTGGTATGGAGCAGGAAATCCCTGTGAATACATAACAAACGGGTTTTTAGTGGTTTTCTGACAAGGCAACAAAACAACAGAGCAAGTGACAAAATAACGAACAAACGGAGCAAGTGGCCCAATCCTTTCTTAGCAAAGGACAAGCCGGTGAAAATACTTATAAGGACCAAACGTTCTCGAGAACACATGGGAATTCTGTCAAGTGCTTTCGCTTCAAATAGCTGAGTACTCTTCTTTGGTGTTAGTAAGTGTTGTGTGGTGAACCTGTGCTAACATACCGCCCTTCCTAGGACTAATACATACTTGTGATTAAACCCCCTGCAAACATCCATAACTACAGGAAAGTAATTAAGATATAAATCTAACCACAACCTTAAACTCTGAGATCCTACTCTCCCTTGTGCAAAGGTGTCCTAACGGGGGTTCAGGTTTCTGTCACTCTAGCAACCCCGCAATTAGTAGACAAATACACAATGCACTCCCCTAGGCCCATAAATGGTGAAGTGTCATATAGTCGACATTCACATGACACCACTAGAAGAATAGCACCACAACTTAAATACTAAACCATTGAATAATAACTCATCATAGATTCAATACTAACAACATGACTTCTCCCATGTCCTCAAGAACACAACGAACTACTCACAAGACATCATATGGATCAAGATCAAAGATGATATGGTAATGGATAACAATCTGAACATAAACAATAATTCAATGGTTCCACTCACAAGCATCAACTACAATAGTAATTAACACCGGGAAAGTTTCCCCTAAGAACTAAAGCAATACCCAACACAATTGTTACAACGAGGCGGAGTGGTGATGATGGTGCTGGTGGAGATGATGGTGTGGATGATGATGATGATCCCGATGAAGCCTAGCTTGATGATGGTGTTGATGGAGATGGTCTCCCCTCTCTAGGAAGGAATTCCCCCGGCGTTTTCCGCCACCCAGAGGCGGCGAAAATCTATCTGTGGTTGCTCCTTGAGGCTTAGGGTTCCGAAGGGAAGATATAGGCGAAGGGGGAGAGTCTGAGGCCGGGAAGGTGGGCCACACCTTCCCTAGGCACGGCCTTGATACGTTGGAAACATATCTATAATTTTTGATGCTCCATGCTTGTTTTGTATCTACTTTGCTTTGCTTTGTCTTTCTTTGAGGTGTTTTTATATCTTTTCTGGAACTAACCTATTAACAAATTACCACAGTGCTAGTTGCCTATTTTCTTCTGTTTTTGGTTCCAGAAAGGCAGAAAATCAATATTCTCAGAATTGGACGGGACAAAAGCCAAAGTCAATAACTTTCCGTGGGGGACACGAATCTAGAAGGAGGGACGGAGAGGCACCAGAGGGTGGCTAGACCCCCTAGGCACAACCAAGCCTGGCCCGCACCTGGGGAGGGTGTGGGCCCCCTAGCCACCTCCTCGGCCTCCCCCTTCACCTATAAGAAGCCCCCGATGAGAAAACCCTAGATCGTCAATCATACTTCTAGAAAAAGTTCCATAGCGCCGCCGCCACTGAAGGGTAGATTCAGGGGACAGAAAGTCTCTGTTCCGGCACCCTATCGGGACGGGGAAGTGCCCCCGGAGCCATCTCCATCAATCTCTGATATGCCCAATTTGCATCACCATTCTATATCATAATTTACCTCTATTCATTGATATTTGTCTTATTATGAGGTATTACTTATGGCTTTTCATCTGTTTATGCATATTGGATGATTCTTGGAGATTGAGCCGCCGAAGTCTGGATTCTGATGGAAAAGAAGGCGTTTCGGTTCAATTTCGTGAAGATCAGAAAAATACCAGAAAAATATGGAAACATATTATTTTACCGGAGGAAGACTGGAGCCAGAAGGAGGAGCGAAGGGGGGATGCAGGGGGCCCAAACCCCCTAGGCGCGGGCCCACGTGAGGTCGCGCCTAGGGTGGGTCTAGCCCACCTGCTCGGCCTCCGACTCTCCTCTTCTCCTATAACTTTCCTTCGGAACCCTAATACATGGGGGGCGACGATATATAGATATCCGCCGCCTCTGGGGGGCAAAAAACACCGAGAGAGAAAGATCTATCTGGCAGACAGATTTTTGCTGGGGGAATTCCTTCTCGGAGAGGGGAGACCGTCGCCATCAACACCATCATCAAGCTAGGCTTCATCGGGATCAGCATCATCATCATCCACACCATCATCTCCACCAGCACCATCATCACCACTCCGTCCTGCTGTAACAATTGTGTTGGATATTGCTATATTTCTTAGGGGAAACCTTCCCGGTGTTAATTACTATTGTAGTTGATACTTGTGAGTGGAACCATTGGATTATTGTTTATGTTCAGATTGTTATCCATTACCATATTATCTTTTATCTTGATCCATATGATGTCTTGTGAGTAGTTCGTTGTGTTCTTGAGGACATGGGAAAAGTCATGTTGTTTGTAGTGAATCTGCGATGAGTTATTATTCAATGGTTTAGTATTTAAGTTGTGGTGCTATTCTTCTAGTGGTGTCATGTGAGCGTCGACTACATGACACTTCACCATTTATGGGCCTAGGGGAATGCATTGTGTATTTGGCTACTAATTGTGGGGTTGCCGAGTGACAGAAACATGAACCCGGGTTAGGACACCTTTGCACAAGGGAGTGTAGGATCTCAAAGTTTAAGACTGTTGTTAGATTTATATCTTAATTACTTTCCTGTAGTTACGGATGTTTGCATGGGGGTTAATCACAAGTATGTATTAGTCCTAGGAAGGGCGGTATGTTAGCACAGGTTCACCCACACAACACTTACGAACACCAGAGAAGAGTACTCAGCTATTTGCAGCGAAAGCACTTGAAAGAATTCCCATGTGTCCTCGAGAATGTTCGGTCCTTATAAGTATTTCCACCGGCTTGTCCTTTTCTAAGAAAGGATTGTGCCACTTTCTCCGTTCGTTTACTGTCTTTGTTACTTGCTCTTTTTTTGTTGCCTTATCAAAAAAACCACTAAAAATCCGTTTGTTAAGTATTCACAGGGATTTCCTGCTCCGTACCACTGTTCAACACCTTCTGCTCCTCGTTGGGATTGACACTCCTATTTATTGAAAGTACTACGACACACCCCCTATACTTGTGGTTCATCAAGACTATTTTCTGGCGCCGTTGTCAGGGAGTGAAGCGCTATTGAAGAGTGGAACTGGTAAGGGAACTTTTACTGTGAGTATTTCCTTTTGTTACTATTTGTTTATTTGTTTCCAATATGGATAACCCACTTGGTTTTCTGTTTGGGAAAACTACTACCACTGAAACGGTAGTAGATATACCACCACCTGTTGAGATAGATCCTTTTAAGATACCTGCGAGTATTGTTAATTGTGTCATGGATAATTATTATTTTGGGGATGGAACTGTCCATCCTGGTGACACTTGCTTTATATCCATGAATTATGCGGGTTGTTTAAGTGTGCAGGTATCACAACTGAACATGTGAAGAAGAAGTTACTCTCCATATCCTTGAAAGGGAGAGCTGAGGCACGGTATAAGCTGCTAAAGAATGGACAATCCATGGAATGGGAGGAAATGACATCTCTCTTTTACTCTAAATTTTATCCTCCCAGTGAAATCCAAAAGGATAGAAGTCTTATATATAACTTTGGCCTCTTGATGGAGAAAGTACAGCTCAAGCTTGGGGGAGATTGAAGCTGCTAATGCTTAAATGTCCTATTCATGAACTCCCTAACAATATTATTCTCAATAACTTTTATGCTAGGATTTCTCTTTAGGATAAAGGTTTACTAGATGCTTCTTGTGCTGGATCATTCACAAGTATGAAAGAAGAAGTTAAATGGGATCTCTTGGACCGTATTCAAGATAACACTGAAGCTTGGGAGAATGACAAAGGAAGAAAGTCAGGTATAAACTATGATTATGAATGTATTATATCTTTTATGGGAACTGATAACTTCCGTGATATTAGCGTTTGGCCTTGATCCTCAAGTTATTTCGGAATTTTTTAATTCTTTTGCCTCTTATATTGAGATTCCAAAGAAAGAGTGGGACAAGTACCATGCTCCTTATAAATACGTTGTTACCCACGTTCCTGCTAGTGTAGAGGTTTGTACTGTTGATCCTATTTTGCCTGAACCTTATGTTGAGAAGATCCCTTTCCCTCTAAGGTAAGGGAACACTCTATTTTGGATAATGTGCTTAGCAAAAGCGCAAAGAAAACTGTAGGTTCCAATGAGCTTATTGATATCGAGCCCGTGGTAGCTATTGTGAAAGATCTTGTCAATAGAAATATAGAGGATGAGTATATTGTATTTTATGAAGACGCTACTAATATTGTTTCTCATCCTAAGAAAGTTAGAAAAGCTAGTGTTCCCGTGCTCTCTGTTAAAATTGGTGATCATCGCTATTATGGTTTATGTGATATTGGTGCTAGTTCTAGTGCTATCCCTTATGAGCTTTACATGGAAATTATGCATGAGATTGGTCCTTGTGATCTTGAGGACATTGATGTGGTTATTCACCTTGCCAATAGAGAGCAAGTTTTCCCCATTGGTATTGTAAGAGATGTGGAGGTTCTTTGTGGTAAGGTTAAATATCCTGCTGATTTTCTTGTACTTGGTAAAGAAGCTAGTAAAACCTATCCTATTATCTTTGGTAGACCCTTTTTGAATACTTGTGGGGCTATCATAGACTGTAGGAAGGAAAATGTTTTGACTAAGTTTGCTAGAGAATCTTATGAGTTTAATTTTTCCAAATTTGCCAAAACCCCTTATGAAAATGAATTACCGGATGAGGACTTCAGGGTTGAACAACTTTCTGCTATTTCTCTTACTCCTAACAATGCCTTGCAGCAATTTATGGAAGATCATGAAAGTGATGCCTTCATGAAGGAAAGAAATGAGATTGACGAGGCTTTACTTCGTCAACCTGAGTTACTTAAGCATAATCTATCCGTGGAAGACTTGGGTACCACTTTACCTCCTAAAGGAGATCCTGTTTTCGAATTAAAACCCTTACCTGATGATCTTAAATATGCTTATCTTGATGATAAGAAAATATATCATGTTATTATCAGTTATAAACTTTTAGGAAAGGAAGAAGAAAGGTTATTTCAGATATTGAAGAAACACCGAGGAGCTATGGGCTATACTCTTGATGATTTAAAGGGGATTTCTCCTACTATATGTCAACATGCTATTAATATAGAGCTTGATGCAAAACCAGTTGTTGAGCACAAATGTCATCTGAATCCTAAAATTAAGGATGTTGTAAGAAATGAGGTATTAAAACTCCTTGATGCCGGTATTATTTATCCTATTGCTGATAGTACTTGGGTTAGCCTTGTTCATTGTGTTCCCAAGAAAGGGGAATAACTGTTGTGCCTAATGAGGATAATGAGCTTATAACCCAAAGAGTAGTGGTTGGGTATAGAATGTGCATTGATTTTAGAAAGATTAATAAGGTTACTAAGAAAGATCATTATCCTTTGCCATTTATTGATCAAATGCTTGAGAGGGTGTCCAAAAAGACTCACTTTTGCTTTCTTGATGGTTATTCTGGGTTTTCTCAAATCGCTGTGAAAGCACAAGACCAGGAGAAAACCACTTTCACTTGCCCCTATGGTACTTATGCTTATAGGAGTATGCCTTTTGGTTTATGTAAGGCTCCTGCTACCTTTCAGAGATGTATGTCTGCTATCTTTCATGGTTTTTGTGAAGAAATTGTGGAGGTTTTCATGGATGATTTTTCCGTCTATGGAACTTCTTTCGATAACTGTTTGCACAACCTTGATAAAGTTTTGCAGAGATGTGAAGAAGCAAACCTCGTTCTTAACTGGGAGAAATGCCATTTCATGGTTAATGAAGGAATCGTTCTTGGACATAAGATCTCTGAAAGAGGTATTGAAGTTGACAGAGCCAAAATTGAAGCAATTGAGAATATGCCTTGTACTAGGGATATCAAAGGTATTTGTAGTATCCTTGGTCATGTTGGTTTCTATAGGAGATTTACTAAAGATTTCTCCAAAATTTCAAAGCCCCTTACTAATCTTCTTCAAAAATATGTACCTTTTGTTTTTGATGATGACTGTAAGGAAGCTTTTGAAACTTTGAAGAAAGCTTTAACAAATGCTCCTATAGTCCAACCACCTGATTGGAGTTTACCTTTTGAAATCATGTGCGTTGCTAGTGACTTTGTTGTAGCTGTTGTCCTTGGACAACATGTTGACAAAAAATTGAATGTTATTCATTATGGTAGCAAGACTCTAGATGCTGCTCAAAAGAATTATGCTACTACTGAAAAAGAGTTCTTAGCTGTAATATTTGCTTGTGATAAGTTTAGACCTTATATTGTTGATTCTAAGGTTACTATTCATACTAACCATGCAGCCATTAAGTACCTTATGACAAAGAAGGACGCTAAGCCTAGGCTTATAAGGTGGGTGTTGCTTTTGCAAGAGTTTGATCTGTATATTGTAGATAGGAAATGTGTTGATAATCCTGTTGCCGATAATTTATCTCGTTTGGAAAACATTTCTCTTGACCCTTTACCTATTAATGATAATTTTCCAAATGAGCAGTTAGCTGCAATAAGGGTAAGTCCACATGAGAATCCTTGGTATGCTGATTATGCTAACTTTATTGTTTCCAAGTATTTGCCTCCAACCTTTACAGCTCAGCAAAGAAGGAAATTCTTTTATGATCTAAGGCATTACTTTTGGGATGACCCACACCTATATAAGGAAGGAGTAGATGGCATTATGAGAAGATGTGTTCCAGAATTTGAACAACAAGAGATATTGAGAAAATGTCATGGCACTGCTTATGGAGGACATCATCCTGGGGATAGGACTGCATAGAAGGTTTTACAATCTGGATTTTATTGGCCTACTCTTTTTAAAGATGCAAGGAAGTTTATCTTATCCTATGATGAATGCCAACGAGTAGGTAACATCTCTAGACGCAATGAAATGCCTATGAATTATTCTCTTGTTATTGAACCTTTTGATTGTTGGGGATTCGACTTTATGGGCCCTTTTCCTCCTTCAAAAGGGCATACTCGTATTCTTGTTGTTGTTGAATATGTTACAAAGTGGGTAGAATCCATGCCTATGAGCAGTGCCGATGGTAAGACCTCTTTGAAAATGTTCAAAGATGTTTTTTTTCCTAGGTTCGGTGTACCTAGGTATCTCATGACTGATGGAGGCTCCCATTTTATTCATGGGGGTTTTAGAAAAACTCTCACTAAGTATGATGTAAACCATAGAATATCTTCAGCTTATCACCCCCAAACTAGTGGGCAGGTAGAACTTTCCAATAGGGAAATTAAATCTACCTTGCAGAAGACTATCAATAGGTCTAGGAAAAATTGGGCTAAGAAGTTGAATGACGCTTTGTGGGCTTATAGAACTGCTTATAAAAATCCTATGGGGATGTCTCCTTATAAAATGGTCTATGGGAAAGCTTGTCATTTGCCTCTAGAATTAGAACACAAAGCTTATTAGGTAGTGAAAGAGTTGAATAGAGATTTTAGACTTGCTGGTGAGAAAATACTGCTCGACTTAAGTAATCTAGATGAGTGGAGAGGGGAAGCTTACGAGAATGCTAGGCTCTTTAAGGAAAAAGTAAAAAGATGGCATGATAGGAGGATTCTCAAAAGGGAGTTACATGTTGGTGAGAAAGTTCTTTTGTATAGGTCTCATCTCAGATTTTTTGCAGGGAAACTACTCTCCAAATGGGAAGGACCTTTTGTTATCAAGGAAGTGTACCGTTCAGGTGCCATCAGAATCTCTTCTCTGAAGGATGACACAACACAGGTGGTTAATGGTCAAAGACTAAAACATTATATTTCCGGAGATTCTTACAATGAAGAAGTGGATGTCATTCAAATGGTGACTCCGGAAGAATTTATCAAGAACCAAACACCAGAAACTGCAGAGTTCGTCTTTGAATAAGTAAAAGTGGTAAAGCCATGAGGTTCGTGAAACCCCAATCTTTTTATATTTTTGGTGTTTTTAATAGATAAGGGAAGTTACGAGACGAAACTGAAGAGGAAATGGAGCCCGGGGTGGACAAACCCACCCTAGGCGCGGGCCCAGCCTGGCCGCGCCTAAGGGGGGTGTTCCACCCTCGAACTCCGTCTCCGCTTCGTTTCCATGTCAAAACCTTCCTTATGTGTTGAAACTTTGTAATATATACCCCACCGGGTTCCCCGAGGTTCTTGCATCGTGTTCTCGTCGTGTTTTCATTTTGATCTGTTTTTGTCAGGATATCTTCTCAAGTTTAGAGCACCATGGCCTCTGCCGATGACAAAGGAAAGAAGGCCGAGGAAGAAGAACCTCAAGCCCCCAAGGAGGAGGAGATTCCAGGAGGATATGAAGGTGACATGTAGGAGGACAAGCAACCGGACACTCGCGCTACCGTCGCATGCATTAGTTTGGTGGCACGACCTACCAAGCTTAAGAGGACATTACGGATGTTTACAGGAGGGAAACCTCCACGTCTCTTCTACAATCCACAGCCATCTCCTCCACGTAGCAGGATACCCTTCCATACACTTATACATGAATATCAATATCAACATGTGCCCAAAGGGAATTTGCCCGCAATTTGGGATATGTGTCGTTCTAACAATGCAACAAAGGATCATGCTAGGGATGAAGAGTGGGGAAAGAACAACAAGAACTGGGATTCTCAGACTTACATGATCATGAACCGTATAGAGCAAAACTCGGAGCTGATCCAAACTCTCACTTTTGAGTTCGAGGAGTTGAGGAAACTTATTGAAGAGCTTATCAAGAGAACACCACCACCACCAAAGGAGTAATTCGTCATCAGTTTTGGCATCCCCTTGGCTTGTTCCAAGCTTGGGGAAGTGCCGCGGTATCACCACCACTATATTTCATATTTTACCTTTTTAGTGGAATCATATCTGTGGTAAAGAAGTTATCCTATAGTTTGGTTTGCATGTGGAAGTATCTCTCCTTTAGTTGATTATCTATGTATCCCTGGTGTGAGTGCCTTTATTGAATATTAATGAGAAGTCTCATCCTTAACTTTTTGCACTTCTTACTTTAGTTTGCAGTCTCTATTATATGATGGATCTTGTTGATAAGTATTGGCACCACTTTGGGAGCTTCAAGTGGATCTAAATTGGTTTTGGAAAACCGAGTTCTGGTCAGTAGCAACAAATTTTGAGGTTTGAAAGAAAAAGAGAAAGAAAAATCTTACAGGTATTTGGTATCATTTGTTTTCTTTCTTGTTGGCTCATAAGTTTAGTATTCTTTATTTAAGATCTTTTGTGTCTTCAAGGAAGATTACATGTTTGGATTTATTACTTGTATGTTTGCTTGTTTCTTTCAACTCTCTTGCTTGCTACCCAGCCTTGCTAGCCAAAAACCTGTTTTGAGAAGGCATACTTCTCATGTTTCCAAACTCCTTTGAACCAAACTTTTGCCACTTGTGTCCACCATATCTACCTAGTAGCTATTGCTATTCCAAGCAAATTCTCAACCTTCATCTACCTTCCGAATTAAAAAGTATTTTGTTATGTGAAAACTGGTTAGTAAAGATCTCACGAACTTGATGGCACACTTATTTCTTGCCCCTAATAAACCTGAACCATTGTGGACATCGAAGCTGTATATGCTTGCATCTATACATTGGGATTAGCAGAATCGTGCTGTCACGGGTAACGTTTTCAACATAGCACTTGTACTCCGTACATCGTTGATATCATGCTCTTTTGTCTATGGATGTTACCGGTGTGAAATGAAGTGGGAGCTTGTAAGTCCATGGAGTTTGTATTCTGTGTTAGAGAAACGTCTGAGCTGCTAGCCTAAGCCATGCCTAATCATGGTGGAAACTTGCAGCATCACCATAGTGAGCTATCTATGAAGCATCCTTAATAAAAAGCTGTGCACATAGTAAATAAAAAGATTGCTGAGATGCTCATTGTCTGCTTGCCTTGTCATTTTGGTTATAGGAAAGCTCCTATGCCATGTGCAAGGGGTACCCCGTTGGCGGTTCTCAATGATATGCAAATACTTATAGTGTCAAGAACTTTCCTGGGCCCTAAGTTGAGTATCCATGAGGAGTGGCCCTCATATTCAAGGGACATGAGATTGCCAACTTATATTTCGTCAAGCATATACTCCATATTTGTTCACTTTAACCTTAACCATCTCAAGATGCTTATGATAGGGGAAATGAGGGATCAAAGCTAGTAAGTACCATAATCTTTTAGAAGCTCTTTATTACTTGTAATCCCTGCTACCCTCTAAGAAGGGACCTTTCTCTTAGTTACTAAGTTGAGTCAGTAAACCTATTTCCTCTCTATCTCCAGCAAGAATCTGAGTTGTTGTGTTTCAAGCATTCATATGGTGATTTATTCAATCATGTTCTTTATTTTCCTTGTTTGCACAAAACTCTTATCTATTGAGTATTACTTTGAAAGCCTTCACTTGTGAAAAACCTTTTTGAGCAAAGAGTGCTCCTGGAACTCCTACAAAAAGCTTGTTGTGAAACTGTTTGCCAGGTGTTCTTTGACCAGGAACAAGTTTGCTAATTCCAATTATGATTTATCTTTATGCATCTCTATTGTGACTGATGTGCTTGGTTGCAAGCTAAGTTATATAATGGTGAGTTGCTTTCTTCTATGAGTTGTGCAACGGTAAGTGTGAATCTTCTTGTTCGTATTCTTTTATCGACACTTCACTTCATAAACCTGTGGACATGTTTACTGAGCTCAGTATTCGCTTGGGGACAAGCGGAGTCTAAGCTTGGGGGAGTTGATACGCCCAATTTGCATCACCCTTCTATATCATAATTTACCTCTATTCATTGATATTTGTCTTATTATGAGGTATTACTTATGGCTTTTCATCTGTTTATGCATGTTGGATGATTCTTGGAGAATGAGCTGCCGGAGTCTGGATTCTGATAGAAAAGAAGGCATTTCGGTGCAATTTCGCGAAGATCGGAAAAACACCAGAAAAATATGGAAACATATTATTTTACCGGAGGAAGACTGGAGCCAGAAGGAGGAGCGAAGGGGGGGCTGCAGGGGGGCCAAACCCCCTAGGCGCGGGCCCACCTAAGGTCACGACTGGGGTGGGTCTGGCCCACCTGCTCGGCCTCCGACTATCCCCCTTCGCCTTTAACTTTCCTTTGGAACCCTAATACATGGGGGGCGACCACAGATAGATTTCCACCGCCTCTGGGGGGTGAAAAACACCGAGAGAGAAAGATCTCTCCGGTAGACAGATTTCTGCCGGGGGAATTCCTTCTCGGAGAGGGGAGACCGTCACCATCAACACCATCATCAAGCTAAGCTTCATCAGGATCAAGATCAGCATCATCATCATCCACACCATCATCACCACTCCGTCCAGCTGTAACAGTTGTGTTGGATATTGCTATAGTTCTTAGGGGAAACCTTCCCGGTGTTAATTACTATTGTAGTTGATGCTTGTGAGTGGAACCATTGGATTATTGTTTATGTTCAGATTGTTATCCATTACCATATTATCTTTGATCTTGGTTCATATGATGTCTTGTGAGTAGTTTGTTGTGTTCTTGAGGACATGTGAGAAGTCATGTTGTTAGTAGTGAATCTGCGATGAGTTATTATTCAATGGTTTAGTATTTAAGTTGTGGTGCTATTCTTCTAGTGGTCTCATGTGAACGTCGACTACATGACACTTCACCATTCATGGGCCTAGGGGAATGCATTGTGTATTTGGCTACTAATTGTGGGGTTGCCAGAGTGATAGAAACCCGAACCCCCGTTAGGACACCTTTGCACAAGGGAGTGTAGGATCTTAGAGTTTAAGGCTGTGGTTAGATTTATATCCTAATTACTTTCCTGTAGTTACTGATGTTTGCAGGGGGTTTAATCACAAGTATGTATTAGTCCTAGGAAGGGCAGTATGTTAGCATAGGTTCACCCACACAATACTTACGAACACCAGAGAAGAGTACTCAGCTATTTGCAGCGAAAGCACTTGACAGAATTCCCATGTGTCCTCGAGAAAGTTTGGTCCTTATAAGTATTTCCACTGGCTTGTACTTTGCTAAGAAAGTATTGGGCCACTTGCTCCGTTCATTTACTGTCTTTGTTACTTGCTCTTTGTTTTGTTGCCTTATCAGAAAACCACTAAAAATCCATTTGTTAAGTATTCACAGGGATTTCCTGCTCCATACCACTGTTCAACACCTTCTGCTCCTCGTTGGGATCTACACTCTTATTTATCGAAAGTACTACGATACACCACCTATACTTGTGGGTCATCAATCTCCACCACCATCTCCATCACCGTTGCTGATTTCCATGATGAGGAGGGAGTAGTTCTTCCTCAGGGCTAAGGGCTCTACCGGTAGCTATGTGTTCATCTCTCTCTATGCATGATCATGTTTTGGTCATGAGCTTTATAATCTAGTAGATCTACCTTGCTACTCAAGTGCTTTATTAGATCTCTGCTCTCCCCATGTGTGTGTGAAAGTGACAGCGTGCATGCCATGGTGGCACTTAGGCTTGAGTCTATATAAATACTCTTTGTGCTTAATAGATCTATGCTTTTCACCACGTGTGTGAAAGTGACAGCGGGCATACCATGTGTGGCACTTTGGCTAGATTGAATATTTGTTATGAGTTATATTTAGAGTTGGATGTCTCTATGAAATTGTGGTGTTTGTCGGAACCATCTAGGGCTCAAGGTGGCGGTGTGGGGTTATCTGGATTAGGGAAGGCGGACTTTGAGGTGTGCTGTTATAGCCCTACCATGGATTAGAGTGTCCAACCGGAGAGTAGTTAAGAGTAGTGTCATGAAGAGAGGATGTTTGTATGAGAGAGTGTTCACTAGTGAAAGTATGATCCCTAGGCCTTGTTTCTAAACATTGAAACATCATTTACATCTAGATCTGTTGCATGTTTGCTTGCTTCCATCTTTATTTAGTTTGCCAGGGAGGTTACCTTTCCTCCACGTCAAGCTCTTTTCTGGCACTGTTACCCCACGTCAAAAACAAGTCAGAAGCTCTTTTCTGGCACCGTTACCACTTGTATTTCACTATCTCTTCGCCGAACTAGTGCACCTATACACCTGACAAGTGTATTGAGTGTGTTGGAGACACAAGAGACTTCTTGTATCTTGATTGCAGGATTTCTTGAGAGGGGATACCTTTGACCACTTTCTCCCTGAGTTCGATAAACCTTGGGTAATCCACTTAAGGGAAACTTGTTGATGTTCTACAAACCTCTACACTTGGAGGCCCAACAACTATCTACAAGAATAGAAGTGCGTAGACATCATGCCTCACGTGGGCCCGCGCCTAGGGGGTGTGGGCCCCCTGCCCCCCCCCTTCGCTTCTCCTTCTGGCTTCCTTCGTCCATTGGTAAAATAATATGTTTCCATATTTTTCTGGTATTTTTCTGATCTTCGCGAAATTGCACCGAAACGCCTTCTTTTCCATCAGAATCCAGACTTTGGCAGTCCATCCTCCAAGAATCATCCAACATGCATAAACAGATAAAAAGCCATAAGTAATACCTCATAATAAGACAAATATCAATGAATAGAGGTAAATTATGATATAGAAAGGTGATGCAAATTGGGCGTATCAACTCCCCCAAGCTTAGACTTCGCTTGTCCCCAAGCGAAAACTGAGCTCAGTAAACATGTCCACAGGTTTATGGAGTGAAGTGTAGATAAAATAATACGAACAAGAAGCATCACACTTACCATTACACAACTCATAGAAGAAAGCAGCTCACCATTATATAACTTAGCTTGCAACCAAGTACAACAGTCACAATAGAGATGCATACAGATAAATCATAATTGGAATTGGCAAACTTGTTCTTGGTCAGAGAACACCTGGGAAACAGTTTCACAAAGAGATTTTTGTAGAAGTTTCGAACAGGAGCACTCTTTGCTCAAAAAGGTTTTTCATAAGTGAAGGCTTTCAAAGTAATACTCAATAGATAAGAGTTTTGTGCAAGCAAGGAAGATAAAGAACATGATTGAATAAATCACCATGTGAATGCTTGAAACACAACAACTCAAATGCTTGCTTGAGATAGAGAGGAAGTAGGTTTACTGACTCAAACTTGGAAGTGGGAGAAAGGTCCCTTCATAGACAGAATCAGGGATTACAAGTCATAAAGAGCTTCCAAAAGATTATGGTACTTACTAGCTTTGAGCCCTCATTGCCCCTATCATAAGCATCTTGAGATGATTAAGGTTAAAGTGAACAAAGATGGAGTATATGCTTGACAAAATATAAGTTGGCAATCTCATGTCCCTTGAATATGAGGGCCACTCCTCATGCTACATCAACTTTGGGCCTAGGCAAGTTCTTGTAATTGTAAGTACTTGCATATCATTGAGAACCGCCAATGGGGTACCCCTTGCACATGGTACATGAGCTTTTCCATAACCAAAATGACAAGGAAAGCAGACAATGAGCATCTCGGCAATCTTTTTATTTACTACGTGTATAGTTTTTTTATCGAGGATGCTTCACAGAATGCTCACTATGGTGGTGATGCAAGTTTCCACCATGATTAGGCATGGCTTAGGCTAGCGGCCCAGACGTTTCTCTAACACAAAGTACAAACTCCATGGACTCACAAGTTCCCCTTTTATTTCACACCGTTGACATCCATAGACAAAAGAGCACGATATCAACGATGTACGGAGTACAAGTGCTATGTTGAAAATGTTACCCGTGACAGCACGGTTCTGCTAATCCCAATGTATAGATGCAAGCATATATAACTTCTATGTCCACAATGGTTCAAGTCTATTAGGGGCAAGAAAATAAGGTGTGCCATCAAGTTCGTGAGAGCTTTACTAACTAGTTTTCACATAACAAAATACTTTTTAATTCGGAAGGTAGATGAAGCTTGAGAATTTGCTTGGAATAGCAAGAATTTTCTTGGAATAGCAAAATCTACTAGGTAGATATGGTGGACACAAGTGGCAAAAGTTTGGTTCAAAGGGATTTGGAAGAATGAGAAGTATGCCTTCTCAAAACAGGTTTTTGGCTAGCAAGGCTGGGTAGCAAGCAAGAGAGTTGAAAGAAACAAGCAAACATACAAGTAATAAAGCCAAACATGCAATCTTCCTTGAATACATAAAATATCTTAAATAAAGAATACTAAGCTTATGGGCCAACAAGAAAGAAAAAAAATGATACCAAATACCTGTAAGCTTTTTCTTTCAAACCTCAAAAATTGTTGCTACTGACTAGAACTCGGTTTGCCAAAACCAATTTAGAGTTACTTGATACTCTCAAAGTGGTGCCAATACTGATCAACAAGATCCATCATATAATAGGGTTTGCAAACTAAAATAAGAAGTGCAAAAAGTAAAAGATGAGACTTCTCATTAATATTCAATAAATGCATTCACACCAAGGGATACATAGATAACAACTAAAGGAGAGATACTTCCACATGCAAACCAAACTATAAGATAACTTCTCTACCATAGATATGAATCCACTAAAAAGGTAAAAGATAAAAGATAATGGTGGTGATACCGCGACACTCCCCCAAGCTTGGAACAAGTCAAGGGGATGCTAAACCTGATGAAGAATTACTCCTTTGGCGGTGGTGGTGTTCTCTTGTCATCATAAAGCTTCCAGGGCAAAGGATCCCCATCCAAAAAGGATGTCCTAGTCTTTGTAATCCTGAAACTAGTAGTAGAACTTAGGCGATCAAATCTAGCCTCATACTCACAGTTTTGATTTTGTATGTCGTAGAGTTGTGCTTGCAATTGGTTGGTAGTCAGACGAAGTGATAAGATCTCTTCTCGGAGCTCAGCAACTTCTTCCTCGTGCTTGGTGATGAGCTCTGAACTTATCTTGTGAATAACATCCACTTTGCGTTCTTCCATCTTCTTGTACCTGAAAACTTCCTGCTCCAATGCTTCCATCCTGTCTTCCGGACTGCCTTCTCCTTTGGGGCCTTGAACTTCTTTCATCTGTATCATCCCATCTTTGAGAATCGACTCTTTGGGGTGAATCCTCAACTCATACATGTACTAGTTGAGGACGTCCACAGAGGAATCCTCCGTGGGTGATCCCGAGGAAGACATTGAGGCTCCAAATCTGAGAATCTGCCTGACAGAAACAGATCGAAACAAAAACACGACGAGAACTCGATACAAGAACCTCGAGGGATCCGAGGGGTTATATATTACGAAGTTTCAATGCATAAGGAAGGTTTTGATACGGAAACGAGGCGGAGGCGAAGTTCGAGGGGGGAACACCCCCCTCAGGCGTGTCCACCCCGGGCTCCGTATCCTCTTCATTTCCGTCTCCCTTATGTATTAAAAACATAAAAAATATAAAAAGATTGGAGTTTCACGAACCTTCTATTTTCACCACTTTTACCTATTCAAAGACGAACTCTGCAGACTCTGGTGTTTGGTTTCTAATAAATTCCTCTGGAGTCTTCATTCGAATAACATCCACATCTTCATTATAAGAATCTCCCAAAATATAGTGTTTTAGTCTTTGCCCATTAACCATCTGTGTTGTGTCATCCTTCAGAGAAGAGATTTTGATGGCACCTGAGCGGTATACTTCCTTGATAATAAAAGGTCCTTCCCATCTTGAGAGTACTTTTCCTGCAAAAAATCTGAGACGAGACCTATACAAAAGAACTTTCTCACCAACATGGAATTCCCTTTTTAAAATTCTCCTATCATGCCATCTTTTTACTTTTTCCTTAAAGAGCCTAGCATTTTCATAAGCTTCACCTCTCCACTCATCTAGATTAATTAAATCTAGCAGTCTTTTCTCACCAGCAAGTCTAAAATATCTATTCAACTCTTTCATTGCCCAATAAGCTTTGTGTTCTAATTATGAAGGCAAGTGACAAGCTTTCCCATAGACCATTTTGTAAGGAGACATCCCCATAGGATTTTTATAAGCAGTTTTATAAGCCCACAAAGCGTCATTCAACTTTTTAGCCCAATTTTTTCTAGACCTATTGACAGTCTTCTGCAAGATAGATTTAATTTCCCTATTGGAAAGTTATACTTGCCCACTAGTTTGGGGGTGATAAGCTAAAGTAATTTTGTGGTTTACATCGTACTTAGCGAGAGTTTTTCTAAAACCCCCATGAATAAAATGAGAGCCTCCATCAGTCATGAGATATCTAGGCACACCAAACCTGGAAAAAATGACATATTTAAGCATTTTCAAAGAAGTCTTACCATCAACACTTCTTGTAGGTATGGCTTCCACCCACTTTGTAACATAGTCAACATGATAAGACAAACTTGTTACCTACTTGTAACATAGGCATTTCATTGCGTCTAGAGATGTTACCTACTTGTTGGCATTCATCACATGATAAGACAAACTTCCTTGCATCTTTAAAAAGGGTAGGCCAATAAAATCCAGATTGTAAAACCTTTTGTGCGTTCCTATCCCCGGCATGATGTCCTCCATAAGCACTGCCATGACATTTTCTCAATATCTTTTGTTGTTCAAATTCTGGAACACATCTTCGCATAATACCATCTACTCCTTCTTTATATAAGTGTGGGTCATCCTAGAAGTAATGCCTTAGATCAGAAAATAATTTCATTCTTTGCTGAGCTGTAAAGGTTGGAGGCAAATACTTGGAAACAATAAATTTAGCATAATCAGCATACCAAGGACTCTCATGCGGACTTACTCTTATTGCAGCTAACTGCTCATTTGGAAAACTATCATTAATAGGCAATGGGTCAAAAGAAATGTTTTCCAAATGAGATAAATTATCAGAAACAGGATTATCTGTGTCGTGGTATTGCCGACGAGTACGCCATGGAGGGGTCCTCACAGTGCGTGTTTAGAGACGTGGGGTAAGGCGGATGGTTGACGGGTACGAGGTAACACAACTTACCTAGGTTCAGATCCCACAATGGTGGCAGAATCCTACTTCTGCTATAAATCACTATAAGGGCAATACGCCGAGTTACAGAGATAGGTTCGCTGTGTGCGGTTGTCTGTGATTGTCTATGAACGTGCCCTAAAGGCTCCCATAGGCTCGACTTATATAGTCGCCAGGTCCTAGGGTTACAGTGAAAAGTCCTAGCCGGACAGGTCAAAGAGTTCTACACCGTCTATTACTAGTCTTGTGTATCTTGCACTCCAAGGCTCCGGGTACGTTGGTGACTCCACCGTAGCCTTCATTTATCCGGCATGGGACTCCCTTCTGTATCCACCTAACTGGGCCGCCCAGCAGGCGATAGGCCACGCTACCGACTATGGGCCACCCAGGTTAGTCGGATAAGAGACATGCTATTAGGATACCCATATAGCATATCCCCAACAGTAGCCCCCGGAGAACTCCGAGATCTTGCGCCGTCTTGCCTCTTCACGTGGAATGCTCCGTCTGGATGGATGTCGGCAAATCGTCAAGCAATATCTTGTAGTCCTCCCAAAGAACCCTGCAAGGTTTTCTCCGTCTTCGATTTGCAAGCCGGAGAAATGCTGAATCGTCCATCGTACTCTTCCATAGTCGGATTAAATCCGTCCATGCCGAAATCTTCAATGTGACGGCTCATCTACCCGTGTCAGCTAGGACGACGTAGGCTTAGGTCAGCGACGCCTTGTAACTCAGACATGCAGAGAACGCAATCATATCCGATTTTCCCGCGCGAGCGATACGAACCGTTGGCGGCGGCGGTTGGAGACGTGGCGAAATTACCGCGCACGTTCACGAACACATCGTTTACGCGACAACCGTCCGATTAGCTGCACAAATCTTGACGTAGAGCATGATAAATAGTAACCGTGGGGCATTTTCCACTTTTTACCTCATTCCTCTCGCGTCATCGTCTTCTTCCTCCAACCGCACGCCTCCTCGAGTCCTCCACGAGAAACCTCGAAAACCCTAGCTTCCATCCGCGTCAGTCGCATCCTTCCAACACCCCATGGCCAGCAGCAGCTCCTCCCTATCGATGGCGGCGTCGAGCGAAGCCGCGGCGAAGTCGGCGAGCTCCGTCGTCGTGCCCCCAGAGGGCCTGGTCATCCCCGCATCGGCGATGATCGAAACTACCGGGGGCGACCATAATCTGGCGGCGCTAGAGCCACTGGAAGAAGAGCCAGACTCGCATAAGGGCGATTGGCGAGGCTCGGACATCACCGACCGCGACATCCAGGAGATGGTCGCCGAAGGCTACCTCCCCGCGACGGAGGGGCTTGCCTGGCGGGCGGCGCCGGCCGGCGAGGTGACACATTCTCCCCAAGCCGGAGAAAAGGTGTACCTCAAGGCTCAACTGGTACGCGACGTTCCCTTGCCCATCTCCCACTTCTTTCTCTCCGTCTTGAACCACTACAAGGTACAACCCCACAACCTCTCCCCCAATAGCATCTTAGTGCTTAGCAACTTCGCGGAACTTTGCGAGGGTTACCTAGGGATTAGGCCTAGGTTAGACTTGTTCGTGTACTTCTTCACCGTCAAACGTAAAGCCGGACATAGTAAGGAGGAGCTTAGGAACTGTGGCACCATAAGCTTCAAGATTCGACCTGGCCGGCGGTACCCCGACATCGTCGGCCACGAGTCCTACAAAAACTGGCAGCGGACGTACTTCTACGGCCCCGACATTCCTTTGGCGGGCCGATAAGTAACGTACCCGGACTTCGCGGATGGAGCCGCCGCTGAAGTTTCCACATGGAGATCCCATGCCTCCCTTCCCTCCGACCTCGACGCTTCTCGCGCAATAAGGCGGATCGAATGGTTCATAGAGACGGGTTTGATCGGCTTGGACCTAGCCATGTGTGAAGGGAATATGCCCTGAGAGGCAATAATAAAGTGTTTATTATGTGTATTCCAAGTATATGATAGATGTTTATTTTGCATGCTATAATTGTATTAATACGGAAACGTTAATACATGTGTGTTTAATAAACAAACAGAAAGTTCCTAGTTATGCCTCTCTCATAAACTAGCTCGTTGATTAACAAGACGATCAAGGTTTCCTGATCATGGACATTGGATGTTGTTAATAACGGGATCACAACATTAGTGTAATGGTGTGATGAACATTCATCCGAAGTATAGCATTACGATCAAAGTCATTGAGTTTATATTGCTATAACAACTTACGAAGTGATCCTAATCCTTAGACCATGAGATCATGTCAATCACTAACACCGAAAGAGTTTCTTGATAACATCAAACGTCACACCGTAACAGGGTGATTATAAAGATGGATTCAGAACTAATAAAGTGTTATGTTGAGGCTCATGGATCGAGAGTGGAATTTGTTCATCCCGATGACGGATAGATATACTCTGGGCCCTCTCGGTGATATCACATTGATTAGCTTGCAAGCAAGTGATTTGATCACTAGAATGTTATATCACAGGAACGAGAAAAGAGTGCATGTCAGTAACGAGATCAAACTAGGTATGGAGATACCGATGATCGAATCTCGGACATGTAATATATCGTGAAACAAAGGTATTAAGATACTAGCGTAAAAGGTTCCGACGATCACAAGAAAGTCAACGTTGAATGTGTGGGAGTCAGTATGGGTCTCCAGATCCCGCTTCTGATTATTGATCTGAGAGGGGTCTCGATCATGTCCGCATTATTCACGAACCGTAGGGTGACACACTTAAGATACACCGACATCCAATTGGAGCAAATGTTTCATGCCGAAAGAATGAACAAGCGCAGGAATTTATTTCACTAGATACCGAAACAGGTTTTCGGGTGAAATTGCATAAAGTGGTTATGCATGTGAAATAGAATTCTAGCAAGGGGTTATTTGTGAATGTTTGTCATTAAAGTAATTGACAAAATTCTGAATAAAATAAAAGAGTTTTATTTAATGAGAGTTTGCATTAAATTTGGTGGAAATTTAATGGGAATTTGAGTGGACTTTTGAGTGGAGGGATTTTAAAGGGCATTTTGTGAGTGGAGTGTCCACCCACATGAATGAAGGAGGGGAGGGGGCAGCCCCCATGGCCGGCGGCCACCCCCTTGGGTGCCCCCCCTCCTCCTATAAAAGGAGCCCCCTCCTCACTTGTCTCTCACACCTCCTCGTGAAGGATCTCTCTCCCCCTCTAGAATTTATCCCCCATGGTCTCGGACTAGCGAGATACATGTTCCCGGTGGCTATTCGGCAAGAAAGAGTTGTGCTTCCGCTGCATCGCTGGAGCGAGGAGGCGGAGGTTGCTCGGTGCCTCGAACGTGTGTGCGAGCACGGATGCGCTGCTGATTTGCGGCGCTAGGACTTCCTCTCGATCTTGAGATCGGCAAGAGATCGTCTACATCAACCACGAGTCGAACTCGTTAAGCTTTGTCGGTCTTCAAGGGTATGTTCTCTACGGATATACATCCGCCCGTTGTTTGTATCTAGTAGATAGATCTTGGTATATAGTTCACATCGTAGGAAAATTTTTGTTTTCTATGCTGCGAACCCTACAGTGGTATCAGAGCCGGATCTATGCGTAGATACTTTACACGGGTAGTACACATATGAGTATGTGGGCGATGATGATCATGTTGTTGCTCCTTGGTTGTAATTTTGGATATTGGTGGCATAGTGGGATGAAGCGGCCCGGACAAACTTTACATGTCCTCGCACATGAGACCTGTTCCACGCTTGACATGCAACTAGTTTGCATAAGTGGCTAGCGGGTGTCTGTCTCTCCTACTATAGTCAATATCTATTTTGCAAGCGAGTTGTCAACAATTTGATTATCCTCGTTGTGGTTCATGTTCGTAGGTAAGAACGGTTCTATCTCGAAAGCCCTAAGCCACGTAAAACTTGCAATGGATAAATTAGAGGCGTCTAGTTTAGATTGTTGCTGAGCTAGTGTTATGATATGGTAGTGTTGTAAGTAGAAGTATGAGATGATACTCTTACAGCACACATAGCGTGTAAAATCCATAGACCTTGGATTTACACATATAGGTATGATAGTGATCATACCACGATGCACATGATAGAGATCATCTGCGGGAACCATATAATTTCACTAATAAACATATGATGTTTGATAGCATCTTATATTGCTTGTTTAGCGCTTTGTTAGCATAATAAGATGATCCCTCATTTAAATATCAAGATAAGAATGTGTTCTTCCTTTAGTATGCACCGATTATGTTTTCGTCGCTCCAAGACATCACGTGATGATCGGGTGTTCTTGGATCCACGACCATATTTCGGGTGTAAAACAGTTACACACGTGAATACTAAGGTTCTAACTTGGCGAGCCTAGCATGTATAGACATGGCCTCGGAACACGGACCGAAAGGTTAAGCATGAGTCATATAGTTGATATGATTCCCATTTGATGCTCGCCTTTGAAGCTATACCGACTCACATGATGATCGGACTTGGTGTAGTGGATTTGGTTCATGTAATCACCAAAAAGGCACGAGGGATGTCGTTTTTGAGTGGGAGTTCATTCGTAATATAGATTAGTTGAACTCAATCTATCATACACTTAGTCTAAACTTTACAAATTCTGTTGTAGATGGCACCACCTGCTTTTAATTTCAATGTGTTCATGGAGAAAGAGAAACTAGCAACGAACGGTAACAACTTTAACGAATGGGCCACGAATTTGAGGATTCTCCTCTCTGCTGCACAAAAGCAATATGTGCTAGAAGCGCCGTTAGGCCCCCCACCTTTTGATGATGCCCCTGACGAGGAGAAGAATGTCTATCAGACTCGTCAGGAGGACCACAACTTAGTTCATTGCGGCATATTGTATGGGCTAAAGCCGGAACTTTGAAAGCGTTTCGAAAACGGCAATGCATTTGATACAATGGGTGAGTTGAAAATGATTTTTGACACACATGCTGCTGTAGAGAGCTACAACTCTTCAGAAAAGTTCTTTAGCTGCATGATGGAAGAGCACAACTCCGTTAGTGAGCATGTACTCAAGATGTCGGGTTACGCCGATAAGCTTGTGTCCTTGGGAATATCGATTCCCATTGACTTAGGCATCCATCGTGTTCTGCAGTCTCTGCTACCTAGCTATAAGAGCTTCATGATGAACTATAATATGCAAGGCATGAAGAAGTCTCTCCCCGAGCTTCTGTCAATGCTTAAAACTGCAGAAGTGGAGATCAAAAAGGAACATCAAGTGTTGATGATCAATAGGAACACTGGTTTCAAGAAAGACAAGAAGGGAAAACGGAAGGGAAGTAAGGGCGGCAAGACTGTTGCCGCGCCTGAAAAGAAACCCCGAGTTGGACCTAAGTATGACTCCGAGTGCTACTATTGTAAGGGGACTGGCCACTGGAAGCGCAACTGCCCCAAGTATCTGGCAGACAAGAAGGCCGGCAAGGCAAACAAAGGTATATATGATATACATGTTATTGATGTGTACTTGACTAGTGCTCGCAATAGCACCTGGGTATTTGATACCGGTTCAGTTGCTAATATTTGTAAATCGAATCAGGGGCTGCGGAACAAGCGACCGCTAGCAAGGGGTGAGGTCAAGATGCGTGTCGGCAATGGATCAAACGTTGATGTGATCACCGTCGGAATGCTGCCTCTCCACTTACCGTCGGGATTAGTTATAAACTTGAATAAATGTTATCTGGTGCCTGCACTGAGCATGAACATTGTATCTGGATCGTGTTTGATGCGAAGTGGTTATTCATTTAAATCCGAGAACAATGGTTGTTCCATTTATATGAATGAAATCTTTTATGGTCATGCACCGATGATGAATGGTTTATTTCTATTAGATCTCGATGATAATGTTACACATATTCATAATGTTGATGCTAAAAGGATTAAACTTAATGATGATATATCCGCATATATGTGGCACTGCCGTCTAGGTCATATTGGCGTTAAACGCATGAAGAAGCTCCATTCGGATGGACTTTTGGAATCACTTGATTATGAATCATTTGATACATGTGAGCCATGCCTTATGGGCAAGATGACTAGAACGCCGTTTTCCGGTTCAATGGAACGGGCGACAAATTTATTGGAAATCATACATTCTGATGTATGTGGTCCAATGTGTGTGTCGGCGCGAGGTGGATATCGTTATTTTGTTACTTTCACGGATGATTTGAGTAGATACGGTTATATCTACTTGATGAAACACAAGTCTGAAACCTTTGAAAAGTTCAAGGAATTTTAGAATGAAGTGGAAAATCATCGTAATAGAAAGATCAAATTTCTACGGTCCGACCGTGGAGGTGAGTATCTAAGTTACGAGTTTAGCACTCACATGAAAGAGTGTGGAATTGTTTCACAACTCACACCTGCCGGAACACCACAGCGAAATGGTGTGTCGGAACGTCGTAATAGTACTTTATTAGATATGGTTCGATCTATGATGTCTCTGACGGACTTGCCGTTGTCATTTTGGGGTTATGCACTAGAAACTGCTGCATTCACTTTAAATCAGGCACCATCTAAATCCGTTGAAATGACACCGTATGAATTGTGGTTTGGAAACAAACCTAAGCTGTCATTTCTTAAAGTTTGGGGATGCGATGTTTATGTGAAGAAACTTCAACCGGATAAACTCGAACCCAAAGCGGAAAAATGCGTCTTCATAGGATACCCTAAATAAACTATTGGGTATTCCTTCTATCACAGATCCGAGGGCAAGGTTTTTGTTGCCAAGAATGGATCCTTTCTAGAGAAAGAGTTTCTCGCGAAAGGTGTGAGTAGTCGGAAGGTAGAACTCGAAGAGGTTGTGGAACCTTCTCTTCAAAGTATGGCGAGTGGCGCAGCGCTGGAAGTTGTTCCGGAGTTGGCTCCACCTGTTGAAGAGGGAACTAATGATAATGATCATGAAACTCCGAAAGAGAGTACTACCGAACCTCGCAGGTCAAACAGGAAGCGTGCAGCTCCCGAGCTGTACGGAAATCCTGTCATGAATTTCATGGTTGATGAAAATGATGACCCTGCGACGTATGAAGAAGCGATGATGAGCCCGGATTCCAACAAATGGTTAGAAGCCATGAAATCCGAGATGGAATCCATGTATGAAAATCAAGTTTGGAACTTGGTGGAATTACCTCACGACCGAAAGGCCGTGGAGAACAAATGGATTTTCAAAAGGAAAACTGATGCTGATGGTAATGTGACCGTCTATAAAGCTCGACTTTTCGCAAAGGGGTTTCGACAAATTCAAGGAGTTGACTATGATGAGACTTTCTCTCCCATAGCGATGCTAAAGTCAGTTAGGATTATGTTAGCAATAGCTGCATATTTCGATTATGAGATATGGCAGATGGATGTCAAAACCGCGTTTCTCAATGGTAATATTGAAGAAGAGTTGTATATGATACAACCAAAGGGTTTTATCGATCCTAAGGATGCTAACAAGGTGTGCAAGCTTCAGCGATCCATCTATGGATTGAAGCAAGCATCACGAAGTTGGAATCTCCGCTTTGATGAGGTGATCAAAGAGTTTGGATTTGTCCAAACTTATGGAGAAGCTTGTATTTACAAGAAAGTGAGTGGGAGCAATGTGGCATTTCTGATATTATATGTGGATGACATATTATTGATCGGAAATGATATAGATCTTTTAAACAGTGTTAAAAGTTATCTAAACACCAAATTTTCAATGAAGGGCCTAGGTGAAGCGTCATACATATTAGGCATAAAGATCTATAGAGATAGATCTAGGCGCCTAATAGGGCTATCACAAAGTACATACCTTGATAAGATTTTAAAGAAGTTTAAAATGGACGGAAGTAAGAAGGGGTTCTTACCTATGTTGCAAGGCAAGACATTGAGTAAAACTCAAAGTCCGGCTTCGGCGGAAGAAATAGATATAATGGACAAAGTCCCCTATGCTTCAGCCATAGGCTCTATAATGTACGCCATGCTATGTACAAGACCGGATGTGGCACATGCTATTAGTTTGACTAGTAGGTACCAATCGGATCCAGGTTCGGAACACTCGATAGCAGTCAAGAATATCCTTAAGTACTTACGAAGAACTAAGGATATGTTTCTTGTATACGGAGGTGAAGAAGAGCTCGTCGCTAAGTGTTATGTCGACGCTAGCTTTGACACCGATCCGGATGACTCTAAGTCTCAATCCGGATACGTATTTCTCATGAATGGCGGAGCGGTTAGTTGGAGGAGCTCCAAACAACCTGTGGTAGCGGGATCAACAACGGAGGCCGAATATGTTGCTGCTTCAGAAGCGGCTCAGGAAGCAGTTTGGATGAAGGAGTTCATATCCGAACTAGGAGTGGTGGCAAACGCGTTGGACCCAATGGTGATCTATTGTGACAACAATGGTGCCATTGCCAATGCCAAAGAGCCAAGGTCTCACAAGCATTCCAAGCATATTAAGCGCCGGTTTCACTCCATCCGCGAGCATATCAAGGATGGAGATATAAAGATTTGTAAAGTACATACGGATCTCAATGTAGCAGATCCGTTGACTAAAACTCTCCCTAGAGAAAAACATGATCAACACCAGAACTCAATGGGTGTTAGATTTATCACTATGTAACTAGATTATTGTCTCTAGTGCAAGTGGGAGACTGAAGGGAATATGCCCTGAGAGGCAATAATAAAGTGTTTATTATGTGTATTCCAAGTATATGATAGATGTTTATTTTGCATGCTATAATTGTATTAATACGGAAACGTTAATACATGTGTGTTTAATAAACAAACAGAAAGTTCCTAGTTATGCCTCTCTCATAAACTAGCTCGTTGATTAACAAGACGATCAAGGTTTCCTGATCATGGACATTGGATGTTGTTAATAACGGGATCACAACATTAGTGTAATGGTGTGATGAACATTCATCCGAAGTATAGCATTACGATCAAAGTCATTGAGTTTATATTGCTATAACAACTTACGAATTGATCCTAATCCTTAGACCATGAGATCATGTCAATCACTAACACCGGAAGAGTTTCTTGATAACATCAAACGTCACACCGTAACAGGGTGATTATAAAGATGGATTCAGAACTAATAAAGTGTTATGTTGAGGCTCATGGATCGAGAGTGGAATTTGTTCATCCCGATGACAGATAGATATACTCTGGGCCCTCTCGGTGATATCACATTGATTAGCTTGCAAGCAAGTGATGTGATCACTAGAATGTTATATCACAGGAACGAGAAAAGAGTGCATGTCAGTAACGAGATCAAACTAGGTATGGAGATACCGATGATCGAATCTCGGACATGTAATATATCGTGAAACAAAGGGATTAAGATACTAGCGTAAAAGGTTCCGACGATCACAAGAAAGTCATCGTTGAATGTGTGGGAGTCAGTATGGGTCTCCAGATCCCGCTTCTGATTATTGATCCGAGAGGGGTCTCGATCATGTCCGCATTATTCACGAACCGTAGGGTGACACACTTAAGAGACACCGACATCCAATTGGAGCAAATGTTTCATGCCGAAAGAATGAACAAGCGCAGGAATTTATTTCACTAGATACCGAAACAGGTTTTCGGGTGAAATTGCATAAAGTAGTTATGCATGTGAAATAGAATTCTAGCAAGGGGTTATTTGTGAATGTTTGTCATTAAAGTAATTGACAAAATTCTGAATAAAATAAAAGAGTTTTATTTAATGAGAGTTTGCATTAAATTTGGTGGAAATTTAATGGGAATTTGAGTGGACTTTTGAGTGGAGGGATTTTAAAGGGCATTTTGTGAGTGGAGTGTCCACCCACATGAATGAAGGAGGGGAGGGGGCATCCCCCATGGCCGGCGGCCACCCCCTTGGGTGCCCCCCTCCTCCTATAAAAGGATCCCCCCTCCTCACTTGTCTCTCACACCTCCTCGTGAAGGATCTCTCTCCCCCTCTAGAATTTATCCCCCATGGTCTCGGACTAGCGAGATACATGTTCCCGGTGGCTATTCGGCAAGAAAGAGTTGTCCTTCCGCTGCATCGCTGGAGCGAGGAGGCGGAGGTTGCTCGGTGCCTCGAACGTGTGTGCGAGCACGGATGCGCTGCTGATTTGCGGCGCTAGGACTTCCTCTCGATCTTGAGATCGGCAAGAGATCGTCTACATCAACCACGAGTTGAACTCGTTAAGCTTTGTCGGTCTTCAAGGGTATGTTCTCTACGGATATACATCCTCCCGTTGTTTGTATCTAGTAGATAGATCTTGGTATATAGTTCACATCGTAGGAAAATTTTTGTTTTCTATGCTGCGAACCCTACAATGTGCTGGTTCATCAGGCGAATCCAACCTCTGCAGCACCGCGCGAAGTTCATGCACGAGTATACCAGTGATCGAAGGGATACCCTCCGGATCTCCGTGGATAACTTCTCGAGCGACTCCGTCAAGCTCCGCCTGAAGGACATCGTCAAGGTGAAGGATAAGAAGCGTGGCTTCACCATCACCTACGACATGTTCGTAGACGACAAGTGCCCAAAGGTAGATATTTATTTTCCGCGTACCACATATGCTCCAGTTTCCCCGTCTTGCCAACTCCATCTTATCTAACACGGTGACTTCTTACTTAACAGCTTAGCGATCTAGATGAGGACACCTGGCCGCCCAAATATATGATCCAAAGATGAAGGAAGTCACGGTCGTGTCCGACGATGATGTCCCGTTGGCGCGAAAGCGAAAGAGCTCCACCTCTGACGCTGCCGACGGAGGCAAGAAGAAGAAGACGGAGGGTGGAGTGTCACATCCCAAAATTCTCCAAATTTTGGAATGTGAAATAAATAAATAAGATTGATTGATTGTTTGACTTTGTTGAAAATTCTCAAAGAGAAGAAACTTTTTAAATAGAAAATCCTCTCAACCTTGAATTCAAAATCTTATATTCTTTTGTTAAGACCTAAGTAGCCATATAGGCAAAAGGGCATGGATTGATTTTGGATTGTAGAGTTGGTGTGCAAGATTTCAAAATGAAAAGCATGAAGCATTCATAAGCATTTCATCCATGCAAAGTTCTCACAAACTAAATCCAAATCCTGGAATCTAAATCCTATAGTTGATTCGCCCAAATGTTCCTAAGGGTAATTAAATTGACTTTATAAAACCCATTATTCTTAAGGCATAAATTATTGATAGTTATATCCTAAAGAGATCTAATTAATACTACAAAATTTTAGAAACAAAATTGAGCTCATTTGTAGCTAGTATGAAAAAGTTATGAAACAAATACAAACACATAAATATATAAATAAAATGAAATATACAAGGATATATAAACCCACTACTTCCAAACTAGTAAAAATATTACAAATTTGATCCTACAATGATCTATTCAATTTTAGAAAAATTTAGAAACAAGAATCATATCATTTGGAGTTCGTATGCAAAAGATATGAGGAAGACAAGTATTAAAAAAAAACTAAACGGGCCGGCCCAGCTGGACCGACCCGACCGAACCAGCCAAGCAGGCGGGCGTACGTGACTGGCGTACCTGCCAGTTGCTTTAAAAACCGTGCGATTCGGTTTTTTCTCTAACCTATCTCTACTCAAACTGCTATAACTTTTTATCTACAACTCCGAATCGACTTCCGTTTGTTTCTACTTGTTCCCTACTCCAAAGCCTATCTCTACACCGTCCCAAACCTCCATATAATCTCGTAGAGACATAGCTGTACGAGTTTTTCTTCTCGAAATCCTGAATCTACATATGCCCGAATCTTGTTTCGCTTTTTAACCCATCTAGACTTCGTCGTTTGCTTTCGGTCAAAAAACGAAAGTTGAAGATCGCGTCGAAATATTTCAATCCCGACAAACCTCAACTCTTTTCATCCACCACAGCCGGAGAATTTCGTATCGCAATATTTCAGATCTTACGGTGTAAATCCAAGATGTACTCGCGCTCGTTTCTTCAAATCCAAATTCCTTTGGTGAGAAGGTAGGAATAATGATTCCCCGCAACTTTCATGTTCTGAGTTTTTCGATTTGACATACGGATTTGTCTCTCTAACGCAGATATATTTCTTGTCTATTCTGAGCCAAAATCGGGTCAATCTCTTCTTCTAGCCACCGGATCCTATCCAGACGGTCGAGATCCAATCAAACCGGTGTGTGCCATGTCGTCATCTTCCTCATCAACGCCACGTCAACGTAAGGTCAACATCTAATCCCAGTCAGCATGCAAAGTCAACATGTCCAGTCAGCGGAATATTTCCTGGAATATGACGTTCGAATTTAAAATTGCATATTATAGATCTAACTTGTAAAATTCATTAGAAATTCATAACACGTCCAAAAATTGCATATAATATATCAAATTGAAGATAATTTCACGTAGAATCATCTTATCAGAATAGATCCAACTTTTACTGTACGTGGTTACTGCAGTAATTTAATTAGTTTTTATGGTCTTTTAGGTTAATAAATTCATAAGAAATTATCTGTAACTCCGAAAAATATGAATAATATATCAAATTGAAGCTACTGTAATGTACTTTAACAATATCTAGTTGGATCTAGACTTTGCAGATTATTTAACCCGTAGAAATTTAATTAGTTTTAATGGCTTTATAAATCATTAAATTCATAGTAAATTAATTGCTTGTCACAAAAATATAAATGATATACCGATGGAAAGTTGGTTCCATGTAGATCATCAATATGCAATTAGTTCAGCATTTTACTGTAAGGTTTTGCCGTGAAGATTTAAATAGTTTAATGACCTATTTATAGTAATAAATTCATAAGAAAATAAATACTATTCAGAAAATTACAAATAATATGTCCCTGAAATCACAATTCCGTGGAGATGACAGATATAATTTTAGTTTGATTTTTAGACAACAGAAACTATATGAATCATTTAAAACCATTAAACACTATTTAAATCATACAAAAAGATCTATAACTCCGATTAGGGTGAATCCAAGTGCTAAGGTTTTGTATTGACAATATCTATACAGAGAAATTGCATGACAAATTATTGGGTACTGTTAAAACAGAAATTCATACAGAAATATTTAAACCCATTGAAATAGTGTTTTAAACATAGGAAAATATCTATAACTCCTTTTTAGGTGATTCAAATTGCCACTGTCTCTAAATTGCATTATCTATCCAGTAGCATCTAGTTCACAATTTAATACGACATAAACATATTTAGTTCAATTAAAGTGGTATACACCATATTAAATCGATACAACTTTAGTAATAAAATCTTTAGTGCAATAAATGACTTTCCACATGCATCATGTAATCTAACTATGTTCAGAATAATAAATGCAACCATTGTGACTCATTAAATCGTCATGCATGCATCTGTTCATCATTGTTTTCTTGTAATGTTGCACTGTTGTATGTTTGCAATGTTTTGAATGATGTTTGTTGTGTTTGCTTCAAACGTTAGATTGCGAGGAGTGCAACTACTGTGATTGCAACTACTATGATTACAAGTATTATGGTTATTACGAAAGAGGCCATTATAATTGTGAGGATTATCTAATCGACTACATCTACAACAAAGGCAAGTGGTGCTATCTTGGTCATAAATGTCCTATTGTTTTTCTATGCATTGTAGATGTTTTTGTAGAATTGCATATGTAGGAATTGATGTGTATATGCTATGCTATATCCCATATTGTTCCCTAGTATTCCTTGTTTATGAGCCATCGTATTGGTAGATTGCCTAGCTATGCTATTTAGACGAGGAAGGGAATCACATCATGAAAAGTTATATGTTTTGAAAGGCTTATGTTTTGCTAAATGACAAACCAATATGTTTTAATGAACCACCTGGGCGGAATGGCATTGACTGGGTCATCGAGTGTATTTATGGTGGGGAATGCCGCCCAGGACACTGAGAAATGATTGGTTTCTTTGTTTGGAAGCTTTCGTGTGCAACCATGTGCCAATAATGAAATGGGCGGTTGGTTGAACTCAGTAGGTTGTGGTAACTCGAACCCGCGTATCCAGAGATGTAGATAGTGTAGGTTGGACCGGTGCGCGTCGGGATTGGGGAGCTACTTCCCGAACGGTTCCTTCTTGGACTTCTCCCTATCATCACCCAATATGAGAGTGGTGGTACGAGCTGGGCTGGCCAAGTCACATGGGTAAAGTGTACTAACCCCTGCAGGGTGTATAAACTAATCGATTAGCCGTGTCCCCGGTTATGGACAATTTGAGCGAACTGATACTGATGCTATGATATTTCTCACTCATCCCAATTTCTTAATTACTAAAACTTGATGGATGAACATGGGTTTAGGAGCATACGAAAGCTGAACTGTCTTGTATCTACATGGGTTTATGCTGGTATGTCCTTAGAAGATTGTTTTTGAAGAAAGAAAAGTATTTTGAAAGTAGGGAAAAGTTGTATTGCTTTATGCAAATAAGCCTGAACTCCACTTGGCCAAATAAGCATGTAGTTGAAAGATCTGTTGTTAACCACTTTAGCCTACTTGCCATACATTCAATGTATTGACCATTTGTGGCTGCAACGTTTCATGTTGCAGGTTATATCGTATCTGAGTGATCGTTCATAGGTCGCGAGACTCCACTCAACAATTGTTCGCCTGTGGCACATTTGAAGGATGGAGATCTACCTTGTATTCGTTTTCCGCTGTGTACTTGAATAAATAATGTAAATTCTGGATCATAATCATTGTATTTATGATGCACAGTTATATTTGGTATCATTTTGTACTGTGTGTGCCAGTGAACCGATCCAGGGATTGGCACTATACACATGAACTCAGCCTTATCAGGCGAGGGTGTTACAAGATGGTATCAGAGCTGTGTGTTGCCTGTAGGATCGTGACCTTAGAAATGGATTAGCAATAAAAGACCTATATTAGGAGAACTATCATATTTTATACTTATTAGAATTCTTATATTCCTTGTCTATCATTTTCCAACACCTCTCCTTGTTCAAACTTGTAGACGTCCATTCATTTGATTAGTAGAAGAAGTGATCTACCATAAAAACTACAGGAATTGGAAAATGTTATTAGTAGTTTTCTATAAAGCAAATCACTATATGAGAGTTGGCCTATAAGTAAAGAACAAATAGTATGACATAAATAAACATCTCATCAAGTTTGGTTAGGTCTAGACCACCATATTTTATCTCTTTAGGAGATCATCGTTATCGTGTTAGCATATTGTTTTTACCAACTTATGTGGTATGACAATATAGGTTGCTTGCTGGTTTGTACTGAATCATATCGTGTGATGCCTTGTTTAGGATCTGTTGTTTTGAAACTCTAAAGTTGCTGGAACTTTCGTGTGGTTTTAAAATTATTTTAATGGTGTGAATTGATTGAAATTCGTGGGATTACTGCTGCAGTTTTCTGCCTGACCTGTTGTACCGCGCGTTTTTTCATATTTTACGGTTAACTCAGAAAAATCCAAAAAAATAGTATCTGGAGCGTAATTACCTGTAGTATATGCACAAAAATTGGCTAGAATTCCTGACGAGTTTAAGGTGCCCAGAAATATTCGTTAAACCTGTTGTACTGTTTTGACACATTTAGTTTATTGCTTATATGTTGCTATGTTTTACTCTAGTATTATTCCCAATGCTTTCAAACTATTTTGTGGTTATAAACTACTAAGTTTAGACACCTGTAATGTTATTATACAAGTGTTTGCTTGTGTGTTGTTTGCTTATGGTTGTTTGCTTGTTTGTGACATTGATTGCTTCATATAGTTATGGGTAGGATTATTTTCTTAGTTTTTTCTTTCCTATAGAATCTATTCTTCCCTATCTTGAACCCTTGGAGATATAATGATGTGTTAAGTGGAAGGTTTGACAATACAATGCATTTAGGAAGGATAAAGTTTTATCTAATGGAAAAAAAGGATGTGGAAGTATGAAGTGCTCCACATAATGTTATGTAGTAGATTACCCAACCTGAAAGTTGAAGTATCGATAGCTTAGTTTTAGTAGTAGCTTTGTTGATTGAATACATGGGAGTCTACATAGAGCATTAGTTTGTGCCCAGGGAAACATTCTTCAAGGCAAGTGAGAATGCCCGAGTGATAGAAAAACGTGATTCACCTATCCTCATACAGGGTAATGATTTGGGTGCAGGATGGATTGATCACCATTCCTACTACTCTTATTATTCGCTCTTGTACTGTTGGCTTTGCGAATCTTGAGTGCCCTTTTCAACCTTAGCAGAGAGTCGACGTTGAGCCTAAACCCTAGAATGGTATATTGTTACACCCTTCTAAAAGCATCCAATGCTAAGCGTAGGAATGCACAGTAAGGATGAATCCCAACCGTGAATTATGGGTGTCGTGAAGTAAATGTCCCCTAATTGACCACCATGAGAGTTCTACTAGTTCAAGTAGTGTTTGCTTGGGAATCTGCCAATCATGAAGGTTAGAATGTGCAAAGAGAAATTGTGCCACTAGAAGTCTAAAGGAGAACCAATCTGAGCTAAGTGAATCCTCGAGAAATGACCTAGTCAATTTTATTCTAAGGATGGTAGCATCCTAATGGATCCGGACCTTTCTTTCTTTCTAGCCTTCCCAAATCTCGGGACGAGATTTCTTTTAAGGGTGGTAGTCTGTCACATCCCAAAATTCTCCAAATTTTGGAATGTGAAATAAATAAATAAGATTGATTGATTGTTTGACTTTGTTGAAAATTCTCAAAGAGAAGAAACTTTTTAAATAGAAAATCCTCTCAACCTTGAATTCAAAATCTTATATTCTTTTGTTAAGACCTAAGTAGCCATATAGGCAAAAGGGCATGGATTGATTTTGGATTGTAGAGTTGGTGTGCAAGATTTCAAAATGAAAAGCATGAAGCATTCATAAGCATTTTATCCATGCAAAGTTCTCACAAACTAAATCCAAATCCTGGAATCTAAATCCTATATTTGATTCGCCCAAATGTTCCTAAGGGTAATTAAATTGACTTTATAAAACCCATTATTCTTAAGGCATAAATTATTGATAGTTATAGCCTAAAGAGATCTAATTAATACTACAAAATTTTAGAAACAAAATTGAGCTCATTTGGAGCTAGTATGAAAAAGTTATGAAACAAATACAAACACATAAAGATATAAATAAAATGAAATATACAAGGATTTATAAACCCACTACTTCCAAACTAGTAAAAATATTACAAATTTGATCCTACAATGATCTATTCAATTTTAGAAAAATTTAGAAACAAGAATCATATCATTTGGAGTTCGTATGCAAAAGATACGAGGAAGACGTATTAAAAAAAAAAAACTAAACGGGCCGGCCCAGCTGGACCGACCCGACCGAACCAGCCAAGCAGGCGGGCGTACGTGACTGGCGTACCTGCCAGTTGCTTTAAAAACCGTGCGATTCGGTTTTTTCTCTAACCTATCTCTACTCAAACTGCTATAACTTTTTATCTACAACTCCGAATCGACTTCCGTTTGTTTCTACTTGTTCCCTACTCCAAAGCCTATCTCTACACCGTCCCAAACCTCCATATAATCTCGTAGAGACATAGCTGTACGAGTTTTTCTTCTCGAAATCCCGAATCTACATATGCCCGAATTTTGTTTCGCTTTTTAACCCATCTGGACTTCGTCGTTTGCTTTCGGTCAAAAAACGAAAGTTGAAGATCGCGTCGAAATATTTCAATCCCGACAAACCTCAACTCTTTTCATCCACCACATCCGGAGAATTTCGTATCGCAATATTTCAGATCTTACGGTGTAAATCCAAGATGTACTCGCGCTCGTTTCTTCAAATCCAAATTCCTTTGGTGAGAAGGTAGGAATAATGATTCCCCACAACTTTCATGTTCTGAGTTTTTCGATTTGACCTACGGATTTGTCTCTCTAACGCAGATCTATTTCTTGTCTATTCTAAGCCAAAATCGGGTCAATCTCTTCTTCTAGCCACCGGATCCTATCCAGACGGTCGAGATCCAATCAAACCGGTGCGTGCCATGTCGTCATCTTCCTCATCAACGCCACGTAAACGTAAGGTCAACATCTAATCCCAGTCAGCATGCAAAGTCAACATGTCCAGTCAGCGGAATATTCCCTGAAATATTACGTTCGAATTTAAAATTGCATATTATAGATCTAACTTGTAAAATTCATTAGAAATTCATACCACGTCCAAAAATTCCGTATAATATATCAAATTGAAGATAATTTCACGTAGAATCATCTTATCAGAATAGATCCAACTTTCACTGTACGTGGTTACTGCAGTAATTTAATTAGTTTTAATGGTCTTTTAGGTTAATAAATTCACAAGAAATTATCTGTAACTCCGAAAAATATGAATAATATATCAAATTGAAGCTACTGTAATGTACTTTAACAATATCTGGTTGGATCTAGACTTTGCAGATTATTTAACCCGTAGAAATTTAATTAGTTTTAATGGCTTTATAAATCATTAAATTCATAGTAAATTAATTGCTTATCACAAAAATATAAATGATATACCGATGGAAAGCTGGTTCCATGTAGATCATCAATATGCAATTAGTTCAGCATTTTACTGTAAGGTTTTGCCGTGAAGATTTAAATAGTTTAATGACCTATTTATAGTAATAAATTCATAAGAAAATAAATACTATTCAGAAAATTACAAATAATATGTCCCTGAAATCACAATTCCGTGGAGATTACAGATATAATTTTAGTTTGATTTTTAGACAACAGAAACTATATGAATCATTTGAAACCATTAAACACTATTTAAATCATACAAAAAGATCTATAACTCCGATTAGGGTGAATCCAAGTGCTAAGGTTTTGTATTGATAATATCTATACAGAGAAATTGCATGACAAATTATTGGGTACTGTTAAAACAGAAATTCATACAGAAATATTTAAACCCATTGAAATAGTGTTTTAAACATAGGAAAATATCTATAACTCCTTTTTAGGTGATTCAAATTGCCACTGTCTCTAAATTGCATTATCTATCCAGTAGCATCTAGTTCACAATTTAATACGACATAAACATATTTAGTTCAATTAAAGTGGTATACACCATATTAAATCGATACAACTTTAGTAATAAAATCTTTAGTGCAATAAATGACTTTCCACATGCATCATGTAATCTAACTATGTTCAGAATAATAAATGCAACCATTGTGACTCATTAAATCGTCATGCATGCATCTATTCATCATTGTTTTCTTGTAATGTTGCACTGTTGTATGTTTGCAATGTTTTGAATGGTGTTTGTTGTGTTTGCTTCAAACTTTAGATTGCGAGGAGTGCAACTACTGTGATTGCAACTACTATGATTGCAAGTATTGTGGTTATTACGAAAGAGGCCATTATAATTGTGAGCATTATCTAATCGACTACATCTACAACAAAGGCAAGTGGTGCTATCTTGGTCATAAATGTCCTATTGTTTTCCTATGCATTGTATATGTTTTTGTAGAATTGCATATGTAGGAATTGATGTGTATATGCTATGCTATATCCCATATTGTTCCCTAGTATTCCTTGTTTATGAGCCATCGTATTGGTAGATTGCTTAGCTATGCTATTTAGACGAGGAAGGGAATCACATCATGAAAAGTTATATGTTTTGAAAGGCTTATGTTTTGCTAAATGACAAACCAATATGTTTTAATGAACCACCTGGGTGGAATGGCATTGATTGGGTCATCGAGTGTATTTATGGTGGGGAATGTCGCCCAGGACACTGAGAAATGATTGGTTTGTTTGTTTGGAAGCTTTCGTGTGCAACCATGTGCCAATAATGAAATGGGCGGTTGGTTGAACTCAGTAGGTTGTGGTAACTCGAACCCGCGTATCCAGAGATGTACATAGTGTAGGTTGGACCGGTGCGCGTCGGGATTTGGGAGCTACTTCCCGAACGGTTCCTTCTTGGACTTCTCCCTATCATCACCCAATATGAGAGTGGTGGTACGAGCCGGGCTGGCCAAGTCACATGGGTAAAGTGTACTAACCCCTGCAGGGTGTATAAACTAATCGATTAGCCGTGTCCCCGGTTATGGAAAATTTGAGCGACCTGATACTGATGCTATGATATTTCTCACTCATCCCAATTTCTTAATTACTAAAACTTGATGGATGAACATGGGTTTAGGAGCATACGAAAGCTGAACTGTCTTGTATCTACATGGGTTTATGCTGGTATGTCCTTAGAAGATTGTTTTTGAAGAAAGAAAAGTATTTTGAAAGTAGGGAAAAGTTGTATTGCTTTATGCAAATAAGCCTGAACTCCACTTGGCCAAATAAGCATGTAGTTGATAGATCTGTTGTTAACCACTTTAGCCTACTTGCCATACATTCATTGTATTGACCATTCGTGGCTGCAACGTTTCATGTTGCAGGTTATATCGTATCTGAGTGATCGTTCATAGGTCGCGAGACTCCACTCAACAATTGTTCGCCTGTGGCACATTTGAAGGATGGAGATCTACCTTGTATTCGTTTTCTGCTGTGTACTTGAATAAATAATGTAAATTCTGGATCATATTCGTTGTATTTATGATGCACAGTTATATTTGGTATCATTTTGTACTGTGTGTGCCAGTGAACCGATCCAGGGATTAGCACTATACACATGAACTCAGCCTTATCAGGCGAGGGTGTTACATGGAGCCTCCAAAAAGACTACCGCCGCCCTGGAGGCGGAAAAGAGAAAAGCCACCGTGATTTTCGCCAAAGCGCCCCCCCCCTAGTGTAAGCTTCTCATTTTCCGACATTTTCTATCTGTCTGTTCTGTTCTGTTCTGTTCCTGTACTTATGCATTTTGCACGTTTTAGGAAGAAAGCCACGACCAGCCTCAAGAAGACCTCCAAAACTTTGGGGGCTTCTAGAAATATCAAGGATATGCTCCATCGTGACGCCTCCCCCGTCATCGCCCCTGCTACTCCTGCCGTCAAGCCTTCCTCTGCCCCGACAAGCTCTCAAGCCCAAGAGGCACCAGACCCTTCCGCTATGGAAGTGGATTCTGGCGCCTCTACCGAACTCGCTGTTGTCGGCGAGCAGGTGATGCAGGAGAGCACTGCTTTACAAATGGCTGAAGCTCCGGCTAAAGATGCCATCGGTAGCGGCAAGGCGGCAGTGGGAGCTTGTACCTCTGCCGAAGGCGGCGCCCCCGCTCCCCAGAAGCCCTTCGAGTTTCCGAAGATAGTTTACCCGGCGCTCATGCCGAGTAACACAACTCTGGTTCCTGGAGGAGTGTCGTCGTGTCCGACGTGCGGTATTGAGGAGCTTCTCCGACAAGCGGATATCTTGCGAGGAAATAGCATCTCCTTTGGCAAGCTGCTAGCCGAGAGCGCTACAAACCTCAAGATTATTGCACTTGTAAGTTTTACTTTACCTTTTGCATTTCATATGAGTATCCCACTGTAGCCCCTGAGGATGTAGACGGAAAACCATAGGTTTTGCATCTATATGCTCTAAGAGTGACTAAGTTAGAAAGAACTCTCACTGTAGCCCCCAAGCATTTAGATGGAACAAACTATTCCGACTAGATGCTTTAAGAGTAGCAAACGCAGTGTTTATAATTTTCAATACTGTAGCCCCCAAGCTTCTAGTTGTAACTGAATAAGTTCCGACTAGATGCTTAAAGTAAAGCTAAGCATTTTCCTAGTTAAAACTTTATACTGTAGCCCCCAAGCCTCTAATCGAGAACTGAAGTAGCTCCGACTAGATGCTTAAAGAAAAGCTAAGCATATTACTAAGTTAAAAACTCCCGCTGTAGCCCCGCCTAGGTGGAAAGTTTCCGACTAGGTGCTCCAAGCAGACTAAACAACGGTTTAACTTTTTCCTTTTTTCCACAGAATGAGAATGCTCGGAGGGGTATGGCCAATGACAAGTACCAGAAGATGCGCGCAGATCTTGAAGCCAAAAAGGGTAAAACTGCCATCTTGAAGGAACAGATCATCAAAAACAAGAGTTTGTTTTCTTTTTTGCGCATTCCGTCTTGGTTTTATGCCTTCATTCTCCGAGTACTCACTGTGTACTTTGTTTTCTCTGACTTTTCAGAACATGTTGCCAAGGCCAAGGACATTGTCGAGCAGTCCAAGCACATTCAGCAGCTGGACAGCAAGAACAAGATCCTTAAAAAGGAGAGGGAAGAAATGCTGAAAATGCATGAGGATTCCATGAAGGCCCTGCAGGAATCCGCCTCCGTGGAAATCAATCGCTTGAAGGAGGAGCTTGCGATCTTAAAAGATCAGAAGCAAGCTGCTGATGAGCAAAACCATCGCCACAGCGAGGCATATAAGCTCCTCCAGCAAGAGAAAGAATCCCTCGCGGATACCCTCTGGCAGGCCAATGCCAGCATCTTCAGTAAGATTTCTCTGCCTTGTATTTCTACAGTCTGGATACTTGGAATTATTGAACTCATGTGATCCTTGTCGGAATTTGCAGCTCCTATGGGTTTAACCAGATCGCCTCCTCTGACCAAGGAATTCATGGTTCTCGTCGGCAACTTTATCAACACCGCCATCACCCAAGCCAAAGAGATCGCCAAGGCCCTCCAGATACACATCAAGGCCTTAGACTCCGTGGCGAAGTACTCGGAGATTTTGCGCCGAGCCCCCGAGCGTATCACAAGCTGGAAAACTTCATGTGCACGGGCTGGCGCAAGGATGGCGCTCTCAATGGTGAAGGCACACTATGAAGGTGCCGACATCGACACGGTGACCTATGGCATCCCCGATGTTGATGATGACGGCAAAGAGATTGATCACGAAGCCATCTTGTCATCACTCGCGGGTTATGACACCAGAGTTTCTGAGTTGGTGGACATCGATGTCTTCGTGCCCATGAACACCATCGACAGCGTCAACCAAGATTCCTCCGAGTCTCATCATAGCGCCGACGTTGAGGGTGATTCTCCGGCTGGGGACGATGTTGCTTCCAAGTCTCCTGCGCCCAAAGAGTGAAAAACACTATGTAATATTTGTTTCGCCTTTGGTGTATGCGCGGAAAAAACTTGATGATGTAACTTAAGGCGGAAAAATGGTTGTTATTTCCTGCTACTTAAGAACTTAGTTCCCAGCATGTATATATTTTTTAAGCAAGTGTTGGCTTATCCATTACTTTGGTTCTTATGCTTGACTTTTCATGAGTCGGAAGACTCGTTGTCGAAACCATGCGCTTAGGTGATGATGCCCAATGGCACCGTCAATAACCCGAGCACAAAAATCGCCGACAATAAGTGCCAAAAGTCACTACTCCAGAATCCACATAAAAACAACAAAGAACGTGTAGACCAGAAAACTTAAGCTAACGCCCGTAGGCGGAATTTTCACAAGTGCAAACGCAAAGCTTGTGCATAAAGGTTTTACATGATCCAAAAATGAACACTAAAGGAGGTAAAATACTCAGAAATATGAGTGAACCAAAGAGATTTATTTCATTGATCATATAAGAGATACACAATTAGATAAAAAATGCTAAGTGTAAAAAGGACGTAGTTGTGCTATGTTCCATGGCCGATCAAGCTCCGGGTAGTCATCATCCGGTTCACGTCGCTTACGCTTATGATCTTCATTGGGTCTATCCTTTAGTTCACGATTGTCAACAAGGTAGTAAGACCCATTGAGCAGCGCCTTGCTTATGATGAACGGTCCTTCCCATGGTGGGGATAATTTGTGTGACTTTTTCTGCTTAAGTCAGAGCCCCAAATCCCCCTCTTTAAACGAGCGATGCCGAACGCAGCGACTATGGTAGCTGCGTATCTTTTGCTAGTAGATGGTGGATATTTGGCATGCCAAAACGCGCTCCTCCTCGAGAAGGTCCACATCCAGGCGTTTGGATTCTTCAGCGTCATCTTCGTCGTAGGCGGCAACTCTTGGTGCATCGTGAAGGATGTCGGAAGGCAGGATGGCTTCTGCTCCATATACCATGAAATAAGGGGTGTAGCCGGTGGATCTGTTGGGTGTAGTTCGTAAACTCCGCCCAGGCTCCAGCTGCTCTATGTAGCGGTGCCTCGAGACGTGGCTTGATTCCCTGCAGAATTAATCCATTGGCCCGCTCAACCTGACCATTGGATTGTGGGTGTGCCACAGATGCAAGGTCAAGTCGGATGCCTTTCTCCCAGCAATATGCCTCCACTTCTCCGAGTGATAAATTGCTGCCGTTGTCGGTGATAATGCTATGTGGGAGACCAAATCTCACCACTAGATCTCGGACGAACCTGAGGGCAGTTGCCACATCAAGCTTTCTAATGGGTTTAGCTTCTATCCATTTAGTGAATTTGTCAACTGCTACAAGCAGATGCGTAAACCCACAGGGTGCCGTCTGCAACGGTCCCACCATGTCTAGCCCCCCAGACTGCAAACGGCCAAGTTATTGGTATTGTTCGCAGTTCTTCAGCAGGAACATGTGGTTGTCGGGCATAATACTGGCATCCCATGCATGTCTCAACCAGCTTGTCGGCGTCCGACTTCACGGTCAGCCAGTAGAATCCTTGCCAGAAGGCTTTCGCGACCAATGATCGAGGAGCGGCGTGGTGCCCGCAATCTCCGAGATGGATTTCGCGTAGGATTTCCATACCTTCTAGCTGGGAAACACACTTTAGGTATACACCAGTAGTGCTCCTTTTGTAGAGTTGCCCATTGATTATGGTATAACCCTTTGGTCGTCGTACTATTTGCCGTCTTTCGACTTCGTCGTCGAGCAAAATTCCATGTTCGAGATATTCCATGAACAATTTTGTCCAAGCCGGAGGGACTTTAGTCACCATATGGATGAAAGAGTCAGCTCTATCTGGGTTGTTGATGTCGGCTCCCTTCACGGATGGTGTGCGCAGGTGCTCTAGGAAAACTCCTGGCGGAAAGCGCCTTGTGCCCTGATCCTAGCTTAGATAGCAGATCAGCCGCCTCGTTTTGCTCCCTAGGCACATACTTGACTTCGTAGCCCAAGAAGCTCTTGGCTATCTCGTCCACTTCGTCTCGATATGCCGCCATCATAGGGTTCCACGCATTCCAGGTGCCAGCCACCTGCCGGGCAACCAAGTCGGAATCTCCACAGCAAACTATGCGCTTGATGCCAATATCCTTGGCTACACGTAGTCCGTGAATGAGTGCTTCATACTCCGCCATGTTGTTTGTAGCCTTGAAGTGGATCTGTAGAACGTAGTGTAGCTTGTCTCCTGTTGGTGACTGTAGCAATACACCAGCCCCCGAGTCATTGAGCAGCTTTGATCCGTCAAAGTGCATCACCCAGTACTCTGGTTCTGGCAACGGAGTAGCATCTGGCATCTCCATCCAATGTGCAACAAAATCTGCCAAAGTTTGTGACTTGATAGCGTCGCATCTCTTGTAGGTGATCTCGAAGGCGGCAAGTTCGATGCCCACTTCGCGACCCTTCCTGTGGCGTCGTTGTTGTTGATGATGTCGGACAATGGGGTCTTGCTCACCACTGTGATTGGGTTCTCCTGAAAGTAATGCCTCAGCTTCCGAGAAGCAAGGAATACTCCATAAGCTATCTTTTGGTAGTGCGGGTAACATTGCTTGGACTCCGTCAAGACCTCACTCACATAGTAAACTGGTCGTTGAACTACGTGCTCATAGCCTGGTTCCTTCCGCTCTACCACGACGACGATGCTGATAACCCGGTTGGTTGCCGCCATGTAAATTAATAGGGGCTCTCCAGGCTCGGGTGCTGCAAGGATGGGCACTGAGGAAAGAATCTCCTTGAGCTGCTTCAATGCTGCATCTGCTTCGTCCGTCCACGTGAATTTATCCGCCTTCTTCAGCAACTTGTACAACGACAGAGCCTTCTCTCCAAGTCGGCCGACGGAACGACTAACTGCTGCAACACAACTTGTTAGTCGTTGAATGCCCTTTAGGCATGTCGGACGGTTTATGTTCAAGATGGCTTTGATTTTCTCCGGGTTGACCTCGATTCCACGCTGGGAAACGATGAAGCCCAATAATTTGCCGGCTGGAACCCCGAAGACGCACTTCTTAGGGTTAAGCATCATGTTGTATTTCCGGAGATTATCAAAGGTTTATTTTAAGTCGGAGATTAAGTCATTTGACTTTTTGGACATCACCGCAATGTCGTCCACGTAGGCGTGAACGTTCCGACCAATTTGGTCATGAAGGCAATGTTGCATTGTCCGCTGGTAGGTAGCACCTGCGTTTTTCAGCCCAAAGGGCATCGTGACATAGCAAAACATGTCGTATGGGGTAGTGAACGAAGTGGCCAATTGGTCCGACTTCCTCATATTGATCTGGTGGTATCCTGAGTATGCATCGAGAAAACACAAAAGTTCTGAGCCAGCCGTCGAGTCAATGACTTGGTCAATGCGAGGCAAAGCAAACAGATCTTTGGGACATGCTTTGTTCAAGCCGGTGTAATCAACGCACATTCTTAATTCATTGGTTCCCTTTTTGGGGACAAGTACAGGATTGGCCACCCATTGGGTGTGAAGGACTTCTCAGATAGATCTAGCCTTAAGTAACCTAGCTATCTCTTTGCCAATGGCGCGTCTCTTCTCATCTCCAAAGCGTCGTAGAGTTTGCTTCACTGGTTTGCATTTTGGATCAATGTTTAAGTTGTGCTCGGCAAGTTCCCTAGGTACACCTTTCATGTCGGCAGGTTGCCAGGCAAAGATGTCCCTGTTCTCACGGAGGAACTCGACGAGCGCGCTTTCCTATTTGGGATCCAGGTTCGTCCCAATGACCTTGGAGGCATCGCCTACCACAAGTTCCACTGGCTTGGTCTCGATGGCGGCCTTGAACGCAGGAGCAGAGTCGGATATCTGCTTCTTCGACGCGGGCATCTCTGACTCATCGACCTTGCTCTGGATCTCTTTGAATTCTTCGCTGTAGAGGACAGCTTCTGCAACGACTGCCTCGTTGATCTCGCAGTCCCTTGCCTTGGTAAAGCTTCCGGATACGGTGATGATGTCGTTTGGTCCGGATATCTTGAGCTTGTTGTAGACGAAGCATGGCTTGGCCATGAACGTGTGGAATATGTCGCGGACGAATATGACGTGGTACACGCTCTTGAAGGGGACCACCTCGAAGGTCATGCGCTCTTAACGGTAATTATTAACATCGCCAAAGGCAACCTGAAGTGTAATGCACCCAAGGGACCGAGCCTCCCAACTAGGAAATACACCGTGGAAGATGGTGTTGGTCCGCCTTAGGTTGGCCTCCATCAAGTTCATCTTTTGCAGTGTATCCAGGTACATGATGTTGATGCTGCTTCCACTATCCACCATACACTTGGTGAACTCGACGCCGTCAATCAAGGGGTTGATGACCATGGCGTACTGGTTCTCCGTGGGTATAAGGTCTGGGTGGTCCGTCCTGTCCCAAGTTATTGGAACCTCCGACCAGCATAGGTACTGGGGGACTGGGGGGAGAGTAGCCATCAGGATCCTCAGAGAGGTCTTCTGTTGTCGGACGGTGGGGGTGCCAAGTGTGGTAGACTGGGGCCTTCTTTGCGAAGGGGTTCTTGCCCTTGTCGTCGCTCTTGGTGGCGTGTTTGGGGTCAATGTCCTCGTACATGTCACTTGAATCCTTGGACTCCTCCTCCTTCTTTTTACCCTTGCCCTTGCCTCGCGGTCTGTTCTTTCGACTTCGCTTGTAGCCGGACTCCGGGTCTTCCTTGAGGTCGTTGACGAACTTGCAGTGTCGATTGGTATGGGTGGCCTTGCCGTTGACATCGAGGTGTACGAGGCATGGCATATCGCGGTACTCCTCGTATGTTGCGGACAGTATTGCAGGTCCAAAGCAACGTGGTCCCAGGTATGGTCCTTCCCGGGCCTTGTGGATCTTATCGATCCGCGAACGCGCATCGTATGGATCCGGGTTCTTTTTCTTCTTGTCAACAGGGGATGGTTTGCGTGAACGACACGGGCCTCCTCCGCCATGGTGACTGCTTGGTGGTGACGGAGGCGTAGGTGGCGGTGGGTTAGCCTTCTTGCTGTTACCCTCCTGCGACGCCTCACGCCTGTCACGGTTGCTTGTCGGACGTGGAGGGTCATGGCGCGACCTGCTCTTATGTCCTTGGTTGCGCTCTCCATCATGACGGGTCTGCTCCGCGTTGTCGCGGATGACGATGCCACACTGCTTTGGTGGGGGCATATCCGTATGATGGTGAGCTTTGTAATCTTCGCGATGTCGGGGAGATCGGGGCGGTGGCAATGGGTGACGAGGTCGGGCCTTTTCTCCGTGGTCAGAGGATATGGGGATGTCATCCTTCCTGTTACGTGCATTCCTCCGTCTTCGTTCTGATGAACCCGTCTGGGACCCGACATCAAGAGGATATCTGTCCCTTGGCGGTTTGTACTGGCTAGACTGACAGAGCGCTGGGTTAGACTCAAGCCTCTGAGAGGTGGCCTTTTCTTGCTGCTTCACCGCCTTGGCCACTAGGTCATAGACCTGTTCCACTGCCTCAGGCGATCTATCCTGCTCCAGAAGGGTCTTGGCGACGGCGAGGTTAAGGAGTGGGGTGGGCATCACCTGCTTGCGTTCACTGTCAATGTATGGCTTGGCCTGTGCTGGCTTAGAGGGAGCCCATCCTAGGTTGCGCCGTACGCCAGGATCGTTGATGACGCGAGTCGGAGCTTTCTTAGCCTTCTGCTGCTGTAGCAGAGTCTTGTAATCGGCCTCCATTGCTCTAGCTTTTTCTATGGACTTATGCGCGTTGACTAGATCTCGATCTAGTTTAGCGCCTTGCTCCGCGATGGCTTGCGCCTCCTCCAGTAGCTGCTGGCGCTTCTCATCAAGATGGGTCACGTTCCGGATATGAGCAACGGTCAGTGGATCGACAAGGATATTGCCGTACATTACTCTATCAGTTGGAGTGACTTGGGCTGCTGCAGACGTAGATGCTGGAGGCGGCAAGTTTGCGGTGTTGTTGTTGCTCGGGCCGGTGCCGAGTTCCTGCGGCTGCTGCACTGGGTTAGGCGGAGGAGGCATGACTTTTGCGCGATCATCGTCAGCAACAATAACTGGTCCCTTCCCCTTTTCCAGCGCCGTAGGCGGAGCTTGTCCGGGTTGATCTTCATCCATCGCCGTTCCAATGGTGACGAACACCCCTCAGGACGTGATGACGTTGTTGGCTTGCTCGTCGTGCGAGTACTCCTCCTCCATCTCCTGCACAGTGGAGTCTAGCTCTTCTGGACTGAAGTTTATCTCCTCTGAATCTGCACTGAAGTCAGCATAAAGCGCGTCAATGACAGAGTCGGAGGGTGCCAGGACTTCCTCGATGAAGGGCGGTGGAGGTGCAACGGGCTCGACAGTGACTGGAGGTGGTGGTGCTGCTGCGATGATGGCGGCGGGAGGCGGTGGTGGCGGCTGCTGAACCGGAGGTTCTCCGTCTCTGAGCGCAAGCTCCATCTAGGCTGCCGCGTCAGCTGCCGCGTAGCTGTTGACAGTGCTCACCATCTCTTCGAGGGTAAGGCGTCCTGTTGCCTGCTGCCGTCTTAAAGAATGTCGGAGAAGCATGCCGTGGTCCAGTCCTTCCATGAAATGATACAGAGCGTTATCATCGGGGTAGTTGGCTAGGTCGGCTCGTATACGGAGCCACCTGGCCAGGTAGTCGCGGGGGTTTTCGCCCTCTCTCTGAATGCAGCGCGCCAGATCGAAGATGGTAACCACGCCGACGAACTTGGATCTCTGTTGTCCAGACGCACGGACGACGCCGGCGGATTTGCAGTGAAATTCCACCTTTATATCCTTCATAGGGGCGGTTTGGGTGGGCCTTGAATTTTTCCGATCTTTGTCGGCAAACTCCGAAGAGAGATCCGACATTGATCCTTCCGCGAACGTATCCTGCCCGTAGGCGGTCCGCGCGGGTCTTGATTCTTTCCGATCTTTGCCGGCAAACTCCGAAGAGAGATCCGACATTGATCCTCCCACGAACATATCCTGCCCGTAGGCGGTCCGTGCGGGTATTGATGCTCCTCCGACTCCCAGGGAACTAGTGCCCGAGTCGGTTTCGCCGATGAAGAGGTGGATGTCTCCGATAGGAACGACCGAACACCGCGTAGGGTTTGTCTTTGCCGGGATCCAGAACTCGTCGGGGGGGGGGGACGATCGGAACGTTGCCGGAGAAGAGAACGCGACTGATGGCAACGGTTTCGCCGATTCCCACGAAGATCTTGGTCCTCTCCCGCTGAAGAGCCTGAAGCGCCTCTTGCCCCACGGTGGGCGCCAACTGTCGTGGTATTGCCGACGAGTACGCCATGGAGGGGTCCTCACAGTGCGTGTTTAGAGACGTGGGGTAAGGCGGACGGTTGACGGGTATGAGGTAACACAGCTTACCCAGGTTCAGATCCCACAACGGTGGCGGAATCCTACTCCTGCTATAAATCACTATAAGGGAAATACGCCGAGTTACAGAATAGGTTCGCTGTGCGAGGTTGTTTGTGATTGTCTATGAACGTGCCCTAAAGGCTCCCATAGGCCCGACTTATATAGTTGCCAGGTCCTAGGGTTACAGGGAAAAGTCCTAGCCGGACAGGTCACAGAGTTCTACACTGTCTATTACTAGTCTTGTGTATCTTGCACTCCAAGGCTCCGGGTACGCTGGTGACTCCACCGTAGACTTCCTTTATCGGCATGGGCCTCCCTTCTGTATCCACCCAACTGGGCCGCCTAGCAGGCCATAGGCCACGCTACCGAGTATGGGCCACCCGGGTTAGTCGGATAAGAGACATGCTATTAGGATACCCATATAGCATATCCCCAACAATCAGCACCTTTCCTATCCACAATATGCAAATCAAACTCTTGCAAAAGCAACACCCACCTAATAAGCCTAGGCTTAGCGTCCTTCTTTGTCATAAGGTACTTAATAGCAGCATGATCAGTATGAATAGTAACCTTAGAATCAACAATATAAGGCCTAAACTTATCACAAGCAAAGGTTATAGCGAAGAACTCTTTTTCAGCAGTAGCATAATTCTTTTGAGCAGCATCCAGAGTCTTACTAGCATAATGAATAACATTCAACTTCTTGTCAACACGTTGTCCAAGGACAGCACCCACAAAAAAATCACTAGCATCACACCTAATTTCAAAAGATAAACTCCAATCAGGTGGTTGGACAATAGGAGCAGTTGTCAAAGCCTTCTTCAAGGTTTCAAAAGCTTCCTTACAATCATCATAAAAAACAAAAGGTACATATTTTTGAAGAAGATCAGTAAGGGGCTTTGAAATTTTTGAGAAATCTTTAATAAACCTCCTATAGAAACCAACATGACCAAGGATACTACGAATACCTTTGATATCTCTAGGACAAGGCATCTTCTCAATTGCTTCAATTTTGGCTCGGTCAACTTCAATGCCTCTTTCAGAGATCTTGTGTACAAGAACAATCCCTTCATTAACCATGAAATGGCATTTCTCCCAATTAAGAACAAGGTTGGTTTCTTCACATCTCTGCAAAACTTTATCAAGGTTGTGCAAACAGTTATCAAAAGAAGTTCCATAGATGGAAAAATCGTCCATGAAAACCTCCAAAATTTGTTCACAAAAACCATGAAAGATAGCAGACATACATCTCTGAAAGGTAGCAGGAGCATTACATAAACCAAAAGGCATACGCCTATAAGCATAAGTACTATAAGCACAAGTGATAGTAGTTTTCTCTTGGTCCTGGGATTTCACAGCAATTTGAGAAAACCTAGAATAACAATGAAGAAAACAAAAGTGAGTCTTCTTAGACAACCTCTCAAGCATATGATCAATAAAGGGAAAAGGATAATGATCCTTCTTAGTAACTTTATTGATTTTTCTAAAATCAATGCACATTCTATACCCAACCACTACTCTTTGGGGGTATAAGCTCGTTATCTTCATTAGGCACAACAGTTATTCCCCCTTTCTTGGGAACACAATGAACAGGACTAACCCATTGACTATCAGCAATAGGATAAATAATACCAGCATCAATGAGTTTTAATACCTCATTTCTTACCACATCCTTCATCTTAGGATTTAGACGGCGTTGGTGCTCAACAACTGGTTTTGCATCAGGCTCTATATTAATAGCATGCTGACATATAGTAGGAGAAATCCCCTTTAAATCATCAAGAGTATATCCCATAGCTCCTCGGTGTTTCTTCGGTATTTCTAGTAACCTTTCTTCTTCCTTTACTGAAAGTTTAGAACTAATAATAATAGTATACACTTTCTTGGCATCAAGATAAGCTTATTTAAGATCATTAGGTTAAGGTTTTAATTCGAAAACAGGATCCCCTTTGTTACCCAAATCTTCCACAAGTAGATTATGCTTGAGTTGTTCCGTCTGACGAAGGAAAACCTCGTCAATCTCATTTCTTTCCTTCATGAAGACATCACTTTCATGATCTTCCATAAACTGCTGCAAGGCATTATTAGGAGCAAGAGAAATAGCAGAAAGTTGTTCAACCCTGAAATCCTCATCAGGCGGTTCATTTTCATAAGGAGTTTTGACAAATTTGGAAAAATCAAACTCATAAGATTCTCCAGCAAACTTAGTCAAAACTTTTTCCTTACTACAATCTATGATAGCCCCACAAGTATTTAGAAAGGGTCTATCAAAAATAATAGGATAGGTTTTACTAGCTTCCTTACCAAGCACTAGAAAATCAGCAGGATATTTAATATTACCACAAAGGACCTCCACATCTCTTACAATGCCAATGGGGCAAACTTGCTCTCTATTGGCAAGATGAATAACCGCAGCAATGTCCTCAAGCTCACAAGGACCAATCTCATGCATAATTTCCACAATTTCCCTGTAAAGCTCATAAGGAATAGCACTAGAACTAGCACCAATATCACATAAACCACAATAGCTATGACCACCAATTTTAACAGAAAGCACAGGGACACTAGCTTTTCTAACTTTCTTAGGATGAGAAACAATATTAGTAGCGTCTTCACAGAAGACCTATATATTTCTAGTGACAAGGTCTTTCACAATAGCTACCACAGGCTCAATATCAATAAGCTCATCAGACCCTACAGTTTTCTCTGCGCTTTTACTAACCACATTAGCCATAATGGAATGCTCCCTTACCTTGGAAGGAAAAGGAGTTTTCTCAACATAAGGTTCAGGCAAAATAGGATCAACAATACAAACCTCTACATCGGCAGGAACATGGGTAACAATGTCTTTATAAGGAGAATGGTACTTGTCCCACTCTCTCTTGGGAATTTCAATATAAGAGGCAAAGGCCTTAAAACATTTTGCAAGAACTTGAGGATCAAGACCAAACTCATTGCTAATATCACGGAAGTTATCAATTTCCATAAAAGATTTAATGCATTCATAATCATAGTTTATACCTGACTTTCTTTCTTTATCATTCTCCCAAGCTTTAGTATTATCTTGAATACGGTCTAAGAGATCCCATTTAGCTTCTTCCTTCATACGTGTGAATGATCCAGCACAAGAAGCATCTAGTAAATCTTTATCATGAAGAGAAAGCCTAGCATAAAAGTTATTGAGAATAATATTGTTAGGGAGTTCATGAATAGGACATTTAAGCATTAGTAGCTTCAATATCCCCCAAGCTTGAGCTGTAATTTCTCCATCAAGAGGCCAAAAGTTATATATAAGATTTCTATCTTTATGAATTTCACTGGGAGGATAAAATTTAGAGTAAAAGAGAGATGCCATCTCCTCCCATTCCATGGATTGTCCATTCTTCAGCAGACTATACCATTCTTCAGCTCTCCCTCTCAAGGATATGGAGAGTAACTTATTCTTCACCTGTTCAGTTATGATACCTGCACACTTAATCAACCCGCATAATTCATGGATAAAAAGCAAGTGATCACCGGGATGGACAGTTCCATCCCCAAAATAATAATTATCCATAACACGGTCAACAATAGTTGTAGGTGTCTTAAAAGGATCTTTCTCAACAGGTGGTGGTTCATCTACTACCCTAGCAGTGGTAGTAGTTTTCCCAAACAGAAAACCAAGTGGGTTATCCATATTGGAAACAAAGTAACAATTTGTAACAAAAGCAATACTCACAGTAAAAGTTTCCTTTACCAGTTCCACTCTTCAATAGCGCTTCACTCCCCGGCAACGACGCCAGAAAATAGTCTCGATGACCCACAAGTATAGGGGGTGTATCGTACTACTTTTGATAAATAGGATTGTCGATCCCAACGAGGAGCATAAGGTGCTGAACAGTGGTATGGAGCAGAAAATCCCTGTGAATACTTAACAAACGGGTTTTTAGTGGTTTTCTGACAAGGCAACAAAACAAAGAGCATGTAACAAAGATAACGAACAAACGGAGCAAGTGGCCCAATCCTTTCTTAGCAAAGGACAAGCCGGTGGAAATACTTATAAGGACCAAACGTTCTCGACGACACATGGGAATTCTGTTAAGTGCTTTCGCTTCAAATAGCTGAGTACTCTTCTTTGGTGTTCGTAAGTGTTGTGTGGGTGAACCTGTGCTAACATACCGCCCTTTCTAGGACTAATACATACTTGTGATTAAACCCCCTACAAGCATCCGTAACTATAGGAAAGTAATTAAGATATAAATCTAACCACAGCCTTAAACTCTGAGATCCTACACTCCCTTGTGCAAAGGTGTCCTAACGGGGGTTTAGGTTTCTGCCACTTCGGTAACCCCGCAATTAGTAGCCAAATACACAATGCACTCACCTAGGCCCATAAATGGTGAAGTGTCATGTACTCGACGTTCACATGACACCACTAGAAGAATAGCACAACTTAAATACTAAACCATTGAATAATAACTCATCACAGATTCACTACTAACATCATGACTTCTCCCATGTCCTCAAGAACACAATGAACTACTCACAAGACATCATATGGATCAAGATCAATGATGATATGGTAATGGATAACAATCTGAACATAAACAATAATCCAATGGTTCCACTCACAAGCATCAACTATAATAGTAATTAACACCGGGAAAGTTTCCCCTAAGAACTAAAGCAATATCCAACACAGTTGTTACAGTGAGGCAGAATGGTGATGACGGTGCTGGTGGATATGATGGTGTGGATGATGATGATGATAATCCCGATGAAGCATAGCTTGATGATGGTGTTGATGGCGACAGTCTCCCCTCTCCGGGAAGGAATTCCCCCAGCAGAAATCTGTCTACCGGAGAGATCTTTCTCTCTCAGTGTTTTCCGCCCCCCAGAGGCGGCGGAAATCTATCTGTGGTCGCTCCCTGAGGCTTAGGGTTCCGAATGGAAGATATAGGCGAAGGGGGGAGTAGGAGGCCGAGCAGGTGGGCCACACCTGCCCTAGGGGCGGCCTTAGGTGGGCGCCTAGGGGGTGTGGGCCCCCTGTGCCCCCCCCCTTCGCTTCTCCTTATGGCCTCCTTCGTCCTCTGATAAAATAATATGTTTCCATATTTTTCTGGTCTTCGCGAAATTGCACCGAAACGTCTTCTTTTCCATCAGAATCCAGACTCCGGCAGTCCATCCTCCAAGAATCATCCAACATGCATAAACAGATGAAAAGCCATAAGTAATACCTCATAATAAGACAAATATCAATGAATAGAGGTAAATTATGATATAGAATGATGATGCAAATTGGGTGTATCAGCTGCTTCTCCCACAGATCAGCCTGAACAACCACACAAAGCTAAACGGCTTGCCGACGCATACAGTTCACGCGTCTCCAATTGGTATTAGCAACCACAACGCTGCGGCATTAACGAAGAGCACGTATGAGACCACCCGCCGCGTCCTCCTCTGCTTGTGTCGCGCTTCCCATAACACGACTCCTGATGGTCAACATGCCGGAGCAGCCAGGATGGCACCTGCGCGAAACACGTCTCTCCACTATTGACACGTAGTCGTCGTCCTGCCAACGTGTCCAGTACCTCACGGCGGTGCCGTCGACAGCAACCAAAACTTCACCGAGCAACATCCGGATCTGAACCAGCGCCATGAGCTGCTGAGCTGCATAGACACATAGAATCAGCAGAGAAAAAGACTCCAGCGTGACAAGAAAACAAAAATTCCCATCGAAAGACAAATCGTAAAAAACAAGTGCTTACCATCCTCAAGACCCTCCATTGCATCAACTGGAATCACCAGCACACGAGAAACTCCACCGGCGAAACATACACACCCGGACCCACGACGACGTGGCGCTCCGTGCCCACAACCGCCATGTCTGCGGTGGCTCCCACAGCAGCAAAGCCACCCACGCCGCTCCTCCCAACACCATTCTTAACGACCAACATAACATCACCACCCTCGGCACAAACTCCAGAGAATTCAGGAGAACCTCGCACAGGCCCATCAGAACCCACACCCCATGCAGAGGCCCATTCACACCGCCCAAACCGCTCCTCCTAGCGCCATTATCAAATGGACCCATTTTTCCTACACACACAACAACACCCGAGCAAACTAGAAAGAAGAAAACAAACACAAAATAATAAGGTAGATGAAGCAACCAAGAACGTATATCTATATAGTAATAGCAGGACTCTGCTTTCAACCCAAACAACAAGCCAAAAATGCATGCACAACCACAGACGACACGTACCATCCACGTGCAGGAATAAATTGACAGCAAGAAGCCCATCACCCTTCTCATGCCACTCAGCCAAAATCAATTAATAGTTCCCTCGATGCATGATCCGGGCCGCCTAACCCAATGACCGCACCGCATGAAAACACACTGTACGTCATATCAACCAAAAAACCACACACTTCCACGACGCACGACATAATACATGCAACAACAAGGTGAAGACGACGCGGCGGAGCGCGCCTACCCGTCTAGTATACATATACACTCAACAAAAAGCAGAACGTCCAATTTGGTACCTCAGTTTGTCCGGAACGAGAGAATTGATTACAAAGTTGCAAAACACGAACTACCAGTGACGAAGTTGCCCCACACGAATGTTTTGGTCACTTCGTGACGGTGGACGTTAGCTTGCTGACATGGCGGACTGCTTTTCTACTAATTAGCCCTTGAAAAGACAAGAAACATAATTTTTAAGGGTTAATTTGCAAAAAGATATGGATGCATTTTATTAAAGAAATAAGAAAAAGACAAGAAGAGATGATTCATAAAACAAGTTGCTCGGTACATCAGCAAGCTAGCATTCAATGTGATGGAGTGACCAAAACAGGCAACTTCATGTCCCATAGTTCGTGTTTTGTAACTTCGTGACCAATGCTCTTATTTTAGACAAGTTGATGTACCAAATTAGCGTTTTTCTTCAAAAAAAACTAGGGTCTATACGGTTAAACCTCAGGCGGACACATGCTGGTCGCAACAAAACAACGATGGTGACGATGGTGTGAGATGGAGATAATAGCACTTCGAGCATCTCCAACAAGGGTCGCAACTAGCGCCCGTGATAAAAGTCGTGGTTTGAGCGCGAGGGAGCCCTCCCATGGGTAGCTCCAGCAGAGGTGTTAAGATCGCGTGCGCTTTCGACGCGGCGGCGTGGCGCCTTGGCCGCCCCCGCGCAAATGAATTTCCACAACGTGTGGACGCACGAGCAAGCAGAGCTGTCCACGCCGCTGTTGCGCCTTGTCACCAATGAGGAGAAGCGGTGCCACAAAGCGCGGCTCCGGTGCCTCCATGGCGTCGAGGAGGATGAGCGTGTGAGGGCCGAGTGGGTCGTCCACTTTTCGGAGGACGTCGACATCGAGGTCATCTTCTACTCGTAGAGGACTGAGGAGCCCAAGGCATATCGCCGGGCGAGAAGGGCCTACAAGGCACGCCGCCGCGTGTTATTCAAGACACAACTTGCCAGCCCGCAGATGGTTGACGACGACCGCTGGCTAGACCAGCTCTCGTCGACACTGATGGAGTCCTCGACGGAGGAGGAGGAGGATTCTGATTCTAGTTTAATGGTGAACAACTTAGTCTAGCCTACCTTTATTACTGCTACCGACAAGCTGTTGGAGATATGCCCTAGAGGCAATAATAAATGCAGTTATTATTATATCTTTGTGTTTATGGTAAATGTTTACATTCATGCTATAATAGTATTAACAAGGAAACATTGATACTTGTGTGATTTGTAAACTTAATTTGAAGTCCCTAGTATAGCCTCTATACTTCACTAGCTTGTTGGTTGATTAATGATTGTGGTTTCCCTATCATGAACATTGAGATGTTATCAACAACAAGATCATATCGTTAGGAGAATGATATGGTGGACATACTCCTATAGATAAGCGTAGCATAAAGATCAAGTCATTTCATTAGTTCAATTGCTATATGCTTTCTGATACATAGTAACCTAATTCCTTCGACCATGAGATCATGCATATCACCTTTACCGGATGGATGCTTTGATGACATCAAACACCACACCGTAACTGGGTGGTTATAAAGGTGGCATTGAGTGTTCGGAAAGTATTGGTTGAGACACATGGATCAAGAGTGGGATTTGTCCATCCACATGACGGATAGATATACTCTGGGCCCTCTCGGTGGAATGTCATCCAATTAGCTTGCAAGCATGTGACTTGGTCACAAGGGATCACATATCACGGGAACGAGAAAAGAGTACTTGTCAGTAACGAGGTTGAACTAGGTATGCAGAGATACCGACGATCATAACCTCGGATAAGTAACATATCGTGAGACAAAGGGAAATTGGTATCGTATGTAAGTGGTTCATTCGATCGCAAAGTAATCGTAGAAATATGTGGGAGCCATATGAATTTCCAGATTCCTCTATTGGTTATTGTTCGGAGAAGTGTCTCGATCATGTCCGCATAATTCACGAACCGTAGGGAGACACACTTAAGGATTCGACGTTGTTTGAGTAGTTATGGTATTATGAGAAAGAGACCGAATGTTGTTCGGAGTCTCGGATGGGATCCGGGATATCACGAGGTGATCCGGAATGGTCCGGAGAATAAGATTCATATAAGGAAAGTCCCGTTTCGGAGTTCGGGAATGATTCCGGTGTTTTCATCGGGAATGTTCTAGAAGGTTCCGGAATGTCCGGCACTCCGGGGGGGGAGGGGTACATGAATGTGTCATTACATATTGGAATGATTGCATCATGTACTTAGTGTTATCGCTGTTCCAAATAAGGGATTAAATCAAATCCTAGTTTGAAAAGTCAAACGGCAAGTTTGAAAAGTCAAACGGCCAAAATTGGAAGGTGGGAAAGAGGAGGAGCTCCAAACCGAGTTGGGGAGGGAGACCTCCTCCAACCGGCGGCCACCAAGCCGAGTTGGGGAGGGTCTCCTCCCCATGGCGCGCCAGCCCCCTCCCACCTATATAAGGAGGGGCAGGGCTCCCCTCCTATAGACACAACTTTCACCTCTAGATCTCCGGTTTAGAGCCGTTTTGGATTAGAGCTTCTAATTGCTTTAGCCAACGGTTTAGAGCCTTCTAATTGGTTTAGAGCCTTCTAATTGGTGTGTCTAATTACTAGACCACTAATAGCCTCTCTCATAAGCTCCACCATACTCGCACCGGCTTAAGGCGAAGCCCTGCGGGATTTCCCCTCTACTTCCGGTACCAAGCCGTTGTGCTGCCGGAATCGCGAGGAGAGTGCTACAACCTCCGCTGCCTGCTGGAACAAGGGAGAGGAAGGTCTTCGTCGAGTACCGAACGTGTGACTGACTGCGGGAGCGCTGCCGGAACGTGGCGCCGGAAGGATCGTCTACACGATCTTGAGATCGGAAAGAGTACGACTACATCACCCACGAGAATCCGCTCTCGTTAAACGCTTTGGAATCTTCGAGGGTAAGTTATACCATTGACTCGTTGCTACAATCTAGTAGATAGATCTTGGCTTGTTTGTTTGTATGCGATAGAAAATTTTTGTTTTCCATGCTACGAACCCCTACAGTGGTATCAGAGCCGTGTCTATATGTAGATCTGTTGCACGAGTAGAACACAATGGTCTTTGTGGGCGTTGATGCTTTTATTGTCGATTGCTTCTTGTGTACTTTGCATCTTGCGGTATGTTGGGATGAAGCGGCCCGGGCTAACCTTACATGACATCGTTCATGAGACTTGCTCCACGCTTGACATGCAACTTGTATTGCATAAGTGGCTTTGCGGGTGCCTGTTTCTCCTAGCATAGTAAAGATCCAATACACAACGGGTGATTAACAATACTTGTGTCAACGTTGTGGTTCATGTTCGTAAGTTAGAACGACACTTATTGAAAGCCCCAAACCACGTAAAATATGCAAAGAAAGTAGAGGCGTCTAACTTTGTTTTGCAGGGGTGTGCAGTGATGTGATATGGCCATGATTGTGATTATATTTGATGTATGCAATGTTCCTTATTGTAAGTCGGCAACCGGCAGGAGCCATATGGTTGTCTTTAATTTATGTTAAGACCCGCGTGTCTATTCAAAGTAGTTGTAATAGTTGAAGCCGGTGGACGACAACCATGGAGAGGCGTCATTGACCTTGATGCAATGCCGGTGATGATGGAGATCATGTTCGTGCTTGAAGATGGAGATCAAAGCACAAAGAAGAAAGGCCATATCATATCACATATATATTGAATTGCATGTGATGTTAATCCTTTATGCATCTTGTATTGCTTAGTAGACGACGGTAGCATTATAAGATGATCCCTCATGCACATGAATTTCAAGTCATAAAGTGTTCACCCTTAGTTAGCACCGTTGCTAAAGCTTGTTGTTTCGAAGCACCACGTGATGATCGGGTGTGTTAGATTCCGCAAGTGTATACAACGTGGGCAAGCCAGATTTGCTCATGCGGAAACTAAGGTTTGATCTTGACGAGCCTAGCATGTACAGACATGGTCTCGGAACACGGATCACCAAAAGGTAAAGCATGAATCATATAGTAGATATGATGAACATGACGATTGTTCGCCATTGAAACTATATCAACTCTCGTGATGATCGGTGTTGATGTAGTGGATTTGGTTCGTGTGATCACTAAAACAATGTGAGGGATGTTGTTTTGAGTGGGAGTTCACCTAGTTTAATTACATTAATTTATTTGAACTCAATTTGTCATAAACTTAGTCTAAACTATTGCAAATATGTTGTAGATCAATGGCAGCCCCTACCATCAATTTTAATGCGTTCCTAGAGAAAGAAAAGTTGAAAAACAATGGAAGCAACTTCGCGGATTGGTTCCGCAATTTGAGGATTGTCCTCACAGCTGGTAATTTGACCTATGTGCTGGATGCACCGCTGGGTGACCCACCTGCAGCTAATGCTTCCGATGAAGTAAAGAATGTTTACCTTGCTCGGAAGAATCAGTACTCCATAGTTCAGTGTGCTATCTTGTATGGTTTGGAATCGGAGCTTCAGAAAAGGTTTGAGGATTCAGACCCATATGATATTGTCGAGGATCTCAAATTGATTTTGAGACTCATGCGGCAATTGAAAGCTATGAGGCTTCTGAAAAGTTCTTTAACTGCAAGATGGAAGAAGGCAGCTCCGTCAGTGAGCATGTGCTTAAGATGTCAGGGCACGCAAACAAACTTCAAAGCTTGGGTATAGTGATTCCTAATGCTTTGGGGATTTATCGTGTCCTCCAATCACTACCACCAAGTTACAAGAACTTTGTGATGAACTACAACATGCAGAACATGAACAAGACGTTGCCAGAACTCTTTGCCATGTTGAAATCTGCAGAAGTGGAGATCAAGAAAGAGCACCAAGTGTTGTTGGTCAATAAGACCACCAAATTCAAGAAAGTCAAGTCTAAGCAAAAGGGACACTTCAAGAAGGGTGGTAAGAAAGCTACCACGCCAGCGAAGAAGACCAAGGCTGGACCTAAGCCTGATACTGAGTGCTTTTACTGCAAGGGAGAAGGTCACTGGAAGCGGAATTGCCCAAAGTACTTGGCGGATTTGAAGAACGGCAACATCAAGAAGAAAGGTATATCTGATATACATGTTATTGATGTGTATCTCACTAGTACTCGTAGTAGTGCCTGGGTATTTGATACTGGTTCGGTTGCTCATATCTGTAACTCGAAACAGGTGCTGCAGAATAAACGAAAGCTAGCGAAGAACGAGGTGACGATGCGCGTGGGAAACGGATCAAAGGTTGATGTGATCGCGGTCGGCACGCTACCCCTTCATCTACCATCGGGATTAGTTTTATACTTAAATAATTGTTATTTGGTGCCTGCGTTGAGCATGAACATTATATCGGGATCTTGTTTATTGCGAGACGGTTACTTGTTTAAATCCGAGAATAATGGTTGTTCTATTTATATGAGTAATATGTTTTATGCACATGCACCTTTGATAGATGGTCTATTCTTATTGAATCTCGATAGTGGAAATACACATATCAACAACATTGAGGCTAAACGTTTGAAATCAAGCGATAATTCGACCTATATGTGGCACTGTCGTCTTGGTCACATCGGAGTAAAACGTATGAAGAAACTCCATTCCGATGGACTTCTTGAATCACTTGATTTTGAATCACTTGAAAGATGCGAAGCATGTCTGATGGGAAAAATGACTAAGACTCCATTTTCTGGTATGATGGAGCGAGCTACAGACTTATTGGAAATCATACATACCGATGTGTGTGGTCCAATGAGTGTAGCATCGCGCAGTGGTTATCGTTATGTTCTTACCTTCACGGATGACTTGAGTAGATATGGGTATATCTATTTCATGAAACATAAGTCCGAAACTTTCGAGAAGTTTAAGGAGTTTCAAAGTGAGGTAGAGAATCAACGTAACAAGAAGATTAAATTTCTACGTTCTGATCGTGGAGGTGAATATCTAAGTTACGAGTTTGGCGAGCATTTGAAGAAATGCGGAATACTTTCACAATTGACACCGCCGGGAACACCACAGCGTAATGGTGTGTCCGAACGTCGTAATCGAACTCTCTTAGATATGGTTCGTTCTATGATGTCACTTACAGATTTACCGCTATCATTTTGGGGTTATGCATTAGAAACAGCCGCATTCACTTTAAATAGGGCACCATCTAAATCCGTTGAAACGACACCGTAAGAATTATGGTTTGGGAAGAAACCTAAATTGTCGTTCCTTAAAGTTTGGGGATGCGAAGCCTATGTAAAGAAGTTACAGCCGGACAAGCTTGAACCCAAAGCGGAAAAATGCGTCTTCATAGGATACCCAAAGGAAACTATTGGGTATACCTTCTATCATAGATCCGAAGGCAAAATCTTCGTTGCAAAGAATGGATCCTTTCTAGAGAAGGAATTTCTCTCGAAAGAATTGACTGGAAGGAAAGTAGAACTTGATGAGGTTGTCGAACCTTCTCTCGATATTGCGAGTAGCGCAGCACCGGAAGAAGTTCCTGTGGTGCCTGCACCAATAAGAGAGGAAGCTAATGATGGTGATCATGAAACTTCGGTTGAAGTTGCTACAGAGCCTCGGAGGTCAACGAGAACTCGTACCACTCCAGATTGGTATGATTCCGTTATGAATGTCATGGTAGTGGACAACATCGATGACCCCGAGACATATGAGGAAGCGATGATGAGCCCAGATTCCAATAAATGCCAAGAAGCCATGAAATCCGAGATTGGATCCATGTACGAAAACCAAGTATGGACTTTGGTGGACTTACCGGATGGCCGAAAGGCTGTCGAGAACAAATGGATTTTCAAGAAGAAAACAGATGCTGATGGTAATATTACTGTCTATAAAGCTCGACTTGTCGCAAAAGGGTTTCGACAAATTCAAGGAGTTGACTACGATGAGACTTTCTCACCGGTAGCGAAGCTAAAGTCTGTGAGGATTATGTTAGCAATCGCTGCATATTATGATTATGAGATATGGCAGATGGATGTCAAAACAGCATTCCTCAATGGAGACATTGATGAAGAGTTGTATATGATGCAACCCAAAGGTTTTGTCGATCCTAAAGATGCTAACAAGGTATGCAAACTTCAACGGTCCATCTATGGATTGAAGCAAGCATCCCGAAGTTGGAATCAACGTTTTGATAAGGTAATCAAAAGTTTTGGTTTTATACAAACTTATGGAGAAGCTTGTATTTACAAGAAAGTGAGTGGGAGCTCTGTAGCATTCTTAATACTATATGTGGATGACATATTATTGATTGGGAATGATGTAGACCTTCTTAATAGTGTCAAGGAATATTTGAATAATAGTTTTTCAATGAAGGATCTTGGCGAAGCAGCTTACATATTAGGCATAAAGATTTATAGAGATAGATCGAAACGCCAAATATCATTGTCACAGAGTACATATTTGGACAAAGTTCTAAAGAGATTTGGAATGGAAGAAAGCAAGAAAGGGTTCTTGCCCATGTTGCCCAATACGACCTTGAGTAAAACTCAAAGTCCGACATCGGCAGAAGATAGAGAAAGGATGAGTAAGACTCCCTATGCCTCAGCCATAGGATCTCTAATGTATGCCATGCTATGTACTAGACCCGACATTGCATATGCTGTTAGTTTAACTAGCAGATATCAAAGTGATCCAGGAGTGGATCATTGGACAGCGGTCAAAAACATCCTTAAGTACTTGAGAAGAACTAAGGATATGGTTCTTTCTTATGGAGGTGATGAACAGCTCGTTGTTAATGGTTACACCGATGCTAGTTGGAACACTGATCCGGATGATTCTAAATCGGAATCCGGATACGTATTTATTTTGAATGGTGCAGCAGTTAGCTGGAGGAGTGCAAAGCAAAGCGTTGTGGCGAGATCTTCAACTGAATCGGAATACATGGCTGCTTCGGAGGCTTCACAAGAAGCGATATGGATGAAAGAGTTCATTACAGAGCTGGGTGTGGTTCCTAGTGCGCTGGACCCAATGTCTATCTACTGTGATAACATGGGCGCCATAGCCAATGCGCAAGAACTAAGGTCACACAAGAAGCTGAAGCATATCAAGCTGCGTTTTCACGCTATTCGAGAACATATCCAGGATGGGGATATAAAGATTTGCAAAGTACACACAGATCTGAATGTGGCGGATCCGTTGACTAAACCTCTCCCGAGGGCAAAACATGACCAACACCAAACTGCCATGGGTGTTCGGTATATTACCATGTAATCTAGATTAGATGACTCTAGTGCAAGTGGGAGACTGTTGGAGATATGCCCTAGAGGCAATAATAAATGCAGTTATTATTATATCTTTGTGTTTATGGTAAATGTTTACATTCATGCTATAATAGTATTAACAAGGAAACATTGATACTTGTGTGATTTGTAAACTTAATTTGAAGTCCCTAGTATAGCCTCTATACTTCACTAGCTTGTTGGTTGATTAATGATTGTGGTTTCCCTATCATGAACATTGAGATGTTATCAACAACAAGATCATATCGTTAGGAGAATGATATGGTGGACATACTCCTATAGATAAGCGTAGCATAAAGATCAAGTCATTTCATTAGTTCAATTGCTATATGCTTTCTGATACATAGTAACCTAATTCCTTCGACCATGAGATCATGCATATCACCTTTACCGGATGGATGCTTTGATGACATCAAACACCACACCGTAACTGGGTGGTTATAAAGGTGGCATTGAGTGTTCGGAAAGTATTGGTTGAGACACATGGATCAAGAGTGGGATTTGTCCATCCACATGACGGATAGATATACTCTGGGCCCTCTCGGTGGAATGTCATCCAATTAGCTTGCAAGCATGTGACTTGGTCACAAGGGATCACATATCACGGGAACGAGAAAAGAGTACTTGTCAGTAACGAGGTTGAACTAGGTATGCAGAGATACCGACGATCATAACCTCGGATAAGTAACATATCGTGAGACAAAGGGAAATTGGTATCGTATGTAAGTGGTTCATTCGATCGCAAAGTAATCGTAGAAATATGTGGGAGCCATATGAATTTCCAGATTCCTCTATTGGTTATTGTTCGGAGAAGTGTCTCGATCATGTCCGCATAATTCACGAACCGTAGGGAGACACACTTAAGGATTCGACGTTGTTTGAGTAGTTATGGTATTATGAGAAAGAGACCGAATGTTGTTCGGAGTCTCGTATGGGATCCGGGATATCACGAGGTGATCCGGAATGGTCCGGAGAATAAGATTCATATAAGGAAAGTCCCGTTTCGGAGTTCGGGAATGATTCCGGTGTTTTCATCGGGAATGTTCTAGAAGGTTCCGGAATGTCCGGCACTCCGGGGGGGGGGGAGGGGTACATGAATGTGTCATTACATATTGGAATGATTGCATCATGTACTTAGTGTTATCGCTGTTCCAAATAAGGGATTAAATCAAATCCTAGTTTGAAAAGTCAAACGGCAAGTTTGAAAAGTCAAACGGCCAAAATTGGAAGGTGGGAAAGAGGAGGAGCTCCAAACCGAGTTGGGGAGGGAGACCTCCTCCAACCGGCGGCCACCAAGCCGAGTTGGGGAGGGTCTCCTCCCCATGGCGCGCCAGCCCCCTCCCACCTATATAAGGAGGGGCAGGGCTCCCCTCCTATAGACACAACTTTCACCTCTAGATCTCCGGTTTAGAGCCGTTTTGGATTAGAGCTTCTAATTGCTTTAGCCAACGGTTTAGAGCCTTCTAATTGGTTTAGAGCCTTCTAATTGGTGTGTCTAATTACTAGACCACTAATAGCCTCTCTCATAAGCTCCACCATACTCGCACCGGCTTAAGGCGAAGCCCTGCGGGATTTCCCCTCTACTTCCGGTACCAAGCCGTTGTGCTGCCGAAATCGCGAGGAGAGTGCTACAACCTCCGCTGCCTGCTGGAACAAGGGAGAGGAAGGTCTTCGTCGAGTACCGAACGTGTGACTGACTGCGGGAGCGCTGCCGGAACGTGGCGCCGGAAGGATCGTCTACACGATCTTGAGATCGGAAAGAGTACGACTACATCACCCACGAGAATCCGCTCTCGTTAAACGCTTTGGAATCTTCGAGGGTAAGTTATACCATCGACTCGTTGCTACAATCTAGTAGATAGATCTTGGCTTGTTTGTTTGTATGCGATAGAAAATTTTTGTTTTCCATGCTACGAACCCCTACACAAGCTTCATTCTACGTTGTGTTTTTAGTGTGAACTAGTGTGTGCTCTGTTTCTTTGAACTATGTTCTATGTAATATGTTTATAGTCTATTTTAAGTTTTTTTGGCTTTGTTTCAGACTTTTTTGTGTAGAATTGGTGTTTGTGCTGCGCGCGTTGTATTTTCCAGCGGATGGTGAAGCACTACTTGGCGTGCGTTGTAAAATGCAGCGTCATGTGAAGCACAAACCACCTACGCGCGCTAAAAATAGATACATTTTTGCAAAGACATTTTACAATGCTAAAATATAGCACTGGAAGCAGATACCAACATATATTGGTGCTATTGTTGTGTATGGTTCGCAGCATAGAAAATAAAAAATTTCCTACGATGGAAACAAGTACCAAGATCTATCTACTAGATACAAGCAACGGGTGGATATACATCCATAGAATACATATCCTCAAAGACCGAATAGCGTTAACGAGGTTGTACTCGTGGATGATATAGTCGAACGCTTGCCGATCTCAAAATCATGATGAAGTCCATCTGGTCCAGCACCATCAAGTCCAGCACCGCAGAGCAGTGGTACATCCGTGATCGCACACACGTTCGGGTACCCCAACAAACTCCGCGCCCTCGCTCCAGCGAAGCAGCGGAAGCAACAAATCCTTCCAAAAAAAGCCACCGAGAACATGTATCTCGCTGCTCCGAGACCATGGGGAATTCTAAAGGAGGAGAGAGATCCTTCACGAGGAGGTGTGTGAGAGAAGTGAGAGGAGGGGGTCCTTTTATAGGGGAGGGGAAGCCTAAGGGGGCATGGCCGCCGGCCATGGAGGGTGCCCCCACCTCTCCCTCATTCATGTGGTGGAAGCTCCACTCACATAAAAACACCTCCACTCACAATTCCACTCACATGCATTAATTTTCCATCAAAATTAATGCAAGCTCTCATTTAATAAAAATCTTTTATTTATTTTATTTAGAATTTTGTTAATTACTCTAATTAACAAACATTCACATAAAACACCTTATAACATTTCAATTTCACATGCAGAACCAGTTTCAGCAATTTCAACTGAAACGATTCCGGTGTCTAGTGAAATAAATTTCTGCGCTTTCTTTTTCTTTCTCTGGCATATCATTTGCTCCGAATGGTGTCGGTATCCCTTAAGTGTGTCACCCTACGGTTCACGAATAATATAGACATGATCGAGACCCCTCTCTGATCTATCAGCAGCGGAACCTGAAGATCCGTACTGACTCCCACACATTCAACGATGACTTTTGTGATCATGTGAACCTTATACGTATGTAACTCAATCCCTTTGTCTCATGATATATTACATGCCCTAGATTCGATCATCAGTATCTCCATACCTAGTTTGATCTCGTTATCGGCATATACTCTTTTCTCGTTCATGTGATATAACATTCTAGTGATCAAATCACTTGCTTGCAAGCTAACTAATGTGATATCACCGAGAGGGCCTAGAGTATATCTATCCGTTATCGGGATGGGCAAATTCCACTCTTGATCCATGAGCCTTAACATAACACCTTCATAGCACTGGACCCATCTTTATAATCATCCTGTTACGGTGTGACGTTTGATGTTATCAAGATACTCTTCCGATGTTAGTAATTTACATGATCTCATGGTCTAAGGACTAATATTACTTCAGATGTTATAGCAATATAAACACAATGACCTTGATCGTAATGCTATACTTCATATGAATGTTCATCACATCATTCCAACAATGTTGTGACCTCGTTATTAACAACATCCAATGTCCATGATCAGGAAACCTATGATCATCTTGTTAATCAACGAGCTAGTTTATAAGAGAGGCATAACTAGGAAATTTCTATTTATTTATTAAACACACAAGTATTAACGTTTCCATATTAATACAATTATAGCATGCAAAATAAACTTTATTATAAATAAGGAATACGATAATAACCACTTTATTATTGCCTTTCAGGCATATTCCCTTCAGTCTCCCACTTTCACTAGAGACAATAATCTAGTTTGAAAACTTTGTGTATTAAACACCTATAGCTTTCCGGTGTTCCATATACGCAATTGTAAGTGGTTAACATAATCTATGGATATGACGCTTTCAGATCCGTGTGTATTTGCATGTCTTTACGTCTTCACGCATCATTCATTTTCCAATGAGATGGCATTGTATAAATTTGGTATTTTTGGTGAGACCTTTAGTTTCTTGGGGTTAAATCATGTCGATACTATTGTCGTACAATATATCTTTAGTGTTAGCCTATTGCGAACCACATCTTAGTTTGATAACAAACTACTTGACACAAATGCCCTCCTTTGCTGCTACTATAGCAGCCATATACTTAGCCTTTTGTTGTAGTATCCGTCACAGTGACTTAACTTTGGAATTCATCCAAATCCATCATGGAAACTTTCTTTCCATTTCATTGTGCCACCCCTGTTTTAAATTGAGATAAATATAATTTGTATCTTGTTGCAAAACTAGTATCAATGTAACGCTTTACAATGAACTATTTGTAATTGTTTGTCACCTCTACACAAATATATTATTAGTTCTTCCAAAAGATCATAAGAATTTCCTTACTATCGTCTAATGATCATTTTATGATTCATTCTGATATATGCTCATAACACTTAGAGAATAGAACATATCTAGATGTGTATATATAATGGTATGATTGATCAAAACATTCTTATGATTTCACTCATCAAGTGTCAAAGCACTTGAATCTTGTTTCACTTATCAAGTGTTAATACACTTGAGTCTTGATTCAATTCTTTTCTATGTGACAAGATCCTTTTCTCTTCGTTTCTATATTGAACCCCTTCAATATCTCATATATGTACGTTTGGCATAACCATATTAGCGTCACAGTCTATCTATGTAGACATTCATGCTAAATATTCGGGTTTTGCCTAAGTCTTTCATTGAAATGAAATTCTTAACCTTTGTCATTAAAAGATACATCATTTCCAATCAACAAGATGTCCTCCACATAATGTATTAGAAATATGTCTCAGCGCTCCCACTTAATTTCTTGCAAATGCAAGCATCTTCATCGTCTCCTGATGAAAAAACTCCTTTAACAGTTTCATCACGGTGAAGATTCCAACTCCGCGATGCTTACTTCAACCATTGAAGTTTGCATGTCCTTTTAGCATCCTTTGAATTTAACAAAACCCTTTGGACCGTGCCGTGTACACGTCCTAGGTAACAATTCTATTAGAAGAACTTTGTTTTGTTTATTCAACTACCATATACCAAATTATATGTAGTGGTTGCTACATTAATCCGTCCAGACTAAATATCTTAATGAAAGATCAAATCTTGTCATAGTCAACTCCTTGAACATTGTCGTAAAATAGACATGTCGACTATTTCATAGATGTGAAACATCCATGCGTGTTTCTTTATAGATCCAAATACGACCGATAGGTTTTTACACCTTTCTGGAGGGTCTTCCAAGTTCAAAAAACTTGATTTATCGTATATGGAACTATCACGCATTTAATGCTTCAAGCCATTTGACGGAGTCAGGGCCCATCATCGCTTCTTTGCATGTAGTCGGTTCATCATTGTCAGACAACAATGATTTACTCTCAAATCTCATCATTTGATTGTCTATCCGACCTACTTGGTTCAATAGGAACTTAGACCTTCGTGACCACAACCTTTGAGGCACATGAGCCATGAGCATTATGGCTGCCTCCAAAATGTTTTCCGGCGCTGCGCAACTCAGCACATATAGCTAAGGTTCGTTAACCTTATCAAAGTTCTATTGTCCTCCCACTTAACTTTTGCGATTTTTTTCAAGAAACTTCACATTTCAAGCGACAAACCCTTGTGTCCTTGATGTTATGGAGGAATACCCAATGGTCACTCGAAATAATCTATAAAGACATGCTCGTCCGCCTTTGGTTGTAAACATCTTACTTATGCTTAGCATACTAAAATTTAAGAAAGGACAACTTGGGTTTTATCTCAAACCATAACTTACATGGTGTCGTTTCAACGGATCAATATGGAGCTCTTTTCAGCGTAAAAGCGGTAGTCTCTAAAGCTTTAATATGTTAAAACATAATGGTAGTTTTATAAATAACACCTTTGATCCAACCATGTCAAACAAGGTTTCATTACAAATCTCAAACACTCCATATTCCTATGGTGTTTCGGGAGATGCAAATCTAGGTGTTTTGCTAAACTTGCAACTCAAATAAATCCTTTTATGATAAAATCATAAATCATTTATTTTCTTATTACACTTGCAACTCAAATAAATCCCTTTATGATAAAATCATAAATCATTTATTTTATTGTTATAATGATTTTCCACTTCATCTTGAAAGTCTTTGAACGTTTTCAAATATTTCATACTTCTTTCTCATTAAGTGAATATTCACTCAAATTTTCGAAGAAAGCATATGAAGTTATAATCCATCTCGCTTACGACTACACATAATGGACTACATATATCGATATGTATAAATTCCAATATTTTAGTTGTTCATTCTTCTTTGGCCTTTGAATGAAGTTTTAATTATCCCGAGGAAAGTCTCACAAGCGTCACTTGATCAAATCAAAGACTCCAAAAATCCATGAATATGGAGATTCTTCATATTTTCTTTCCAATATAATTTAAATGGCGATGTCACTTCGTAAGTGATCTTTCAATCATTTGTCTTGCGATATTTTAGCATTAGTTTTATGGATGTGATTTCTCCAACTAGATTTGTAAATCATCCATCTTATATGGAATGTGGTAATTATTTGAACAATCTTTGTTCTCATAATACCTGATTTAAATAACTATTATTAAAACAAATCTTGAAGGCAAGCTTTGATGTCAACGAGAAATACAAACAACGGTTTGTTTGTTTTCGATGAACATCATCACATATTCTCTTGCTAGTTACTTAGACCATTGTAGTTCATGAATTGCGTCGTTCTGTATGAAATTTCATACCAACCAATTTGGCATCCAATACCCAAGAACCACATTGTTTAACAAGCAACGAATGCAACCATAACATGTATATCTTCTATATACCTAAAATGGATATTTCAGTCTTTTCTTTTCTACCAAATATATTATATAGATTCTCTTTCAGCATTTCCTTTTCCTTTTAAAAGATTCTATCAACATCAAAATTGGCGACATATACATGACACATAGTCCAAAGCGTGTATATTTAAATACTAATACCTTTGGACTTGCACTTTGAAGTAGATCATAATCATCAAATGATTGGCGTTCTTTCAAAAACCATTCTTTAGTAATCTTTTAGTGTAGTAAACACTTTACATACATCTTCTATTCATCCTTATGATGACGACTTTCATGATCAAGCTAATGTAGCTTATAAAGGTGAATCGTGAGTATAACATTACTTTCCAAATCCCTTTTGGATGATTAGGATGTCTAGCATCTCCAACCTTTGCAAATTCTCATCCAATATGTGAACATATATTATACTCTATCATATTGCAACCAAAACATTGTTTTAGATATTGTTATATCTGCCACACATGATGGTTTCTGAAACAACTCTTTCAGCTCCTAGATAATCTCGATATTTAAATCAAGAATCATGGAGGCAAACATGATATTTTAGATACTAACACTGGAATTGTCACTCTCAATTTAATACTAATATTAAACTTCACGGAGTAAACAGAGTTTGCTAAAAGTTTGCAATAGGACTTTAAACTTTAGATTGACACTCAACACAATACGATGCCAGTTCGTAAAGTAAATATCTAGAATTCTATAGTTCTATTATCTCAATTACAAGTAAGCATAAAGTGATGAACGAATGCCAATGACTACAACAAATTATGAAAATTCACTTTGATTTAATTTATGATAAATTGAGTTCTACTAATCTAATTAGAAATGAACTATCACTCAAAAACGACATCTCTCGTGTCTTTTTGGTGATTACATGAACCAAATCCACTACACCAAGTCCGATCATCACGTGAGTCGGTGTAGCTTCAAAGGCGAGCATCAAATGGGCATCATATCTTCCATATGACTCATGCTTAAACTTTCGGTCCGTGTTCCGAGGCCATGTCTGTACATGCTAGGCTCGCCAAGTAAGAACGTTAGTATTCGGGTGTGTAAAATGTCTTACACCCGAAATATGATTGTGGATCCAAGAACACCCGATCATCACGTGATGTGTTGGAGCGACGAAACATAATCGGTGCATACTTAAGGAAGAACACATTTTTATCTTGATATCTAAATGAGGGATCATTTTATTATGCTAATAAAATGCCAAACAAGCAATATAAGATGCAACAAACATCACATGTTAATAAGTGGAATGATATGGTTCTTGCACTTGATCTCCATCATGTGCACCGTGGTATGATCACTATCATACCTTTATGTGTAAGGCCAAGGTCTATGGAACTTACACGTTATATGTGTTGTAATAGTATCGACTTATACTTCTACTTACAACATCACCATATCATGACACTAGCCCAGCAACAATCTAAACTAGACGCTTCTAATTTATCCATTGCAAGTTTTACGTGGCTTAGGGCTTTCGAAGATAGAACCGTTCTTACCTACGAACATGAACCATAACGAGGATAACCAAATTGTTGACAGCTCATTGCAAATTAGATATTGACTATAGTAGGAGAGACAGACACCCGCTATCCACTTATGCAAAACTAGTTGCATGTCAAACGTGGAACAGGTCTCATGTGCGAGGACATGTAAAGTTTGTCCGGGCCGCTTCATCCCACTATGCCACCAATATCCAAAGTACAACTAAGAAGCAATAACATGATCATCATCGCCCACATACTCATATGTGTACTACCCATGCAAAGCATCTACGCATAGATCCGGCTCTGATACCACTGTAGGGTTCGCAACATAGAAAACAAAAAAATTCCTATGATGGGAACAACTAAGTACCAAGATCTATCTACTAGATATAAGCAACGGGTGGATATACATCCATAGAATACATACCCTCGAAGACCGAATAGAGTTAACAAGGTTGTACTCATGGATGATGTAGTCGAACGTTTGCCGATTTCAAGATCGTGATGAAGTCCATCTGGTCCATCCGGTCCAGCACCATCAAGTCCAGCACCGCAAAGCAGTGGTGCATCCATGATGGCACACACATCCGGGTACCCTGATGAAAGGGCATGTATGCCCCCATGTGTGGTTTTGGTAATTAATGACAATCTCTATGGACTAATGTGTAAATTGAGTTTCACTTGTAGGTTAGTCCATTGGCATCGCTTGGCCATGTGTTGGTCTCAAGGTTGGAAGATGAAGAAATGTCCATGGGCTTTGTGCCCATTGGAATCATGAAGAAAGAAGGAGCTTGAAGGTCGATCCAGGCATGTGCAAAGAGTTGCATCAAGATGGATCAACCTCAAGTAGGTATGAAGAAGGGCGAGCTCAAGATGCGTCATCTCTAGAATATCTCATGCTTGAAGCTTGCCATCCTCGTGCTCATGGAATGATGAAGACAAGTTCAAAGAAGAGGTTTCCTCATGGAGTATGGGGGAGAAATTTGCAAGTCTTCATCTTCATCTAGCAAGAGTATCAAAGAAAGGTGTTCCCACTATAGAAGAACAAGACGGTCTACATCAAGTTCAAGTGGGTTGTTCAAGGCAAAGGTATGTTCTTGATAGGGCTTCTCTTTTGCCGGTCTCGTGTTGTTAGTTGGGAGACCGGGTTTAGGATAGATAGCCGTACTATCAAGAGGGGCTCTCAAGCGGGTGTCTCGTTTGCATCGTTCGGAGAGAGCTTAAACCTTTGCATTCATAGCATCATCTTTCTTGGTTATTATTTGGTTCTTGTCCATGATAGGATCTAGATCTTGTGGTCATCATCATAACAAGCTCTAGTTCATCATCTAAGGATTTCACTTGCATATCTTATTGCGGTTTTTGATCTTGCGAGTTTTCCGGCTCCACACCTTGGGGGATACTTCACATATATATTCATAGTATTTTCTCCCAAGGTCATAGCATATCTTATTCGTCGTTATCTTTCCAACAAAATTGGTTTCATCCCGTTTGGAGTTCGGATGCAAAAGTTGTTGCGTTTCTGGTTTTATGGTTTCTCGAATTTCCCTGACCGGAAGTTCCGGCTTGCCATCGGAAGTTCCGCTAGGGCATTTTTGCCGCCGAAAGTTCCGGTGGAAGTTCCAGGTCTTCTTCCGCTCACGCTCAGTAACCTTCTGTTTTGGATGTGCTATTTGACGGAACTTCAGTCAGAATTTCCACCGGAAGTTCCGGCCAGTGACCGGAAGTTCCGCTCAGGCCGAAAGTTCCGGTTGAATTTCTGGCTCTTGTTCCGCTCACGTTCAGTAACCTTCCGTTTTCGTTGTGTCTATTTGACGGAACTTCTGTTGGAACTTTCACCGGAAGTTTTGCTCCCACCGGAAGTTCCGGTGAACCGGCGGAAGTTCCGACCATGATTCGTTTTTTCAGTTTCTCGCTCCGCAGTTTTCGACCGTTGGCTGTGTGCCACCGGAACTTCCGGCCTCCCACCGGAAGTTCCGGCCAGGTGTCGCGAATGCCCATAACGGGCAGATCTGGGAGCCCTTTAAAAGGGGCTCCTCTTCCCCTTCGTGGGACATAGCTTTTCTTCTTGGTTCTTGGCTTTCTCTCTCTCCTCCATTGTCAACCTTGAAGAAGCTTTCCCTCTCCCTTTCCCCTCCTATGATTCTTGCATCTTTTTGAGGGATTTGAGAGAGGAGATCTAGATCTACAATCCCCCCAAGCCAAATCCCTTCTTTGTGAAGGAATCTTTGGGATCTAGATCTTGGAGAGTTTTGTGTTCTCCTCTTGTGTTCTTCCTCCCTTATTCCCCCAATAGCTTTTGTAGCTTTGTTGGAATTTGGGAGAGAAGGACTTGCCCTTGCATTTGGTGCATATGTTTGAGTTCTCCTCGGAGATTTGGCGAGTTCAAGCTTGTGAGCTTGTTTCTCTTGGGTTCCTTGGAACCCTAGACGGTTGTGTGGTTGGATTGTTGACCTTTTATGGTCTTGTTGACCTTTTGTGGTCTTGTAGCCTTTTGTGGCGTTGTTGGACTTTTGTGTCATTGTTGGCCTTTTGTGGCTTTGTTGTTGGGAGCCTCCAATTGAGTTGTGGAGTTAGCCCCAATCTTGTACGGGTTCGGTGACCGCCCTCAAGCGTCCCATAGTGGAGCAAGTGCCCGCCTTTTGTGGTGTGCACTTGGGAGAATAGGGTGAGACTTTTGCGGCGTCGGTGAGTTGCGTGCTTCCGCATCCGGGGTCAGGCCTTGTGTGGCGTTGGGTGAGCATCGAGCCACCACACCTCGAGGTGAGCCATTTGTGGCGTTCGGAGAGCATTGCGCCATCGCACCTCTCCAACAGGGACGTAGCTTCTTTGGAAGTGAACTTCGGGAAACAAATCTTCGTCTCCGCGTCCATCGGTTATCTCTCAACCGAACCCTTTACTTATGCACTTTACATTGTGATAGCCATCGTGCTTGAAGTATTTATACCTTGCTATCACCTTGTTGCTTGTATTGCTTAGCATATGTTGTTGGTGCACCTAGGTGAACTTAGTGGCTAGGTTTTGTGCTCAATAAATTAAACGTTAGTTTTATTCCGCATTTACTTGAGCCTAAACCGTAATAATTTTAAAAGCCTATTCACCCCCCTCTAGGCGACTTCCTTTGTACTTTCACCCGACAACCTCCGCGCCCTCGCTCCAGCGAAGCAGCATAAGCAACAAAATCCTTCCAGAAAAAGCCACCGGGAACATGTATCTCGTTGATCCGAGACCATGGTAACATGGTTATACCCTACGGGTACACGACATTAGTATACCTGGTCCATCCCAAGGAAGGCCCACGAGAACATACGCGGCCTGCGGAGACTTTTGGGTGGCTCAAGCCTATGACGCCTTTGGATCCTTGGAGAACAAGACTAGAGTATATAGAATTTCAAAGGGGTAAATCCTAATCTGTAACCTACTCGACCTGATGCCCGAGACCTGCCTATATATATAAAGGCTAGGAGGGCACTGGGAGGAGGACAACTCAACTCACCTCATACGCACCTCACGCCAGATTGCATCTGCGCATCCTTATAACCTTTCGGTTCCGCTGTAATCAAGAGCAGACAAACAGGAGTAGGGTTTTCCCTGGGCCTAAACCTGGGTAAACCTCGTGTCCTCGTGTTGCTTGTTTGCTAACTGTTCCGCGATCTCCAGCATCCCCATCTTCTCCAAAACCCAAGTCCATAACAATGGGCATTGACAAGATCGAACCACGTCACATTGAGAATTCTAAACGGGGGAGAGAGATTCTTCGCGAGGAGGTGTGTGAGAGAAGTGAGAGGAGGGGGTCCTTTTATAGGGGAGGGGGTAGCCCATGGGGCATGGCCGCCGGCCATGGAGGGTGCCCCCACCTCTCCCTCATTCATGTGGTGGAAGCTCCACTCACATAAAAACACCTCCACTCACAATTCCACTCACATGCATTGATTTTTCACCAAAATTAATGCAAGCTCTCATTTAATAAAACTCTTTTATTTAATTTATTCAGAATTTTATTAATTACATTCACATAAAACCCCTTATAACATTTCAATTTCACATGGAGAACCAGTTTCAGCAGTTTCAAACGAAACGATTCCGGTGTCTAGTGAAATAAATTGCTGCGCTTTCTTTTTCTTTCTCTGGCATATCATTTTTCCTGAATGGTGCCGACATCCCTTAAGTGTCTCATCCTACGGTTCACGAATAATGTACACATGATCGAGACCCCTCTCCGATTAACAATCAGCAGCGAGACCTGGAGATCCGTACTGACTCGCACACATTCAACGATGACTTCTGTGATCGTGTGAACCTTATACGCATGTAACTCAATCCTTTTGTCTCGCGATATATTACATGTCCAAGATTCGATCATCGGTATCTCCATACCTAGTTTGATCTCGTTACCGACATGTACTCTTTTCTCGTTTCCGTGATATAACATTATAGTGATCAAATCACTTGCTTGCAAGCTAACTAATGTGATATCACCGAGAGGGCCCAGAGTATATCTATCCGTCATTGGGATAGACAAACTCCACTCTTACTCCATGAGCCTAAACATAACACCTTTGTAGCACTAAACCCATCTTTATAATCACCCTGTTACGGTGTGACGTTTGATGTTATCAAGATACTCTTCCGGCGTTAGTGATTGACATGATCTCATGGTCTAAGGACTAATATTACTTCGTATGATGTTATAGCAATATAAACACATTGACCTTGATCGTAATGCTATAATTCGGATAAATGTTCATCACATCATTCCAATAATGTTGTGACCTCATTATTAACAACATCCAATGTCCATGATCAGGAAACCTATGATCATCTTATTAATCAACGAGGTAGTTAATAAGAGATGCATAACTAGGAACTTTCTATTTGTTTACTAAACACACATGTATTAACGTTACCGTATTAATACAATTATAGCATAGAAAGTAAATATTTATCATAAATAAGGAATACGATAATGACCACTTTATTATTGCCTCTCGGACATATTCCCTTCAAGTTGCACAAAACTACAACCTGACTTTTGTTTTTACAAAACGTCACTTTTTATGTAATTGTTTGCACAAAACACGAGAGTAGATATTAACATTCTTAATAGACTATTAGTGACTTTGGACTCACTTTCAACACATCCAGCTCTCCCTATCTATCTTTATCTTTACTACTTATAAAGGAGGAAACATTTTCTTTTTAAAACACACGCCACCAAACGTACACATGCATATTAATACCATTAGATTAGTCCAACCTGACTAAATTTAACCGCTAAGATCAACCCAACCCAATTATGTGTATGCGTAGCAATATACAACAATGGACTGTGCTCTGCCAAGCGTAGGAAAAACTCCGCGTCCATAACATAATAACTCTTGATCCGTTCACCACAAAAGAAAAGATAAGGTAAATCAGATCTCACTCCCACACCGCTGGCACGCCTGTCCTCGCAACCTGTCCCTACACACAATCCCTGGCCTGCGCCGTTGTTCTGGCCGCGATGTCTCCCTGTACTGGAGCCTCCCCCTTCCATGCGAGCTCCTACGGTGTTGCAAGCACGACGCCTTCTCGCCAGCTCCGTCCACCACCTCTTCCTTGACGCAAACAAGGTCGGCAAGCCCCACATCGAGGACATCAACAACGCCCAGATCCCCATCACCGACAGGATAATCAATCCGTAAGTGTTTGATTCCCCCCATGTGTTCGACCAATTGCCTCTTAGACGGTGGCATCAATTTTTGTTACATGGATGAGATGGGAAAAGACGGAGAAGGCAGGAGGCCCTGCACTGGGCTTCACGGTCCTTGACTTGCTCCACCACCGCGCCACACACCACCTTGTATCTTGGGTGCCAGATTGGATGGCGTGGACGCCGCGGATGGGACAACCTGGACCTGGTTGTCGCCACCACTGTCCGAATCCTCACGAACACCACGAGGACGTCGTCGTAACGCCAACGCATCCTGGCAGGCTGGAACCCCATCTTGTGGTTCATCAGTGACAATAGAGTAATAAGCATATTTTTTACGCGTGGTCTATCTCTTATTTATACACTAACATCCGATATTCACATATGATAGCGATGCTTCAAACCAATTAATAAACTATATTCTTTTTAGTTTGTGTATGTTAGAATATCAAAATGCTTTATGAGAATTTGAGTAATTTGTATAATACAAAATTGTGCTCACTTATAATCCGTCACATAGTTTAAGAATATTAGAATTTGAGTCATACTATATTTTTCGTCATACTTATAAAGGAGCAAACATTTTATTTTCTAAACGCTCCCCACCAAATGTACATAGACAGATTAACACCACTAGATTAGTCCAACTTAATTAAATCTAACCGCTAGTATCAACCCAACACAATTATGTGTACGCGTAGCAATATACAAAAACGGACTGTGCTCTGCCAAGCGGAAGAAAAACTCCACGTCCACGGCATAATAACTCTTGATCCGTTCCTCACAAAAGAAAAGAGAAGGTAAAACAGAACTCACTCCCACACCGCCGTCGCGCCTGTCCTCGCAACCTGCACGGTTGTCTTTGCCGCGATTCTCTGGCTCCCTGCCCGCGCCCCTACACCGCCATCCTACACACAACCCCTGCCCTGCGCTTCTGTTCTGGTCGCGATGCCTCCCTGTACTGGAGCCCCCTTCCACGCGAGCTCCTACGGCGTTGCGGGCACAACGCCTTCTCGCCAGCTCCGTCCACCACCTCTTCCTCGACACAGACAAGGTCGGCAATCCCCACACCGAGGACATCAACTACGCCCAGATCCCCGTCACCGACAGGATAATCAATCCGTAAGTGTTTGATTCCCCCCATTTGTTCGACCAATTGCCTCTGAGACGGTGACATCATTTTTTGTTGCATGGATGATATGGGAAGAGACGGAGAAGGTAGGAGACATTGCACTGGACTTCACGGTCCTTGACTTGCTCCGCCATCGCGCCACACGCCACCTTGTATCTTGGGTGCCAGATTGGATGGCGTGGACGTCGCAGACGGGACAACCTGGACCCAGTTGTCGCCACCACTGTCTGAATCCTCACGAACACCACGAGGATGTCGTCGTAGCGCCAACGCATCCTGGCAGGCTGGCACCCCATCTTGTGGTTCATCGATGACAATGGAGTAATAAGCATATTTTTTACGCGTGATCTATCTCTTATTTATACACTAACATCTGAGATTCACATATGATAGCGATGCTTCAAACCAATTAATAAACTATATCCTTTTTAGTTTGTGTATGTTAGAATATCAAAATGCTTTATGAGAATTTGAGTAATTTGTATAATACAAAATTGTGCTCACTTCTAATCCGTCACACAGTTTAAGAATATTAGATTTGAGTCATACTAGCTTTTTCGTCGTGTTGTGAGTATTCTCATAATTTCTCCCTGTACATTTGATCAAATGTTTCTTACTACAATTAAAAATTGATTATATCCAAGATTTTAATAAATTGGCTGTTGCTGTACACCGAGCGACATGCCCGGTCCAGATTGGCAAGGCTCTGGTTGTTATCATCCACAAATCTTGAATTTGGAGCACATTATATTGGTAAATGAGTGACATACTACGATAAAGCCACAACCATGAGTGCCTTACTGTCTTGTAAATTTTAATCTTTGTGTTTGAAAAAATGTGTATCACATATAATAATTCCACACATAGCCTCCTCCTCTTCTCTGATTCATGTGTTCATACAGGTCCCCAATACTTACGAGAGTATTGCTTAATGGAGGACTACTGAAAAAAAGGGTATTGCAGCCGAAGCTTGAGTTACACCAAATAGGTGTCTCTATTGTCAGAATTGTCACCCATCTGATTATCTAAAAAGGAGACCACTTGCATCAGATTCTCAAAGGAAACAACCAGGTCTGTCCCTTTTGATTCTCAAAAGCAACGGCCAGGTCTATCTTGTGACTACCACATCTACTCAATTATCTATCTCTCTTTTGAGCCATGCTATTGTTAATCAAACTTTGTAAACAATTTGAACATCACTGTGTATTCTATTGTGATTAGTGAAATATAGTGCGGCCGATGATTCATCCTTGCTGTAAGCGACGTCTTGGGGGATTTGTGGCGTTCCTCAGCAGGTAGCACGGCTTCGGCTCTGTGCACCATGAAGAAATGCGTATAGCCAGTTGAGCTGTTCGGCATTGTGCTTAGGCTCCAGAGAACGGACGGTAGCTCACCTGCCCAGGCTCCCGCAAGCCTTTCGAATGGGCATAGTAGGCGCTTCTTGATGCCGTTGCCTATGAGGCCATTAGCCTTTTCGACCTACCTATTGGTCTGGAGGTGCGCCACCGAGGCGTATGATATGTTGATTCCGAGATTCCCGCAGAAGTCTTGGAATTCCTTCGAGATGAAGTTCGAGTCGTTGTCTGTTATGATGCTATGGGACACACTGAACCTGTAGACAATGGACTCGAAAAACTTGACGGCAGTTTTGCCGCTTTGGTTGGTGACGGGCATGGCCTCGATTCACTTGGAGAATTTGTCGACTAAGACCAGGAGGAAGACGTGGCCTCCAAGTGAGGACTTTGTCAGTTTGTTGATCATGTCGAGGCCCCACTGAGCGAAGGGCCAGGCCAATGGTATAGGCCTCATCTCGGATCCTAGCGCGTGTGGCTTGTCCGCGTACCTCTGACAGGCGTTGCACCTCTGGCTATGTCCTTGGCGTCGTTCATTGCGGTTGGCCAGTAGAATCCAGCTCGTAGAGCTTTAGCAACTAGGGCGCGGATGCCTGCGTGATGGCCGCATATACCCTCATGGATGTCTTGGAGGATGTTTTTGCCATCACCTATGGTGGCACACCGTTGGAGCACACCCGAAATGCTACGCTTGTACAACTCGCCATTGATGATGGTGAAGGCCTTTGATAGGCGAGATATGCGTCGGGCATCTGTCAGGTCTTCAGGCAGCTGATTGCTTATCAGGTAGCAAAGGTACAGTTGCGTCCACGTTTCTTCAACCGCCATGACCTGGATCAGGATGACCAACTCGACCTCCGTGTCGAGATTTTCGGGTCCTTCTTGTCCTTTGGGTAGCGCAGCCCCCAAGTGTTCTGCTTCTTCGGCTGAGCCTTTTGGGGATTTCCTCTTGATGGAGGGTACGCAGATTTGTTCGAGGAACACTCCTGGTGGTACTTGAGCGCAGGTGGAGCCAATGTTGGTGAGTTTGTCAGCCTTCTTGTTGCTTTCCTTTCCGATATGCCGGAGCTCGCAGCCGTCAAAGTCTCCTTCAAGTGAACTGTAGAGCGCACGGTATGCGATCATGTTGGCGCCATGGGCATTGCACTCGTTCATCGTCTGCTGCACGACGAGGTTCGAATCGCCATAAATGACAAGGCGTGTTGCGCCACACACCTTAGCCATCCTCATGCCATGGATGAGGTCCTCGTATTCGTCCTTGTTGTTGGAGACGCGAAATTTCATCTGAAGGACATACTTCATCTTGTCGCCTTGAGGGGACGTCAGTATGACGCCGGCCCCTGCTCCGGCCTCGTGCTTGGAGCCGTCAAAGTGCATCCTCTAGGACTGTGATATGTCCGGATTGTCCGGTAGCTGGAGCTCCATCCAGTGGACGAGGAAGTCAGGTAGGACCTGGGATTTTATGGCGGTGATCCGCTCGTAGATGATGTCTCGAGGAGACAACTCGATGCCCCACAAGGCTACGCGCCCTGTGGCTTCGAGGTTGTTCAGGATGTTCGATAGTAGGGCGTCGGTGACAACCACGATCTGGTGCTCCTGAAAGTAGTGGCTCAGCCGACGCGTCGTCATGAATACGCCGTAGGCGACCTTCTGGTAATGAGGATACCTCTACTTTATCGGGGTCAGTACCTCGCCGACGTAGTAGATTGGGCGTTAGACCCCGTGGGTATTGCCATCTTCGGGTCGTTTGACCACGAGTGCGGTGCTGACCACCTGATGTGTGGTTGTAATGTATAGCAGCAAAGGCTTCCATTCCTTCGGCGTGACCAGGACATGTGATGTGGAGAGTAGCCGCTTGAGGTCCTCGAACGCATCGTCTGATTAGAGTGTCCACTCGGATTTGTCCGTCTTGCGCAGCAGTTGATAAAAGGGGAGGGCCTTCTCACCCATTTGGCTAATGAATCTGCTGAGCACCGTGATTTGTCTGACTAGCTGCTGGACTCCTTTGAGGTTCTTTAGTTTCTCCATGGCCAGTATGGCCCTGATTTTATTCGGGTTTGCCTCGATGCCCCATTGGAAGATGAAGTACCCGAGTAACTGACCAGATGGGATGCCAAGGCGCACTTGTCTGGGTTCGACTTGATCTTGTAGTGATCAAGGTTATCGAACGTCTCGCGGAGATCGTCGATTAGCATCCTGGCCTCCTTGGTCTTGATTACTATGCCGTCGACATAGACCTGGATGTTGCGGCCGATTTGGTTCTTTAGACATGCCTGTATGCACCTCTGGTAAGTAGCGCCTGCGTTCCTCAGCCCGAAGTGCATTGTGTTGTAGCAGAACACCCCGAACGGCATGATAAACGTTGTTTTCTCCTGGTCTTCGACCTTCAGTCGATTTGGTTGTAGCCTGAGTAGGCGTCGAGGAAGGAGAGCTTCTCGCATCCTGCAGTGGAGTCGATGATTTGATCGATCCTTGGTAGATGAAAGTGGTCCTTGGGACAATGCTTGTTAAGCAATGTGAAGTCCATGGTGTTGGCCAGCCATTCACTTTCTTTGATTTTCCTGATGAAGTTGGCATCGAGGAGTATGTTGACTTCGATTCCAACGACTTCGGCTCTTGGCTCGGATAGTTGACGCATCGACTGCTTGAATGGCTTCGCATCTGGGAACACATTGAGTGTGTGCTCGGCGAATTCCCTGGGAACTCCTGGCATGTCCGCAGGACATCGGGCAAAAATTTTCCCAGCGCTCACGGAGGAATTTGACGAGCATGCTTTCCTATATGGGACTCAGGTCGTTGGCGATCAACGCCGTCTTGGAGGCGTCCGTTGGATGAACCTGCACCTTCTTTGTGTTGACTGTGGAGTCGAACGACATGTCGGGTGCGTTTTGCCTGGTGACTAGGGGTGCCCCGTTGTCTGTCACCTCCTTGAGTCTCGTGAGCTCCTCCTGCATGCCGAGCGACTGAGAGATTATGTTGAAGTATCTGTCGCAGCTGTCGGACCTAATGAAGCTTCCTGGGATGGTGATGACGCCCCTAGGTCTTGGCATCTTCAGTAGCAGGTACGCATAGTGCGGTACTGCCAGGAATCTTGCGAAGGCCACGCGTACGAGGATGGCGTGGTACTGTGATGGCCAGTCCACCACTTCGAACTCTAGCCGTTCACGCCTAAAGTTTTCGGGCTTGCCGAAGATGAGGTTGAGCCATATCTTGCCCAGGGGGTATATGCCCTTCCCTGGGACTATGTCGTGGAACGTTGTGTCCGATTGCTCCAGGCTGCATAGCGGGATCCGCATCGCTGCGATTGTGCTGGCGAACATCAGGTTGATGTCGCTGCCGCCATCCATGAAGACACGGCTCATCTCGAATCCCCTGATCTAGGCCTCGAGCACCAGGGCAGAGTGACCGAGCGAGGGATATGGCGTGGATGATCCGAACGGTTGAACGTGATGCAGGACTCCGAGCCGCTGAGGTACTCAGGTATGGCTGGTGGGGAGGTCACGACCAGGCTGACTTGGCGGGTGATCTTATGCACCCTGTTGGTTGAGCGCCCCTTCTGGATCATCAGATCCCCTTTCGGTGGAGGGTATCCATCTGCACCGTTGTTCGGTGCTGGTGCGACCGGCGGCCGCGATGGTCCGCCAGGTTGTGGGGGGATCTCCGTGGCCGATAGCACCTGGAGCTGGTGCGAATCCAGGATTCACCACCTGACGCCGCATTTGGATGAGGCCCTCGCTGAGTTTATCGAACTCCCGTCAGTCCTTGAGCATGTGGTTGGCCTTCTTCTTATAATATTGTTTGTCGATGTAGAAGTGGATGGTGCAGGGACCAAACAGCTTGTCGTATACCGAAGGCTCGTCGTCGCGATTTTGTCGTTGCCACGTTTGTGTGGGTCGTCCGTCATTGCGGTAGTTGCTACATCGGTATCTGCTGTTGCGGTTTCCATCGTCGCGGCGATCGGCGTATCCAGACGCAACCATGTCGAATCCATCGCGATCGTCATGGACGCACGATCTCCTCTTGCTGCGGCCCTCGCGCCTGCGGCCGAAGTCGTCTTCGTCATTCGAATGTGTTCGGTTGACGGAATCCTCGCCATCTGCCCAGCGGTTGGTGATGTCCATGAGGTGATCAAGGGTTTTGGGCTTGACACGCACGAGCTCCTCCTTAAAATCTAGGCGTCTAGCACCATCCTTGAAGGCGTCGATTGCTCTTTCTTCGGAGATGTTCGTAGCGGAGTTCTTGATGTGAGACCAACGTAATATGTATGAGCGGATGGAGTCGTTGGTCCGCTGGGTGTAGGATCGCAGCTCTTCGATTGAGGTTGGCCTCTTGCTGGTGCCCTTGAAGTTGCGGATGAAGCTGTATGCTAGCTCTTCCTAGCTTCAGATGTAGCCAGAGGGTAGGCTGCTAAGCCAGACCCTGACTGCGCCTATCAGCTGCAGCTGAAGGCATTGTAAGGCGGTGTTTTTGTTCCCGCCGTGGAGATTGATGGATGACAGATGTCCGTCAAGCGAGGCTTTTGGCTCCCGCGTGCCGTCGAACTTCGTATTGTCCGAAGGGAGCTTGAAATTTTTTGGCATCCGCGATTGGCGAACCGATCAGCTGAAGCATTTGGATCCACACAGTCCTCTGTCGTCCTCCTCCTCGGACTCAGCTGAGCACGCACGTTTAGCACGTGATTTATCGATCTTGCGTTGGGTGAGCTCACTACGAGAATCATAGTTGTTGCGGCGTCGTGGGCTCCGATGGTGTCGGGGTAGATCGTGTTCCTCCTCATCGGATGAGGGTGTGCGATTTTGAGTGAACTTGACTGTAACATCCCAAAAATATTGATCAAGGATTATCAAATTCAAATCACCAAAATTAGGGTTAACAAAACTATGTTAATTAAAATAATTATGAATGCATGTGTGTATGTGATGATTGTATGAATGCATGAATGGACCTGTGTGATTGTTGTGAATGTCAAGGAATGGTTTAAATATGAAAATAACATCATCTAAATCATTTCCAAGCAGAAACAAATCAAGGGAAATTCAAAAACAAACAAACCAAGCAATTGGTCATTTTTGCCAATCTTGCTCACTAGGCCACTTTGAGTGTTTCTAGTCCAAGGTTTCAAACGGAAACAAATCTATTTCTTTTCACCCCTTGCTAGACCAAGTGAAACGGAAACATTTGGCAACTTGATTCAAATGACAATTCAAAATTGAATCTATATCATATGTGAAGATCACCATTTCTCAAAACCCAACCAAACCAGTGCACCTTGGAAAATCCAAGAAACTAGAGACTACCTAGTATGTGACTAGTACATCCACCAAGTTTCACTCAAAAATTCAAATTCAAATCTCTTTCGGCCATTTCATCAAACACCTTGTAAAAACAAATCAAACAAAACATCAAACACTATAGTGAGCAGTGTTTGTGCCTAACTTGTCTCCCCTCTAGCTCACAACACCCTCTCAGTAGATCATCTAGTTAATTTAACCAGCCCTAGCTTACTTTAAGCTTGACATTGTCATCAATGGTGACCATTGCCGAGATAAACTTGCCATCCCATTGTCGACAACAAGCTAGAAGCATCCCTAGCCTCACCAACCTTGTCTAGGACACAAGCCACCGTACACCGCCACCCCCTGTCCAATGCCCAAGCACGGCCAACCCCTGGACCACTCAGAACGAGCGCGCCCAGTCTCTCTGCAAGCATGCCGAGAGCACGCCAGAGCGCCGCGCTCGACACACGAGCACAAACCGCACCCCGCCCTCGCCTCTTGCGTGCGTGATCACCTCCGCCCAGGAACCGCCAGGACATGCCCGTTCGCCGCCGCGCGGACCGTAGACGTTGTGCGCCATTAAAATGCCCGCCGGACCCTCCCAGAGCATCGCAGCGTTCCTACCAAATTGCACCACTCCACGCTTCGCCACCATGCCGTTGAGCTTCGCCATGAGGCAGAGCACCGTCCCCTACCTTCGCCCGTGTCGTTAGCTCACTATGCCGACGACCACAACGAGCTCCACCCGCACCCATCGGTCCCCTCTTCGCACTATAAATAGAGGCCTCCCCCGTTTGATTTCAGCACACCATCACACTCCCCTCTCTCTCAGAACCACCCCACCTCATCCCCGAAGCAAGGTGAGCACCAGGTGGCCGGAATTTCGTCGCAGTCTGCCACGGAGTAGGAGAAGAGGCGTCGTCGATTGGAGCCGCCCTAGGAGGAGCCACCGATACTAGGAGGATCGCCGTCGTTGACTTCACCGTTCTCCCCCATCGCCGACCCTCGCCTAAGCCCCGGTGAGCCCCCACAGACTCCCACTGGCCGCGTTAGGGTTTAGTCTCGCTGGCGCTGCCCGACGGAGACAACAAGCCCCAGCTGTTAGATTAGATGTTAATCGCATGGTCCAGACTGCCTTGTACCCCTTCTTACCCCCTGTCTCGCTGACTGGTGGGGACAGCCACTTCAACCCACCCCGCGCGCTGTGCGCAGTGGGCTGGCCTAGTTACACTCCCGCGCGACCCAGTAATTCAAATTTAGGTTTATCTATTTAGTTTCAAACTTGGTTATGTCCCTGGATTCAAAAATCAACCCAGATTGATTCACTAAATCAAATTGCATGAAACTAATTTTTCTACAAAGGTATTGAAATTCTTAATCCAAGCCCGTTGGATTCAAATCCTTTGGAATTATAGATCACCTATGGTAAAAATAACAAGGCAGAGACTTTTCTACATTCACACATTTTTCAAAATTCAACCATAAAAGCTTTTGAGTTGATTCCAACTCTCAAAAATCACATTTGACAAGACCTTTCTGAATATACAAAAATTTCTAGGTTTACTTGCAAAAATAATGGACACGCAATAAAAGAATGCCCCATAGGAATTTCTAGTCACTTTATTCAATTAAAATAAAAAGGTTAAACCTTATTAAATTGTGACACCACTTTAAATCACATTCCCAGGTACTGAAATATGTGGTGATGACATGTGTCAACATGATCCCATGTTTTAGTTGGAGAATATTAAATCTTAAGTAGTTTTTCAATGAGTAGAAATTACTTTTCTAAACTAAATTAAATAAAACTTTTGCCTTATTTTTTGTAATGTTTGTGATGATGCTAGATCATCTAGTGAAAACCCTGGTGTGATAAATAGAATTAGTTAAGTATTGTTTGGTGATTGTGTACCTCGTATTTATTTATAGACGCTAGTACCGAGCAAGGATATAAAGAGGAAGGAGACTACTACGAGGAAGAAGCAGAGAAGAACTTCAACCACTACACTGCACAAGGCAAACTACTATCTTAGCAAGCTAAGCTAAACCATGCAAGTCATACTTTCAAGCTTAAACCTACAAGATAACCTATGCAATGCATTAGGCATGCCTTGGTTATATCAATTGATGATACCAAATCCTAGTTTTACTTGCAAGTTTAGTTATTTTATTTCTTTATCAAAGCTCCATAGTTTTTGTTTACTTAGTGATTTGTAGAGTTAAGAAAGACTTTTAAAGGTAGCATAAAGAGCATAAAACTTGACCTAAGTTAGATAATCTTGATGTCATCCTGAGGCATGAGATTGAACTTAGATCATTCACACTTGTTTACCACCCCTCATTAGTGTTTACCCCCATTTGTAGATGCTAGTGCTAAGCATAAAACTTGATCACTTTAGATGGGAATACTTGGTGAAAATGGTTATGAAAACCTTAGAATGAGGAGTCATTCTACTGAAATGTTTTGACATGTGTTCTTGAACACCAAATGATTTTGATGATGAAAATGTTGAGGCATGAGCCTTAGCCCTTTTTAAAACTGATGGCTGTCTGGATGCGATACCATTCCAATTTTATCGTACAACCACAATACCCAAAATTTGGGTAGGGATGGAATGGAAATTTATATACCTTAGTATGGGTTCCCTTGCGGCCAAGGTTTGAGCTGAGGCTACCTTGTGAAGATTGTCCACCTGTGCAGTTACCAAGAAGAAAGATGGTCATGGTTGGTAGGACAAACTCATAGCAGAGGTGCCTATAGTAGGGTGTGTAATTGAAAGGTTAGGATTGATTATCCGCATACTGAGTATGGTGAATTCAGGATTGTTCCTGACCGATGTATCGAATATTGTGGTGAAAGTGTACCACCTCTATAGAGTGTCAAACTATTCGAATAGCCGCGTCCGCGGTTATGGACGGTTGGAGTGGCCATACTGTTCCGTCGTTAGATGTTTTCAAAATGACTTGTGATTTGAATCATGACTTTGACTTGACCATAACAGGGTTGTGATATGAAAACTCAAGTCCCCACTTAGGTGTTATAAAACTTTCAACTAGCTTTCTTTGATTCTAAACTTAGTTAAGGTAAACCTGGATTTTTGCAAAACAACCTAGAGCTTAGTATTCCTAATTAAAACCACTTCACTTGTGAGTCTTAGTTTGCGAGTACTTAAAGAGTACTTATGGCTTTGTCCCTGGCTATTCCCGTGGCCAGACTATGAAGAAGACTATCAGGAGGATGGACCACAGGAAGGTTACGACAACTAGAATCATCTTCCATCGTCAGCATTGCCTGTGACCATGAAGATGGAGCCTCGCCCACGCTACCGTTATTATTATATTATTTCGCTGCTTGATTTTACTAAGACTGGATCATGAGATCCTTTATTTTGTTGTAAGACCTTATGTATGGTTTGTAATGGATGATGTACTGTGATATCCAATCTGTTATGTCTCGCAAAAATGGTAATCCTAGGATTGCGATGTATGGCATAACAGGCACCTGAGATTAAAAATCCGGGTGTTGACATTGACCGCGGCCTTCTTCTTCGGCTCCGCAGGAGTTTCATCGTGGAGCTCAACTTCGACGAGTTCGAGGCCTGCCAGCGCTTGTGGATCGCGATCTTCGGGTCTCCCGCCGGTGGCGGGTTGGACACGAGATAGGTGGTGGCTGCCATGATCACGGCCTGCGGTGTTTTCAGCATGACGTTGCCTTGCGAGCCATCGTCATGAAGGACATGTCCATCGCCTTGGTGACCTCGCATTGTGTGGCGGGGTCCATGCACTCCATGCGGGAGCGGTATTTGTTGGCGTTGTTCTCGTGTGAAGAGGAGCCGCCAATGGCAGAGAGCGTAGCTCGTCATGCGCTTGATTCTGCGGCTGCCTGCTTACGCTTTTCGAGCTTCTCCTGCAGCTTTACCTGCTGATTGTGCTCATCGATCATGAGCTAGTGGTAGGCCATCAATAGGTCACGGGAGGCATCCACAGGTAAGATTTTATTGCCTTGCACGGCTTCGCATGCTTTTTGCTAGCCTTCCTCGTTGATGTTGATCTGGTCATAGGCGCAATTGCTGCCCTTAGTGGCTCTAGCCGCCCTGTTAACCGGGTTTCCCCCGTTCTCGATCTAGGGGTTGGGAGGTGGATTGGGAGGGATGGCACCCGAACCTAGCGGTGGATCGGTTCCATTGTTGACGTCGTCACCGTGGATGACGGCGCACAGGTAGCGCTCACGGAGTGGGTCGCTGCTACCGCAGCTCTCAGATCCGGAACCGTAGGTTCCTTCATCCGAAGGGGGACCGCACAGATCGGAGTTGCAGCTATAGCTATCCTCCGAATCGCCCGTCAGCGTCGACGTACATAGGGCGTCGATGGGTGGGACCCATGAAGCGGTCCTAATAGATGGTAGTGGTACCCGCTCTAGGAGGCGGAGGATTCTGCCCCCCTGAAAGCAGAAGCTCCCGAACAGCATCTCGAACCTGTCGCCTACAGACTCGAAATCTTTTAGGGTGGCCGTTGAGTAGGCGGTGAATTCGAAGGCGCCAAAGAGGAGGTGACTCTCCGTCGCCGAGAAATCATAGATCGCTCCGGATGGAACCGTCACGACCGCACGATCAATGTCCCCGCTTCCCACAGACGGCGCCAATTGACGAGGGTTTGACTCGTCAATGCCCATTGTTATGGACTTGGGTTTTGAGAAGACGGGGATGCTAGAATTCACGGAACGGTTAACATGCAAGCAACATGGGGACACGAGGTTTACCCAGGTTCAGGCTCCCGGAGGGGAAACCCTACTCCTGCTTGTCTGTTCTTGATTATGGCGGAACCAAAGGTTACATGGTGCGCAGATGCAATCTGGTATGGAGGTGTGTGTATAAGGCGAGTTGGATCCTTCTCGTCGTACCCTCCTAGCCTTTATATAGATAGGCCAGGTCTCGGGATAGGTCGAGTCGGTTACAAATTAGGGTTGATACCCTTTGAAATTCTATCTAATCTAGACTTGTCCTCTAAGGAGTCGAATTCGCCACGGGCTTGGGCCACCCGAAAACTTCCTGGGCTGCGAATCCTCGTGTGGGCCTTCCTTGGGCTGAACCGAATATACCAATATTGTACACCCGTAGGGTATATCCATAATCCATGTTAGCGTGAATTGGAGAAGTTTTCGATATTTACCAGTGCCATGCTCACACGGGGACCGGGTCACAATGTCCATTAGCAAGGATATACGCCTTGCATAGAACGACACCTCACATCTAGCCGATACAGTGCATTAGACGAAATGCAATAGCCGATGCAGTGCATTAGACGAAATGCAATACCACACGTAAGTTGTACCTGACGCCATATTTATCATTGATTTGTTGAAGACTCGTGCTAACAGTTTCTCAGAATACCTCTTCCACCTCATTCTTCAAGTCTAATCAAATTTTGCACAGTGCCCCTATCTTTTCAAGGTTTCTCACGTTCTCGTTTTGGATTCTTCTAGAGAAAATTAACTCTGTTTTTATAAGTTTATCTTTCATCTCATTTTTCCTTGCTCGTATCATAATACGATTTATTTTTATTTTTATTTTCCGCTCAGGAAATTAGCTTGCTTTATTTATATTTGTATATCCACATCAAATCCCAGAAATATATTACATTTGAAAAAATTTCACACACTATCTAATTTGAAAAGATTCATACATTTTTAGAATTCGAACAAAATCACACAAGTAGAAAAGCACAAGAACTGATTCATACATGTACCAAAGTTTGAAACATAATTTGGAAGGTTTACGGAAGTTCCATTCTAGGTAAATACATTAAGTCCATTGATTTAACAGTATTTTTTTAAGATACTCTGTATCATATTTTTTTCATTCATGTTTCATACCTATTTGGAAGTTTTATACAAGATTCATAAGTTTCATATGTGTTTTCAAATGTTCATATTGTTCCGATACATGTATCTGCCTAGAATCATACACGATTCATATAATTTTTCTCAAAAGTTATTTAAAATCCGGCATGTTTCACTAAAGTTTCATATGTTGGAATTATGCCCTAGAGGCAATAATAAAGATGTTATTATTATAATTCTTGTTCATGATAAAGTTTATGTTCCATGCTAGAATTGTATTAAGCGGAAACTTTAATACTTGTGTGGTTTGTAAACAACACCGTGTCCCTAGTACGCCTCTATGGACTAGCTCATTGATCAATGATGGTTAAGGTTTCCTAACCATAGACATGAGTTGTCAATTGATAATGAGATCATATCATTGGGAGAATGATATGGTGGATAGACCCAAACAAAGCAGAGCAATTAGATCGTGTCATCGTGTTCGTCTTTGCGAAGCTTTTCCTATGTCAAATATTGTATTCCTTAGACCATGAGATAATGCAACTCCCTGGTATCGGAAGAAAGCTTTGAGGTCATCAAACGTCATCCTATGAGAGGGTGATCATAAAGGTGTCTCTTGTTGGGCCACGCAGAGATAAAACAAAACTTTTTCCTCTAACGTGGTGATCCCAAGATCTAGCTGAGGTAGAAGGCCACGAGGTTTACCACTAGACGCGCGGTTGCGGATTACTGATGAAGCGCGTCTGTTGATGCAGTGCAGTCCTCACGATCCGATCGTCCTGGTGCTGATCGTACAACACCTCTGCTGGTATCCACACGTACAAGGAGGAGCACCGGCGGCGAACTGCTAGGTTCGTTACGGCGGCTGGACTGCTGTGGAGCTAGGGTTTCCAACACATGGAATGACCTAACCGAACAACGATTAACCTTTTTGGGTTACGGTGCTCCACTATATATAGGGAGTGAACGTGGGCTCTGCTCGCGCGACCCATTCACTAAAGCCCATATACCATTAGTCACCGTGAGTCCAACTCACTAACTCAGTCCTAATCCGGTTTAGGTCCAACCCAACCAGATTATATGTTCAGATCCAATCCGAACTTGCTCCCGCTCTTAAGTGTGTGACCCCGCAGGCTCATGGTTACTTGGACACGATTAGAGTCCGACCCACAATCGATCAATCGGCATCGGCTCCTAGCAGAACATGCCGATTCCCAAGTACCAAAGAGTCATGACGACTTGCCTTTTCAATGCGACTAACGTCCGAGTCCCTTTTGCCTCACGATATACCTTGTCAGACTATAGGCGAATATATGTCATCCCTTAAATAGTCTGACTCTCTTCTCGATCCGAGATAAGTGATTCACCCGACTAACTCTTAGCCGATCGCCTCGGTTAACACTTAACCGAGTCGTGCATGGCCATGCTTTCCGAATCATATCTCACGAGAGGGCCCAGAGAATATCTCTCCGAGTGGAGGGGCAAAATCCCATCTTGGTTATTCACATCACGCAGCTTGATTCTCAGTCGACCCGAACCCTGCCTTTATAACTGCCCAGTTACGGATCAGCGTTTGACAGAACCTAAGTCGGTGATCCTCAACTCGGACTATGCAACAACCTCAGGTCTAAGGATTTCATTGATTGAGATATACAAATGACATCTTAGTTCGTTGTACCTCAATATGGGTCAATCCGACTCGCTAAACTCTTTAGCCAAATCTGTGTAAGTTGGAATAGCATCTCCATGCCCACGACAAGTGGAACCGAGTCATCAAGCCAACTTTCACATTGGTCTAAGTTGTGTGTCCAGCACAACCTCAATGACCAAGGATATTTAGTACAAACAACATGAATGCATAGTTCCACAACTGAATCACATATTCAATGATACACATCAGATGTTTATACAAGGACTACTTAATTACTTTATGAATACAATGGGAAATATCATCATACATGATTGCCTCTAGGGCATATTCCCAACATCTCTCAGGTGATCGGAAAGTATCTGTTGGGTTTTATGTATCGAGATGGAATTTGTCCCTCCCAAGTCGGAGAGATATACTTCGGGCCCACTCGGTAATCGATATCAACACCGCTTGCAAGCATGTGGTTAAGGAGTTAATCACAAAGTGATATCGGATTACGGAACGAGTAAAGTACTTGCTGTGAACGAGATTGAACTAGGTATGACGGTACCGACGATCAAATCTCGGGCAAGTAAAATATCGCGAGACGAAGGGAATATATATGGGATTGATTGAATCCTGGCATCGTGGTTCATCCGATATGATCATCGATGAATGTGTGGGAGTCAATATGGGTGCCCAGACCCCGCTGTTGATTATTGATAGAAGATCATGTCTGCATATTCTCGAACCCGCAGGGTCACACACTTAACGTATCTCGACGCTAGGATAGATTGGATAATTGGTTTATGAATTTTTGTTCGGAGTCTCGGATGGGATCCGGGATATCACGAGAGGTTCCGGAATGGTCCGGAGAATAAGATTCATATAAGGCAGTGCAGTTTTTGGAGTTCGGAATTGTTCCGGGTTAATCGGTATTATACCGGAAGCTTATAGAACCTTCCGGAAGGGGACCAACGTGGCCCCACCTTCCGGGAGGGGGCATGGGCCTATGAGGGAGTGTCCTGGCCGCTTTGGGCCAGGGGCACAAGGCCCCATAGGGCCCAGCCGATTCTAGAGAGATTTGACTCGTTTAAATCTCGGGATAGAATTTCTAGATAAGGGAGAGTTTAAATCGTTTAAACTAGAGATAGGATTTCTAGATAAGGGAGAGTTTAAATTGTTTAAACTAGAGATAGGCTTGGAGGAGGGGCAAGGGCTGGCCGCCCCCCCTCTATATATAGAGGGGTGGTGCGCCCCCTCCCCCACACACACACCTTCCTCCAAGCCCTAGCAGCCTTGCTACCTTCCTCTCTCCCTCCCGACTGTTTATAGGCGAAGCCCTGCAGCAGAAATTCTCCACCATATACACCACGCCGTCGTGCTGTAGATCCAATCTATCTCTCCACCATACTCGTTGGTCCGAGGAAGGAGGAGACGTCGAGGTGCTGCACGTGTGCATCTCACGGAGGCACCGCCACTTGTGGTGCTAGATCGGATCGGATCGCGAGGAGGAGAAGCGAGTACGGCTACATCACCCACGTTCCGACGAACGTTCCGCTATGCGAATCTTCAAGGGTATGAAGATCTAATCCAATCTCTCTCGTTGTTTGCATCTCCTAGATTAGATCTTGGGTTTCCCTCTGTTCGCTCCGTAGAAAATTTTGATTTACTATGCCGCGAAACCCTTCAGTGGTATCAGAGCTAGATCTATGCGTAGATGTGTTTCACGAGTAGAACGCAACATGGTTGTTGCGGGCGTTGATGTTTTCTGTTGCAAGCCTCTTGTTTGTGTTCTTCTTATGACGCGAGATATTGAGATTGAAGCGGTCCAGGCCAACCTTACGCGACGTCGTTCGCGAGACCGGCTCCGCACTTGACGTGTGGCTTGTTCCACACATGCGGCTGGTGGATGTCAGTTTCTCTCACTATAGTTGTCATGGGATTAACACCGGAGTTTGGCAACCATAATATCACCGTTGTGGCTTTCCGTAGGTAAGAATCGTTCTTAGCATCTACTCTCATAAAGCCACGTAAAACATGCAACAACAAAGTAGAGGCGTCTAACTTGTTTTTGCAGGGAGTGTTTTCTGTGATATGGTATGGCCCAAGATGTGATGTGTATATTGTATGCGATGATCATGTTTTGTAATGTTTCACGACTTGCATGTCGATGAGTACACAACCGGCAGGAGCCATATGGTTGTCTTTATAATTGTGTATGAGCTGCGAGTCAACTTCTTATACGCCATGTAATAGCTTTACTTTATCGCTAAGTAGTTAGCAATAGTTGTAGTTGCTATTCGTGGTGGAGGCAATCATGGTGGAGTGATGGAGATCATGCCGGAATGCACAAGATGGAGATCATTGCGCGAAGATAGGCTATACTATGTCACATAAAGTTATATGCATGTGATGTTTATACCTTTATGTATCTTATTATGCTTAGATCGCGACGGTAGCATTATAAGATGATTCCTCACTTAAAGATCAAGATAAAAACTGTGTTCTCCCCAAGTATGCACCGTTGCGAAAGTTCGTCGTTTCCAAGCATCACGTGATGATCGGGTGCTATAGACTCTACGCTCACATACAACGGGTGCAAGCCAGTTTTTGCACACGCGGAAATACTTGGGTCTAACTTGACGAGCCTAGCATGTACAGACATGGCCTCGGAACACAAGAACCGAAAGGTTAAGCATGAGTCATATGAATGATATGATCGACACTTCATTGTCCACCATTGAAACCACATCTCTTCTCGTGATGATCGGATTAGGTGTGGTGAATTTGGATCGTGTTCACTAAACAACTTGAGGGAAGTTGAATTTAGTGGGAGTTCATCTAGTAATTTGATTAAGTTGAACTATTTATCATGAACATAGTCTAAATTGTACTTGCAAATACTGTAGATCCAATGGCCAAGTCCAACTTCAACTTCAACATTTTTGCTGAGAAAGAAAAGCTTAGAAACAATGGGTCTAACTTCACCAACTGGTTCCGCAATCTAAGAATCATTCTGTCTGGCGGACAAAAGGACTATGTCCTTGAGAAAGCGTTAGGTAACCCCCCTGCTGCAACTGCGCCGGCTGATGAGAAAGCTGTCTATCAGTCGCGCAAAGATGATTATGGTGTGATTAAGAGCACCATGTTGTTTGCTATGGAACCGGAGCTTCAAAATCGTTTTGAAACCTATCCCGGGCCCTTTGAGATTCTCGAGGAGCTGAAAACCATGTTTTAGACTCAAGCCCGTTCTGAGAGATATGAGATCTCTGAGAAGTTCTTTAACTGCAAGATGGAGGAAGGGAGTTCCGTTAGTGAGCACGCCATAAAGATGTCGGGCTACACTCAACGCCTTGAGCAACTGGAATGCACGATTCCAGAGGAGCTCAAGATTGACAGGGTTCTGCAATCACTCCCTCCCAGCTACAAAAGTTTTGTAGTGACTCATAATCAGATTGGTTCCACTGATTCGATCACCGAGCTCTTCGCAAAGCTAAAGGCTGCGGAAGTGGACATCAAGAAGGATAATCATGTGTTGATGGTCAACAAGCCCTCCTTTAAGAAAGGTAAGGGAGCAAAGAAGCCCTTCAAGAAGGGCGGCGGCAAGCACAATGCCCCTGCTGAGAAGAAGCTCAGGTCTGGTCCTAAGCCGGACACTGAGTGCTTCTATTGCAAGGACAGGGGTCACTGGAAGCGCAACTGTCCGAAGTACTTAGCGGACAAGAAGGCTGGCACCATCAAAGGTATATTTGATATACATGTTATTGATGTTTTCCTTACTAGCCCTCGTTGTAGTGCCTGGGTATTTGATCAGTTGCTAATATTTGTAACTCGAAACAGGAGCTACGGAATAGACGGCGGCTTGCGAGGGATGAGGTGACGATGCGCGTTGGCAACGGATCAAGAGTTGATGTGATGGTCGTCGGCACGCTCTCCTTAGTTTTACCTTCGGGATTAGTTTTAAACCTTAATAAATGTTATTATGTGCCTGCGTTGAGCATGAACATCATATCTGGATCATGTTTATTGCAAGACGGTTATTCATTTAAATTTGAGAATAATGGTTGTTATATTTATATGAGTAACATATTTTATGGTCATGCACCTGCTGTGAATGGTTTATTTCTTCTGAATCTCGAAAGGGATGAAACACACATCCATAACATTGAGGCTAAGAGATGCAAAGTAGATAGTGATAATACTACTTATTTGTGGCACTGTCGTCTAGGTCATATTGGAGTAAAGCGCATGAAGAAACTCCATTCTGATGGACTTTTGGAGTCTCTTGATTTTGAATCATTTGACACATGCGAACCATGCCTCATGGGCAAGATGATCAAAACCCCGTTCTCCGGTATGATGGAGCGAGCAACAGACTTGTTGGAAATCATACATACCGATGTATGCGGACCGATGAGTGTTTCGACGCGCGGTGGATATCGCTATTTCCTTACTTTTACCGATGACTTAAGTAGATATGGGTATATCTATTTAATGAAACATAAATCTGAAACATTTGAAAAGTTCAAGGAATTTCAGAGTGAAGTGGAGAACCATCGTAACAGAAAGATTAAGTTTCTACGATCCGATCGTGGAGGTGAATATTTGAGTTATGATTTTCTCACGCATCTTAAAGCAAGTGGAATCGTTTCACAACTCACGCCACCCGGAACACCACAGCGCAATGGTGTGTCTGAACGCCGGAATCGAACCCTATTAGATATGGTCCGATCGATGATGTCTCTTACTGATTTGCCGTTATCATTTTGGGGTTATGCATTAGAAACCGCTGCATTCACTTTAAATAGGACTCCATCTAAATCCGTTGAGACGACACCGTATGAACTGTGGTTTGGTGCTAAACCTAAGTTGTCGTTTCTTAAAGTTTGGGGATGCGAAGCTTACGTCAAGAAGTTGATGCCGGACAAGCTCGAACCCAAAGCGGAGAAATGCGTCTTCATAGGATACCCTAAGGAAACTATTGGGTATACCTTCTATCACAGAACCGAAGGCAAAGTGTTTGTCGCAAAGAACGGTTCCTTTCTTGAGAAGGAGTTTCTCTCGAAAGAAGTGAGTGGGAGGAAAGTAGAGCTAGACGAGGTTATTGAACCTTCTCTTGAATTGGAGAGTAGCGCAGCACCTGAAATTGTTCCAGTGCCGCCTGCACCAACAATAGAGGAAGCTAATGACAAGGATCATGAAGCTTCGGACGATGCTGCTACTGAACGTCGCAGGTCGACAAGGTCGCGTGCCCCTCCTAAGTGGTACGGCAACCCTGTCTTGATTGTCTTGTTAGTAGAAGACAGTGAACCTACGAACTATGAGGAAGCGATGATGAGCCCAGACTCTGAGAAATGGCTAGAAGCCATGAAATCCGAATTGGGATCCATGAGCGAAAACCAAGTATGGACTTTGGTGGACCCTCCTAGCGACCGAAAGGCCGTTGAGTGCAAATGGATCTTCAAGAAGAAAACAGACGCGGATGGTAATGTTACTGTCTATAAAGCACCACTTGTCGCAAAAGGTTTTCGACAAGTTCAAGGTGTTGACTACAATGAGACTTTCTCTCCCGTAGCGATGTTTAAGTCCATTCGGATTTTATTAGCAATTGCTGCGTTTCATGATTATGAAATATGGCAGATGGATGTCAAGACTGCTTTCCTTAATGGCAACATTGATGAAGAGTTGTATATGATGCAACCCGAGGGTTTTGTCGATCCTAAGGATGCTAGTAAAGTATGCAAACTTCAGCGTTCCATTTATGGACTGAAGCAAGCATCTCGGAGTTGGAACCTTCGTTTTGATCAAGTGATCAAGAGCTTTGGATTTGTTCCAAATTGCAACGAAGCTTGCATCTACAAGAAAGTGAGTGGGAGCTCGGTGACGTTTCTGGTACTGTATGTGGATGACATATTGATTATCGGAAATGACATCAACATGCTTAACGATGTGAAGAGTTATTTGAACAAGTGTTTTTCAATGAAAGACCTAGGTGAAGCTGCTTATATATTGGGCATCAAGATCTACAGAGATAGACAAAGACGCCTGATAGCTTTAAGCCAAAGTACATACCTAGACAAAGTTCTGAAAAGGTTCAGAATGGATAAGGCAAAGAAAGGTTCAGTGCCTATGTTGTCAGGTAAGATATTGAGCAAGGCTCAGTGTCCAGCTACGGTAAATGATAGGGAAGCTATGAGCAAAGTGCCTTATGCCTCGGCCATAGGTTTCATCATGTATGCCATGCTGTGTACTAGACCGGATGTGTCCAATGCTCTTAGTTTGACGAGCAGATATCAAAGTGATCCAGGAGTGGAACACTGGACAGCCGTGAAGAACATCCTAAAGTACCTAAATAGAACTAAAGAAATGTTCTTAGTCTATGGGGTGATGAACAGCTTGTCGTAAAAGGTTACGTCGATGCTAGTTTCGACACCGACAAGGATGATTCTAAATCTCAGACAGGATACGTTTATATTTTGAATGGAGGAGCTGTAAGCTAGAGAAGCTGCAAGCAAAGCGTGATCGCGGGATCTACAGTAGAAGCGGAATACATGGCTGTTGCAGAAGCGTCAAGTGAAGGAGTTTGGATCAGAAACTTCATCACTGAGCTTGGCGTGGTTCCAAGTGCATTGGACCCACTGGAGATATTGTGTGACAACACTGGCGCCATAGCACTCGCTAAGGAACCAAGATATCATCCAAAGACCAAGCATATCAACCGCAAGTTTCATATAATCCGAGATTATATAGCAGATGAAGATCTGAAGATTAGCAAAGTACATACGGATCTGAATGTCGCAGATCCATTGACTAAACCTCTTCCACGTGTAAAACATGATCAACACCTCAGTGCCATGGGTGTGAGATTGTTGCCAGATGTAAACTAGATTATTGACTCTAGTGCAAGTGGGAGACTGTTGGAATTATGCCCTAGAGGCAATAATAAAAATGTTATTATTATAATTCTTGTTCATGATAAAGTTTATGTTCCATGCTAGAATTGTATTAAGCGGAAACTTTAATACTTGTGTGGTTTGTAAACAACACCGTGTCCCTAGTACGCCTCTATGGACTAGCTCATTGATCAATGATGGTTAAGGTTTCCTAACCATAGACATGAGTTGTCAATTGATAATGAGATCATATCATTGGGAGAATGATATGGTGGATAGACCCAAACAAAGCAGAGCAATTAGATCGTGTCATCGTGTTCGTCTTTGCGAAGCTTTTCCTATGTCAAATATTGTATTCCTTAGACCATGAGATAATGCAACTCCCTGCTATCGGAAGAAAGCTTTGAGGTCATCAAACGTCATCCTATGAGAGGGTGATCATAAAGGTGTCTCTCAGGTGATCGAAAAGTATCTGTTGGGTTTTATGTATCGAGATGGAATTTGTCCCTCCCAAGTCGGAGAGATATACTTCGGGCCCACTCGGTAATCGATATCAACACCGCTTGCAAGCATGTGGTTAAGGAGTTAATCACAAAGTGATATCGGATTACGGAACGAGTAAAGTACTTGCTGTGAACGAGATTGAACTAGGTATGACGGTACCGACGATCGAATCTCGGGCAAGTAAAATATCGCGAGACGAAGGGAATATATATGGGATTGATTGAATCCTGGCATCGTGGTTCATCCGATATGATCATTGATGAATGTGTGGGAGTCAATATGGGTTCCCAGACCCCGCTGTTGATTATTGATAGAAGATCATGTCTGCATATTCTCGAACCCGCAGGGTCAGACACTTAACGTATCTCGACGCTAGGATAGATTGGATAATTGGTTTATGAATTTTTGTTCGGAGTCTCGGATGGGATCCAGGATATCACGAGAGGTTCCGGAATGGTCCGGAGAATAAGATTCATATAAGGCAGTGCAGTTTTTGGAGTTCGGAATTGTTCCGGGTTAATCGGTATTGTACCAGAAGCTTCTAGAACCTTCCGGAAGGGGACCAACGTGGCCCCACCTTCCGGGAGGGGGCATGGGCCTATGAGGGAGTGTCCTGGCCGCTTTGGGCCAGGGGCACAAGGCCCCATAGGGCCCAGCCGATTCTAGAGAGATTTGACTCGTTTAAATCTCGGGATAGAATTTCTAGATAAGGGAGAGTTTAAATCGTTTAAACTAGAGATAGGATTTCTAGATAAGGGAGAGTTTAAATTGTTTAAACTAGAGATAGGCTTGGAGGAGGGGCAAGGGCTGGCCGCCCCCCTCTATATATAGAGGGGTGGTGCGCCCCCTCCCCCACACACACACCTTCCTCCAAGTCCTAGCAGCCTTGCTACCTTCCTCTCTCCCTCCCGACTGTTTGTAGGCGAAGCCCTGCAGCAGAAATTCTCCACCATATACACCACGCCGTCGTGCTGTAGATCCAATCTATCTCTCCACCATACTCGCTGGTCCGAGGAAGGAGGAGACGTCGAGGTGCTGCACGTGTGCATCTCACGGAGGCACCGCCACTTGTGGTGCTAGATCAGATCGGATCGCGAGGAGGAGAAGCGAGTACGACTACATCACCCACATTCCGACGAACGTTCCGCTGTGCGAATCTTCAAGGGTATGAAGATCTAATCCAATCTCTCTCGTTGTTTGCATCTCCTAGATTAGATCTTGGCTTTCCCTCTGTTCGCTCCGTAGAAAATTTTGATTTACTATGCCGCGAAACCCTTCATCATACACTATCCGATCTAGAAAAGGAAATATAACATTTTCTCAAAAAGAAATTAATGAACAAGATATAGAAAAGGAGAAACAAAACTTAACACACACCAGATTCATACTCAATATTCTTGTCACACAAGATTCATACATAGATCCAGCAAAATCCACATCGGGCACTAGGTAAAAATAGAAACAAAAAGGAAGGAAAAATGAAGAATAGAGAGGGAAGACAAATCGGGGCACTCCAAGACCAGATCGGGCCACTTATCGCAGGCCCCGGCTTGATCTTCTTGGATCTAGCAAGATCCACACTGGTGAGCGGCTGAACGGGATGTCCGCAAGAGGAAGCGTGCAAGGGCGGCTGCAGGAGGAGGTGGTGGCGCTTGAGTGCAGGGGCATGGGTGGGTGGGAAGGGACATGTCAGGAGGCGTGGAGGGGCGGCCGCAGGAGAAGGTGGCGGCGCTCGGGGTAGGGGCAAGGTGGATGAAAGTGAAGGGATGGGACGGGAGGTGTGTAGGATGTCCGCAGGAGGAGGTGGCAGAGCATGGGGCAGTGGCGGGTAGGAAGGGACGGGACAGGGCATGTGGCTCTAGTAGGAAGGGACGGGGTTTATGCACTTGCCAGGCGTGGTCCTCGGGTTGATTCCAAACTTTATGGGGTTCTTAAATGCAAATCTATCACACGTGTTTGACTTTATTGACTCACACGCATCTTCAATGATCTAATGGTACACAAACGATGCGAGGGTGCCAACACCCATGTGTTAAATTCACTCTCAGCTCCGGAAATGCAACACCACATGTATGTTGGGCCCCTGACATCATCATTACCATTGATTTATTGAAAATTCGTGCAAACTATTTCATAGAAAGATCTTTTCACCTCAGTCTAGATTCATACGAGATTTATTAGAGAACTGAAACTGCTTTAAATCTTGTAGACACATACACAATTCAATACAACTATAGAATAAATAGGAAAACAACCAAATTAATATAAGAAAATTAGGAAAAATAACCAAAATTAACAGAATATTGAAGGTACATACAAGTTTCTGGAGATCTAGTCAAGAAACATACAAGTTTTAGTGCCAGCCGGAGCTCAGATTGTTTCCAACTTTTTAGGAGGCTTAAATGCAAATTTGTGACCGTTGTTGACTTCATGGACTATGCATGAATCTTCAACAATTATAGGCACAGAAGATGTCGGGATCCAACATACTTGTGGTAAATCCACTCTCGCTAAACTCCAGTTACGTTAGTGTCTGAAGGCTAAAAAGTAGACTTTTCGAAGTCCTAAAAGCTAATTTATATTCTAAAGTGGGTCAACATCTAGGATTTTTTCCGGGTCAAGGTTGAAGTCCAGTAGCCCAATGAACCGCGCACCACGAAGAGGTGGAAGAATCTCAGTGTTCAAAAAGATTTGATTGTCACGAGACAACTTCTCCGTGGGAGGTGTTCCTAGGGAAGCCACTAGACTCGCCATGGCGATGGAGGAGGAAGACATCAGATGGAGAGGGAGGGGAACTACAATGAATCATAGTCGAGGTTTGGTTGTTGACTTTGTTGCATGACGGTTGCCACCTAGGAATTTGTGTGTGTAGATTTGATCGAGGGCTAGATGTCGAGAGGAAGATACTCTTATACCGTGTCAATATACGATGAACCGATACCCTTGTTCCACGAATTGAGTGAGTGTTCTATCGATATCGGGAGAGCCCTCAAAGCCATATGCAGAGAGAACCACATGTACCATAATGGATAGGTATACAAGTATGGAACGATACAAATATTATAGGTCTAAAACAAGTATAATTACTCTTCGGTAACACACAATTGTACTATTTGAATCAAACGGATTCACATACTTACTCCCTCTATTTTAAAATAACTATATACTTTTAGATTATGTGATAAGTTAAATATCTTAATGCTTAACCGAATCTATGAAAAAGTAACAACATTTGTGACACCGATTTAGTACCACTAGTTCCATCTCAAAATATAGTTTCTTAGACCTTCACATCGCCTGTGCCCACACATTATAATATCGGTGCCCAAACAAAATTTTCCAAGCATCGGAGCAAGTAAAAGCATCGATGCTCCATTCTTACAGCCAATAAAATATTGCTATCTGTCTACTCTAAAGAACAAACACTCTTCTCCCTTTTCTTCCTACACAGTAGCCATATGTACTTCTTTATGAGATGGGTCATAATAGTCTTTTATTGGCCGGAGTCCTACACTATGAAAACGGTGGCTCGATATTTTTGTTGGGCATAGGTGATGAGGTGGCTACCTTTTGATGTATTGAACATCCGTCCTTACTATACCGATGTGATGTCATATATGTTCCGATTCTTTTGAATAAAAAAGATTGAATTTTAAAATATTTCACTTCGGACCTAGAATTTCAATCTACTTGAGTATAAATCATGTCGTATTAATCTGTTTCTGAGAAAATCTTACTAGCTATGTACTCCTTCCGTCACGGTTTGGAGGACGTTTTAGAGAAATTGTTGGGACCTAGGTAGGTGCTGATTGGGCCAGATTTTTATAAAAAACATGCAAATTTCTTAGGAGAAAGTAGCATATTAATGATTCGGCGATCGATCCATGTTATGGCGCGAGCGAGCGAGCTGGTCTCTCATATCTCACCTGCATTTTGTGCGCGGACACAGGGGTGCCCTCCTCCGGCGACGTTCGACGAGGTATTCCGGTCCATGTTCGAGTACATCGACCGCCTGATCCGCATCGCCAGGCCCCGGCGGCTCCTCTACCTGGCCGTAGGTTCGTAGTCGTCCATGGCTTCTTCAGTCGTTCGTCGTCTTCCTCCTCATGTTCAGCTTCATCGTCAATCCCTATGTATCCATTCCATGCTCGCTTGATGAAGCTTCCATGGCCGCGTGCATGCTTGCAGACGGCGTCGCCCCTCGCGCCAAGATGAACCAGCAGCGAGCCCGGCGTTTCAAATCCGCCAAGGCCGCCAAAGAAACCGTACGTGAAGAAGCTTCTTCCATTGCCATTTCGTGCAATCTTGTTAAAAACCTCTTGATGACCAGGTTTGCTTCGTTTTCATTCCAGGAGATTGAGGAGAAACTCCTGAGGGACAGGTTCAGGGCTCAAGGGAAGGAGGTGCTACCGCAGGATGATACCCCGTGCGAGGTCTCGGACCCCAACATCATCACGCCGGGGACGGAGTTCATGGAGAAGCTCTCGGTGGCGCTGGAGTACTACGTCCGCGCACGGTTGAACGCCCACCCCCGGTGGAAGGACATCAAGGTTTTCTTCTGTTCATGAATTTGTTGCAGCAAGAGCGTGCCTTCCATGTGTTTCAGTTTAAACTGTTTCATATTGACCAAAAATACACCTGTTTCTGAAGGTGATACTCTCTGATGCAAATGTTCCTGGAGAAGGGGAGCACAAGATCATGTCGTTCATCTGCTCACAACGCTGCATGGAAGGCTATGATCCGAACACGCGCCATTGTCTCTATGGGCTGGTATGAAATGTAACAGCTAGCTCCAAGAACATGGATATTGCTTGTCTCAGTCTTTGAAGCTGTGTATTGTACTGAACTCTGGAGAATTACCCAGGATGCGGATCTGATAATGCTCGCTTTGGCGTCTCACGAAGTTCATTTCTCGATTTTGCGGGAGGTATGTTGAATCCCTCCTTAGTGATTAACCCTGTGACAGTTTTAGCAGGCAGCAGCCAGCATGTGACTGTTATCAGTCAATGTAAAACAAGCATTTCGCGGTTGCACTGGGGCTGAGAATTCTCTTCTGTTAACTTGAACAGGATGTGATGCGGCAATCTTATCAGCCAAAAGTTTCTGTTCATGTGGCTGAAGCAAGTTTCACGGCCCAAGAGTTACAGAAAGTCAAGTGCAGAGGCTGGTTCCCCAGGATAACAGAGGCAAAACCTGAGGGAAAATTGCCCAAGAAACCATATCAGGTTTGTTCACCCGCGACAGTATTACTAGAATCTTAACATTGTAACTGTGCGAGTAATATGATTCACTTTGTTGCAGCTCCTCAACATATGGGTTCTGAGAGAGTACTTGGAGCTTGAAATGACTATACCGGGATGCAAACATGACACCGAGAGGCTTATAGATGACTTCATCTTTATTTGTTTCTTGACGGGGAATGATTTCATTCCACACATTCCTTCACTCGAGATACATGAAGTATGTTTAGACATATGATTTTAGCTGCACTAGGTCATTTGCAGAAACAATATTTTAAGCTCTGCTGTATGTTCCATTGACAGTATGCAGTTGATCTTCTCATCAATGTGTACAAAACCACGTTCAACAAAATGGGGGGCTATATTGTTGACACCGACAAAGTATATAAAGAATTTGAACCTCTTATTTTCCATTAGTGGTTATCATTGTGTTAGTTTAATGTTGTTTAATCGCTGCTACTGAAAACAGATCAAAGATAAGCATGCTGCTTGTCTGAAAGTCTCAAGGTTGGAGAAGTTCTTCCATGAATTGGCGTTGCATGAAGAGAACATATTTCACAAAAGATACGAACTACGAGAGGTAACTTATCATCCTTGGCAAGAGTGTGCATGCACTCCCAATTAGCATTTGTTGATGTGTCTGTTATTTTGTTACTTGCAGAAATTACTTCGCAAGATACAGCGTGAAGCTGCAGAAGTTGAATGGAATGAAAGAAACTGTGAACTTGTGGTAAAGATTTCTTGTAGTAAAAATAATGTACATGTGTAGAGATCTCATAGATTCTTCCGTGCAGGAAGAAAGTTCTGGCCTTGACATGATGGACAAATCGTTTTTGCAGCAAGTCAGCATCTCTACTTCTAATGATGTATGGGCGTTTTGTTTATTTCTGCTACATATTAGTAAATTCTTGAACATATTGGTTTCCTATAATTAAATTTTCTGCCAATCTGACTGTGTACCTATCTGTCAGGTTGATGAGAATACCTTGGAGCTCAGGAGAAGCTTGAAAGATAATCTTCGTAGCAAGGAAGACATATTCAAAAGTGGTTCCTCTAAACATGACAGGGTTAGTGTCGCCTATTATGATGAATATTTCTTTTATGTGCAAATGTTGACATATCAACTACAGATAAGACTGGGATTGCCAGGATGGAAGTCCCGGTTCTACAAAGAGAAGTTTGGTGCTGAAACTACTAATGAAGTCGGGAGGCTTCAAACTGAAATGGTTATGATTTTCCTGTTTTCTTCATGTAAATGGAGTTTGTACTCATGATGCAATTCTAGGGTTATAGAATTTTAGATTGTCTAATATGTATTTTTTTATTTTGCTGATTTAGGCTCAGAAGTATTTAGAAGGATTATGTTGGGTGCTCCGATACTACTTTTCCGACGTACCCTCATGGAGTTGGTAGGAAAAAAACAAATGTTTTTATCTGTATTTTGTCGCATACTATCATTTCATTGTTTTGAATTATTTGATGGACAATTGTCTCAAAAACCATTTAATGTCATCATATTTCCATGGTAGTGATTTATGATACTCACTCCATTCCGGATTATAGGGTAAATCACGATTTTGTAAAAATTCCAAAAAATTAGGCTAATGCATGTATTTATTGCCCCAATTTACTCCCCTCCTAATTACTCCCACCAATCCTCTTCCTCTCCCATCCAGTTTCCTTGTGTGAAAACAGTGGAATTTGTTGCATGGCCGTTGCATGGCTGTATTTATTAACGAATCCATCAAGACTACACCCAATGAGCAGCCATCTTGGTTCCTGTGTTTTGCTAAATTAGCCCTATAATCCGGAATGGAGGGAGTAGTTCCAATAGATAGACAAATGTTTGATGGTACAATGTTTTTTTGCAGGTACTATCCGTTCTATTATGCTCCTTTTGCATCGGATCTGAAACACTTGTCAAAGTTCAGGATATCTTTCACTGTTGACAAGCCGCTAAGACCATTTGATCAGCTATTGGCAGTGTTGCCACCAGAAAGGCATGTTTTGTCGCACATTTTATCTATTATGATTTCCTGAGAAATAATCGCTTCTTTTTGCAGCTCATCTGCCCTTCCAAAATGCTACAGCAAATTAATGGGCTGTGGTGAGTCCATGATACAAATGTTCTACCCATCAGGTATGTTTGTTCTAATGTAGTTGACATCATCTGATTATTGGTAATACTAATGTAGAGTGCAATTCACTTGTTGCCAGAGCTGGAGATTGATACACATGGAAAACGTTTCTTGTGGCAAGTAAGCTATTCGTTCATATCCGCTAGACGAAATGGTTGAACTGATACCTAAGGCGATCAATTGATCATGTGAGTTTTAGGTTCTATTTATAATCAGATATAACTGATACTAGTTTTCAATGAATAAATTATTTCAGGGTGTTGCAAAGTTGCCATTCATAGATGTGAAGCTGCTGCTTTCCGCCACCAAAACGGTAGAGAAAGATCTTGCGGTAAAACAGTGGCTTGCCATCTATACTAATGTTACACTAAATTCAAGCTTCTATTCCATAATCACAAGTCACAGCCATACGGTATTTTACCTTGTCTGCACATCAGCTTCATGAGATGAAACGGAATACTGTCCGCCAAGAGAGGATCTTCCTAAGGAACTCGAACTCTCTTGCAAATAATGCAGCATTTACCGGTGTGTCCAGGTGCACACAGGAAAAGCTCCCCATATCCACTAGGTACTGGAAGCCTGGACATCTGTAAACCTGATGTGCAAATCCTGAAATTCATATTCTGTTTACAGTTTCAGAGTAGTGCAGAAGTGAGCCCAAACTTTTTCAATTGTTTCTCCATGACAGTGAGATCTCGGGATGGTTGTCACTAGATGAGGATGCTGCAGGCCACAATCTCTTTTCCTCGCCGATAAAAGATCTGCCAGATATCTCAGACGATCGAACAATGCAAGTGTTCTCGTTGGCCTACAATGTTGATGCATTCGGGGTCACCTGGGCTTTCTCATGCTGATATTTCATTCCCCCTTGTGATATTTCAGATCAGCCGTTTTCTTCAATCCCGAGGCAGCAATGCCGATCTCAAGGCTGCTCGACAATGTCAGATTGCCCGACAAGGTAGGTTGACACGATTTGGTGTATAGTTTCTCCCGCCAATTTGGAGCTGCATTCAACCTCTGAATGTTCCGTGTCTTGCAGACTCTGAGTGAACCTGACATCCGGAAGAGACCGATGTGGCACACGTACGCGGCCCCAAGGCCGCCGACCGTCACCTGCAGGCCAGAGACCATGTGGAAGGGGAGCTCGCCGGCGATGCCGCCGAGGGAGGAGGTCAGGAACGCCGGAAGTGGGTGGATGGGGCGTGGGAGAGGAAGCGTGGCGGCGGCCGCTGCCAATACCGGGAATCGGCCGATCGGCACGAGCAGCTACGAGCGGGGAAGGGGGAACGCCGCCGGTGCCGCGGAGACGCTGCAGCGGGGGAGCGGAAGCTACGGGAGAGGTTTCGAAGGGGGCCGGTTCGACGGCGACGGGGGCGCGTACAGCTTCCGACCGGGAGGAGCTTGGGCGGGAGGGAGAGGGACTAGCGCGGCGCAGAAGCAGCAGACTGCGTGGCGGCCGGTGGGAGCGTGGGCGAGAGGAGGCGGCCGTGACGGTGGCGGTGCCGGCGGGAGCAGGCAGCACCGTGCCTGGTAGAACGGATGTGCCTGGTCTCACCTATTTTGTGAAAATCCTACACTTGGGGGGAAGCAAACTTCATTGTTTGATGACACAATCCTGTAGACCGGATGTGGGTAGGGAGTAGTATTCTTTTGTGTGCGGGAAAACAATGTGGGATTCTTTTGCGCAGTGTTACAATTGGAGACTGAACTTTTCTCACCTCTTGCGGAACAGGTCTGACTCTGAGTATGATTCTGTTCTTAAACTCATCGTGGTACAAATTCATTCTATACTCCCTCCGTCCGATAAGTGTACTTCTAGCCTTATCTTAAGTCAAAGTTAGTAAAGTTTAATTAACTTTATAGGAAAACGTAGCAATATTAAAGGCTCTAAATTGGTACTAGTAGATATATTTTTAAATTTACTTTCATAATGTGTCAATTTGATATAATATATCCCTCTCGAAATAGGCTTTCGCCCCGCTTTATAACATTCACCACAAGCATTGAAAGTTCGAAGTCAAGTGCATATGAAATGCTGGGGCCACAACACATAACGACCCAAAACGACACAAAGCACACAAAAAAAAGGGGGGGGGGGGGCGCCGAACTAGGAGGGAGCCGCCGGGCCACCTCTAGGAGCTGTCGAAGAGTTGCGTCCAGCCTCGTCTTGTCCCGCTGCCTACACAACGGGTACCAAAGCTGCAGACATGTCAGAAAAGCAAAAAATCGAGTCAGAGGCACGTATAGGAAGAATCTTCTCAATAACCATCTTGTTCCGAATGTTCCAGAGGGACCATGACATCGCCGCAAACACTAGCCAGAAAAGGCGGCGGCCCTTTCCGGGCTGGTGTGCTTGGGTTTCTAGGAATTCACCGAGATCATGGGCCAGCCAGGTCGGGCCCAACGCCTCTCTGGTGAAATTCCACAGAAACCGGGCCGCGGGACATGTGAACATAGACATGAGTTGTCGATTAATAATGAGGTCATGTCATTGGGAGAATGATATGATGGACAGACCCAAACTAAGCGAAGCAATTAGATCGTATTCATCTTTGCGAAGCTTTTCCTATGTCAAATATTGTATTCCTTAGAACATGAGATAATGCAACTCCCTGGTATCGGAAGAAAGCTTTAAGGTCATCAAACGTCATCCTATGAGAGGGTGATCATAAAGGTGTCTCTCAGGTGATCAGAAAGTACCAGTTGGGTTGTATGTATCGAGATGGGATTTGTCCCTCCCAAGTCGGAGAGATATACTTCAGGCCCACTCGGTAATCGATACCAACACCGCTTGCAAGCATGTGGTTAAGGAGTTAATCACAAAGTGATATCGGATTACGGAACGAGTAAAGTACTTGTTGTGAACGAGATTGAACTAGGTATGACGGTACCGACGATCAAATCTCGGGCAAGTAAAATATCGCGAGACGAAGGAAATATATATATGGGATTGATTGAATCCTGACATCGTGGTTCATCCGATATGATCATCGATGAATATGTGGGACTCAATATGGGTTTCTAGACCCCGCTGTTGATTATTGATAGATGATCATGTCTGCATATTCTCGAACCCGAAGGGTCACATACTTAACGTGTCTCGACGCTAGGATAGATTGGATAATTGGTTTATGAGTTTTTGTTCGGAGTCGATGAGATCCAGGACATCACGAGAGGTTCCGGAATGGTCCGGAGAATAAGATTCATATAAGGCAATGCAGTTTTTGGAGTTCGGAATAGTTTCGGGTTATTCGGTATTGTACCGAAAGCTTCTAGAACCTTCTGGAGTGGGACCAACGTGGCCCCACTTGTCGGGAGGGGGCATGGGCCTATGAGGGAGTGCCCTGGCCGCATTGGGCCAGGGCACAAGGCCCCATAGGGCCCAGCCGGCCAAACCCTAGGGAAACCCTAGAGGAGCTTCTAGAAGGGGGGAGGGGAACTTGCCCCCCACTCCTCCCTCCTTGGCCGCCGGCCTAGGGCTTGGGGAGGGGCAAGGGCCAGCCGCCCACCCCTCTATATAAAGAGGGCTGGGGGAGCACCCTCCCCACACCTCCTCTACAACCCTAGCCGCCCTGCTGCCCCTCCTCTCTCTCTCCCTCCCGACTGCGCGTAGGCGAAGCCCTGCCGCAGAAACTCTCCACCGCTTGCACCGCGCCGTCGCGTTGTAGATCCAATCCATCTCTCCACCCCACTTGCTGGACCGATGAAGGAAGAGACGTCGAGGTGCCGCATGTGTGCATCTCTCAGAGGCATCGCCACTTGCGGTGTTAGATCGGATCGGATCGCGAGGAGGAGAAGCGAGTACGACTACATCAACCATGTTCCGTCGAACGTTCCGCTGTGCGAATCTTCAAGGGTATGAAGATCTCATCTATCCCCCCTCGTTGTTTGCATCTCCTAGATTAGATCTTGGCTTTCTCCGTTCGCATCCGTAGAATTTTTTTGATTTACTATGCTGCGAAACCCTTTAGTGGTATCAGAGCTAGATCTATGCGTAGATGTGTTTCACGAGTAGAACGCAACATGCTTGTTGCGGGCGTTGATGTTTACTGTTCCAAGCCTCTTGTTTGTGTACTTCTTATGACACGGGATAGTGAGATCGAAGCGGTCCAGGCCAACCTTACGCAACCTCGTTCGCGAGACCGGCTCCGCACTTGACGTGTGGCTTATTCCACACATGTGGCTGGTGGATGCCAGTTTCTCTCACTATAGTTGTCATGGGATTTACACCGGAGTTTGGCAACCATAATATCACCGTTGTGGCTTTCCGTAGGTAAGAATCGTTCTTAGCTTGCTACTCCCATAATCCACGTAAAACATGCAACAACAAAGTAGAGGCGTCTAACTTTTTGTAGATGCACCGGCTGATGAGAAAGCTGTTTATCAGTCACGCAAAGATGATTATGGTGTGATTAAGAGCACCATGTTGTTTGCTATGGAATCGGACCTTCAAAATCGTTTTGAAGATTTCCCCGGGCCCTTTGAGATCCCTGAGGAACTAAAAACTATGTTTCAGACTCAGGCCCGTTCTGAGAGATATGAGATCTCTGAGAAATTCTTTAACTGCAAGATGGAGGAAGGGAGTTCCGTTAGTGAGCACGCCATAAAGATGTCGGGATACACTCAACGCCTTGAGCAACTGGACTGCAAGATTCCAGAGGAGCTCAAGATTGACAGGGTTCTGCAATCACTCCCTCCTGGCTACAAAAGTTTTGTAGTGACTCATAATCAGATTGGTTCCACTGATACGATCACCGAGCTCTTCGCTAAGCTGAAAGCTGTGGAGGTGGACATCAAAAAGGATAATCACGTGTTGATGGTCAACAAGCCCCCCAGTTTTAAGAAAGGTAAAGGTGCAAAGAAGCCCTTCAAGAAAGGCAGCGGCAAGCGCGTTGCCCCTGCTGAGAAGAAGCTCAAGTCTGGACCTAAGCCGGACACTGAGTGCTTCTATTACAAGGACAAGGGTCACTGGAAGCGCAATTGTCCGAAGTACTTAGCGGACAAGAAGGCTGACACCATCAAAGGTATATTTGATATACATGTTATTGATGTTTTCCTTACTAGCCCTTGTTGTAGTGCCTGGGTATTTGATACTGGTTTAGTTGCTAATATTTGTAACTCGAAACAGGAGCTACGGAATAGATGGCGGCTTGCGAGGGATGAGGTGACGATGCGCGTTGGCAACGGATCAAGAGTTGATGTGATGGCCGTCGGCACGCTCTCCTTAGTTTTACCTTCGGGATTAGTTTTAAACCTTAATAAATGTTATTATGTGCCTGCGTTGAGCATGAACATCATATCTGGATCATGTTTATTGCAAGACGGTTATTCATTTAAATTTGAGAATAATGGTTGTTCTATTTATATGAGTAACATCTTTTATGGTCATGCACCTGCTGTGAATGGTTTATTTCTTCTGAATCTCGAAAGGGATGAAACACACATCCATAACATTGAGGCTAAGAGATGCAAGGTAGATAGTGATAATACTACTTATTTGTGGCACTGTCGTCTAGGTCATATTGGTGTAAAACGCATGAAGAAACTCCATTCTGATGGACTTTTGGAGTCTCTTGATTTTGAATCATTTGACACATGCGCACCATGCCTCATGGGCAAGATGATCAAAACCCCGTTCTCCGGAATGATGGAGCGAGCAACAGACTTGTTGGAAATCATACATACCGATGTATGCGGACCGATGAGTGTTTCGACGCGTGGTGGATATCGCTACTTTCTCACTTTTACCGATGACTTAATTAGATATGGGTATATCTATTTAATGAAACATAAATCTGAAACATTTGAAAAGTTCAAAGAATTTCAGAATGAAGTGGAAAACCATCATAACAGAAAGATTAAGTTTCTACGATCCGATTGTGGAGGTGAATATTTGAGTTATGATTTTCTCACGCATCTTAAAGCAAGCGGAATCGTTTTCGCAACTAACGCCACCCGGAACACCACAACGCAATGGTGTGTCTGAACGCCGGAATCGAACTCTATTAGATATGGTGCGATCAATGATGTCTCTTACTGATTTGCCGTTATCATTTTGGGGTTATGCATTAGAAACCCCTGCATTCACTTTAAATAGGGCACCATCTAAATCCGTTGAGATGACACTGTATGAACTGTGGTTTGGTGCTAAACCTAAGTTGTCATTTCTTAAAGTTTGGGGATGCGAAGCTTACGTCAAGAAGTTGATGCCAGACAAGCTCTAACCCAAAGCGGAGAAATGCGTCTTCATAGGATACCCTAAGGAAACTATTGGGTATACCTTCTATCACAGAGCCGAAGGCAAAGTGTTTGTCGCAAAGAACGAATCCTTTCTTGAGAAGGAGTTTCTCTTGAAAGAAGTGAGTGGGAGGAAAGTAGAGCTAGACGAGGTTGTTGAACCTTCTCTTGAGTTGGAGAGTAGCGCAGCACCTGAAATTGTTCCAGTGCCGTCTGCACCAACAATAGAGGAAGCTAATGACAAGGATCATGAAGCTTCGGACGATGCTACTACTGAACGTCGCAGGTCGACAAGGTCGCGTGCCCCTCCTGAGTGGTATGGCAACCGTGTCTTAACTGTCTTGTAAGTAGATGACAGTGAACCTGCAAACTATGAGGAAGCGATGATGAGCCCAGACTCTGAGAAATGGCTAGAGGCCATGAAATCCGAATTGGGATCCATGAGCGAAAACCAAGTATGGACTTTGGTGGACCCTCCTAGCGACCAAAAGGCCGTTGAGTGCAAATGCATATTCAATAAGAAAACGGATGCGGATGATAATGTTACCGTCTATAAAGCACGACTTGTCGTGAAAGGTTTTCGACAAGTTCAAGGTGTTGACTACGATGAGACTTTCTCTCCCGTAGCGATGTTTAAGTCCATTCGGATTTTATTAGCAATTGCTGCGTTTCATGATTATGAAATATGGCAGATGGATGTCAAGACTGCGTTCCTCAATGGCAACATTGATGAAGAGTTGTATATGATGCAACCCAAAGGTTTTGTCGATCCTAAGGATGCTGATAAAGTGTGCAAACTTCAGCGTTCCATTTATGGACTGAAGCAAGCATCTCGGAGTTGGAACCTTCGTTTTGATCAAGTGATCAAGAGCTTTGGATTTGTTCCAAATTGCTACGAAGCTTGTATCTACAAGAAAGTGAGTGGGAGCTTAGTGACATTTCTGGTACTATATGTGGATGACATATTGATTATTGGAAATGACATTGACATGTTTAACGATGTGAAGAGTTATTTGAACAAGTGTTTTTCAATGAAAGACCTAGGGGAAGCTGCTTATATATTGGGCATCAAAATCTATAGAGATAGACAAAGACGCCTGATAGCTTTAAGCCAGAGTACATACCTAGACAAAGTTCTGAAAAGGTTCAGAATGGATAAGGCAAAGAAAGGTTCAGTGCCTATGTTGTCAGGTAAGATATTGAGCAAGGATCAGTGTCCAGCTACGGTAAATGATAGAGAAGCTACGAGCAAAGTGCCTTATGCCTCGGCCATAGGTTATATCATGAATGCCGTGCTCTGTACTAGACCGGATGTGTCCAATGCTCTTAGTTTGACGAGCAGATACCAAAGTGATCCAGGAGTGGTACACTGGACAGCCGTGAAGAACATCCTAAAGTATTTAAATAGGACTAAAGAAATGTTCTTAGTCTATGGAGGTGATGAACAACTCATCGTAAAGGGTTACGTCGACGCTAGTTTCGACACCAACAAGGATGATTCTAAATCTCAGACAGGATACATTTATATTTTGAATGGAGGAGCTGTGAGCTGGAGAAGCTGCAAGCAAAGCGTGATCGCGGGATATACAGTAGAAGCAGAATACATGGCTGCTGCAGAAGCGTCAAGTGAAGGAGTTTGGATCAGGAACTTCATCACTGAGCTTGGTGTGGTTCCAAGTGCCTTGGACCCACTAGAGATATTGTGTGACAACACTGGCGCCATAGCACTGGCTAAGGAACCAAGCATATCAACCGCAAGTTTCATATAATCGGAGATTATATAGCAGATGGAGATCTGAAGATTAGCAAAGTACATATAGATCTGAATGTTGCAGATCCATTGACTAAACCTCTTCCACGTGCAAAACATGATCAACACCTTAGTGCCATGGGTGTTAGATTGTTGCCAGATGTAAACTAGATTATTGAATCTAGTGCAAGTGGGAGACTGTTGGAATTATGCCCTAGAGGCAATAATAAAGATGTTATTATTATAATTCTTGTTCATGATAAAGTTTATATTTCATGCTAGAATTGTATTAAATGGAAACTTTAATACTTGTGTGGTTTGTGAACAACACCGTGTCCCTAGTACGCCTCTATGGACTATCTCATTGATTAATGATGGTGAAAGGATCGTATGGGCACCTAGAGGGGGGGGGGTGAATAGGTGCTACTTCAAATTTTCGTCTTTTTCAAATTAAGGTTTGACAATAAGGTAAATTCTCTAGATAATACAACTATGGTGAATTTACCTATATGACAATTATGCAAGAGCTACAACAACACAAAGTAGTAACAAGTAAGTAAGGTGCGGTAAAGGATATAAGTAACCGAAAAGGGGACGCGGAGACACAAGGATTTGTTTCCCGTAGTTCCTTCCTTTTGAGGGGAAGTACGTCTACGTTTGGAGAGGGGGTGGTTTCAAACCACCAACGCCACGAGAGGCCTCCCTTGTTCTCCGATGAATCTCACCCCAACGGGATCGATTCACCTTCCACTATATCGGCAACCTTCAAGGTGGAAGCCGGCACCGTTACAAGTTTGGGGCACACATCCACAACTTAATCGGAGGCTCCCAAATACAAGCAAGCTGTCAAAGCAATCAAAGACAAGCTTGTAAGAACAAAAACAAGAACTAGGGTTTCGAACAAAACACTAGAGCAAAGGGCCCTCAATGAAATGAGGGGGAAATGAAGATCTCTTTTGGTGAAGTAGTAGATCGGGGCCTCCTCCTTCGATTCCCCAAAGATCAAGGACTTTGGGTGGTTGGATGAGGTGATCTTGAAGATTTGAGTGGCTCCAATGGACTCCAATGGTGGGCAATGACTTTAATGAGCTGAGCACTTTGTCCCAAGGTAGGTGGAGGGGTATTTATACCCCTCCACAAAATCTGACCGTTGATGCATTTATTGCAGCAGTAGTACCGGAAGTTCAAGCGGTATTACCGGAGAACTCCGGTACTACCGGACCTGGTACCGGACCACCCTTTTTCAAACTGCATCAAGTCCTGCCCCCAGCGGTACTACTATTGCTGCTACCGGAAAGCGGTAGTACCGCTTGAGGAAACCGGACCTGGAGAAATCAGCAGTTTTCCATACGAAAAACTCTCTGTCACGCCTGGTAGTAAAATGCGGTACTACTGCATTTTGCTACCGGCGCAGACAGAAGCTTTTTTGCAACGTACAAAAAGTCTATGTCACGCCAGGTAGTAAAATGCGATACTACCGCATTTTGCTACCTGTGCAGACAGAAGCTTTTTGCAACGTTCAAAAAGGCTCTGGCAGAAGCTTTTGACAAGCTGTAAAAAAGCTTCTGTCGCGCTAGGTACTAAAATGCGGTACTACCGCTTTTTAGTACCTGGCACAGCAGAGACTTTTTGACAGTTAGTCACTGGCTTCTGTCTGGTCCGGTAGCAAAACTACCGCTTTTTGGTATCGCGCCAGGCAGACAGTTTTTGAATGTTTGCAAACCTTTTTAATGTACCTGCGACACACTTAGCAAATCATTAGTCCGATATGTGTGTTGTTATCAAACACCAAAATCACTAGGGATAGCAAATGCTCTTTCAATCTCCCCCTTTTTGGTGTTTGATGACAACACACATTTTGCAGGGAAATCTAGTGATGACAAGATGTAGATGGGGCTCCCCCTGGATATGTAGAAACAAGCCCCATACATTCTAACAAGCTACCTGGGAGTAGAAGTCGCACATAGAGGACATACCTTTGATAAATAACATGTGATGACCAATATTAATTAGGAATGAGGAATGTCGTCACATAGGATGGATCCAAACAAGAATAGCCATATTACACACAAGATGGATCCATACGAAAACCACATAGTCTTATCATACATAGCACAAATAGTTAGTTCACACATAGTAAGTCACACATAATAAGAGGCGACCAATTAAAGTTCACAAGCGAATAAAATCAAAGGCAAGAACGAGCTTGTGACTTTCCCTCGCAAATCCCGCATACCTATTGTGCAACTTCTCCCCCTTTGGCATCAAGACGCCAAAAAGGGACAAGATCAACACTAACGCCCCGGAGATCACTCATCATCATCATCCACAAAGTCGTCCCATGCATCACCATGGGGAGGAGGGGCACGGAAGGAGGAGGTGACATCATCGTCCCAGTTGCCGTGCTTGGAGATCCATTGGTCTTCTGGGGTAATGTTGTTCTCGGAGCCCTTGGAAGTAGTCAAGCCTTGAGCCTCCATCATTTCCTTCTGACGAGCACATGCCTTCTTGGCATAGACATGGGCCTCGTACAGGCGTTTCTGATTATCCACTTGAAAGCAGAATATCTTCTTGAGTTTGGCCTCAAACCTCTTGGCCCAAGATGGCTGAGCGGTCTTGCGACGAGAGACCACAAAAGCAGCACCCTGTGGTGCATCGGCAGCATCACCTGAGTCCACCTCAACCGGGTTCCCATCCTCATCAACAATCTGACAATCCGCATTGCGTGGTTTGAGATGGGTCTTGATCAGCAGATTCTTGTGGCGGTGAGTGGCAAGACGAAGATTAGGCAAGTCACGGGCAATCACAGGGCACTTGCTAATGATGAGAGCCATGATGTATGGAGCAAAAGGAGGCACCCTCCTCTGAAAAGTGGCGCAGACCATCTCATTCCAGATAACATCCAGCACATCCATAGGTACGCCAGAGTCACAGTGGTGATAGGTGGCCATCATAATATCCACCATGAAAGCATGTATCTCATCAACATTCCTAGCACGAGGGGCGATGGTCTCGCGAAAGATGCGGTGCAAGATGTCATAAGTAGGAAGGAGCCCTTTGATCTTGCCAGGGATGCCGCGCCCCCGAATGTACAGTGGGGCAAGCATATCTTTCTTCATGGGATGATCATTGGCGTGGCACCGAAAGCCAACGGGAACATCCTTGCCATGGTCTTCGTACCCGAGGATAGCCCCAAACTCAGCCAACGTTGCTTGCTTGACATCCCCCTCGGTCATCCAAGTGAGAGTCCTAGTATCATTCTTGGCAAAGTGAATGGTTGCATAGAACTGAGCAATGAGCATTGGATCATAGTTGCACCGGAACTCCATAATGGGAAGCAAGCCAATGTTCATGCAAATGTCAAGGGCCTCACCATAGTAGTTCAGATTCTTCCTCACATGATTCATCTCGATCCATTTTTGAGGAACCACAATTTTTTCATCTTTCATGTGAATCTCATGGAACACCCGCTCCTGAAAGTCTGTGTAGAAGAGGTTGTTTTCACGAGCATAAGAGCGAGCAGCCCCATATGGACTGACCACCCGCAGAGCATGAAATTCTGTCTCAGATATATCAGACAACAGCTTTGGCCTAGATGGCCCGGAACTTTGACTCTTGCGAGGACCTGAATGAGGAGGAGGTGGAGGAGCTTTACCACGACCAACACTTTGCTTGACCCTCCCACCCCGACGACCACGAGTTGGTTGCAGTTTCAGACGTGCACTAGGTTGGGGCATGACCTCCTCTTCAGACTCAGTCTCAGATTCTGACTCATAGTCCTCGATCTCATAGTGAGCTTTAGAGCGCTTGCGCGATCCCCGGGAACCCCCTGCACCTGTGAAAGAACGAGGGAGATAGCATAGGGGTAAGGGCACAAGAACCTGGGGCAAACAGAGGATGGAGCTTAGTGTTTTTTTTTAAAAAATTGCTGCCAGTACTGGGGCGGTAGTACCGGACCTGCACTAGCGGTAGTACCGCCAAGCAGTAGTACCAGAAAAAGATTCCTGGTACTACCGGCCCGCGACTACAGTGCAGATCTGAACTAGAGATCCAAGTACGGGCAATAAATTTGTTGTAAAACACGATTTCCATCGGACCAAGTGATAGATCTGGTAAATAGCACATGATACAACCTCAAGAATGCGAGTTTTAACCAAGAATCGAAGTTACCCTAGATTCAATGGAGAAAACAAGTAAGAAGATGAGGAGGGCGGTAGTACCGGTGTCCATGACGGTGGGGAAGAGAGAGGAGCCTGCAGGGAGGCCGAATCCGGTGTGGATCCGGGAGAGGGAGGGAAGGGCGGGCTTCCTCCGGCGTCGTCTTGCTCTGGTGGTGGCGCTGGTGGGGAGTGGAGACAAGGGAGGAAATGAGGCACTGAGGGGTGCCTCTCCCCCGTCTCGAGTCTTAACCGACGCGCACAAGCGGTAGTACTGGTTCCACGGGTGGTAGTACCGGAGGTGCAGGCCGGTAGTACCGCACCTGGGAAGTTTTCAGGCAGGAACCTGGAAACACAACCAGGGGCGGTAGTACCGCTGGTAACGTCCGGTAGTACCGTTAGGCGGTAGTACCGCATATGAGATCCGGTAGTATCGTTACCATCAGGACAGAGAGCCAAGATACAGAAAAATGGAAGGTTCTTGTGCAGAGTAGATGGGTTTTGTTGGGGGATAAGGGTGGCATGGGTTTAGAGAGACACGCGGATATGGGCCAATGCACTCAAAGAAAAATCCCTAAAAACATATGGAGAGCCAAATATGAGTGCATGACCAAAAGAATCAACACCAACTAGAGGATGACAAACATGAGTAAGAACCAATTTAAAAAGTGACAAACACGAGTAAGCACATCAACCTCTCGATTGAGAGGGGGCGGTGGCCTAGGCCACCATATTTGAGTATACTCGGCTTGGCACCACGAAGATATATCTTGGGTCCATTACCGAAACTCATCATTGAGCTCACATATCACAAAATGATATTAAGAGGAATGATTTTGTTTAATTTGTGCATAATGGGGGGAGGGATAGTCCAATCAATTAGGACCGCACTCCCCCTATGTCCATGCCTACACCTAAACCAAACATGGGTCGAGTATTAGGTGAGAGTGCAAGATAATCAAGTCAAACTCCTAGAATCTACGATATTTAGTTCATTCCTCAAGTAGCAAAACCTTGCTTCATCAAGTGTCTTCGTGAAGATATCGGCAAGTTGATCTTTGGTTGATACATAGGATAGATCAATATCACCTCTAGCAACATGGTCTCTAATGAAGTGATGTCGAATCTCAATATGCTTTGTCCTTGTGTGATCCACCGGGTTGTATGCAATATTGATTGCACTTTCATTGTCACATAGAAGAGGCACTTTGTCACACTGGACACCGTATTCCTTTAAAGTTTGCCTCATCCATAGCAATTGGGTGCAAGCACTAGCAGCAGCAACATACTCGGCTTCGGCGGTGGAGAGAGATATACAATTTTGCTTCTTAGAAGACCAACATACCAAGGACCTACCAAGGAATTGGCAAGCCCCGGATGTTGATTTTCTATCATCCTTGTCTCCCGCCCAATCCGAGTCCGTGTATCCACAAAGAGCGAATGTTGAGCCTTGAGGGTACCAAAGACCATAAAATGGGGTATGAACTAAATATCGAAAGATTCTCTTGACCGCCATTAAATGGCTTTCCTTAGGAGCCGCTTGATATCTTGCACACACACCTACACTCAACACAATATCGGGTCTAGATGCACAAAGGTAAAGCAAAGAACCAATCATAGACTGGTATACCTTTTGATCCACATCTTTACCATTTGGATTTTGTTCTAGACGAGTCTTTGTTGCCATGGGAGTTGGGGCTCCATTCAAATCTTGCATTTTGAATCTCTTGAGCATATCTTGAGTATACTTGGCTTGATAGAAGAATGTTCCTCCTGTAACTTTCTTGATCTCAAAGCCAAGAAATACTTTCAACTCCCCCATCAAGGACATCCGGAACCTACTAGTCATAATCTTTGAGAATTCATCATTAAAAGCTTTGTTAGATGAGCCAAAGATAATATCATCAACATATATTTGGCATACAAAAATCTCCCCATTGACCCTCTTAGTAAAAAGAGTGGGATCGATTTTCCCAACCTCAAAGCCACGGTCAAACGATAACTCTCTAAGGTGCTCATACCACGTGCGTGGGGCTTGCTTGAGACCATAGAGCGCCTTATCAAGTTTGTATACATGGTTTGGGAAGTTGGGGTCCTCAAATCCCGGGGGTTGCTTAACATATACCAATTCATTTAAAGGACCATAAAGGAATGCACTTTCTACATCCATTTGTTGCAACTTAAAGTTATGATGTGCCGCATAAGCAAGAAGGATACAGATGGACTCAAGGCGAGCCACGGGTGCATAAGTCTCTCCATAATCAATGCCTTCAATTTCGGAATAACCTTGTGCAACCAATCTAGCCTTGTTCCTTACAATAATCCCATGCTCATCTTGCTTGTTCTTGAATATCCACTTTGTTCCAATAACATTGCGGCAATCCTTTGGCTTATCAACTAACTTCCACACTTTGTTTCTCTCAAAGTTGTTGAGCTCTTTGTGCATAGCTTCAAACCAATCCGAATCTTCAAGAGCTTCCCACACTTTCTTTGGTTCAATCATGGAAATGTGAGCTTGATGTTCACTGAACCTCTTCAATTGTGCTCTTGTGGAAATTCCTTTCCTTAGATCTCCAACAACATTTTGGAGGGTGTGGTCTCTTATTTCCAACATTCTTTCCTTTCTAGATTCGCGACGAGCGTGGATCTCCTCATTGTTTCTTGGAGGACCCTCTTCATCATTTTGATCCTCGTCTTGATCATCAACTTGACCTTGATCATCATTGGATTCATCCTCTACATTGGGAGGCAAGGATTGACCTTGGTCTTGATCAAGTGCTCTTCTAGCCTCAATTTGAGCACGTCTCAAAACAGCTTGGATGGATCTTCCTTGGCAAATTGACTTGGCACCACTTGAAACCCCATCGAATGGACCAAGCTCCCTTTGACTAGAGTTCACACATTGATCACTATGTTGAGGGTCCACATCTTGTCTTTTGCTTGAGTCAATGTCCTCTTCGGTAGATGGAGCATGTTGAGGTTGTGAAGATGAGGGCTCCACTCGAGTGGAGCATAGTTCTTCTCGATCCGCCATAAGGGGTTCCTCAACGGGGCGGATATAACCCACACCCATTCTTCCTATGGCATCCTGAGGCATTTCATCATCTGCATCACAAGCATCAACACGCCCCCTTGGGGACCATCATATTCTTCGATGGTCACACTGCAAGATTCTATGACGGCTCCGGAGAGCTTGTCATAGATTCTATAAGTGTGATATTCGAGACCATAGCCAACAAAGATACCCTATAATGCTTTAGACTCGAACTTAGACAAACGAACACCTTTGATGAGATAGAAACACTTACAACTGAACACCCGGAAATAAGATATGTTGGGCTTGTTACCGGTAAGTATCTCATATGGAGTCTTGTTGATTTTCTTGCGGAGGTAGAGCCGGTTTGAAGCATGGCAAGTGGTGGATACGGCTTCGGCCCAGAAGTTGTATGGAGATTTAAACTCCGCCAACATGGTCCTAGAAATCTCAATAAGAGTCCGATTCTTCCTTTCGTCCACACCATTTTGTTGAGGGGTGTATGCAGCGGAATATTGATGTTTAATCCCCTCATCACTGAGAAAATCATTCAAGGTGTAGTTTTTGAACTCGGTGCCGTTGTCACTTCTTATAATCAACACGGGAACATTGTGTTGCCGTTGAACCAAGTTGATGAAGTCGATAAAAGTCCTTTGAGTTTCACTCTTCAACTTGAAGAAATAAACCCAAGAGTATCTTGAAAAGTCGTCAACAATCACCAAACAATATTTCTTCCCTCCAAGACTTGCATGAGATGGAGGACCAAATAGGTCCACATGGAGGAGTTCCAAGATCTTGTTAGACTTGATTTGGTTCGTGGGCTTGTGAGGAGCGTCATGCATCTTCCCTAGAACACATGCCCTGCAAACACGATCTTTGGCAAAGGAAACATTTTCTTTTAGTCCAACAATATGGCCCTCTTTATGGAGACTTTGCAAAGTTCTCATATTGACATGGGCTAGTCGGCGGTGCCATAGCCAACCCACATCGGCCTTCCCGTATAAGCACATCGGACCTGCAGTGGCTTGCCCCGAAAATTCCACCACATACAAGTCATTTTCGACGTACCCAACGAAAGAGACCTTGAGAGACTTGCTCCACACGAGGACCACAATATCATTATCAATAAAGACGGCAAAGCCCATCTTTCCAAGAGCACGGACAGAAAGTAAATTGTATCCAAGGGTTTCAACAAGCATGACGTTCACGAGTGTAATGTTGTGAGCCACCACTACCTTGCCGAAACCCATTACCGTAGATTTTGACTTGTCGGCATATGTGACGGTGATTTGATCTTCATTTGACACCAAGTCCTTGACAATAGACGAGCTTCCGGTCATATGACTTGTGCAACCACTATCAATCACCCATTTTGACCCTCCGGAAGCATAAGTCTACAAAAGATCAAGCTAGTTTTTAGGTACCCATTTTTCAATGGGTCCTCTTTTGTTAGCAACAAGGGTCTTGGGAACCCAAATAGACCAAACAATATAACCGTTATAAGGACCAACATATTGTGCATACACATCACCATAGTAATCACGCATTAGAACATAGTGAGGGTTAGCACTTCCCGCAAAATCATCATGTGACATAGTTTTACCATTTGTGGTATTACTATCCACAATGATCTTGTTGGTCTCTTGTGCGGGCTTGTCCTTCTTCTTCTTGTTGTTCTTCTTCTTTGTTTTGGAGACAAAACCAATGCCCCCTTTATCACCACTACGCCTTTGCTTGCTCAAAAGATCATCAATAGACTTGTTGCCTTGTGGAAATGTGGCCTTAGCAAGCTCCCCCTTCAACCTAGCATTCTCTTCAAGGATAGTTGTGCTACTAGATGGAATGAAGTTACTAGGTGGAGGAATATTGGCCAATTGAGTTTGAAGCGTTTCATGTGACTTTGTGAGAGACAAGAGTTCACTCTCCAAGGCTTTGTGGGCCTTGTTAAGCAAGCTAAAGTCCTCGGCAAGTTTTTCATGAACCACACCAAACTCAACCTTGTCCTTTTTAGCTCGTTTATATTTAGCAATAGCATGATCACGCTCTTTGATGAGTTTGTTAACAATAATGTCATTGGCCTCATCAATCCCTTCAAGTTTTAATTCAAGTGACAACCTAGTTTCTTGTTCTTCTTCTAAAGCATTGTTTAGGGCCTCTAGCTCAATCATATGTTCATGCCCAAGTTTACATCTTACATCTAGAAGCTCTTGAGTATGTGATAGTTGATCTAAGATGTTTCCAAAATGTAGCTTAGCATCACCTTCTAGGTTAGTCATAAACTCATCAAAGGCAATTAACTCCTTTTTAACATCAAGAGACATCTCATCACCAATTTCATCATTATCTAAGTGAGTAGAGTGGGATGATGAAGATACCTCCGTTCCTCTTGCCATAAGGCAAGTGGCGTTCTTGGTGGAGGAGTTCTCATTTGGAGAATCGAAGAGCGAGAATGTCGGAGTAGATGTGGTGGCAAGAGCAGCCACACCATGAGAAGTTTCCTCTTCATCATATTCATCATCTTCATTGTCGGAGGAGTACTCTTCATGAGTGATCAAGACAATTTCTCCCGGCTTCTTGTTGATGGGATTCCTTTTGATGAAAGGTTTCTTGTACGGTCCCTTGAGAGTCTTCTTCAACACAAGCTTTACACCATGATCTTCTCTCTTATCATAGGGGAAACTAGCCACAAAGTGGTAGCGGTCACCACAATTGAAGCAAGTTCTCAATCTTGTGGTATTCTCTCTTTTCCCATTTGGATTGCTTCTCTGTTCCATTTCCATCTTGGCCTTGGCAGGGTTCTTCCAAAAGTTCTTTGCATAGAAAGCCATATATTGACCATGAGCAATCTTCACTTCATCGGGATGGTCCATGGAAAGCCCTTCATCACTATCATCTTCATCCCCATGGTCCACAACTTTGGCCTTCAACGCAACATTCACAACATTACTCACGAGCACGGGCATCTTTGGCATTCTTGGCGGCAACCTTGAAAGCAGCCATCTCTTGTATAACTTCATTTGAGGTCATGAGATGGTAGTTGTGTCTTCCTTGTAGACTCTTCAAGTCGGTGGGCTCAAAAGGCATGAGTGCACTCACATACTTCCTTTTTATCCATGCATCATACACATGTGAGGCACTCACATTTCTAAAGGCGGTGGCGGTGGTCTTGAGCCTTCGGTACATGTCTTCATGATCTTCACCTTCTTTCATGTAGAAGCCTTCGGCTTCATTGCTTAGAGCATCATATCGATTCCTCCTCATACTCTCATTGCCAACAAACAACACAGTGAGAGCATCCCAAGCTTCCTTGGCATTGCTAAAGTGCTCAATGTGAGGATAATCCTTTGTACCCAAACCTTGTTGAATCATATGCAGAGCAGTGGCATTGAGTTGACTATTGACAATCTCTCTTCTTGTCAAGTTGGTTGGATCCCCAATAAAGAGTCCATGCTCGATGATGTTCCATAGTTCAATGCAAGAGCTGCGCATATGAGTTCTCATTAGTGATTGCCATTGAGCAAAAGTAGCGGATTCTTCAAGCTTAGGTGGGTCACCTCTATTGTATACATGAGGGTGAGGGATTGGAGGGTCGGGAGAGTACCATGAGTCACGGTGCTCACCCTTCCCACCATTATTGTGTGTGGAGGAATTAGCGTTGTCTGGTTTACCCCCTACCAATGCACCCTCGGGGGATACTGACGTATTCCCCTTAGGTAAAATGGATGGTTGATCCTCTTGAGGAGATGGGGGTGGTGAGCCTTCTTTGTCTTTAAGAAGTTGCTCAAGCATCTTCTTGACTTCGTTGACAAAGGAAGAGCTCAATCTTGTTTCCAAGTTTTTGAGATCTTCCATGGTCACCGTGGTCGGCTCACCATCACCATCCCCTTCACGGCTACCCATATTCTCTTAGGCGGTAAAGCCCAAATAAAGAGCCGAGGCTCTGATACCAAATGAAAGGATCGTATGGGCACCTAGAGGGGGGGGGGGTGAATAGGTGCTACTTCAAATTTTCGTCTTTTTCAAATTAAGGTTTGACAATAAGGTAAATTCTCTAGATAATGCAACTATGGTGAATTTACCTATATGACAATTATGCAAGAGCTACAACAACACAAAGTAGTAACAAGTAAGTAAGGTGCGGTAAAGGATAGAAGTAACCGAAAAGTGGACGCGGAGACACAAGGATTTGTTTCCCGTAGTTCCTTTCTTTTGAGGGGAAGTACGTCTATGTTTGGAGAGGGGGTGGTTTCAAACCACCAACGTCACGAGAGGCCTCCCTTGTTCTCCGATGAATCTCACCCGAACGGGATCGATTCACCTTCCACTATATCGACAACCTTCAAGGTGGAAGCCGGCACCGTTACAAGTTTGGGGCACACATCCACAACTTAATCGGAGGCTCCCAAATACAAGCAAGCTGTCAAAGCAATCAAAGACAAGCTTGTAAGAACAAAAACAAGAACTAGGGTTTCCAACAAAACACTAGAGCAAAGGGGCCCTCAATGAAATGAGGGGGAAATGAAGATCTCTTTTGGTGAAGTAGTAGATCGAGGCCTCCTCCTTTGATTTCCCAAAGATCAAGGACTTTGGGTGGTTGGATGAGGAGATCTTGAAGATTTGAGTGGCTCCAATGGACTCCAATGGTGGGCAATGACTTTAATGAGCTGAGCACTTTGTCCCAAGGTAGGTGGAGGGGTATTTATACCCCTCCACAAAATCTGACCGCTGATGCATTTATTGCAGCGGTAGTACCGGAAGTTCAAGCGGTACTACCGGAGAACTCCGGTACTACCGGACCTGGTACCGGACCACCCTTTTTCAAACTGCATCAAGTCCTTCCCCCAGCGGTACTACTATTGCTGCTACCGGAAAGCGGTAGTACCGCTTGAGGCAACCGGTACTACCGGACCTGGAGAAATCAACAATTTTCCATACGAAAAACTCTCTGTCACGCCTGGTAGTAAAATGCGGTACTACCGCATTTTGCTACCGGTGCAGACAAAAGCTTTTTTGCAACGTACAAAAAGTCTCTGTCACGCCAGGTAGTAAAATGCGGTACTACCGCATTTTGCTACCTGCGCAGACAGAAGCTTTTTGCAACGTTCAAAAAGGCTTTGTCCTGAGCGGTACTAAAATGCGGTACTACCGTATTTTAGTATCGGAGCAGGCAGAAGCTTTTGACAAGCTGTAAAAATCTTATGTCGCGCTAGGTACTAAAATGTGGTACTACCGCTTTTTAGTACCTGGCACGGCAGAGATTTTTTGACAGTTAGTCACTGGCTTCTGTCTGGTCCGGTAGCAAAAAGCGGTACTACCGCTTTTTGGTACCGCGCCACGAAGACAGTTTTTGAATGTTTGCAAACCTTTTTAATGTACCTGTGCCACACTTAGCAAATCATTAGTCCGATATGTGTGTTGTTATCAAACACCAAAATCACTAGGGATAGCAAATGCTCTTTCAGATGGTTAGGGTTTCCTAACCATAGACATGAGTTGTCGATTAATAATGAGGTCATGTCATTGGGAGAATGATATGATGGACAGACCCAAACTAAGCGGAGCAATTAGATCGTGTCATCGTGTTCATCTTTGCGAAGCTTTTCCTATGTCAAATATTGTATTCCTTAGACCATGAGATAATGCAACTCCCTGGTATCGGAATAAAGCTTTGAGGTCATAAAACGTCATCCTATGAGAGGGTGATCATAAAGGTGTCTCTCAGGTAATCAGAAAGTACCTGTTGGGTTGTATGTATCGAGATGGGATTTGTCCCTCCCAAGTCGGAGAGATATACTTCGGGCCCACTCGGTAATCGATACCAACACCGCTTGCAAGCATGTGGTTAAGGAGTTAATCACAAAGTGATATCGGATTACGGAACGAGTAAAGTACTTGTTGTGAACGAGATTGAACTAGGTATGACGGTACCGACGATCAAATCTCGGGCAAGTAAAATATCGCGATACGAAGGGAATATATATATGGGATTGATTGAATCCTGGCATTGTGGTTCATCCGATATGATCATCGATGAATGTGTGGGAGTCAATATGGGTTTCCAGACCCCGCTGTTGATTATTGATAGAAGATCATGTCTGCATATTCTCGAACCCGAAGGGTCACACACTTAACGTGTCTCGACGCTAGGATAGATTGGATAATTGGTTTATGAGTTTTTGTTCGGAGTCTCGGATGAGATCCAGGACATCACGAGAGGTTCCGGAATGGTCCGGAGAATAAGATTCATATAAGGCAATGCCGTTTTTGGAGTTCGGAATTGTTTCGGGTTATTCGGTATTGTACCGGAAGCTTCTAGAACCTTCCGGAGTGGGACCAACGTGGACCCACTTGTCGGGAGGGGGCATGGGCGTATGAGGGAGTGCCCTGGCCGCATTGGGCCAGGGGCACAAGGCCCCATAGGGCCCAGCCGGCCAAACCCTAGGGAAACCCTAGGGGAGCTTCTAGAAGGAGGGGGGAACTTGGCCCCCACTCCTCCCTCCTTGGCCGCCGGCCTAGGGCTTGGGGAGGGGCAAGGGCCAGCCGCCCACCCCTCTATATAAAGAGGGCTGGGGGCCCACCCTCCCCACACCTCCTCTACAACCCTAGCCTCCCTGCTGCCCCTCCTGTCTCTCTCCCTCCCGACTGCGCGTAGGCGAAGCCCTGCCGCAGAAACTCTCCACCGCTTGCACCACGCCGTCGTGTTGTAGATACAATCCATCTCTCCACCCCCACTTGATGGACCGAGGAAGGAGGAGACGTCGAGGTTCCGCACGTGTGCATCTCTCGGAGGCATCGCCACTTGCGGTGTTAGATCTGATCGGATCGCGAGGAGGAGAAGCGAGTACGACTACATCAACCACGTTTCGTCGAACGTTCCGCGGTGTGAATCTTCAAGGGTATGAAGATCTCATCTATCCCCCCTCGTTGTTTGCATCTCCTAGATTAGATCTTGGCTTTCTATGTTCGCATCCGTAGAATTTTTTTTATTTACTACGCTGTGAAACCCTTCATAAGAGCCTTATTGAACTGCCGGGATGCGAGGATACCTATGCCCCCAAAATCCTTGTGGGCGCAAATGTCGGCCCACTTGACCATGAGGTACTTCTGGCGCCCTAAAGGGTCTTTCCAGAAGAACCTCGACAACTCCTTGTCAAATGCCCCATGCACCCCCCCTCAGGGAGGAGGTACATGCCCATCATATACATGGGCAAACTGGACAGGCAGGAGTCAATCAGGACGGTCTTGCTGCCTTTCGACGTGAATCTCCCACACGAAGGTTCAGACCTTGAGCGCACCCTGTCAAGGAGCGGATCCAGGTCCCTGATAAGGATCCTGGTGTCGCGGACTGGCATCCCCAGGTAAGTTATGGGGAAGGAGGCAAGCCGGCAATTGAAATTGTCCGCTATCCTCTGCTGCTCGTCCTGAGAGAACCCAAGTGCGATAATCTCGCTCTTATCGAAGTTGATGCGGAGGCCAGACATTTCCTGGAAGCGCAGGAGGAGGAATTTGAGGTTTGCAATATCTAGAGTTGAGCCTTCAATCATGATCATTGTGTCATTAGCGTACTGGAGTTGGGTGATCCCCCCTCCTGGAATAAGGTGGCCTACCACACCGGAGATGTGGCCGGCTGACTTGGCCTTCTCTAGCATCTCCGCGAGGGCGTCCACCTCCGCGTTGAAGAGGAGTGGGGATAGGGGGTCTCCCTGACGAACCCCACAGGATGGGAGAAAGTAAGGCCCAATCTCGCCGTTGATGTTAATCGCATTGCTCCCGGTCATGATGAATTGCATCACCCAGGTGATCAGGCGGTCATCAAATCCTCGTCTAATGAGGACCTGCCGGAGGAACCGCCAGTCCAGACGATCGTAGGCCTTCTGGAAGTCTAGCTTCAAGAAGATGCCCTTCATTCGTCTAGACTTGATCTCGTGGATGATCTCATGGAGGGCCAAAATCCCATCGTGTATAAATCTGCCTTTGAGGAAGGCAAATTGATACTGATGAGTGAGGCGCTCCATGACCGGTGCAAGCCGAGAGGCGCAGACCTTCGCGAAGATCCTCTGAATGACATTGAGGACCATGATGGGATGGAATTGGCGAATGTCTGAGGCCCCTATCACCTTAGGGATCAAAGTAATGAGGCCAGGTTCAGACGTCCCATCACAAGAGTTCCCGTGTAGAATTCCTGGAACATAGGCATGATGACTGGTTGGAGTTCTTTCCAGAAGGTCTGGAAGAAAGCTACCAGGAGGCCATCGGGACCCGGGGCGGAGTTGGTCTTCATGGCCTTCACCGCCCGCTCAACCTCCTCAGGCAGGAATGGGAGGGTGAGCTCCGCATTCTCGTCAGCTGTGACCCTGGCCCTGAACGGCCAAAAGTCCATGGCCAACGCGACCCCCGTATGGGGTCCTGCCGAGAAAAGCTCCTTATAAAAGGAATAGATATGGGCGGAGAGCGCCTCTGCCTCCTCGATGAGGAGTTCACCGTCCTAGAGGCAAGGAATCGAACATTTCCTGCAGCGTCCATTGTCCACCGCGTGGAAATAAGCGATGTTCGCATCTCCCTGGAGAAGCCAGTTTTGGCGGCTGCGCTGCCGCGAAAACAGCTCCTCGCCCTTGTAGATCTCGACTAAAGACGTCTCTAGGGAATAACGGTGGGACCACTCGTCAGCGGAGAGTCCCACCGAGTCTGCCGTTCGGTCTAGTGTACGGATCTCCTCCAGCAACGCACCCTTCTGGAGTCTCGTCGCTGCGCCCAAACTGCCCCCCCAGCACCTCATGAATTGGCGGGCCATTTTGGCACAGTGGTGCCAGACATCCACAACATTAAATCGTCTAGGGGGAGTAGCCGCAACCGCAAGCCACTTGGCCTGTACCGCTTCCACAAAGCCTGGCTGGTGAAGCCAGAAGTTCTCGAAGTGGAAGCGGTTAAGCCGTGGTGGCGAGCTCCCCCCTGTCGATAGAAGCAACGGAGTATGGTCCGAGCCGACACTGGTAAGGGCGCGACGGGAGCAGAGAGGGAAGGCCACTTCCCAATCCAATGAGACCAGCACGCGGTCCAGTACACTCCTGACGGGATCATCCCTGTTATTCGACCATGTGAAGCGTGCCCCCACTCGCGTGATCTCTCTAAGAGCAAGGTCAGCGATGAAATCGTTGAACATCCGCATGCGCGGGATGTCCACATTATGGGAGCTCTTGTCTTCCGCATACCGAATCAGGTTGAAATCACCCGCTACCACCACCGGAACAGTGCAACGCTCGACCTTGTCCTTCAATTCATCGAGAAAGGCTGGGGACCGACTATGTTCCGTGGGGCCATAGACGATGATGACCTCCCACCGCAGGCCGGATCGTCTATGGGTGAGCGACATGCTCACAAAGAATTCCCCTCGGTCCATATCATCCACCTCGAAGGTATCCTCCTTGACACCCAGGAGGATGCCCCCAGAGTGGCCCGAGGCCAGGAGCCAGTTCCAAGCAAATTTGTGACGCGACAGGCCCTGGAGTTCTGCGAGCTAGAAGTCTTGTTTGATTGTCTCTTGGAAGCCCACTATGTCAACATTCTCCTGCCGCATGTAGTCCTTTATTTGGCGTTTACGACCGTCATTCCCAAACCCCCTAATGTTCCAAATGAGTGCTATTATTGCTGGCCTATTCATTGGGAAACATTCTAGGGTTTGGTCCCCTTAAGGGGGACGGATCGTGCCTTATCGGCAGGCGGAGGCCTGGAGCTCGGTCTCGGCGGCCTCCCTAGAGACCCCCCAACTAGGGGGGTCTCCTGGGTGGCGGCCGGGTGGCGCTGCTGGGGAGAAGCCACCATCCTGGATCCGGGATCAGACGTCCCAGTTCCTGGCGGTGTCGAGGTTTCCCCCTGTTGGCGTGCAGCGCGTGCACGCGCAGCGGCGAGGGACCCCTCGTAAATATCCCTAGCTCTAATCGCCTCAATCTGATCGAGCATCGGGCCTCGTTCCCCACGGAAGACCACGCCACAGTCTGCAGCCACTTGTGCGAGGTGATCAAGTGGAAAATCATCTAGTACCGAGAACCTGGAACCTGAAGGAGAGGGGAGTGAGGCAGAGGGGCATGGAGAAGGGGCTTTCTGGGATGTACCTGGGTCCAGGTTGCGGGCGGCAGTCCTCTGGGACGCCAGCTGGGACACCGTTGGCACCACCCCCAGGCTCTCCACCCTGACCCGTGCCAGCCGTGCACTGTGACGCGAGGCAGGAGGAACCGGGCGGGGGGGGGGGGGACGGGGCTGACGTGTCTTGGTGCTGACCGCGGGGGTGATGGGGAAGACCGCCGATGGCTCGTCAGGGTAGGGTGCCGGGGTCGCTGGGACCAACGCTGGAGACCCCCGTGGCGAGGCTGAAGTGGAGCCCGGGGACAGCGCGTAGCAGAGGACTACGGGGGATCGGGGGGACGATGGAGCAGTGACCACCATCCCCATGCTCCCGGAGTCTCTGTCAGTCTCCATCTGTGACTCCTCTGGTGCCTCATCAAGGATCTCCATGGCGAGCGGGCCCATGGCCATGTGGCCTGTGAACCCGACGGACTGGCAGAAGTTGGAGCCGTATTGCACGATCTGAAGGTCAGGGGGCTGTGGGGGGGGGACACCAGGGGTAGCTGGTGAGCCGCAGGCGGTGCAGCGTAGGACGTGCCCGTCGGAGGAGGAGCTGCGGGGGAGAGAGCCGGGGTTTGGGACTCCCCTCCCAGCTCGTCGTCATCGGAGTCCTCGCCTGAAGAGCTCCCCCCTCCAGTGGCCGAAGGGGGGACGGGGGGCCCGTCAGCGGCCTGGTCCTCATCCAGCTCCACTGTCAGGATCCTCCCCTCCGTGCCGAAGTAGAAGGGTGGGAGCGGTCCTGGTAGTAGAGCTGGGTCTGGGCAGAGCACTTGCATGCGGATCGGGCCCGATCCCACGCGAGAGGCCTCGTCCACCACAATCAGCTTGCCACCGCCTGCGAGACGAGCTCAAGGATGGGTAGCGTCCGCACCCTCGCCTCCTTCGGGAAGCCGAGGATCCGCACCCACACTGCAGAGAGGGTCGAGGTCGTCGCAGGATGGGCGGTCGAGGGCTCGATGGAGATCTGCACCTTGCTGATCGGAAGGGTGAGGGCGTTGCTGCAGGCGCTGATGGAGAGAATCAATTTGATATAATATATATTATTATATTTATCTATAAAGTTGTTTAAATTTGATAATGTTTAACTTAGTCAAAAGCTAGAAGTACACTTATTTGCGGACGGAGGTAGTAGATGTGTCCTTCACTCCTTGTGGCATATGGTTACAATGTCGTCTCCTTTTTTGGGATGGAAATTTTTAGGTGAGCATAACTTTTTAGTTTAGTGGATACAGTCGAGCAGATTTTGCAGAGCCTTTTCTTGTTTTTTTTCCTTTTAGTTTGATCAGCAACAACTATTGTTATTTTTTCTCAGTTTGATGGACAATCTCTCTCTGATGATGCATTGGAAGCTGAATTGTATTCCGCGTTGCTGATGAATGGAGCTAACTGCCCATTATTGTTAAGACTGACAGTTCTGAGATTGTCCTGTTAAAGGTCGTGATTTCACAATGAGTTTCATAGGAATCTCTAAAATTCCTCGGTCGCACAATGTTGCAAGTGATGAACTAGCTAAGTTTGGTAGACTAGTGTGTTTAGGACCAGGTCTGGAAGAAACTTTGAATATCCTCCTTAACTCCTGCAAAAAAGAAAAAGTTGCTGGCCTGGACACAAGGCACGACACATGTAGTTGCATCTAGGCATGCTTCAGTGCTGAGCGCTCTAGTTTGGAGATCTTATTTTTCTAGAATCAAATCAAATGGGCCGTGATCTTTTTTCCAGGTCACAATTTTCACCTCGTACACAATGAGTTGATGCAACGCGAGCGATTCTGGCAATATTTCCAATTTTGCTACAGTTTTTTTTAGAACATCTACAGGCTTGTAAATGTCGAGTTTGTACTGTCTACAAGTCAACGCGTTCGATTTTGGGCATGGATCTGATTGTGCTAGTACTTGGTTTGTACATGTACCCTTTCAGGGTTCAGTTTGGAGATGTACTTATATGGTTTCAGGCTGCCGTGCGTCTCTCCCATGTATTGGAGGAATCAGTTTCGTATCGCTGCAAGAGAGAACGTCTCCCTAGACGGATTAGGTCGGGAATCTCCTGAGTGCATTGATAAAAAAACACCGTGTAGCCAGGTAGCTGCTCTTTCACCGTAGGTCCAATCCTTGTGTTGACATATCGATCTGTGTCCGCGACATCCTTGTGCCGCCATGGCGCCGGCGAGCAGCAGCAGGTGTGCCGAACCGCCGCAGCAGCAACAGCCTCCACGCCGCCTGGTCTGCAGGCTCGTGTGGGAGGACGCGACTGCGGGAGACGACGTCGTGGCTGACGCGCCGCTCCTGGAGTCCGGCCCGGCGGCGGCGGCGGCGACGCCTTGCTACGAGAGCGACGCCGCTTACATGTGCTGCATGACATGCGGACACGTACGTCCTCGATGACTCCCTTCTCCGCATCCAGAGTTTCTTCTTCTGTTTCCTAGTACTATAATGCTCTCAGCTCTCGTACGATCCGACGAACTAATAACACGCATACATCTGTTTTCGTTTTGCTGTTCTTGCTTGTAGACTGCCGTGATCGTGTTCGGCGCTTTTGCGTTCTACGTGCTCTGCATCATGCACCATTAACACGCTATCTAGAGCGATGATGTGACGCCCAAGTGAGAATTGGGAGCTGAGAGATGCACGAGGTCGTTTGAACGACGACCAACTCGACTGAAACACCTGAGCTTATCTGTCCTCTGTATAATGATCTTCGTTTTCCTCATGGGATTTCAACACAAATTTCGTACTAGTTTTTTCTTTGAAATAGTGCATAACTTGTATTGAAAATTATAATTAGCGAACTTCAAAGGTACCCGACATTTACATCAAATATTGATATTCAAGCTAGACTGTTATGTGTCGATTTCCAGGGTGTTATGATAGCATAGTATGTTGTTGTTCAGGTTCAGATAAAGCTCACCGTGGGCAAGCAAGGCCCTCTTTGGTTCACGTATTCTTAAAACACAGGATTAAAGTGTCATGTAACATGATGATTGTTTGGATAATTTTTTTACTCTAAAACATAGTGCAACACAATCCTTCAAAAAAATCCTAAGAATTCTAGTCCAATGAATCAAAGCGGTGTAAATACTCCAAAACTCACACCATCAAGAACAAGAGAAAGAACTAATTAATATCCTCTTTGTACCCTTCATGGAGGGAAATGAATCATCAGAGTATAAGAAAAATACATATTGGAGATCTGTTGGTGCACACAGATTCCATATGCATCCCAGGTAAGGAAAATGCACAAACCTTCAACAATTGAGGTAGTTTTTTCGACAGAGCATATATTAATATCGTAGAGATATCAATTACACCGAGATATCAATTACACCCAGCTTTTGCAACAACGCATTGTCCTTGCGGAATTATGGATGCACACAGCCAAAAAAGAAAGAAGAACTACAAAAAAGAAAAGTCCCGCTACAGTGATCTATTCCTTGAAAACAACAGTACTAACACCATCAAGATAGCACCAGAAGACCAGCTTCTCCAAAAGCGACGCCTCCAATGAGATAACAGTGCACAATGACCGTCATCGCCTGATCATAGGTTTTCACCATGAAGAAAGTCCTCACTCCCAAAGCAATGCCTTCAACAAGGCTATTGTCAGACACAACCAATTAAGACCAGATCTTGGATTTTCATATATGCAGTCACTCCCACTTGCATGCTCCTACTCCAAGTCGCAAATCACCAAGCCAATTCCTCGTCACCACCAAGATTCGAACCACCATTGTAGTCCTTAGATCTTGTCTTCCATGACATTCACCGCCAGCACCATGGAACAAGAACGTGCCCCATGATATTAACAGCCAGCAGAGCTTCAAAGCGCTCCTTCCAAAACCAAATGGCCAGAGTAAATACACGGGTGCGCCCGACTGAATCCCACCTGAGCCAGCAATCTTCAGGCATGAATCACCAACTAGAGTTCACTGGGGGAGCCTTCCGGAACACACTATTACAAGCAGATCGATGGAGACAGACATCCGACAAGTCTTCATCTTGGCGTGAGGAGGAACCCTAGGACCGCTGATACGTTGTAAACGTATCTATAATTTTTGATGCTCCATGCTTGTTTTATATCATTTGTCTTATGTTTTGTCTACACTTTGAGATATTTTTATATACTTTCTAGAACTAACCTATTGACAATATGCCACAGTGCGGCTGTCTGTTTTCTGTTGTTTTTGGTTTTAGAAAAGCTAAAAAATGAATATTTTCGGAATTGGACGGGACAAAAGCCAAAGTTACTATTTTTCTGGAGCGAACACGGAGCCAGAAGGACAGACGAAGGGGGGCCAAGAGGTGGCCACACCCTAGGGTGGCGTGGGTCCCCTGGCCACGCCATCCCTAGGTGTGGGCCCCGCGAGGCTCCATCGACCTTGCCCTTTTGGCTATATATACGTATCCCCGAGACATAAACCCTAACACGGGCAAAAATCCAGAAAATGTTCCGTTGTGCCGCTGCCACCAAAGGGGAGATTCGGGGGACAAAAGTCTCTGTTCCGACACCCTGCCGGGATGGGGAAGTGTCCCCGGAGCCATATCGTTCGATCTCCACCACCATATCCATCGATCTCCATTGCCATCTCCATCGCCGTTGCTGATTCCCATGATGAGGAGGGAGTAGTTCTCTCTCGAGGCTAAGGGCTCTACCGGTAGCTATGTGTTCATCTCTCTCTATGCATGATCATATTGTGATCATGAACTTTGTAATCAAGTAGATCTACTTTGCTACTCAAGTGCTTCAATAGATCTCCGGATCTCCCACGTGTGTGAAAGTGACAACGTGTATACCGTGGTGGCACTTAGGCTAGAGTCTACATAAATACTCAAGTGCTTCAATAGATCTCTGCTCTCCCCACGTGTGTGAAAGTGACAGCGTGCACGCCGTGGTGGCACTCAGGCTAGAGTTCATAAATATTTATCATGAGTATATTTGGAGTTGGATGTCTTTATGAAATTGTGGTGTTTGTTGGAACCATCTAGCGCTCAAGATGACAGTGTGGGGTTATCTAGATGGGGAAGTGATACATCCAAAACGTTCCACTTTCCCGAACACTTTCGCTATTGTTTCTCCTCTAAACTTGTGTGATTTGGATACAACTAACACAGACTGACGCTGTTTTCAACAGAATTACCTTGGTGTCTAGTTTTTGTGCAGAAAATCAACTATCAGGAAAAATCTTGGAAAATATGCCAAAAATTATATTTCACCAGAAGATCCACGGAGCCAGAGCACGAGACAGAGAAGGGGCCTAGGGGGGTTGCAGCCACCCCAGGCACCCCCTCGGCCTCCCTCTGCGCCTATAAGTTGCCTCTCGAACTAAAAACAAGGGGGGGGGTCGATAGTTTTTCAGAAAGAGTTCCGCTCCGCCGCCGCCACCAGAAACCAAGATTCGGATTCAGAAACTCCGTTCTGGCACCCTGTCGGGACGGGGAATTTGGAGAGGATCATCGCCATCGTCATTTTAACACCCCAGTATTAGCCAATTATTATTTAGGGTTTGATTGTGCATTCATTATCATCATCTCTTAAAATGCATGCAATAAAAATAATATGCAAACCCTAAAACCCTAGTTTTACCTCTCTCTTTGAAATCCCATCAAAGTGGTTTTGAATATTTTGAAAATTACCAAAATGTATGGAACCAAATTGTTATAAGGGTACCTGCAATATTTTAACATTTGCAAATGTTCTGGTATTTTTGAATTATTCAAAAACAGAATTTCAAATGAGAATACAAAACAAAAGAGAGAAAAGGTTTTGTATAAAAAAGGGAAGGAACAGCCAGCAGGCCGCAGCCCAGCTTGCCTCCCTCCCTCTCCCCTTCTCTCTCTCTCTCTCTCTCTCTCTCTCTCTCTCTCTCTCTCTCTCTCTCTCTCTCTCTCTCTCTCTCTCTCTCTCTCTCTCTCTCTCTCTCTCTCTCTCTCTCTCTCTCTCTCTCTCTCTCTCTCTCTCTCTCTCTCTCTCTCTCTCTCTCTCTCTCTCTCTCTCTCTCCCGCACAGAGCAACAGCTAACAGCCCACCGGAAGCCCAGCAGCGGCCCAGCCCGCATACCGGTTCACCCTGCCGTCTTTCTCGCACAGCGAAGGAGCTGCCTGGCGCAGCAACCGCTGCTCGTCGGCATCGCGATGCCCGCTCGGCGCCAAGATGCACGCCGCCGCCCCCTAGTGCCTATAAGTTCGTCGTGCCGCCGCTCGACAATCCTAGCTTCGCCTTATCCTCTTTTCCCCTCGTTTCTCCATTCGGCACCGAACCCTAGCTCCAGATGCTCCGGTGTCCCCAATGCCTCCGGTCACCCTGAGCCGCGTCGAGCATCCCCGGAGCTCCGCCTTACCGCCCTCTTCTTCCCTGTCGAAGGAATCAAGCTGGGGTGCCTCAAATTCTCGCCATCGATCACGTCTTCCCTGCCTCTGTCCGCGCTCCGCCGCCGCCATTGATTCCGTTACCGACCATCTCCGGCCTCGCCGACCCCTCAATAAGCGCCGTGGTGAGCTAGTGGTCCTGCTAGACCTTCCCTTCTTCCCTCTTTCTCTCTGTATCCTCTTGTCGTCGTCGACCAGTGTCCGCTGCCGTGTGAGCTCGTCATCGGCCATGGTCCGGTGACCATTTCCGGGCGGCTCCACCACCCGCTGGTTCGGCTCGGTCTGCTGCGTCGAACCCGCCCCTCTATGCATCCCCGTTTGCTCGCTAGCATCACCCTCCACCGCCGTCTAATGTGCTCTCCGTGTCGCCCGCGTGGCACCCATGTGGCCGTGACGTGGGCGCTGACCCTGCTCAGCCAGTGTGGTTGCATACGTGTCCCCTGGGCCCAGCAGTCAGTGTCTGGGTCTAGCTCTGCCTCGGTAAGAAACGCCCCATCCTGAGCTGGCGTCAGCCTTGCGCACTAATCAATTTTAATTGGTTTAATATTTTTAGAAATTGTTTTAAATTTTTAAATTCAATAAGTAATTATTTATAAGTCAGAAAAATGCGTATAATATATCAAAATGTTTAGAAAAATGAGATCTAACCATCTATGCTATAATCATGCATTGTTCAACAACTTAAATGACAAGTATAATTAGAAGAACATAGTAACCCCTCTCATATACGTCTAGAGTTTTCCTCGAGTTAGGGTTTTCACCTCTCGGAACCCCGATTAAGTTTACAAGCATGCCTTAGAGTTACATTCCAATGCATTTTAACTTCTCATATCACCATCCTTGCTTGAGAATTGCATCGATTCCATGTTTTGATTGTTTCCTTTTTTTCGGGTATTTGGTTCTTCCCGGTAGAATACGATATCAAGATCGAAGACTGAGATCAAGACCGTCGAAGATCGAAGCTCGAAGACAAATACTTGACCAACCGTAACCAAGTCAAGTACAAGGATTCCGAAGATCTGCTTAATGGTTATCAACATGCAAAGGCAAGCATAGCCCCACCATGATATAATCCTATGATGTCGAAAGCATTTCAATTCCTGCCATGATATTCTTCAATGATAAGATTGAAGAAAGGGTTGTATTTGATACAACAAAGCAGTTTTTATCAAACCATATGGAAGCTGGAGTCTCATAGTGGAAATTCTCAACTTGTTAGCTGCAATCAGATCAAATTTTTTTGTTTTCGTAGCCTATAATGCAAGGTACATCGCTCTGAGATTTTGCAAGCTGATAGAATATATCACTGAGATCTTTGGTTTTTTAGGGTTTTTATAAACATTGAAATCAATTGTTTGAATATTGAAAACCAAGCTCCATGTATAAATGATTCAACTTACAATATATACACATCATTATATCACACACGGTTAACACCGGGTACGCCCTGGCTTGCAGGGTCTGCACCCGACATTATAGGAAGGTGAAGATGATATCAAGACCGGTGACCTCCTGCCCGCGCCTCAACTGCAGATCATTCACCCCGCTTATACATAGCTTCGAACTCTTTAGTTTCACCCAAAATAACTTCGTTCTTCTAGGAGCATTTCCTCTTTGTCTCCGCACTCGCGTTAAAAGGCGTCCGACCATAATTTTGGCCCATCTGCTTCTGATCGCGGATGAAAAACCACTTGTCCCTCCACCCTTGTGTTGAAACAATGAGGTTGAAGCTGAACTATTGTTGATTTGGGTGAATGAAGATGACACACCCGCCAACTCATACCGCGCTACCGGAGCCCGATTGCCTCTTCACGCCATAAAGCTTTTTGAAGAGTCTGAAGTGTCCGAGACATCACTTACATAGGGTAATGAAGAAGGCGATATGGGAAATGGAATTGGGAGACAACTGGTGTAGTTGTAACCCGTAGAGAAAAAGAATACCATGATTGAATTCGTGAAGAGGAAGAGAGAGTCCTTGAAGGACGAATGCAAAGAACATGAAACAGAATCCGGTGGGAGGATCAAGGAATACCTCGGTGCCGGGAATCCTACAGTCGTCCTCCTCCTTTAGGATCAAACCGGCTTGGCAAAGCTGTCGCAATTCAGTGAATTTCATCAAAGATCGTCGCCAACCATCGTTGGTGATGCGACCTCCGGCGACTTTCTTCTTGGTGATGGCAGCCGTGCTTGACCTAGCACCCGCAAACTTCTTGTCCTTCACCATCTTGGCGGAACGCCTCTTTCGTTGCGACCGAAGAATGGAGATGAGAAGACTTGGAGCACGTCTAGCATGATGTGGAACAATGGAGCAAAGGGCAGCGCACGAGAAGAATAGAGGCAGAGGAGAAACGAAGAATAAGAAGGGGGGAAATTATCGGTGCCTTGACGTATTTGTCGGCGGAAGACGATGCACCATAGTTGATGGTCCATAGCAAGTAACACGTGGCGTTTATCGCCACAAACACGTGGAGGAAGATACACGAAACGACGCCACCACTCTCTCCATTACATGCAAAAATCGAGGAGACATAGTTAAATATCCCAATTTACACGTGACTAGTCAAATCTTGGTCAGTCTTTGGGGTCCACAACTATCTAGTCCTATCTACACTGCTCAAAGTGGCGGATGATCTCCCCTATCATCAGCACTAACGTCATCGATGTTTACACCCTCAGCAGAATGGAGCAAACAATGGCTATTTCTTCGATTCACTAAGTTTTTTCTTGAGTCTACGACTCGACCAAACACTTGGGGGATACTCCTAATAGGAGCATTGGTCGCACACATGAAGTACTTTCGGGTCTAGTGTTAGCCTAACAAACTACAAACACCGAGGAAGTGTCCCTTGAATCCTCCGAATCCATGATTCGACTACAGACTTGGGGGCTACTCCCATAGGGAGGCACTATTTGTGTATGGGAAGAAGTTTGGTTGCCAACGGCATCCACAAGATGTCTCGACATTAAGCAGTCAACATGAATAAGTCCCTGCTCGAGTCTACGACTCAAACAGACACTCGGGGGCTATTCCCATAGGTGTAGGGTTCGCAGCATGGAAAACAAAAAAATTCTATTGCGGGAACACACAAAAGCCAAGATCTAATCTACAAGATCGATGCAACAAGTTTGTAGAGAATTAACCCTCATAGATCCAAAGCGTTGAACGAGATCGGATTCTCATGGTTGATGTAGTCGATCACTTGCCGATCTTAATATCATGTAGACGATCCTTTCGGCGCCATGTTCCGGCAGCGAAAGATCTCCACGGAATCCCAACAGCATGATGGTGTGGTGGTGGTGGAGAACATATTACTGCAGGGCTTCGCCTAAGTTAGAGCGGATGTATGGAGGAGAGAGGGAGGCGCCTCACGGCTAGGGTTTGGGGTGAGGGAGTAGGGGGTGCCCCCACCCCTCCTTATATGGGTGGAGGGGCGGAGGCCAGGGTTCCCAGCCCTGGCCGAGTCCACCCCCAACTCCCCTTGGCCAGCGACAATGGAGAGGGAAAGGGAAAACTTTTCCCTCAAGGTTTCCTTTCCTTCCTCCACTAGGACTTTGACTTTCAAACTAGGATTTGACTTCTCAAACTAGAGTTTGTGTCTCTCTTCCTTGTCCTTGGTCGACTTGACCTAGGGTTCCATGCACCTAGACCATTAGGGTATGGTGCATTCTAAGTACCCCCTCCCGGGGTGGTGGATGATACGTTGTAAACGTATCTATAATTTTTTATTCCCCAATGTTGTTTTGTATCTACTTTGATTTACTTGTCCACACTTTGAGGTGTTTTTACATGTTTTCTGTTACTAACCTATTAACAAGTTGCAACAGTGCCAGATGCATGTTTTATGCTGTTTTTGGTTTCAAAAAAATTAGTAAAGAAATATTTTAGGAATTGGACGGGATGAAGGACAAAGTCAATAACTTTTCGTGGGGAACAAGAAGTCCAGAGGAGAGACGAGGAGGCATGCCAGGGCGGCTAAACCCCACCTAGGCGCGGGTGGCCCTACCCTGCGCCTGGGTAGGGTTAGCCCCTTCTGGCTGCCTCCCGGTCTCGCCCCTTCGCCTATAAGAAGCCCCTGATGCAGAAACCCTAAGTACCCGATCAGAAATCCATGAAACCGTCTGTAGCCGCCGCCACCATCGTCCCTAGATCGGGGGGATCTGAAGTTCTTCCCGGCACCCTGCCGGAGGGGAGATCATCCCGGAGGCCTTCTCTCCGTTATGATTCGTGAGTAGTTCCACCATGGACTATGGGTCCATGTAGTAGCTAGATGGTTGTCTCCTCCTTTGTGCTTTCATGTATAGATCTTGTGAGCTCCGTTCATGATCAAGATCTAATCTATTTGTAATCATGCATGTTGTATTTGCGGGGATCCGATGGATATTGAGATTATTATGTTGGTTTGATTAATGGTTTTATATTTATGATTCTATCATGTCTGTGTTGTTTGTGATCTTGTATGCTCTCCATTGCTAGTGGTTATCTTGGCCAAGTAGTTGCTAGTGACTCTAAGAGGGAGTATTTATGCTCGATAGTGGGTTCATGCCTCTAGTTTCCAAGGGAAGTGACAGAAATCTCTTCGGTTGTAGATGTGTTGTTGCTACTAGGTAGAAAACAATGGTCTCTTGTTCATGGAACATGTGGACTGTTTTCCTTACACACTTTGCTTAAAGCAGTTGTCTGTTGCTTGCAACTTAATACTGGAGGGGGTTCGGATGATAACCTGAAGGTGGACTTCTAGTCATAGATGCAGTTGGATGCAGTCTATGTATATTGTTGTATTGCTCAATCAACCTCATAGGATCCTTTATGGCTAGTAATTGCATTGTTATGCCTTGCTCAGTTCTGTCAATTGCCCCGCTGTAATTTGTTTACCCTTCATGCCATGTTGTTTATCTAAGGAGAGCACCTCTAGTGAACTATGGACCCCGGTCCAATCTTTACCATTGATACATCTTCCACGGTTACTTGTTTACTTGCTGCAAACCATTACCTTCCACACCATATGTTTAATCCTTTGTTATAGCAAACCAGTGAGCTTGACAACCTCACTGATTCGTTGGGGCAAAGTCTTGAGTTTGTGTTGTGCAGGTCTCCGCGTTGCTTGCAACACCTGTGTGACGTTTCCTTCCTCCTACTGGTTCGATAACCTCGGTTTCTTACTAAGGGAAAACTTACTGTTGTGCTTCTTCACACCTTGCTCTTGGGGTTCCCAACGAAGCACTCCTACATCAACTCAGTGTTGCATCAAGCTTTTCTGGCGCCGTTGCCGGGGATCTACAGGCTTCAACCTCTTCCTCCCCATCAGGCACCAGCGCAGCCAACAAGCTTTTCTGGCGCCGTTGCCAGGGAGTCTAAGGACGTATTCACTAGGGAGTCCTTCACTTCCTTTCTCTTTACTTTGTTTTTAGTTTGCTTTGTTTCTTTTGCTTGGTTTTGTTTGCCTCTTTTCAAAACCCCCCAAAAAATTAGTCTAGCTTGGTTTGCTTGCCTTATTCAAAAACACAAAAAAATAGTTCTTGCTCTAGTTGCTACCATGTCGGGGTCTACCTTTATTTCCCCTATGGTAGAAATCTCCACGTTTAAGCAAAAAACCAAAGAAAGTTTTAAGGAAGCTCGGTCTAGAATCTCTGCTTTCCAGAGGAAAACTGAGCCTGAGGTTAGCCTCAGCTTGGTTATCATATCATTATCGAGACACCTCTCCAATCAATAACCATCATTTGGATCTGGAAATCCATTATGGTTCCGACATATTTCTACGATGACTTCATGATCGAATGAACCATTTACATACGATATCGATTCCCTTTGTCGCGTGATACTTTACTTATCCGAGGTTTGATCATCGGTATCTCTATACCTAGTTCAACCTCGTTACCGATAAGTACTCTTTACTCATTCCGTGATATGACATCCCTTGTGACCTAGTCACATGCTTGCAATCCAATTGGATGACATTCCACGAGAGGGCCTGTAAGGTTCCCAACCTTTCATAAGGTAGAGATCCCTGTGTTTACAATGCTAGTCCCTGGATCAATAGCTAGCATCCATAGTTAAGATGTAATATCAAGAAACAAAGGTCATAATATAACTTTATAACCAGGAATAACATAATTTTATTACATCTTACATAGCTCTTTTGGCTATTACATTACATTGCAGCAGAATAACTATAAGCATGGGGTCCTTCATCTTCAAAGTGCCACAGGCAAACATGTTGGTTGTAGACTTGTAATCCTAATCAATCAACTTCACTAATATCAAACAAACCTACAACATAACAAGTTACAGCCACAAGGGTCAATAAATTGTATTGGCAAGTTTCACTACTATGTAGAAATAAGTGGATCCTATCATTACATGCATATTTGGCTAGGTAGGGTCTTAGGCTCATTTGCAGAAAGCAATGATTTATCCTATCTTTTCAAAATAGTTTTTGATCTTTTGTCAAAATCTTTCTGAGCTCCTTGGTACACCCCAAGTGCTTCAGGTCTTTGTCAAAATCTCTTGAGCTCCTTGGTACACCCCAAGTGCTTCAAGTCTTTGTCAAAATCTCTTGAGCTCCTTGGTACACCCCAAGTGCTTCAAGTCTTTGTCAAAATCTCTTGAGCTCCTTGGTACACCCCAAGTGCTTCAAGTCCTTTGTTGTCACTTTAAAGTTTTGCTTTTAGAAATTGGAATGTCGAGATTTCCCATAGCTTCAGGCTTTAGTTGCTCAGTATTGTCCATAACCGGGGACACGGCTAAGTACTTAGATTTTTATCTTCTGCAGAAGTTGTACACTTTACCCACATGACACACTCTCATCTTGTTGCCACCAGTGGTCGCTGGATTAGTACTCACCAAGATGGAGTACTGGAAGATTGAGAATGTGACGAAGTCTTTTCATAGGGTCCTCCCATACACAATGCTAGCTTGTCTTCAGGCACCAGTGTAGGGTTCCTAGTTCCCTCATTTCCAGTTAACCTGAAGACCAATGCATGGGTATTCCCAATGTAGTTTACTAAGCCAGAGCCATTTTAGCATGTGGCTGTACACGGAAGCCACTGTTGGAGAAACATGTTCAATCTCTAAGTCCCTGGGTGGTTTTCATCTGGTGCACAACAAAAAGAGATTGCCATATAAACATGGTTCCTCTTGTTGCCACCTTGTCCAAAACTTGAGTATCCTTGTCCACCCAGGTGGTTCATTGAATACTTGTTTTTTTATATAAAAACATAAGTCTTTTCTCAACTTCATAAATTCTCCACATGTATCTCTTCTCAAAATATATAGCATGGCTAAGCATTTTACAACTACATTGTTTTCACTAAGGAATATATATAAGGGTATCCTATTAGGATTTAGCATAGCATAAATTATAGAAATCCTTTTCATGCATGTTTCAAAAATCCACTAAGTATAATGAAAATAGTAGGACTTGGATGATAGTGTCACTTGCCTTTTTGGAATGTTGGTTCACTTCTTGATCTTGCTAATATCACACTCTTCTAGCTTCACTACAAATCAATCAAGCAAACACAAATTCAACCGGCATTCCAACCAATATTCAAACAATCAAACACACATAAAATAATAGAAGCTAAGTCATGCATGCAAGCATGCAAAAGATAGTTTTATTTGCAAAGGTGGTTTCTACTAGGCTCTAAACTTTGTAAAGTTCAAAATGGTCATTTTCTAAAGTGGCAAAGTCATTTGCAAAGGGTTTTATCTATAAACCATTTTTTTAAATCCAATCATTATTTTATGTGGTGGAAAATGTTTTAGCAAAGCAACAACTTTATATTGTTCACCAAATAAGTTGTTAGTTCAAAAAACTTGGTGTTTAGGGTCATTAGGTTTGAATCAACACATTTTCCAAAGGTTTTTCTCAAAAATCATTTTCATAACAAAATCCATATTTTCATTTGACTAGAAATGAGCTAATTCAATTATTCAATCCTAAACTTCACCAAATACATTTTTAAATCCATAAGTTGGTTCCTAGGGTCAGTAGGTTCACCACAAACCAATTTGCAAAGATTTCAACCTCAAAATCATTTTGGAATAATTTTTATAACCTAATCAAGCATACACAAGTTTCTGCAAAAACAAACATTTTACCAGAAACTTTTTACTAAAAAAATTGCATGGTTGGCTAGGGCCCTTTCCACTGATTCCATTGATATAAAGTTTGTAATTTTTGGACGTGTGGATCAAAAGTTATGAGGTTTACAAATTTGCATCTAAATCAGATTCAAAATTTGTTTTAAACAGATCCAATGCCACGCGTCGTGTTCTTATTGGGCGGTACCGCTTCGTGCGGATCAGCCTCTCTGGTGCGTTGGATCTTATTTCAATCGCACGGCTCAGGTCCACTCGTACCCCTTCGAGTTCATTCTATTCCTACGCGTCCGTTTCAGATCTAACGGTTCTTACGCAATGACCCAAAAGCAGCGGCGCTGGCGGCGGCTGGCGGCGGCGCACGCTCTGTCTACGGCCGAGCCAGCGATACAGGAAACAAGGAGGGAAGTGGAGGTGCTCACCATGCTCGCAGGGTGGTAGTGAAGCTCGAGGCGTGGTCGGTTCGTCGAGGGGTGCTCAGACGCGACGGGGATTCCTCGCCGGAGTGGGTGGCGGTGTCAGGTGGTTCTGGTCGTTGTCGGGGGCAACGCTGTGGTTCACTCCGAGGCAAAACGAGGACACAGTTAGACGCGTGCAGTCCTGGGGTTCACGCGAGTATGATAGAGAGAGCTCGGGGTGGTCTGGCTTACCAGGGGGAGGTCGCCGGAGAAGAAGCAGACACGGCGGCACTCAGAGGTTGTCGAAGACGAGGCTCTGGGGTGAGCGCGGGCGAACGGGAGGCACAGGGAGAAGAGCCAGAGGTTGGGGGTCACGGCCGTGTGCTCAGGGAGGCAAGGGGCAACAGGGTTCGGCCGGAATCGCTCGGTGAGCTCGCTGGAACAGAGGGTGGTGCAGAGAAGATTCCGAGCAGCCTGGTGGCCGAGAGAGCTGGGCGAGAGAGGGCAAATGGAGAGGAGAGGGAGGCGTGGTCGCGGCGTGATTAAGACGCGGCATTGAAGCGAATTCATTCGCGGTATCAACGGCAGGAAACGGCCGGCGAGTTCAACGCGGGGAGGAAGACGATGACAGGGCAGTTTGGGGAAGCTTCGTCAGCGAGAGAGGAAGGTGCAGGTGGGGTCCTGTCGTCAGTGAGGGTGTGGGTAGGTTTCGGGGTGCGAAACGTTTTCCTGCGGGGAGGAGAGCTAGTTGGGCTGGACTGGGCTGCTGGGCCTATTGGGTTGGGTCCGGTCTGTTTCTATTTTTTTTTCTAACTGCTTTATCTTTTTCTATTTTGAAATTCAAACAACAAATCAAACATTCAAATAAATTCAAAAATCCTCCAAACTTTGCATTGAGTTTTGGTTCTGTTTAACAACACAATTCCAAGTCCCAAAATAAAATAATTTTATTCTTTTTAGGACCCATTAATAATTAAATAAATGGACCTTAGTTATTAAATCAAATGGGTTTTGATTTATTCAAAATCTCCATTTGAAATCTAAATAATATCAAAATCAAATTAGTAGGTTTTATTTGAAAATATAGAATACTTGGAAAACTTGTTTAAAATAATTTAACAAGTTTTGATGTTTTAATTAAAATGGTAAAACCTTTGTTTTAATAAAAATGGATATTAATAAATCCTCATTATTTTATTTAAATAAACTTTTACTCTTTTAATCAAAGCAAAACCTTTTATTTCAAAAGCTTTGCCAAGGTTTAATTTGGCTCTATAAAATAATCCTTATTTATATTTCTACCTTTTTCATTTGAAAACCAAATCTTTTTATTTAAAAGATCCAAAATAGTAATTCCAAATATTTTTAACTTTATTGTTTATTTATCTTTTTAAATCCCTTTAGGATTTTATTTGATCCAAATAGGTTTTTGAAAGTTTCCAATTGGAATAAAAAAGTTTCTTCTCACCCTGAAAATCAACAAAGTTTTATTTTATTCATTTATTTTTCACATTACAAGATTTGGAAAATCTTGGGATGTGACAGGGCCCAGAGTATATCTATCCGTCATATGGATAGACAAATCCCACTCTTGATCCATGTGCCTCAAGACATGCTTTGAGAATACCTAATGCCACCTTTATAACCACCCAGTTATGAAGTGGTGTTTGATGTCATCAAAGCATCCATCTGGTAATGGTGATTAACACGATCTCATGGTCGAAGGATTAGGTTACTATGTATTTGAAAGCTTGTAGCAAACAAACTCTAAGTGACTTGATACTATGTTACGCTAACTATAGGAGTGTATCCATCACATCATTCTCCTAATGATATGATCTTTCTATTAATAACATCCAATGTCCATGATCAGGAAACCATGATCATCTACTAATCAACAAGCTAGTTTAACAAGAGGCTTACTAGGTACTCTCTTATGTTTACAAAACACACAAGTATTAATGTTTCCGTTTAATACAATTATAGCATGGGATGTAAACATTTATCATAAACACAAAGATATAATAATAACCATTTTATTATTGCCTCTTGGGAATATTTCCAACAGTCTTCCACTTGCACTAGAGTCAATAATCTAGTTTGGAAAAACTTGTGTATTCAACTCCTATGGATTTCTGGTGTTGTATATACACGATTGCTAGTGGTAAACATAATCTTCGGATCTGACACTTTTAGGTCCATGAATGTAATTGCATGTCTTTGCGTCTCTACGCATCACTCATCCTCTAATGAGATGACATTGTATAAATTTGGTACTTTGGTGAGACCTTTAGTTCCTTGGGGTTAAAACATGTTGATACAATTGCCGTACAATATATCTTCATAGTACTAGCCCATTGTGAACCACACCTAGTTTGATAACAAGCTACTTGAAACAAATGCCCTCTTTTTCTGCTACAATAGCAGTCATATACTTAGCTTTTTATTATAGTATATGTCTTAACTTTGGACCTCATCCAAATACGTTATGGAAATTTCCTTCCATTATATTATGCCACCCATAGTTTTAAATTGAGATAAACTTAATTTGTATTTTGTGACAAAACTATTATCAATGTACCACTTTATAATGAACTATCTATCTATTTGTCACCTCTACATAAATAAAATATTCTTTAGTTCTTCCAAAGATCATAAGGATATCCTTACCGTCGTCCAATGATCATCTTATGAGTTATTCTGGTATCTGCTCATAACATTTAGAGCAATGGACATATCTGGATGTGTATATATCAGGGTATGATTAATCAAAATATTCTTGTGATTTCACTCACCAAGTGTCAATACACTTGAATCTTGATTTGGTCCTTTTCATGCGACAAGAACCTTTCTTGTAGTTTCTATATTGAACTATTTCAATATCTCATCTATGTACTCTCGGCACAACCATATTAGCATCTCAATCTATCCATATAGACATTGATGCCAAATATTCGGGTTTTGCCTAAGTCTTTCATCGAGATGAAATTCTTAACTTGTGTCAATAAAAAATACATCGTTTCCAATCAACAATATGTCTTTCACATAATGCATTAGAAATATGTCTTAGCGCTCCCACTTAATTTCTTGAAAATGCAAGCATCTTCATCGTCTCCGATGAAATTAAACCTTTTAACAGTTTCATCAAGGTGAAGATTCCAACTCCGCGATGCTTACTTCAATGATTGAAGTTTGCATGCCCTATTAGCATCCTTTGAATTAAAAAAACCCTTTGGATCATATCATGTACACGTCCTAGGTAACCATTCTATTAGAAGAACTTGTTTTTTTGTACAACTACCATATACAAAATTATATGTAGTGGTTGCTACATTAACCTGTCCACACTAAATATCGCTATGAAAGATCAAATCTTGTCATAGTCAACTCCTTGAACATTGCCGTAAACTCTTACCCGACATGTCAACAATTTCTTAGATGTGAAACATCCATGTCTATTTCTTTATAGATCCAAATACAACTATAAGGTCTTACACCTTTACAGAGGGTCTTTCAAGTTCAAAGCTTGATTTATCGTGTATGGAACTATCACGGATTTTATGGCTTCAAGCCATTTGACGGAGTTAGGGCCCATCATCACTTCTTTGCATATAGTCGGTTTATCATTGTCAAACAACAATGATTTACTCTCAAATCTTAGTATTTGATTGTGTACCCGACATACTTGGTTCAATAGGAACTTAGACCTTCGTGATCACAACTTTTGAGGCACGTGAGCCATGAGCATTGTTGCTGCCTCCGTTACACTTTCTGGCGTTGCGCAACTCCGCACATATAGCTAAGGTTCAGTAACCTTATCAAAGTTCTATTGTACTCCCACTTAACATTTCACGAAAATTCCTTCTCAAGAAACTTGACGTTCTAAGCGACAAACACTTTTGTCTTCCGTGTTATGGAGGAATACCCAACGGTTATTCGAAATAACATACAAAGATATGCTCATCTAACTTTGGTTGTAAACATTTTACTTATGCCTGGCATACTAAAATTGAAGAAAGGACAACTTGGGTTTTATCCCAAACCATAGCTTATAAGGTGTCATTTCAACGGATCACGATGGTGCTCTTTTTAGTGTAAAAGCGGCAGTCACTAAAGCTTTTAATCTTTAGAATACAATGGCAGTTTTATAACTAACACCTTTGATCTCACCATGTCAAACAAGGTTTCATTACATATCTCGAACACTCCATACTCCTTATGGTGTTTCGGGGAATGCAAATCCATGGAACTATTCATCAAATCTTACGTGTGATGCTTAACTTGTAACTCAAATATCTTACTTTATGATCCAATCATAAACCCTTAATTTTCTTGTTACATTGATTTTCCACTTCATCTTGAAATTCTTTGAACATTTTCAAATGTTTTATGCTTCTTCCTCATTAAGTAAATATACATATATATTCACTCAAATTTCTGGAGAAAGCATATGAATTTGAAATTAATCGCTCGGGACTACACATAATGGACTACATACATCAATATGTACAAATTCCAATAAGTTAGTCGTTCGTTCTTCTTTAGCCTTTGAACGAAGTTTCAATTATCTCTAGAAAAGTTTCACAAGCGTCAACTGATCAAAATCAAAAGACTCCAAAATTCCATCAACATGGAGTTTCTACATGTTTTATTTACAATATAATTTAAACGGCGATGTCACTTCTTAAGTGATCTTTCAATCATTTGTATTACGACATTTTTTAGCTTTTTAGTTTTATGGATGTGATTTCTCCAACTAGACTTGTAAATCATCCATCTTTTATGGATTATGGCAATTATTCAAACAACCTTTTTTCTCATAATACCTGATCAAAATAACAATTATTAAAACAAATCTTAAAGGTAAGCTTTGATGTCAACGAGAAACACCACAACACTTTGTTTGTTTTCGATGAGCATCATCACATATTCTCTTGCTGGTTACTTAGGCCATTGCAGTTCATGAATTGTGTTGTCCTGTATAAAAATTCACACCAACCAATTCGATATCTAATACCCAAGAACCACATTGTTTAACAAGCAAAGAATACAACCATAACATGTATATCATCTATATACCTAAGCTGGACAATTCCATTCTTTCTTTTCCTGCCAAATTTTTCTTAGATTCTCTTTCAGCATTTCCTTTTTCTTTTAAAAGAATGTATCAACATCAGCAGTGGCGCCATACACATGACACATAGTCTAAAGCGTGTATAGTCAAATACTAATATCTTTGGACTTGCACTTTGAAGTAGATCACCATCATCAAATGTTCGGCATTCTTTCAAATTCCATTCTTTAGTAATCTTTTAGTGTAGTAAACATTTTACCTACATCTTTTATTCATCCTCATCATGACAATTTTCATGATATAGCTACTATAGCTTATAACAGCGAATCACGAGTATACTGTTGCTTTCCAAAAAAAATTGGAGGATTATGACATCTAGTATCTCCAACCTTCGCAAATTCTTATCAAAATATGAGAACATATATTTTGCTAAATTATACTCTATCATTTTGCAACCAAAACACCGTTTCAGATATCAGAATATCTTCCATACATGATGGTTTCTGAAACAATTCTTTTAGCTTCTAGATAACCTTGATATTAAAACAATATTTTGAATATCAAGAATCATGGAGACAAACATGATATTTATATACTAACACTAGAATTGTTACTCTTGATTTAATACTAATTATTAAATTTCACGGAGTAAACGGAGTTTGCTGAAAGTTTGCAATAGGACTTTTAAACTTTAGATTAACACTTAAAACAATATGATACCAGTTCGTAAAGTAACTATCCAGAATTCTATAGTTCTATTATCTCAATTATAACTAAGCGTAAAGTGGTGAACGGATGCCAATAACTACAACAATTATGCAAATTCACTTTGATTTAATTTATGATAAATTGTGTTCAACTTTTAATCATATTACTGTTGAACTCTCACTCAAAACAACATCCCTCGAGTCTTTTTGGTAATTATACGAACCAAATCCACTGCACCAAGTCCGAGAGATGATGTAGCTTCAAAGGCGAAAAATCAACATGTTCATCATATCATCCATATGACTCATGCTTTACCTTTCGGTATTCCGTGTTCCGAGGCCATGTCTGTACATGCTAGGCTCGTTAAGGTTAATCTTAGTATCCGCATGTGCAAATCTGGCTTGCACCCATTATATGCACACGTAGAATCTATCACACCCGATCATCACGTGATGCTTCGAAACGACGATTCTTAGCAACAGTGCCTACTAAGGATGAACATGTTGGAGATATGCCCTAGAGGCAATAATAAATGTAGTTATTATTATATCTTTGTGTTTATGATAAATGTTTACATTCATGCTATAATAGTATTAACAAGGAAACATTAATACTTGTGTGATTTGTAAACTTAATTTGAAGTCCCTAGTATAGCCTCTATATAATACTAGCTTGTTGGTTAATAGATGATTGTGGTTTTCCTATCATGAACATTGAGATGTTATTAACAACAAGATCATATCGTTAGGAGAATGATATGGTGGACATACTCCTATAGATAAGCGTAGCATAAAGATCAAGTCATTTTAATAGTTCAATTGCTATATGCTTTCTGATACATAGTGACCTAATTCCTTCGACCATGAGATCATGCATATCACCTTTACCGGATGGATGCTTTGATGACATCAAACACCACACCGTAACTGGGTGGCTATAAAGGTGGCATTGAGTGTTCGGAAAGTATTGGTTGAAACACATGGATCAAGAGTGGGATTTGTCCATCCATATGACAGATAGATATACTCTGTGCCCTCTCGGTGAAATGTCATCCAATTAGCTTCCAAGCATGTGATTGGCTCACAAGGGATCACATATCACGGGAACGAGAAAAGAGTACTTATCGATAACGAGGTTGAACTAGGTATGCAGAGATACCGACGATCAAAACCTCGGATAAGTAAACTATCGTGAGATAAAGGGAAATTGGTATCGTATGTAAGTGGTTCATTCGATCGCAAAGTAATCGTAGAAATATGTGGGAGCCATATGAATTTCCAGATTCCTCTATTGGTTATTGATCGGAGAAGTGTCTCGATCATGTCCGCATAATTCACGAACCGTAGGGAGACACACTTAAGGATTCGACGTTGTTTGAGTAGTTATGGAATGATGAGAAAGAGTCCGAATTTTGTTCAGAGTCTCGAATGGGATTCGGGATATCACGAGGAGATCCGGAATGGTCCGGAGAATAAGATTCATGTAAGGAAAGTCCCGTTTCGGAGTTGGAGAATGGTTCCGGTGTTTTCATCGGGAATGTTCTAGAAGGTTTCCGGAATGTCCGGCACTCCGGAGGGGAAGGGTACATGAATGTGTTATATCAAGTTGGTATGATTGCATCATGTACTAAGTGTCATCGCTGAACAAAATAGAGGATTAAATCAAATCCTAGTTTGAAAAGTCAAACGGCTAGTTTGAAAGTCAAACGGCTATTTTTGGAAAGAGGAAAAGAGGAGGAAACCGAGTTGGGGAGGAGTCCCTCCTCCCCACCGCCGGCGCACCACCCAAGCCGAGTTGGGGAGGGACTCCTCTCCCTCCCCTTGGCCGGCCGGCCCCTCCACCTATATAAGGAGGGGCAGGGCTCCCTCCTAGAGACACACAAGATCCTCTCCTCCAAACCCTAGTACCAAGCCACCGCCGCCTCCATAGCCGCCGCCGGCCCTAGGGCACTCGCCGCCGCCTAGGTGAAACCCTAGCCGCCGGCCTAGCCCCTCCTCGGTGTGTCTAAACTCTAGATCGTCGAGGGACTCTCTCATACACCACCATACTCACTCCGGCTTAAGACGAAGCCCTACGAGATCTTCCCTCTACTTCCGGTACCATGCCGTTGTGCTGCCGGAATCGCGAGGAGAGTGCTACAACCTCCGCTGCCTGCTAGAACAAGGGAGAGGAAGGTTTTCGTCGAGTACCGAACGTGTGACCGACTGCGGGGGCGCTGCCGGAATGCAGCGCCGGAAGGATCGTCTACGCGATCTTGAGATCGGGAAGAGTACGACTACATCACCCACGAGAATCCGCTCTCGTTAAACACTTTGGAATCTTCGAGGGTGAGTTATTCTATCGACTCGTTGCTACAATCTAGTAGATAGATCTTGGCTTGTTTGTTTGTATGCGGTAGAAATTTTTTGTTTTCCATTCTACGAAACCCTACAGTGGTATCAGAGCCGTGTCTATATGTAGATCTGTTGCACGAGTAGAACACAATGGTTATTGTGGGTGTTGATGCTTTTGTTGTCGATTGCTTCTTGTGTACTTTGCATCTTGCGGTATGTTGGGATGAAGCGGCCCGGGCAAACCTTACATGACATCGTTCATGAGACTTGCTCCACGCTTGACATGCAACTTGTATTGCATAAGTGGCTTTGCGGGTGCCTGTTTCTCCTAGCATAGTTAAGATCCAATTTACAACGGGTGATTAACAATACTAGTATCAATGTTGTGGTTCATGTTCGTAAGTTAGAACGACACTTATTGAAAGCCCCAAACCACGTAAAATATGCAAAGAAAGTAGAGGCGTCTAACTTTGTTTTGCAGGGGTGTGCTGTGATGTGATATGGCCATGATTGTGATTATATTTGATGTATGCAATGTTCCTTATTGTAAGTTGGCAACCGGCAGGAGCCATATGGTTGTTCCTTTAAATTCTGTTAAGACCGGCGTGTCTATTCAAAGTAGTTGTAATAGTTGAAGCTGGTGGACGACAACCATGGATCAGCGTCATTGACCTTGATGCAATGCCGGTGATGATGGAGATCATGTTCGTGCTTGAAGATGGAGATCGGAAGCACAAAGAAGAAAGGCCATATCATATCACATATTATGAATTGCATGTGATGTTAATCCTTTATGCATCTTGTATTGCTTAGTTAACAACGGTAGCATTATAAGATGATCCCTCATGCACATAAATTTCAAGTTCTAAAGTGTTCATCCTTAGTAAGCACTGTTGCTAAAGCTTGTTGTTTCGAAGCACCACATGACGATCGGGTGTGTTAGATTCTGCAAGTGTATACAACGTGAGCAAGCCAGATTTGCTCATGCGGAAACTAAGGTATGATCTTGACGATCCTAGCATGTACATACATGGTCTCGGAACACCGATCACCGAAAGGTAAAGCATGAATCATATAGTAGATATGATGAACATGTCGATTGTTCGCCATTGAAGCTACATCAACTCTCGTGAAGATCGGTTTTGATGTGGTGGATTTGGTTCGTGTGATCACTAAAACAATGTGAGAGATATTGTTTTGAGTGGGAGTTCACCTAGATTAATTTAACTATTAATTAGAACTCAATTTGTCATAAACTAAGTCTAAACTATTACAAATATGTTGTAGATCAATGGCGGCCCCTACCATCAATTTTAATGCGTTCCTAGAGAAAGAAAAGTTGAAAAACAATGGAAGCAACTTCGCGGATTGGTTCCGCAATTTGAGGATTGTCCTCAATGCTGGTAATTTGGCCTATGTGCTGGATGCACCGCTGGGTGACCCGCCTATAGCTGATGCTACCGTTAAGTAAAGAACGTTTACCTCGCTCAGAAGAATCAGTACTCCACAGTTCAGTGTGCTATCTTATATGGTTTGGAATCGGAGCTTCAGAAAAGGTTTGAGAATTCAGACCCACATGATATTGTCCGTGAACTCAAATTGATTTTTGAGACTCACGCGGCAGTTGAGAGCTATGAGGCTTCTGAAAAGTTCTTTAACTGCAAGATGGAAGAGGGCAGCTCCGTCAGTGAGCATGTGCTTAAGATGTCTGGGCACGCAAACAAACTTCAAAGCTTGGGTATAGTGATTCCTAATGCTTTGGGGATTTACCGTGTCCTCCAATCACTACCACCAAGTTATAAGAACTCTGTGATGAACTGCAATATGCAAAGCATGAACAAGCAGTTGCCAGAACTCTTCTCCATGTTGAAATCTGCAGAAGTGGAGATCAAGAAAGAGCGCCAAGTGTTGATGGTCTATAAGACCACCAAATTCAAGAAAGGCAAGTCTAAGCAAAAGGGACACTTCAAGAAGGGTGGTAAGAAAGTTATCGCACCGACGAAGAAGACCAAGGTTGGACCTAAGCCTGATACAGAGTGCTTTTACTGCAAGGGAGAAGGTCACTGGAAGCGGAATTGCCCAAAGTACTTGGCGGATTTGAAGAACGGCAACATCAAGAAGAAAGGTATATCCGATATACATGTTATTGATGTGTATCTCACTAGTACTCGTAGTAGTGCCTGGGTATTTGATACTGGTTCGGTTGCTCATATTTGTAACTCGAAACAGGTGCTGTAGAATAAACGGAAGCTAGCGAAGAACGAGGTGACGATGCGCGTGGGAAATGGATCAAAGGTTGATGTGATCGCGGTCGGCACGCTATGTAACACCCTCAGAATCGACCCTATGCAAGTTTTAGCGCTTCCCGCCAAACCCGCATAGAAACGATTCGAAGGTGCCCACCAGGCACTTTCGTGCGGGTGGAAAACGAAGTAATACCATTACACAACAGTCCTTGATGGGACCCACAGAACAGATATATATATACAACAGCGACTCAATGAGTCAAGTATATAGATATACAGTACAAAGATCCAAATCACCTTGAAAATGATACAGCATCCGACTACGGACAAGATGCAAATGGGGCTAAGAGCCCTGAAGAATAACCAATGGCGTCCATAACCCTGCCCAGGCCAAGCCGGAAGGGTAACCCTGCTAACGACGTCGATCTCAAAACCTGCTTAAACAAAAGGGGTGCCGACAAAGGGCAAAGGAAAAAGAGGAGCGTCAGTACTGAGGCCAGTACAGGGCGAGACTAGAATTCGGCGGTCCTCGCCTACATAGGTATGGTGGACTGAAGCGGCGGCGGCAGCATGCACTAAACAACCTATAGAGACTCGATACGACTGGCGGCTATTAGAGAGGGGTAAGAAGGACCTATTCGGAACCAACCTGATACGAACAGCAAACAAAACCATCCTGGTATTCCCCCTCGATACCAACCGAGAGAGTCAACCGAGGAACTCACACAGTTGGCAGTTTTATTTATTCGGTTATCGTTGCAGTAATTACTAGTCAGGTATAGATAATCATCCTGATGAAATAAGCAGTGGGCAATTTTAGTTAACCATTCCATGATAGTTGCAACACTTACTAGTCAGATACAATTGGCATGAGATAACCCAAAACCCAGCAGTTGTTGGTACTTTTATTGAGCCATTCCGTTGTAGTGAAGCTGATTACTAGTCATATCGAATACAAGTCAATTTATAACAGTAAACTTTAGTTATAGTTGTCTATGATCAAGCACTGTGCTCCAAGTCGTCCATAACCGCGGACACGGCTTCTCGAAAAGATTTAACCCTGCAGGGGTGCACCAAAGTATCCACAAGCACTTCGACCCTTTTTGCCAAATCAGTTAACATACACCCATCGGTATGTCGGCGGGGCCTAAGTCACGACGTTCCCAGACCCAAAGCAAGTACATGGGGGCCACCCCACCAAGTCGACACCCGCAACGAAGTCGGCCGGTCTCCGAGACGGACTTAGGGTTTGGGTATACGGCTGTGAACGACAGCAAATCCCCAAACGGGGACTGTCGACACCGCGAAATCGTGTCCCGATCCTAAACAGTACAATGTGCTCCTCGCACAAACGTAATAAAGCAGTAAAGCATGGCATAAGTACAAGATCGTAAATAAAACCTCAAACTAGTTTGTGGCCCCCAATACAATACTTTGAAATCAGGTAATAATCAATGGGGGGACCATATCTCCCCACCTGCGGTTAGCGCGCTCGATCTCGGAACAGGTGTCAAGAACTCGGGGTCCTACGGGACACAAGTGGGCGGTCGGAAACCAAAAATTATCTATCACCCACCGATGCCTCTGCTTGATTCAATTTTAGTTGTTAAACAGGATTTAAAGTGAACGAAAAGTAAAGCCATGATCATCTCCAACAACAGACATGCGGCCATACTTTAACAACTGTGGTACATGACGACACGCAACAGCACTTGAGCAAGCGACTACGGCGCGCAAGTCCAACTATTTACCAAACAACAGGTAATAGGATGTGTCCAAGGCAATATAGGGCTGCAAGGGGATGTCACGGGTACGGAAACTAGAGCATCGCAACACAGATAGCAATAGATCAACAGGAGGGAATAAATACTATAAAATAAGATAGGTAGAAAGGGGGAGATGCTCGCCTGAAAACATTGCCGAAGGTTCATCCGAAGATCGGGGCGAAGCTCACATCAACTCAACGGCCTTATCCACGAAGAAGAAAAACACTAGAATAAACACCGGATGCAATATTTAATACAACGGCAGAAGATCGGCATGATGCATGTATGATGTATGACATGGCAAAGATGCGATGCGATTAGGTCATATTAAGCGGAACCGGGGGTCCCGACAATGATTATATGGTTCATGTTATTTAGATACCCCGCAATTTAAATGTTGTATTATCAAGACAAATGATAGTGCCGGTTCGCTACACAAATTTAAATGAGGCCAATATAAGGCTAGATTTGCCTGCATATGGGCCCCATATTTAATTATTAGGTGAATCGGCATAAGGCCCCCAAACCACATGGCAAGTATGCATGCATGACCAATTATTATGCAACAAGTTGTATAGGTGACATTTATAAAATAGGGTTCTCGGATAAGGGGTTCACACATTAGGGGGTCTCGACGATCTTGGGGTTCCGGGGTTCGGGGTCCGGTCTCAGGGTCCAGGGTTCGGCGGGTTCGGTCTCGGCACAGAAGTCGATCTTGACGCATCCGAGATGACGAACTTGGTTAGCGTCGGGGCGTATCGGACTCGCCTGGGTCGGTGTCGTGCTTGTCGTTGCGAAGCTCTTGTCGGGTCCGCGCTATCGAGTCGGTCTTGGCGTCCGGGATGAAGAACTTGGCGTTCTGCGTTGGTGTTCTTACCGTTCGTGTTCTCGAGCATCGCATCCGGGAAGGAGTACTTATCGCAAGTGTGGCCTTCGGGTCCGGGGTCTCGGCGTCCGTGATGAAGATCATGGTATCCGTGTCGAAAGCATCGGGGTTACCGGGTTCGGTCCCGTGAGGCGATCTTGCCGCTCCGTGCCGAAGTCCTTGAGGTTTTCTCCTTATTCACCGGTGGCGAACTTGGGAACGGCGCCAGGGTTCGGTCTTCGGCCTCGGGGAGAGGCGCTCGGGGTTCGCGTCGAAGGTCTTGTCGATGGATCCTCGGTTTCATGCGGCTCCTCGAGGCGAACTTGTCGATGTGGTCCTGTTAGGTGGTCGCGAGCGTCTTGGCGGTACTTGGGTCTAATGAAGGTCTCTGTGATGCAAAACTGGTGTCGAACATGCTACAGACGAGCACTGGGCGGCGGGCCCACGCGCTGGAGGCGGGACGCGGGGCGGCGCAGGGGCTCGGGGCAAGCTCGGACGACGACGGCGGGGTGAACGGCGAGGAGGACCGCAGGAGCGAGCGACGGCGCAGAGGCGGGCGCCGGCGAGCGCGGAGGCGGGGATGCAGTCGCGGCGGTTGCGGGCTCGGGCGGCCACGGGAGGAGGAGCCTGGTGGCGCGGCGACGCCGGCGGAAGGGGTCGCTGGCGGCCGCTGGGGCGAGGCAGAGACGGCCGGAGGCGGGGGAGCCCGCTGGCGGCGGCCCGCCGGAGCGGAGGAGGGGGAGGACGGGGGCGAGGCTCGGTGGGGCGCGGCGGAGGACGGGTCGGGGGAGGACCGGCGGCGGCGCCAGGAACAGAGGAAGCGCGGGGGCGAGAGCGGTGGCGGAGACGAGGGCCGGGGCGCGCGGAGCGGTGGGCGAGGCGGTCCGCGGTCGCGCAGAAGGGGCGGGGTCGGCGAGCGGCTCGCCGGCGAGCGGGGTCGCGCGGAGAGGTGGAGCAGGGCAGAAAGCCGGCGAGAGCAGGGCGGCGCGAGGCGGAGGAGGGACGCAAGAGGCGGCGGCGTCCGCTAGCAGAGGGAGCGGCGGGGTCGCTGAGGGAGGCCGACGGAGGGAGGGGAGAGGCCGGTGGAGGCGCTGGAGGCTGCGCGCGGGCGGAAGGGCGCGTCGGGGCGGCGGCAGCAGAGGGAGAAGGAAGCACCGGAGAGAGGGAGGAAGAGGAACAGGGGGCACGGGGCGGTGGTGGGACCTGCGGGTGTGGGAGGGCGTGTCGGGTGCGTGTGTGCTGGGGAGGGTGAGTGGGCGTGTGTGGGCCAGGGGACGGGGCCCACGGGCAGGGAGAGTGGGGGGCTGGCGGGTGGTGTGTGTGTGAGTGTGTGTTGGGGCAGGGTTGAGAGGAGAGAGAGGGGGTGGAGGGGAGGTGGCCAAGTGGCAGCATCTGGTTGGGTGGGGGTTGGGATGAGGGTGAGGTGGCGAGAGATGATAGGCTGGGGTGAGGTGGAGGGGGGTGTGGGTAGACTAGGGCTGGTAGAAAAAAGGTTTGGGGCGGACCGTTTGTTTGGACTGGGGGTGGTCGTTCGGGTCGAATCGGCCCGTTCGACTGCCCCCACTAAAATAATTTAATATTTTATTTGTTTTAAATGCACCGTTTGCAAACCGATAGCAGACAAATAAAATAATCCGGAGACCCGGGGTTTTGTGTTTGAACAAAGACGGGGCGTTTAGAAAACATGAACCGGTTTTTCCGCAAATAGTTTTATGCAAGCAAATGCAAGATGATGACGATGCTCAAATGCAATGTGGCATGATGACATGAGCATGCGGTCATGATGATGCAATGCACAAAAACAACGCGATTTTCTAGTAGTGGTTTTGCGGGATGCCACAATTCGACACCACTAACAATGGATCTCGCCCTCGAGATCCGCCTCATGGTACCGGAAAGAAGGTCGGTGATCTGCGTCTCCTCGCTTCGTGTAGATCCTCGCGACACCACTAACGAGGGTTCCTTCTTCATCTTGAAATCGGCGACACCACCAACAAAGGTTCGTTGTTCACGTTCGTCAAGAGAGCACTCCGGATAAACAACGGACGAAGTTAAAGGTAAGGCCACCTCTAACTTTCATGGAAGGAGTATAATTGCATCGATCCACCCTTCGACATACAAAGCAAATGTTAAGGGTAGTGGTATGGTCGCGACTCCATCCCGCACTCAAAGCATTACTCTGTACACGAACAGATAGATTATGCAATCAACCCTCAGGAATCAGACTGAAGATCTCGACAAGCGAGGTTCGGAAACAAAGGAATGATGCAGACTCTGCATCGGATCTAGCGTAGATGATGTCGTCGCGTCAGAAAACACCGGAAGGCACAAACAAGGAACAAAGAATGGTAACACCGTAGACAGATTCCTCAGGCAGCCAGAACACCGGATGGTAGAACACCGTTATCAGAGGAGGAAGCGAAACCCTGAAGGTACGACGGAACCCAACCACGAGAAATCCTGGACTCGAAGAGAGAGAGAAGAGAGCGGATTCAAAACACGTAGAGGTAAGAGGAGAACAGCAGAGGGGTAAGGAGTAAAATTAGACCTAATCAGAACTATCCAACCGATTTTTCAAAAATAGTTTTGACACTCTACTTCGGCCGTTAGCTAGGTTATCCTACAGGCTGGACTTGTGGGGTATCGCAACTGCTAAGCTCTGATACCACTCTGTAACACCCTCAGAATCGACCCTATGCAAGTTTTAGCGCATCCCGCCAAACCCGCATAGAAACGATTCAAAGGTGCCCACCAGGCACTTTCGTGCGGGTGGAAAACGAAGTAATACCATTACACAACAGTCCTCGATGGGACCCACAGAACAGATATATATACAACAGCGACTCAATGAGTCAAGAATATAGATATACAGTACAAAGATCCAAATCACCTTGAAAATGATACAGCATCCGACTACGGACAAGATGCAAATGGGGCTAAGAGCCCTGAAGAATAACCAATGGCGTCCATAACCCTGCCCAGGCCAAGCCGGAAGGGTAACCCTGCTAACGACGTCGATCTCAAAACCTGCTTAAACAAAAGGGGTGCCGACAAAGGGCAAATGAAAAAGAGGAGCGTCAGTACTGAGGCCAGTACACGGCGAGACTAGAATTCGGCGGTCCTCGCCTACATAGGTATGGTGGACTGAAGCGGCGGCGACAGCATGCACTAAACAACCTATAGAGACTCGATACGACTGGCGGCTATTAGAGAGGGGTAAGAAGGACCTATTCGGAACCAACCTGATACGAACAACAAACAAAACCATCCTGGTATTCCCCCTCGATACCAACCGAGAGAGTCAACCGAGGAACTCACACAGTTGGCAGTTTTATTTATTCGGTTATCGTTGCAGTAATTACTAGTCAGGTATAGATAATCATCCTGATGAAATAAGCAGTGGGCAATTTTAGTTAACCATTCCATGATAGTTGCAACACTTACTAGTCAGATACAATTGGCATGAGATAACCCAAAACCCAGCAGTTGTTGGTACTTTTATTGAGCCATTCCGTTGTAGTGAAGCTGATTACTAGTCATATCGGATACAAGTCAATTTATAACAGTAAACTTTAGTTATAGTTGTCTATGATCAAGCACTGTGCTCCAAGTCGTCCATAACCGCGGACACGGCTTCTCGAAAAGATTTAACCCTGCAGGGGTGCACCAAAGTATCCACAAGCACTTCGACCCTTTTTGCCAGATCAGTTAACATACACCCATCGGTATGTCGGCGGGGCCTAAGTCACGATGTTCCCAGACCCAAAGCAAGTACATGGGGGCCACCCCACCAAGTCGACACCCGCAACGAAGTCGGCCGGTCTCTGAGACGGACTTAGGGTTTGGGTATACGGCTGTGAACGACAGCAAATCCCCAAACGGGGACTGTCGACACCGCGAAATCGTGTCCCGATCCTAAACAGTACAGTGTGCTCCTCGCACAAACGTAATAAAGCAGTAAAGCATGGCATAAGTACAGGATCGTAAATAAAACCTCAAACTAGTTTGTGGCCCCTAGTACAATACTTTGAAATCAGGTAATAATCAATGGGGGCCCCATATCTCCCCACCCGCGGTTAGCGCGCTCGATCTCGGAACAGGTGTCAAGAACTCGGGGTCCTACGGGACACAAGTGGGCGGTCGGAAACCAAAAATTATCTATCACCCACCGATGCCTCTGCTTGATTCAATTTTAGTTGTTAAACATGATTTAAAGTGAACGAAAAGTAAAGCCATGATCATCTCCAACAACAGACATGCGGCCATACTTCAACAACTGTGGTACATGACGACACGCAACAGCACTTGAGCAAGCGACTATGGCGCGCAAGTCCAACTATTTACCAAACAACAGGTAATAGGATGTGTCCAAGGCAATATAGGGCTGCAAGGGGATGTCACGGGTACGGAAACTAGAGCATCGCAACACAGATAGCAATAGATCAACAGGAGGGAATAAATACTATAAAATAAGATAGGTAGAAAGGGGGAGATGCTCGCCTGAAAACATTGCCGAAGGTTCATCCGAAGATCGGGGCGAAGCTCACATCAACTCAACGGCCTTATCTGCGAAGAAGCAAAACACTAGAATAAACACCGGATGCAATATTTAATACAACGACAGAAGATCGGCATGATGCATGTATGATGTATGACATGGCAAAGATGCGATGCGATTAGGTCATATTAAGCGGAACCGGGGGTCCCGACAATGATTATATGGTTCATGTTATTTAGATACCCCGCAATTTAAATGTTGTATTATCAAGACAAAAGATAGTGCCGGTTCGCTACACAAATTTAAATGAGGCCAATATAAGGCTAGATTTGCCCGCATATGGGCCCCATATTTAATTATTAGGTGAATCGGCATAAGGCCCCCAAACCACATGGCAAGTATGCATGCATGACCAATTATTATGCAACAAGTTGTATAGGTGACATTTATAAAATAGGGTTCTCGGATAAGGGGTTCACACATTAGGGGGTCTCGACGATCTTGGGGTTCCGGGGTTCGGGGTACGGTCTCAGGGTCCAGGGTTCGGCGGGTTCGGTCTCGGCACAGAAGTCGATCTTGACGCATCCGAGATGACGAACTTGGTTAGCGTCGGGGCGTATCGGACTCGCCCGGGTCGGTGTCGTGCTTGTCGTTGCGAAGCTCTTGTCGGGTCCGCGCTATCGAGTCGGTCTTGGCGTCCGGGATGAAGAACTTGGCGTTCTGCGTTGGTGTTCTTACCGTTCGTGTTCTCGAGCATCGCATCCGGGAAGGAGTACCTGTCGCAAGTGTGGCCTTCGGGTCCGGGGTCTCGGCGTCCGTGACGAAGATCATGGTATCCGTGTCGAAAGCATCGGGGTTACCGGGTTCGGTCCCGTGAGGCGATCTTGCCGCTCCGTGCCGAAGTCCTTGAGGTTTTCTCCTTATTCACCGGTGGCGAACTTGGGAACGGCGCCAGGGTTCGGTCTTCGGCCTCGGGGAGAGGCGCTCGGGGTTCGCGTCGAAGGTCTTGTCGATGGATCCTCGGTTTCATGCGGCTCCTCGAGGCGAACTTGTCGATGTGGTCCTGTTAGGTGGTCGCGAGCGTCTTGGCGGTACTTGGGTCTAATGAAGGTCTCTGTGATGCAAAACTGGTGTCGAACATGCTACAGACGAGCACTGGGCGGCGGGCCCACGCGCTGGAGGCGGGACGCGGGGCGGCGCAGGGGCTCGGGGCGAGCTCGGACGACGACAGCGGGGTGAACGGCGAGGAGGACCGCAGGAGCGAGCGACGGCGCAGAGGCGGGCGCCGGCGAGCGCGGAGGTGGGGATGCGGCCGCGTCGGTTGCGGGCTCGGGCGGCCACGGGAGGAGGAGCCTGGTGGCGCGGCGACGCCGGCGGAAGGGGTCGCTGGCGGCCGCTGGGGCGAGGCAGAGACGGCCGGAGGCGGGGGAGCCCGCTGGCGGCGGCCCGCCGGAGCGGAGGAGGGGGAGGACGGGGGCGAGGCTCGGTGGGGCGCGGCGGAGGACGGGTCGGGGGAGGACCGGCGGCGGCGCCAGGAACAGAGGAAGCGTGGGGGCGAGAGCGGTGGAAGAGACAAGGGCCGGGGCGCGCGGAGCGGTGGGCGAGGCGGTCCGCGGTCGCGCAGAAGGGGTGGGGTCGGCGAGCGGGGTCGCGCGGAGAGGTGGAGCGGGGCGGAAAGCCGGCGAGAGCAGGGCGGCGCGAGGCGGAGGAGGGACGCAGGAGGCGGCGGCATCCGCTAGCAGAGGGAGCGGCGGGGTCGCTGAGGGAGGCCGACGGAGGGAGGGGAGAGGCCGATGGAGGCGCTGGAGGCTGCGCGCGGGCGGAAGGGCGCGTCGGGGCGGCGGCAGCAGCGGGAGAAGGAAGCGCCGGAGAGAGGGAGGAAGAGGAACAGGGGGCACGGGGCGGTGGTGGGACCCGCGGGTGTGGGAGGGCGTGTCGGGTGCGTGTGTGCTGGGGAGGGTGAGTGGGCGTGTGTGGGCCAGGGGACGGGGCCCATGGGCAGGGAGAGTGGGGGGCTGGCGGGTGGTGTGTGTGTGAGTGTGTGTTGGGGCAGGGTTGAGAGGAGAGAGAGGGGTGGAGGGGAGGTGGCCAAGTGGCAGCATCTGGTTGGGTGGGGGTTGGGATGAGGGTGAGGTGGCGAGAGATGATAGGCTGGGGTGAGGTGGAGGGGGGTGTGGGTAGACTAGGGCTGGTAGAAAAAAGGTTTGGGGCGGACCGTTTGTTTGGACTGGGGGTGGTCGTTCGGGTCGAATCGGCCCGTTCGACTGCCCCCACTAAAATAATTTAATATTTTATTTGTTTTAAATGCACCGTTTGCAAACCGATAGCAGACAAATAAAATAATCCGGAGACCCGGGGTTTTGTGTTTGAACAAAGACGGGGCGTTTAGAAAACATGAACCGGTTTTTCCGCAAATAGTTTTATGCAAGCAAATGCAAGATGATGACGATGCTCAAATGCAATGTGGCATGATGACATGAGCATGTGGTCAAGATGATGCAATGCACAAAAACAACGCGATTTTCTAGTAGTGGTTTTGCGGGATGCCACACGCTACCTCTTCATCTACCATCGGGATTAGTTTTATACTTAAATAATTGTTATTTGGTGCCTGCGTTAAGCCTGAACATTATATCAGGATCTTGTTTATTGCGAGACGGTTACTTGTTTAAGTCCGAGAATAATGGTTGTTCGATTTATATGAGTAATATGTTTTATGCACATACACCTTTGATAGATGGTCTATTCTTATTGAATCTCGATAGTGGAAATACACATATTAATAACATTGAGGCTAAACGTTTGAAATTGAGCGATAACTCGACCTATATGTGGCACTGTCGTCTTGGTCACATTAGAGTGAAGCGTATGAAGAAACTCCATTCCAATGGACTTCTTGAATCACTTGATTTCGAATCACTTGAAAGATGCGAAGCATGTCTGATGGGTAAAATGACTAAGACTCCATTTTCTGGTATGATGGAGCGAGCTACGGACTTATTGGAAATCATACATACCAATGTGTGTGGTCCAATGAGTGTAGCATCGCGCGGTGGTTATTGTTATGTTCTTACCTTCACGGATAACTTGAGTAGATATGGGTATATCTATTTCATGAAACATAAGCCCGAAACTTTTGAGAAGTTTAAGGAATTTCAAAGTGAGGTGGAGAATCAACGTAACAAGAAGATTAAATTTCTACGTTCTGATCATGGAGGTGAATATCTAAGTTACGAGTTTGGCGAGCATTTGAAGAAATGCGGAATACTTTCACAATTGACACCGCCGGGAACACCACAGCGTAATGGTGTGTCCGAACGTCGTAATCGAACTCTCTTAGATATGGTTTGTTCTATGATGTCACTTACAGATTTACCGCTATCATTTTGGGGCTATGCATTAGAAACAGCCGCATTCACTTTAAATAGGGCACCATCTAAATCCGTTGAAACGACACCGTATGAATTATGGTTTGGGAAGAAACCTAAATTGTCGTTCCTTAAAGTTTGGGGTTGCGAAGCCTATGTAAAGAAGTTACAGCCGGACAAGCTTGAACCCAAGGCGGAAAAATGCGTCTTCATAGGATACCCAAAGGAAACTATTGGGTATACCTTCTATCATAGATCCGAAGGCAAAATCTTTGTTGCCAAGAATGGATCCTTTCTAGAGAAAGAATTTCTCTCGAAAGAAGTGACTGGAAGGAAAGTAGAACTCGACGAGGTTATCGAACCTTCTCTCGAACTTGCGAGTAGCGCAGCACCGGAAGAAGTTCCTGTGGTGCCTGCACCAATAAGGGAGGGAGCTAATGATGATGATCATGAAACTTCGGTTAAAGTTGCTACAGAACCTCACAGGTCAACGAGAACTCGTACCACTCCTGATTGGTATGATCCCGTTATGAGTGTCATGTTGGTGGATAACACCGATGACCCTACGACATATGAAGAAGCAATGATGAGCCCAGATTCCAATAAATGGCAAGAAGCCATGAAATCCGAGATTGGATCCATGTATGAAAACCAAGTATGGACTTTGGTGGACTTACCGGATGGCCGGAAGGCTGTCGAGAACAAATGGATTTTCAAGAAGAAAAAAGATACTGATGGTAATGTTACTGTCTATAAAGCTCGACTTGTCGCAAAAGGGTTTCGACAAATTCAAGGAGTTGACTACGATGAGACTTTCTCACCTGTAGCAAAGTTAAAAGTTTGTGAGGATTATGTTAACAATCGCTGCATATTATGATTATGAGATATGGCAGATGGATGTCAAAACGGCATTCCTCAATGGAGACATTGATGAAGAGTTGTATATGATGCAACCCAAAGGTTTTGTCAATCCTAAGGGTGCTAACAAGGTATGCAAACTTCAACGGTCCATTTATGGATTGAAGCAAGCATCCCAAAGTTGGAATCAACGTTTTGATAAGGTGATCAAAAGTTTTGGTTTTATACAAACTTATGGAGAAGCTTGTATTTACAATAAAGTGAGTGGGAGCTCTGTAGCATTCTTAATACTATATGTAGATGGCATATTGTTGATTGGGAATGATGAAGACCTTCTTAAGAGTGTCAAGGAATATTTGAATAATAGTTTTTCAATGAAAGATCTTGGCGAAGCAGCTTACATATTAGGCATAAAGATTTATAGAGATAGATCGAGACGCCTAATATCATTGTCACAAAGTACATATTTGGACAAAGTTCTAAAGAGGTTTGGAATGGAAGATAGCAAGAAAGGGTTCTTGCCCATGTTGCCCAATACGACCTTGAGTAAAACTCAAAGTCCAACAACGGCAAAAGATAGAGAAAGGATGAGTAAAACTCCCTATGCCTCAGCCATAGGATCTCTAATGTACGCCATGCTATGTACTAGACCCGACATTGCATATGCTGTTAGTTTGACTAGTAGATATCAAAGTGATCCAGGAGTGGATCATTGGACAACGGTCAAAAACATCCTTAAGTACTTGAGAAGAACTGAGGATATGGTTCTTTCTTATGGAGGTGATGAACAACTCGTTGTTAATGGTTACACCGATGCTAGTTGGAACACCGATCCGGATGATTCTAAATCACAATCTGGATACGTATTTACCTTGAATGGTGCAGCAGTTAGCTGGAGGAGTGCAAAGCAACGCGTTGTGGCGAGATCTTCAACTGAATCGGAATACATGGCTGCTTCGAAGGCTTCACAAGAAGCGATATGGATGAAAGAGTTCATTATATAGCTCGGTGTGATTCCAAGTGCGCTGGACCCAATGTCTATCTACTGTGATAACATGGGCGCCATAGCCAATGTGCAAGAACCAAGGTCACACAAGAAGCTGAAGCACATCAATCTACGTTTCCACGCTATTCGAGAACATGTCCAAGATGGTGACATAAAGATTTGCAAAGTACACACAGATCTGAATGTGGCGGATCCGTTGACTAAACCTCTCCCGAGGGCAAAACATGACCAACACCAAACTGCCATGGGTGTTTGGTATATTACCATGTAATCTAGATTAGTTGACTCTAGTGCAAGTGGGAGACTGTTGGAGATATGCCCTAGAGGCAATAATAAATGTAGTTATTATTATATCTTTGTGTTTATGATAAATGTTTACATTCATGCTATAATAGTATTATCAAGGAAACATTAATACTTGTGTGATTTGTAAACTCAAATTGAATTCCCTAGTGAAGCCTCTTCATAATACTAGCTTGTTGATTAATAAATGATTGTGGTTTCCCTATCATGAACATTGATATGTTATTAATAACAAGATCATATCGTTAGGAAAATGATATGATGGACATACTCCTAAAGATAAGCGTAGCATAAAGATCAAGTCATTTTAATAGTTCAATTGCTATATGCTTTCTGATACATAGTAACCTAATTCCTTTGACCATGAGATCATGCTTAGCACCATCACCGGAAGGATGCTTTGATGACATCAAACACCACACCATAACTGGGTGGCTATAAAGGTGGCATTGAGTGTTCGGAAAGTATTGGTTGAGACACATGGATCAAGAGTGGGATTTGTCCATCCATATGACGGATAGATATACTCCGGGCCCTCTCGGTGGAATGTCATCCAATTAGCTTGCAAGCATGTGACTGGCTCACAAGGGATCACATATCACGGGAACGAGAAAAGAGTACTTGTTAGTAACGAGGTTGAACTAGGTATGTAGAGATACCGACGATCAAAACCTCGGATAAGTAAACTATCATGAGACAAAGGGAAATTGGTATCGTATGTAAGTGGTTCATTCGATCACAAAGTAATCGTAGAAATATGTGGGAGCCATATGAATTTCCAGATTCCTCTATTGGTTATTGTTCGGAGAAGTGTCTCGATCATGTCCGCATAATTCACGAACCGTAGGGAGACACACTTAAGGATTCAACATTGTTGAGTAGTTATGGAATGATGAGTAAGAGACCGAATGTTGTTCGGAGTCTCGGATGGGATCCAGGATATCACGAGGAGATCCGGAATGGTCCGGAGAATAAGATTCATATAAGGAAAGTCCTGTGTCGGGGTTGGAGAATGGTTCCGGTGTTTTCATCGGGAATGTTCTAGAAGGTTCCGGAATGTCCGGCACTCCGGAGGGGAAGGGTACATGAATGTGTCATAACAAGTTGGAATGGTTGCATCATGTACTAGGTGTCATCGCTGAGCAAAATAAAGGGATAAATCAAATCCTAGTTTGAAAAGTCAAAAGCCAATTTGAAAAGTCAAACGGCTATTTTGCTTGGTGGAGGGAGAGTAGGAAACCTACTTGGGGAGGAAGTCCCTCTCCCTCCACTGCCGGCCAAGGAGGCCGAGTTGGGGAGGGACTCCCCTCCCCTTGTACGCGCCCTCCCACCTATATAAGGAGGGGCAGGGCTGCCCCTCCAAGAACTACACCTTGCCCTCTCCAAACCCTAGCCCTAAGCCGCCGGCGCCACCACCTCCTACTGCTGCCGCCGCCACCTAGGGCAAACCCTAGTCGCCGACTTGGGCTTCCCCAAGCCCTAGACGCCGGCCTAAGCCCTCTCTCCTTGGTGCGTCTAAACCCTAGATCACTGAGGCCTCTCTCATAGTCCACCATACTCGCTCCGGCTTAAGGAGAAGCCCTGCGAGATCTCCCCTCTACTTCCGGTACCACGCCGTCGTGCTGCCGGAATCGCGAGGAGAGTGCTACAACCTCCGCTGCCTGCTGGAACAAGGGAGAGGAAGGTCTTCGTCGAGTACCGAACCTGTGACCGACTGCAGAAGCGCTGCCGAAACGCAGCGCCGGAAGGATCGTCTACACGATCTTGAGATCGGGAAGAGTACGACTACATCATCCACGAGAATCCGCTCTCGTTAAACACTTTGGAATCTTCGAGGGTGAGTTATTCTATCGACTCGTTGCTACAATCTAGTAGATAGATCTTGTCTTGTTTGTTTGTATGCGGTAGAATTTTTTTGTTTTCCATGCTACGAACCCCAACATACAATAACTCGTTCATCTGAGCCGAGACATGTCTAATAGCATCTCCATATGCATTTGTGCTCAAGAGCATCTCCAATTCTTTCCTGCATTTTCCCAGCTTGTTGAGTAAATTTCCGAATTTTTTCCTGCTCTAGTCTTGAAGCACCTTCATTACACTGTCCAGGCTTTTCCGGATATCACCCAAATTTTCCTTCCGCCCAGCTTCCTCTTAGGCCCTACTGATCAGTTCTGGCAGCTCCAAAGCCCTTTCCCACCAGATCTCATACTAGCGCCGTGGTCTGCACTGTAGTTCATTGCTCTCCTGCATAAGACGAATTAAAACTAGGGAGTGATCAGAGACCGGAGTAATAAGGTGCTCAACTTGAGAGTCATTAAAAATATCCCTCCATTGTGCAGTTGCTACTGCCCTGTCTAAGTGTACATGTACGTTGGCTTGCCCTTTACGCCTATTATCATATGTATACGGTAGCCCTGTAAAACCAAGATCAACAAGATTACAACAAGCCAAAGCCTCTCGGAAAGCTCTCATTTGCCCTTCCGGTCTCGGTGTACACGAGAAATGCTCCTGCTGCCAAAGCGCTTCATTAAAATCCCCCATAACTAACTAAGGTAAATCAGAGGTGGCTTTTAGATTTACAAGAGTGTTCCACATACGATATCTATTTTCCACTCTAGGCTCACCATAAATGCAAGTAAGCCGCCATTGTGGAGCCCCTGGGTACTCACGGATATAAACATCAATATAGCGTTCATTAATATCTTGCACTTCCACATAAAGGTTCTCGTTCCAGAATAACGGTAAACCTCCACTAAGACCATCAATACTAAAACCAGAAAAACCTTTAAGGCCTAAACGATGACGAAGACGATGGACTCTATCTTTATTTTGTCTAGTTTCACACAAGAAAAGTAAACTAACACTAAGTGACTTGGAAACCTACTCAATCTCACGCACTGTCGGGGCGTTCCCTGCTCCCCGACAGTTGAAGGACAAGCAATTCATGGCGACTGACGGGACGCCACGCTCGGCCCCGTCAGCTTGCCGGCAGCCCAGGGCCGGTCGCTTCCTTGGTGTTGCTATTCCCGCGCCTTGCATCCTCCCGCCTCGTCCCATCCTTCGTCTTGGTACGCCCTCTTTTCTGCTTGCCTCCTTTCGCCTTAGCCTCAAAGGGAACCACCAAGAGATCCTGGCCGAAGAGGAGGTATTTGCTCTCCGCTTCCGTCGCCGACCGCTTCCGTGGCAGCTGGTCCACCGCATCCATCACCACATCCGAGTCGCCATAAGATGGTATCAACGAGCTCAGCCCACAGAATGCTGGTATCATATCCGAGGACCGGGGTGAGCGTTTCTGCAGGTCAAAAGACATATCCTTCTGCCTTAGTTCTTTATGCGCTCGTACCTGGCTCAAATCACGCCGTTGCTTCAGCCCCACATGCGATCTCCCCTTCCTCGCACAATCCAGCTCGTTTGGTTCATCATTAGGGAATTGGATGATAGGCTCCTATACGATATCGTTCGAATTGGCATTCATCCTCATAGTGTTCACCTGGTTAGACAAAGCCTGCTCCATGACTCCCACCGTTTTCCCTTGCTCCTCATCAAAATCATCATGCAGGCCTACTGGAACTGGCTCATATGTATGTGGCAGCGGCGCATCCATCAAGGGTGGCATCTCGTTATCTTCTGAACCTTCATGTGAGCCAACCTGCTCCGACCCACCGTTCCCACGCTGCACTGGTGCCATCGGCTGCCCCTGGTGCTTCCAAGACAATTTGCGGGATCCAGCACTCCCAAAGCTACCAAAGCTAATGCCTCTCTTTGCCGATGCTAGCCCCCGCGGCGGTATGAAGTGTGTCCGTTGCTCATACTTTTGCTAATTTTTTTTAAATAATACAATTTTTTATTCATTTTCACAAATAATACGTAAAATTGGTAATTTGCAACTCTGTCGGTCCGTCGTCCGTTCAACGAACGACACAGCAGGTTCGTTGGTTCAAGAGACGACAGGAGGTATCGTCCGTTGAGGAGACGACGGCTCAGAGATTCGTCCGTTGAGGATATGACAGGAGCTATCGTCCGTTGAGGAGACGAAGGGTGCATTGCTCATGCAAAATTGCACTGATCGGCAGTACTGCCGCTAAATAATCGTCCGCCGCTGTTTTCCTCGCCAATCCTTTCCGCCGAATTTTCCCGCGAGTACTCCCCGCCGATTTTTCCCGCCAGTACTCCCCGCCAATTTTTCCCGCCGGTACTCCCCGCCCTTTTTTCCCGCCACGACTTCCCGCCCTTTTTCCCGCCTATTCGGTTCGGTGCCTCTATAAATCCGGGCAACGCGATGTATCCTTTAACCCAGTTCATCTCTTCCTCCTCTTACTCTCTCATTTCCCTCCTCTCCTCTTGCTCTCGCATTTCCCTCCACTCCTCTCCACTATGACCGACGCTCCCTGGCCTGTAGATATGTCCATTGGGCTTTTCTTCATAGCCATAACTGTTGAGATAGGCGATAAACCAGCCGACTGGGATACGTTGGTATCGAACCATGATGCTCTTGTTATTCTTGGTAAGTCACTTCATCGAAGAGGGTGGAAACTGAAGACCCCAAATCAGGTACGAGCAGAGCTTCTCAGGATCCAGGCAAGGTGGGACAAGCTCACCTTCAAGAGTGAAGCTCACATGATGGAGCGGGCTAATGCACCTTGGTCCTGGATAGAAGATAGTGAAGATGAGGATGATATCTTCATGCCGCCACCCGTTGGAAGCAAGGCAAGAGCTGAGTGGGACAAGAGACAGGAGAAGAAGAAAGAGCAGGCCAAGAAGAGTCAAGCTGACATGACGGAGCAGTTGTGGCACGTAGGGCCTGGATAGAAGAGAGCGAAGATGAGGATGATATCTTCATGCCGCCACCCGTTGGAAGAAAGGCGAGAGCTGAGTGGGACAAGAGGCAGGAGAAGAAGAAAGCGCAGGCCAAGAAGAGCAAGTGCGAGGGATCGTCCAAGGGGAAGGGCGAGGCATCATCGAAGGGAAAGGGAAAGGCATCATGCTAGGGATAGATAGGACTCTTATTTATGTACCGCAAGTTATGTTGAACTATGTTGCAAGTTATGTTGAGTAGTTTGTCGAATAAAATCATGAAATAATAGAATGATGTCTCATACATAGATAGGTAAATGACGGATACATAAGTAGATATCACTGGTGTCGACGACGAGGTGGCGGAGGCCTCGGTGTACTCCATCCATATCTGTGGGGTGGCATCACATCACGGCGAGGTGCAGTTGACCCTTCACCTTGATCCTGTGTATCCTGTGTGGGGATAGGTGGTGGAGTACCTGGCTGATACTGGCTAAACTAGTCTACCTGCTCGTGCTGTGTCTGCTGATGACGGTCGTCAGTACTGTCCCATGTAACAGAGTCTCCTGCTAGTGTACAAGAAATTAAGTACTGAACAATGGCATACTGCATCTAACAATAGTAGGAAGGGACACGCTTACCATGAGGATGAGATTGTGGTCGATAAGCGAAGTCCATGTAGGGGATCGGCTACTGATGCTGCCATTGTTCGAAAGTAATCTGGTTCTGCTGCAACTGGTCGATATTAAACTATGATTGCTGCCACAGGTCAGAAGTAAACTGTGATTGCTGCCAGCCCGAGCCTCCGGCCTGGTCTGGAGGTTGTGCTCTCGGCGGCGCCTGCTGTGAGAGTCGTGGACGAGGCCCGTGGCGGAGTGGTGGAGAAATATGCTCCTCGTGCCATCCTGAGCCTCCAGCATGGTCTGGAGAAGGTGGCTGCTCCATGGATCGACGTGGGGCGCGCTCCTCCACCGAGTGACGCGGTGGGCGCTGCTGCGTGGATCGACGTGGGGCGCGCTCCTCCACGGAGTGACGCGGTGGGCGCTGCTGCGTGGATCGACGTGGGGCGCGCTCCTCCACCGAGTGACGCGGTGGGCGTTGTGCTTCTCGGTGTTGAACAATGTCTAAGACGCTGGTGCACGTGATGGCCGCGTAGATACGCCGCAGCTTCTCCTCGACCCGTCGGGCAAAGGACTGAGCCTGCTGACGGGGCACAAGAGGAACGGGCAAAGGACTGAGCCTGCTGACGAGCCACCTCAGTCTGTAGCTCCCACGTCATATCGGCCTGCATTTGTCTCATAGTTAGGTATGCACTACATAGGCACTCATGTTGATTATGCTTTAAATAAAGTACTTACCGCTGACTGTCTGGACTCCAGTGTTGACTGGCTAGGGTATATCTCATCGTCATGTGCGTGTGGAATGGGACATAGCCGTGTCATCTACATGTACCTCTATAAGTATCCGTGGAATAGCTCCATATCAAACGGGCCAGCGTGCCACACTTGTGTTGGTGCATTCTGCCACTCGTTGACGTAAATCCCCACCCGTTGGAGCCATTGAGTGGCGGTCTTGCTACTTTTCCGAGAGTACCTGTCATTAGAATTTGTTAGACCATCATTAAAGAACATAGATGAAGTATAAGACGCATTCCTTATGTACATATATTTACTTACGCGTGCACGACATCTGGAAGGGGAACATCCGGACGCGGGGGATCTACCATCTGGCAAAGACCGAACTGCCGCATGACCCTCTGTTGAGACATCTCCTCAACTTGGCAATCAAAGATGATCTTCGATGTAGTCAGCCAATACTCTCGATCTCTAGTGCACATAATAGATAACCCGCCGGGATATCGTGCGTGTCGTGTCTGCAGGGTGTACGGCTCCCAAATCACGACATCCTCTTTCAGTGTGTCGAACTGCTCGCTGAACGATGGATAGCATCTAACGACTTGCTCTCCCGCGAAACGACACTGCATGACAAAATAGTTGTTAGTAACTTTCATATTGTAGTACCAGAAGTGCAATTTATTAAGACATTACACTGACCTTGCGACGGTTCCAGTGAGTGCCAAATGTAGGCAAGTCAATTTGCTCTTCGTCGAACAACAGGTCACAGTGGTAGACAATTGTTTGATGTTCCTGGTTGCCGACTATTTGGTTGACACTTACTTTTGGACGGCCGATAGGGAACCTCTCCCATGACCACAGTTGCAGCAACAATGGGCATCCTAGCAAGGCAAAACTGTCCTTGGTTAACTGGCAAGCATTGCACATACCTCGGTACGTAGCTACTAAGACAGCTGAACCCCAACTCCAGTGTGTGCATTCTTCCTGGCATGTCGCCTCCGCGATCCCTCTAGCAAAATGGATGTATTGCACACTAATGGTCGACACGTGGTTCTCAGTGAACATCACCTTCCCGAGCAGCCACATAATGTATGCCTCCAGGCTGCGTGTAATCTGTGGCGCAGTCATCGGAGTGGCCGGGAACCCAAACCTCTGTATCTGCATTGGCAAATAGAACAATTTTTAGTACATGATACTTCTCCAACAAAATAGAACAAATAAATGAAACACACCTGATACTGCTCCAACCATCCAAATTTTGGCCCATGATTGTCATGGCCAAAGGCCTGAGCTCCATCACGGATGCCAAAGAATCGTTGGGCCATGTCTTGGGCCCAATTTTCCGGTGGATCCACTGGGCCTATGGGCATGCCAGCCAATGGAAGTCCCAGCAAGTACGAGACGTCCTGAAGGGTAGGAGCCATCTATCCCCATCGAAAATGGAAAGTGTGAGTCTTGGGCCTCCATCGATCCACCAAGCACGTGAGCAAAGACGATTCGTACTGTAAGCGACTAGTCTGGAACCCAAGTTGTTGCCCAAAGCTGTAAGTTTCAGCCAGATTTGTAGTCATGACGCCAAACCTAGCACCATGAGTGTCATGCAGCAGAGACCACCTCTCTACAGGCTCGTGTTGTATCCATTCCTGAAAATTTTTAATCCTTCTGCCAGGCCTTCTCCTAGTACCGGGTTGGTCAAATCCTGGCAAGTCACAAAGGGCAATGGGTTCTTCCTCCAGTGGTGCTGCTCCTGTTGTTGCCTGTGCAGCTAACGCCGCTGCATGAGCCGCGACCGCTGCTGCTCTAGCTGCTCTCCTCTGAGTCACATGTTTTTTAGTGAAGTCATCAAGATAGCCACGACACTTGATATACTTACACTCTTGGTTCTGCTTGCAAATATTCTTGAATAGGTTCATACGAGCCTTGTTCCTGAACTGTGAGAAAAAATTGGCCCCTAGATGCCGCATGCACCAACGACTCTGCATGTCCAGCCAGGGAGTTACTTCATCAGGAGTGGGCTGTGTGAGCTTCTTTATCGCGCTTAGTATACCTGGATGCCTATCATGAAGCACACATACATTCGGTGTATCTCTCACAATTGCTATCTTCAGCTGCCTGAAAAACCATACCCAACTCTCAGTGTTCTCGCTCTCCACGAAAGCAAAAGCAAGTGGAACAACTTGATTGTTTCCATCTTGGCCTATGGCAGTCAATATCTGACCCCTATACTTGCCAGTGAGAAATGTACCATCCACACAGATGACTGGTCGACAGTGAGTGAAAGCTTCTATGCATATAGCAAATGAGAAGAACACTCGATGAAGTACCCTCAAATTAGGTTCATGTGGCAATGTAAAGTGTTGTATGTCCACGTAGGTGCCTGGATTCCTAGCCTGCAGTGTCTGGAGCATCCTAACAACACAATCATACCCGTCTCGAATCGAACCAAACCTTGCCTCCAGTGCTCTTTGCTTAGTCCTCCAAGCCTTCCCGTATGAAATATTGTAGCGGAATCTGACAGAAACTTTGTTAATGATAGCTTTCACCCCCATGGCTTTGCCCTCCACTATCTCTGTGTACAACAGTCTAGCCAGGAGGATTGACGTGAGGTTACGATGGTCCTGAAGGACACTTTCAAGTGTGCATGTGTGCATCACAACATCGGTGACCTTCCAGTTTGTGTCATACCTAGGGACATGGGCATGCACCCTTGTAGGACATCCAGCTTCCTCGCAAACCAATGTCAAATATTGTTGTGATGACACCTTCGTTTTCAAGACCCGTTGCATGGACATTGACCACTCAACAATTGCTTCCTGCAGATGTCTCTTGCTAGGATATAATGCACCCAGAGAGATGTTGTTCGCGTGATAATGCCACTCCGAATCATGCCCATCGTTCACAGTCATTGCTGCTGTGTTGTCATTATTCCATGATGCCGGAATAGGTTGGCTGATCTCTTCTTGATCAGACTCGCCAGAATCATCAGACATATCATTGTTGCCTTCTGAGTCTTCGGCTTCCATTTGATGTTGCAACAAACCATCATATATCTTGTCCTCATCAGCTTCTCCACTGAATATGTCTTCCCCTAATCCTTCACCACCGTCCTCTGATACATAACCATCACCCCCGGTGTGTGCATAGCTATTGTGACCTGATTCATATCCGCCGCCACCCTCTTGGCCCTGACTACTCTGGCCATGATCATAACTACCTCCAACATGACCGGTCTGACTACTCTGGCCATGATCATAACTACCTCCAGCATGACCGGTCTGACTACTCTGGCCATGATCATAACTAGCTCCAACATGACCGGTCTGACTACTATGGCCATGTTCATACCTAGCCTTTTTCGCCACAGGTAACACTAAGATACTAGGGTTAACTTCTCTTTTCTGGCAAGCTTGCACAAATTTAACCCATTTCTGTTGCGCTTCTATTGGCCTTAAATAAAAATTAGGGGTTTGCCTTGACTTATTCCATAAAGCATGCACACCGACAGTATGGGTAGGAGGGATCCCTAAACAAACACATAACCAATCCTTCAACTGAGTAACGGGCACTATTTCAGGATTCTGAAGCACTTCATCCATAAATCTAAACTCGCTCAAATCAACTCCGTGCTGGTTTATTCTGACGGAACCAGGACCATACAAGAACCTAAACACTACATTATTTGACATGATTTTCGACCTAAAAAATACCAAAAATAGTCAAAAACAGGTACATTGACACATAATACTCTACAAATATCTTGCATCTAACAGACCCCATCAAAGGCTACCTATAAACATACACACATGACTGCAATTATAAAGAAATTAGGGTTTACCCTTGAAGCGTGCGAAGTCCTGCCGTGCAGCTGCCTCAGGTCAACGGATCAGCACCTCCACCATGCACCTTCCTCAAGTCCCAGCACCAGCCTCCACCATGGCCATTGCTCAATAAGAACACCACCAGATCCCTCCACCAAAACGCCTCAAATCACTACACGAGGCTATCCCATTAGTAGATCGGGACTCTACTAGCTTGCTAATGTGTTAGACCAGCGAGTTTGGATAGAAATCTAGGCTACAAATCGGTGCAACAGCTGAGCCAGCGAGAGAGGAAGAAGAGCCAGAGAGGAGGCGCGCGAGCTGGGAAGGAAGACGACGGGCACGGGCAGGCGAGCGCTATATGCTGGGGCGCGTCGTCCGTTCAAAGGACGAAACGCGCGTCAACGGACGAAACGCGCGTCATCCCTTCAACAACCGACGAGGCTGACCCCTGTCACCCGACAGCTCGGTCGTCTTTTGAAGAAAAGAAGACAACTTGGCCGTCTTTTGAACAAAAGACGACATGTTGGTCGTCTCCTCAACCGACGAACCCGCTCTGTCGTCCGATGAACGGACGACGGACCGACAGAGTTGCAAATTGCCAATTTTGCGTATTATTTGTGAAAATGAATAAAAAAAATATATTATTTAAAAAAAATTAGCCATACTTTTTATACGGGCTGCATCGGAGCTCAGCTATCTCATAATCCAGTGATGGTACGCCTCTACATCATTTCTCACAGTCATCCTTACGATGGCCCATAAAGCCGCAGTGCATACAGTATCGGGGGATCTGCTCATACTTCAGTTTGTAGACTTGTACTTTCCCCGGATTCCCCTTTATCCCTGTGGTGATATGTGTTTGGAGGCGTCTGTTGTAGGGCAGCTCAACATGTACCCGTAAGAATTCATGTCTGTGTCCATCCTCCTTGGGCACGTCCACCTCTATGGCTTTGCCTAGGCCATCGCTGAAGGGTTTCGCGGCATAGTAAATCAAAATTTTCTACGGAGCGAACAGAGGGAAAGCCAAGATCTAATCTAGGAGATGCAAACAACGAGAGAGATTGGATTAGATCTTCATACCCTTGAAGATTCGCACAGCGGAACGTTCGTCGGAACGTGGGTGATGTAGTCGTACTCGCTTCTCCTCCTCGCGATCCGATCCGATCTAGCACCACAAGTGGCGGTGCCTCCGTGAGATGCACACGTACAGCACCTCGACGTCTCCTCCTTCCTCGGACCAGCGAGTATGGTGGAGAGATAGATTGGATCTACAGCACGACGGCGTGGTGTATATGGTGGAGAATTTCTGCTGCAGGGCTTCGCCTACAAACAGTCGGGAGGGAGAGAGGAAGGTAGCAAGGCTGCTAGGGCTTGGAGGAAGGTGTGTGGGGAGGAGGGGGCGCACCACCCCTCTATATATAGAGGGGGGGCGGCCAGCCCTTGCCCCTCCTCCAAGCCTATCTCTAGTTTAAACAATTTAAACTCTCCCTTATCTAGAAATCCTATCTCTAGTTTAAACGATTTAAACTCTCCCTTATCTAGAAATCCTATCTCTAGTTTAAACGATTTAAACTCTCCCTTATCTAGAAATTATATCCCGAGATTTAAACGAGTCAAATCTCTCTAGAATCGGCTGGGCCCTATGGGGCCTTGTGCCCCTGGCCCAATGCGGCCAGGACACTCCCTCATAGGCCCATGCCCCCTCCCGGAAGGTGGGGCCACGTTGGTCCCCTTCCGGAAGGTTCTAGAAGCTTCCGGTACAATACCGATTAACCCGGAACAATTCCGAACTCCAAAAACTGCACTGCCTTATATGAATCTTATTCTCCGGACCATTCCGGAACCTCTCGTGATATCCCGGATCCCATCCGAGACTCCTAACAAAAATTCATAAACCAATTATCCAATCTATCCTAGCGTCAAGATACGTTAAGTGTGTGACCCTGCGGGTTCGAGAATATGCAGACATGATCTTCTATCAATAATCAACAGCGGGGTCTGGGCACCCATATTGACTCCAACACATTCATCGATGATCATATCGGATGAACCACGATGCCAGGATTCAATCAATCCCATATATATATTCCCTTCGTCTCGCGATATTTTACTTGCCTGAGATTCGATCGTCGGTACCGTCATACCTAGTTCAATCTCGTTCACAGCAAGTACTTTACTCGTTCCGTAATCCGATATCACTTTGTGATTAACTCCTTAACCACATGCTTTCAAGCGGTGTTGATATCGATTACCGAGTGGGCCCGAAGTATATCTCTCCGACTTGGGAGGGACAAATTCCATCTCGATACATACAACCCAACAGATACTTTCCGATCACCTGAGAGACACCTTTATGATCACCCTCTCATAGGATGACGTTTGATGACCTCAAAGCTTTCTTCCGATACCAGGGAGTTGCATTATCTCATGGTCTAAGGAATACAATATTTGACATAGGAAAAGCTTCGCAAAGACGAACACGATGACACGATCTAATTGCTCTGCTTTGTTTGGGTCTATCCACCATATCATTCTCCCAATGATATGATCTCATTATCAATTGACAACTCATGTCTATGGTTAGGAAACCTAACCATCATTGATCAATGAGCTAGTCCATAGAGGCGTACTAGGGACACGGTGTTGTTTACAAACCACACAAGTATTAAAGTTTCCGCTTAATACAATTCTAGCATGGAACATAAACTTTATCATGAACAAGAATTATAATAATAACATCTTTATTATTGCCTCTAGGGCATAATTCCAACAGTCTCCCACTTGCACTAGAGTCAATAATCTAGTTTACATCTGGCAACAATCTCACACCCATGGTACTGAGGTGTTGATCATGTTTTACACGTGGAAGAGGTTTAGTCAATGGATCTGCGACATTCAGATCCGTATGTACTTTGCTAATCTTCAGATCTCCATCTGCTATATAATCTCGGATTATATGAAACTTGCGGTTGATATGCTTGGTCTTTGGATGATATCTTGGTTCCTTAGCGAGTGCTATGGCGCCAGTGTTGTCACACAATATCTCCAGTGGGTCCAATGCACTTGGAACCACGCCAAGCTCAGTGATGAAGTTTATGATCCAAACTCCTTCACTTGATGCTTCTGCAGCAGCCATGTATTCCGCTTCTACTGTAGATCCCGCGATCATGCTTTGCTTGCAGCTTCTCCAGCTCACAGCTCCTCCATTCAAAATATAAACGTATCCTGTCTGAGATTTAGAATCATCCTTGTCGGTGTCGAAACTAGCATCGACGTAACCTTTTACGACAAGCTGTTCATCACCCCCATAGACTAAGAACATTTCTTTAGTTCTATTTAGGTACTTTAGAATGTTCTTCACGGCTGTCCAGTGTTCCACTCCTGGATCACTTTGATATCTGCTCGTCAAACTAAGAGCATTGGACACATCCGGTCTAGTACACAGCATGGCATACATGATGGAACCTATGGCCGAGGCATAAGGCACTTTGCTCATAGCTTCCCTATCATTTACCGTAGCTGGACACTGAGCCTTGCTCAATATCTTACCTGACAACATAGGCACTGAACCTTTCTTTGCCTTATCCATTCTGAACCTTTTCAGAACTTTGTCTAGGTATGTACTTTGGCTTAAAGCTATCAGGCGTCTTTGTCTATCTCTATAGATCTTGATGCCCAATATATAAGCAGCTTCACCTAGGTCTTTCATTGAAAAACACTTGTTCAAATAACTCTTCACATCGTTAAGCATGTTGATGTCATTTCCGATAATCAATATGTCATCCACATACAGTACCAGAAACGTCACCGAGCTCCCACTCACTTTCTTGTAGATGCAAGCTTCGTAGCAATTTGGAAAAAATCCAAAGCTCTTGATCACTTGATCAAAACGAAGGTTCCAACCCCGAGATGCTTGCTTCAGTCCATAAATGGAACGCTGAAGTTTGCATACTTTACTAGCATCCTTAGGATCGACAAAACCCTCGGGTTGCATCATATACAACTCTTCATCAATGTTGCCATTGAGGAAAGCAGTCTTGACATCCATCTGCCATATTTCATAATCATGAAACGCAGCAATTGCTAATAAAATCCGAATGGACTTAAACATCGCTACGGGAGATAAAGTCTCATCGTAGTCAACACCTTGAACTTGTCGAAAACCTTTTGCGACAAGCCGTGCTTTATAGACAGTAACATTACCATCCGCGTCTGTTTTCTTCTTGAATATCCATTTGCACTCAACGGCCTTTCGGTCGCTAGGAGGATCCACCAAAGTCCATACTTGGTTTTCGCTCATGGATCCCAATTCGGATTTCATGGCTTCCAGCCATTTCTCAGAGTCTGGGCTCATCATCGCTTCCTCATAGTTCGTAGGTTCACTGTCTTCTACCAACAAGACAGTCAAGACAGGGTTGCCGTACCACTCAGGAGGGGCACGCGACCTTGTCGACCTGCGACGTTCAGTAGCAGCATCGTCCGAAGCTTCATGATCCTTGTCATTAGCTTCCTCTATTGTTGGTGCAGGCGGCATTAGAACAATTTCAGGTGCTGCGCTACTCTCCAATTCAAGAGAAGGTTCAATAACCTCGTCTAGCTCTACTTTCCTCCCACTCACTTCTTTCGAGAGAAACTCCTTCTCAAGAAAGGAACCGTTCTTTGCGACAAACACTTTGCCTTCGGTTCTGTGATAGAAGGTATACCCAATAGTTTCCTTAGGGTATCCTATGAAGACGCATTTCTCCGCTTTGGGTTCGAGCTTGTCCGGCATCAACTTCTTGACGTAAGCTTCGCATCCCCAAACTTTAAGAAACGACAACTTAGGTTTAGCACCAAACCACAGTTCATACGGTGTCGTCTCAACGGATTTAGATGGAGTCCTATTTAAAGTGAATGCAGCGGTTTCTAATGCATAACCCCAAAATGATAACGGCAAATCAGTAAGAGACATCATCGATCGGACCATATCTAATAGGGTTCGATTCCGGCGTTCAGACACACCATTGCGCTGTGGTGTTCCGGGTGGCGTGAGTTGTGAAACGATTCCACTTGCTTTAAGATGCGTGAGAAAATCATAACTCAAATATTCACCTCCACGATCGGATCGTAGAAACTTAATCTTTCTGTTACGATGGTTCTCCACTTCACTCTGAAATTCCTTGAACTTTTCAAATGTTTCAGATTTATGTTTCATTAAATAGATATACCCATATCTACTTAAGTCATCGGTAAAAGTAAGGAAATAGCGATATCCACCGCGCGTCGAAACACTCATCGGTCCGCATACATCGGTATGTATGATTTCCAACAAGTCTGTTGCTCGCTCCATCATACCGGAGAACGGGGTTTTGATCATCTTGCCCATGAGGCATGGTTCGCATGTGTCAAATGATTCAAAATCAAGAGACTCCAAAAGTCCATCAGAATGGAGTTTCTTCATGCGCTTTACTCCAATATGACCTAGACGACAGTGCCACAAATAAGTAGTATTATCACTATCTACTTTGCATCTCTTAGCCTCAATGTTATGGATGTGTGTTTCATCCCTTTCGAGATTCAGAAGAAATAAACCATTCACAGCAGGTGCATGACCATAAAATATGTTACTCATATAAATATAACAACCATTATTCTCAAATTTAAATGAATAACCGTCTTGCAATAAACATGATCCAGATATGATGTTCATGCTCAACGCAGGCACATAATAACATTTATTAAGGTTTAAAACTAATCCCGAAGGTAAAACTAAGGAGAGCGTGCCGACGGCCATCACATCAACTCTTGATCCGTTGCCAACGCGCATCGTCACCTCATCCCTCGCAAGCCGCCGTCTATTCCGTAGCTCCTGTTTCGAGTTACAAATATTAGCAACTGAACCGGTATCAAATACCCAGGCACTACAACGAGGGCTAGTAAGGAAAACATCAATAACATGTATATCAAATATACCTTTGATGGTGCCAGCCTTCTTGTCCGCTAAGTACTTCGGACAGTTGCGCTTCCAGTGACCCTTGTCCTTGCAATAGAAGCACTCAGTGTCCGGCTTGGGACTAGACCTGAGCTTCTTCTCAGCAGGGGCATTACGCTTGCCGCCGCCCTTCTTGAAGGGCTTCTTTTCTCCCTTACCTTTCTTAAAGGAGGGCTTGTTGACCATCAACACATGATTATCCTTCTTGATGTCCACTTCCGCAGCCTTCAGCTTTGCGAAGAGCTCGGTGATCGTATCAGTGGAACCAATCTGATTATGAGTCACTACAAAACTTTTGTAGCTGGGAGGGAGTGATTGCAGAACCCTGTCAATCTTGAGCTCCTCTAGAATCGTGCATTCCAGTTGCTCAAGGCGTTGAGTGTAGCCCGACATCTTTATGGCGTGCTCACTAAAGGAACTCCCTTCCTCCATCTTGCAGTTAAAGAACTTCTCAGAGATCTCATATCTCTCATAACGGGCTTGAGTCTGAAACATGGTTTTCAGCTCCTCGAGAATCTCAAAGGGCCCGGGATAGGTTTCAAAACGATTTTGAAGCTCCGGTTCCATAGCAAACAACATGGTGCTCTTAATCACACCATAATCATCTTTGCGCGACTGATAGACAGCTTTCTCATCAGCCGGCGCAGTTGCAGTAGGGGGGTCACCTAACGCTTTACCAAGGACATAGTCCTTTTGTCCGCCAGACAGAATGATTCTTAGATTGCGGAACCAATTGGTGAAGTTAGACCCATTGTTTCTAAGCTTTTCCTTCTCAGCAAAAACGTTGAAGTTGAAGTTGGATTTGGCCATGTGATCTACAGTATTTGCAAGTACAATTTAGACTATGTTCATGATAAATAGTTCAACTTAATCAAATTACTAGATGAACTCCCACTAAATTCAACATCCCTCAAGTTGTTTAGTGAACACGATCCAAATTCACCACACCTAATCCGATCATCACGAGAAGAGATGTGGTTTCAATGGTGGACAACAAAGTGTCGATCATATCATTCATATGACTCATGCTTAACCTTTCGGTTCTTGTGTTCCGAGGCCATGTCTATACATGCTAGGCTCGTCAATTTAGACCCAAGCATTTCCGCGTGTGCAAAAACTGGCTTGCACCCGTTGTATGTGAGCGTAGAGTCTATAGCACCCGATCATCACGTGATGCTTGGAAACGACGAACTTTCGCAACGGTGCATACTTGGGGAGAACACAGTTTTTATCTTGATCTTTAAGTGAGGAATCATCTTATAATGCTACCGTCGCGATCTAAGCATAATAAGATACATAAAGGGATAAACATCACATGCATATAACTTTATTTGACATGGTATAGCCAATCCTCGCGCAATGATCTCCATCTTGTGCGTTCCGGCATGATCTCCATCACTCCACCATGATTGCCTCCACCACGAATAGCAACTACAACTATTGCTAACTACTTAGCGATAAAGTAAAGCTATTACATGGCGTATAAGAAGTTGACTCGCAGGTCATACACAATTATAAAGACAACCATACGGCTCCTGCCGGTTGTGTACTCATCGACATGCAAGTCGTGAAACATTACAAAACATGATCATCGCATACACTATACACATCACATCTTGGGCCATACCATATCACAGAAAACACTCCCTGCAAAAACAAGTTAGACGCCTCTACTTTGTTGTTGCATGTTTTACGTGGTTTTATGGGAGTAGATGCTAAGAACGATTCTTACCTACGGAAAGCCACAACGGTGATATTATGGTTGCCAAACTCCGGTGTTAATCCCATGACAACTGTAGTGAGAGAAACTGACATCCACCAGCCGCATGTGTGGAACAAGCCACACGTCAAGTGCGGAGCCGGTCTCGCGAACGACGTCGCGTAAGGTTGGCCTGGACCGCTTCAATCTCACTATCCCGCGTCATAAGACGAACACAAACAAGAGGCTTGCAACAGAAAACATCAACGCCCGCAACAACCATGTTGCGTTCTACTCGTGAAACACATCTACGCATAGATCTAGCTCTGATACCACTGAAGGGTTTCGCGGCATAGTAAATCAAAATTTTCTACGAAGCGAACAGAGGGAAAGCCAAGATCTAATCTAGGAGATGCAAACAACGAGAGAGATTGGATTAGATCTTCATACCCTTGAAGATTCGCACAGCGGAACGTTCGTCGGAACGTGGGTGATGTAGTCGTACTCGCTTCTCCTCCTCGCGATCCGATCCAATCTAGCACCACAAGTGGCGGTGCCTCCGTGAGATGCACACGTACAGCACCTCGACGTCTCCTCCTTCCTCGGACCAGCGAGTATGGTGGAGAGATAGATTGGATCTACAGCACGACGGCGTGGTGTATATGGTGGAGAATTTCTGCTGCAGGGCTTCGCCTACAAACAGTCGGGAGGGAGAGAGGAAGGTAGCAAGGCTGCTAGGGCTTGGAGGAAGGTGTGTGGGGAGGAGGGGGCGCACCACCCCTCTATATATAGAGGGGGGCGGCCAGCCCTTGCCCCTCCTCCAAGCCTATCTCTAGTTTAAACAATTTAAACTCTCCCTTATCTAGAAATCCTATCTCTAGTTTAAACGATTTAAACTCTCCCTTATCTAGAAATCCTATCTCTAGTTTAAACGATTTAAACTCTCCCTTATCTAGAAATTCTATCCCGAGATTTAAACGAGTCAAATCTCTCTAGAATCGACTGGGCCCTATGGGGCCTTGTGCCCCTGGCCCAATGCGGCCAAGACACTCCCTCATAGGCCCATGCCCCCTCCCGGAAGGTGGGGCCACGTTGGTCCCCTTCCGGAAGGTTCTAGAAGCTTCCGGTACAATACCGATTAACCCGGAACAATTCCGAACTCCAAAAACTGCACTGCCTTATATGAATCTTATTCTCCGGACCATTCCGAAACCTCTCATGATATCCCGGATCCCATCCGAGACTCCGAACAAAAATTCATAAACCAATTATCCAATCTATCCTAGCGTCGAGATACGTTAAGTGTGTGACCCTGCGGGTTCGAGAATATGCAGACATGATCTTCTATAAATAATCAACAGCGGGGTCTGAGCACCCATATTGACTCCCACACATTCATCGATGATCATATCGGATGAACCACGATGCCAGGATTCAATCAATCCCATATATATATTCCCTTCGTCTCGCGATATTTTACTTGCCCGAGATTCGATCGTCGGTACCGTCATACCTAGTTCAATCTCGTTCACAGCAAGTACTTTACTCGTTCTGTAATCCGATATCACTTTGTGATTAACTCCTTAACCACATGCTTGCAAGTGGTGTTGATATCGATTACCGAGTGGGCCCGAAGTATATCTCTCCAACTTGGGAGGGACAAATTCCATCTCGATACATACAACCCAACAGATACTTTCCGATCACCTGAGAGACACCTTTATGATCACCCTCTCATAGGATGACGTTTTATGACCTCAAAGCTTTCTTCCGATACCAGGGAGTTGCATTATCTCATGGTCTAAGGAATACAATATTTGACATAGGAAAAGCTTCGCAAAGACGAACACGATGACACGATCTAATTGCTCTGCTTTGTTTGGGTCTATCCACCATATCATTCTCCCAATGATATGATCTCATTATCAATTGACAACTCATGTCTATGGTTAGGAAACCTAACCATCATTGATCAATGAGCTAGTCCATAGAGGCGTACTAGGGACACGGTGTTGTTTACAAACCACACAAGTATTAAAGTTTCCGCTTAATACAATTCTAGCATGGAACATAAACTTTATCATGAACAAGAATTATAATAATAACATCTTTATTATTGCCTCTAGGGCATAATTCCAACAATCACCACATCTCATACCAAAGGAATCATCCTTTTGCTTCCCCCACAGCACATCGTAGATGCGCACCCAGATCGGTACAGAGTCGAGGACCATCTCTGAAGGCCGGACCGCCTCATCAATGGCCTTTACCAACAGTGCATTCCTGTCGAAAATCCACGGCCCCCCTCGCATAACAAAATCATAGTCACCCTTAGAGTAGAGAGTAACCATGTAGTAATTCTTCCCGCTCTCGGAAAAGCTAATGCCAGCTCGCAGATGCCAGACCTCCTCAGCCAAGTGGGTGAACATTGTTTCTGTGCTTGGCTTAAAGTTCGCCATGTATCGGGCCAACAGCTGCCAGGATTGGGGCTCCTCTGGGATTCTCTCAGCCTCCTCTTCCTCCTCCTCGAGTTCAACAAACACATCCTCCTCCATGTCCACCGTGCCTCCCATCCGAGATTCCGGTCCCCGCCTAAACCCTCCTTCATCCTCCATACCTGCACCATCATCCCAGTTACTCGCCTCCTCATCCGCCTCCACTCCATCGCGCCTCGTGTACTGGTGTTGTAGTGGTACCGTCAGGACACCACCGGTCGGCTTCGGGCGGGTAGATCTCTCAACGAGATCCCCTTGATCGCCCCCACCAGCCGGCGGCGCCGTGAGCAGTAGCACTTCATTGGGCACCTGGGTAGACTCATCTTGACGCACGCTCGACATCCTCGTCCTCTCGCCTGACGTCGCCGTCGCCCACAGATGCAGACGAGCGTCTTTTCGATCCGGGTCCGGGGGCTTCTTGCGCTCCAGGAACTGGCCACTTGCGTAGCCTAGGGTTTTGCCTTCAGGGAGTTTTAAGGGCCGCCTGTCCCTATCCCATACGGCGCCGTACTCACCTCGATCTCCGTTATCAGGATCCATCTTCCCTCGTCGCGCACCACGCCCAGACTCCTTTCTCGCCCTACGTCGGGCTTCAGACGGACTCTCATAGGAAATCAGCGGCAGCGGGATGCGATCGCCTCCGCGGTCGCCCATGTCGCCCGAAACCCTAACAAAATTTTCCGGTCTGGTTTATTATGTTGCTTTATGGAGGGTAGGTCAATTCTAGCACCGCGCCCTTGAACCTGAGCAAGTTGAGCTCGCCGCAGTTGGGACCGTGGAGCCGAATATTTTCGTTCTCGTAGGCTCATACAGGCTGCCTCGCCTACTGGTAGGTGCCGATCATCAGATTTGAACAGGACACTGGACTGAATAGTCTATCGTGATATTCCTTACTTTTTCACGTCTTAATTTCAATGTTAGGAGTTGTAATATTTTGGCACATGAACTCGCGGTCTATGGCTGGAACTGGAAGCTTTGCCAACATGTGCAAGTGTCCAGGTGGCCAGTGTTTATACTGAGCCGAGTGTTCCAAGTAAAAAAACAAAGGGGCCTTGGTACTGCAAACCGCCGATAACCGCCTCCCACCCCAACACGGCAACACCTCCACGCGCGAGGCTGCGATGGCGCTGGTCGTCGGCTCCTCCGGTGGAGTGGGTGGACGCGGCGGCGTTCGCCTTATCCTCTCCGCCTTTGTTCAGCGAGTGCTCGGCTTGCGCTCCGGACGCCTCGGCACCGGTACCAGGTCCGTTTCATACACCAGCGACGAAGATGACGACAGAAAACCGCTGGTCGAGTCGATTCCGCGCGAAACATCTCTCGCTCCACGATTCGGAATCTGCGCGCATGTTGGGGGCGAATCATCTGCCATTCGGCCATACCGACTGGCCTGCCCACACGGTGTTCGACGTTGGGACTGGATGGCCTGAGAACGCCAAAGGGGGCCTGGAGATGACGATCGGCACCAGGCGTGTCACCCCGTTGCCCAGGGAGCGTGTTCCTGGTCAACCTCCGGTGCTCGTGGTTGGGTCTGCTCCTGGTCAGCCTCCCATGCTGCACATCCCGTTGACTGATAGGCTGGTAGCTTCGTTCCTGGCACAGGTACCTACAAGCACATTAGTAATTGTCGACTTAGCCCTGTGATCATCTAATTCACCTCTTGATCTGGTAGGGATTGGGAGTTCAGACTGATCGCACTGATGGAGTGGCAGCAAACCGTGAACTGATCGGATCAGCTTCCTCAGACAGCAAGGTAAATCAATTTTGTATTTATATGGCATATTTCCATTATCTAGTATCGTAGTATGGACGAAACTCGAGAGACAAGTTTTGTTTGGATTTTATCGCCCCAAGGAGCTTTCAGAAACGCGATCATGGCTTACATGACAAGCGCAGCAATCATATAATATAATCACATTACAGTCTCTTAGGAGATAAACAGGATACATGATAGCTGGAGATGAACTGTCACCAATCAGGGCACCTGGCCCAGTCTAGAATTTTGAGCGCATGGTGGAACTTGATGGCATCTTGGCGGTGAAGGGAAGGCCGGAACACCTACCTATACGTGAAGCATCAGTGTCAATTGGGGGTGAGATGTCAGCCCCCAGAGCTGGGAGTGTTACAGTTGGGTAGATATGTGAGATGATTTGGACTGCGGTCTCTCTTGTAAGCTTATGTGAATGTGGTTTTAAGTATAAACCTGTGTACTGAGAGAGGAAGCGATTGAAAAAAATGAATACCCCATCCCCAATCTCTGTCGTCTTTTCTCCATCCCCTTTATCTCAACGCAATTTGATCTCCACTAGGTTGAGGGTACCTTTCACTAGCGGATGATGTGCTTCATGAGCCAGAGATGTGGCTCATGATTAGCGCATGCATGAAGAGGCCCATGTTACAAATATATGCTTTATTTTTTAGTAGATTTATCAGAAATTGACATTCTTACTATTGCTAATGATTATTTGAACAATTTAGGGAGGACCGACCCAATGGATGAAAGTGTTTAGGGGCCTGCTTCTGGCGCACGTCTTCTTCGCATTGCCTTTAATTGTGATCTTTTTCCCAAGATATGAGAAGGCGCCAGAGAATGGTTTTCTGCTCAGTTTGTTTGACAGAAAGGCAGAGGATACCGAGAAACTAATTGTGTTAGGACTGTTTGTACTTCATGCAAGTCTTGGTTCACTGGGTGTTGTGCTCGCTCATATTGCAGATGGTCCAGGTTGCACGGGTATAGTTGGCACACTTACTTTATGTATCACCATTTCTGTTCTGGGATTCATTGATTACATCTTCTCGAAGACTCTTCCACCTGATACCACCTATAATGTAGTCTTTGGAGTGCATTTCGCTGTAATGCTACTAGTAATCTGTGGTCTGTGGGCTAAATTTGTTGGGTTTGCACCATGCTGCTGTTCCAAGGTAAAATATTATATCTTCACCTTTTTTGGGTTTTCATGGTAATATCATCTGCTAGCAGATTTTTCTTGTTGGATTTGAAGATAAATATGTTTTCTGCCATGTACAGCGGGATTCAAGACTTCGTCCGCCTGTTTGACCTGCTTGTTGGATACCTTTTGGCATGATCATGGGCTGACTCTATTAATCTGTCTTGAATCGTCTACTTTACTGAGCCTGTTTGACCTGCTTGCTGGACACCTTTCAGCGGTGCTGACTGATCAGGGGCTGACTCTGTTAGGCTGTCTTGGAACGTCTACTTTACTCAGCTTGTTTGACCTGCTTGCTGGACACCTTTCAGCGGTGCTGACTGATCAGGGGCTGACTCTATTAGGCTATCTTGGATCGTCTACTTTACTGAGCTTGTTTGACCTGCTTGCTGGACACCTTTCCGAGGTGCTGACTGTTCATGAGTTGACTCTGTTAGGCTGTCTTGGATCGTCTACTTTACTGAGCCTGTTTGACCTGCTTGCTGGACACCTTTCAGCGGTGCTGACTGATCATGGGCTGACTCTGTTAGGCTGTCTTGGAACGTCTACTTTACTTAGCTTGTTTGACCTGCTTGCTGGACACCTTTCAGCGGTGCTGACTGATCAGGGGCTGACTCTATTAGGCTGTCCTGGATCGTCTACTTTACTGAGCCTGTTTGACCTGCTTGCTGGACACCTTTCAGAGGTGCTGACTGTTCATGGCTGACTCTGTTAGGCTATCTTGGATCGTCTACTTTACTGAGCCTGTTTGACCTTCTTGCTGGACACCTTTCAGCGGCGCTGACTGTTCATGGGCTGACTCTATTAGGCTGTCTTGGATCTTCTACTTTACTTGGCCTGTTTGACCTGCTTGCTGGACACCTTTCAGCGGTGCTGACAGTTCAAGGGCTGACTCACTTGCATCGTCTACTTAACTGAGCCTGTTTGATCTGCTTACTGGACTCCTTTCAGCGGTGCTGACTGATCATGGGCCATCAGGCTGTCTTAGATCGATCGTCTACTTTACTCAGCTCTGATGGATTTACATTGCTTCTTTCCAGATGCACGTACATGCAGATAGCTTGTCATTGGTTACATAGGATCCAGCTACATGTTTGATAGCTAGTCATAGTCTTTACAAAAAAACTAACTAACAGATATGTAGTTTCTCTGCGGTTGACGGTCACATGTATCACCATCCGTGGTAACTGTATAGTCAACAAAGTGGCAATACTTTTTTGGTGCAGCCTATTAGAATGGGTTGTCAACGAGCTGGTGGGTTAAACTTTGCTCAGTGTTCCGTAGAATCGATGCTAGAACTTTGTCACCTTGTACGAAATCTGTGATTGCAAGGTCTGACTCAGAGTATGATGCCTTTCATGAAACTGATCCTATTAGCATTTTTTGGATTGTAGAAATCCAGTTTCATATTGTAGACAAGAGTTGTTAAGTTTACTAGATGTGGCGAACATACAACTTTCATGATTTTTTTTGCATTGGTTTGTTGTGTCAACTGTTAACTATTGTTAACATTCATCTGTTCAATGTCCATTTTGCCAGAGAGAAAAACTGCATGTTAGGAGCGAAGAGAAACTCGGTAAGTTTTGATATTGGCGTGCTGCCAATTGCACTCTGAATTTGTTCATAAATGGAGTAAAATTTCTCTGATAGGTTGTAGGAATTATTCTAATATAAGCAAAGAAGAAAAGAAATGTTTGTCTGTTGGATCCACTGTGTAGTTTACATGTGTAGTAGTTCATGAATGCTGAGTGATAGATTCAGTGTAGCCTACACATCACATTTAGTTGCATCTATATAGCTAGAAATATATAGTGAACAGCCAGTTGTTCAGCTGTGGCTGAGTATCATGTGTATCACGTGATACCTTTTTGTGGTGTGGCCTGTGATTGGACTAGAGAATACCTGCAGAGTTTAATCTTTGCGCAGCGTTACAATTGGTGACTGCAGTTTTGTTACCTCTTGCAGCTCTGATTCTGTTCTTGATACTGATTGTGCTACAAGTTTATTATGTAGATGTGTCCTTGTTGCATATGGTTACAATGTCGTCTCCTTTTTGGGTTGGAATTTTTTTGGTGAGCATAACTGGATACAGTTTAGCAGATTTTCCAGAGCCTTTTTTTGTTTGCTCTGCGTCAACTATTGTTAATTTTTCTCAGTTTGATGGACAATCTCTCTCTGCTTTCCTTTTTCTTTTATTCATCTCTTCATGGCATACAAATTTAGTCAAAAGTCAAAGTTCACTAAGTTGATACACCATGTATTTCAGGAGGTTCACTGAGTAGCTTACTTTCAACAGTTAGAAACCAGTAGCCGTTTGCTCATATTCAAAAGCAATTATTGGGACTGGAGCTCTTTTATGGCTTCCATTTTTGCTGCATTTCGTTTAGGAGCAACCAGTAGCTGTTTGCATTTCCTTTTGTATGATCAGATTAAGCGTAGCAGTTAATATCGAGCATTAGAGTTTATCCCAATATACGACAGGTTTAAAGCTCTTGATGGTTGGCATGTTTTATAGTTGTTGTTCATGAATGCTGGGTGGGTGGATTCTGCCTACTTTTCACTATACCTAGCATGAATGTTCTCGAAAACAGAGGGTATCAAAGGGCATTTCTTCTTACTCTTGTTCGAAAGTCTCTGATTTCATCTCCAGTTCTGGATTCCAAGGTTTAAAAATCAAAAGTAAGTATAGTTAAATCCCCTAGATAGAAGAAATTCAAGTGAGATTTGATCACGATTTACCCTAAATATCGAAGAAAAGGTTTGGTTTGTGTTATCACCCAAAATTAGAACCCGAAGCAAGGATATGAGGAAGGAAAGATATAACAGGAGTGACCTCAGAGTGGCACTGTAAAGCTCAATGTTGTTGGAATCATTCATGGATAGTGATGGCTCCGCGGGCTCAAGTATGGTGCTTCGAAATTCTGATGGGGAGATCATTTGTACAGCCTGTCGTGCCCTGCAGCAGTGTGATGATGAATTGGAAGCTGAATTGTATGCCATGTTGGAAGGATTAGCTCTTGCGATTGAATGGAGCTAGCTACCCATTATTGTTGAGACTGACAGTTCCGAGATTGTCCAAATGATTACCGGCAAAGATCATGATATAAGGTTGGGTCACATTGCTGCTGAAGCATACTCTGTGTTTGCGTCGACCTGTTTCATAGGAATCTCTAAAATTCCTCGATCGCAGAATGTCGCATGTGATGAACTTAGCTATGTTTGGTAGACTGCAATGTGGTTAGGATGAGGTATGGAAGAAATTTTGATTATCCTCCTCATTGTAATTAGGGATGTAAGTGATACACCATTTAATCCCGCGTAATACCGTTTATTTGTATTCTAGTTCAACAAAGTTTGTTTTTTCTAAAACAAAGAACTAAGATTTTGAATAAACGGGACTTGCGGATGCCATTTAAGTGCCATTTACATCCCTAATTGTAATGCTATTATTATTTGATTATAATATACTTCTTCCGTCTTAAAATAGATGTCGAAGGATTTTCAAAATTCGAATGAATCTATATACTATATAGTGTTTAGATTTATCTGATAAATTTATGACATCTATTTTGAAACGGAGGGAGTTGTCCCTTTACCCCTGCAAAAACAGAAGTTGCCGGCCTGGACACAAGTAGTTGCATCTAGGCATGCTTTAGTGCTGAGCAGGCATGCTTTAGTGCTGAGCGCTCTAGTTTGGAGATTTTATTTTTCTAGAATCCAAGTTAAATATGCTATGATCTTTTTTCCAGGTTACTATCTCACCTTGTAGTTGTACATAATCAGTTGATGCAACACGAGCGGTTCTGACAATAATTCCAATTCTTCTGCAAGCTTGAGGCTTGCTCCACTACAACCTCCTCCCCAAACTCGTATAAGCCCATTGTCCTAATCTATATAAAAACGTTTAGGCATATCATACTCTTCAATATTTGTCTCACACGAGCGGTACAACCTGATCCATATCACGGCGCTGATCACCGCCGAAGCCGGCTAACAGTGCAATCACGGCCGCCGCAGCCAAAAGACAGTCCATCGGGCGTCACAAGACAGTCTGCCGCGTGTCTGATCAGCCTCATTTCCAAAGCGCCAGACTGTCCAGCCAAATTGCTCCTGGACTGTCTGGTGCATCAACTCGCCGCCGCGCTGCTGCTAGCCGAGACGTGTGCTGGTTAGATCCAGCTAGGAGTCACCGTCACCGGCTCGTCGGACATAACAGTCACCTGCCACCAGCTCGTCAGGCCATGGCCGCCGGCGTACATCCATACTAGTGACATATATTTGCTAGAAAGACGTATAATTTGGTTGGGCTATATGAATTTACTATGGGTCTATATATACCCAATTAGTGTTAATTGCGAAGGGGTATAGTGATCACAACCGTGTTTATATTGAGTTTGCCTAAGTTTTATACGAGTTTGGGGGAAAGGGCTGTACTCTAGCAAGCCTCAGCTTATAATTGTCCAGTTTTTGTTTGTATTGTATAAAAGTCGTTGTGTTCAATTTGGAGCATGGATTTGATTGTGCTACTCGGTTAGTAAATGTACCCTTTTAGACCGTTTCTTGCGGAGAGCCGTTGGGGCGACTCCATGGGCGATTCTGGCCCATCGTCTCCGATGACACTAGAGGAAAAAGGGCCATCCGTTCGCGACCCCTGGGAGCATTAGTCCCGGTTGCGCCACCAACCGGGACTAATGCTGGCACGCGTCCCGGTTGGAGCGGGCACGGGGCCAGGGGACATGGGTCCCGGTTGGTAAGGGGGCATGCGTCCCGGTTGGAGCCACCAACCGGGACTAAAGGTTTGGCCACAGCCACGTGGCGTGGCACGCACCTTTAGTCCCGGTTGCTGGCTCCAACCGAGACTAAAGACCCCTTGCTCTCTATAAATGCAACGCCCAGCCCCCTCTGCCTCCACTCTGTTTTTTCGAATGGTGTAAGGTGTGAGGGTGTGTGCTAGTTTTTTCTCATGCATGCATTGAAGGTGTTTGTTGAAATGTTTGAGTGAAAAATCCAGTTGAATTTCTCATAGAACAAAAATATAGAAGGTGTCCGAGACGCACTTGAGCTTTCTCCTCTTTATTTCCCTCGATCGAGGTTAGCAATCTTATCTTTTCTAGGTCATTGATACAATTCATGTGTCGGTGTGAATTGGTTATTTCACTATTTATGATGTCCTGTTTTTTGATAAACTTACTTATATGATGCAGATGAACGGTGGGGAATGGATGTACGGTGACCGGCGGGTAGCCGGGTATATCAAAGGCGTGGATAAATTTATCGATGTGGCTACGGCAAACAAAGAGAATGGATTTATACGTTGTCCATGTGTTCAATGTCGGAACAACAAGGAGTACTCTTTCTCGAAAATCATTCGCGGCCACCTGATTATGAAAGGTTTCATGCCCAACTATAATTGCTGGACCAAGCACGGGGAAAGAGGGGTTATGATGGAAGATGGTGAAGAAGAAGATGATGATAACAACTATCATCATATGTTTCCTGAATACAGTGATACTGCAATGGAAGACAATGGAGAGGAAAAAGGTGAAGAACGGGCATCAGATGAGCCGGCTGATGAACTTGGTAGGGTCATTTCTGATGCAAAGCGAGACTGTGAAACAGAAAATGAGAAGTTGAAGTTAGAGGGCATGTTAGAAGATCACAAGAAATTGTTGTACCCAAATTGTGAAGATGGCAGCACAAAGCTCGGTACCACACTGGAATTGTTGCGATGGAAGGCAGAGTGTGGTCTAACTGACTCCTCATTTGAAAAGATGCTGAAAATAATGAAGCCGAAGTTTCCAAAACATAACGAACTTCCCGAGAGTACCTACGAAGCAAAGAAGACTCTCTGTCCTCTGGGATTAGATGTGCAAAAGATACATGCATGCATTAATGACTGCATCCTCTACCGCGGTAAGGAGTATGAGAATTTAGATAAATGCCCGGTATGCAACGCGTTGCGGTATAAGATCAGACGAGATGACCCTGGTGATGTTGAGGGAGAGCCCCTCCGGAAGAGGGTTCCTGCTAAGGTTATGTGGTATGCTCCTATAATACCAAGGTTGAAACGCATGTTCAGAAACAAAGAGCATGCCAGGTTGTTGCGATGGCACAAAGAAGACCGTAAGAAATACGGGGAGTTGAGACACCCTGCTGATGGGTCACAGTGGAGAAAAATCGAGAGAGACTTCCCAGACTTTGCAGGTGACGCAAGGAACTTATGGTTTGGTCTAAGTACGGATGGCATGAATCCTTTTGGGGAGCAGAGCTGCAGTCACAGCACCTGGCCCGTGACTCTATGTATCTACAACCTGCCTCCTTGGTTGTGCATGAAGCGTAAGTTCATTATGATGTCAGTGCTCATCCAAGGCCCGAAGCAACCGGGCAACGACATTGATGTGTACCTTAGGCCATTAGTTGAAGAACTCTTACAGTTGTGGGGCAAACCAGGTGTACGTGCGTGGGATGAGAACAAACAGGAGCCATTTAATCTACGAGGGTTGTTATTCGTAACCATCAATGATTGGCCTGCTCTTAGTAACCTTTCAGGACAGACAAACAAAGGATATAAGGCATGCACCCACTGTTTAGATAAGACCGAAGGTACATATTTGCATAAATGCAAGAAGGTTGTGTACCTAGCGAATCGACGATTTCTTCCGACCAATCATCCCGTAAGAAAGAAAGGCAAGCATTTTAAAGGTGAGGCAGATCACCGGAAGAAGCCTGAACTCCCTGCTGGTGATGATGTATTTGGTATGGTCAAGGACATAGAAGTAATCTTTGGAAAGGGTCCCGGCGGTCAATCAGTTCCGAACGACGTCGCTACAGGACACGCACCCATGTGGAAGAAGAAATCTATATTTTGGGAGCTGCCATATTGGAAAGTCCTACGTGTCCGCTCTTCAATCGACGTGATGCACATGACGAAGAATCTCTGTGTGAACCTGCTAGGATTCCTAGGCGTGTATGGTAAGACAAAAGATACACCTGAAGCACGGGAGGACCAACAAATTATGAAAGACCCAAAGAACATGCATACAGATAACAAGACGGATAAAGGGCGTCACTTAAGTCGTGCCAGCTATGCTCTTACCAAAGCAGAGAAGGAAATCTTTTTTGAAGTCCTTTACAGTATCAAGGTGTCGTCGGGCTTCTCATCTAATATAAAGGGGATAATAAATATGGCAGAGAAAAAGTTCCAAAACCTGAAGTCTCATGACTGTCACGTGATTATGACGCAGTTGCTTCCGATTGCATTGAGGGGGCTTCTACCGGAAAATGTTCGAGTACCCATTGTGAAGCTGTGTGCATTCCTCAATGCAATATCTCAGAAGGTAATCAATCTAGATATTCTTCCAAGGTTACAAAAGGATGTGGTACAATGTCTTGTTAGTTTTGAATTGGTGTTCCCACCATCCTTCTTCAATATTATGACGCATCTCCTGGTTCATCTAGTGGAAGAGATTGCCATTCTCGGTCCGGTATTTCTGCACAATATGTTCCCCTTTGAGAGATTCATGGGAGTCTTAAAGAAATATGTTCATAACCGTGCTAGACCAGAAGGAAGCATCTCCAAGGGATATGGAACAGAGGAGGTCATTGAGTTTTGTGTTGACTTTATTCCTGACCTTAAGCCGATTGGTGTTTCTGACTCGCGGCATGAGGGAAGACTAAGTGGAAAAGGCACGCTGGGAAAGAAAGCAATGATATGTAGGGACGGGGATTCTTTCACTAAAGCACACTACACAGTTCTACATAATTCCACCTTGGCAGCTCCGTATATCGAGGAACACAAGAATATTGTACGCTCCAAAAACCCGGGGAAGCCTGAATCATGGATTACAGATGAACACATGAAGTCTTTCGGTGGTTGGATGCGGACACATCTCTTGAATGACACCACTGTTGGAGATCAGCTATACTTGTTGGCCGCGTCACCATCTTCTACTGTATTGAATTTCCAAGGGTACGAAATAAATGGGAATACATTCTACACGATCGCCCAAGATAAAAAGAGCACCAACCAAAATAGTGGTGTCCGCTTTGATGCAATAGACGAGAATGGACAAAAGGACACATATTATGGTTACATAGAGGAGATATGGGAACTAGACTATGGAGTCTCTTTTAAGGTCCCTTTGTTTCGCTGCAAATGGGTCAACCTGAATGGGGAAGGGGTAAAGATAGACCAGTTGTACGGAATGACAACAGTGGATCTCAACAATCTTGGTTATAGAGATGAACCATTCGTCCTAGCCAATGATGTGTCTCAGGTTTTCTATGTGAAGGACATGTCCTCCAGACCGAAAAAAAGAAAAAATATGCAAACGAATACATCATATGATGAGCCAAAGCGTCACATAGTTCTTTCAGGGAAAAGAAACATCGTGGGAATCGAGGACAAGACAGACATGTCAGAAGATTATAATAAGTTTGATGAAATTCCGCCCTTCACAGTGAAAACTGACCCAAGCATTCCGTTAAGTAAAGAAGATGCTCCATGGTTACGTCTGAAGCGGTCATAAGGAATGACATATGCCAAGAAGTTTATGCTCATATTATGTAACTCTAGTTCATGTCTTTCGCGGTTTGTGGCTTGACCGAAGGATATCTTTCGCGGTTTGTGGCCTTTAGTCCCGGTTTTGTAGTCTCAGTTTTTAATATTAATAAATGTCTTGAGTGTTAGTCCCATTTTGTGGCTGGACCGGGAGTGCCTCTATGACCAGTTTCTTGGAGATGCCGGAGGACTGGGCTCCGTCGGCATCTCCCTGAAACTGGTCGTAGTGGTGGCCCTGCTTTCGAAAACCATCTTGCAGCTTGTAACTTCACTAACTAGATCAATACGCCTCGGAGCTAACTAATTTCACATATTAGGGAGTGCCTCTATGACCAGTTTCTCGGAGATGCCGGAGGACTGGGCTCCGTCGGCATCTCCCTGAAACTGGCCGCAGTGGTGTCCCTGCTCTCGAAAACCATCTTGCAGCTTGTAACTTCACTAACTAGATCAATACGCCTCGGAGCTAACTAATTTCACATATTAGGGAGTGCCTCTATGACCAGTTTCTCGGAGATGCCGGAGGACTGGGCTCCGTCGGCATCTCCCTGAAACTGGCCGCAGTGGTGTCCCTGCTCTCAAAAACCATCTTGCAGCTTGTAACTTCACTAACTAGATCAATACGCCTCGGAGCTAACTAATTTCACATATTAGGGAGTGCCTCTATGACCAGTTTCTCGGAGATGCCGGAGGACTGCGCTCCGTCGGCATCTCCCTGAAACTGGCCGTAGTGGTGTCCCTGCTCTCTAAAACCATCTTGGAGATGCCTCAAACTGGCTGGAGGACTGGACTCACAAGGATGCATATTTATAGTACAAGCAGCTCGGCATAATGTCGACACTCACGACATAATGTCGACACTCACCCCTATTATTAGTGCTGACTCATCTTTAGTCCCGGTTGGTGTCTCCAACCGGGACTAAAGGTTCATCTTTAGTCCCGGTTGGTGACACCATCCGGGACAAGGTACAAGCCGCACGACATAATGTCGACACTCACGTTGTCTGGCCCACTCTGCCGCAATCCCTTTAGTCCCGGTTTGTGACTACATCCGGGACTAAATGTGTGCCGAACAATGATCATGTTTCAAAAAAACCTTCACAAAATGACCTATCATGTTCGAGGTTTCATGGCTTTCGGTCCAAATGACCGACGTTATATGCTGAATCACGACATAGTTTGTGATGTTGTGCCCATATTATGCATGTGTGTGTACATTGGTATGTAGAACAATGTTGCAGGAGGAAGTTTTCCTTTTTGTCGCACGGAAAATCCCTATTTCATTTTCTGAGCGCAAAAAACGGGTCGTTTTGTGAAGTAACCACCAAAATGCCGTTTCAGAATGCTACCGTCCTATTTTCCTAAAATACTAGACCACCTTACATGGACTATATCCCAACCGGTACATCTCAAACCTTTTCGTCCATCCCGGGTAAAAAGGACAAATGTCTGCCGAATCGGCAGGAAGTGGGTCCGGTTTGTACTACAGGTACATGATCTATCGCCCGTGATTTTTTGAAAAAATCATTTTTAGACTCGCAATATGTGGTTTCTTCAGAGATCCAATGCAAGTTCTAACGATGCCCGTCCCCTATCTTCATGCACACCGGTTCGACCATAGTTAGAAATTCAGATAATTCAAAACGGGCATAATAAATTCAAAAAAAATCCGAACAATGAAAATCCTTCGCGTGGTGTCATATTATGTTACATAGTTGAAAGGAAAAATACCAGACTTGGTATATTGATCATGTTTCGAAAAAACCTTCACAAAATGACCTATCATGTTCGAGGTTTCATGGCTTTCGGTCCAAATGACCGATGTTATGTGCTGAATCACGGCATAGTTTGTGATGTTGTGCCCATATTATGCATGTGTGTGGACATTGGTATGTAGAACAATGTTCCCTTTTCCATTTTCCGAGCGCAAAAAACGGGTCGTTTTGTGAAGTAACCACCAAAATGCCGTTTCAGAATGCTACCGTCCTATTTTCCTAAAATACTAGACCACCTTACATGGACTATATCCCAACCGGTACATCTCAAACCTTTTCGTCCATCCCGGGTAAAAAGGACAAATGTCTGCCGAATCGGCAGGAAGTGGGTCCGGTTTGTACTACAGGTACATGATCTATCGCCCGTGATTTTTTGAAAAAATCATTTTTAGACTCGCAATATGTGGTTTCTTCAGAGATCCAATGCAAGTTCTAACGATGCCCGTCCCCTATCTTCATGCACACCGGTTCGACCATAGTTAGAAATTCAGATAATTCAAAACGGGCATAATAAATTCAAAAAAAACGGGCATATAAGTTAAAAATCCAAACACTTTTTATGTTTAAAGTTTTTCTAAATTCCAAATTAATATTCAAAAATATAAGTTAATTCATTTTAAAAGGTTACATTAATTATTTTTTAAAAATAGAATATGTTTTTGAATTATTTATTCAAATCCATACACTTCTTATGTTTAAAGTTTTTCTAAATTCCAAATTGATATTAAAAAAATATAAGTTAATTCATTTTAATTGTAAATGGTTCATATTTTAAATGGTTACATTAATTAGTTTTTAAAACAGAAAATGTTTTTGAATTATTTATTTAAATCCAAACACTTTTTATGTTTAAAATTTTTCTAAATTCCAAATTAATATTCAAAAATATAAGTTAATTCATTTTAAAAGGTTACATTAATTATTTTTTAAAAATAGAATATGTTTTTGAATTATTTATTCAAATCCATACACTTCTTATGTTTAAAGTTTTTCTAAATTCCAAATTGATATTAAAAAAATATAAGTTAATTCATTTTTAATTGTAAATGGTTCATATTTTAAATGGTTACATTAATTATTTTTTAAAACAGAAAATGGTTTTGAATTATTTATTCAAATCCAAACACTTTTTATGTTTAAAGTTTTTCTAAATTCCAAATTAATATTCAAAAATATAAGTTAATTCATTTTAAAAGGTTACATTAATTATTTTTTAAAAATAGAATATGTTTTTGAATTATTTATTCAAATCCATACACTTCTTATGTTTAAAGTGTTTCTAAATTCCAAATTGATATTAAAAAAATATAAGTTAATTCATTTTTAATTGTAAATGGTTCATATTTTAAATGGTTACATTAATTATTTTTTTAAACAGAAAATGGTTTTGAATTATTTATTCAAATCCAAACACTTTTTATGTTTAAAGTTTTTCTAAATTCCAAATTAATTATCATTTAAAAAACAATACAAATTTAAACCCCAAAATAAAAAATAAGGCGGGAACAGAGAGAAAATACCTGAAATTTTTTGAAAACAGGGGAATATGTCCCGGTTGGAGCCACCAACCGGGACTAAAGACCCACTGCGCGCCAACCCTTGGTCTGCTGAAAATTTTGGAGTATAGGTCCCGGTTGGTGGCTCCAACCGGGACATATGCACCTTTAGTCCCGGTTGGAGCCACGAACCGGGACTAAAGGCCCTTTAGTTATAACATCGTGTGCCTCCTCTTCTTCTTCCCTTCCCCACTCACTTCTCTGCCTCTGCCTCTGCCCGCGCCCTCGCCGACGACGATGCCGCCAGGCTGCCCCCGCCACCGTCGCGCGCTTCCCGTAGCGGCTCCGTCGTCAACGCCTCCGCCTCCGGCCGCCACCCGCGTCTCTTCCCGCGCGCCGACGACCGCGCCGCCCGCGCGTCTCCTTCCCCCGACGACCGCCGGCCGCCCGCTTCTCTGCTTCCCGTCGACGACCGCGCCCTTCCCCCACCGCCGCGCGTCAGGTACGGCGCCGCCCCTCCCTGCCTCTCTGTCCTCCCCCTCCCTCTGCTGCTGGTGGTGGGCGCGGCGGCTTCGATCGGGTGGTGCATCGTCGCCGGCGCCGTTTCCTCCACCGCCGCGTCGTCCTTGTCCACGGCGTCACGCTGACGTGGCCACGAGCCCGCTGACGTGGCCCACGGTGGCTTGCTGATGTGGCCTAGGGCCCAGCACTCAGTGACAGTGGCTAGGTTCTGTCTTGGTAAAAAAACCAACCCTTTGCTGATGTCATATTGACACAGTAATTCAATTTTAAATGATTTAATAATTCCAGAAATTGATATAAACTTGTAAATTCAATATCTTTTTATTTATAAGTCAGAAAAATATAAATAATATATCAAATTGTTCAGAAAAATGAAACCTATCTATTTAACCTATAATCATGCATTGTTCAACAATTTAAATGACAAGTATAATTAGAAGAACAAATGCACCCCTCTCATATGTTCCAGAGTTTCCCCGAGTTAGGGTTTTCACCCGTCGGAACCCCGATTAAATCGTCGAGCATGTCTTAGGGTTACATTCCAATGCAAATTAACTTGTCATATCATCATACTTGCTTGAGCATTGCATCGATGCCATGTGTTGATTGTTTCCCTTTCTTTTCGGTGTTTCGATTATTAGGTTTATTATTAGTTAGGTATTATTAGGTTTATTAATTAGTTTGGTATTATTGGTCTTCGACCCCACTGGTCAGTCAATGTGGGTATCCCCAGACCCGATTCACATTGTCAGTCACTGTGGTTAGATAAGGAATCATTAATACCCCTTAGGTGCATGTGGGTTCGACGATGTGCCTTCGCCAGGGCATTCTGAACCCTCTTAAATCGATTCCAATATGGTATTTTGTTAGTATCTAGTGTTACCTATCTGCTGGATAGTTTCCCTTTTGTAGCCTTATACTCATGTTCCCCTCTCATATGCATCGGAGGTTTCTCCGAACTAGGTTACACCCCTCGGAACTCCGGAATATTGATTTTAGTTGATTTTAGCTAGAGTTACCTATCTACTACACGGTTTCCTTTTTGTAGCTAGGTTTAGGGTTTCTCTTCATTTTTATTATTGTGTATGTATATATTAGGGTTTCTCCTTAACTTTCTCCTTTAGCCGCTTTGACTTATTCGTTTTTCCACCTATGCAGAAAATATGGACCCACACGTCAGAGACGAAGAAAAGGAAGAGTTGATCCAAGGTGTGATCCGTGGGGAAGATAATTTAGACGTATCAACGTTTCTGAACAACTCCGGTGAGGGTGATCCTATTTTACCGGAGTAGACAACTTGTTTGAGGTTGAAGGTGTTGCCTTCCGCGAGGGAGAAGGCGATGCCTTGTGTAATCGAGAAGACGACCGCTCCGGCAAGGTGCATGTAATATAAATCAATTCATTAATTAATCATCTGCTATCTATATAGAAATAGTAACGACGATCTTTCTTCTTTTAGCCCTCCGGATCGAAGGAATCTACTGAAAAGAGCAGACGAGGCCCAACCAAAAAGTTGCAAGACCATGAGAGGTTTAGGATCGAAGATGTCGCTGAAGACGGCAGACCGACAGCTCCCGAAGTTGTCGCAACCAAATTTGTGGCACAATGCGGAGTAATCGTTAGGGACTTAATCCCGATCACCATTAGAAATTGGAATAGGCCTGCTAAAGCGGATGAAGAGGGAACATGTTTATTTGTCCCTAACCACGCCAAAGATTTACTGTGGAAGAGGCTCATGGTTAATTTCAAACTACCGAAGATAGAGCTGGATCCAAATGCGGAGGATCCAGTTGAGGACGCCTTACAACATGGGAGAGCCATGGAGGCTAAGGTCAGGGAGTGGGCTTTGAAGAAGATGGCCCAGTGTTTCACCAACTGGAAGAAAAGATTGCACCTTGACTATGTCGTGAAAGAGAAGACTCCCGTTTTCAAGAATATTCAGTTTGAGAAGATAAAACCATTCTGGGATGAGTTTGTGGAATACAAGAAATCAGAAAAAGCTAAGAAAATGTCTGAAACGAATAAGCTGAATGCTGCTAAGAAGAAGTATCACCATACTATGGGGCAAGGTGGCTACAAGGTTAGCATTCCTAAGTGGGAGAAACTTGAGCAGGAACTGCGTGATAAAAATATCACCCCAGAGACAGACGATTGGGTAGAACGTGCAAGGAATTGGTTTTACGGGCATGGGGGCACGTTGGACTCGGAAGGGAGGTGTATATATAACATACGACATAAAGAAGACCCCTTGCCAATCGAGAGGATGAGAAAAGCAGTAAAGGCTGTTAAATATGGGGACTTCATTCCCGATAGAGAGAATGATGAGCTCACACTCGCCCTTGGAAATAAGGAACATGATGGACGAACACGAGGCACAATAGGCTCCCAATCATGGAGGACTGGGTTTCCCGAAGAGAGGAAGAAATATCCTGATAGAAGCCGTCAGAGGAGTAAGGACAGGGCGGCAGTTGAAGCAGAAAATCAGAAAGAGCGAATGCGTTTAATTGAAGAACGATTAAAGCAACAACAAGATGAAATTAACTCACTTAAAGAGCAAAGTACTACCGGCCCATCTCAACAGCACACTGCATTCGATGCTACCGGCCTATCGAATAATCGAAAAAGCAGTGTGGCTTCCACCGAGGTCCCGGGTGATGACAATGGCGATGCCGATGATGCACCGACGATGGCTCCTGTTGGCTACCCAGTGGATGATATCACAGAGATGACACACTGCGAGCTACATGTCAAAGTTGTGAACATATCAATGAAGGTGGCGGTCGGCTATGCCTTACCAATTGGACCCACACCAACTTACCACAGTCGTCCGGTTCCATAGGGCTACGCTGTTGTCGGCGTGGATGAAATCATGCCCACCTTTGAGGTTTTGGATCTTCACTACCCTGCTGGTGAAGGGGATGTGACTGTGCTGGGTGACGCAAAAAACGTCACCATTCTATGGCCGAAGGATTGTATCGTGCTTCGAAATCACACGCCAAGGCCATCTTCGTCGCCGCCTCACCCGTCTCCAGCGAGGTCGTCGCCGCCGCGGCAGCCGTCTTCGTCGCCTCACCCGGCTCCGTCGCCTCACCAATCTCCGGTGCAGCCATCGCCACGGGAGCCATCGCCGGCGCCTCAGGATAAAAAGCGTAAGCGTACCGCTACTGTGCGTCGTAAGCGATCGCCGAAACGTAAACAAGAGCCTCTTCCAAAAGTACCAACGGTTCCTCCCAAGAGAGCTTATGACTGTACTGAAGAGGAGACTGTGGCGATCGTTGATGCGGAAACGACAGCGTTTTTCGCTAAGCTGAGGCGGCCGAAAGAGCCAGAGTTCCCCAGCACCAAAGAAGAAAAAGCCGAAGTGTTGAAAATGCTAAAGACTCTTCATCAACCCGAGCCAAAGCTGTCATCAGACTATGAGCGTTCTATTCTCAAGTCACATGCAGCACAAAAAGCCTCGAAGAGCAGTACTGATGCAAGCGGGAAATCTGTTGCCCAGCTCGGAGAACAAGCAAAACATACTTGCGCCCCTCTCAAGGTGATTTCTCAAACCAATGTGGGGTCGAGCAAATATGGGGCCGAAGAGCAGTATGATCCAGAGGTAGTTGCACAATACGGAGAAGCTGCCGCTGCTCAAGGTATGAGTATTGCCCAGTACTTATCCCAGTTAGAGTTCTTCCCCGTGAGTGAAGTAGCATACCAATACCAGTACGGAAAACCTCTCGTCAAACCTGAGGAGGTAAACAATCTTCCAACAAAAATGCGAAGATTGCATAACTGGTACATGCATGCCACAAGGGCCGGGGCTAACTGGATAGTGCTGAGGGTTACAAAAAAGCATCATGGGAAAGATAAGGATGACATGATATCCATTGAATTTGATGAACTATTTCAATTATTCAATCAAGACGCCTTGGACAAATCGATCATGAGTGCCTATTGTCTGTAAGTACTAATTCTGTAATTAATTTAGTCTCCATCTATATTATTTTGTTTATTGCATGTATATAATCATACTTTAATATGCAGAATGAAGATTCTCGAATGCAGCAGAGGACAAATCTATGACATTGGCTTCATTGACCCATATTGGGTTCATGAAGCTAATCTCAAAATAAGCCCCCAGGATACGGAGGATAATATAGTACACGCGTTAAGGTTTCAAGAAACCAAAAGGGAAATACTATTTCCTTACAACTTCCAGTGAGTGTTATTGTCTTGTATACACTTTCTATTTCGCTTACTCGATGTTAAGTATATAATTGATTAGTTCTGCATTCGCAGGTACCACTATATTCTGTTAACCATTCAACTTGACAAAGGGCGTGTACTAGTCATGGACTCGAAACATAAACCCCTTGAGACGTGGAAGGACATGCAGATATTTCTCCAGCGGTAATTCTAATCATTACGACACTATATCGGCAACGTTCGTGAATTTTATGATATCAAGTACTTAATAACTTATTTTATTCGTTTTCTACGCCGGGCAGCGCTTGGAAACGGTTCACCAAGAAGGCTAGGGGTGTTTGGAAAGAGGAGCTTACATTTCAACCACTAGATGTAAGCACCACTAGCTATATCCGCGCATCTCTTTGATTCTAGTTTTGATACAGTTATTATCATGCTTGATTATTATTTTGATTGAACTCTGTTGTCGTAAAGTGCCTGACGCAGGGACCAGGTAACAATCTATGTGGATACTATGTATGCGAGTTCATCCGGCAGACGTGCGATGAGAAGGGCAGAAATTTAGAGCAACTCCACGTACGTAAACAATTTCTATAGTTTTTAATTACAATCAAATTGTGTTTAGTTTCATATTCATATAGGCTGACTCCTTTTTTAAATCAGATCGAACGTCTACGGGACGGTCTTCTGCCAAAGGATCGCATACGAGCAATACAGGAGGAATTGGCGGGATTCTTGGATGCAGAAGTCCTAAACAAACAAAGGGAATACTACTCGGCTGTGTATAGACAATAGGAATTGTAAAAATAGCAACTTTCAAGAAATTGGCCGGTAGCATCGAATAGCAACTTTTGTATGTAGTGCATGAACTCGATTCGTGTATTGAATGTAAAATGTTGTCATGATGATCTTGTGTAATATAAGGTTCCTTCATTGATAAGTGCAAAACACTAAATAAACAATAAAACAACCTAAATGAATTCTCTGCCCGGCACAAAAAGTGGCGAAAATGCTGCCGCGGCAACAAAATGTGCCAAAATGAATTCTCTGCCGCGGCAGAGAAATGGGCCAAATCTCTGCCGCGACAGCAGGTTATTAGTCCCGGTTCGTGTTACGAACCGGGACTAACTAAAGCCCCCCCCCCCCCCCCTCGCACGGAGCAGATGCCACGTGTGTGGCCTTTTGTCCCGGTTGGTGGGGCAACCGGGACTAAAGGTTCGGGCTTTAGTCCCGATTGCCCCGTCCCGGTTGGGTAACCGGGACTAAAGCCCCTTACCAACCGGGACGCATGACACGTTTTCTACCAGTGTGACATCGCCGGCGGCGAGGATCACCTGTCTTCTTCGGATGAAGAGGACGAGGTGCATGCCTCCCCTGTGGTCTCATCGAGATCAACGACATATGATGCGATGCCGGGTTCTTGGGCGTTTTTGCTCAGAACACCGGTATCTTCTGCGCGGGGATCTGGAGCCTCTTTCATCGGCATCGCTTCGGAGAAAGGAAGAGAAGAAGAAGAAGAAGAAGATGCAAAGGAGAGCATGGTGGAGTTTCATGGGGAGGTCGGAGATCGTGTCGATCATCAGGTACGTTCTCATTTCAGCTAGGACGGATCATGTGGCTTCGTCTGCGGTATTATGGCCGTCAACATTTTTACTCAAAACCTTTGAAGCGAAGGAGTGGACAATGGTCCACAGGAAGAAAAGGTCGATGAGAGCTAGGTATGCTGCTCGCCGAAGAGATTGGGGGAAGAAGACCGTTGATGGCTTCCATTACCCACAATTCAAAAACTCAACGGGATTTGAATCCCGTAATTTCTGATCGAGTCGATCTTGGCGATCATGATGGCCATAATCCTGTGTCGATTGGGCCTCACCTAGCGACAGCTGGTGGCGTTTTGGGCCCAGGCTAGAGGCCCAAAAAAAATGAAAAACCTAAAAGGAATACCGCGGGTGGCCTTCGGCGGCTGCTAGGTTTCATCTGGCAGAGCGGCTCCCAGAAGGCTGCGCTCGTACCTGGCGATCGCAAGGATCTGATGGCGAATGCTGGTGGTGGAGGTTTTCCTCAGCGAGGAAGAGGTCAGGGCGCTGGTGGGGGTCGAGGTGATGGACGCCGGGACAATAACCAGGGCCGTTTCAACAATTTTCATCAGGGCGGTCCAAGTGGAACTGCGGGTTGCGGCTTTGATGATCAATCCCAAGGTAATTACCAAGGTGATGGTGCTTTTGGTGAGTATCAAAATTTTGGGGGTCGCGGCAATAGCGGCAATGCGTCGGGGTTTGATGGTGCCTATGGAAATTTCAATGCCGGCTCTGGTTAGCACGCCGGGGTTTTGGTGGAGGTGCGGGTGCGGCGCGTTCAAGAGGTAGATTCCATGGCAGAACAAACTTCCGCAACAATAACAATGGTTCGGGAGGCTCCTCCAACCTTGGTAATCAATCGGATCTGAACTCATTGCAAGAGCAATTTGTGAAGAACGCTGCTGCAGCGATTGCGAAGGAGTTTGCTGAGTAGGCTGCTAAGAGCATGGTCGCAGTGTCTGGGACATCCTCTAAATCTGCTGCTAGCTCTCGTCAGGAGGGTCTTGGAAATCAACCGATCAGCATTGTGCCGCCGTAGTCTGTCGCGGCACAGATCTTTCCTGCCGCGTCGGCCAGGCAGCCTGCCCCAGCACCTCGGTAGCCTGCTGCAGCCCCTCGGCAACCTGCTACGGCACCTAGGCAGCAAGCTGCGACACCAGCAAGGAACAGTGGCAATGGCAATGCCAGGTCTTTTGAGGCTAGAGAGGTTCCTGGTGATGCTGGTACGGATGGAGGACAGGCTAGGAGAGCTAAAAAACATAAGGGACCAAAGTGTTTTGTGTGATGTATGCCGCTCACCTGATCATCCTTCAAATAGATATCCTATTCTTTCTGCACCTAGGCCAACTATGCAAATGTATGGTTTTTCTCATGAAATGTTAATGTTCTTTGAAGCACCTTTAACTGGAAATATTCGTCCTAGAGTGGAAAATACAAGGCTGAGCAGAGTTACTATCTATGATGGTACGATGACCCTGCCAGAGATTGTTTCTCAGTTGCAATGGATTGTACCAGATGAGAACTATGTCTGGAATGTTCGTCAAGTTGGAAAAAATGTCTATCAGGTGAATTCCCCTAGTAAAAGGATCTATAAGGTCAGAAATAGCACTTGTTCCATGAGTTTTGAATCATGGAAATCAGAGGTACAACCGGCCTGGTCTATGGATAAGATTTGGGTGCTGGTACATGACTTACCTTCTGTGGCACTCGATGATTATTTAACCCTATGGGCTATTGGAACTCTATTTGGTAAGACTTGAGATTGATGCGAACTATACTAGAGAGCATGGGGTTCTGAGAGTGTTTGTAGCTTGCATGGATCCTAGTTATATTCCAGAACAAATGGACATTCTGATCAAAGAAGAATTTTATAAGCTGCGTTTTCAAGTTGAGGGGGAACCTTTACCCCCTCCCTTGGAGGATGTGTTAATGGATGAGGATAATGCACATGATGGTGACAATAATGCTGGCAATCTGAATGAAGGAGCTGATGTCAACTTTTATGGAGATGCAAACATTCAGGACAGTGGTGATATTGATGGGAGTACTGAGATGCAGCGGCACCACCGCATCAGCAAGCTGAGTTGGGACTAAAGATTTGCTTCGGTTCCTTTGACTCCACGCCTGTTGTGGATGAACGGCTAGTTCGATCTGCCCCTGCTATGCATATGGCAACACGTAGGACAGGTAATGATCAGGCTCCTAAATCGTGTATTAACGAACTTATTTTTTTACATGATAAAACTTTTGCATCTATCCATACAGATGGGGTCACGAGTCAATCGGGGGACAATGCCTTTTTTTTCAAAAGGAACATATATTAATATCAGATGATACCAATTACATCCAGCCTCTGCAACAACACATTGCCCTAGCGGCTACACGGATGCATACAGAAAAAAAATTACAAAAAAGAAAAGTCCCGCTACAGTGACTCATTCATTGAAACAGCAGTAGTACCACCACCAAGACAGCACCAGAAGTCCAGCTTCTCCAAAAACGATGCCTCCAAGAAGGAAACAGTGCACAAACACCGTCATCGCCTGATCAAAGATCTAGGTTTTCACCCTGAAGAAAGTCCGCGCTCTCAAAACAATACTTTCAACAAGGCCATTCCCAGACACAACCAATTAAGATCAGACCCTGGGTTTTCACCCTGAGAGGTAGGACCATGAACCTCTCCTGTGCAGTCGCCTCCACTTGCATATCACTTCTCCAATTCACAAATCACCTAGCCAATTCCTCATCACCACCCAGACTCGAACCACCATTGTCTGTCCTAGATCTCGGTCTCTATGACTTTCTCCGTCAGCACCATGAACGAGAACATGCCCCATGATAATAATAGCCAACAAAGCTTCAAAGCACACCCTCTGAAATCAAACGGTCAGGATAAAACATGGGTGCGTATGACCGAATTCAATCCTTTCAGCAAACTCACGGCATGATAGCACTTATGAAGTTCGTCGGCGGAGCCTTCTGAAACATGACATAGAAGCCAGATCAATGGATACCAACATCCGGCAAATCATCGTCTTGGCTTGAGAGGGATCCAGGACCACCTCCTTTATTGAAACCGAGCCAGCAGCGCCCACGTCACCTGCCAAAAATTAGCAGGATCCGCCGCAAGACGGCAAGACCATCCGGCCAACCATTCCGACGGAGAAGGAGGCCACCACCACCATGCCAGGGGCAGATGCCCCAAGCGCCCTAGTGTCACGGACAAGGCCCGGGTCGCCTGGACGCTGGCGTCAAGGCCAACGTACGGGACAGATCGCGGCTAGGCCTAGATCCCCGCCGCCGCCTGCCGCCATCTGGGCCGAGGATCACCGGCCGTCGATCGCCGCAACACCACCGCCAAACCAGTCAGGACGGCCGCCGCCGCCTCCTCGCCAGATCGCGATCAGGACGCCGCCGCCGCCACGCCCCCAGATCTTTGCCTGGCGACGATCCGGACGACGGCGGCGGGAAGGAGAGACCACGGGAGAGAGGGCTCGGCTGGAAGGGGAGGCCGCTCGGCGCGGCGCGGCGCCGCCGCGCGGGTGCGGGAGGAGCCCGGGGACAATGCCTATGTGGCTAACTGTCTGGATGTTGACAATGGCATTATTTCTAGAGAGAATTCCTTATTTGGCCTCCGTTAAATTTTGGGTTCCTTTCTTGGCTCTGTAAACTTTTCTCTTCCCTTCTTACCACAAAATTTTAAGATGGTTTTTTATTTGGCCCTCTAGTACAATTTGAGAACTAGCGGTGTTAAGTAGGTACATAAGATGATGTTTTTGCCCTTGGTGCAATATGTGAACAAAATAGTAGCGGTGAGTGCTCTGATTTAATTACCTAGGATATATTGGACTAAATTAGATAACTAACATTTGAACTAGGCCTTCGACGGCGAATCCTGGCTGTAGGTAAATAAATACATAAATAAAGTCATTGCTCCACACAGCAAGTTGGATTAAAGAGGGTGCAATTATGGTTGGGGTAATTAGGCAGGGTCGCCCCTGTACTTCCACACTCCACAGTGGAGGGTCACCGGAGATGCTCCTCCAGCCATGAAAATCTTCTCTCACAGCGTCGGGCGCATATGCAGACACGATGCTCGCCTCCAGCGGTCGATGCTCGCGTAGTTCCATGGAGCACCTCCAGCCGCCTGTTGCCATAGCCACGCCCGCCACAAAGCTTGCTGATGGATGCTCCGCCGCTGCACCTTCTCCCTCCGCCGATGAACCTCCCACTGCCGTGCCCGGGTCGCCGTTCGCCGCCGCACCTTCTCCTCTGTCCCCACCACCGGGCTCTCCCATGGCGGCTATGCCCCTACCGCCACCGATGTCGGTTTGTCGCTGCTGTTTTTCAGAGAGAGGAGGGAGAGGACGGTGTAGGGACATGGGAGGACGGGTATCACCGCCGATCCACCGCCATCATTTTTCAGAGAGAAGAGGGAGGGGACGCGTGCAACACAAGGGAGAACGGGTTCGGGACGGGTGCGATTGGTTTTCTTTTTCTTTTTTCCTTTTTGTTTCCAGTCAACCTTCTATCGACCGGGCTAGGGGTATACAAGTCCAGCGAAAATTGGTTTAACGGTAGGAGCTAACAGAATTGACGGTAAGGTCAGAGAAGGAACCATTTCAAGATTTTGTGTCGAGAAGGGAAGAGAAAAATTTACGGGACCAAGAAAGAAAGCTAAATTTCAACCGGGAACAAATAAGGAATTCTCTCTTATTTCTAATCATATCAATGATGGAGCGGACATCTCGAAGACGGGTATGGAGAGTGCTACTCCGTGTACACCTAAAGGTATTTACACTAAGAGCGATCGATGGTCTTGCTTCTTCGCATGTGCCTGCTGATGGTCGCATGGGCCAGTCTCCGTTGCCAAGATAGCCTGCCGTGGAGCTGCCGCGGCAGCCTGCCGAGCTGATCCGGCAGCCTGCCGAGCTGCCGCGGCAGCAAGTGCAGCTTTTCAGCCTTCGGCTGTGCCATGGGTACCTTTGGCAATGCATGCGACAGTGACGCACCCAACTGATGAGGTAGAGGTGGAGACTTTTGGTGGTCTGCAATCGCCAGCGGGTCTTCGTTCGAGCGGGAGGGTGTAGGCTCAGGCTCACGCGGATGCAACCCAGATGGAGCGGGTGATGATGCTTACTCAGCGGCGCAACAATCCAATAATCTTCAGATACAAGGCACGAGTTCTTCCAAAAAACTTTCAGTTTTATCCTTTTGCAAAGAGGAGATAATTGATAGGGCTGAACAACTGTGTATGACTCTTGGTAATCTCTACTACTCCCTCCGATTCATATTAATTGTCATTGAAATGGATGTATCTAGACTTGTTTTAGCGCTAGATACATCCAATCCAGTGACAATTAATATAGATCGGAGGGAATACTAATAAAAGTGCAAACATTAATTTTTCTAAACGTACTCTAAAAAATATATACAGACCTATTACCATCTAAAAAATATATACAGACCTATTACCATCACACGATTAGACCTACTAAACTCAATCTAATGGCCGACACTAATCTAATTGTTGTGCTGTGTGTATTTAGTGATTTGCTTTGACTGACCGCACTCCACCACGTGAGGAAAATGTGAAACTCCCCATCAATTCCACCTCTCCAAATCACGACAAGTAACTCTAGTTCAATATGGAAATAAATCGCGTCCTTTGTTCCTTTCCAAATCCGAGGAAGTCTCTCTTCATCCCCGCCTACACGCCTCTAGATCAGATCTCCACCCGCGTGCGCCACCTCCGATCTCCAACGACGCCGCACGCGCCTACGCCTCTGACGCTGCTCATAGACTGCGTGCCGCTGTATCCAGGCGTTCCCCACCTCCAATTTGCTGCCGACGTGCACCCTCCGACATGCTCCATCGTCAACCCGAGCGTCGTCGCTGGCTCCTTGCTGCTGCGGTCACCACTCCTCATATATTCATGTCCTGGATAAATTTCCCCTTTTAAGGAAAAGTTGAACGGAAAATCCCGTCAAAAGATCTTGCTTGGCCCAAGGTCCTCTGTATGTTTGCTCTACCAACAAAATCGCCGCTTGGTGGAAAGATGGTTGACGGCCGCTAGTTGTTGCTTCACCAAGTCAGGTTTCCCCTTTGATGATATGTTATTGTTGAGTTCTAGGCTGATATCTATGACTTATTTTACAGATTTAATTCTCTTGGTTATTTCTTCGTGCATTATATTTTATATGTGAACATAGGCGTCGATTCTCTTCAGCCGCATTCTTGGTTAGAAGAATTGAGTGATAAGTTTCTATCTGGACTAGGTTCTTAACCTTCCTTTAAAATCATTAATGTTCTTCGTTTCGACTATTTGTCTAATTAAATATGTGTGATTCTCTTAAGTTACCGTGAACACTATAAAGATTTCCACTGTCGTAATAATAGATAAGTGAGGGATCTTTATTGGTAGCCAGTCTTTCACTTCTGCCTCTCCACTCCCATATCTTTCTTGGTCGGACCAACCCAACCGGCGATTTCCGACAAGTCTTTCTGCTTAGAGTAAGAAGCGGAACTAAAATAAAGCTTTCTATAGATTCTAACTTTAACTCCATTGCTATAAACCATCTTAAGAATGCATAGCCTACACATACCAAAGCACGACTTCTCTGATGAAAAATGGTATTTGTCTATAATTTCGTAATAACAAAGCTACCATCTATACCAAATGTGAATTATATATAATTTTTGTAGTTAGCATCAGCCATATGAGTTATTAGCTTTGTTCACTTTCACAGGTGCAGAATCTTTGATGTCAAGGTCATAATTTTTCTAACAGGCCGCTTTGTGAAGCTTGTGTTGTGGTATGACAACGATTAGGGATAAAGGTTAGTTGCACGTTCATGGTTAGGCAACTGCAACTCAGCCCAATACAAGGTATTTATAATCTCAAGGTTGAAAACAATGATGAAGCCACTATCATGTTCTTTTCTTTACATTGAACTGCTAAATGATAAATGTGTCAATTCCTTGTTTTTAAGTATTCGTGCTTAACAAACATAATTTCGTCTAACAAATATTAAAAAAACGACGCTCATTTGGAAAAGGAATATCATAATTTGTCACCCTTATATACACAGAGTGGTATGAATGAGAATCTCCTATTTCAAATATTGTTTCATTACCAGTTTTGGTTATACCTTTTGGTTTGTATGACTTATTGTTGCTAATTACTCTTATTGCGAAATATGATTGAATATTTTTCAAGAGATTTCGACAATAGGAAGGACAATCGTCAGAGCATCGATAAGCTACCCCTGGATCTTCCAATCATTCTTGTTACAAGGATGCAACACGTTAGTAGCTTTATAGATGGCCCATTGGATCATGGAGTTCTTAACAATATTGTCCTAGATTTGACTTTGGTGTCCGATGGTCCATCAGATCATGAAGTTTTTTCACAACATTAACATTCTTCTTGGCTATTTCATTTTCTGTTTTTTAATGTGAAATAACACCGACATCATGTCAAAGATGGTAGTTCGGGAGGAATCTAACTTCGAGGTTAAAGTTTGTTATGTCATTCTTGGGTTGGCACAGTAAGAGCAAGTTCAGTAATAAAGCTCGATGTTGGCTATAAGCCGTCGCCATGTCATCTATAGCCAACTAATAGTCAACATGTACAATAGTTAGCTATAAGGAAGTACTACTTTATTTAGCCAAAGCACACCTTACACACTCACAAAGTGCCTAGAAGCTCGTGATGTAGCTAGCTCTTGCATGAGAGCCCACTACTCTTCTCGCTTATATTCTCTCTCCTCCACCCATCTCAAATATATTATTTAAAGTCTTGTGGCCCGCTTACATAATCTTATTGTACTTGCTCTAAAAGCTATTTATGTGGCACATTGCTTACCGAGAGAAAGTGCCAATATATCTAGCTTCCATTTAAATCACACTCCTAGCTAGCCTAGATAGCTATCATTAAATTCTTTAGATGTCTTATCGGGTTTGTTGCTTATGAAGCTTCTATATAGGTGAAGTCATTTCCTACAATATGAATTTGTAGTAGCTTGGTGTGATTTGGAAGAAAGTGTTGGGACATGATGTCTGCTTTTGTATGGGTGTTTACTGTTGCAAGTTGCAACTTATAGACCTTGCTTTGCTATCTTGAAAACTGCAGCCCAATTCCGATCATTCTTTTGGAAGAAAAAATAGTTGATACCCATCAATTCCATTTCTTTTATGTTTTACATCTGGGTTTTGCATAAAAATAATTGTCTAAATAGCGAGAAGAGAAACACGTGTGTGCACATGCCCAATTACTAGTGATAGCAAAGAGAAAATTACAGCAGCAAAATCTATTCTTGATATTGAAATAGACTGCTCTTTAATCATGTTGAAAAAGAATGAGGCATCCACTGAAACAAATGCAATTGTTTCACATGTTTCAGAACTATGTCACGATTTGGATGATGATCATTGTTTTGGTAGTGATGACTATAATGAGTATGTTGCTTATGAGGAAAATAAAGTTATACAAACTCGACGTCATAAGTCTTATGATAAGACAAATCTGAGAAGAAGCGCCGGAGTTAAAATTAAACCAATCAGACCATAATGTCGGGGATAAGAGGAATAACTTGGAATAGTGAGGGTAAAGACCCGGGCAAACACTTATTTGTTCACGGATCTATAAGGGATCACCGTCTAGGTTTTATTGCGTTACTTGAAATGGGTAGATCTAATTTTTCGGTGCCTTTCCTAAAGCATTTGGCTGCGGGGAGGGATTTCTCATGGTTTTTCCTTCCACCACATGGTCGGTCTAGAGGGATCCTAGTTGGCATTAACACGGAAACTTTGAATGTGACAAATGTGGTGACTGGCGATTTTTGTGTTAAGCTTCATATTAGAACTAAACATGATGGTTTTGATTGGGTACTCATGCCGGTGTATGGGGATGCGCAATATACCTACAAACCTGAATTTTTATCTGAGTTGGTGCGCATGTGTGAATCTGAATCTCGTCCCATGTTGTTAGGGGGAGATTTCAACATAATGCGTAAACATGAAGACAAGAGTAATAGTAATTTCAATCCTCGATGGCCATTTATGTTTAATGCTATAATCGAGAGTCTTGACCTTCGAGAAATTGTTCTCTTAGAAAGACAATATACTTGGGCTAATCATAGAGACAATCTAGCTTATGAAAAGTTGGATCGTGTTTTGGCGAGTGTTGAATGGGAACAGAAATATCCTTTAGTAACGGTAAGAGCGATGACCCGTTCAGGTTCTGACCATACACCCTTATTAATAGATTATGGTCACCATGCACACATTGGGAATAAAGCCCTTATTTTGAGTTATTTTGGTTGCACCAAGAGGGATTATTTGATATGATAAAATGAGAATGGGAATTGGTACCCAATGGGGCTACCTTACATAAGACTTGGCAACATAAGATTAGACATCTGCGCTGATTCTTGAAGGGATGGGCTAAGAATCTGAGTGGTAATATAAACAAGAAAAAGAAAGATTACAATCCATTATTAATGATTTGGATATTAAAGCTAAAACCAATCTGCTTAATGAAGCTAAAAATATAAGCTAAGATATGCAAATGATCGTGTTAATAAAATCAGACGTGATGAGGAGACCAAATAAGCTCAGCGGTCTAAGGTTAAACACGTTCAGGAAGATGGAAACAATACCAAATACTTTTACCTAATTGCCAATGGCAAACATAGGAAGAAAAGGATCTTCAATAAGATGAAGGAACCATTGTTGGAGAGAATAACTTAAAAGTCTATATTTTTTAATATTACAAAAAGCTCTTTGGTGAGCCTAATAAAAGTGGTTTCTCTTTGCGAGAGGACCAAACTGACGACATCCCACAAATCTCAGCTGAAGAAAATGATATTCTTACAACTAAGTTCACTGAGAAAGAGATACATGAAGCTATTTTGCAAATGGAACATAATAAAGCCCCGGCTCTGATGGTTTTCCGGCTGAGTTCTATCAAACTTTTTGGGACGTTATTAAGATGGATCTCACTGCTCTTTTTAGGAAATTGTATGAGGGAGATTTACCCCTATTCAAGTTGAATTTTGGGGTTATTACTCTTCTACCTAAAAAAAATAGAATGCGGTTCAAATTCAACAATATAGACCAATTTGTCTTCTAAATGTAAGCTTCAGAATATTCACTAAGGTGGCTACTAATCGCATCTCGGCTTTGGCAAAGAAGGTGATTAGTCCCACCCAAACCGCTTTCATGTCGGGACGACATATCTGTAACACCCTCAGAATCGGCCCTATGCAAGTTTTAGCAAAACTCGCCAAACCCGCATAGAAACGATTCGAAGGTGCCCACCAGGCACTTTCGTGCGGGTGGAAAAACAAAGTAATAACATTACACAACAGTCCTCGATGGGACCCACAGAATAGATATATATACAACAGCGACTTAAAGAGTCAAGAATACAAATATACGGTACAAAGATCCAAATCACCTTGAAAACGATGGGGTGTCCGACTACGGACAAGAAGCAAATGGGGCTAAGAGCCCTGAAGAATAACCAATGGCGTCCATAACCCTGCCCAGGCCAAGCCGGAAGGGTAACCCTGCTAACGACGTCGATCTCAAACCTGCTTAAACAAAGGGGTGCCGACAAAGGGCAAAGGAAAAAGAAGGAGCGTTAGTACTGAGGCCAGTACACGGCGAGGCTAGAATTCGGCGGTCCTCGCCTACATAGGTATGGTGGACTGAGCGGCAGCGGCAGCATGCACTAAACAACCTATAGAGACTCGATACAACTGGCGGCTATCAGAGAGGGGTGAGAAAGACCTATTCGGATCCAACCCGAGACTATCATCAAACAAACCCATCCTGGCGTTTCCCCCTCGAGACCAATGAGGAAGTCAACCGAGGAACTCACACGGTTGGCAATTTTACTTATTCAGTTATAGTTGCGGCACTTTACTAGTCAGGTTTAGATATTCGTCCTGATAAAGTAAGCAGTGGGCATTTTTAGTTAAACATTCCGTTATAGTGGCAACAATTACTAGTCAGATACAATTAACATGAGATATCCCCAAACCCAACAGTTGTTGATACTTTTACTTAGCCATTCCGTTGTAGTGAAGCTGATTACTAGTCATATCGGATACAAGTCAATTTAAAACAGTAAACTTTAGTTATAGTTGTCTATGATCAGACACTGTGCTCCAAGTCGTCCATAACCGCGGACACGGCTTCTCAAAAAGATTTAACCCTGCAGGGGTGCACCAAAGTATCCACAGGCACTTCGACCCTTTTTGCCAGATCAGTTAACATACACCCATCGGTATGTCGGCGGGGCCTAAGTCACGACGTTCCCAGACACAAAGCAAGTACGTGGGGGCCACCCCACCAAGTCGACACCCGTAACGAAAATCGGCCGGTCTTCGAGACGGACTTGGGGTTTGGGAAGACGGCTGTGAACGACAGCAAATCCCCAAACGGGGACTGTCGACACCGTAGAATCGTGGCCCGCTCCTAAACAGTACAGTGTGCAGTACCTCGCACAATCGTAAATAAAGCGGTAAAGCATGGCATAAGTACAGGATAGTAATAAAGCCCCAAACTACTTGTGGCCCCCAGTACAATACTTTGAAATCAGGTAATTATCAATGGGGGGCCCATATCTCCCCACCTGTGGTTAGCGCGCTCGATCTCGGAACAGGTGTCAAGAACTCGGGTCCTACGGGACACAAGTGGGCGGTCGGAAACCAAATCTTACCTATCACCCACCGATGCCTCTGCTTTATTCAATTTTAGTTGTTAAACAGGAATTAAAGTGATGCAATAATTAAACCATGATCATCTCCATCGTCAACATGCGGCAATTCCTCCAACAACTGTGGTACTTGATGACAAGCAAGACACTTGAGCAAGCGACTACGACACGCGGGTCCAACTATCTACCAAACAACAGGTAATAGGATGTGTCCAAGGCTATATATGGCTGCAAGGGATATCACGGGTACGAAAACTAGAGCATCGCAACACAGATAGCAAAGATCAACAGGAGGGAAAATAAATACTAGAAAAGTAAGATAGGTAGAAAGGGGGAGATGCTCGCCTGAAAACATTGCCGAAAGGATCATCCGAAGATCGGGGCGAAGCTCACATCAACTCAACGGCCTTATCCGCGAAGAAGCAAAACACTAGAAGAAACACCGGATGCACTATTTAATACACGGCAGAAGATCGGGCATGATGCATGTATGATGTATGGCATGGCAAGGTGCGATGCAATTAGGTCAATATTAAGTGGAACCGGGGTCCCGACAATTAATTGAATGGTTCAAGTTATTTAGCTACCCGCAAATTAAATGTTGTTTTAACAAGGCAAGATAAGATACCGGTTCGTTACACAAGTTTAAATGAGGCCAATATAAGGCTAGATTTGCCCGCATATGGGCCCCATATTTAATTATTAGGTGAATCGGCATAAGGCCCCCAAACCAAAGATATGCATGCGAGGTGACAATTTAATATGCGACAAGTTGTTATTATATGATAAAATAGGGTTCTCGGATAAGAGGTTCACACATCAGAGGGGGCTCGACGATCTTGGGTTCCGGGGTTCGGGGTCGGTCTCGGGGTTCAGGGTCCGGTCTTGGCGCATCCGGGGTCTTCGGGTCACGTTGTCGGTCATGGCGTTCGGGACGAAGCACTTGTCGCATCGGGGGTTCTCGGAGGGCTCGGTGTTCGGGGTGAAACACTTGGCATTCCTGAAGGAGTACTTGTCGCACAGGTTTTCTTCGGTTCTCTGTCGATGATCTCGTCGTCGAGAAGAACTTGTCGGGTCCGCGTGTCGGTCGGTCTTGGCGTTCTGCGTCGATGTTCTCGGAGGACGATGTCGATCTTGGGTTTAGCGCCGGTGGATCTTGGCAATTCCATGAATGGAGGCCTTGACGTTCCATGTCGGAGATCTTGGCGTCCGAGTTCTCGGCGAACTTGGCGTCCGGGGAGGGGTACTCGCGACACCGGGGTTCGGTCTCGGAAGGTCTTGACGGGAACACGAGTGGATAGATCCTCGGATGTGGATGGTGCGGCTTCGTGGTGCTAGAACAGAAGCATCACCAACATCGTCTCACTCCACCACACACATCACTAGCAGCACATCACCGGGAGGCCAAACAGCCTAGGACAAGGTCGATCCCGGAGGCTTTGTCGGTTGACAAGGGTGGCCAGGGCACAGGCTTGCTCACGGGGCGACGCACGGCCGGGGGGTACTGGCGGCAAGGGATGAGGTTCGGGCAGATGGCGAGCGCGTCGGGGGGGGGGGGGTCGCGGAGGTCGCAGCGCCGGCGACGTCGGAGGGCCGCGGAGGTCGCAGCGCCGGTGACGCCGGGCGGCGGACGGGGAGCTGCTGCGGGGAAGGTGGCCGGAGGGGGGCGGGTCCGGCGGCGGCGGGGCGGTGCTTGGGGTCGCAGACGGAGGCGGCGAAGCAGGCGGGGCCGCGGACGCTGGCGCGGGCGGGCGCGCCGGCGGCGGGGCCGGAGGTGCACGCGGAGGAGGGGGCGGGGAGACCACGGCGAGGGGAGCCCGAGGCGGGGACGGCCGGTTGAGGGAGAGGGCGACCGGCGGCTGCTGCAGGTGGCGGCCGGGGCCGGCGAGGAGGCGGCCAAGGGCGGGGCGAGCGGGTGGCGCCGGAGGGAGGAGGGCCGGCGAGGGGCGGCAGGTGAGAGGAGGGAGCTCAGGGCGGGGGAGAGGGAAGGCCGGAGAGGGAGGAGCGGCCGAGAGGGGCGGAGATGGTGGCGGGGAAGCGAGGACGGCGGGGAGAGAAGGGGCGCAGCGTCGGGAGGTGAGGGACGGCAGGGCGCGGGGTGTGGGGATGGGTCCGGTGGGGTCCAGGGGAGGGGACACGGTAGGACGGGCAGGTGTGGACGCGGTGGGCTGCTGGCGGGTGGGCCGACGCGGGTGGGGCCCGGGGACAAGGAGAGAGAGAGAGAGAGAGGGTTAGAAGGGGATTGGGTGAGCGAAGGAAAAGAGGCTGGACGCGGTGGGGACACGCGGGGGCTGGCGTGGGCGCGTGGGGGAGGTGGGATCTGGTGGGGGGCTGTGTGGGGCTGAGAGGGAGAGAGAGGTGGTTGAGTGAGGTGGCGACTTCTGATTGGTTGGGGGTTGGGGCAAGGGTGATGTGGCAGCAGGGGATTGGTCCGGGTGATGTGGAAGGAGGCGGTGGGTAGAGTATCTGGTAGGTCTAGGATTAGAGCGGACCGATTTAGTTTTCTGGGGCGGTCGTTCGGTCGGTTCGGACCGTTCGACTGCCCCACCAAAAATAATTATATTTTTTATTTGTTTTAATAACTCCGTTTGCAAACCGACAGCGGCAAAACAAAATACTCCGGAGCCCCGGGTTTGGCGTTTGAATAAAGATGGGGCGTTTTAGAAACAAAACGGGCTTTGCGAAAATAGTTTTTGACAAACAACATATGATGATGACGATGCAATGCACAAATTCAACGCGATTTTGTATTAGTGGTTTTTTGCGGGATGCCACAATATCCTTGAAGGGGTTGTTGTTCTACATGAAACTATCCATGAGCTTCATCGAAAGAAGTTGGATGGGGTGCTTTTCAAAATTGACTTTAAAAAGGCATACGATAATGTGAAATGGCCTTTTTACAAAAAGTTCTACGAATGAAAGGTTTTGATCCTAAATGGTGTGAATGAATCAAACAATTTGTACAAGATGGGAGTGTCAGGATAAGGGTGAATGATGATATTGGTCACTACTTTCAGACATGAAAAGGTTTGAGACAAGGCGATCCCCTATCTCCAATTATTTTCAATATTGTAGCTATTATGTTGGCTATTCTTATTGCCCAAGCCAAGGCGGATGGACAAGTTGGTAGTCTTGTGCCCCATCTTGTTGATGGGGGAGTATCCATTTTACAATATGCGGATGATACCATATTGTTCATGGAGCATGATCTTGAAAAGGCCGTGAACATGAAACTAATATTATGCATTTTTGAACAGCTTTCGAGGCTGAAAATAAATTTTCATAAGAGCGAGATATTCTATTTTGGTAAAGTTAGGGAGATGGAACATGAGTATAAGCAGATTTTTGGCTGCGGATCTGGTTGTCTTCCCTTCATAGGTATCTGGGGATACCTATCCATTATAGAAAACTGAGAAACTCGGAGTGGATTCCTATTGAAAGCCGATTTGTTTCTAAGATTGGATGCTGGAAAGAAAATTACTTTCTTATAGGGATAGACTAGTCTTAATTAATTTGGTTCTGACTAGTTTGTCGATGTTCATGCTCTCGTTCTTATAAACCCCTAAGGGTATTCGAAAGAGATTGGATTTCTTTAGATCTAGATTCTTTTGGCAAAGCGATGATGTTAAAAAGAAATATAGATTATCCAAATGGAATATCATATGTCGCCCCAGAGACCAAGGAGTTCTGGGGATTGAAGTGTTGGAAATTAAGAATAAATGTATGCTTTGCGAATGGCTCTTCAAATTGCTTACTGAAGATGGCATGTGGCAAAAAATTCTTCACAACAAATACCTGCAAGGTAAAACCCTGTCACAAGTGGAAGCTGATGCGGCTCAGATCACTACAGAGCTTCGTTGGGAGACCCCAAGAGGAAGGTATGATGAGTACAACAACAAGTTTTTCCCTCAGTAAGAAACCAAGGTTATCGAACCAGTATGAGGAAGGAAACGACTCAAAGGTGTTGCTAGCAAATGGAAACCTGCACAACACAAACTCAAGACTTTGCCCCCAACAAACAGTGAGGTTGTCAATCTCACTGGTTTGCTGAAAACAAAGATTAACTATATGGTGTGGAAGGTAATGGTGGTTTGCAGAAAGTAAATAGGAACAATTGAAGATGTATCAATAGTAAAGATTGGACCGGGGTCCATAGTTCACTAGAGGTGTTCTCCTTAAGATAAACAACATGGCATGCTGGGTAAACAAATTATAGAAGAGCAATTGACAAGACAGAGTAAGGCATAACAATGCAATACTAGACATTCATGATCCTATGAGACTTGATTGGGCAATACAATAAGATACATAGACCACCATCCAACTGCATCTATGACTAGTAATCCACCTTCAGGTTATCATCCGAACCCCCTCCAGTATTAAGTTGCAAGCAACGGATAACTTCTTTAAGCAAAGTGTGTAAGGTAAACAATCCACTTGTTCCATGAATAAGCGATCGTTGTTTTCTCCCTAGTAGCAACAGCACATCTACAACCTTAGAGATTTCTGTCACTTCCCCAGATTAAATAGAGGAATGAACCCACTATCGAGCATAAATACTCCCTCTTGGAGACACTAGCATCTACTTGGCCAAGATAGCTACTAGAAACGGAGAGCATGCAAGATCTCAAACAACACAGACATGGTAGAATCATTAACCAATCTGACATAGTAATCTCAATATCCATCGGATCCCCGCAAACATAACATGCATGATTACAAATAGATGATCTTGATCATGAACGGAGCTCACAAAATATAAATATGGTAGCACAAAGGAGGAGAAACAACCATCTAGAAACTACATGGACCTGTAGTCCAAGGTGAAACTACTCACGCATCATACCGGAGGCTGGCATGATGATGAAGAAGGCCTCCGGGATGATCTCTCCCCTCCAGCAGGGTGCTGGGAAGAGCTTCAGATCCTCCCCGGTCTAGGGACGATGGTGGAGGCGGCTACAGACTGTTTCGTGGAAGATTGATCGGATACTTAGGGTTTAGGTATCGGGGGCTTCTTATAGGCGAAGAGGGAGACCGAGGGGGTGCCCGAGGCGGCTGCACCCCCTCCAGGCGCGGGCCTCACTTTCACCATTAACCATATAAAGATGCCTATGATAGGGGCAATGAGAGCTCGAAGCTCATGAGTACCTTACTTTCAGCATTTGGAAGCCTTTCAAATCTTTCAAAAACCTTTTCACTTCCTTGTTGAGTCACCACTTATTCTATGAGCACCTTCTTGAGAGCATAGTTGTCATTCTTAGTGTAATGTGCATGTATCAAAACTTGGTTAATTATGTCATGACTTTGATGCTTGTATCTCTGATATCTTTACTTCTAGTCTTCACTTGAACTTCAGAGGTGCCTTGGCATTTATGTTGTGCTCCACAAATAAAGGCAAGTAAGATATCACTCTATCATATCTTATTATGAGCATTGCAATGTTGCTTATGTTTATGTTTCATGCTACTTATTATTATTGAGTTGGAATCTCTGCATAGCTTTGAATGACTATTGAGTAGACTGAGTTGCATACTTCTTATTATGAATTGTCTAAGTGTCTACTCCTGTGCTGAGAATATATACATCATATGAAGAAAATGTGTTCGTGAAAGTTCTTTTATCGCACTCAGTTTTCAACTGAATTGCTTGAGGACAAGCAATAAGCTAAGCTTGGGGGGAGCTGATACGTCCAAAACGTATCTACTTTCCCGAACACTTTTGCTATTGTTTCTTCTCTAAACTTGTGTGATTTGGATACAACTAACACAGACTGACGCTGTTTTCAGCAGAATTACCTTGGTGTCTAGTTTTTGTGCAGAAAAACAACTATCAGGAAAAATCCTGGAAAATATGCCAAAAATCCTATTTCATCAGAAGACTCACGGAGCTAGAATACGAGACGGAGGCTGAGGGGGTGCCTGGGGCAGTCACACCCGCTGCCGCGCGGGTGGGCCCAGGCCGCGCCTGGAGGGGGTGTGACTGCCCCAGGAACCCCCTCAGCCTCCCCCTTCGCCTATAAGTTGCCTCTTGACCTAAAAACCGAGGGGGGTCGACGTTTTTCCAGAAAGAGTTCCGCTGCGTCTCCACCACCACAAACCGCGATTCGGAACCAGAAACTCCGTTCTGGCACCCTGCGGGGACGGGGAATTTAGAGAGGATCATCGCCATCGTCATCACCAATGCCTCTCCATCAATCATCCATGTTTCCTTCATCCATGAGTGAGTAATCCCCCGCTGTAGGCTATGGGGATGGTAGGGATTGGATGAGTTCTATCATGTAATCGAATAAGATTGTTAGGGCATGGTGCCTAGTATCTCTATTAGTGCTATTTGACTTTGTTGCAACTTGTTGTGCTTAATGTTTGTCACTAGGGCCTGAGTGCCATGATCTCAGATCTGAACTTATTATTGATTCATTATGATAGTATTGTTTGTGATCTTATCTGCAAGTTGTGTACACATATCATTGTCCGGATCCAAAGACCCCGAAGTGAAAGAAATTGGGACAACCTGAGGGGATGGCTATGATGTGAGGATCTCATGTGTTCACGGAGTGTTAATGCTTTGCTCTGGTGCTCTGTTAAAAGGAGCATCTTAATTGCCAGTAGTTCCCTTGAGGCCCCGCTGCAATGGGCTGGGAGTACAAAAGATGTTGTGCAAGTTCTTATTGCGAGCACACATGACTACATATGGAGCACATGCCTATGATTGTTTAGTACTTGGATGCTTTATCTTATTTATCTGTAATTGCCCTAGATCTTGAGGTTACATGTTTATACTCGTCCATGCAACGTCCGTCCAGTTCCAACACCAACAACAAAGAAGATGGGTTATTGCATTAAATGATGAAGTGATGAAGGAAGCTAAAAAGTGTCTAAAAGAGAAAGGTATTAGAGCTGAAGCTGTGAAGAATCTACCTCCTATAGAAGAATTATGTAATCCAATTCCCCACTCATCTACTATTGAGGTACACTCTCTCCAATTTAATGAAGGTGATATTCCTTATGGTAAGCCTCCTGATCAATGCTTAGAGGAACTTGACACATTTATTGTTAAACAAGGTAATTTTAATAAACAAGTTCAGAATCATTTATTGGAAAACTCTAGAGCTATCCATGAGTTGAAAGATATTGTGGAAATAACTTCTAATGATATTAAAATGCTTTGTAAACACTTTCAAATGGTTCAAACCCAACTTGATCAACTTGCTAAAGTACAAAAGGATGTGTTAGTTAATGCTTCAGGAAATAAACATGCTTATGGAATTAGAACTAGGAGTGGTGCAGCTACTCAAGAGCCTTTATATCCTGAAGGACACCCTAAGAGAATAGAGCAGGATTCCCAACAAGGTGAGGATAGTGGTAGTCCTCGTAAGAGGAAGAAAAAGAAACATAAGATAGTTGAGGAACCACTTGAACCTGCTATAGATCCTAATAGTATATATGTCTCTGATGCTGAAACTGAGAGTGGTAATATTGATGAGTCTCCTGATAAGGAGGAAGTTGAGGAGGAACCTGAGAAGCACACTAAGAACACTAGGTATACAAAGGAAGATTTTATTGCTAATAAACATGGTAAAGAGAGAGAACCTTGGGTGCAGAAACCTATGCCTTTTCCAGGTAAGAAACACAAGTCAAAGGAGGAATAACACTACAACAAGTTTTGTGAGTGGATGAAACCTTTATTCTTGCAAACTCCTTTGACTGATGCTATTAAATTGCCTCCTTATTCAAAGTATATGAAGGATATTGTCTCTAATAAAAGGAAGATTCCTAATGAGGAGATTTCTACTTTGCTTGCTAATTACTCCTTCAATGGTAAGGTTCCAAAGAAACTTGGTGATCCAGGTATACCAACTATTCCTTGCTCCATTGAGAATAATTATGTTAGAACTGCTTTATGTGATTTGGGAGCTGGAGTTAGTGTTATGCCTTTTTCTCTCTACAAGACACTCCAGCTAGAAAAGTTGATACCAACTGATATATCTTTGCAAATGGTTGATAAGTCAACTACTATTCCTGTTGGTATATGTGAGGATGTTCCTGTTCAAGTTGCTCATAATTGCGTGGTCTTAACTGATTTTGTTGTGCTTGAAATGCCTGAAGATGATAATATGTCTATTATTCTTGGGAGACCTTTTCTTAATACTGCAGGTGCTGTCATCAATTGCAATCAAGGAAAAGTAACATTCAATATTAATGACAAAGAGCACACTGTCTATTTCCCCAATAAGGTTGTCAGAAGCTATTGCCTGAATTCTATTGAAAATATTGAAGGCATAAAGGTTGGAGAAATATATTGTCCCATTCCACAAGAAAATATTGAAACTATTATGATTGGGACCATTGCTATCAAGTATGAGGTAACATACTCAACTTGTGGAATGCAAAGTTTTGTTTCATATAAGATTGTTTGGTAACAAGACTTTATCAACCTTGTTAACAAAAGGATTTGAATGAACAAAATAATATTTCCACTATGGTTATACTTGCTTTCTTTTTCCCTTCTCCTTCTTAGTCTTTGCTTTAGCTTTAGTTTTGCTAGTTGTTTAATTGTTTGGTTTTCTTAGAGCTGCTATAGTTTGGCTTTTGGTTTGCTTTCGATTCTTCTGAAAAAACTGTTTCTGCGAGAAAATCAATTTTCATACCCTGAAAATTGGCCAAAAATAAAGTTTCCCGAAAAATCCCAGAAAATTCAAAATAAATTTTTCCTCGAAAAAAGGGACAGAGTGGCACCTGAGATGACCCAGGAGGCCACCCCTAGGCCCCACACCCATGGTAGGCACGGCCTACCTAGTGGTGGCGCCTAGGGGGGTCTGGCCCACCTAGGCCCCTTCAGGCTGCCTCCTCAAAGCCACTTTCTTTCTCTCTCCCGAAAAACACCGGAAAACTTGCTCAAGCTCGAGTTCCTGTTGTTCTTGCTCGCGATTTTAGATCTCCTTGTTTAGCCCATCTCAAGTGCTGATTTTTTGAGGGTTTGTTCCTTGGTATGTGCCTCCTCCACTTGTCCAATTAGATTTGTGATTGGTAGATTGTATCTTGAGTATTTTTCTACTGTAGGTGACAGGTTGTTTGAGTTTGCATGCTTGTTCTATGCTTAGAAACTTTGTTTTGATGCATGTGTAGTCCTCTAGCAAGTTCCTATAGTAGTTGCTCATCATTTATCAACTTAGAAATCACTTGGTTTGATGGTTGTCTAAAAATTTCAGCAAGGAAGATGAGTGCTTATCCACTGAATCAATATGACTTGATGGTGCATGAGCCAATGAAGGTTCATCATGAGGAGGCAGTTTTTCCTTCCATATATCCATGCCATGAATTTATGAGAGCTGCGGGGATCCTCCAAGATTTCCAAACTTTGGTTACAAATGCAGGGTTGGAGCACTTTGTTGAAGGTGAACCAATCCAATATATTAAGCTAACCATGGCTTTTGTGCAGGACTTCCGGTTCACTTGGTCTACTTCTAATCCCATGGTCCATTACAAAATATATAATATACCTGTCAACCTGCCTTTTGCTGATTTCTGTGCAGCAATTAGAGTACCTCAGTGGGGATCTTGTGAGAAGATCAAGGAGAGGCCCAAGTCACTTGTTGATTTATATGCTGAGATTTGCCAAGGTTTCGACTTCTCAAAGGAAAGTGGTAAAATTCGGAACATCCAGCTCCCAGCTATTAGATTCTTTGCCTATTTCATTACCAAGTGCGTTCTTGCTAGAAAGACTGCTAGAAAGTTGTCTTCTTTCGATCTAGCTTTTATTGCAACTGCTCTTAGTAGGAATAGTTCCTATAGTTTGGGTGCTTTGATAGCTCACCGTCTCACCACCAACCGTGAGAAGGGTGGAATTTGTGGAGGTCCCATTGCTTCTAGGTTTCTAGCTTTCCATGGTTTAGAGCCTCATTATTCAGATTTTCAGTTTCCCATAGAGAGGCTTGATATTGAATCCATGATTCAGCATGGTTTTGTTTCTTTGGGGGCTAATGTGAGAAGTTTTCCATTTGAACTATATTTTGTCCAGCAAGGTCGAAGAAAGGGTAGGAGTGAGAAAATAATTTATTTGCCTGCACCTGCTTTGTTTAACTTTGATAACAGGCAAGGATGGTCACTTACGGAGGAGGAGGTTGACACTTATGTGGGCGAACTCTCCCATCAAGAGGAGAATGTTGAAGATGATGCCGAAGACAATTCGGTTCAACCCTCCAACTTGGGAGAGTCTTCATACCAGCAACCCTCATTTGATTGGGGCGCATCTTCTTCTTCATCGCAGGTGCCTGACTATGATCATTCCTATGATGACCCACCAACATGGAGTTACTATCCGTGCTATTGAGCCTACTTAGGCCAAAATCCTAAGCTTGGGGGGAGGTACACCGACATCACACTCATCTATATATCATACTCGGTCGGTTCTTTGTATATCCATTGTTTTGCTTCCTTTTGGTTCTTGTTGCTGCTTTCTCAAAAACCCAAAAATACCAAAAATATTTTCGTTGTTTCTCTTGGTTTGTTTCTTTGCTTTGGTTTGCCTTAAAATAAATATCCAAAAAGATTTTGCTTTGTTTGGTTTGCTTTGTTTTTGTTTGGTTTTTCTTTGTTTGCTCATTTCTGAAAAACCGAAAACACCAAAAATATTTGTTGTTCTTCTTTGGTTTTGTGAGTTCTTTGCAGGGTTCAGCCGTCCTTAGTTGATTTTGGTTTCATGTTAATTATTCAAGTCACACAAGTGAAGGGAAATAATGAAGATTAAGACAACTCGAGGTGTGGTAAGAGGCTGGTAACGAACTCTATTTGTTTCATTTTTGTACATATACTCATTATTGTGAGCATGCTTAGTCTGTTTGTGTAAGGTGTATGTCATTATGGACGCTTAGTAGTTCTTGCTTGTCTATGATTAGCTCCGACTTGCTAATAGTTTGTAGCATGTCATATGAATGTTTGCTTGCATTGTTTTATTCATACTTTGGTATGATATTGCGGTATCCTCCTCTGACTGTTCATGTGAATCGACTTGGAACATGCTCACGCATGCATAGGACTAATCAATAGTCAGTAAGCCTCGATGATTTATTTTGCCTCACAGCTCTTGTATCACTTTCATGCCATAGTTAGTCATGTTTTTGTTGCAAGCATGATTATGACAGCTATTGCTCTCTCGTTTGTCGCTCCCTATTTATTGCTAGCCTTCACTTGCATTGAGTATATACTCTACCTGTGCTTCCAACTCCCCAGAACCAATATTGCCAGCTGTGTCCACCATACCTACCTATTAGCATCATTTGCTATTTCAGTGCATATCCCATATGCCATGTTTTCTTCCAAAATAAAATGTTTGTCTGTTTTGAGAAAGTTAGTTAGTAAAGCTCTCACGAACTTGACGGCACACTTTATTTCTTGCACTTAATAAACTTGAACCATTGTGACTAGTCCATGAAAGTTATATGCTTGCTTATTATATACTGGGAGTCAGCAGAACCGTGTTGTCACGGGGAACGCTTTCAACACTTTTTGGATAATTCCATCCAGTTGATTCCTTGCTCTTTTGTTTATGTATGTCGACGATATGAAATAAAAGGGGAAGTTGTTAGTTCATGGAGTTTATACATTGTGTTAGAGAAACGCCTGGGCCGCTAGCCTAAGCCATGCTTAATCATGGTGGAAACTTGCAGCATCACTATAATGAGCATCTATGAAGCGTCCTCAATAAAAAGCTATGCATATGGTAAATAAAAAGATTGCTGAGATGCTCATTGTCTGCTTGCCTTGTCATTTTGGTTATGGGAAAGCTCTTGTACCATGTGCAAGGGGTACCCCGTTAGCGGTTCTCGATGATATGCATGTATTTACAATGACAAGAACTTTCAGGTGACCAAAGTTGAGTAGCATGCAGAGCGACCCTCGTACTCAAGGGACTTGGGATTTCTAGTCTATGGTCTGTCAAGCATATGATTCAGAGTGGACCTCACTTTCACCTTAACCACATGAAGATGCCTATGATAGGGGCAATGATAGCACAAAGCTAATGAGTACCTTCCTTTCAGCATTGGGAAGCCTTTCAAACCTTCACAAAACCGTTTTCACAACCTAGTTAAGTCACCACTTATTCTATGAGCACCTTCTTGAGAGCATAGTTGTCATTCTTGTGTTTGTTCCAAAACTTGGTTAATTATGTCATGACTTTGATGCTTGTATCTCTGATATCTTTATCTCTAGTCTTCACTTGAAATTTAGAGGTGCCTCAACATTTATATTGTGCTGTTCAAACAAAGGCAAGCGAGATACCACTCTATCATACCTTATTATGAGCATTGCAATGTTGCTTATGTTTATGTTTCATGCTACTTATTATTATTGAGTTGGTTTCTCTTCATAGCTTGCAATGACTATTGAGTAGACTTAGTTGCATACTCTTTATTATGAATTGTCTAAGCATCTACTCATGTGCTGAGAATATTTATATCATATGAAGCAAAGTGTTCATGAAAGTTCTTTTATCGCACTCAGTTTTCAACTAAATTGCTTGACAACAAGCAATAAGCTAAGCTTGGGGGAGTTGATACGTCCAAAACGTATCTACTTTCTCGAACACTTTGCTATTGTTTCTTCTCTAAACTTGTGTGATTTGGATACAACTAACACAAACTGATTCTGTTTTAAGCAGAATTACCTTGGTGTCTTGTTTTTGTGCAGAAAATGAACTATTAGGAAAAATACCGAAAAATATGCCAAAAACTATTTCTCACCAGAAGATCCATGGAGCCATAAGGGGAGACAGAGAGGAGGCCTGGGGGCCTAGACCCACCCTAGGCGCGGGCCCACTGACCCCACGCCTGGGGGAGGTTTGGCCACCCCAGGCAGCTCCTTGGCCTCCCTCCGCGCCTATAAGTTGCCTTCTGACCTAAAAACAGAGGGGGGTTCGATAGTTTTCCAGAAAGAGTTCCGCTCCGCCGCAGCCACGAGAAACCAAGATTCGGATCCAGAAACTCTGTTCTGGCACCCTGCCGGGACGGGGAATTTGGAGAGGATCATCGTCATCACCAACGCATCTTCATCAACCACCAATGTTTTCCTCATCCATGAGTGAGTAATCCCCCGTTGTAGGCTTGGGGATGGTAGGGATTGGATGAGTTCTATCATGTAATCGAATAATATCTGTTAGGGGCATAGTGCCTAGTATCTCTATTAGTGCTATTTGACTTTGTTGCAACTTGTTGTGCTTAATGCTTGTCACTAGGGCCCGAGTGCCATGATCTCAGATCTGAACTTATTATTGAATCATTATGATAGTATTGTTTGTGATCTTATCTGCAAGTTGTGTACACATATCATTGTCCTGATCCAAATGCCCCAAAGTGATAATAATTGCGACAGCCGAAGGGGATGGCTGTGGTGTGAGGATCACATGTGTTCATGGAGTGTTAATGCTTTGATCTGGTGCTCTATTAAAAGGAGCACCTTAATTGGCAGTAGTTCCCTAGAGGCCCCCCTGCCACGGGCTGGATGGACAAAAGATGTTGTGCAAGTTCTTATTGCGTGCACGTATGATTATATTTGGAGCACATGCCTAGGATTGTTTAGTACTTGGATGCTTGTTATTATTTATCTGCAATGCCCTAGTTCTTTGAAGTTACATGTTTAGACTCATCCATGCAATGCCCGTCCATCCATCCCTATGCCTACCGCACTCGAATTCTACTGCTACTGTTACTGTTACTATTGCTACTATTTCACTGTTGCTGTTACTGCTGCTGTTGTTTTGCTGTTGCTACTACAAACTATTACTACTAATAAACTTCTATTTCTAGGTGCAGCCGAACTAACAACTCAGTTGTTAAGGCTTGCAAGTATTCTTTGGCTCCCCTTGTGTCGAATCAATAAATTGGGTAATACTACCCACGAAGACTGTTGCGATCCCCTATACTTGTGGGTCATCACTGCACCCCCTCCCCCCAAGCGTAGGCCAGGCCTAGCCGCGCGTCCAGGGTTGTGGTCCCCTCGAGGCCCTCCTCCGTCTCGTCTTATGGCTCCATGTTCCCCATGGTAAAATATTGACTTTGGCTTTTGTCCTGTCCAATCCCGATAATATTGATTTTCTGCCTTTTTTGGAACCAAAAACAGAAGAAAACAGGAAACTGGCACTGCGGCATCTTGTTAATAGGTTAGTACAGAAAACATATAAAAAATACCTCAAAGTTTGGACAAAGCAAAGTAGATACTAAACAAACATGGAACATCAAAAATTATAGATACGTTTACGATGTATCAGAAGCCAAACCCACCGACTCTCCCTTTTGAAAGGGTCTCATACTTGTGAAGGATATGTTCTTGAATATGGCTTTTTCAGTGGGAGATGGATAGATTGTGCGTTCTTTGGAAGATATTTGGCTGAGAGATACGTCATTAGCCCAAAAATATCCGAATTTGCATAACATTGTTCAAAGAAAAAATGTCTTGGTAGCGGATGTACTTGGGCAAGTTCCTGTAAACATTGGTTTTAGACGAAGTTTGGCGGGAAATAAGTGGACGCTTTGGTTAAAATTATGACGTAAACTAATGGCGGTCCAGTTGAATGATAATCTAGAATTTACTTGGAAGCTTAATTCCATGGGGGTCTTTACTGTAAAGTCTATGTATCAAGATCAATTGAATGGACATACAAGATTTTTGCAATCGTATTTGCGGAAGATAAAAATTCCGTTAAAAGTTAAGATATTCATGTGCTTCTTCAATAATAAAGTCCGGTTAACTAAAGACAATCTAGTTTGATTCAAAAAAAACTAAAGACAATCTGGCCAAAAGGAATTGGGATGGATGCAAAAAATGTTGTTTTTGTGATTCTTTGGAATCGGTTGAACATATTTTTATTTCATGACCTTTTGCTTGTTTTATTTGGCGTATGATTTACTTCACTTATAGTATGCCTCCACCTTCCAATATTACGAATATGTTTGGAAATTGGTTGAATGGAATCGATAAGAAGAACAAGGCTCGTTTACGCATTAGCGTTTCGGCTATATGTTGGTCCATCTGGACGACGCGAAATAACGCCGTGTTTAACAAATAATCTGGTACTAATTTATGTAGGTTATTCGATTGGCGGCGCACTGGATCCAACTATGGTCATACCTACTCCCGGAGGATCAGCAAGAGCCTATGGTTATTGGATGCTCCTCACGGTCGCTCAGGACTTTTATTTCTAGACTGCTGGTTGGCGGCATTCTAGTAGACTACAACATGGATAGAAACATGTTGCTTATTATTTTTTGATGGTTGATATTTGTCTCAACCTTAGTTGATCCATGATTGTAAGTGTTGGAATTATGCTCTAGAGGCAATAATAAAGATGTTATTATTATAATTCTTGTTCATGATAAAGTTTATATTCCATGCTAGAATTGTATTAAGCGGAAACTTTAATACTTGTGTGGTTTGTGAACAACACCGTGTCCCTAGTATGCCTCTATGGACTAGCTCATTGATTAATGATGGTTAAGGTTTCCTAACCATAGACATGAGTTGTCGATTAATAATGAGATCATATCATTGGGAGAATGATATGATGGACAGACCCAAACTAAGCGGAGCAATTAGATCGTGTCATCGTGTTCATCTTTGCGAAGCTTTTCTTATGTAATATATTGTATTCCTTAGACCATGATATAATACAACTCCCTGGTATCGGAAGAAAGCTTTGAGGTCATCAAACGTCATCCTATGAGAGGGTGATCATAAAGGTGTCTCTCAGGTGATCGGAAAGTACCTATTGGGTTGTACGTATCGAGATGGGATTTGTCCCTCCCAAGTCGGAGAGATATACTTCGGGCTCACTCGGTAATCGATATCAACACCGCTTGCAAGCATGTGGTTAAGGAGTTAATCACAAAGTGATATCGGATTACGGAACGAGTAAAGTACTTGCTGTGAACGAGATTGAACTAGGTATGACGGTACCGACGATCAAATCTCGGGCAAGTAAAATATCGCGAGACGAAGGGAATATATATATGGGATTGATTGAATCCTAGCATCGTGGTTCATCCGATATGATCATCGATGAATGTGTGGGAGTCAATATGGGTTTCCAGACCCCGCTATTGATTATTGATATAAGATCATGTCTGCATGTTCTCGAACCCGAAGGGTCACACACTTAACGTGTCTCGACGCTAGGATAGATTGGATAATTGGTTTATGAGTTTTTGTTCGGAGTCTCGGATGAGATCCGGGACATCACGAGAGGTTCCGGAATGGTCCGGAGAATAAGATTCATATAAGGCAATGCAGTTTTTGGAGTTCGGAATTGTTTCGGGTTAATCGGTATTGTACCGGAAGCTTCTAGAACCTTCCGGAGGGGGACCAACGTGGCCCCACCTGCCGGGAGGGGGCATGGGCCTATGAGGGAGTGCCCTGGCCGCATTGGGCCAGGGGCACAAGGCCCCATAGGGCCCAGCCGGCCAACCTAGGGCAAAACCCTAGGAGAGCTTCTAGAAGGAGGGGGAAACTTGCCCCCACTCCTCCCCCTTGGCCGCCGGCCCTAGGCTTGGAGGAGGGGCAAGGGGCAGCCGCCCACCCCTCTATATATATAGGGCTGGGGCGCACCACCCCCCTACACCTCCTCCTTAACCCTAGCCGCCCTGCTGCCCTCCTCTCTCTCTCCCTCCAAACGGCGCGTAGGCGAAGCCCTGCTGCAGAAACTCTCCACCACTTGCACCACACCGTCGTGCTGTAGATCCAATCCATCTCTCCACCATACTTGCTGGACCAAGGAAGGAGGATACGTCGAGGTGCCGCACGTGTGCATCTCTCGGAGGCATCGCCACTTGCGGTGCTAGATCGGAACGGATCGCGAGGAGGAGAAGCGAGTACGACTACATCACCCACGTTCCGACGAACGTTCCGCTGTGCGAACCTTCAAGGGTATGAAGATCTCATCTAATCTCTCTCGTTGTTTGCATCTCCTATATTAGATCTTGGCTTTCCCGTTCGCATCCGTAGAAATTTTTTGATTTACTATGCTGCGAAACCCTTCAGTGGTATCAGACCTAGATCTATGCGTAGATGTGTTTCACGAGTAGAACGCAACATGGTTATTGCGGGCATTGATGTTTTTTGTTGCAAGCCTCTTGTTTGTGTTCTTCTTATGACGCGGGATAGTGAGATTGAAGCGGTCCAGGCCAACCTTACGCGACGTCGTTCGCGAGACCGGCTCCGCACTTGACGTGTGGCTTGTTCCACACATGCGGCTGGTGGATGCCAGTTTCTCTCACTATAGTTGTCATGGGATTTACACCGGAGTTTGGCAACCATAATATCACCGTTGTGGCTTTCCGTAGGTAAGAATCGTTCTTAGCTTGCACTCCCATAAGCCACGTAAAACATGCAACAACAAAGTAGAGGCGTCTAACTTGTTTTTGCAGGGAGTGTTTTCTGTGATATGGTATGGCCCAAGATGTGATGTGTATATTGTATGCGATGATCATGTTTTGTAATGTTTCACGACTTGCATGTAGATGAGTACACAACCGGAAGGAGCCATATGGTTGTCTTTATAATTGTGTATGACCTATGTGTCAACTTCTTATACGCCATGTAATAGTTTCACTTTATCGCTAAGTAGTTAGCAATAGTTGTAGTTGCTATTCGTGGTGGAGGCAATCATGGTGGAGTGATGGAGATCATGCCGGCACGCACAAGATGGAGATCATTGTGTGAAGATTCGCTATACCATGTCACATAAAGTTATATGCATGTGATGTTTATCCTTTTATGTATCTTATTATGCTTAGATCGCGACGGTAGCATTGTAAGATGATTCCTCACTTAAAGATCAAGATAAAACTGTGTTCTCCCCAAGTATGCACCGTGGCGAAAGTTCGTCGTGTCCAAGCATCACGTGATGATCAGGTGCTATAGACTCTACGTTCACATACAACGGGTGCAAGCCAGTTTTGCACACGCGGAAATACTTGGGTTTTACTTGACGAGCCTAGCATGTACAGACATGGCCTCGGAACACATGAACCGAAAGGTTAAGCATGAGTCATATGAATGATATGATCGACACTTTGTTGTCCACCATTGAAACCACATCTCTTCTCGTGAAGATCGGATTAGGTGTGGTGAATTTGGATCATGTTCACTAAACAACTTGAGGGATGTTGAATTTAGTGGGAGTTCATCTAGTAATTTGATTAAAAGTTGAACTAGTTATCATGAACATAGTCTAATTTGTACTTGCAAATATTGTAGATCAAATGGCTAAGTCCAATTTCAACTTCAACGTTTTTGCTGAGAAGGAAAAGCTTAGAAACAATGGGTCTAACTTCACCAATTGGTTCCGCAATCTGAGAATCATTCTCTCTGGCGGTCAAAAGGACTATGTCCTTGAGAATGCGTTAGGTGACGCCCCTGCTGTAGATGCTCCGGCTGATGAGAAAGCTGTCTATCAGTCGCGCAAAGATGATTATGGTGTCATTAAGAGCACCATGTTGTTTGCTATGGAATCGGACCTTCAAAATCGTTTTGAAGACTATCCCGGGCCCTTTGAGATTCTCGAGGAGCTGAAAACCAAGTTTCAGACTCAGGCCCGTTCTGAGAGATATGAGATCTCTGAGAAATTCTTTAACTGCAAGATGGAGGAAGGGAGTTCCGTTAGTGAGCACGCCATTAAGATTTCGGGCTACACTCAACGCCTTGAGCAACTGGACTGCAAGATTCCAGAGGAGCTCAAGATTGACAGGGTTCTGCAATCACTCCCTCCAAGCTACAAAAGTTTTGTAGTGACTCATAATCAGATTGGTTCCACTGATACGATCACCGAGCTCTTCGCAAAGATGAAGGCTGTGGAAGTGGACATCAAAAAGGATAATCATGTGTTGATGGTCAACAAGCCCCCCACCTTCAAGAAAGGTAAGGGTGCAAAGAAACCCTTCAAGAAAGGCGGCGGCAAGCGCGTTGCCCCTGCTGAGAAGAATCTCAAGTCTGGACCCAAGCCGGACACTGAGTGCTTCTATTGCAAGGACAAGGGTCACTGGAAGCGCAACTGTCCGAAGTACTTAGCGGACAAGAAGGCTGGCACCATCAAAGGTATATTTGATATACATGTTATTGATGTTTTACTTACTAGCCCTCGTTGTAGTGCCTGGGTATTTGATACTGGTTCAGTTGCTAATATTTGTAACTCGAAACAGGAGCTACGTAATATACGGCGGCTTGCGAGGGATGAGGTGACGATGCGCGTTGGCAATGGATCAAGAGTTGATGTGATGGCCGTCGACACGCTCTCCTTAGTTTTACCTTCGGGATTAGTTTTAAACCTTAATAAGTGTTATTATGTGCCTGCGTTGAGCATGAACATTATTTCTGGATCGTGTTTATTGCAAGACGGTTATTCATTTAAATCGGAGAATAATGGTTGTTCTATTTATATGAGTAACATCTTTTATGGTCATGCACCTGTTGTGAATGGTTTATTTCTTCTAAATCTCGAAAGGGATGAAACACACATCCATAACATTGAGGCTAAGAGATGCAAAGTAGATAGTGATAATACTACTTATTTGTGGCACTGTCGTCTAGGTCATATTGGTGTAAAGCGCATGAAGAAACTCCATTCTGATGGAATTTTGGAGTCTCTTGATTTTGAATCATTTGACACATGCGAACCATGCCTCATGGGCAAGATGATCAAAACCCCGTTCGCCGGTATGATGGAGCGAGCAACGGACTTGTTGTAAATCATACATACCGATGTATGCGGACCGATGAGTGTTTCGAAGCGCGGTGGATATCGCTATTTTCTCAATTTTACCGATGACTTAAGTAGATATGGGTATATCTATTTAATGAAACATAAATCTGAAACATTTGAAAAGTTCAAGGAATTTCAGAATGAAGTGGAGAACCATCATAACAGAAAGATTAAGTTTCTACGATCCGATCGTGGAGGTGAATATTTGAGTTATGATTTTCTCACGCATCTTAAAGCAAGCGGAATCGTTTCGCAACTCACGCCACCCGGAACACCACAGCGCAATGGTGTGTCTGAACGCCGGAATCAAACCCTATTAGATATGGTCCGATCGATGATGTCTCTTACTGATTTGCCGTTATCATTTTGGGGTTATGCATTAGAAACCGCTGCATTCACTTTAAATAGGGCACCATCTAAATCCGTTGAGACGACACCATATGAACTGTGGTTTGGTGCTAAACCTAAGTTGTCGTTTCTTAAAGTTTGGGGATGCGAAGCCTACGTCAAGAAGTTGATGCCGGACAAGCTCGAACCCAAAGCGGAGAAATGCGTCTTCATAGGATACCCTAAGGAAACTATTGGGTATACCTTCTATCACAGAACCGAAGGCAAAGTGTTTGTCGCAAAGAACGGTTCCTTTCTTGAGAAGGAGTTTCTCTCGAAAGAAGTTAGTGGGAGGAAAGTAGATCTAGACGAGGTTATTGAACCTTCTCTTGAATTGGAGAGTAGCGCAGCACCTGAAATTGTTCCAGTGCCGCCTGCACCAACAATAGAGGAAGCTAATGACAAGGATCATGAAGCTTCAGACGATGCTGTTACTGAACATCGCAGGTCAACAAGGTCGCGTGCCCCTCCTGAGTGGTACGGCAACCTTGTCCTGACTGTCTTGTTGGTAGAAGACAGTGAACCTACGAACTATGAGGAAGCGATGATGAGCCCAGACTCTGAGAAATGGCTAGAAGCCATGAAATCCGAATTGGGATCCATGAGCGAAAACCAAGTACGGACTTTGGTGGACCCTCCTAGCGACCGAAAGGCCGTTGAGTGCAAATGGATCTTCAAGAAGAAAACGGACGCGGATGGTAATGTTACCGTCTATAAAGCACGACTTGTCGCAAAAGCTTTTCGACAAGTTCAAGGTGTTAACTACGATGAGACTTTCTCTCCCGTAGCGATGTTTAAGTCCATTCGGATTTTATTAGCAATTGCTGCATTTCATGATTATGAAATATGGCAGATGGATGTCAAGACTGCGTTCCTCAATGGCAACATTGATGAAGAGTTGTATATGATGCAACCCAAAGGTTTTGTCGATCCTAAGGATGCTGATAAAGTGTGCAAACTTCAGCGTTCCATTTATGGACTGAAGCAAGCATCTCGGAGTTGGAACCTTCGTTCTGATCAAGTGATCAAGAGCTTTGGATTTGTTCCAAATTGCTACGAAGCTTGTATCTACAAGAAAGTGAGTGGGAGCTCGGTGACATTTCTGGTACTATATGTGGATGACATATTGATTATTGGAAATGACATTAACATGCTTAACGATGTGAAGAGTTATTTGAATAAGTGTTTTTCAATGAAAGACCTAGTTGAAGCTGCTTATATATTGGGCATCAAAATCTATAGAGATAGACAAAGACGCCTGATAGCTTTAAGCCAGAGTACATACCTAGACAAAGTTCTGAAAAGGTTCAGAATGGATAAGGCAAAGAAAGGTTCAGTGCCTATGTTGTCAGGTAAGATATTGAGAAAGGCTCAGTGTCCAGCTACGGTAAAAGATAGAGAAGCTATGAGCAAAGTGCCTTATGCCTCGGCCATAGGTTCTATCATGTATGACATGCTGTGTACTAGACCGGATGTGTCCAATGCTCTTAGTTTGACGAGCAGATATCAAAGTGATCCAGGAGTGGAACACTGGACAGCCGTGAAGAACATCCTAAAGTACCTAAATAGGACTAAAGAAATGTTCTTAGTCTATGGGTGACATGGTTATACCCCGCGGGTGCATGACCTCAGCATACCTAGTCCAGCCCAAGGAAGGCCCATGGCAAAAGTACGTCGGCCCATGAAGACTTTCGGGTGGCCCAGGCCCATGGTGCCTTCGGATCCTTGGAGAGCAAGACTAGAGTAGATAGGAAATTCAAAGGGGTAAAACACTAGAACCTGTAACCGACTAGGACTATGCCCGGGACCTGCCTAATTCTATATAAAGGCCAGGAGGGCACGACCTTGATCTCTCGACTCATACTTTCGCATACACACCTCCACGCCAGATTGCATCTGCGCACCCCTATAACATTCGGTTCCGCCGTAATCAAGAGCAGACAAGCAGGAGTAGGGTTTTCCCTCCGGGGGCCTGAACCTGGGTAAACCTTGTGTCCCCGTGTTGCTTGTTTGCTAACCGTTCCACGATCTCCAGCATCCCCATCTTATCCAAAACCCAAGTCCATAACAATGGGCATTGATGAGATCAAACCTCGTCGATTGGCGCCGTCTATGGGAACTGGGGGCGCTGATTATGCGATCGTGACGGTCCCAACCCGATCGATCTACAACTCTGCAGCAATGGAGAGTCATCTCCTCTTCGGCACTTTCGACTTCACCGCCCACTCGTCGGCCACCATGAAGGACTTCGAGCCCGTAGGCGACGGACTCGAAATCCTATTCGGGAGTTTCTGCTTCCAGGTGGGGCAAACTGGCACCCTCCGCCTCCCTGAGCGGGTGCCCCTACCATCAATCAGGCCCGCTTCATGGGCCCCACATCCCGTGCTACGCACAACATCATCAGCAGATGACTCCTACGACAGCAGTAGCTGCAACTCCGATCTGTGCCATCCGCCATCGGATGCAGGGACCTACGATTCCGGATCTGAAAGCTGCGGCAGAAGCGGGCCAATCTACGAGTGCTACCAATGCGCCGCAGTCATCCAAAGCGACGTGGATCAACAAGCACCCAACCCGCCGCCTAACCCGCCAGAACGAAACGGTGGGAACAGAAGAAGCCAATCTCCCCCACCCGAAGGGGAAAACAACGGCGGCCACATCATCCGCCTTAGCAAAGAAGGATGGACCCAGGTCCGCGAAGCTGTGGCAGGCAACATAGTACTGCCCGCAGACGCGTCGCGAGATATGCTGATGGCCTACCACCTGCTCCTAATCGAGCAGCACAAGAAGCAGGTCAAGATGCAGGAGGTGCTTGACAAACGCAAGCAAGCAGCCTCAGAGTCCAGCGCGCGATGAGCCGCGCTCTCCGCCATGGGCATCGGCTCCAGCTCGAACGCCAACCCAGGCAACACGCACCGCTCTCGGATGGAGAACATGGATCCAAAGGAGCGCCGCGAGTTGACGTGAACTCTCCACACATCCTTCATGGAGATGGACGCCGACGGCAACGTCAGCCCGAAAACGCCGCAGGCTGCGATCATGGCAGCCACTACGTACCTCGCGGCCCACCCACCTCCCGAGGGGGACCTGAAGAGGGCCATGCACAAGTCCGCACTTACCAGACTCAAACTCGTCGGAGCCACGCTCCACCAGGAAGCTCCCAAGGAGCCGAAGAAGAAAGCTCCGGTCAGGTTCGACCGCAGCCCCACCCCTTCATCCGAAGAGGAGGAACATGACCTTCCCCGAAGGAAGAAGAGTTCGCGACGCCGCGACCACGACTACGACGCCAGAGATGCGCTCACACAGAGCAAAATCGACAAAGCGTGAGCTAAGAGCGCATGCTCGTCTGAATCCGAGATGGACGAAGACGAAGGAGAACTCTGCGGAGCTCGATGCTTCAGCAGATCCGTCCGGCGGACACGGATGCCGCGAAATTTCAAGCTTCCTTCGGATACTCCGAAGTTCGATGGTACTCAAGACCCAAAAGCTTGGCTCAGCGATCACTTATCATCCGTCAAACTGCACGGTGGAAACAAGGAGACCGCCATGCAATGCCTTCAGCTGCAGCTGACAGGCGCAGCCCGGATCTGGCTCAGCAGCCTATCCTCAGGGTCCATCCGAAGCTGGGATGAGCTAGCTTACAGCTTCATCTGAAACTTCAAAGGTACCAGCAAAAGGCCCGCCTCAATCGAAGAATTGCGAGCCTGCACTCAGCGAACGGGCGAATCCATTCGCTCGTACATACTACGCTAGTCCAACACAAAAAACTCCGCAGCCCACATCTCCGAAGAGAGGGCCATCGACGCCTTCAGGGACGGCGTCAAGCGCCAAGAATTCAAGGAGGAGCTTGGGCGCGTCAAACCCAAAACACTCGATCACCTCATGGACATCGCCAACAGGTGGGCTGACGGATAAGACTCCATTCACCGAGCACAATCGGAAGAAGAGGACGACTATGGTCGACGGCGAGAGCGCCGTAGCAAGATAAGATCGCGTGTCTACGACGATCGCGACGGACCCGACATGGCCGCGGCTGGCTATGCCGATCACCGCAATGACGCCAACCGCAACAGTGGAGGATATCGAGGAGGAAACTTCCGCGATGGAGGACGCCCAGCGCAGTCGTGGCAACGCCGCGACCGCGATAACGGACCCTCAGCATACGAAAAGCTTTCGGGTCCATGCACCATCCACTTCTACATCGACAAGCAGGATGGCAAAAGGAAGGCGAGCCACATGCTCAAGGACTGCCACGAGTTCCAGAAGCTCATCGAAAGCATGGTGCAGATGAGGTAGCAAGCTCCAATCCCTGCGTTTGGAAACGCACCCGCGCCAGGTGAGATGGCGCATGGAGCTCCTCCACCGCCACCTGTAGGAGGCCCGAACCAACCGGTCGCACCAGCACAGAACAACACTGGAAATGGGTATCCCCCGCCGAAAGGAGCACTGATGATCCAGAAGGGGCGCCCTACGAATAGGGTGCAGAAGAAAATCACCCGACAGATCAACCTGGCCGTGGCAACTCCACCCGCCATCCCTGAGTACCTCAGCGGATCGGAGTCCTGCATCACGTTCACTCGTTCGGATCACCCTTGCTAGATCCCTCGCCCAGGTCATGCTGCCCTGGTGCTGGAGGCGCAGATCGGAGGTTTCGAGATGAGTCGCGTCTTCATGGACGGCGGCTGCGGCATCAACCTGATGTTCGCAAGCACTCTAGCAGCAATGCGGATCCCGCAGTGCAGCCTGGAACAATCAGACACAATGTTCCACGGCATCGTTCCAGGGAAGGTCATATTTCCCCTGGGCAAGATATGGCTCGACGTCATCTTCGGCAAGCCGAACAACTTCCGACTGGAACGGCTCGAATTCGAAGTGGTGGACTGGCCATCACAGTACCATGCCATCCTCGGGCGTGTAGCATTCGCAAGGTTCCTGGCTGTCCCACATTATGCATACCTGCTACTCAAGATGCCAGGACCGAAGGGCGTCATCACAGTCCACGGGAGCTTCACCCGATCGGACCAATACGACAGAGATTTCAACAGAATCTCCCAATCATTCGGTATGCAGGAGGAGATCCTTAGGCTCCGCGAGGTGACGGACAATGGGGCACCCCCAGTCGCACGACAAAACGCACCTGACATGTCTTTCGACTCCACGGTCAACACAAAGAAGGTGCAGGTCCACCCGACGGATGCCTCCAAGACGGCGCTGATCGCGAATGACCTCAGCCCCGCATAGGAAGGCGCGCTCGTCGAATTCCTCCGTGAGCGCTGGGAAATCTTCGCCTGGTGTCCTGCGGACATGCCATGAGTTCCCAGGGAATTCGCCGAGCATGCACTCAACGTCTTTCCAGACACCAAGCCCGTTAAGCAGTCCATCCGAAGACTGTCCGAGCCACGAGCCGAAGCTATCGGCAAGGAAATCAACAGACTACTCGCTGCAGACTTCATCAGGGAAATCAAAGAAAGCGAGTGGCTTGCAAACACAGTCATGGTCCCAAAGAAGAACACGGACATCCTGCGGATGTGCGTGGATTTCACGTCGCTAAACAAGCACTGCCAAAAGGACCACTTCCCCTTCCTCGGATCGACCAGATCATCGATTCGACTGCAGGTTGCGAGAAACTCTCCTTCCTCGACGCCTACTCAGGCTACAACCAGATTCGACTCAAGGTTAAAGATCAGGAGAAAACGGCGTTTATCACACCGTTCGGTGTATTCTGCTACAACACAATGCCTTTCGGGCTAAAGAACGCAGGTGCCACGTACCAGCGATGCATGCAGGCCTGCCTCAAGGACCAGATCGGTCGCAATGTTCAAGTCTATGTTGACGACATAGTCATAAAAACCAGGGAGGCAAGGACACTTATCGACGATCTCCGCAAGACGTTCGACAACCTTGATCGCTACAGGATCAAGCTCAACCCCGAAAAGTGCACCTTTGGCGTCCCATCGGGTCAGCTGCTTGGGTACTTCATCTCTCAGCGAGGGATCGAGGCGAACCCGAAGAAAATCAGAGCCATCATGGCGATGGAGAAGCCGAAAAACATCAAGGGTGTCCAGCAGCTCGCAGGACGAATAGCGGCATTGAGCAGATTCATCAGCCGCATGGGCGAGAAGGCCTTTCCATTCTACCAGCTGCTACGCAAGGCAGATAAATTCGAGTGGACGCCAGAAGCCAACGATGCATTCGAAAGCCTCAAGCGGCTCCTCTCCACCTCGCCCGTCTTGGTCACGCCAAAGGAGCGCGAGCCTCTGCTGCTGTACATAGAAGCCACACACCAGGTGGTCAGCACCGTACTAGTGGCCGAATGACCCGAAGAAGGCAAGACCCACGGGGTCCAGCGCCCAATATAATACCTCAGCGAGGTACTGACACCAACAAAGCAGAGGTACCCTCACTACCAGAAGCTCGCCTACGGCGTGTTCATGACGGCTCGACGGCTGAGCCATTACTTCCAGGAGCACCACGTGATGGTCGTCAACGAGGCACCCCTGAACAGCATCCTAAATAACCCAGAAGCCACAGGACGCGTGGCCCTATGGGGCATCGAGCTGTCACCCCTAGACATCATCTACGAGAAGCGACTCGCAATCAAGTATCAAGTCCTCCCGGACTTCCTCGTATATTGGATGGAGCTGCAGCTGCCAGACACCCCAGACATGTCGCAGTCATGGACCATGCACTTTGACGGCTCCAAGCACGAAGCTGGAGCAGGAGCCGGGGTCATACTGACCTCCCCGCAAGGCGACCAGATGAAGTACGTCCTCCGAATGAAATTCCGAGCCTCCAACAATGAGGCCGAATACGAAGCCCTTATCCACGGCATGAGAATGGCAAAGATCTGCGGTGCAATGCGCCTGGTCATCTACGGTGACTCCAACCTCGTCGTCCAGCAGACGATGAACGAGTGCGACGCACACGCCGAAAACATGATCGCGTACCGCGCACTCTACAACGCACTCGAAGGAGAATTCGACGGCTGCGAGCTTCGGCACGTTGGAAGAGAAAGCAACGAGGAGGCCGACAGACTCGCCAACATCGGCTCCACCTGCGCAAAGGTGCCACCGGGTGTGTTCCTCGAACAGATCTGCGTGCCATCCATCAAGCGGAAATTCCCCAAGGGATCACCCGAAGAAGCAGAACACTCGGGGGCTACGCTGCCCGAAGGACATGAAGGACCCGAGAAACTGTACACAGAGGTCCTCATGGTCAACCTAATGCAGGTCATGGCAGTCGAAGAAACTTGGACGCGACCATACCTCCAGTTCTTGATAAACGGAGAACTGCCTGACAGCCCGACAGATGCCCGACGCATATCTAGTCGGTCAAAAGCCTTCACCATCATCAATGGCGAGCTGTACAAGCGCAGTATTACGGGTGTACTACAAAGGTGCGTCACCATCGGTGACGGGAAATCCATCCTCCAAGACATCCACGAGGGCATCTGCGGCCATCACGCAGGCAGCCGCTCCCTTGTCACCAAAGCTCTACGAGCCGGATTCTACTGGCCAACGGCCATGAGCGACGCAAAGGACATCGTCCGAAGATGCAACGGGTGCCAACGGTTCGCTGACAAACCACACGCACCCGGGTCAGATCTCAGACCCATACCTATAGCCTGGCCCTTTGCTCAATGGGGCCTCGACATGATTGGCAAACTGCCAAAGTCCTCGAAAGGGGGACACGTTTACCTCCTGGTCGCAGTCGACAAATTCACCAAGTGGGTCGAGGTCATGCCCATCACCAACCAAAAGGGCAAAACTGCCGTCAAGTTCTTCGAGTCCATTGTCTACAGGTTCGGCGTACCACACAGCATCATCACCGACAATGGATCGAACTTTATCTCCAAGGAATTCCAGGACTTCTGCGAAGACCTCGGGATCAACATCACGTACGCCTTAGTAGCACACCCGCAAACAAACGGGCAAATGGAAAAGGCCAATGGCCTAATAGGCGCTGGTATCAAGAAGCGCCTCATGAGTCCACTCGAATGGAAAGCTGGAGCCTGGACGAAAGATCTACCATCCGTACTGTGGAGCTTACGGACTACGCCAAACAGCTCCACCAGCTACACACCGTTCTTCATGATACACGGAGCCGAGGCCATGCTACCAGCCGAAGTACGCCACCAGGCTCCCGGGTCGTCGCCTACAGTGAAGCCGAATCCACGTCTGCACTCGAAGATGCCGTCGACACACTCGACGAAGCAAGAGACGTAGCAGCAGCTCGATCGGCGGTGTACCAGCAGAGTCTCCGCAACTACCACAGCCGCCGGCTACGCCCAAGGTCCTTCGTCGAAGGAGACCTCGTCTTGCGACTCAAGCAAGAGCGATCGAAGAAATTCGAGTCGCCATGGGAAGGACCCTACATCATCACCGAAGTCATCCCAGGTGGCGCCTATCGCCTCAAGCACGTGGAGTCTGGAGTCGCATACTCCAACCCATGGAACATCGCACACTTACGGCGATTCTACCCATAGTTACCTACCACTTTACTTTCAATAAGGCTTTTCAGCCAAGGCTATTCAGCCGAACAATGTACTTCCTCCATTACGATATAAATAAAGCTAAGTGTCTTGCCCCAAAATTTTGTTTTGTTATTTGCAACATTACTTTATGCTACAAACGCACTCGGGGGCTCCCCCCACCTCACGATTTTCATCAGCTGAGAATCACACGTGTACATCCTGAGTAGCTGACAACGTCAGGCAAACGAAAAGGACACGTACTCAAACAAAGCACTGCGTGCTCACAATAAACATAAACCTTTATAACACAGGGCATAACACGCCCAGTCAAAATATACAAATTTTACATCTACCTCTTTTACAGGTACTACCTATTCTGAAGAATAACCTGAGCACGCTGCTCAAACAAATCTACTACATGTTCGGCGTACTGCCTTACAGCTGCATAATGCGGACGCATATCCCACTCGCCACCATCCGGCCAAAGAGGTGGCCCGGCTACTACAACAGACAAATCTACATCAGGACAGTGCAGCCTCACAAGGGACAAAGCATCCTTCACGCCCGCAACGAGCTGTTGCCGCACCAACTCCTTGACATTGCTCACACTTCAAAACTTCGACAGAAGACCCGCAAGGCTTGTTGGTACAGCATCCAATGGAAACATGACATGCAAAACTGAGGCAAGCGACGTCTGCACCTGACGAAGCACCCGCGAAACCTGGTGCACACGATCTTGCACCGTCGCCAGCGCCATGGCGCGGTCACGATCCATCCAGAAGAAGCCGCAAGCCTCCATGTCCTGTTGAGTCAAGCAATTGACCCGAACAGCGACACGCTCCTTCTCTTCCCTCGGAGCAAGGTTAGCACCTGCGACAATTGCACGAAATAAGAGGCGAGGCCAGCAGGCGCATTCGAAGAACTGAGCTGCAGCTCGAAACAAAGAACAACTTACATTGAAGCTGCTCAGACAGCCGAAGCAGTTCCGCCATCAAGTACTCCTCTCTGGCTGCACCACGATCCGCCTTGGACTTCCAAACATCGGCGTGACCTCGCAACCCAAGCAACTCCCTCTCAACACTACGAACACGATCCCGAAGAAAAGCGAGTTGCGAGGAATCATCCAAAGATGGACGCAGTTGCGCTGCAGGCGAGGTGTCAACGGGGTCAGCACCCGAAGGAACCTAGCACGGCAGAAAAGCGAAGGACATAAACATTCAGACAGAGAATAGCACAACTCAGAAGAAGTTCATTAAGCATATAAAGGCCACTACGTGGCACAATGATTTCTATTCCTCAAAATAATTACAAGCAAAAGAAGACTACAAACTATCCTACAGCTACAACGCCTAAGACGCGGCACCCTGAGTGGCCTCGGAGCCGGACTGCCTCGCCTTGGCCTCCCCCTGCTACCGCAGTGCATACTCAGACAGAAGATCAATGACCTTTGGCCCATATCGCTTGCAGCGAGAAGAATAGGCAGCAAAGGCTACATCGGATCCGTCCGCAGTCGTCGGCATCCGGGAGGTGATCTGGGGAAGATCCAGCTCCGCTCCAGCCGCCAAGGCCATCGCCAGCCCGACAGACGCACCGATGCCTTTCTGCTTGCGCTTGTACGCCGCAGGCGCTTCGGCCGACAAAGCTTCCGCCAGGGCGTCAACGTCACCCAGGGCCGCGCCCTTGGGGACAAGCTCCATGTATAAGCGGCCAAGGACCTCCTTCGCCTTGGCAAGGTAGTTAACGACGGTGCTGCAGCGATCTTCGACTGCTATAGTAGCATCATCTATAGCACTCCCGTGCTCCAGAGCACCGTGGTCAAACTCGATGCCTGCGGCATCTGAGACAAAAAAAGAGAAGGAATGAAGAAAGTAACACAGAAGAAAGACAAGAAAACGACAAGAAAGGAGCAAAATAAGGTACTCACCCGAAACAGCCTTGGCAGCGGCCATGAGCTTGCCCGCCACCTCTCTTTCACGCGCAGTCGCAGCCATGGCAAGCTGCTCCTCGCGGTCCGTAGCCGCCTGCTACAGGCGCTCCTTAGCCTTGGCTAGCTCCAGCTCAAGGCGCTCTTTCGCACCAGCGGCGTCCGCAGCCTTCTTCTCCGCTTGACCAAGGCTCTTTTTGAGAGCATCAATCTCACAGAGGGAAGTGTTATGCTCCTCTGCACTCAAAACATACAAGCGTAAGAAAGCAAGACAACAATGCAAAAAGAAAGAGGTACCAAAGCGTACAGGTACCTTGAAGCTGTTGGAGGTTGGCCTCCAGCACCAGGTGCTCCTGCACCATTCGCTTGGCATCCTGCACAAAAGGCTGCAGGAAGAAGAACTAACAGTAAGGACAAGGACTCGGGGGCTGCGCCCACCACGAAGGACAAAAAGCAAAATTTGCACACGAAAACGCCCGACGACGACCCCGAAGACTCGAAGAAAGAATAAGACAGAAAAATATTTTTCAGACGCTCGGGGGCTCCCCCCGTAGCAGGAAACAGAATACTTACATGCTCCGACGACGACCCCGAAGGCCCGCTGGCAGCCTTCTGAGGCGCAACCACCTGATCACCCTGCAGAGAAGGGACCGGCGCAGCACCCTCAGAAGTGACCACCATCTAAGGAGGAGGAGATGCAACTTTCGACTCTCCCATCATCTCCCGAGCGCCATCGCTGGAGGAGTCATAGGAGGAGTGCCTGCACACGAAATATTTAGCACAAGCACAAAAGTCAACAGGAACAGGACAGCAGTATAAAAGAAAAACTTACGAGTCCAGGGAACTCAGGTCGAAGACAGGAGTCCTTCGGGCTCTCTTCTCCCCCTTCTTCTCTTCTTTCTTCTCTTCCTTCTTTTCTTCCTTCTTCCGCTTTGTTGGCGGGTGCGGCGCTGCAACCCGCACAGGAATGGCAGGAAAAGGGGAAGAAGAGCCTCCATGCCCGTAACTATGACGTTCAAGGCACAAAGGGTTCCTAGGAGTCGGAGGAGTCGAGGCATCCGAAGACTCGCTGGAGCTCCGCGATCGTTTGCGCGTGTGGTCCTCGCTCGACTCGTTGGCATCTTCCGCTGGAGATCGCGCCGACGACAGTTCGGACACGGAATCCACCACATCATTATCCGGAGCATTCGGAAATAACTCAGGCAATGGCGGCACCATGCCCGGCACCTTGAAGCTCTGCAAAAAGAAGGTACTTTGTTAGAAAACCAAGGAAAACAAATATGCAGTCGACAAAAAGCGCTACGCGCACAAATCTACACCTGTGGAACGACCAGCATCGAAGAAAACGGAGGAGTCAGCGACTTCCCCAGGATTTTTTCTCCGGCCTTGAACTTCAGCAGCAAGCGAAGGGCCCTGTCAAGATCTCCCTCTGAGATTTTCTCAGCCGAAACCCTCGTCGGATCACGGCGGCCAGAATAAAGAAACATCGGGTGCGCCCTCGCCTGGAGAGGCTACACCCGACGCTCGAGAAACGTGCGGATAATATCCACGCCGTTCACTTCCTTCTCCGGAATCAACTGGAGATCCTCCACCCGGCGGTAAAGGGCCTCTATCTCCTCTGTCTCGCCATCCAAGATCTGGTTTTTCCAGGATCTTTTCGGCTCGATTATCTGGGAGGGGTCGAAAGGAGCAAGACCAAAATGCTGCCCAGCAACTGTAGAGTCGCGAATGTGAAACCACCGCCTCCTCCAGTACTGGACAGATTCGGACATAGAGAAAGAAAAGAAGAGAATATTGGCTTTGAGGGAGATGATGCAACCCCCAATGGGATACACACCATCCGAACCGGATTGCCTCTTCACGGAATAGAGTTTCCGGAAGAGGCCAAAATGTGGCTCGATGCCGAGCCAGCACTCGCAAAAAGTGATGAAACAAGCAATGTGAAGAATAGAATGTTGGAGATATGCCCTAGAGGCAATAATAAATGTAGTTATTATTATATCTTTGTGTTTATGATAAATGTTTACATTCATGCTATAATAGTATTAACAAGGAAACATTGATACTTGTTTGATTTGTAAACTTAATTTGAAGTCCCTAGTATAGCCTCTATACTTCACTAGCTTGTTGGTTGATAGATGATTGTGGTTTCCCTATCATGAACATTGAGATGTTATCAACAACAAGATCATATCGTTAGGAGAATGATATGATGGACATACTCCTATAGATAAGCGTAGCATAAAGATCAAGTCATTTCAATAGTTCAATTGCTATATGCTTTCTGATACATAGTAACCTAATTCCTTCGACCATGAGATCATGCATATCACCTTTACCGGATGGATGCTTTGATGAAATCAAACACCACACCGTAACTGGGTGGCTATAAAGGTGGCATTGAGTGTTCGGAAAGTATTGGTTGAGACACATGGATCAAGAGTGGGATTTGTCCATCCATATGACGGATAGATATACTCTGGGCCCTCTCGGTGGAATGTCATCCAATTAGCTTGCAAGCATGTGACTGGCTCACAAGGGATCACATATCACGGGAACGAGAAAAGAGTACTTATCGGTAACGAGGTTGAACTAGGTATGCAGAGATACCGACGATCATAACCTCGGATAAGTAAACTATCGTGAGACAAAGGGAAATTGGTATCGTATGTAAGTGGTTCATTCGATCGCAAAGTAATCGTAGAAATATGTGGGAGCCATATGAATTTCCAGATTCCTCTATTGGTTATTGTTCGGAGAAGTGTCTCGATCATGTCCGCATAATTCACGAACCGTAGGGAGACACACTTAAGGATTCGACGTTGTTTGAGTAGTTATGGTATTATGAGAAAGAGACCGAATGTTGTTCGGAGTCTCGGATGGGATCCGGGATATCACGAGGTGATCCGGAATGGTCCGGAGAATAAGATTCATATAAGGAAAGACCCGTTTCGGAGTTCGGGAATGATTCCGGTGTTTTCATCGGGAATGTTCTAGAAGGTTTCGGATTGTCCGGCACTCCGGGGGGGAGGGGTACATGAATGTGTCATTACATATTGGAATGATTGCATCATGTACTAAGTGTTCTTGCTGTCCCAAATAAAGGATTAAATTGAATCCTAAAACAGAAAAGTCAAATGTCCAGTTTGAAAGTCAAACGGCTAAAACAAGAAACTGTGGGAAACAAGCAAGAGGAGGCCAAAACCGAGTTAGGGAGGGAGACCCTCCTCCAACCGGCGGCGCCTCCACCAGGACGAGTTGGGGAGGGACTCCCCTCCCTCCCCTGGCGCGCCATCCCCCTCCCACCTATAAAAGGAGGGGCAGAGCCTCCTCCTCTAATCACACAAGTTCCTATCCTCTAATCTCCGGTTTAGAGCCGTTTTGGTTTAGAGCTTCTAATTGCCCTAGCCTTCGGTTTAGAGCCTTCTAATTGGTGTGTCTAAACCCTAGACCACTAATAGTACTCTCTCATACTCCACCATACTCGCTCCGGCTTAAGGCGAAGCCCTGCGGGATCTCCCCTCTACTTCCGGTACCACGTCGTTGTGCTGCCGGAATCGCGAGGAGAGTGCTACAACCTCCGCTGCCTGCTGGAACAAGGGAGAGGAAGGTCTTCGTCGAGTATCGAACGTGTGACCGACTGCGGGAGCGCTGCCGGAACGCAGCGCCGGAAGGATCGTCTACACGATTTTGAGATCGGAAAGAGTACGACTACATCACCCACGAGAATCCGCTCTCGTTAAACACTTTGGAATCTTCGAGGGTAAGTTATTCCATCGACTCGTTGCTACAATCTAGTAGATAGATCTTGGCTTGTTTGTTTGTATGCGATAGAAATTTTTTGTTTTCCATGCTACGAACCCCTACAGTGGTATCAGAGCCGTGTCTATATGTAGATCTGTTGCACGAGTAGAACACAATGGTCATTGTGGGCGTTGATGCTTTTATTGTCGATTGCTTCTTGTGTACTTTGCATCTTGCGGTATGTTGGGATGAAGCGGCCCGGGCTAACCTTACATGACATCGTTCATGAGACTTGCTCCACGCTTGACATGCAACTTGTATTGCATAAGTGGCTTTGCGGGTGCCTGTTTCTCCTAGCATAGTTAAGATCCAATTTACAACGGGTGATTAACAATACTAGTATCAATGTTGTGGTTCTTGTTCGTAAGTTAGAACGACACTTATTGAAAGCCCCAAACCACGTAAAATATGCAAAAAAAGTAGAGGCGTCTAACTTTGTTTTGCAGGGGTGTGCAGTGATGTGATATGGCCATGATTGTGATTATATTTGATGTATGCAATGTTCCTTATTGTAAGTTGGCAACCGGAAGGAACCATATGGTTGTCTTTAATTTATGTTAAGACCCGCGTGTCTATTCAAAGTAGTTGTAATAGTTGAAGCCGGTGGACGACAACCATGGAGACGCGTCATTGACCTTGATGCAATGCCGGTGATGATGGAGATCTTGTTCGTGCTTGAAGATGGAGATCGGAAGCACAAAGAAGAAAGGCCATATCATATCACATATATATTGAATTGCATGTGATGTTAATCCTTTATGCATCTTGTATTGCTTAGTAGACGACGGTAGCATTATAAGATGATCCCTCATGCACATGAATTTCAAGTCATAAAGTGTTCACCCTTAGTTAGCACCGTTGCTAAAGCTTGTTGTCTCGAAGCACCACGTGATAATCGGGTGTGTTAGATTCCGCAAGTGTATACAACGTGAGCAAGCCAGATTTGCTCATGCGGAAACTAAGGTTTGATCTTGACGAGCCTAGCATGTACAGACATGGTCTCGGAACACGGATCACCGAAAGGTAAAGCATGAATCATATAGTAGATATGATGAACATGATGATCGTTCGCCATTGAAACTATATCAACTCTCGTGATGATAGGTGTTGATGTAGTGGATTTGGTTCGTGTGATCACTAAAACAATGTGAGGGATATTGTTTTGAGTGGGAGTTCACCTGGTTTAATTACATTAATTAATTTGAACTCAATTTGTCATAAACTTAGTCTAAACTATTGCAAATATGTTGTAGATCAATGGCAGCCCCTACCATCAATTTTAATGCGTTCCTAGAGAAAGAAAAGTTGAAAAACAATGGAAGCAACTTCGTGGATTGGTTCCGCAATTTGAGGATTGTCCTTACAGCTGGTAATTTGACCTATGTGCTGGATGCACCGCTGGGTGACCCACCTGCAGCTCATGCTCCCGATGAAGTAAAGAATGTTTAACTCGCTCGGAAGAATCAGTAATCCATAGTTCAGTGTGCTATCTTGTATGGTTTGGAATCGGAGCTTCAGAAAAGGTTTGAGGATTCAGACCCATATGATATTGTCGAGGATCTCAAATTGATTTTTGAGACTCATGCGGCAATTGAAAGCTATGAGGCTTCTGAAAAGTTCTTTAACTGCACGATGGAAGAGGGCAGCTCCGTCAGTGAGCATGTGCTTAAGATGTCTGGGCACGCGAACAAACTTCAAAGCTTGGGTATAGTGATTCCTAATGCTTTGGGGATTTATCGTGTCCTCCAATCACTACCACCAAGTTACAAGAACTTTGTGATGAACTACAACATGCAGAACATGAACAAGACGTTGCCAGAACTCTTTGCCATGTTGAAATCTGCAGAAGTGGAGATCAAGAAAGAGCACCAAGTGTTGTTGGTCAATAAGACCACCAAATTCAAGAAAGTCAAGTCTAAGCAAAAGGGACACTTCAAGAAGGGTGGTAAGAAAGTTACCACGCCGACGAAGAAGACCAAGGCTGGACCTAAGCCTGATACTGAGTGCTTTTACTGCAAGGGAGAAGGTCACTGGAAGCGGAATTGCCCAAAGTACTTGGCGGATTTGAAGAACGGCAACATCAAGAAGAAAGGTATATCTGATATACATGTTATTGATGTGTATCTCACTAGTGCTCGTAGTAGTGCCTGGGTATTTGATACTGGTTCGGTTGCTCATATTTGTAACTCGAAACAGGTGCTGCAGAATAAACGGAAGCTAGCGAAGAACGAGGTGACGATGCGCATGGGAAATGGATCAAAGGTTGATGTGATCGCGGTCGGCACGCTACCCCTTCATCTACCATCGGGATTAGTTTTATACTTAAATAATTGTTATTTGGTGCCTGCGTTGAGCATGAACATTATATCGGGATCTTGTTTATTGCGAGACGGTTACTTGTTTAAGTCCGAGAATAATGGTTGTTCGATTTATATGAGTAATATGTTTTATGCACATGCACCTTTGATAGATGGTCTATTCTTATTGAATCTCGATAGTGGAAAAACACATATCAACAACATTGAGGCTAAACATTTGAAATCAAGCGATAATTCGACCTATATGTGGCACTATCGTCTTGGTCACATTGGAGTGAAACGTATGAAGAAACTCCATTCCGATGGACTTCTTGAATCACTTGATTTTGAATCACTTGAAAGATGCGAAGCATGTCTGATGGGTAAAATGACTAAGACTCCATTTACTGGTATAATGGAGCGAGCTACGGACTTATTGGAAATCATACATACCGATGTGTGTGGTCCAATGAGTGTAGCATCGCGCGCTGGTTATCGTTATGTTCTTACCTTCACGGATGACTTGAGTAGATATGGGTATATCTATTTCATGAAACATAAGTCCGAAACTTTCGAGAAGTTTAAGGAGTTTCAAAGTGAGGTAGAGAATCAACGTAACAAGAAGATTAAATTTCTACGTTCTGATCGTGGAGGTGAATATCTAAGTTACGAGTTTGGCGAACATTTGAAGAAATGCGGAATACTTTCACAATTGACACCGCCGGGAACACCATAGCGTAATGGTGTGTCCGAACGTCGTAATCGAACTCTCTTAGATATGGTTCATTCTATGATGTCACTTACAGATTTACCGCTATCATTTTGGGGTATGCATTAGAAACAGCCGCATTCACTTTAAATAGGGCACCATCTAAATCCGTTGAAACGACACCGTATGAATTATGGTTTGGGAAGAAACCTAAATTGTCGTTCCTTAAAGTTTGGGGATGCGAAGCCTATGTAAAGAAGTTACAGCCGGACAAGCTTGAACCCAAAGCGGAAAAATGCGTCTTCATAGGATACCCGAAGGAAACTATTGGGTATACCTTCTATCATAGATCCGAAGGCAAAATCTTCGTTGCCAAGAATGGATCCTTTCTAGAGAAGGAATTTCTCTCGAAAGAAGTGACTGGAAGGAAAGTAGAACTCGACGAGGTTGTCGAACCTTCTCTCGAAATTGCGAGTAGCGCAGCACCGGAAGAAGTTCCTGTGGTGCCTGCACCAATAAGAGAGGAAGCTAATGATGGTGATCATGAAACTTCGGTTGAAGTTACTACAGAGCCTCGGAGGTCAACGAGAACTCGTACCACTCCAGATTGGTATGATTCCGTTATGAATGTCATGTTGGTGGACAACACCGATGACCCCGAGACATATGAGGAAGCGATGATGAGCCCAGATTCCAATAAATGGCAAGAAGCCATGAAATCCGAGATTGGATCCATGTACGAAAACCAAGTATGGACTTTGGTGGACTTACCGGATGGCCGGAAGGCTGTCGAGAACAAATGGATTTTCAAGAAGAAAACAGATGCTGATGGTAATGTTACTGTCTATAAAGCTCGACTTGTCGCAAAAGGGTTTCGACAAATTCAAGGAGTTGACTACGATGAGACTTTCTCACCTGTAGCGAAGTTAAAGTCTGTGAGGATTATGTTAGCAATCGCTGCATATTATGATTATGAGATATGGCAGATGGATGTCAAAACAGCATTCCTCAATGGAGACATTGATGAAGAGTTGTATATGATGCAACCCAAAGGTTTTGTCGATCCTAAAGATGCTAACAAGGTATGCAAACTTCAACGATCCATCTATGGATTGAAGCAAGCATCCCGAAGTTGGAATCAACGTTTTGATAAGGTAATCAAAAGTTTTGGTTTTATACAAACTTATGGAGAAGCTTGTATTTACAAGAAAGTGAGTGGGAGCTCTGTAGCATTCTTAATACTATATGTGGATGACATATTGTTGATTGGGAATGATGTAGACTTTCTTAATAGTGTCAAGGAATATTTGAATAATAGTTTTTCAATGAAGGATCTTGGCGAAGCAGCTTACATATTAGGCATAAAGATTTATAGAGATAGATCGAAACGCCGAATATCATTGTCACAGAGTACATATTTGGACAAAGTTCTAAAGAGGTTTGGAATGGAAGAAAGCAAGAAAGGGTTCTTGCCCATGTTGCCCAATACGACCTTGAGTAAAACTCAAAGTCCGACATCGGCAGAAGATAGAGAAAGGATGAGTAAGACTCCCTATGCCTCAGCCATAGGATCTCTAATGTATGCCATGCTATGTACTAGACCCGACATTGCATATGTTGTTAGTTTAACTAGCAGATATCAAAGTGATCCAGGAGTGGATCATTGGACAGCGGTCAAAAACATCCTTAAGTACTTGAGAAGAACTAAGGATATGGTTCTTTCTTATGGAGGTGATGAACAACTCGTTGTTAATGGTTACACCGATGCTAGTTGGAACACCGATCCGGATGATTCTAAATCACAATCCGGATACGTATTTATTTTGAATGGTGCAGCAGTTAGCTGGAGGAGTGCAAAGCAAAGCGTTGTGGCGAGATCTTCAACTGAATCGGAATACATGGCTGCTTCGGAGGCTTCACAAGAAGCGATATGGATGAAAGAGTTCATTACAGAGCTGGGTGTGGTTCCTAGTGCGCTGGACCCAATGTCTATCTACTGTGATAACATGGGCGCCATAGCCAATGCGCAAGAACCAAGGTCACACAAGAAGCTGAAGCACATCAAGCTACGTTTTCATGCTATTCGAGAACATATCCAGGATGGGGATATAAAGATTTGCAAATTACACACAGATCTGAATGTGGCGGATCCGTTGACTAAACCTCTCCCGAGGGCAAAACATGACCAACACCAAACTGCCATGGGTGTTCGGTATATTACCATGTAATCTAGATTAGATGACTCTAGTGCAAGTGGGAGACTGTTGGAGATATGCCCTAGAGGCAATAATAAATGTAGTTATTATTATATCTTTGTGTTTATGATAAATGTTTACATTCATGCTATAATAGTATTAACAAGGAAACATTGATACTTGTGTGATTTGTAAACTTAATTTGAAGTACCTAGTATAGCCTCTATACTTCACTAGCTTGTTGGTTGATAGATGATTGTGGTTTCCCTATCATGAACATTGAGATGTTATCAACAACAAGATCATATCGTTAGGAGAATGATATGATGGACATACTCCTATAGATAAGCGTAGCATAAAGATCAAGTCATTTCAATAGTTCAATTGCTATATGCTTTCTGATACATAGTAACCTAATTCCTTCGACCATGAGATCATGCATATCACCTTTACCGGATGGATGCTTTGATGACATCAAACACCACACCGTAACTGGGTGGCTATAAAGGTGGCATTGAGTGTTCGGAAAGTATTGGTTGAGACACATGGATCAAGAGTGGGATTTGTCCATCCATATGACGGATAGATATACTCTGGGCCCTCTCGGTGGAATGTCATCCAATTAGCTTGCAAGCATGTGACTGGCTCACAAGGGATCACATATCACGGGAACGAGAAAAGAGTACTTATCGGTAACGAGGTTGAACTAGGTATGCAGAGATACCGACGATCATAACCTCGGATAAGTAAACTATCGTGAGACAAAGGGAAATTGGTATCGTATGTAAGTGGTTCATTCGATCGCAAAGTAATCGTAGAAATATGTGGGAGCCATATGAATTTCCAGATTCCTCTATTGGTTATTGTTCGGAGAAGTGTCTCGATCATGTCCGCATAATTCACGAACCGTAGGGAGACACACTTAAGGATTCGACGTTGTTTGAGTAGTTATGGTATTATGAGAAAGAGACCGAATGTTGTTCGGAGTCTCGGATGGGATCCGGGATATCACGAGGTGATCCGGAATGGTCCGGAGAATAAGATTCATATAAGGAAAGACCCGTTTCGGAGTTCGGGAATGATTCCGGTGTTTTCATCGGGAATGTTCTAGAAGGTTCCGGATTGTCCGGCACTCCGGGGGGAGGGGTACATGAATGTGTCATTACATATTGGAATGATTGCATCATGTACTAAGTGTTCTTGCTGTCCCAAATAAAGGATTAAATTGAATCCTAAAACAGAAAAGTCAAATGTCCAGTTTGAAAGTCAAACGGCTAAAACAAGAAACTGTGGGAAACAAGCAAGAGGAGGCCAAAACCGAGTTGGGGAGGGAGACCCTCCTCCAACCGGCGGCGCCTCCACCAGGCCGAGTTGGGGAGGGACTCCCCTCCCTCCCCTGGCGCGCCAGCCCCCTCCCACCTATAAAAGGAGGGGCAGGGCCTCCTCCTCTAGACACACAAGTTCCTATCCTCTAATCTCCGGTTTAGAGCCATTTTGGTTTAGAGCTTCTAATTGCCCTAGCCTTCGGTTTAGAGCCTTCTAATTGGTGTGTCTAAACCCTAGACCACTAATAGTACTCTCTCATACTCCACCATACTCGCTCCGGCTTAAGGCGAAGCCCTGCGGGATCTCCCCTCTACTTCCGGTACCACGTCGTTGTGCTGCCGGAATCGCGAGGAGAGTGCTACAACCTCCGCTGCCTGCTGGAACAAGGGAGAGGAAGGTCTTCGTCGAGTATCGAACGTGTGACCGACTGCGGGAGCACTGCCGGAACGCAGCGCCGGAAGGATCGTCTACACGATTTTGAGATCGGAAAGAGTACGACTACATCACCCACGAGAATCTGCTCTCGTTAAACACTTTGGAATCTTCGAGGGTAAGTTATTCCATCGACTCGTTGCTACAATCTAGTAGATAGATCTTGGATTGTTTGTTTGTATGCGATAGAAATTTTTTGTTTTCCATGCTACGAACCCCTACATAGAATTGGGCGAAAGATGATGCAGCTGGATGCCATAGAGAAAGAGCAGCCCGCGAAGGAAGTCGTGGACTGGGAAGGAAAACCCACGCATAACGAAGGCAAGAAACATAACCCGATACCCAGCGGGGGGACATGGGATTACCTTGTTGCCGGGGAGTCTGACGGCCTTCCTATCTTGCGGGATCAAACCCCGCTCGCGAAGCTTGCGGAGATCACTCTCCCGCGTCTCTGATCGCCGCCAACCACCGTCGGTGACACGGGTAGCGGTGGCGCCTTTCTTTCCTCCGGCGGCGCTGGTACCAACTGCAGATGATGATTTCTTCGGTTTCCCCATCGCGCTACGGCGGCGCCGGCGGTGAAAGCGTAGAAGGGAAGATGGAAATGTGGAAGGAAATCCCAGCGCGCAGCAAGAATCGCTAGAGCACAAGGAGGTAGTGAAAACAAGAACTGATGCAATGAAAACAAACTGCAGCTTTCCCCAATGATTATAACGATGAAGACAACGCACGGCATCCGTCCATCCAGAAGACCTAACGCCAACGGCAGATCTGACCATACACGTGTCAGCATCACAACGAACCGTCGTTACCACGCCGTCCACTACGCGCGGAAATCAAGGCGACGCCGTAATTATCTCCACGCCGCGCGTGACCGGTCAATTCAAGGTCAGCAAGTGGGACCCACGTTCGACCAGTCAAGTCACCTCTGGCATAGCAGACGCTTGAGGTCATCGATCGTCAGCACTGATGTCATCAAAAGCTATACTAGCAACAACTACAATTTTCTTCGGCTTCAAAGCTAGGAGTACTCACTCGAATCTACGATTCGATCAAATACTCGGGGGCTACTCCTATTAGGAGCGCTGGCCGCGCACCCGAAAGATGAATAAAACGAACTACTTTCTTCGAGTCCTACGTCGAGTCTACGACTCTACTACGGACTCGGGGGCTACTCCCATAGGGAGGATGGATTTAAGCATCCGAATTTTTTTGTGTCCTACGGACTTAACAATTGAACAATGTTCGAAGTAAAGTCTCCGCTCGAGTCTACGACTCGAACAGACACTCGGGGGCTACTCCCATAGGGAGCGCTGGTCGCGCACCCTATGAATGCTTCGAATGCGATCTTTCGGATCAGTATGTGAAAACTTTTCGGCAGCTCTGCCCCAATAAAACGCTAAGTGAGAAACATTCTCCTTGGCCACCCGAAACACCTTCGCGGTGATAAACATTCGGATGTTGTGTCTTAAACACAAAGATAAGACCTACAAATATCGTCTGATGGCCTGGCAACGCACATGACTGCGCTCTGCTAGTATAAAACCCGTGCCAACAGGCGCGATGAAAAATCCCGACGGACGCGTTGGGTACATCAATTAAATTCACTGGAATTCAACTCCTGTAAGTCCTCCGCGTCCTGAGTCGAATTACGCCAGCATATGTTCCAGTTTCGAGTTGAGGGACTCGAACCTGAGGAAGATCATGTCGTTTCGTCCTAAGACAGTTAACTGACCCTGATCCGTCGGGTGAGTCAGGCACACGCATCAACAATCCCTACACACGAACTATTGAAATACATAGTTGCACCCGAAGGATTGAAGAGTCCTCAGCCGAATCTACGATTCGACTGATCACTCGGGGGCTACTGACATGGTTATACCCCGCGGGTGCATGACCTCAGCATACCTAGTCCAGCCCAAGGAAGGCCCATGGCAAAAGTACGTCGGCCCATGAAGACTTTCGGGTGGCCCAGGCCCATGGTGCCTTCGGATCCTTGGAGAGCACGACTAGAGTAGATAGGAAATTCAAAGGGGTAAAACCCTAGAACCTGTAACCGACTAGGACTATGCCTGGGACCTGCCTAAGTCTATATAAAGGCCAGGAGGGCACGACCTAGATCTCTCGACTCATACTTTCGCATACACACCTCCACGCCAGATTGCATCTGTGCACCCCTGTAACCTTCGGTTCCGCCATAATCAAGAGCAGACAAGCAGGAGTAGGGTTTTCCCTCCGGGGGCCTGAACCTGGGTAAACCTTGTGTCCCCGTGTTGCTTGTTTGCTAACCGTTCCACGATCCGTCATCCCCATCTTCTCCAAAACCCAAGTCCATAACAATGGGCATTGATGAGATCAAACCTCGTCAATGGGGGTGATGAACAGCTCGTCGTAAAAGGTTACGTCGACGCTAGTTTCGACACCGACAAGGATGATTCTAAATCTCAGACATGATACGTTTATATTTTGAATGGAGGAGCTGTGAGCTGGAGAAGCTGCAAACAAAGCGTGATCGCGGGATCTACAGTAGAGGCGGAATACATGGCTGCTGTAGAAGCGTCAAGTGAAGGAGTTTGGATCAGGAACTTCATCACTGAGCTTGGCGTGGTTCCAAGTGCATTGGACCCACTGGAGATATTGTGTGACAACACTGGCGCCATAGCACTTTCTAAGGAACCAAGATATCATCCAAAGACCAAGCATATCAACCGCAAGTTTCATATAATCCGAGATTATATAGCAGATGGAGATCTGAAGATTAGCAAAGTACATATAGATCTGAATGTCGCAGATCCATTGACTAAACCTCTTCCACGTGTAAAACATGATCATCACCTTAGTGCCATGGGTGTGAGATTGTTGCCAAATGTAAACTAGATTATTGACTCTAGTGCAAGTGGGAGACTGTTGGAATTATGCTCTAGAGGCAATAATAAAGATGTTATTATTATAATTCTTGTTCATGATAAAGTTTATATTCCATGATAGAATTGTATTAAGCGGAAACTATAATACTTGTGTGGTTTGTGAACAACACCGTGTCCCTAGTATGCCTCTATGGACTAGCTCATTGATTAATGATGGTTAAGGTTTCCTAACCATAGACATGAGTTGTCGATTAATAATGAGATCATATCATTGGGAGAATGATATGATGGACAGACCCAAACTAAGCGGAGCAATTAGATCGTGTCATCGTGTTCATCTTTGCGAAGCTTTTCTTATGTCAAATATTGTATTCCTTAGACCATGAGATGATACAACTCCCTGGTATCGGAAGAAAGCTTTGAGGTCATCAAACGTCATCCTATGAGAGGGTGATCATAAAGGTGTCTCTCAGGTGATCGGAAAGTACCTGTTGGGTTGTATGTATCGAGATGGGATTTGTCCCTCCCAAGTCGGAGAGATATACTTCGGGCCCACTCGGTAATCGATATCAACACCGCTTGCAAGCATGTGGTTAAGGAGTTAATCACAAAGTGATATCGGATTACGGAACGAGTAAAGTACTTGCTGTGAACGAGATTGAACTAGGTATGACGGTACCGACGATCAAATCTCGGGCAAGTAAAATATCGCGAGACGAAGGGAATATATATATATGGGATTGATTGAATCCTGGCATCGTGGTTCATCCGATATGATCATCGATGAATGTGTGGGAGTCAATATGGGTTTCCAGACCCCGCTATTGATTATTGATATAAGATCATGTCTGCATGTTCTCGAACCCGAAGGGTCACACACTTAACGTGTCTTGACGCTAGGATAGATTGGATAATTGGTTTATGAGTTTTTGTTTGGAGTCTCGGATGGGATCCGGGATATCACGAGAGGTTTCGGAATGGTCCGGAGAATAAGATTCATATAAGGCAATGCAGTTTTTGGAGTTCGGAATTGTTTCGGGTTAATCGGTATTGTACCGGAAGCTTCTAGAACCTTCCGGAGGGGGACCAACGTGGCCCCACCTGCCGGGAGGGCGCATGGGCCTATGAGCGAGTGCCCTGGCCGCATTGGGCCAGGGGCACAAGGCCCCATAGGGCCCAGCCGGCCAACCTAGGGCAACACCCTAGGAGAGCTTCTAGAAGGAGGGGGGAAACTTGCCCCCCACTCCTCCCCCTTGGCCGCTGGCCCTAGGCTTGGAGGAGGGGCAAGGGGCAGCCGCCCATCCCTCTATATATAGAGGGCTGGGGCACACCACCCCCCTACACCTCCTCCTCAACCCTAGCCGCCCTGCTGCCCTCCTCTCTCTCTCCCTCCAAACTGCGCGTAGGCGAAGCCCTGCTGCAGAAACTCTCCACCACTTGCACCACGCCGTCGTGCTGTAGATTCAATCCGTCTCTCCACCATACTTGCTGGACCAAGGAAGGAGGAGACGTCGAGGTGCCGCACGTGTGCATCTCTCGGAGGCATCGCCACTTGCGGTGCTAGATCGGAACGGATCGCGAGGAGGAGAAGCGAGTACGACTACATCACCCACGTTCCGACGAACGTTCCGCTGTGCGAATCTTCAAGGGTATGAAGATCTCATCTAATCTCTCTCGTTGTTTGCATCTCCTAGATTAGATCTTGGCTTTTCCGTTCGCATCCGTAGAATTTTTTTGATTTACTATGCTGCGAAACCCTTCAGTAAGATTTTATACTATGTGAACTTTGCAATAAAAGGCTGCATGCATCACTCGATGCAGAGGTCGGGGCTCAGCTCCCCTTTTCTAAAAAAAGTAAAAGTACCGTTTCAGGGTTCAGTTTGGAGATGTATATATGGTTTCAGGCTGCCATGCGTCTCTCCCTTGTACCGGAGGGCAAGCGCAAGACCCCTTTTTTGCGCGCCCCATGGCTTCAAGGGAGGAAGCCGATTGACATTGCTCCCCTCATCTTCGCCGCTTTCAAGAGGAAAAATTGGAATGTCTCCCAAGCACTACACGATCATGCTTGGATTACGGGAATTGTGTTGGGGCCATCTTTTGACCTCTCTCACTTGGAGCAATTCATTGAGCTATGGAGGTTCCTAAACCAAGTCCATCTCGTTGATAATGTGGGGGATGATATCGTGTGGAATCTCACAGAAGATGGGCAATACTCGGCCAAGTCGGCTTATGAAGTTCAATTCTTGGGCTCTACCTTATCAAGCATGAACAAAGCGGTGTGGAAAGCGTGGGATCCTCCTAAGGTCAAGTTCTTTGTTTGGCTCAATGCAAAATAGAATGTAGACGACAGATAGATTAAAAAAAAGGGTTAGCCAAATTATGGTTTGTGCCCTCTTTGTAAGCAAGTCATTGAATCAGTCTCCCATCTTCTTGTAACTTGCCGGTATACCGTGAGAATAAGGAGTCTCCTCAAGGATTGGATGGCAATCGGGGGCATCGACCCGCGGCAGTGGCAAGGGGCGGGCCTTACAATTGGAAGTTGGTGGAACATAATGACGGATGGTGCAATCCCAAACCTCAAAGCTATGGCATCTTTCACCTTTTTCACCTCTTGGGAGATTTTAAACAAAAGGAACGCCTGGATCTTCCATAACAAGCAAGCTCCATCCTTTGTTGTTTTAGATAAAATTAAAAAAGAGACCCATTTGTGGGTCACTACAGGAGCAAAGTGTTTGGATGAAATAATTCTGAGAGAGTAGACTTTGTTGTAGTAATATTAATTACTTTTCCTTTTTTTCACAAACTTTTTCTTAATTAATGGATTGGGCCAAAGCTTTTGGCTTTGTTTAAAAAAAAGGTTCGATATCTCTGTAAGAGAAAATGTCTCCTAGCCGGAGTAGGTCGGGAATCTCCTGTGCATAAAAATAAAACACCGTGTAGGAGGTAGCTGTTCTTACACCGTACCTGTCCTAGACGGAGTAGGTCGGGAGTCTCCTGTCCAATAAAACACCGTGTAGCCAGGTAGCTGCTCTTTCACCGTAGGTCCAATCCTTGTGTCGACATATCGATCTGTGTCCGCGACATCCTTGTGCCGCCATGGCGCCGGCGAGCAGCACCAGGTGCGCCGAACCGCCGCAGCAGCAACAGCCTCCACGCCGCCTGGTCTGCAGGCTCGTGTGGGAGGACGCGACTGCGGGAGACGGCGGCGACGCCGGCGTGGCTGACGCGCCGCTCCTGGATTCCGGGCCGCCGCCGGCGGCGACGCCTTGCTACGAGAGCGACGCCGCTTACATGTGCTGCATGACATTCGTACACGTACGTCCCCGATGACTCCCTTCTCCGCATCCAGAGTTTCTTCTTCTGTTTCCTAGTACTATAATGCTCTCAGCTCTCGTACGATCCGACGAACTAATAACACGCATACATCTGTTTTCGTTTTGCTGTTCTTGCTTGTAGACTGCCGTGATCGTGTTCGGCGCTTTTGCGTTCTACGTGCTCTGCATCATGCACCATTAGCACGCTAGAGCGATGATGTGATGCCCAAGTGAGAATTGGGACCAACTCGACTGAAACACCTGAGCCTGTCTGTTCTCTGTATAATGATCTTCGTTTTCCTCATGGGATTTCAACACAAATTTCGTACTAGTAGTTTTTTCTTTGAAATAGTGCATGACTTGTATTGACAACTATAATTAGCAAACTTCAAAGGTACCTGACATTTACATCAAATACTGATATTCAAGCTAGACTGTTATGTGTCGATTTCCAGGGTGTTGAGATAGCATAGTATGTTGTTGTTCAGGTTCAGATAAAGCTCACCGTGGGCAACCAAGGCCCTCTTTGATTCACGTATGCTTAAAACACAGGGCTAAAGTGTCATGTCCACATAACATGGTGATTGTTTGGATATTTTTTTACTCTAAAACATAGTGCAACTGTGCATATGTGGACATCTGACCTCGTTCTTGTAGAGACTGGTGCCATATTGCGCCGTGGAGTCAGAACTCGAAGACATTGGTGTGTGCAAAGATACATGTAGGCTACACTTTCTACCACCTAAACCTAGACTGGTGCAGCCATAGATTACGGGATTACCACCAGATATGTAGTTACAAAACTCGGTGAAGCATGACGTGGCAGTGTAGATGATCTACTTTCTCATCCTCGCCGTCTCATCACACAAACAACTCCTCTCGAGCGGCTCATCCAAATGACACAAACACAACACATCCAAGGTATACACAAGTACAAGAGTGGAAGCGGCACACGCCGGACTGCTAGGTCCCCGAGAGCAACTGAGGCGTGATAGGTGCGACGGCTGACTGTGGAGTGATCAACCCTAATCATCTCGTCTCACCCTCTCTTACATATGCATCTCTAATGGGCTTCTACACTAGAGGTCTATTAGTGCTCCTGAGCCTAGTCTAATTCAGATCCAATTTGAATTAGGTTTCCATCCCCTTAAGTGTGTGTAACCCTGTCGGTTCACGCACATATAGACATGGGCTAAGTACTCCGCAAATAGATATAGCGGTCTCTAACAAGACGCGTCAACTCCTAAACACGCATAAAGATCATATCGAACGAACCATCATAATGTTACGTATCATTTTCTTCGCCTCACGATATTTGGTCTAGCTCCAAGCTGACCACTCTTTCTTAATCTGTGATTTAAAATCCGTTATTAGGTTAACTCTTAACCTTAAGTAGCACGACCATGTATTTCTAGATCGAATCACTTGAGGGGTCAATAGATATCTCTCTCATGAATAGAGGGATAAATCTCATCTTGACTAAACATGTCTTGCAGGATGTTTCACAACAAACCCAAACGTTACCTTTATAACAACCATGTTACGGTATGCAGTTTGATAGCCACAAAGTAGGTCAATTCACGTCCTAAGTATATGCGTCAATTTCAGATTTAAAAATAAAACGTACAGATCGTGTAGAGAGATAACGTAGAGGGATAACGGTAAGAAATCTTGCCATATTTCGTGTTAGAGCATCTCTAGCACATACCGTATCCTGTCCCATAGAGCTCTTGACGCGGTTTACCGCAAACGAAAAAATGATTAACGGGAGGGAATATTTAACTACATTGGCTCGTCATCACCGTCAGAAGTCAGCCGCCGAAGGTAGATTCCGGCCATCCTGCCGTCGCGGTCGCCACCGGAAGTCGACCGCTAGCACAACGCGCGCACGCAAGCAGCTGCTAGCCCGCACTAGCTAGGACGGACGGCGCGCAGTAGCTAGTAGGACGACGCACGCAACAACAATTCCAGCCAAGCACCCGCGAATCCAGCTACGGCGGCGTGATTCCGGCCGGCGACGGTGTGAATTGGGGCATCTTCTCAGAGCAGCGGCGGACACACGCTAGGTCTGATCCAGATCCGTGTGTCTACATAGAGACAATGAAATATTCGCGGATATATTCTGCTTTACGCGGATATATTCTGTTTTACCGTATGCATACATGATATCTGTTACGCCATGACTTTTTTCATCACAAATACGAGTTGTAGTTTACCGTATACGCGTTTTGCAGTATGGCCAGACGCGGTGTCCGCTAAAGATGTTTTTAGGCCAGTCCAACCTCATATTAGTTTAACATTTTCATGTCTATAAATTATAAAATATAGTCATCAACCAATTCTTGTGTTATTCTAATGTTTAAGTGTGCCCCACGTGAATTCCGAATAGGGTCAATTTTAAAATAATTATTATACAAATAAAGAGTTTTACAAACAAATCATGTATTTATCAATCAATACAAGTTGGATGTTATGAATATTTAAAAAATATATGTAACAAATTATGGATATAAGAAAATATAATTATCTCTATAATGGTCTTTAGGGCATATTTCCAATAGTCTCTCCCTTACACTAGATAGTCAATCTAGAATATATCTAATATACCCACTTGCGTTTAGTATTCTTTCAACAAAGTCAGCTACAGGCGCTAGATCTTGCACCGTCGGCCTCGTTGTCTCCAAGGGTAAGCCAAGACAACGTGAACATCATTTTCCCTACCGTGCATCCAAAATAATGATCCATGGTGGTAACATAAGTTTCACAATGTTTACTGCCCTTTTGTGACTTTAGTATGATGACTTTTCGTCTGACTATTATAATAATTTTTATTACGACAAACTTGTCTGGCTCAGGTGATAAAGTGGCAAGAACGGTAGCGCGGCTTTAGCTTGTGCAAGTGTCTGTAGTCGTTGTTAGGTGGTTTAATAATCTATTTAGAATTTTTATTTTTTTTAGATCTTTTTAAGCTATTGATGATTATTAATTGATCGGTGAAATTTCGCAAAAAAAACTTCTGAGACCAGTAGCTGACAATAAAGTGTTTTCAGAGCTTATTTAAGTATGAACATGGTTCGAACTATTTGGAAATTAGTTTGTTCATCATGGGGGCACACTCTTGTTTTCTAAACATTTATCTTGCTTTCGGGGCACGTCTACGTACGAGAGATCCTTCATGATTTTAATACATAGCGCACCGCATTATTAGTTGGCCTGTATGTGAAGTGTCATCCACGTTGCCATCCTTGAGATGCCACGCATGATTACCATGCCGTCATTGCCGTGCATGCTTAGTTATCGCTAATAGAGTCATTAGGCAATAGGCATGGCCGCATGGCACCATTTCACCTTCTCCTCTACCTTTAATTTTGAGTTTAACTTTATTCTGACAACTCCGGTTTAACTGTATGGACATGTACACGCACACACATTAAAAACTTTATGTGTCTCTCCATCACTCTCTTTTTAGCAGTTGGGCTGTCAGCCAAACGATCTACTCCCTCCGTTCTTAAAATAGATGTCTTAGACTTTTTAAAATTTAAATAAATTTATATACTAAATAGTGTCTAGATTTATTTAAATTTTAATAAATTTGAGACGTCTATTTTAAGACGAAGAGAGTACCTGTTGTTTAGATTTAAGAAAAGGATTTTTTCCTAGGGAGAAAGTTTGTTTAATGTTTATTCTTTATTCAAAACTTTAAAGTTTTAAATTTGAGAAATCATATTTTTATTCTTGCATCTCACTCTCTGCAAATGCGGACCCATGCATAAGGAGTACTATCTCCATCCCAAAGCTTGAGAATTGCATTTTTTTTTTGAAAAATCAAGCTATAGAAAAAACTATTAAGAACTATAACATTATATAGATACCATGTAAAAATATATTTTACAGTGTATCAAAGGGTAAGGATTATGTTTTTTAAGTATTAATATTTTTTCTTTAAAAACTTGGTCAAATTTTATTTGGTATGACTTTTTAAAAAAAAATATAAGCCTCGAGTTTTAAGACGAAGGTAGTACTATTTTCTTTCCCGTCGCCATCATTTTGCACGTGCTAGCTGTTCCTAGCAAAAAGAATAAAAAGAAAAGAAAGAAATCATATGTGGTGCGGAGCTCGGCTCATCATTTTCTTTGCGGCAACCAACAGAATTTGGTGCGAGTTGTTAGGGAGCTCAGATTGCATTGCACTCAACAAAGCAATAAATTAAGCGTCAGCATGAAGTCTCCAGCGGTGGACCTGAAACTGTCGGTGTCCTGCTGCAGAAAAAAGAAAATCAACATTGGCGTTTGTATATTACTAGTCTGAAAAGAAAGACTTAAATTGAAGTCGCTATATCGCAAAAGAAAATATGGGAGTCGCTAGAGGAGCAAGCACATGGGCAACATGGAAAAGTCGTTGGAGGCCGGAAGTAGCGGCGGCCATCGCGGTAGGTGGGAACCGAGGAGAGGATCCAGCCGAAAAAGGTTAGGCAGTGGAGGGGCAGGCATGAGCCAGGCAGGCCGCCGACTCGCCTCCGCGTGTCCGCTGCGAATACCGCGTAGCAGCACCGACGACGAGCTCCACCGACCGACTCTCTCCCGATATGTTCTTGTGCATATACTATTTCGTAGTCAATTCCACACAAAGGTTGACCGCATGCATTGTGTTACGAGTTGCAAAAGACGAGAGAATACCATTTCGTACAAGTACGCAGCGGCGGAGCCAGATTCTATAATTTGGGTGTACATGATCCCAAAATGATGAAACATTCCAATTTCTCTTATAGATATATCGTCAAATATATACGTATATTGCATATTGGTAAAGCTTTTTCGACAAAATAATGGATGTACATGTATATAGCTGTGTCTGCCCAATGCCCATGCGATACAAGGTTAGCCAGTACTCGCTCTCTTTCACCGTGTTCATTGCAAAAAAAAGAGCTTACAATACATATATAGATCCAAAAAAATTACTAAATAAATCAGGATATAGAACAAGAAATGACAACACGTGCCTTTACTCCTTGACAGAAGTAGGGGTCTTTTTGGATAGTAGAAGTTTCATTAGATTTTTGTAGTATTTCAATCTTAGGATTTTTTTACATATAGATTGCCTTTGAATTCAATAAATGGTGATATATCCAAATTTCTTTGGATTGGATTCCTAAGCAATCTAAACATTCACTCCAACCTCTTAGGCTCAAATGCGTAGGATCGACACACTTTTTTATATATGTTTTCCTACGTTTCGTCCAAACGACAATTCCTATATTTTACACGTGCAATCCTATGAGATTCATGTGGTTATCTTGTTTCTATGTCTTTCAACCATGCGATCCGAATATGTCCTAACTGCATGCATATATTGTAGATATAATAATAATCTTATTTTTAGGAAATAAAATATGCTTTGATGGTTAGGAGGGTCGTAGTGTACCAATGTCAAACTCTAGGTTTAACGCTTTGATGTTTTATTAGTTTGGATAATTTTTTGGTGGAGGCAACATACCTGTTGATAACGAGTTGGTGTGTGATTGCTTCTATCTATAACGAGTGAGAGAGAAAGAATAGCAAGTTCCACCTAAAAAATGCAACATAACACTATTACATCCCCTAAGAATGTGCGTGTGCACTACTTGGATCAGATTTGGCTGTTGATAATATGTCTATATTTATTTTCTCGCCATACCTATATTTTCAAGAGTATGTCATTGTATTTACTTTATATATATTGTATTTGTTCTCATGAAAATGAAACCACATCTTTGTATTATGTGTATCGCCTGACATTTCCTTGTAACTAATTTTTCAAATATCAAAGTTTCATGGAAAGGAAATACACATACAAGAAGGCACATTTTGTCCATGCGAAAAGAAAAGTTTGGCCCTGTGTTGATAATAATTGTAACTCTTTTTTTACTTCTAGAGATCTATTTATGTTTATTCCATGGCAGATTTTCCCCCTAAAACTTTGCATCAACCCATAAAACACAAACATGTTCTCAACATAGTCAGCACGAGATGCAAGAATAGTCGGACGATGCAGCAAAACAAATGGATTTTGGATATTAGAGGTGAGCTTACGGTGGTCGGACATTGCCAGTTAGTTCAGTTGTGGTTGGATGTAGGAAGAGTTTCGAGAAACGCTTAGGACCATGATAGGTACACCTAGACAATGGCGGCTAATGGGACAATACTCATCCAAGGAGACCTATAAGCTGCTTTGCCATGGGAGGGAGAGTTCAGGCATTGTGTAACCCATCTGGAAGTCATATGCCCCTCTAAAGTGCAAGATATTTGGATGGCTTGCCACAAAATATCGGTTGTGGACGTCGGATAGACGTATGAGACATGGGCTCCAAGATCAGAGCGCAGAATGCTACACTTGTCTCCAGGGCCAGGATACGGTAGATCACATTCTCTTGCATTCTGTCTACGCATGTGAGGTATGGCTGGGTTGTTTCCAACATGCTGGCTTGGAGTTTGAGGAGTCTAATCCTAATAGCAACCTAGAAGCTTGGTGGCTGGAGGCGAGGATCGGGGTAAGGACAAAGGACAGGAGGATGTTCGACACTCTGGTTATTCTGACTGTGTGGATGCTTTGTAAACAGCGCAATGCTAGGTGTTTCGGCAATATTAGATCGTAGTGTGGACCAGTGGAGCTTGTGAGTCGCATAAGGGAGGAGTTTGAGGCTTGGATGCAAGCAGCGAGAGGAGGGAGCACAACAGTGATGCGAGAGTAGGATTAGGAGTGGAGTGAGTGCACGAGTAAGGTGTACCAACTCCTCTGTTCACAGAGGCAATATGGGTTATCGTATATTGTTTGATCCCTTTTATAAAAAGTTGGTACGCCACATACCCTCAAAAAACACAAAACATGTTCAAACATCTTCGAAATTTAATACTTTTTGGTGAATTAACTATTCTCATTGAGGGTGTACTCCCTGGACTCATATTGGTGCAATTGTACAAAGTATCAATCTTTATGTAGTGGAGCTTATTCCCCATTAAAGATCATCACACACGGTTGCCGATGTCGCGCCACTTACCTAGCACGGTTGTATATGTCGACATCGCCTACTCCATCATCACCTCAGTGCTTATAGTTTCCCCCTTGTAGTTGACCTTTGCTCCTTGTCTACTACCCCACCAACAAGGACTTTGCCTTCGTACTCCGTCAGGACATCTCTAACCGATCCCCAATAGTTAGAGGAGTAAACCAGCTCCCTAAAAAACTTAGAGGAGTAAAAATGCTCCTCTAAAGAGAAACGGATCCTAACCGGACTACTAAATTTAACTCCCTAAAACAAAAACTTGGCCCATACATTGTGTCGAGCACATACTATGCTTCTCCATGGCGATGGTGAGATTTAACACTTTGTCGCCATGCAGCTGCAACACGGTGGCCTGGATGGCAAAAGTGTTGCGCTGTCGTCTCCGTGTAGGGGTTCATAGCATGGAAAACAAAAAATTTCTACTGCATGCATACAAACAAGCCAAGATCTATCTACTAGATTGAAGCAACGAGTCGATTAGAGTACTCACCCTCGAAGATTCCAAAGAGGTTAACGAGAGCATATTTTCGTGGGTGATGTAGTCGTACACTTGTCGATCTCAAGATCGCGTAGACGATCCTTCCGGCGCTGTGTTCCGGCAGCGCTTCCGCAGTCGATCACACGTTCGGTACTCGATGAAGACCTTCCTCTCCCTTGTTCCAGCAGGCAGCGAAGGTTGTAGTTCTCCCCTCGCTATTCCGACAGCATGACGGCGTGGTGACGGAAGTAGAGGGAAAATCCCGCAGGGCTTCGCCTAAGCCGATGCGAGTTATGGTGGATCTAGGGTTTCCGGCGATCTAGGTTTAGAAGGCTGGAGAGGAGGAGGAGGTGTCGTCGGCGGCTAGGACGACGGCGACGGGCCGACTGAAATGGATCATATGGGCACCTAGAGGGGGGTGAATAGGTGCTACTCATTTTTTAGTTCTTTTTCAATTTTAGGCTTGGCACAAAGTAAATTCTCTAGATATGCAACTACGAGAATATCCCTATATGCAACCCTAGCTACTAAGCACGTAAGGAGAGGATCGAGGGAACCGTAGTGGAGCACGCGGAGACACAGGGATTTGTTTTACCGCAGTTCCTTCCTTGTTAAGGGAAGTACATCTGCGTTGGAGGGGTGGGCGGTTCTAGGACCACCACGCCACAATAGGCCTCACCCTATTCTCCGATGGATCTCGCCACGAAAGGCCTGATCCACCTTCTTCACTATTGGTACCCTTCGAGGCGGGAACCGGTGCCTTTACAACTCCTGGGGCACACACCCACAACTGAATTGGGGGCTCCCGTAATGACAACCAGCTGTCATAAGAACAAGGATTATCAATATAATCAAAAGCAAGGATCTAGATATTTGTAAGAAATACTAGATCGGAGATTCTCCAAACGAATGGAGAGGAGATGAAGCGCTTGATTGCAGTTGTTGAAGATCGAGTCCTCCTCCTTCGATTCCCCAAGGGACGGGGCCTTTGGGTGGATCTAGGTGGAGCTCCCTTGGATGAAGGTTGCGGATCAGATCTTGACTTTTTCGAATAAACCAAGAGTTCTGGCAGGAGGGGGAAGGCAGGCTTAAATAACCCCTGCCCAGATCTGGCCGTTGAAGAAGTTTGGGGGCGGATTATCCGCCCTGGGGAAAAAATCCGCCCCAGGACGGAAACTCCGGTGGAAAATCTGCTCCCCATACAGAGAGCGACACAGGTCCAGACTTGGTGAAATTCCTCGAGGGGCGGATTATCCACCCCCCTCAAGGGGTGAACTATTCGGCCTAGGGGAAAACTCCGCCCCCAAGACGGAAAGTCCTGGGGAAAATCCGCCCCCATACAGAGAGCGACGCAGGGCCAGACTTGGAGAATTACCACAAGGGGCGGATTATCCGCCCCACCAAGGGGCGGACAGTCCGCCCATGCCGGAAAATCCGGCTGATTCTCCGCCGCCTCTCTAGGTGTTGCACCCTTCTGGGTATGGGGTGGTAGGGGCGGATTATCCACCCCCCAAAAGCAGATTTCCTTTTCCTTTTTCAATATAAAGATTTGCAGCACTTCAACACACATTAAATAATCCTTGATATTGTTATCTAACACACAAAACATTAGGGATTATGAAATGTTCTTTCACCGGAGGCGGCAGCGTGCGGCAGCGGAGGCGCACTGGTGGGAGGGCTGGTGTTGTGTTCTTTAGGGCAGCCCCCCCCCTCTATTTATGAGAGGGAGGGAGGCTTGGGAGAGGGGAGTTTGAATCCATACCCAAACCCAAGTTGGATAGAAGGAAGGACTCTTTTCTTCTTCCACTAGGAAACTATTGTTCCAATTTAACTTTTCAAACCTCCCTTTTGACTTTCAATTTAGAGCTTTATTTCTCACTCGCAAATGCCCAACCAAATTAACCTAGGGCATGATCCAATCATTCCACTTACCCATGACAAATTCATGGACCATTCCCCTTCCGTTCCGGTGAACCTTCTAGACCCTTCTAGAACCTATCCGATGAAAACATCGAAATCATTCCCGAACTACGGAATCGGACTTTCCTTATATGAATCTTATTCTCCGGACCATTCCGGATCTCCTCGTGATATCCCGGATCCCATCCGAGACGCCAAACAACATTCGGTTTCCCTACTTACATTCCATATCTACTAAACAACATCGAATCCTTAAGTGTGTCTCCCTACGGTTCGTGAATTATGCGGACATGGCCGAGACACTTCTTCGATCAATAACCAATAGAGGAATCTGGAAATTCATATGGCTCCCAAATTTTTCTACGATTAATTTGTGATCGAATGATCCACTTACATTTGATACCAATTTCCCTTTGTCTCGCGATAGTTTACTTATCCGAGGTTTGATCGTCGGTATCTCTGCATACCTAGTTCAACCTCGTTACCGATAAGTACTCTTTTCTCATTTCCGTGATATGTGATCCCTTATGAGCCAGTCACATGCTTGTAAGCTAATTGGATGACATTCCACCGAGAGGGCCCAGAGTATATCTATCCGTCATATGGATGGACAAATCCCACTATTGATCCATGTGCCTCAACACATACTTTTCAAACACTCAATGCCACCTTTATAGCCACCCAGTTATGGTGTGGTGTTTGATGTCATCAAAGCATCCTTCTGGTGATGGTGATTAACATGATCTCATGGTCGAAGGAATTAGGTTACTATGCATCAAAAAGCTTATAGCAAACGAACTATTGAAATGACTTGATCTTTATGCTACGCTTATCTATAGGAGTATGTCCATCATACCATTCTCCTAATGATATGATCTTGTTGTTAATAACATCTCAATGTTCATGATCGAGAAACCACGATCATCTATTAACCAACAAGCTAGTATTATAAAGAGGATTTACCAGGGACTCTAATTTAGTTTACAAATCACACAAGTATTAATGTCTCCGGTTAATACTATTATAGCATGTGTTAGAGTATATATTTGTATATTGTAGTTTCCCCGTGTGTTTGGGGGTTTCCTGTATATTTGCGCCTGTACATGTACTATATATTGTGGCCTTTGGCCCTCTGGTAATACAACAAGTCTATTACCCTAACATGGTATCAGATCTATAAGGTAGCTCCTCTCCTCTCAGCCGCTGCCGCATCCCGCCCCGACTTCTGTTGGAGATATGCCCTAGAGGAAATAATAAATGTAGTTATTATTATATCTTTGTGTTTATGATAAATGTTTACATTCATGCTATAATAGTATTAACAAGGAAACATTGATACTTGTGTGATTTGTAAACTTAATTTGAAGTCCCTAGTATAGCCTCTATACTTCACTAGCTTGTTGGTTGATAGATGATTGTGGTTTCCCTATCATGAACATTGAGATGTTATCAACAACAAGATCATATCGTTAGGAGAATGATATGGTGGACATACTCCTATAGATAAGCGTAGCATAAAGATCAAGTCATTTCAATAGTTCAATTGCTATATGCTTTCTGATACATAGTAACCTAATTCCTTCGACCATGAGATCATGCATATCACCTTTACCGGATGGATGCTTTGATGAAATCAAACACCACACCGTAACTGGGTGGCTATAAAGGTGGCATTGAGTGTTCGGAAAGTATTGGTTGAGACACATGGATCAAGAGTGGGATTTGTCCATCCATATGACGGATAGATATACTCTGGGCCCTCTCGGTGGAATGTCATCCAATTAGCTTGCAAGCATGTGACTGGCTCACAAGGGATCACATATCACGGGAACGAGAAAAGAGTACTTATCGGTAACGAGGTTGAACTAGGTATGCAGAGATACCGACGATCGTGACCTCGGATAAGTAAACTATCGTGAGACAAAGGGAAATTGGTATCGTATGTAAGTGGTTCATTCGATCGCAAAGTAATCGTAGAAATATGTGGGAGCCATATGAATTTCCAGATTCCTCTATTGGTTATTGTTCGGAGAAGTGTCTCGATCATGTCCGCATAATTCACGAACCGTAGGGAGACACACTTAAGGATTCGACGTTGTTTGAGTAGTTATGGTATTATGAGAAAGAGACCGAATGTTGTTCAGAGTCTCGGATGGGATCCGGGATATCACGAGGTGATCCGGAATGGTCCGGAGAATAAGATTCATATAAGGAAAGTCCCGTTTCAGAGTTCGGGAATGATTCGGGTGTTTTCATCAGGAATGTTCTAGAAGGTTCCGGAATGTCCGGCACTCTGGGGGGGAAGGGGTACATGAATGTGTCATTACATATTAGAATGATTGCATCATGTACTAAGTGTTCTCTCTGTTCCAAATAAAGGATTAAATTAAATCCTAAAACTGAAAAGTCAAATGGCCAGTTTGAAAGTCAAACGGCTAAAACAGGAAACTGTGGGAAACAAGCAAGAGGAGGTTGAAACCGACTTGGGGGAGGAGTCCCTCCTCTCCAAGCCGGCGCGCCACCCAAGGCCGACTTGGGGAGGGACTCCCTCCCCTTGGCCGCCCCTCCCACCTATAAAAGGAGGGGCAGGGCCTCCTCCTCTAGACACACAAGTTCCTATCCTCTAATCTAAATCCTAGCCCTAGACTCCGGTTTAGAGCCGTTTTGGTTTAGAGCTTCTAATTGCCCTAGCCTTTGGATTAGAGCCTTCTAATTGGTGTGTCTAAACCCAAGACCACTAATAGTTCTCTCTCATACTCCACCATACTTGCTCCGGCTTAAGGCGAAGCCCTGCGAGATCTCCCCTCTACTTTCGGTACCACGCCGTTGTGCTGCCGGAATCGCGAGGAGAGTGCTACAACCTCTGCTGCCTGCTGGAACAAGGGAGAGGAAGGTCTTCGTCGAGTACCGAACGTGTGACCGACTGCGGGAGTGCTGCCGGAACGCAGCACCGGAAGGATCGTCTACGCGATCTTGAGATCGGGAAGAGTACGACTACATCACCCACGAGAATCCGCTCTCGTTAAACACTTTGGAATCTTCGAGGGTAAGTTATTCCATCGACTCGTTGCTACAATCTAGTAGATAGATCTTGGCTTGTTTGTTTGTATGCGATAGAAAATTTTTGTTTTCCATGCTACGAAACCCTACAGTGGTATCAGAGCCGTGTCTATATGTAGATCTGTTGCATGAGTAGAACACAATGGTCATTGTGGGCGTTGATGCTTTTATTGTCGATTGCTTCTTGTGTACTTTGCATCTTGCGGTATGTTGGGATGAAACGGCCCGGGCTAACCTTACATGACATCGTTCATGAGACTTGCTCCACGCTTGACATGCAACTTGTATTGCATAAGTGGCTTTGTGGGTGCCTGTTTCTCCTAGCATAGTTAAGATCCAATTTACAATGGGTGATTAACAATACTAGTATCAATGTTGTGGTTCATGTTCGTAAGTTAGAACGACACTTATAGAAAGCCCCAAACCACGTAAAACATGCAAAGAAAGTAGAGGCGTCTAACTTTGTTTTGCAGGGGTGTGCAGTGATGTGATATGGCCATGATTGTGATTATATTTGATGTATGCAATGTTCCTTATTGTAAGTTGGCAACCGGCAGGAGCCATATGGTTGTCTTTAATTTATGTTAAGACCCGCGTGTCTATTCAAAGTAGTTGTAATAGTTGAAGCCGGTGGACGACAACCATGGAGAGGCGTCATTGACCTTGATGCAATGCCGGTGATGATGGAGATCATGTTCGTGCTTGAAGATGGAGATCGGAAGCACAAAGAAGAAAGGCCATATCATATCACATATATATATTGAATTGCATGTGATGTTAATCCTTTATGCATCTTGTATTGCTTAGTAGACGACGGTAGCATTATAAGATGATCCCTCATGCACATGAATTTCAAGTCATAAAGTGTTCACCCTTAGTTAGCACCGTTGCTAAAGCTTGTTGTTTTGAAGCACCACGTGATGATCGGGTGTGTTAGATTCCGCAAGTGTATACAACGTGAGCAAGCCAGATTTGCTCATGCGGAAACTAATGTTTGATCTTGACGAGCCTAGCATGTACAGACATGGTCTCGGAACACGGATCACCGAAAGGTAAAGCATGAATCATATAGTAGATATGATGAACATGACGATTGTTCGCCATTGAAACTAGATCAACTCTCGTGATGATCGGTGTTGATGTAGTGGATTTGGTTCGTGTGATCACTAAAACAATGTGAGGGATATTGTTTTGAGTGGGAGTTCACCTAGATTAACTTTATTAATTAATTTGAACTCAATTTGTCATAAACTTAGTCTAAACTATTGCAAATATGTTGTAGATCAATGGCAGCCCCTACCATCAATTTTAATGCGTTCCTAGAGAAAGAAAACTTGAAAAACAATGGAAGCAACTTAGCGGATTGGTTCCGCAATTTGAGGATTGTCCTCACAGCTGGTAATTTGACCTATGTGCTGGATGCACCGCTGGGTGACCCACCTGCAGATGATGCTCCCGATGAAGTAAAGAATGTTTGCCTTGCTCGGAAGAATCAGTACTCCATAGTTCAGTGTGCTATCTTGTATGGTTTGGAATCGGAGCTTCAGAAAAGGTTTGAGGATTCAGACCCATATGATATTGTCGAGGATCTCAAATTGATTTTTGAGACTCATGCGGCAATTGAAAGCTATGAGGCTTCTGAAAAGTTCTTTAACTGCAAGATGGAAGAGGGCAGCTCCGTCAGTGAGCATGTGCTTAAGATGTCTGGGCACGCAAACAAACTTCAAAGCTTGGGTATAGTGATTCCTAATGCTTTGGGGATTTACCGTGTCCTCCAATCACTACCACCAAGTTACAAGAACTTTGTGATGAACTACAACATGCAGAACATGAACAAGACGTTGCCAGAACTCTTTGCCATGTTGAAATCTGCAGAAGTGGAGATCAAGAAAGAGCACCAAGTGTTGTTGGTCAATAAGACCACCAAATTCAAGAAAGGCAAGTCTAAGCAAAAGGGACACTTCAAGAAGGGTGGTAAGAAAGTTACCACGCCAGCGAAGAAGACCAAGGCTGGACCTAAGCCTGATACTGAGTGCTTTCACTACAAGGTAGAAGGTCACTGGAAGCGGAATTGCCCAAAGTACTTGGCGGATTTGAAGAACGACAACATCAAGAAGAAAGGTATATCTGATATACATGTTATTGATGTGTATCTCACTAGTACTCGTAGTAGTGCCTGGGTATTTGATACTGGTTCGGTTGCTCATATTTGTAACTCGAAACAAGTGCTGCAGAATAAACGGAAGCTAGCGAAGAACGAGGTGACGATGCGCGTGGGAAATGGATCAAAGGTTGATGTGATCGCGGTCGGCACGCTACCCCTTCATCTACCATCGGGATTAGTTTTATACTTAAATAATTGTTATTTGGTGCCTGCGTTGAGCATGAACATTATATCGGGATCTTGTTTATTGCGAGACGGTTACTTGTTTAAGTCCGAGAATAATGGTTGTTCGATTTATATGAGTAATATGTTTTATGCACATGCACCTTTGATAGATGGTCTATTCTTATTGAATCTCGATAGTGGAAATACACATATCAACAACATTGAGGCTAAACGTTTGAAATCGAGCGATAATTCGACCTATATGTGGCACTGTCGTCTTGGCCACATTGGAGTGAAACGTATGAAGAAACTCCATTCCGATGGACTTCTTGAATCACTTGATTTTGAATCACTTGAAAGATGCGAAGCATGTCTGATGGGTAAAATGACTAAGACTCCATTTTCTGGTATGATGGAGCGAGCTACGGACTTATTGGAAATCATACATACCGATGTGTGTGGTCCAATGAGTGTAGCATCGCGCGGTGGTTATCGTTATGTTCTTACCTTCACGGATGACTTGAGTAGATATGGGTATATCTATTTCATGAAACATAAGTCCGAAACTTTCGAGAAGTTTAAGGAGTTTCAAAGTGAGGTAGAGAATCAACGTAACAAGAAGATTAAATTTCTATGTTCTGATCGTGGAGGTGAATATCTAAGTTACGAGTTTGGCGAGCATTTGAAGAAATGCGGAATACTTTCACAATTGACACTGCCGGGAACACCACAGCGTAATGGTGTGTCTGAACGTCGTAATCGAACTCTCTTAGATATGGTTCGTTCTATGATGTCACTTACAGATTTACCGCTGTCATTTTGGGGTTATGCATTAGAAACAGCCGCATTCACTTTAAATAGGGCACCATCTAAATCCGTTGAAACGACACCGTATGAATTATGGTTTGGGAAGAAACCTAAATTGTCGTTCCTTAAAGTTTGGGGATGCGAATCCTATGTAAAGAAGTTACAGCCGGATAAGCTTGAACCCAAAGCGGAAAAATGCGTCTTCATAGGATACCCGAAGGAAACTATTGGGTATACCTTCTATCATAGATCCGAAGGCAAAATCTTCGTTGCCAAGAATGGATCCTTTCTAGAGAAGGAATTTCTCTCGAAAGAAGTGACTGGAAGGAAAGTAGAACTCGACAAGGTTGTCGAACCTTCTCTCGAAATTGCGAGTAGCGCAGCACCGGAAGAAGTTCCTGTGGTGCCTGCACCAATAAGAGAGGAAGCTAATGATGGTGATCATGAAACTTCGGTTGAATTTACTACAGAGCCTCGGAGGTCAACGATAACTCGTACCACTCCAGATTGGTATGATTCCGTTATGAATGTCATGTTGGTGGACAACACCGATGACCCCGAGACATATGAGGAAGCGATGATGAGCCCAGATTCCAATAAATGGCAAGAAGCCATGAAATCCGAGATTGGATCCATGTACGAAAACCAAGTATGGACTTTGGTGGACTTACTGGATGGCCGGAAGGCTGTCGAGAACAAATGGATTTTCAAGAAGAAAACAGATGCTGATGGTAATGTTACTGTCTATAAAGCTCGACTTGTCGCAAAAGGGTTTCGACAAATTCAAGGAGTTGACTACGATGAGACTTTCTCACCAGTAGCGAAGCTAAAGTCTGTAAGGATTATGTTAGCTATCGCTGCATATTATGATTATGAAATATGGCAGATGGATGTCAAAACAGCATTCCTCAATGGAGATATTGATGAAGAGTTGTATATGACGCAACCCAAAGGTTTTGTCGATCCTAAAGATGCTAACAAGGTATGCAAACTTCAACGGTCCATCTATGGATTGAAGCAAGCATCCCGAAGTTGGAATCAACGTTTTAATAAGGTAATCAAAAGTTTTGGTTTTATACAAACTTATGGAGAAGCTTGTATTTACAAGAAAGTGAGTGGGAGCTCTGTAGCATTCTTAATACTATATGTGGATGACATATTGTTGATTGGGAATGATGTAGACCTTCTTAATAGTGTCAAAGAATATTTGAATAATAGTTTTTCAATGAAGGATCTTGGCGAAGCAGCTTACATATTAGGCATAAAGATTTATAGAGATAGATCGAAACGCCAAATATCATTGTCACAGAGTACATATTTGGACAAAGTTCTAAAGAGGTTTGGAATGGAAGAAAGCAAGACAGGGTTCTTGCCCATGTTGCCCAATACGACCTTGAGTAAAACTCAAAGTCCGACATCGGCAGAAGATAGAGAAAGGATGAGTAAGACTCCCTATGCCTCAGCCATAGGATCTCTAATGTATGCCATGCTATGTACTAGACCCGACATTGCATATGCTGTTAGTTTAACTAGCAGATATCAAAGTGATCCAGGAGTGGATCATTGGACAGCGGTCAAAAACATCCTTAAGTACTTGAGAAGAACTAAGGATATGGTTCTTTCTTATGGAGGTGATGAACAGCTTGTTGTTAACGGTTACACCGATGCTAGTTGGAACACCGATCCGGATGATTCTAAATCACAATCCGGATACGTATTTATTTTGAATGGTGCGGCAGTTAGCTGGAGGAGTGCAAAGCAAAGCGTTGTGGCGAGATCTTCAACTGAATCGGAATACATGGCTGCTTCGGAGGCTTCACAAGAAGCGATATGGATGAAAGAGTTCATTGCAGAGCTGGGTGTGGTTCCTAGTGCGCTGGACCCAATGTCTATCTATTGTGATAACATGGGCGCCATAGCCAATGCGCAAGAACCAAGGTCACACAAGAAGCTGAAGCACATCAAGCTACGTTTTCACGCTATTCGAGAACATATCCAGGATGGGGATATAAAGATTTGCAAAGTACACACAGATCTGAATGTGGCGGATCCGTTGACTAAACCTCTCCCGAGGGCAAAACATGACCAACACCAAACTGCCATGGGTGTTCGGTATATTACCATGTAATCTAGATTAGATTACTCTAGTGCAAGTGGGAGACTGTTGGAGATATGCCCTAGAGGCAATAATAAATGTAATTATTATTATATCTTTGTGTTTATGATAAATGTTTACATTCATGCTATAATAGTATTAACAAGGAAACATTGATACTTGTGTGATTTGTAAACTTAATTTGAAGTCTCTAGTATAGCCTCTATACTTCACTAGCTTGTTGGTTGATAGATGATTGTGGTTTCCCTATCATGAGCATTGAGATGTTATCAACAACAAGATCATATCGTTAGGAGAATGATATGGTGGACATACTCCTATAGATAAGCGTAGCATAAAGATCAAGTCATTTCAATAGTTCAATTGCTATATGCTTTCTGATACATAGTAACCTAATTCCTTCGACCATGAGATCATGCATATCACCTTTACCGGATGGATGCTTTGATGACATCAAACACCACACCGTAACTGGGTGGCTATAAAGGTGGCATTGAGTGTTCGGAAAGTATTGGTTGAGACACATGGATCAAGAGTGGGATTTGTCCATCCATATGACGGATAGATATACTCTGGGCCCTCTCGGTGGAATGTCATCCAATTAGCTTGCAAGCATGTGACTGGCTCACAAGGGATCACATATCACGGGAACGAGAAAAGAGTACTTATCGGTAACGAGGTTGAACTAGGTATGCAGAGATACCGACGATCATGACCTCGGATAAGTAAACTATCGTGAGACAAAGGGAAATTGGTATCGTATGTAAGTGGTTCATTCGATCGCAAAGTAATCGTAGAAATATGTGGGAGCCATATGAATTTCCAGATTCCTCTATTGGTTATTGTTCGGAGAAGTGTCTCGATCATGTCCGCATAATTCACGAACCGTAGGGAGACACACTTAAGGATTCGACGTTGTTTGAGTAGTTATGGTATTATGAGAAAGAGACTGAATGTTGTTCAGAGTCTCGGATGGGATCCGGGATATCACGAGGTGATCCGGAATGGTCCGGAGATTAAGATTCATATAAGGAAAGTCCCGTTTTGGAGTTCGGGAATGATTCGGGTGTTTTCATCAGGAATGTTCTAGAAGGTTCCGGAATGTCCGGCACTCTGGGGGGGAAGGGGTACATGAATGTGTCATTACATATTAGAATGATTGCATCATGTACTAAGTGTTCTCACTGTTCCAAATAAAGGATTAAATTAAATCCTAAAACTGAAAAGTCAAATGGCCAGTTTGAAAGTCAAACGGCTAAAACAGGAAACTGTGGGAAACAAGCAAGAGGAGGTTGAAACCGACTTGGGGGAGGAGTCCCTCCTCTCCAAGCCGGCGCGCCACCCAAGGCCGACTTGGGGAGGGACTCCCTCCCCTTGGCCGCCCCTCCCACCTATAAAAGGAGGGGCAGGGCCTCCTCCTCTAGACACACAAGTTCCTATCCTCTAATCTAAATCCTAGCCCTAGACTCCGGTTTAGAGCCGTTTTGGTTTAGAGCTTCTAATTGCCCTAGCCTTCGGATTAGAGCCTTCTAATTGGTGTGTCTAAACCCTAGACCACTAATAGTTCTCTCTCATACTCCACCATACTCGCTCCGGCTTAAGGCGAAGCCCTCCGAGATCTCCCCTCTACTTTCGGTACCACGCCGTTGTGCTGTCGGAATCGCGAGGAGAGTGCTACAACCTCCGCTGCCTGCTGGAACAAGGGAGAGGAAGGTCTTCGTCGAGTACCGAACGTGTGACCGACTGCGGGAGTGCTGCCGGAACGCAGCACCGGAAGGATCGTCTACGCGATCTTGAGATCGGGAAGAGTACGACTACATCACCCACGAGAATCCGCTCTCGTTAAACACTTTGGAATCTTTGAGGGTAAGTTATTCCATCGACTCGTTGCTACAATCTTGTAGATAGATCTTCGCTTGTTTGTTTGTATGCGATAGAAATTTTTTGTTTTCCATGCTACGAAACCCTACAGCCGCCGTGCCCGGCCGTCGCCGCTGCCTCTCCCTCGCCTCCTGCGAGCTTGCCCCCTCCTCCTCGGTCGCTGTCGCCCGTCCGATCCGCCCCGGCCGCCGCCCGACCGCCCTGCCCGCCCGCCGGCCTGTCGTCGTCCGCCGCCCGGCCGCCGTCTCTCGGCCGCCGCCCGGCCTGTCGACCCCGTCCGCCGCGGCAGTTGCTGCGTGTTGCGGATCTGATCAGATCTGATCTGATCGGATTTTCGTCAAAAAAAGAGCAAAAAAAGGCAAAAAAATGTCTTCCTCGTCGGGCTATCTTGCGATTCCTAGCTGCCCGGTGATTTTTGATGGCGCGAATTATCCTGATTTCGTTGCCTTTATGCGCGTCCACATGCGCGGTCTTCGTCTTTGGGGTGTGCTTTATGGCGAGGTCTCCTGTCCGCCGCGCCCCGCTGCTCCTACGTCGCCTATTGCCCTTGCCCCCGATGCTCCTCAGGATCTGACTGACTACACTCAGTGGATAGATGAGGATGCTCGTGCTGCTGCTGCTGTTCTCACTTCTAGTTTTCTGCCTCAGTATGCTGCTGAGTTCATGGGTCTTCCCACTGCTGCTACTCAGTGGGATTTTCTTCGTCAGCGCTATCAGCCGTCTGGGGATGCTCTTTATCTGTCTATGGTTCGCCAGGAGCATGCTACTCAGCAGGGTGACTACTGTTGATGAGTTCTATACTCAGAGTGCTGCTATTTGGCGTCAGCTTGATTCTCTTCGTACAGATGTGTGTGCCACCTGTCCCTAATGTCTGACTGTGCGCGCGGATCTGGAGTTTCAGCGTGTTTTTGAGTTCTTGTCGCGGCTCCGTAAGGAGTTTGAGCCGCGTCGTGCCCAGCTGCTTGCCCGTGGTCGTGTTCCGCTCTCTGAGGTACTGTCTGAGCTTCGTGCTGAGGAGACTCGTCTTCGTGGTGTTGGTATTCTTGAGGTTCCCTCCGTACTTGATGCTCATGGTCCTCCTGTGCCGTCGGCTTCGTTGCGGTCTCCAGTACCGCTGATACTCTCTACTCCTCCGGTCCAGGGCCAGAGTCAGCCTCAGCAGCCTCGTGGTATGACAACACCTCCTTGTCCTCCATGTGCCTACTGTGGCAAGCCTGGCCACGATGTCTCTAGCTGCTGGAGGAGGGATCCTAGCTTACGTCAGCAGTACCATGATCACTGCTGATCAGGACATTCTTCAGGATCTTCTGCTGTTGCACTGTCTGATCAGGACATTCTTCGTGGTCTACTCGCTGCTACCGGCTCTTCCTCGTCGGGTACTGCTGGTTCTGTGCCTAGATCTTCTGGCACCGCGCGACCACCACCTTCTACACAGTCAGGTACGTCATCCCCATGGTATCTGGATTCTCTTCTTTTCATATGACTTCTGCGTCCTCTATTCTTTCTGCTCTTCGCTCTCTTATTTCTCATGTCCGTGTTATCACGGCTAATGGTACCTCTCTTCCTGTTTCCAGTCGAGGCACCCTTTCTACTTCATCTTTCTCTGTTCCTGACGTTTCTCATGTTCCTAGTCTTAAGATGAACCTTTTCTCTGTTTGTCAGCTTACTGATTCTGGTTGTCGTGTCATTCTTGACGCTAATTCTTGTGCGGTTCAGGACCGCCGTACCCAGGCCCTGGTTGGAGCTGGTCCTCACAGCCTTGAGTCTCCGGGGCTATGGGAGTTAGACTGGCTTCGCGTTCCATCCACTGACACTTCATCTACTAGTTCTTCTGCGGTTGTTGCTTCTGTCACTGGCTCTTTTTAGCAGTGACATCATCGGCTGGGTCACCTTTGTGGCTCCCGTTTATCGTCCTTAGTTCGTCGTGGTCTTCTGGGGTCTGTCTCAGGAGATGTGTATTGTGGCATCCCGCAAAACCACTACTAGAAAATCGCGTTGAATTTGTGCATTGCATCGTCGTCATCATGCATTGTTCGCATAAAACTATTTTCGCAAGCCCGTTTTGTTTTCTAAAACGCCCCATATTTATTCAAACGCAAAGCCCGGGTCTCCGGATTATTTTATTTTGTTGCTATCGGTTTGCAGACGGTCCAATTAAAGTAAATAAAATATTAAGTTATTTTAGTGGGGCAGTCGAACGGGCCGAATGACCCGAACGACCACCCCAGAAAATATAATCGGTCCACCAACCAGCCCCTCTTAATCCTAAATCTACCAACCTATCTACCCAAACCCTCCCTCCACATCACCCCACCCAATCCCAGGTTGCCACCTCACCCCTCCTCTCCTCCCACCCAATTAGATGCTGCCAACTCACCCCTCCTCTCTCACCCCTCTCACCCTGTCCCCACCACACACCCCACAACACACTCACCACCACACACGCAGCCAACCAACCCCGGCCCCACCCCTGACGCGCCCTGCCCCCCTCAACCGCCCCTGGGCCCCACCCTGGCGCTTTGGCCCACCGTCCCACCTCCCCTGGCACCCTCCCCAGGTCCCCCTCCCCCGAGCGAACCTGCACCGCCCGCGTCCCTCCCTCCCTGGCCGTGCTCGCTCCCTCCCGCTCGCCACCGTCCGCCGCCCCGGCCGCGCCGCCCCTCGCCGGCCGCTCGCATCCTCCTCCCTCCCTCTCTCGGCGCCGGCTCGCCCTCCCCGCTCACCTTCTCCCTCCCCTGCTCTCTGCGCCGCGCCCCGGCGAGCCCGCGTCGCCGCGCCGCCGGCGGCGACCTCGCACGCTCCCCTTCTCCCCTGGCTCGGTGTCCACCGCCGCCGTCCCCAACCTCGCCGCGGCGCCCCCCCACCTCCTCTTCCTTCGTCCGCGGCCGCGCCGCCCGCCACCATCCGCTCCGGCGCCGGCGCCCTCCTCGAGCCGCCCCTGTCGCCTAGCTCCTCGCAGCGCGAGCCTCCTCCCAAGCTTCCCCCCTCGCCTGGCCGCTTCACCGCCACCGTCTGCAACGTGCCGCCCGCCGCTCCGCGACCCCGCACGCCTCCTCTCCAGCCTCGGGTCCGGCCGCCCCCGCTCGGTCTGCCTCGCCCGGCCGTGGCCCTGTCGCCGGAGCGGCCCCGGTGGTCCTTCCCCGCGCAGTCCCCGCGAGCCTCCCTCCCCGAGCACCTCGCGCCGACCACTCCACCGGCCTGACGCGACCATCTGCGCCCCGCCCCACCGGCCAAGACCACCAACCCGCAGCGCCGCCTTCCTTCCTTCGGCAGAAGCATGACCCCGAGCAAGTGTTGGTGGCCATCATGTTGGTGCCATCGCGTCCGTGCTCCTGCTGCTGACGGATCTCCATGGGATGGTAGGGAACGGAATCGTGCCGCTGCAACCACGGCAAGGCCAAGCGCTCCGCCAAGTGGTCCCAAACCCGAAGGCAATGTACCCAGAAGTGTGGCGCCCCGAGACCATCACGAGGATGTAAAGCGCCAAGTCGTCGAGACCCGTCCCCGAAGGCCTCTGACAGGGACCGACAAGAGCTGCATCACGGACGCGCCACGGATTCGGAGGAACCCTCGAACGCCAAATCCGCCTCATGAACCCCGGAGACCAAGCCTCGACACCCCGAACCCGGTGCCGCGCCAAGACCGTCACATGGAACGATAAGGGCTTCATCTCGGATACGCCAAGTACTTCAGCCAGATGCCAAGACCGACTCGATGGCACGGACCCGACAAGGTCTTCCCGACGACAAGAACGACACCGCCCCGGAAGAACCCGACGCGCCCCCGGCGCGGAACCAAGTCCTTCTTCGTGGATGCGACAAGACCTACCTCCGCTATCCGAGAACGTTCCGTCGAACCCTGGACCCCGAGACCGACCCCGAACCCCGGAACCCCAAGATCGTCGAGACCCCTAATGTGTGAACCCCTTTCCGAGAACCCTATTTTATAATATAATAACAACTTGTCGCATATTTAATTGTTCATCTCGCATGCATATCATGTGGTTTGGGGGCCTTATGCCGATTCACCTCTTAATTAAATATGGGGCCCATATGCGGGCAAATCTAGCCTTATATTGGCCTCATTTAAACTTGTGTAGCGAACCGGTGATATATTATGTCTTGCTAAAACAACATTCAAATTGCGGGGGTTCTAAATAACTTGAACCATTTAATTAATTGTCGGGACCCCGGTTCCACTTAATATGACCTAATCGCATCGCATCCTTGCCATGCCATACATCATACATGCATCATGCCGATCTTCTGCCGTTGTATTGAATATTGCATCCGGTGTTTCTTCTAGTGTTTTGGTTCTTCGCGGATAAGGCCGTTGAGTTGATGTGAGCTTCGCCCGATCTTCGGTTGAACCCTTCGACAATGTTTTCAGGCGAGCATCTCCCCCTTTCTACCTATCTTACTTTTATAGTATTTACTTCCCTCCTGTTGATCTATTGCTATCTGTGTTGCGATGCTCTAGTTTCCGTACCCATGATATCCCTTGCAGCCCTATATTGCCTCGGACACATCCTATTACCTATTGTTTGGTAGATAGTTGGACTTGCGCGTCGTAGTCGCTTGCTCAAGTGCTGTTGCGTGTCGTCAAGTGCCACAGTCGTTGATGTATTGCCGCATGTTGATGTTGGAGATGATCATAGTTTTACTTATTGTTCACTTTAATTCCTGTTTAACAACTAAAATTGAAGTAAGCAGAGGCATCGGTGGGTGATAGATAATATTTGGTTTCCGAACGCCCACTTGTGTCCCGTAGGACCCCGAGTACTTGATACCTGTTCCTTGATTTATCGCGCTATCCACATATGGGGAGTATGGGCCCCCCTTAGCCAGAGCTTGATTCCGTCTTATTTCTTGGGGCCACAACTAGTTTGAGGTTTTATTTACTATCTTGTACCTATGCCATGCTTTACTGCTTTATTAACGATTGTGTGAGGAGCACGCTGTACTGTTTTGGAAGCGGAATGTTTTCGCGGTATCGACAGTCCCCGATTGGGGATCTGCTGTCGTTTACAGCCATTGTCGCAAACCTTGAGTCCGTCTCGGAGCTTGCTTACTTCGTTGCGGGTGTACTCCAAGGGGTGGCCCCCTGAAATATTTCTGAATCTTGTGATTGCTCTGTCGTGAAGACCTCGTTGGGTTTTGATTTGGTTTTTCCGAGGTTGATCGTGTGTGTGTTGCTATTTGTGCACCCCGGCCGGGTTAAAACTTTCTGAAAGCCGTGTCCGCGGTTATGGACGACTTGGAGCACATTATCTCGACCATAGACAAGCATAACTAAAGTTTATTGCTATAAATTTGACTTTATAATGACTAGTAATCAGCTTCACTATAATGGAATGGCTAAATAATACTGCCCACAATTGCTTGTTTAGGTGTCGCTTGCGACCATTGTACCTGACTAGTAAGTATGGCAACTACAACGGAATGGCTAAATAAAAGTACCAACAACTGCTGGGTTTTGGGGTTTACCTCATGCTATCTGTATCTGATTAGTAATTGTTGCAACTACAACGGAATGGTTAACTAAAACGGCCCACTGCTTATTTTATCAGGACGATTATCTATACCTGACTAGTAATTGCTGCAACGATAACTGAATAAATAAAACTGCCAACTGTGTGAGTTCCTCGGTTGACTTCCTCGTTTGGTTTCGAGGGGGAACACCAGGATGGGTTTGTTTGATTGTAGTATCAGGTTGGTTCCGAATAGGTCTTTCTCACCCCTCTCTGATAGTCGTCAGTTGTATCGAGTCTCTATAGGTTGTTTAGTGCATGCCGCCGCTGCCGCTTCAGCCCACCATACCTTTGTAGGCGAGGACCGCCGAATTCTAGCCTCGCCGTGTACTGGCCTCAGTACTGACGCTCCTCTTTTTCCTTTGCCCTTTGTCGGCACCCCTTTTGTTTAAGCAGGTTTTGAGATCGACGTCGTTAGCAGGGTTACCCTTCCGGCTTGGCCTGGGCAGGGTTATGGACGCCATTGGTTATTCTTCAGGGCTCTTAGCCCCATTTGCATCTTGTCCGTAGCTGGACGCTCTATCGTTTCAAGGTGATTCGGATCTTTGTATATTGTATCTGTATTCTTGACTCATGGAGTCGTGCTGTATATATATCTGTTCTGTGGGTCCCATCGAGGACTGTTGTGTAATGTTATTACTTCGTTTTCCACCCGCACGAAAGTGCCTGGTGGGCACCTTTGAATCGTTTCTATGCGGGTTTGGCGAATTTTGCTCAAACTTGCATAGGTCCGATTCTGAGGGTGTTACATGTATTTACATTCATGTCAGGGTTGTAGGTTAGCCAAACAGATTCAGCTTCCCTATCCTACTAGTGTGTCTATATCTCAGCGACCTTTTGATTTAGTTTATTCAGGTGTTTGGGGTCCGGCTCCCTTTGCTTCCAAAGGGGGGCATCGATACTATATTTTATTCATTGATGATTTTTCACGGTACACCTAGTTGTTTTTTATGCGCTCTCGCAGTGAGGTGCTCTCTATTTATCAACGTTTTGCGGCCATGGTTCGTACTCAGTATTTTATACCTATTCGTGTGTTTCGTGCTGATTCTGCAGGAGAGTATATATCCCAGCACCTGCGTGGTGTCCTTGCTGAGCAGGGCATCCTTGCTCAGTTCTCGTGTCCCGGCGCCCATGCTCAAAATGGTGTCGCCGAGCGTAAGCATCGTCATATTCTTGAAACTACCCGTGCTATGATGATTGCTTCCTCTCTTCCGCCGCATTTCTGGGCTGAGGCTGTCGCTACGTCGACTTACCTCATTAACATTTAGCCTTCTGCTGCCCTTCAAGGTGGTATTCCTCTCGAGCGTCTCTCTGGTAGCTCTCCAGACTATTCGACTCTTCGTTTATTTGGTTGCGTTTGCTATGTCCTTCTACCTCCTCGTGAACGCACCAAACTGACCGCTCAGTCTGTTGAGTGTGTTTTTCTCGGATACAGTGATGAGCATAAGGGCTATCGATGTTGGGACCTCGTTGGTCGTCGGATACGCATCTCTCGTGATGTCACGTTTGATGAGACGCGTACCTTCTATCCTCGCCCCACCTCTAGTACTTACCCTGTGGATGCTATTTCTTTTCTTATTTTTCCTGATGCACCTCCTGATGTCCCTTCTTCTCCACCTCTTACTTCTGATGCGTCCCCTTCGATTTCGGCACCATACTCTCCTCCGTCTAGTTCCCCTAGTTCTCCTCGTTCTCCCCTAGTTTCTTCTCCACCTCGTTCTCCGGCTTCGAACCCTTCCTCTGCTGTTCTTTCTTCCTCTTCTTCTGATGAGTCGTCCTCCGCCGATGAGCTTCCCTCTTCACGGCCTGTTCGTCAACGTCGTGCTCCAGACCGTTACTCTCCTAGTCAGTATGGTCTCTCTGTCGTCTCTGAGCCGACTTCTTATCGGGATGCCGAGCGTCATCCTGAATGGCAGCTTGCCATGGCTGAGGAGATCGCTGCGCTTGAGCGCACTGGCACCTGGGATCTTGTTTCTCCCCCTCCTGGTGTTTGTCCTATCACGTGTAAGTGGGTCTATAAAATTAAGACCTGCTCTGATGGATCTCTTGAGCGCTATAAAGTGCGTCTTGTGGCTCGTGGCTTTCAGCAGGAGCATGGCCGTGAATATGATGAGACTTTTGCCCCTGTGGCTCATATTACCACTATGCGTACTCTTCTTGTTGTTGCTTCTGTTCGCCGCTGGTCTGTGTCCCAGCTTGATGTTCAGAACGCTTTTCTTAATGGCGAGTTGAGTGAGGAGGTTTACATGCAGCCTCCTCCTGGGTATTCTGTTCCTGATGGGATGGTTTGTCGTCTTCGATGTTCACTTTATGGCCTGAAACAGGCCCCTCGTGCCTGGTTTGAGCGCTTTGCCTCTGTGATGACTGCTGCTGGTTTCTCTCCTAGTTTTCACGATCCAGCGCTATTCGTTCACACTTCTCCTCGTGGACGCACTCTTCTTCTTCTCTATGTTGATGATATGATCATTACTGGTGATGATCCTAAGTATATTGCCTTTGTCAAGGCTCGTCTTCGTGATCAGTTTCTTATGACTGATCTTGGTCCTCTTCGCTATTTTCTTGGGATTGAGGTCTCCTCCACTTCTGATGGCTTTTCTATCTCTCAGGAAAAGTACATTCAGGATCTTCTTGCTCGTGCTGCTCTTGGGGATGAGCGCACTGTTGAGACTCCTATGAAGCTTAATGTTAAGCTTCGTCCTACTGATGGGTGATCCTCTTCCTGATCCCATGCGTTATCGCCATCTTGTTGGGAGTCTTGTTTATCTTGCTGTCACTCATCTTGATATCTCTTATCCTGTTCATATTCTGAGTCAGTTTGTCTCAGCTCCTACCACCGTTCACTACAGTCATCTCCTCTGTGTCCTTCATTATCTTCGTGGAACGATCACTCGTCGCCTTTTCTTTCCTAGTTCCAGCTCTCTCCAGCTCCAGTGCTACTCAGATGCTACGTGGGCGAGTGATCCTACAGATCGTCGTTCACTTTCTGCTTACTGTGTGTTTCTTGGTGGTTCGCTTGTTGCTTGGAAGACGAAGAAACAGGTAGCGGTTTCCCGTTAGAGTGTTGAGGCTGAGCTGCGGGCTATGGCTTTGTTGATTGCTGAGGTGACCTGGTTACGGTGGTTGCTTGCATATTTTGGGGTCTCTGTTATGACACCCACTCCTCTTTTGTCTGACAGTACATGTGCTATCAGTATTGCACGTGATCCAGTCAAACATGAGCTGACCAAGCATATTGGTGTTGATGCTTTTTATACACGTGCTCAGGTGCAGGATCAGGCTGTTGCGCTTCATTATGTGCCTTTAGATTTGCAGTTGGCGGATTTCTTTACAAAGGCACAAACTCGAGCGCATCATGACTTCTTACTCTCCAAACTCAGTGTTGTGGATCCACCATGAGTTTGAGGGGGGGGGGGGGGTGTTAGAGTATATATTTTTATATTGTAGTTTCCCCGTGTGTTTTGGGGTTTCCTGTATATTTGCGCCTGTACATGTACTATATATTGTGGCCTTTGGCCCTCTGGTAATACAACAAGTCTATTACCCTAACAGCATGAATGTAAACATTTATCATAAACACAAAGATATAATAATAACTACTTTTATTATTGCCTCTAGGGCATATCTCCAACACTCCGACTGTAGGGCGCATGCGTGGGACAAAGGGGCGAGATCGTACCTACGGGGCGTGCTAGGTACGTCCGAAACAGAGGCAGGGTCGAGGGAGAGGTCAGGGATCAACCTGAGCTCATGCTCGATCTTTGCGCAGGCCATCGTTGTGGACTTGTAGTGTTGCCCAGCCATCGTCCAGGGCGAGCTTGGGGATGCAGGTTCGGCGGGATCAACCGGGAACTCGTCTAGTATCCACCATGAACGAGCAGCAGGTGGAAGACAACCTTGACGGGGAAAGAGACGACGCCAACCTGTTTCCCTTGATGAGGACAGGTCAGTGGAGCCTCCCTCCTGCACAGCAGGACCGAAGGAGCTCGGGGGCAACGGAATTTCTCCACGGCGGAGCTTCATTGGGGCGGGAGGAAACAGTTACCGTGTGCTCGATTCGTTGCGCTGCAGATTGATTCCGTGGGATCAGGCGAATAGGAAGTCGAGATGGAGCTAGTCCCATGCATAGCTTGGCTTGGTGGAGACCATGGCGGCGGGGCGGAGACGGATCGAAGGTGGGGAGCAAGATCGGGCAGTGCGATAAGGAAGATAGAGGAGGGAATCTTTTATTCCTCTATGGTTTTGGAGGAGTAAATTTAGGAGTCGGGAGGCCGACTCGTATAATTTCTGCTCCTCTAAACATTATATGTGTTCGGTTAGATACACATTAGAGGAGCAAAAGGGTATCTTTTACTCCTTTAACTGGTTTTTGAGAATCAGTTAGAGATACCCTTAGTCCCTTTGGACACCCCATTGCCAATGCACAAGGTAGAAGATGAAGTACCGCTTATGGTGCATGACAACACCACACAGATTATGATTAGGGGTGGCACTTTTTAGTTGTCTTGATAATAATATTTGGCTAGTCAACACTGATAGTCGTTTGATGATGTTTTATCATTTCCTTGTACTTATAAAATATCTCAATGTGTAAATCGTATGGTTCTTAGGCAACTTCTCAGCCGATTTGCGTGTGCCATACTTTGTATGATTGAATAACAAAATTTAGGCAACTTCTCAGCTGATTTGCATGTGCCATACTTTGTCAAACCAATTATTGATATAGTTCAATTTTTGCATAGAAAGCACACCTATGTACATGGCGTTTTGTCCCAATATCCTCTTAATATTGGTTTTAGGAGAAATTTAATGGGGCAAAATGGACTGCATGGTTGCATCTATGTCAGAGGCTTATGCAAGTAAATCTAACGGATGAACCAGATTTGTTTAGGTGGAGATTAACCACGGATGGGGTTTTCACCGTCAAATCTATGTACGAAGACCTCATGAATGAACACCAGCGATTACCTACGAAATACCTATGGAAGCTTAAGATACAACTGAAGATTAAGATCTTCATGTGGTTTCTGAATAATAAAATATTATTGACAAAAGATAATTTAGCAAAAAGAAATTGGAATGGATGCAAAAAAATGTTGTTTCTGTGACGAAGATGAAACTATTGAACATCTTTTTATTGCCTGCTCCTTCACAAAAATTATTTGGCGCATTGTTTTCTTTACTTATGACCTTCCACCTCCCATCAATATCACTAATATCTAATATGTTTGGAAATTGGTTAAATGGGATGAATAAGGAGAAAAAGCTAGAATTCGTATAGGCTTTCGGCTTTTTGTTGATCGATATGGAAATGTCGTAATAATATTATTTTTAACAAGACTCGAGTTTAATATTTTTTTGCAGGTTATCCTCTCGGCATCTCATTGGATCCAGCTCTGGGATTTTCTTGTCCCAGAGCCTCTGTGCAAGTCCATGGTTTCTGGATGCAACCGTCTGGTGATGGTCGCTCAGGATATCTACTACCTGACGTGGCGACATACTAGTAGATTGAGGATGTCTAGCTGTCGCTTACAACTTTTTGTCAGACTTTTGGTTTTATTCAGATGGTTGATTTTTGTATCAAACCCTATCTGATCCGTGATTTGTAATAATTATATACTTATGACTTCGTAATAAAGGGCTGTGTGCATCCTTGGATGCAGAGGCCGGGGGTCAACCCCATTTCGAAAAAAGTTCAATTTTTGCAAGTAATTTGTGATAAAGTTGGACATCCCCTAACCTAAATCCCGGCATGAAAACCGACTACCAAAAACGTCTTGGCAAGAAGCTATAAAAGGACAAAAATAACTATAATGCCAATTTGAGCTTATTCTCATAAAATGGCAACAATCAATAAGTTAATAAAAGCATCGGTCGGATAAGAACTCATTTACTACTCCCTTCGATCCATATTATTTATTGCAGAAATAGATTTATTTAGACATGTTTTAATGCTAGATATATCCAGTCCAATGACAATTAATATAGATCGGATGAGTATCATTTTTTGAGATATAGTTTTGCTATGGTACACCCCAATGGCTAACAAGTTTTTTTTTTCAAAATTCCCCGATCTATAATAATTATTAATATTAGTACAAAAAGCCCTAAAATTAATATAAATTACAAATAGATCATTTGACTATCTAGCGAGATTCAAGTTGTTTTCCTCGAAAATTCATAGGGCTGCTATTAAAAGCTCGCCTCACAAAGAAAAAAAATACTCCTAGCAGAAAAACTTGTGTGAAAACACTGAAACGAAATAAAATGGAACAGCAGTACTGCACTAATTATGTACTACTACCTCGGTATAAATTCCCGCTAAATAAAAGGCGAGATGGCAAATCAATTAAAACCTGCTGAAAAAAGAGAGGGGAAGCAGCGAGGAACGGCAGATCTGAGGACGCGTTCGCCCCGATTTCTCCTCCCCTATTTATAGGGCCCTCCCCTCCGGCTCCGGGCATCACCAGCACCACCAATTCGCAACCTCTCCTTCCTCCCCCGTTCTCCTCATTGTCCTCGCGCTCCGACGACCAACCGCCCCACGCAGGAGTAGGCTGCCTGCCTGCCGCCAAGGTACACCAGATCACTCCCATCCTCCTCTACTCTCTTCCTCGTAGTGCTTCTTGATCCGCGAGTGAGCTTCGCGCCTGTTCATCCCGTTTGCGTGTGCCTGTGCGTGGCGAGATCTTGTGAGTGCTGCGTGATCCTGATCCGCGAGTGGCTGCTTGTTCGTTCCGGTGTACGCGTAGCGAGATCTGGGCTGTCACCGGACCCCTCTCCGCCGATCGAACTCCCCTCCGGGCTTCGCGCCACCTCCTTATCCATTACCCCGTAGTTGTACCGGGTTGCCGTGGAGGGGGAAGATCCGTCCAGTTTCGCACGGATGTGTTTGCTGCTGGAGTACTGCTAGCAGTTTATTTCCCGGAAATATCGGGGGTTCAGTTCCCGGTTGTACTACCTACTATAGATCTTGGTACTGTACATTATGCGCCAGGTAGCAGTAATTTTTTCCAAAAATGTTTATGACACTTGAACATGCAACAACATGTTTGAGCGGGTAAATTTAGCGGCAATTTTGTGTTGACGCCCAAAATGGCCTGAGTTCCGGCAAAAAATTAACAAAGTCAGTTTCACCTAATTATTTGGTCAGTGTTTTGTAAATTGTCTTACTGCATGACATATAGGTTTCATCTATACAACTCTTGTAAGCGGTATGCAATTTGATTACAACTTCTGATGAACATTTGCAGTAACTATTAGTAACTTCAACTTTTTAGTTTATGTAATGGAATTCCCCCCTGTATTTTTGATTGGGGAGGATTAGTTAGTCATGCTAATCTAGTTTACACAGTTCGAAAATTTTGATGTTTCATATCGTCCTGTTCCTTATTTTTCTTATTTCTACCAAGTTGCTGAGTCTTGTGCTGCAATAATGACAATTTGCTTTCATCAGACAGGCAAGATGGTGAAGATCTGCTGCCTTGGAGCTGGTTATGTCGGTGGCCCAACAATGGCGGTCATCGCCCTCAAGTGCCCTGACATTCAGGTGGTTGTGGTAGATATCACCAAGTCCCGTATTGATGCCTGGAACAGTGACACTCTTCCAATCTACGAGCCTGGCCTTGATGATGTCGTGAAGCAGTGCCGTGGAAAGAACCTCTTCTTCAGCAATGACATTGAGAAGCATGTTAGTGAGGCTGACATCATCTTTGTGTCGGTGAACACCCCAACCAAGACCCGTGGTCTTGGAGCTGGCAAGGCTGCTGACCTCACCTACTGGGAGAGTGCAGCTCGCATGATTGCTGATGTGGCCAAATCAGACAAGATTGTGGTCGAGAAGTCCACTGTTCCAGTCAAGACTGCTGAGGCAATTGAGAAGATCTTGACCCACAACAGCAACGGCATCAACTTCCAGATCCTCTCCAACCCAGAGTTCCTTGCTGAGGGTACTGCCATCCAGGACCTGTTTAACCCTGACCGTGTTCTTATTGGAGGACGTGAGACCCCAGAAGGCCAAAAGGCTGTTCAGACGCTGAAGGCTGTGTATGCTCATTGGGTTCCTGAGGATCAGATCCTGACAACCAACTTATGGTCTGCAGAGCTGTCTAAGCTTGCAGCCAATGCATTCTTGGCCCAGAGGATCTCCTCCGTGAACGCCATGTCAGCCCTTTGTGAGGCTACTGGTGCAAATGTTTCTGAGGTATCTTATGCTGTGGGCAAGGACTCTAGGATCGGCCCAAAGTTCTTGAATGCCAGTGTTGGATTTGGAGGCTCTTGCTTCCAGAAGGATATCCTGAACCTGGTTTACATCTGTGAGTGCAATGGCCTCCCTGAGGTCGCCAACTACTGGAAGCAGGTCATCAAGATCAATGACTACCAGAAGAGCCGGTTCGTGAACCGTGTTGTTTCCTCTATGTTCAACACTGTTGCTAACAAGAAGATTGCTGTGCTTGGCTTTGCATTCAAGAAGGACACTGGTGACACCAGGGAGACTCCTGCTATTGATGTCTGCAAGGGCCTGCTTGGTGACAAGGCCAAGATCAGCATTTATGATCCTCAGGTGACTGAAGACCAAATCCAGCGTGACCTTGCGATGAACAAATTTGACTGGGACCACCCTGTTCATCTCCAGCCAATGAGCCCCACCACCACAAAGCAAGTCTCAGTTACCTGGGATGCATATGAGGCTACCAAGGATGCCCACGGCATCTGCATCTTGACCGAGTGGGATGAATTCAAGACACTTGACTACAAAAAGATCTACGACAGCATGCAGAAGCCTGCCTTTGTTTTTGATGGCCGGAATGTTGTTGACTCTGAGAAGCTCAGGGAGATTGGGTTCATTGTCTACTCCATTGGCAAGCCACTTGATGCCTGGCTCAAGGACATGCCTGCTGTGGCTTAAATAAACTTCCTTGTCCAGGAAAAAGAGGCGCGTCGGCGGAATCCATAAGCAGCTATTGATAGGGTTCAGTTATAGTTGCTATTATCTTATGCCAGAAATTCAGAATGTTTATTCTTTGCTTCATTTTCATTTTTTCTGGGTTTACAGTCTTAGAATGGCATGGTCATTGGGGTGTGTGTCTTCATTCCTTTGCTCCATTGTCATAGCTCTGTAGCGAATGTCTGTTGTTGGATTTTGTATTATGTTACTGGTGTCCATCCTGTTGGTTATACATGTGCCTTGAGTTACTTAAAGATTATTTTAGCAGTCAATGCATTTGCCCATTCATTATTTCTTTGGGTAAATATAGTTTGTTGTGAGTTATGCTTCAGATATGGCTGCAGTTGGGACATGGCTGTTTTGTAATTGTACAAACGAACAATTTCAATGTTTATTGACCAACTTAAACTTGTGTTTCCCTCAAAATAATAAAGGAATAATCTTTTGGTCTCATACATACCACAGCATTTGGATGATTTGATGCATGCTCTTTATGCACATTATGTTTCTTAGGTGTTCAACTTTGGCCGGTTTGTTCCTTAGGCTACAGATCACTGTCCAACATATATATAGCTGACAAGGACTCGCATTGTTGACTCTGTCAAGTTTTGGTGTTTCTACTTATTATGAGTTTGTTCCCTTATTGCAAGGCTGATTCCACCATGCCCCCCTGTCTTACATTTTTGTATGTTTGTCTCGGTTCTTTGACAATGGCCCCTTACGGTCCTACCAGCAAGACTAGTGGTTGAGACAGCAAAGGTCAATCTCTGTCAAGATCTATGCTTCAAGTCTGGAGACACTCCAGGTAAGCAAGCAGTATTCAGTAACCTCTTGGATGAACGAGCGCAATGCTAGGGACTGAAGAAAGATAGTATCCAATAATTTACAGGTTCAATTTCTTCCTGCAGTGTGCTTGTTCTTATGCAAGTTGCAACTCCGATAATAATCATCAGGCTGCTTCCAACTGTTATAACTCGGATTTCTTTCATACTTCCATGTTAAACGGATCAATCTTGGAGCCTTCTAGCTCTAGCTTAAGCTTTTGAATAAACGGGGGCCGCGGGGGGGGGGGGGGGGGGGGGGGGGGGGGGGGGGGGGTCTTTTGGTTGGTGGTGTGGCAATTTTGCGGATTTATCTGAGATCTCTCGCAGTTTAGGTCTGCACTGAGTAGAGACACTCGTTTGGATGTGTCCATTGTCATGTTGTATGTGAATTATTGTACATGCCAAAACGTCACCGTGGTGTCGGTTGATGATTGGTATGGCTTTGATGACTGATAATTCTGCCAAAAGGTTGGTGTCCAGATCTGTGAATGATTCAGCTAGCTGGTTGTCCCATTCAGAACACGATACACATTTGCTCCGCGCCAAGGACACATCTCGTTTTCAGGTCTTTGTCCAGAATATTCCAAGCCATGCGTGGCTGTGTCTGCTGTGAAATGGAAGTGTACCCCGGTAAATGTCAGGTCAGGGTTGCATCGAAAGGCATCAGGTGATCATCATTCAGCAACAGTCATATATTTGTTCTGTTGCTTTTTCTTGGATTCCGACTGCAATTGTATCTTGCGTGCAAGAGGATATTTGACACGGAAACAAACTTGGTTCTCCTATATCAGCGTAACATTTGGGTGATTTAACACACGCTTTCTCTGCACATTATAGTTTTTGACTTGGCATATTTGGTTAGTTTGTGCTGTTTCTTGCTTGAGCTATTAGACTTGCACATGAGCAATGGCTAGCCAGGACTGAGAACCTCTGTTAGGTTCCGTGGTCATTTTGCGGTTGCTTAACTATGCATTGTCTTGCCTTTTTGTTTGTTTCAGTTCATCAACAATTGATGTTATTTACTTCTAACAGTGGAGATCAGAGGTTGATGAGGCTGAGACTGAGATACCAGATCCATGGCAAGATCTGCGCGTGAGGTTATTATCACCGGAAACATGGCATCTTGGGGACAGACACTCGTTCCGGGTAAGCAAACAGTACAGTACTCAGCAACCTCCCTTAACTCAAACCTAGTAGAGACTGAGAAAAACAAACTTCACTTCAGTTTGAACTTTGAGGTTGCTCCTGAGAAATAATCCTGGAGCCTTTTTAGCCGCACTCTGGTTTTGCTTAAGCTTTTTTCATAAATTGTGCATGCAAATCAGAACCACCGGGCCTTTTCCGAGTTCTGGTACTCACGGCCAAGAGCAAGATGCCACCAAATGTGTCGTTGGATGATCGGTACGGACATCCAGACCTGTTGAAGACTGTGTACAAGAGGTTGCTAGCAACCAGATCTGTGGCCAGGTACCCGGTTGTCCCATCCAAAAACGCAAAACATGTTTTCTTGGCGCCAATAACGACTTGACGTCTCGTTTCCAGGTACGTCCTTGTCCAGAATATTCCAAACCATGCATATGTAGCTCCATTTGATCTCTCGTGTGAAATGGTGTGTAAGCTGGCAGATGCGTTGCATCGCGACATATCGACAAGTCACATGTAAGGTCAGGATTTAGACGAATTATGCGAAAGGTTCACTCAGATGGCCATCATTCAGCAAGAATCATTTTCTTGGATTCCAGTAATGGTAGTACTAGTATGAATCAATGACTGTGAACTACTCCCTCCGTTTCAAAATATAAGATGTTTTAGGCTTGTGAAGAAGATGAATCTAGACTTGTTTTAGTATGTAGGTTCACTCAACTTTGGGATGAATTACACACTAAAAGAAGTCTAGATTCATTTTCGTCACAAACCTAAAACATCTTATATTTTGAAACGGAGGGAGTACATGTGCGGTCCTCACTTAGCTCCCATATGTGAAGTACACATATATGAATCAATAACTGGAATACTTACCTATGGAACACCGCCTGAAAACTACTGGTACGCTATCGGTACACTCGATATAACTGCCTAAGAAAACTACATACTATAGATCACTACATATTTGCTCACCTCCCGCCAAAACACCCCCTCCCTGCTCACTGAAACCAAAACCACAATCCCCTATCGGGCTCTCCTCCCTCATCTCTGGTCATCAACGGTGGAGGAGACTGAGGTTGATGTCCTGGAGGCGTTTTGAATTTTGAACCCGCCTCCCCCGCGACGGCGCCGCCGGCGGCCATGTGCTGGCCTTCTCCCTCGGCTCCGCCCTCCCCCGTGCTCCGCTGGCACGCCTCGGCCGCCTCTCGCTTCGCCGGCTGCCGCCAGGGGTGGTCGCCGGCGTCCGTCGTCCTCAGGCCGGCGGAGGGGAGGCTCGTGCTGCTCTCGGCGGAGGGCGTGGTGATAGACGCCCCCGACCGGCGGCGCGACGAGTTCGTTCGCCGGGCCTCGACCCTCCTCTTCCCTGCGCACACTGTCAAGGTTGGAGCTCGCCTCTCGCCGGCGCCGCCGCCACCGCCACCCGTGCCCAGGTTTGCCCCTCCTCTTTTGCAGGTCCTGCCCCGTCCGCTCTCGCGGACACGCGTGGAGGAGCCGGCGGACCTCCACGGCCTCCCCTGGGGCGACGTCGAGGAGGAGGAGGAGCCGGAGGGCGACGAGCCGCCGCAGGAGCCGGATTCGGTGGCCGCGTGCCGCGCGGCGGGTGACTTCTCGGACGAGGAGCGGGGGGTCCCCCGGGCCGGCTGCCCGTCGCCCCTCCTGCCTCCCTCCCTGGGGGACTTCTTCCTGCTCGCGCGGGTCGCCCCTCGGCGGCCTCGCCGGCGGGGAGAGCGTCCGCGGGTTTCGCTGTCAGCGGCACCCCAGCAGGGTTGGGGGGCGTGGGCAGGGGTCCTCGGCGGGGTGTTGGGACAGGTGGGCTGGCTTGGCAGGCCGGCCAGGACGCTCGCAGGCCTCGACCTGCTGGTAGCCTGGCGAGGCCGGCTCAGCCGAGCTCACCTAGGCCCACTAGGGTTCGCCCCTGTAACTACCTCGGTGAATTACGCTCCTAGTTACAAGCCTGGATGAGCGGAAATGGTTGAAATAGTACGGTGGGGCCCAAATGCCACTCACAGGTAGACCTTTCGGCCGTCCCAACCATTTCCAAACATCGGGACAAGAACGGGCGGCGTAATCGGCAGGCGAAGGGATCAACTACATACACAAATAAGTATGTATGCAAGCCACCATACAACAGTACATCAGAGCCGTTCCATCTAAAAAGAAAGGAAATATAGCAACGCCATACGGCAAGATTCAAATGTCCTAGCTAGATATAATAGTTTAGGATATCTCCTCATACATCAAACATCAGAGTATCAGGCGGAAGCGGCAAACAAGATCCGAGTACGGATAAGAAGCAAATCGGCATAAGATGCCCCATAAATAAACACATCCCGCCCACAGATCTCACGGATCCTTGTTCCCGGAATCTCTACACCGAACGATCGTTGCCCACATCGTCTGCCTCCTCCACCCAGTATCCATCTTGTGAGTGTACCTGTCCATCTGAATCAAACAATTTATCGTGTGAGACCCTAGGGGTACTCAGCAAGTCTTTATGCCTCTAAAGGGGACACAACCTGGGGTGACGCAATTGCAGCGAAAGATAATACCTAGCAATTCTATAGATACTCGCTAACCATCCGCCTAACCAAAGATAGACGGATGTCCGTGAGTTAATGGCAACAGTTATAACAGTAATATCACCAGATCCATCCTCCTCCTCGCTTACCAACGAGGAAGCGGACGAACAACCCCCCATCTGTTGGCAGTTTTATTATCCATTCCATGAGTGTTGCACTATTTACTAGTCAGTTACTTAGTCAAATTAAGAACGGTACTTTAGTTATACTTGTCTATGATCGAGAAACTGTGCTCCAAGTCGTCCATAACCGCGGACACGGCTTTCAGAAAGTTTTACCCTGCAGGGGTGCACAAATAGCAACACACACTCGATCAACCTCGGAAAAACCAAATCAAAACCCAACGAGGCCTTCACGACAAAGCAATCACAGGATTCAGAAATATTTCAGGGGGCCACCCCATTGAGTACACCCGCAACGAAGTTAGCTGACTTCGAGACGGACCCAAGGTTTGGGTGGACGGCTGTAAACGACTGGGAACCCGAAAGTGTGACTGGGCTTGTCGATACAGCGAAATCGTGTCCCGATCCTAAACAGTACAGGTGCTCCTCGCATAATCGTAGATAAAGCAGTAAAGCATGACATAAGTACAGGATAGTAAATAAAACCTCAAACTAGTTTGTGGCCCCAATAAATAAGAATGAATCAAGCTCTGGCTCAGGGGGGTCCCATAAGCCTCCCGGATGTGGATAGCGCGAATATTCAAGGAACAGGAATCAAGTACTCGGGGTCCTACGGGACACAAGTGAGCAGGAAAAACCAAATAGCAGATATTGCTCACCGGTGCCACTTTCATTAGTTATCCCATTACTACTCAGGTTAAGTTGTTTAGCTACCTCGTTATCCATCAGACTCTCACATACCCTACATATGCTGTTCTACGACTCGCATGGCTCAAACAACTCTTGTAGTAATGGCTCATGGGATGGAGGAACAAGCTTCGGTGGGGTTTAAAAGTAAAGGCTATGCAATACTTGGGATTCAGTTTAATGCAATCGCGACTCAATGATGCAAGAATAAGATAGAGGCAATAGGTACTAAATGTATGCAAGCATGTGGTAGTGCTTTCCTGGCAGCTCAGTTGAAGCGAGAGAGGGATCTGGGTAGTGCTCCTGGGTTTCTTGATATATCCCCTGCTCAGCGTCTATTCGAAGAAGAACCAAACAAACAAGGCCAACATAAATAAAGTGCACAAGCATATGAGTTAAAATGCGACAAGCAAACAATCATGCCATGATGAATGATGCACAATTTGCATGGCAATAAAGTAGCATGGCATGGGTGAGGTGTGGAATACAAGAATAAATCATTTTATTGAGTTTTGGCCACATTTTATCCTCATATTAGTTGCTGTTTACATTATATTTATATGATGCATGCTGCAAAACAGAACATGGAGTGCATAAACAGAAAGGTCTCGTCGAGCTAATCATTTTAGACATATCATTTGTTAAATTTGGAGTTATAAATCAAAAGTTATTAATTAATTAAGAAAAGGGCATTTTATTGTAATTTTAATCAACTTGAAATTTAAAGTGTTCAAAATATATTTTGGATGGCATATTTGAATTCCTCACATTTTTTTGATCTAAAAACATATATCATTTGTATTATTTGGATTTGTATTTTAAAAGTTATTATAAATCTGATTTGAATTTTGAATTTGAATTAAATTTGAAAAGATTTGAATTAAAACAGAAAACAGAAAAGCTTTTTCTACTCAGGCTAACTTAGCCACAGTCAGTGACAGGTGGGCCACCCGCTGACTGGGCATAGGACAGGTGGGTTGAGGACCGCGGGTTGAGGATGGAAAAAGCGTGGGTGCCTTTTTACAAAAAGGGTGAGAGGGAGGGACCGCGGGTTAGGTAGAAGGAAAGGTCAGGGGTTTCTTTGCAAAACGTCTACGAGCTGTCGCTGACGAAACTGAAGAACTGATCGCGAATTAGGCTAGCTGAAGTGATTTTTAGAGGAAGATGGTGAGCAAACGAGCCGGTATTTAGCTACGTCGCAAAAACGAAATATGTAGAGGGAAACAAGTACTTCAATCTTCGTCAAGGAACCTTCTCCGGATATGGGGTGTATCACTCGGAAACGTGTCGTGAACAGAGAGGATTCAGGATGGTTCAATCTGTCGAAAAACTTCAGAGATTGCAGAAATTTTTCTCGAACTTTGCCGGTTGATTCCGAAGGATGTAGGTCGCCGATTTGGACGAGGTTTACTGCGTTGGATAGAAGGATCTACCGTTAAGAGAAAACGTGTATACGAGTACGCCGGAGGCGGATCAAGGGTGCCGGAAAATGGATAGAAAACGGAGGTCATCGGCGGAACGGTTGCACGGCTGCTGTTGTTGCTGCCTGCGCGAGTGCGCGCTGGCGGGAGGCACGACCGGCACGCGGTGGACTGCGGTGCAAGGAAGATCACGGGGAAGGCCAGCAGGGAGAGGAAGAGGAAGGGGAGAAGCTCACCTGGTACACGGCCTAGCTGAGCCAGGACGTGCGGAAGGCGAAGGGAAGCAGGCGACGACGGCGAGGAAGAACCAGTGCGAGAGTCAGCGCCGGCGAGTACCCAGGGATGCCGAGGCGATGTAGAGGTCCACCGGATCGATTTCCCACCTTGGCTTCACCACACGGACACCACCACGTCAACACGATCGAGCTCCTGCCATGGTGGTAGAAAGAAAGAGCAGATGGGTGGGGATGGCGGCGCGAGGATGGAAGAAGGGAGGCTAGGGTTCAATGTGGCATCCCGCAAAACCACTACTAGAAAATCGCGTTGAATTTGTGCATTGCATCATCATCATCATATGTTGTCTGTCAAAAACTATTTTCGCAACGCTCGTTTTGTTTTCTAAAACGCCCCATCTCTATTCAAATATCAAAACCGGGTCGCCGGAATATTTTACTTCGTCTGCTATTAGTTTGCAAAAGGCTTGTTGGAATTAAATAAAACTTTTAATTATTTTAAGTGGGGGCAGTCGAACGGGCCAACTCGACCCGAACGACCACCCCCAGGAATTAAAATCGGTCCACCCCATCCCCTTTTTCTACCAACCTATCTACCCCAACCCAGCATCCACCTCACCCCACCCAATAGACCGCTGCCACCTCACCCTCTTTCCCCCCTCTACCAATCCCAACCCGCCACTTGGCCCAGCCCTCTCTCCTCCCTCCCCACCTGGCCACACTCAACACACACAGCCACACACAGCACACACGCCCCCCCTCCACAGCAGATCCACACCTGTCCCCTGGGTCCCACCCCGGCCCACGCGCCCTGTCCCTGTCCCCGCGCCTCCCTCTCCTTCTCTCCCTTCCCCCGCATCCTTCTTCCTCCTCCCGACCCAACCCCGCTCGCCATTCTCTTCGCCGGCGCCGCCTCGGCACCCTCTGCACCACCCACCGCCGCTCGCCCTTCCTCCCCGCTCGCCGCCTCCCCGGCCATCTCCCCTCGCCGGCCAGGGCCCTCCTCGTCAGGCTCCCTCCCGCGCTTCTCTCCTCCCCCACCGCCTCCTCTCTGCAGCGCGCGAGCGCCGCCCCTCCCCGCCGGTGCTCCCCACGCTCACCACGCGCCCGCCAGCGCCGCTCCTCCCCCCAGAACCGCCCTCGCCGCCGCCGCTCCCTCCGCTCACCTGCTCCACCCTCCGGCGCTGCGCCTCCCGCCACCGCCCCGGTCCTCCGCGGCCGCCCCTCCTCCGAGCTCTGCCGCAGTCTGCCGCCGCCCACCAACCACCCTCTCCGGACCCCGCCGCCGCCAGGCATCCTCGCCGCCACCCGCGCCTGGCTCGCCTCCCGCCGCGCGTCCGCCGGCGCCGCGCCCTTTCGCCGGCCTCGCCCGCCCGCCGGCAGCGCCCTCCCCTACGGCTCGCCACCAGCCGCACACCTCCTCTACAGCACGTGGTGGCGCCCCTGCGAGGTCGTCGCGCCGCCGTCCTGTCCCCGTCCTCGGCCATGGTTCCTCGTCCGCCTCCGCCCGCTTCTATCCACCTCTAGCCCTGCAGCACCCCGGCCGTTCTCTGCCTCTGTCTGGCGCGCGCCTCCGTTTTTCTTTGGTGTTGCACAAGGACAGGACAGATACGGCGTGTTCCTGCTACGTGTGCACGCAAGCAGAGTCAGTACAAGTGGCTTGTTCCTTCAATCCGTTTGTTATTGTCCGTGCCGTGGGCTGCTCCGGTTGCTTGTCGACAAGGCCGCAAACAAGAACCCGTCCTCTCTTCTTTCAACAAGAACTCCCTCTCGGATCCGAGGACCGAAGATGCCCGGAACGCCAAGATCGCCTTTCGGACCCTTGAAGACCGATCACGGCGTCCCCCTCCCTCTCGGACACGAGACCGACGCCACGAGAAGAGGCCGCCACGATGCCAGTACAGCTAACGACAAGATCGACACGAGTCGAGACCCGGGAACTCTGCAAGGCCACGGCGCCGGAACCGGAAAACCGAACCTCGACACGCCAAGTTTGCCGAGAACCGCATCCGAACCTGAAGGACGCCAAGAACGCCACAAGTACGACAAGTTCTACTTCCGAGCGACAAGACCGGCCGATCCGTGGGCCCGACAAGATCGACCGCGTGGAACCAAGATCTCCGGCATGTCACGACAAGTTCTTCGTCTTGTATCCGCTCCCGCCGTTTCCGTCGAACCCTGAACCCCGAGACCGGACCCTGGACCCTGAGGCCGAACCCCGAACCCCGGAACCCCAAGACCGTCGAGACCCTAATGTGTGATTCCCCTTCCCGAAACCCTATTTTGTAACATAATATAACCTGTTGCATATTAATTGATCATGCATGCATATCATTGGTTTGGGGGCCTTATGCCGATTCACTTTATCATTAAATATGGGGCCCATATGCGGGCAAATCTAGCCTTATATTGGCCTCATTTAAATTGATGTAGCGAACCGGTACCATATTTTGGCCATGTTAATACAACATTTAAATTGCGGGATAGATAAATAACTGGAACCATCTAACTAGTTGTCGGGACCCCGGTTCCGCTTAATATGACCTAATTGCACCGCACCTTTGCCATGTCATACATCATTCATGCATCATGTCGATCTTCTGCCGTTGTATTAAATATTGCATCCGGTGTTTCTTCTAGTGTTTTGCTTCTTCGCGGATAAGGCCGTTGAGTTGATGTGAGCTTCGACCCGATCTTCGGTTGAACCTTCGACAATGTTTTCAGGCGAGCATCTCCCCCTTTCTACCTATCTTACTTTTATAGTATTTATTCCCTCCTGTTGATCTATTGCTATCTGTGTTGCGATGCTTTAGTTTCCGTACCTGTGATATACCGTGCAGCCCTATATTGCCTTGGACACATCCTATTACCTGTTGTTTGGTAGATAGTTGGACTGGCGCGTCGTAGTCGCTTGCTCAAGTGCTGTTGCGTGTCGTTCAGTGCCACAGTTGTTGGAGTAATGCCGCATGTTGATGTTGGAGATGATCATAGTTTTACTTATCGTTCACTTTAATTCCTGTTTAACAACTAAAATTGAAATAAGCAGAGGCATCGGTGGGTGATAGAAAATATTTGGTTTCCGAACGCCCACTTGTGTCCCGTAGGACCCCGAGTACTTAATACCTGTTCCTTGATTTATCGCGCTATCCACATCCGGGAGGTATATGGGACCCCCCTGAGCCAGAGCTTGATTCAGTCTTATTTCTTGGGGCCACAAACTAGTTTGAGGTTTTATTACTATCCTGTACTTATGCCATGCTACGTATGTATTTACGATTGTGCGAGGAGCACACTGTACTGTTTAGGATCATGGCACGATTCCGCGGTGTCGACAAGCCCAGCCACACTTTCGGGTTCCCAGTCGTTCACAGCCGTCCCCACAACCTCAAGTCCGTCTCGGAGCCGGCCGGCTTCGTTGCGGGTCTACTTTAAGGGGTGGCCCCCTGAAATATTTCTGAATCCTGTGATTGCTTTGTCGTGAAGGCCTCGTTGGGTTTTGATTTGGTTTTTCCGAGGTTGATCGAGTGTGTGTTGCTATTGGTGCACCCCGGCCGGGTAAAACTTTCTGAAAGCCGTGTCCGCGGTTATGGACGACTTGGAGCACAGTATCTCGACCATAGACAAGCATAACTAAAGTTTATTGCTATAAATTTGACTTTATAATGACTAGTAATCAGCTTCACTATAATGGAATGGCTAAATAATACTGCCCACAATTGCTTTTTTGGATTGTCGCTTGCGACCATTGTACCTGACTAGTAAGTTCTGCAACTACAACAGAATGGCTGAATAAAAGTACCAACAACTGTTGGGTTTTGGGTTCTCTCATGCTAATTGTATCTGATTAGTAAGTGCTGCAACTATAACGGAATGGTTAACTAAAATGACCCACTGTTTATTTTATCAGGACGATTATCTATAGTTGACTAGTAATTGCTGCAACGATAACTGAATAAATAAAACTGCCAACGGTGTGAGTTCCTCGGTTGACTTCCTCGTTCGGTTTCGAGGGGGAAACGCCAGGACGGGTTTGATTGGTGATAGTATCAGCTTGGTTCCGAGTAGGTCTTTCTTACCCCTCTCTGATTGCCGCCAGTTGTATCGAGTCTCTATAGGTTGTTTAGTGCATGCTGCCGCTGCCGCTCAGTCCACCATACCTATGTAGGCGAGGACCGCCGAACTCTAGTCTCGCCGTGTACTGGCCTCAGTACTGACGCTCCTTTTTTTCCTTTGCCCTTTGTCGGCACCCCTTTTGTTTAAGCAGGTTTTGAGATCGACGTCGTTAGCAGGGTTACCCTTCCGGCTTGGCCTGGGCAGGGTTATGGACGCCATTGGTTATTCTTCAGGGCTCTTAGCCCCATTTGCATCTTGTCCGTAGTCGGACGCTCTATCATTTTCAAGGTGATTTGGATCTTTGTATATTATATCTGTAATCTTGACTCTCTGAGTCGCTGTTATACATATCTGTTCTGTGGGTCCCATCGAGGACTGTTGTGTAATGTTATTACTTCGTTTTCCACCCGCAGGAAAGTGCCTGGTAGGCACCTTTGAATCGTTTCTATGCGGGTTTAGCGGGTTTCGCTAAAACTCGCATAGGTCCGATTCTGAGGGTGTTACAGAGTGGTATCAGAGCACAGCAGTTGCGATACCCCACAAGTCCAGCCTGTAGGATAACCTAGCTAACGGCCGAAGTAGAGTGTCAAAACTATTTTTGAAAATCGGTTGGATAGTTCTGATTAGGTCTGATTTTATTCCTTACCCCTCTGCTATTCTCCTCTTACCTTTGCGAGTTTTGAATCCGCTCTCGTCTCTTTCTTCGAGTCCAGGAATTCTCGTGGTTGGGTTCCGTCGTACCTTCAGGGTTTCGCTTCCTTCTTTGATAACGGTGCTCTACCATCCGGTGTTCATGCTGCTTGAGGAATCCGTCTGCTGTGGTACCATTCTATGTTCCTTGTTTGTGCCTTCCGGTGTTTTCCGACGCGACGACATCCTCTATGCCAGATCCGATGCAGAGTCTGCATCACTCCTTTGATCCGAACCTCGCTTGTCGAGATCTTCAGTCTGTTTCCGAGAATGGTTGCACGCTTTTCCACTGATTGTGCAGAGTAATAGTTTGGGTGCGTGATGGATTGGCCCCCATGCCGACTACTCACTCTATTCGCTTGTGCACATTGAAGTGGATGAGAACGCATCGGTTCCCTCTTTCCATCGAAGTTAGAGGTGGTTTTATTTGTGGATACCTCTACCTTCGCCTTTTTGTTTCCGGAGTGTTCTCGCGACGATCATGTACAACGACCTCTTGTTAGTGGTGTCGCGAGGATCTACACGAAGCGAGAAGACGCAGTTCGCCGACCTTCCTTCCGGTACCATGAGGCGGATCTCGAGGGCGAGATCCATTGTTAGTGGTGTCGAATTGTGGCATCCCGCAAAACCACTACTAGAAAATCGCGTTGAATTTGTGCATTGCATCGTCATCATCATATGTTGTTTGTCAAAAACTATTTTCGCAACGCCCGTTTTGTTTTCTAAAACGCCCCATCTCTATTCAAATATCAAAACCGGGTCGCCGGAATATTTTACTTCGTCTGCTATTAGTTTGCAAAAGGCTTGTTGGAATTAAATAAAACTTTTAATTATTTTAAGTGGGGGCAGTCGAACGGGCCAACTCGACCCGAACGACTACCCCCAGGAATTAAAATCGGTCCACCCCATCCCCTTTTTCTACCAACCTATCTACCCCAACCCAGCATCCACCTCACCCCACCCAATAGACCGCTGCCACCTCACCCTGTTTCCCCCCTCTACCAATCCCAACCCGCCACTTGGCCTAGCCCTCTCTCCTCCCTCCCCACCTGGCCACACTCAACACACACAGCCACACACAGCACGCACGCCCCCCCTCCACAGCAGATCCACACCTGTCCCCTGGGTCCCACCCCGGCCCACGCGCCCTGTCCCTGTCCCCGCGCCTCCCTCTCCTTCTCTCCCTTCCCCCGCATCCTTCTTCCTCCTCCCGACCCAACCCCGCTCGCCATCCTCTTCGCCGGCGCCGCCTCGGCACCCTCTGCACCACCCACCGCCGCTCGCCCTTCCTCCCCGCTCGCCGCCTCCCCGGCCATCTCCCCTCGCCGGCCAGGGCCCTCCTCGTCAGGCTCCCTCCCGCGCTTCTCTCCTCCCCCACCGCCTCCTCTCTGCAGCGCGCGAGCGCCGCCCCTCCCCGCCGGTGCTCCCCACGCTCACCACGCGCCCCCCGGCGCCGCTCCTCCCCCAGAACCGCCCTCGCCGCCGCCGCTCCCTCCGCTCACCTGCTCCACCCTCCGGCGCTGCGCCTCCCGCCACCGCCCCGGTCCTCCGCGGCCGCCCCTCCTCCGAGATCCGCCGCAGTCTGCCGCCACCCACCAACCACCCTCTCCGGACCCCGCCGCCGCCAGGCATCCTCGCCGCCACCCGCGCCTGGCTCGCCTCCCGCCGCGCTTCCACCGGCCTCGCCCGCCCGCCGGCAGCGCCCTCCCCTACGGCTCGCCACCAGCCGCGCACCTCCTCTGCAGCCCGTGGTGGCGCCCCTGCGAGGTCGTCGCGCCGCCGTCCTGTCCCCGTCCTCGGCCATGGTTCCTCGTCCGCCTCCGCCCGCTTCTGTCCACCTCTGGCCCTGCAGCACCCCGGCCGTTCTCTGCCTCTGTCTGGCGCGCGCCTCCGTTTTTCTTTGGTGTTGCACAAGGACAGGACAGATACGGCGTGTTCCTGCTACGTGTGCACGCAAGCAGAGTCAGTACAAGTGGCTAGTTCCTTCAATCCGTTTGTTGTTGTCCGTGCCGTGGGCTGCTCCGGTTGCTTGTCGACAAGGCCGCAAACAAGAACCCGTCCTCTCTTCTTTCGACAAGAACTCCCTCTCGGATCCGAGGACCGAAGATGCCCGGAACGCCAAGATCGCCTTTCGGACCCTTGAAGACCGATCACGGCGTCCCCCTCCCTCTCGGACACGAGACCGACGCCACGAGAAGAGGCCGCCACGATGCCAGTACAACTAACGACAAGACCGACACGAGTCGAGACCCGGGAACTCTGCAAGGCCACGGCGCCGGAACCGGAAAACCGAACCTCGACACGCCAAGTTCGCCGAGAACCGCATCCGAACCTGAAGGACGCCAAGAACGCCACAAGTACGACAAGTTCTACTTCCGAGCGACAAGACCGGCCGATCCGTGGGCCCGACAAGATCGACCGCGTGGAACCAAGATCTCCGGCATGTCACGACAAGTTCTCCGTCTTGTATCCGCTCCCGCCGTTTCCGTCGAACCCTGAACCCCGAGACCGGACCCTGAGGCCGAACCCCGAACCCCGGAACCCCAAGACCGTCGAGACCCTAATGTGTGATTCCCCTTCCCGAAACCCTATTTTGTAACATAATATAACCTGTTGCATATTAATTGATCATGCATGCATATCATTGGTTTGGGGGCCTTATGCCGATTCACTTTATCATTAAATATGGGGCCCATATGCGGGCAAATCTAGCCTTATATTGGCCTCATTTAAATTGATGTAGCGAACCGGTACCATATTTTGGCCATGTTAATACAACATTTAAATTGCGGGGTAGATAAATAACTGGAACCATCTAACTAGTTGTCGGGACCCCGGTTCCGCTTAATATGACCTAATTGCACCGCACCTTTGCCATGTCATACATCATTCATGCATCATGCCGATCTTCTGCCGTTGTATTAAATATTGCATCCGGTGTTTCTTCTAGTGTTTTGCTTCTTCGCGGATAAGGCCGTTGAGTTGATGTGAGCTTCGACCCGATCTTCGGTTGAACCTTCGACAATGTTTTCAGGCGAGCATCTCCCCCTTTCTACCTATCTTACTTTTATAGTATTTATTCCCTCCTGTTGATCTATTGCTATCTGTGTTGCGATGCTTTAGTTTCCGTACCTGTGATATACCGTGCAGCCCTATATTGCCTTGGACACATCCTATTACCTGTTGTTTGGTAGATAGTTGGACTGGCGCGTCGTAGTCGCTTGCTCAAGTGCTGTTGCGTGTCGTTCAGTGCCACAGTTGTTGGAGTAATGCCGCATGTTGATGTTGGAGATGATCATAGTTTTACTTATCGTTCACTTTAATTCCTGTTTAACAACTAAAATTGAAATAAGCAGAGGCATCGGTGGGTGATAGAAAATATTTGGTTTCCGAACGCCCACTTGTGTCCCGTAGGACCCCGAGTACTTGATACCTGTTCCTTGATTTATCGCGCTATCCACATCCGGGAGGTATATGGGACCCCCCTGAGCCAGAGCTTGATTCAGTCTTATTTCTTGGGGCCACAAACTAGTTTGAGGTTTTATTACTATCCTGTACTTATGCCATGCTACGTATGTATTTACGATTGTGCGAGGAGCACACTGTACTGTTTAGGATCATGGCACGATTCCGCGGTGTCGACAAGCCCAGCCACACTTTCGGGTTCCCAGTCATTCACAGCCGTCCCCACAACCTCAAGTCCGTCTCGGAGCCGGCCGGCTTCGTTGCGGGTCTACTTTAAGGGGTGGCCCCCTGAAATATTTCTGAATCCTGTGATTGCTTTGTCGTGAAGGCCTCGTTGGGTTTTGATTTGGTTTTTCCGAGGTTGATCGAGTGTGTGTTGCTATTGGTGCACCCCGGCCGGGTAAAACTTTCTGAAAGCCGTGTCCGCGGTTATGGACGACTTGGAGCACAGTATCTCGACCATAGACAAGCATAACTAAAGTTTATTGCTATAAATTTGACTTTATAATGACTAGTAATCAGCTTCACTATAATGGAATGGCTAAATAATACTGCCCACAATTGCTTGTTTGGATTGTCGCTTGCGACCATTGTACCTGACTAGTAAGTTCTGCAACTACAACAGAATGGCTGAATAAAAGTACCAACAACTGTTGGGTTTTGGGTTCTCTCATGCTAATTGTATCTGATTAGTAAGTGCTGCAACTATAACGGAACGGTTAAATAAAAGTGCCCACTGCTTATTTTATCAGGACGATTATCTATAGTTGACTAGTAATTGCTGCAACGATAACTGAATAAATAAAACTGCCAACGGTGTGAGTTCCTCGGTTGACTTCCTCGTTCGGTTTCGAGGGGGAAACGCCAGGACGGGTTTGATTGGTGATAGTATCAGCTTGGTTCCGAGTAGGTCTTTCTTACCCCTCTCTGATTGCCGCCAGTTGTATCGAGTCTCTATAGGTTGTTTAGTGCATGCTGCCGCTGCCGCTCAGTCCACCATACCTATGTAGGCGAGGACCGCCGAACTCTAGTCTCGCCGTGTACTGGCCTCAGTACTGACGCTCCTCTTTTTCCTTTGCCCTTTGTCGGCACCCCTTTTGTTTAAGCAGGTTTTGAGATCGACGTCGTTAGCAGGGTTACCCTTCCGGCTTGGCCTGGGCAGGGTTATGGACGCCATTGGTTATTCTTCAGGGCTCTTAGCCCCATTTGCATCTTGTCCGTAGTCGGACGCTCTATCATTTTCAAGGTGATTTGGATCTTTGTATATTATATCTGTAATCTTGACTCTCTGAGTCGCTGTTATACATATCTGTTCCGTGGGTCCCATCGAGGACTGTTGTGTAATGTTATTACTTCGTTTTCCACCCGCACGAAAGTGCCTGGTGGGCACCTTTGAATCGTTTCTATGCGAGTTTGGCGGGTTTCGCTAAAACTCGCATAGGTCCGATTCTGAGGGTGTTACATTCAAGGAGGCCTCCGCGGCTTGGGGGATAAGAAGAGGAGGGAGATGACGCGGCTGACGGTGGCGACGGCAACCTGCTCCCTCCCGTTAGCGAGGCAGAGAGAGGTGGCGACGGAAAGAAGAGGAACAGGAGACAGCGTCGGGTGGAGGGGTACCAGGCCGCTGGTGGCATGCTACGGGCCGGCCCAAGAGGGAGGGAGAGGGATCGGGCCAGGTGGCTGCTGGGCTGGTTGGACTGCCAGGTGAGCTCACTCCTCTTATTCCTACTTCTTTTTATTTTTATTTGTTTTGTTTGTTTCAAATTCAAGCAAGCATTTTATTTCAAATCCTTTTGAACCTTGCAGATAGTTTTGAACAGAGAATTTTGGAACACCAAAGATAGGCAAAAGGGAAAATAGAAGTGGAGATGAGTGATGCCCACATACATAAAAGTAGTATGTGCCATTTTGGCATTTTACCAGATTAGGGTTTTAGTAAAAGAACAAAACTCTTTTTCCAAAATATTGGACCCTAACAATGGCCCTTGATTGTATAAAACAAGATAGGGATACAAAGAGGGAGGGAGATGAGATGAGAGATGATCCACTCAAGAATTCAGATAAAATCCAAAAGACTTAAATGTGGTGATACTTGCATGGCCCATGCAAAATAATTAATGCCATGTTTATTCTTGTGAAAACAATAATATTTACATGGCATTATTCGTATGCATTCCCAAAAGTGGAATTAAGCCAAGCAAAAGAATTTATAGAAGTAGATCCATCCTATCTCCCATGGGCTAGATTAAATACCAAAAGAAAATCAAATGCAAGCTCATGGATAATGGAATGGTGGAATTATAAGGTGGTGAAAGAAAGGTGGTGGAGTGGAATAAAAGATATGCCCCCAACTCAACTTGGGCATTTAAACAATATATCAAGAACCAAATACAATATCAAGAGGCAAATACAATTTACAATGCATATGAGAGAAGAACCAAATCAAAAAGGGGTTTTATATGATGCTCAAATGCAAGGTGGCATGATGACATGAGCATGATTGAATGATGATGCAACAATTATATATATGAAGTAGCCATTATATTACTAGACCAAGTAGCATTACAATTGTTAGACAAATGGGATGCTACAACTCTCCCCCACTAAACAGGAATCTCGTCCCGAGTTTCTAGGAAGAAGAAGAAGACTCAAAGAGGGTAGGATAGTTGGCACGGAGCTCATCTTCACGCTCCCAAGTGGCTTCATCAACGGAATGGTGCGACCACTGCACCTTGCAGAACTTGATGGACTTGTTGCGAGTCCTTCTTTCTGCGGTCTCAAGGATTTTTGTGGGGTGTTCTTGATAAGACAGGTCTTCTTGGAGATCGATTAGCTCATGATCCACGGTCCTGCCGGGATCCTTGAAGCACTTCTTGAGTTGAGAGATGTGGAAAACATCATGAACCTTGAGTTTTTCTGGGAGCTCAAGAGCATAAGCAACTTATCCTCTTCTTCCACGAATTTTGAAAGGACCGATGTATCTAGGAGCTAGCTTTCCTTTGATACCAAAGCGGTGCGTGCCTTTCATGGGAGTGACACGAAGGTAAACGAGATCACCAGGGACATACACTATGTCCGTTTGCTTCCTGTCGTAATTGCTCTTCTGGCGACTTTGAGCAATCTTCAGATTTTCAAGAATGATATGCACCTTCTCCTCCGCTTGAGTTACAATGTCAGGGCCAAACCAAATTCTTTCTCCTGCACCCGACCAACCAATCGGAGTTCTGCATTTGCGGCCATAGAGAGCCTCAAATGGTGCCATCTTTAGACTTTTCTGGAAGCTGTTATTGTAAGAGAATTCAGCATAAGGGAGACATTCTTCCCACTTCATGCCAAAAGAGATGACGCAAGCACGAAGCATATCCTCCAAAATCTGATTGATCCTTTCAACTTGTCCTTGCGACTGAGGGTGGTAAGCTGTGCTGAAGTTCAACTTTGTTCCCAAAGCATTTTGGAAACTTTCCCAGAACTTGGAAGTGAAGATGCTCCCACGGTCTGAACTGATCTCAAGCTGAACCCCATACAGAGAGACAATTCTGTTGATATAGAGCTCAGCCAACTGAATTCCAGAAATTGTTTCCTTGACGGGGAAGAAGTGAGCCACTTTAGAAAGCCTGTCGATGACAACAAAGATTGCATTGTTGCCCTTCTGCGACCTTGGAAAACCAGTGATGAAGTCCATCTCTACTTTCTCCCATTTCCATTCCGGGGGTTTCAATGGCTGTAGAAGACCGAAAGGTTTCTGATGGACAGCTTTCACTCTGCGGCAGACATCACACTCCGAGACATACTTGGCACAATATCGTTTCAAACCCGGCCACCAATATTGTGTTTTCAAGTCCATGTACATCTTTGTGCTGCCAGGGTGGATAGAAAGAACAGATTCATGCGCCTCCTTGAGAACTTGCTCTCTCAAACCCGGGTAGTTTGGAACAAACATCCGATGTTCAAAGAAAAGCGTGCCTTGATCATCGACGTGGAAGGATTCATACTTCGGAAGCTGAAGTTTGGAGATGATCTTTCTGGTGTGCGGATCACCAAGCTGACGAGAGCGGACCTTCTCTTCCAAGAGAGGAGTAGCCAGAAGGTTCAGGAGATACCCTTGTTCCACAATTTCAAGGTTGAGCTGACGGAATTCCTCGCACAAGAGAGGCTGTTGTTCTTCCATCATGAGGTTGTTGACATAAGCTTTGCGGCTGAGAGCATCGGCCATGACATTAGCTTTGCCCGGAGTGTAGTTGATGGTCAAATCAAAATCATTGATTGCTTCAATCCATCTCCTCTGCCGAAGGTTGAGATCAGGCTGAGTGAAGATATACTTAAAACTCTTGTGATCAGAAAAGATTTCACAACGGTTGCCAAGCAAGTAGTGCCTCCATAGCTTCAAAGCAAAGACAACTGCTGCGAGCTCGAGGTCATGTGTAGGATAGTTGATCTCATGCGTCTTCAACTGTCGAGAGGCATAAGCAACAACTTGTTTTTCTTGCATAAGGACCGCACCCAATCCTTGCAAAGAGGCGTCACAGAATATCTGGAAAGGCTTAGATGTATCTGGAGGAACCAAGACTGGCGTGGAAGTGAGCTTCTCTTTGAGTGTCTCAAAGCTTGCTTGACATGCAGGAGTCCAAAGGTATTTCTTGCCTTTCTTGAGGAGATCGGTAAGAGGCTTCGCTATCTTCGAAAAGTTCTGAACGAAGCGACGGCAATAACTAGCCAAACCAAGGAAACTCCGCACTTCTTTGACATTAACAGGAGGAAGCCATTCAACAATTGTCTTCACAGTTTCCGGGTTGACTGCAATGCCCTTGGCAGAGATGATGTGACCAAGATAGGTTACTTGAGGCAGCCAAAACTCACACTTGGAGAACTTTGCATACAGGCGGTTCTCACGAAGCTTGTTTAGGACACACCGAAGGTGTTCTTCATGTTCTTCCTTTGACTTTGAATAGACTAAGATGTCATCCAGATAGACCACAACGAACTTATCAAGATACTCCATGAAAACCGAGTTCATAAGCCTCGAGAAGGTAGCAGGTGCGTTGGTGAGACCGCAAGACATGACCGTGTACTCATACAGGCCATAGCGAGTGGTGAAAGCTATTTTAGGAACATCTTCCTTGCGAATCTTGATTTGGTGATAACCACTTCTCAAGTCAAGCTTAGAGAACACCACAGCTCCAGCTAGCTGATCGAAGAGATCATTAATCCGCGGAAGGGGATATTTATTCTTGATGGTTTTAGCATTGAGAGCCCGATAGTCCACACAAAGTCTATCAGTCCTGTCCCGCTTCTTCACAAAGATTGTTGGGCTACCCCAAGAAGAGGTACTGTGTTGAATGAAACCCAACTTCTCTTGTTCATCAAGCTGTCGTTTGAGTTCAGCCAACTCAGCAGGACCCATTTTATAAGGCCGCTTGGAGATAGGAGCCGTTCCAGGTTCAAGCTCAATTACAAACTCAACCTCACGATCCGGAGGCATACCCGGCAACTCTTCAGGAAAGACATCTGGGAACTCACAGACCACCGGAACACTCTGAATAGCTTCCATAGCATCATCATTCAGAGCCGCCAAAGAGAAAAGCTGGATAGCAGGAGTCAGACTTGGAGAATAGACTATATGGCCCTCAGGAATCTTCAGAGAAACCGAGCGTTCAGCACAATCAATCACAACTGCATTTGCTGTCAACCAATCCATGCCCAAGATGACATCAATGTCAGAATTGCCCAGAACAATTAAGGACGCCGAGAACAAAGAGCCACCAATCTCAATTTGATTGCCATGGCTGATATGAACAACCCTCATGTTTGCTCCAGGAGAAAGGACCATTAACCGCTTGAGGAGAGGAACCATAGCTAACTCATTTTCATTTGCAAACTTGTGAGAAACAAATGAATGCGATGCACCAGAATCAAACAAAACTCGTGCAGGGACTGAGTTAACGGGAAGCATACCCATCACAACTCCAGGTGCATGCTCAGCTTGAGCGGCGTTGACTCAATTGGCACGAGCAACAGTAGACCCGGGCTTGGTGTTGATGTTGAGAGCCCGAGGTGGTGGTGCACGAACCAAAGGAGAGCTTGCCGCAGATCTTGGAGGTGGTGGAGGAAGAGCTTTGCTTTCATCGGACAGTTCCAGTTTTGATGCCCAGAGTCTCCACACGTGAAACAAGCACCAGGTGGACGTGGAGCAACGTAGCCAGGGACTCCGCCAGGCGCTCTAGGGTAGTGGTGGTTGTAGCCCCTGGGAGCCGCAGTGAGGAAGTTTGGTGGCCTTGTCGCGTAGCTTGAAGGTCTTGGTGGAGCCGGGAGCGACAGTGGGGTGTTAGGAACCCAGACACGACGCTTTGAAGGTGCTGACATAGCTGAAGGGCTTGCTGCATCACGGTTGTGTTTCTTTGACTCCTCAAACACTTGCCTACTTGCTTCCTCCTGCAGAGCTGTATGCTGAAGTTCCAGAAAAGACGCCGGCCTTGCATGTGTGATTGCATATTTAATCGATGCGTTGAGCCCTTGACGGAACCTCTTTTGCTTCTTCTTGTCATCGGAGATCTCATCGCCACCATAACGAGAAAGATTCATGAAGTTCCTGATGTAGGTATTGACATTGTCATTTCCCTGCTTGAGGTTGAGAAACACTTCCTTCATCCTTTCCATGACAATTTCTGACAGATACTGCTCTTTGAACGCTCCAGTGAACTGTTCCCAAGTAGGCTGAAAACCAATGCAGTTTGCCTTCAGGTAATTCTCCCACCAGAGAGCTGCATCTCCCTTCAGAAGGTGAGTAGCACATTTTACCCATTCTTGCTCAGGAACATCAGCAGTCTCTAGTAGCCTTGACATCTCACGCAACCAATCATCAGCATCAAGTGGTTGATCAGAAACATCAAATTGGCGTGGGTTGAACTTCAGGAAGCTTTTGATGTCTCCTCGCTTGGGAGGTGGAGGTAGCGGAGCAAACTCATTCCTTCGAACACTCTCTTCAAAACGCTGCTGGTTCTGCTGCATTGCTGCCAAGGCATTGGCGATGTTTGACAACGCGGACCCCAGTTCAGGTGGAATGTCTTCATCAGAGCGGCGTGGTGGCGCCATCCTATGATTGATATAAAACACAAGTCAGTACTATAATGGAGAATAATAATAATCCAAAATAGTACCAAGATGGAATTAACCAAGATTAAAGGATACAATTTACTAAGATGATAGTAAAATATCAACAAAGTTCAAAGCACCTAGAAGATATTAAGCATATCGCACACGACTGAAAAGGAGTGTGGTACACAGATATATCAAAGAAAAATTTTCCGCAAATTTCGGCATTAAAATACCAGTAGATGCGCAAAATCACTTAACGAAACAAGATTAGTGACTTTACCAATTCAATATACAAAAGTGAATGATAAGAGTAGTGGTATGGTCGCGACTCCATCCCGCACTCAAAGCATTACTCCGCACATGAATAAGTAGAACACATATCCTAACCCCTTCTTCTCACGATGAACCTAAAGATTGGTAACTACGGAAACGAACACCCCAAACAAGATAACGTCGGATAACAAAGAGTAGGACATATCGCGGCGGTATACAACGAATCAGATAGATCGCGTCGGTTTGCAAAAGCCTGTCGGTATGGAATGTACCAACAGTTGATAACCAAAAGGCCGATTGTGATAACAACTTGGATGCAACAGATAGACAAGGAATTACACACACACACACACACACACACAACCTATGGTACTACGGAAAACCCAGAACACGTGAATCCTAGTTTGAACTTTTAAGAAGAGGATTGAAAACGTTACACTTCCTTACCAGAAAAGGGTGGGTGGGTGGGTAAGAAGAAAAGTGGAAGCAGTCCTACTCTCACGTTTTGTTTTTCCCTAGTATACATAACTACAAAAATATTTGCTAGACTGACAACGACCATTTGGCTGAGACCCTGAAGGGCGGGATGGCTCTGATACCAATTGTAACTACCTCGGTGAATTACGCTCCTAGTTACAAGCCTGGATGAGCGGAAATGGTTGAAATAGTATGGTGGGGCCCAAATGCCACTCACAGGTAGACCTTTCGGCCGTCCCAACCATTTCCAAACATCGGGACAAGAACGAGCGGCGTAATCGGCAGGCAAAGGGATCAACTACATACACAAATGAGTATGTATGCAAGCCACCATACAACAGTACATCAGAGCCGTTCCATCTAAAAAGAAAGGAAATATAGCAACGCCATACGGCAAGATTCAAATGTCCTAGCTAGATATAATAGTTTAGGATATCTCCTCATACATCAAACATCAGAGTATCAGACGGAAGCGGCAAACAAGGTCCGAGTACGGATAAGAAGCAAATCGGCATAAGATGCTGTAACACCCTCAGAATCGACCCTATGCAAGTTTTAGCGAAACTCGCCAAACCCGCATAGAAACGATTCAAAGGTGCCCACCAGGCACTTTCGTGCGGGTGGAAAACGAAGTAATAACATTACACAACAGTCCTCGATGGGACCCACAGAACCGATATATATATACAACACGACTCCATGAGTCAAGAATACAGATAATATATACAAAGATCCAAATCACCTTGAAAATGATAGAGCTTCCAGCTACGGACAAGATGCAAATGGGGCTAAGAGCCCTGAAGAATAACCAATGGCGTCCATAACCCTGCCCAGGCCAAGCCGGAAGGGTAACCCTGCTAACGACGTCGATCTCAAAACCTGCTTAAACAAAAGGGGTGCCGACAAAGGGCAAAGGAAAAAGAGGAGCGTCAGTACCGAGGCCAGTACACGGCGAGGCTAGAATTCGGCGGTCCTCGCCTACATAGGTATGGTGGACTGAAGCGGCAGCGGCAGCCTGCACTAAACAACCTATAGAGACTCGATACAACTAGCGTCTATCAGAGAGGGGTAAGAAAGACCTATTCAGAACCAACCTGAATACAACACCAAACAAACCCATCCTGGTATTCCCCCTCGATACCAACCGAGAAAGTTAACCGAGGAACTCACACAGTTGGCAGTTTTATTTATTCAGTGATCGTTGCAGCAATTACTAGTCAGGTGTAGATAATCATCCTGATAAAATAAGCAGTGGGCCGTTTTAGTTAACCATTCCGTTGTAGTTGCAACACTTACTAGTCAGATACAATTAACATGAGATAACCCAAACCCAGCAGTTGTTGGTACTTTTATTTAGCCATTCCGTTGCAGTGAAGCTGATTACTAGTCATATCGGATACAGGTCAATTTATAACAGTAAACTTTAGTTTTAGTTGTCTATGATCGAGACCTGTGCTCCAAGTCGTCCATAACCGCGGACACGGCTTCTCGAAAAGATTTAACCCTGCAGGGGTGCACCAAAGTATCCACAAGCACTTCGACCCTTTTTGCCAGATCAATTAACGTACACCCATCGGTATGTCGGCGGGGCCTAAGTCATGACGTTTCCCAGACCCAAAGCAAGCACGGGGGGCCACCCCACTAAGTACACCCGCAACGAAGTCGGCCGGTCTCCGAGACGGACTCAGGGTTTGCGTCAGTGCCTGTAAATGACAGGAAACCCCAAAACTGGGCCTGTCGATACCGCGAAAACACTCCGCTTCCAAAACAGTACAGCGTGCTCCTCACACAATCGTAAATAAAGCAGTAAAGCATGGCATAAGTACAGAATAGTAATAAAGCCCCAAACTACTTGTGGCCCCCAGTACAATACTTTGAAATCAGGTACTAATCGATAGGGGGCCCATATCTCCCCACATGTGGTTAGCGCGCTCGATCTCGGAACAGGTGTCAAGAACTCGGGGTCCTACGGGACACAAGTGGGCGATCGGAAACCAGATATTATCTATCACCCACCGGTGCCTCTGCTTACCTACTTCAATTTTAGTTGTTAAACAGTAATTAAAGTGAACAATAATTAAAGCCATGATCATCTCCAACATTGAACATGCGGCAATACTCCAACAACTGTGGTACTTGACGACACGCAACAACACTTGAGCGAGCGACTACGACACGCAAGTCCAACTATCTACCAATCAACAGGTAATAGGATGTGTCCAAGGCAATATATGGTTGCAAGGGATATCACGGGTACGAAAACTAGAGCATCGCATCCCAGATAGCAATAGATCAACAGGAGGGAATAAAGACTATAAAAATAAGATAGGTAGAAAGGGGGAGATGCTCGCCTCAAAACATTGTCGAAGGTTCATCCGAAGATCGGGGCGAAGCTCACATCAACTCAACGGCCTTATCCGCGAAGAAGCAAAACACTAGAATAAACACCGGATGCACCATTTATTACTATGGCAAAAGATCGGGCATGATGCATGTATGATGTATGACATGGCAAGGTGCGATGCAATTAGGTCATATTAAGCGGAACCGGGGTCCCGACAATTAATTAAGCGGTTCAAGTTATTTAGCTACCCCACAAATTAAATGTTGTCTTAACATGGCAAGATATGGTACCGGTTCGATGCACAAATTTAAATGAGGCCAATATGAGACTAGATTTGTCCGCATATGGGCCCCATATTTAATTATATGGTGAATCGGCATAAGGCCCCCAAACCACACAAATATGCATGCGAGATGAATGATTAATATGCAACAGGTTTTATATTTAACATTTATAAAATAGGGGCTCGGAAAAAGGTTCACACATTAGGGGGTCTCGACGAACTTGGGGTTCCGGGGGTTCGGGGTCCGACAGGGTTTAGGGTTCGACAGGGTTCGGTCTCGGCGGGAGCGTTCTCGGATTCAGAGTAGATCTTGGCGTTCCGCGAAGAAGGACTTGGTTCGGTGTCGGGGCGCATCAGATTCTTCTAGGTCGGTGTCGATCTTGTCGTCGCGAAGATCTTGTCGGGTCCGTGAATCGGGACGGTCTTGGCGTTCGGAAAAAATAGAGCTTGGCATCCTTGTGGCGGTCTTGGCGTCCTTTCGGTTCGGTTTTGGCGTCCGAGGAAGTACTTGGCGTCCGTGAAGGAGAACTTGAGGGCCCAGCGTCTCGGTGTCCTCGGATCCGAGAGGAAGAACTTGTCGGGCCGGGTCCGGCCTTCGGGGTCCGGGAGGGAGAGCTCGGCGGCCATCGGATCCATGATAGGGTACTCATTGACTCCACTTTGAAGGTCTTGGGGTTCTCCGTGTGGTCGATTCCGGAACGGAGAGCTTCGAGGAGCGCCCACCACACGGCACTGTTGGCAAACAGCAAGGTCCATGCTGGGTCACAAACGGGCAGCGGCCGCAGCGACGTGCGGCGAGGGAGACGGAAAGGCGGCAGCAGGGGCCGAACGCGACCGTGTTCCGAGGGGCCCGGGCACTAGAGGGGGTTGGGGAAGGGCGGACCGGGAGAAGACGGCGGCTGCCGGAGGAAGGAGGCGGGGCGCGGCTCGGAGGCGGGGCCGACGCCGGGGTTGGCGGCAGGCGCTGGAGCGGAGAGAGGCCGTGCTCGCAGAGGCGGAGGCCGGCGGCGAGGATGGCGTCCGGCGGCGCGGGGAAGAGGGGCGAGCAGCGGCGGGGAGCGGGTGCTGCGGGAGGGAGCGAGGGCGGCAGACGGAGGAGGGCCGACGGCGGCGCGCGGGGCACCGAGGGGGAGCGCCTGGCGGCGGGGCGAGGAGCTCGAGGGGCGGTCCGGCGAGATGCGGGCGGGCTCCGGGGAGGCGGGCGAGGTGGCGGGGAAGGGAGCTCGGGCCGACGAGCTCGCTGCGGCGGCGGGAGGCGAGGCCCGGCGGAGGCGCACGGCGACGGCGGTCGCGCCGGGTGACGGCGGGGCAGGAGGAGCCGGCGGCTCCACGGTTAGAGGGAGGAGCGGCCGGAGCGCGCCGGGGGCGGGAGGTGGAGAGGACCAAGGGAGGGCGGTGGCTTCGGTGCGGGAGAGGAGGAAGGAGGGAGACGCTGGGAGAGAGGAGGGTAGGTGGGGAGCGGGGCGCGGCAGGTGGGACCCGCGGGGTGGGGCCCGGGTTCCAGGGAGAGGGGTGAGGGAGCGGGGTGGGTCAGGCGGTGGGTGTGGGTGTGGCCGGGGCGCGGGCCCAGGCGGCCAGGTGGGGCTAGGGGAGCGGGTCCAGGGGGTGAGAGAGGGGTGTGTGGATGGCTGGGGTTGGGGCAGGGTGACGTGGCGAGCCGCGAGTGGCTGGGGTGAGGGAGAGAGGTGAGGTGGCGAGAGAGGATTGGGTGGGGTGAGGTGGCTGGAGGGGTGGGTAGACTAGGTTGGGTAGAAAAAGGTTTTAGGTGGACCGTTTTTGTACTGGGGTGGTCGACTGGGTCGGGTCGGCCCGTTCGACTGCCCCCACTAAAAATAATTAAATATTTTATTTATTTCAAACAGGGCTCTTGCAAACTGATAGCAAACAAAATAATCCGGTGACCCGGGTTTTGTGTTTGAACAAAGACGGGGCGTTTAGAAAACAAAATAGGTTTTTCCGAAAATAATTTTATGCAAGCAATGCAAGATGATGACGATGCTCAAATGCAATATGGCATGCTGACAAGAGCATGCGGTCATGCAATGCACAAAAACAACGCGATTTTCTAGTAGTGGTTTTGCGGGATGCCACAGATGCCCCATAAATAAAAACATCCCGCCCACAGATCTCACGGATCCCCGTTCCCGGAATCTCTACACCGAACGATCGTTGCCCACATCGTCTGCCTCCTCCACCCAGTATCCATCTTGTGAGTGTACCTGTCCATCTGAATCAAACAATTTATCGTGTGAGACCCTAGGGGTACTCAGCAAGTCTTTATGCCTCTAAAGGGGACACAACCTGCGGTGACGCAATTGCAGCGAAAGATAATACCTAGCAATTCTATAGATACTTGCTAACCATCCGCCTAACCAAAGATAGACGGATGTCCGTGAATTAATGGCAACAGTTATAACAGTAATATCACCAGATCCATCCTCCTCCTTGCTTACCAACGAGGAAGCGGACGAACAACCCCCCATCCGTTGGCAGTTTTATTATCCATTCCATGAGTGTTGCACTATTTACTAGTCAGTTACTTAGTCAAATTAAGAGCGGTACTTTAGTTATACTTGTCTATGATCGAGAAACTGTGCTCCAAGTCGTCCATAACCGTGGACACGGCTTTCAGAAAGTTTTACCCTGTAGGGGTGCACAAATAGCAACACACACTCGATCAACCTCGAAAAAACTAAATCAAAACCCAACGAGGCCTTCACGACAAAGCAATCACAGGATTCCAAAATATTTCAGGGGGCGACCCCATTGAGTACACCCGCAACGAAGTTAGCTGACTCCGAGACGGACCCAAGGTTTGGGTGGACGGCTGTAAACGACTGGGAACCCGAAAGTGTGACTGGGCTTGTCGATACCGCGAAATCGTGTCCCGATCCTAAACAGTACAGGTGCTCCTCGCACAATCGTAGATAAAGCAGTAAAGCATGGCATAAGTACAGGATAGTAAATAAAACCTCAAACTAGTTTGTGGCCCCAAGAAATAAGAATGAATCAAGCTCTGGCTCAGGGGGGTCCCATAAGCCTCCCGGATGTGGATAACACGAATATTGAAGGAACAGGAATCAAGTACTCGGGGTCCTACGGGACACAAGTGAGCAGGAAAAACCAAATAGCAGATATTGCTCACCGGTGCCACTTTCATTAGTTATCCCATTACTACTCAGGTTAAGTTGTTTAGGTACCTCGTTATCCATCAGACTCTCACATACCCTACACATGCTGTTCTACGACTCGCATGGCTCAAACAACTCCTGTAGTAATGGCTCATGGGATGGAGGAACAATCTTCGATGCGGTTTAAAAGTAAAGGCTATGCAATACTTGGGATTCAGTTTAATGCAATCGCGACTCAATGATGCAAGAATAAGATAGAGGCAATAGGTACTAAATGTATGCAAGCATGTGGTAGTGCTTGCCTGGCAGCTCAGTTGAAGCGAGAGACGGATCTGGGTAGTGCTCCTGGGTTTCTTGATATATCCCCTGCTCAGCGTCTATTCGAAGAAGAACCAAACAAACAAGGCCAACATAAATAAAGTGCACAAGCATATGAGTTAAAATGCGACAAGCAAACAATCATGCCATGATGAATGATGCACAATTTGCATGGCAATAAAGTAGCATGGCATGGGTGAGGTGTGGAATACAAGAATAAATCATTTTATTGAGTTTTGGCCACATTTTATCCTCATATTAGTTGCTGTTTACATTATATTTATATGATGCATGCTGCAAAAAACAGAACATGGAGTGCATAAACAGAAAGGTCTCGTCGAGCTAATCATTTTAGACATATCATTTGTTAAATTTGGAGTTATAAATCAAAAGTTATTAATTAATTAAGAAAAGGGCATTTTATTGTAATTTTAATCAACTTGAAATTTAAAGTGTTCAAAATATATTTTGGATGGAATATTTGAATTCCTCACATTTTTCTGATCTAAAAACATATATCATTTGTATTATTTGGATTTGTATTTTAAAAGTTATTATAAATCTGATTTGAATTTTGAATTTGAATTAAAACAGAAAACAGAAAAGCTTTTTCTACTCAGGCTAACTTAGCCACAGTCAGTGACAGGTGGGCCACCCGCTGACTGGGCATAGGACATGTGGGTTGAGGACCGCGGGTTGAGGATGGAAAAAGCGTGGGTGCCTTTTTACAAAAAGGGTGAGAGGGAGGGACCACAGGTTAGGTAGAAGGAAAGGTCAGGGGTTTCTTTGCAAAACTTCTACGAGCTGTCGCTGACGAAACTGAAGAACTGATCGCGAATTAGGCTAGCTGAAGTGATTTTTAGAGGAAGATGGTGAGCAAACGAGCCGGTATTTAGCTACGTCGCAAAAACGAAATATGTAGAGGGAAACAAGTACTTCAATCTTCGTCAAGGAACCTTCTCCGGATATGGGGTGTATCACTCAGAAACGTGTCGTGAACAGAGAGGATTCAAGATGGTTCAATCTGTCGAAAAACTTCAGAGATTGCAGAAATTTTTCTCGAACTTTGCCGGTTGATTCCGAAGGATGTAGGTCGCCGATTTGGACGAGGTTTGCTGCGTTGGATGGAAGGATCTACCGTTAAGAGAAAACGTGTATACGAGTACGCCGGAGGCGGATCAACCTGCTCCCTCCCGTTAGCGAGGCAGAGAGAGGTGGCGACGGAAAGAAGAGGAACAGGAGACGGCGTCGGGTGGAGGGGTACCAGGCCGCTGGTGGCATGCTACGGGCCGGCCCAAGAGGGAGGGAGAGGGATCGGGCCAGGTGGCTTCTGGGCTGGTTGGACTGCCAGGTGAGCTCACTCCTCTTATTCCTACTTCTTTTTATTTTTATTTGTTTTGTTTGTTTCAAATTCAAGCAAGCATTTTATTTCAAATCCTTTTGAACCTTGCAGATAGTTTTGAACAGAGAATTTTGGAACACCAAAGATAGGCAGAAGGGAAAATAGAAGTGGAGATGAGTGATGCCCACATACATAAAAGTAGTATGTGCCATTTTGGCATTTTACCAGATTAGGGTTTTAATAAAAGAAAAAAACTCTTTTTCCAAAATATTAGACCCTAACAATGGCCCTTGATTGTATAAAACAAGATAGGGATACAAAGAGGGAGGGAGATGAGATGAGAGATGATCCACTCAAGAATTCAGATAAAATCCAAAAGACTTAAATGTGGTGATACTTGCATGGCCCATGCAAAATAATTAATGCCATGTTTATTCTTGTGAAAACAATAATATTTACATGGCATTATTCGTATGCATTCCCAAAAGTGGAATTAAGCCAAGCAAAAGAATTTATAGAAGTAGATCCATCCTATCTCCCATGGGCTAGATTAAATACCAAAAGAAAATCAAATGCAAGCTCATGGATGATGGAATGGTGGAATTATAAGGTGGTGAAAGAAAGGTGGTGGAGTGGAATAAAAGATATGCCCCCAACTCAACTTGGGCATTTAAACAATATATCAAGAACCAAATACAATATCAAGAGGCAAATACAATTTACAATGCATATGAGAGAAGAACCAAATCAAAAAGGGGTTTATATGATGCTCAAATGCAAGGTGGCATGATGACATGAGCATGATTGAATGATGATGCAACAATTATATATATGAAGTAGCCATTATATTACTAGACCAAGTAGCATTACAATTGTTAGACAAATGGGATGCTATAGCCCCACTCCGCCTGGAGGCACAGTGCCGAGCCAGTCCAGTGGGCCGCTGGGGGCCGCGGGGAGCTGGCCCTCCTTAGCTGACGCCCGGTGCCCCCATCCTCCCATCCCCGCCGCCACCCCTAGATCCAGCACGTCTCTCCCCCCGCCTCCTCGCCATCGATACCCCCTCCTCCCTCCCAGTCGTCCGCCACCGCTCTCCCCTCCCGTTCCTTCCTGGCGGCTCTGATGGCGCCGCGGCCCTGTAGCCCCCCGCCGTCGTGCGGCTCCTCCCCGCGTCGCTCCCATCCCCCCCGTCGCGCGTCTCCGCCGCCTCGGCGCGGATCTCCCCAGCGGCGTTCCCCTCCGGCTCGCCGGCATGGCTCCCCTGACCGCTGGGGCCCGCCGGCCAGGGGCCAGCAGGGGGCGTATCGCCACCCTGGCCGTCGTTCCCCGCCCCTGCCGCGCGGGCAGCAACCGCGGCGCCCTTCCCGCTCTCCGCCCCATGTCCGCCGCCGGCTGGAGGAGCCCCTCCGCCCACCGCCGGCGCCACAGGACCTTGCGCGGGAGGCTCGCCTTCGGGCTGAGGCTCTGTAGACCCGGGACGCGGCGGCGGCGCCTCGGTCGGGTGGGAGCCGCGCCGACGGGCCCTCGTGGCGTGATGACCACTTCGCGGCCCTGCCGTCCGTGGTGCCGACGGCGCGCCAGGATGGGGACAAGGTCGAGCCCTCGGCTCCGAAGAAGAAAAAGAGGAAATCCAAGAAGAAGAAGAAGAATAAGAAGAAGAAGAAGAAGAAGAATAAGAAGGCGTCTTGCGCGGTCCCTTCTGCGGTGGCCCCTCCGGCGCTTGTTAGCGCCGCCCCCGGCGTACTTGGTACTCATCCGGGGGCCGCTCCGGTTGCGAGGTCCGGAGTGCTGTCCGCGGCCTCCATCCCTCTTCGCAGGGAGGCCCTCGAGTACTACGGCCATGGGGTCAACGGCGGCTTCTACGTCATCGACTTGGGAGGGGCCCAGATGACTGTCCCTGAGACCCTCGCCGTGGTGACGATTCTTCCAGCCCAGGACACCCCCCTCGCGGTGGAGGTCACGGAGGATCTGATCCAAGAGGAGCTTCGGGCGGTCCTGCCTGGTCACGAGTGGCCGGTGCACAGGGTCTCCGCTTCCGAGTTTGCTGTCCACTTCCCGTCTGTGGCGATTATGCGCATGTGCGCCTGTGGCTCGTCCTTCACCCTGCCGATCCACCAGCTTCAGGTCTCCATCCAGCCGTCCTTGGCCGTGCAGGAGTCGGTGGCCACGCTCTCGGAGGTCTGGGTGCGGCTGATCGGTGTCCCTCTTGAGGCTCGACGTCCGGAGGTGGTGGCCCTCGTGTCCCAGGCTGTGGGCAAACTCACGGAGCTGGATCTGGGCTCGCTGCCTGGCCACGGCCCGATTCGCCTGCGCCTGCTCTGTGTGAGCACTGCGGTGTTTCCTGTCTCCCTTCCTCGCGTCTTCTTCGACCGGGTGGGCAGGGACCTCTTGGTGGAGCTGGATGAGGAGGTGGCGGATCACGTCGCCGCCCCTCGCCCCCTCCGACCTCGGCGCCTGCTGATGACGGCGCGGACCTTTGGGGGGTGGGGCTCGGGCTCTGGTAGTGACTCGGGGTCCGACCTGGAGTCATCGCCGACCACCGACGCCTCACCTCCCCCCCTGCCGCCGCCGCAAGGCGGCGCCGGGGGCCACGTGGCTTACCTCCGTGTCGGCTCTCCCCCGGGCGTCAGACCCTTCTTCCCTGGGAGGCGCCCCCTGTCTGTGAGTGCGCCGGCCAAGCTTGCTCCTGTTGACGTCCCTCGCTGCTTCCGCCCTGACCAGCCGGTCTCCTTCGGCATCGACATTGCTCAGTATGGGTCCAACCTCGTCATCGTGCCCGGCCCGCGTCCCGCCTCTCCCCCCGCTGCTGTGCTGTCCCCCGAGGAGGAGACCTCGGGCAGCGTGGGGATGGTGGTTTGCTCCCCCCTGTCCCCGCGATCCCCGGGAGTGGTGTGCTACTCCCTCGCCCCCGACACCCCTGACCCGGCTACGGTGTCAACCGGAGAGTCGCCCCCTCTCTCCGGCGGCGCCCCCCCAGCTGCGTCGGGCCAGGACTCCCAGGCCTCCCCCGCCGCCGCCCTCCCGCCATAGTGTCCGACTCGCGGGCGCGCCGGTGGGTCTCTCCGGCCCGGAGCCGACGGTGGCGGAGCGGGCTGCTCTCCGTGTCGCGGCTCGTGATGAGATCCCAAGTACTTCTGCCGTATCTAGCTCTTCTCCTTCTGCTCCTGTTTCCTCAGGTCTTCCTGGTTCGCCGTTCTGCGTCTTGTCCGAGGTGTCGTTGGCCCACCTAGGCGAGGTGGCCGATGATTGCGACATCGTCTTCCATGGTGAGAAGGGTCCGTGGCTTGAGCAGATTGCCGCCATTAAGGCGCGCGAGGGGTATGTGGGCGCGATCGCGGCTGCTCGGGCACGGGATGCCCGAGAGCGGGAACACGCCCAGATCCTCACCAAGACTAGGTTGTCAGGACCTGGTCCTAGCGAGGATCCCCCTCCTGCGCCTAATGGGAGGGAGTAGCCCCGGAGCCCGCCCCTCGGGGTAGGCCGCGGGGAAGGCCTCCCAAGGCTGCTGCTGCCGCCCGCCCTCGTACCGGTCATGCCCTCTCAGTCCCTGCCAAGGGGACCCCGGAGGAGTGAGTTCCCCTATGGATCTCATCCGGGCCTTTCGGGTGTTCATCTGGAACATCCGAGAGTTCGGGCACGAGGGTCGCCGCCGCCAGATAAAGGAGTACCTTCGCCTTGAAGCGCCGGATATTGTCGGCCTTCAGGAAACAATTCGCCAAGATTTTTCCATCTCCGAGCTTGAGGGTCTTAGTCGTTGCAAATTCTGTTGGTCCTAGCTCCTGGCGGTTGGCCACTCTGGGGGCATTCTCCTTGGTGTAAAGGAGGACACCTTTGATGTGGACGATATGGACCGCCGGGAGTTCTTCATGAGCATGGCACTCACCATAGACAATCGCGCTTCAAATGGGAGATTATCATTGTCTATGGCCCCGTGGACCATAGGAGGTCCCCCGAGTTCCTGCTCGAGCTTAAGCTGAAAGTGGAACGGTCGGAGATCCCAGTGGTGGTGGCCGGGGACTTTAACCTGATCCGCTCGGCTGAGGACAAGAGCTCGTCAAGCGTGGACCTCCCTAGGATGCATTTGTTTAATGACTGCATTGCGGACCTGGCGCTTCGGGAGGTTGCACGTGTGGGGGCTAGATATACTTGGACCAATAAGCAGCTGGCCCCAATCCGCAGCGTCCTCGATCGGGCTTTCGTATCGGTTGACTGGGAAGTGATGTTACCCCTTTGCTCTCTGCGGGCTGTCACCCGGATTGGCTCGGACCACACTCCGCTTGTCCTCTCCTCAGGTGGGGGGCCTCCGCCTAGACTGAACCGATTCCACTTTGAATCCTTCTGGCTTCAGAGTCAAGGATTCGTGGAGGCTGTTCGGTCTAGGTGGCTCGAGGCCGCCACATCCCTCCCCCATGTATTCTCGGCAGTTGATATCTGGCACCACTGTGCCAAGGTCTCCCGTCAGTTTATGCGAGGTTGGGGCGCCAACCTGGGGGCGGAACTCCGGGCCCGGAATGGGTCCATCCTGCGGTAGATTCAGGCGCTAGATCGAGAGGCTGACGCTAATGGCCTCTCGGAGGATGCCTGGTCTCATAGATATTCCCTTGAGTCCTCCCTTATGGAGATTTATAGGGGCGAGGAGACGTTCTGGCGTCAGCGGAGCCGCCAGAACTGGACGGTTCAGGGGGAGTCGAACACGGCCTACTTCCACGCCATTGCGAATGGTCGAAGGAGGAAGTGTTCGATACCCTACCTCTGGGAGGGCGAGTCCCTGCTGGAATCTCCTCAGGCTCTCTCTGCCCACATTTATAGCTTCTACAAGTCCCTCTTATCGGCCGCGGACCCCTCAGGCATCTCCCTCGCCCCGGACTTCTGTCCGTCAGGGGCGCGTGTCACCCCTGCTGAGAATGCGGACCTCACTCGCCCGTTTCTCGAAGAGGAGATTTCTGCGGCCTTGAAGTCCATGAAGCCGGGGTCGGCCCCGGGTCCTGACGGTCTGCCGGTGATTTTCCTGCAGTCCTTCTAGGAGCAGTTGAGACCGGTGATCCTGGTGATGTTCCAGGAATTCTACACTGGTACCCTGGTGATGGCCCGTCTGAACTTTGGTGTGATAACTCTGATCCCCAAAGTAGTTGGGGCCACTGATATCCGCCAGTTCCGTGCCATCACAGTTATTAATGTGGTCCAGCGGCTCTTTGCGAAGGTCTGTGCTCTCCGTTTGGCCCCGGTCCTGGAGAGACTCACGCACCATCTCCAGTTTTCTTTTATTAAGGGTCGCCTCATTCATGATGATGTCCTTGCCCTTCATGAGATTATTCATGAGGTCAAGTCACGTCATCAGAAAGGGGTGTTCCTTAAACTGGACTTTCAGAAAGCCTATGACCGCCTGGACTGGGCTTTCTTGAGGTTAGTTCTGGAAAGAAGGGGCTTCGATGACCGTGTGATTTGCTGGATCATGCAGTTCGTGATGAGTGGCAGGACGACGATCAACATCAATGGGGTGATTGGCCCCTACTTCTCCCCATCTTGTGGGGTTAGGCAAGGCGACCCGATCTCCCCCCTCCTATTCAATCCCGCGGTGGATTCCCTTGCAGAGATTCTGGATAGAGCCAAAATCGCTGGCCACATTTCTGGTGTGGTAGGGCATCTCATTCTGGGAGGGGGAGTTTCCCATCTCCAGTACGCAGATATACCATGATCATGGTGCAGGGCTCGGAGGCCGACATTAGGAATCTGAAATTCCTCCTTCTGTGCTTCGAGGAGATGTCTGGGCTCAAGATCAACTTCGATAAGAGTGAAGTCATGGTGCTCGGCTTCGACGAGGTCGATCGGCAGCGTATCGCCGATAACCTCAATTGCAAGCTGGCGGAGTTCCCCATTACTTATCTGGGGATGCCCATTCGGGAAACAAGAGTGTTGATCAGGGACCTTGCACCCCTAGTCACGAGAGTGCGCACTCGGGCCGAACCTTGGCGTGCGAGACTCACGACTAAGGGGAGCAAAACGGTACTGATCAACTCCTGTCTCTCGAGCCTTCCCATGTATCAGATGGGGTTGTACCTGCTACCTGAAGGAGTCCATGCCGACTTCGCCAAGGAGTTGTCTCGATTCTTTTGGGCGGCGAGGGATGGTCACCAAAAATACCACATGGTGAAGTGGGCGGACGTTTGCGCCCCCAAAGAGTTCGGGGGCATAGGTATCCTTGACTCGCGCCGCTTCAACGTGGCCCTGATGTTGAAATGGGTCTGGCGTATTCTGAGGGAGGACGGGGGTCTCTGGCTACAGCTTATCAAGGCCAAATACCTCCGGGGCCGCCCCCTCTTGGAGGGGTCGCCGGGAGGGGTCGCAGTTCTGGAGGTCGATCCAGGACATTAAGCATTACATTGGCCGGGGCATTACTTTCGTGGTAGGCAATGGCAGGGGCTCCTGCTTCTGGCTCGATGCCTGGCTGTCCCCTGTCCCCTGGGAGTGCAGTTCCCTGCCTTGTTCGCCATCGCCACGTCCCCTGCTTCGCTCGTGGCTGAGAATTTCCCGGGGGATCAGTGGGACTTGATCTTTCGCCGCACCTTTAATGAGGTGGAGGCGGGGGAATATCATGACCTGTTGGAGTCTCTTCCGGCATCTCTCTCCGAGGCGCAGGACGAGGTTTCCTGGCAGCTGTTACCCTCCGGGGAGTTCTCAGTGGGCTCGGCCTATAGGGCCCTCTTCCAGGGCCCTGAGCGTCGGTGGGCGGCTCCACTTTGGAAGGCCCCCCTTCCTCTTAGTATTCAGATCTTTGTTTGGCAGCTCCTTCGTGACCGCCTCCCCTCGGGAACGGAGGTAGCCTAACGTAACGGCCCTGGTACTGGCCGGCGTCCCCTATGTGGGACCCCAGAGACATGCGCCCACATTATGTTCTCTTGCTCTGCTGCGCAGTTTTTGTGGAGCTTTATGCGTGAAGCTCTGGGTCCGGCGTGGCAGGCGCAGGAACTGGGGGAGTTCCTGCAATCCTAGGCTACCCGGACGGGCGGTGGCCGTCGTCTCTTTTGGCTCCTCTTTGCGGCTCTGTCGTGGACACTTTGGAATGTCCGCAATAAGATGGCGATTGAACGTGTGTTCCCCACCCGGGCAACTGACTCTATTTTCGCTTTGCTCGCTTTCTTGCAGCAGTGGTCCCCCTTGGTGCGGCAGCGTGACCGGCCGGCTTTCGAGACCTCCCTCCAGGCTCCGAGGTCAGCGGCGTCCCCCTTCTCGGCGCCGACTCCCCGTCGTCGCCGCCCGCGTCGTCCCGAGGGACCGCCGTGTACCTTCCTTTTGTCTTTTTTTTCTTGGGTTGTGATGTGCTGTGGCCCCAGCGGTGTGTGACCTTTGTCCGACTTTGTACTTGGGATTGTGCTTTATTTATAAAGCGGGGCGCGAGCCTGATTCGAGATCAACGGTGGAGACGATGTTCCTGTGAAAACTAATGCGTTCTCTTTCTACAGACGTCTATGCGGTCGCCAAAGCCACCATGCCGAGATGGAATGACGGCGAGAGATTGAGCCAGTTGTATTTAGAGGTAAGTTCAGATTCCCCCAATTTCTCTATAGGGTTAGGGTTTTCTTCCGATTTGAGATTTTTTGATTTGGCCTCGGTTGAACTTGATTTTGTTGCAATTTCATGGATGTTAGGACCTCGCGGATATGTACTATGCTCCGGGCATATCACATGTCCCGAGATGTGCCGCGCCCACAAGCTGGAGTCTGTCAAATGTGTTGCATTTGAAGCAAGATTGGCTGCATATTCTATCTCTACCGGTCATGGTGATGTCATGGCAGATGCCATGGGATGACTTGATTTGGGGTCGGATGGATGCTAGAGGAATCCGGGGAGGGAGAGCATGATGGAGAACGTGAACACACAAGCACAAACACACTCGATTTATCCAGGTTTAGGGCTCTCCTATTGAGATTAAACCCCTACTCCTGCATGCTAGATCTCATAATCATGCCTCGAGCTATATACTAGAGGAAAAATATGAAGTTTTTTTTGCCTCTCTCTGTGCTTAGGGGAAAATGAAGTAACTGGACCGACCCTCTTCTAGTAGGAGGCACTGGGACACCTTTATAATCATCGGAATAGTAGAATACAAGATTAAGAAATGAAAATAAAATAAAGGGGAGCCTAATCTCACCCCCTTCTGTACCATAAATAAAAGACATATTAAATTTTTACCATTTTCTAAAAAGAAAAAGAAGTGCTTCTAGACTTATCCACTTAGATGAATAACATACTATACTCTATTTATATTATGAACAAATATGTATCCCAATCCATCTCGAGGTATTTGTATCAATATCTATCCGGTAGATTTTTTTTCTCTGCGAGGAACCAGATTTGAACTAGAGGACAAACCATATGCCATCCATTGCAGCAGGGCCGGGCGGGCGGGCGGGCGGTGTGGGGCGCTAAGCGTAGTTCTTTGAATCAAAGGTTTCATGAAATAGAAATTGATTCTTTTTTAGATATCTGAATAGATGGACGGAGATATTTCCTATCTTTCGAGATCCATCCTATAATATGGGGTAAAAAAGGCAAAAACAAAATAAGCGATTTTAGCCCTTATAAAAATAAAACGGATTCTTAAACCTCTTTCATGCTCATGTCATTTCGAGGTACTGCGGAAAAAAGAACTGTAAAATCTGATCCAATTTTTGGCAATCTATTAGTTAACATGGTGGGTAACTGTATTATAAAGGGGTGTCCAGGTTACAAGTTAGAGCTGAGGTGGCATGGCTGTAGCAAAAGTCGTTGGCTGGGCTTAGATGCTTTTCTTTGTCAGTGATGAGACTTGACGTGCCGATGATCGCTAATGGTCTTTCTGACAGCCGTCCCCTCTTAAATCCTCGATGGGACCGGCTTTTGGGATTTTGGGGCACGTCTGACAGAGGCGTGCTTATCTCTTCCAGATTTCTGGGAATGAATAGAAACATTGAATTAGAGGTCGACATATAATCTGTGACCATATGTCAACCCCATAAGCCGACTTTAGCCTCGATAACCCGGCCTTGATGAACTTGCATATAAGAAAAAATATATGTTATGCCGACATACTTTATATGTTGGCTTGGATACGCCGGCCAATGCCGGCTTGGGTATGTCGGCCTATATCGGCCACCCTATGTCGGTCAACCTTATTATTATATCATTGCTTGACCCTACCGGAGGTCATTTCTCGACACTACCAAGTGTAGAATGTAAGTTTTTAGCCCGTGATTTCTCAATTACTAGTTCATCCACAAGTTGTGAGCATGAGCATCTGATTTATAGGAAGTCATAAACCCATATTAGTTGACTCAATTTTGTCTAGATACGGATGTATCTAGACTAGATACTTAACTAGATACATATAAATCTAGATAATTTTGAGTCAATTAATATGGGTCAGAGGGATTATTAGTTTCTCTAATTTTATTCTATCACAAATTTATCGCTTCATCTTTCCAATTTTATGTTGTCACGTCTGACCTGATTCAGCTACGGCCCACCATATATTGGCCGGCATGTGTGTTTAAATAGGTGTAATAGTATTTATAAAATGTAGAAAGAATTGCAGTGGTGTTTTTAGAAAGATGAAAGTTACAATGACATTTTTCAAATAGCCAAAAATTGAGATGGCATCTATCTAGTTAACCCATCACTAAAACATGATAGATATATTCGAATTAGGCTATTAATTTTGATCGGAGGGAGTACAAGTTTATCTGACTGATAGTGAGAACACAAAATATAGATCCGTCTAAACCCACGAGAGGTTTTTTGTTCTTTGTTTAGCTCGTTTTGTTAGTGTCTTGTTTGGGAAGTTGAGCCGACGGCTAATGTCCTAGAGTCGAAATAGGGTCCTTCCTCTCTATCCTCGTTCTGGTGGTGCATCTAGCGACGATGGGGGGGGGGGGGGGGGGGGGGGGGCGTTTGTCCGGTGGATCTCTCCTAGGACCGTGTTCGTTGGTCTGTTTTTATATCAGTCTCTCCCAATCTATGATTCTCATTATTGGCGATGGTTGATGTTCTAGTGTGTTGTCCCATTATGATTTTAGCATGATGACTTTCCGTCTGTCTACTATAACAATCGTTATTATGACAAGCGTTTTTTAGCTCTGGTGATGAAGGGGCGAGCAGTGGTGGAGCTAGTATGTAAGCATCGGTGTCAAATGACACCAATGAATTTTGCTAATCTCCTTTAAAACTACCAAACTACTCTCTTAAATTTACATTTATACCACTATACTTAGAAGAGTGAACCAATGATATCCTGTTCTAGCTTCGCCCCTGGGGGCAAGGATGGCGGCACGCCTTTGGCTCACTCTAGTGTTTTGTAGTCATCGCTAGGTGATACAATGGTCTGTTTGTATTTTTATTACTTTTAGACGTCTTTGTATTGCTGTTGATGTTTATTAATAAGTTGATGGAATTTTGAAAAAAGAAGGCTGAGCGACCAATGGTGCATATATGCTTTTCTAAATAAGTCACTTCGGGTCTTTCTAAAAATTATTGCAGAGAGATTTTTTTTGCTGCAGGGAGTTGAACACACATATATTGGGATAAGTAAAAGATATACTCTCTCTAATTGTCTTAGCTTTGTCTAGATTTACATATATGCGAATCTATATATATGAATCTAGACTAAGTTGAGACATCTTTTTCTGGAAGAAGGGAGTATTTGCGTGTCAACAAGGTGATAATTTTTATAGATGGGTAAAATTTTGAGAAAACAAACAAACAAGGTCTTCAGAGCCGTGTCTGTAATTTCTTAACCTTTTCTTTTACCTAAGGGGAGATCGTTAACTTTCTTGTGCATCACGGTTAGGGGGCTTGCAGTTACACGCGGTGGATCCTCTACGGACTCTCATGGGCTTCTGCTGCTGACACTAGTTTTATAAGAAACACTTCACTGGTTGGGCTGCTTTGTTAGTTTCATGGGCCCGAAAAGAGCATCCCTTATCCTTTATCTTATGTGGAATGACGAGGAGCGAGGCTCCGCCTTTTTTCAGGCCCGCGTCAATGCGGTGCAATAACAGATACGGGCTTGTTTTCCCTTTCTTAAAATCCAGTAACTCTTTCAAAACTAAAATATTTTTGATAAATAAAAAATTTCTTAAATATGAAGATTTTAAAATTTGATTATTTTCCAAATCAGAACATTTTTAAAATTTTGATATTTTCCAAAAATCCTAATATTTTACAAATCTGAACACTTTAAAAATTCGAACAATTTAAGAATATGAATATTTTTAAATATAAACATTGTTAAATATGAACATTTTTAAAATCCTAACATTTTTCAAATTTAAATACTTTTCATAAGTTAAATAATTTCAACAAATTCTAATCTAAATATTTTTTAAGTATAAGTAAAATAAATAAAAGGAAAATAATTTTTTATAGAAAAATAAAAGTAAAAAGAAAAACAAAAGCATAAAAAGAAATAAAAAATAAGAAGGAAACCTTACCTATAATGGGCCGGCCCAGGACGGACGTCCTTCAGGCCGAACACAAGATACAATCCTATTTGAAAATGTTCATATTTGAAAAATATCTAGATTTGAAAATGTTCAATTTTTTAAGAAAAAAGGAAAAAGGAAAAAAATCTAAAAAAAGAAAACAGAAAAAGAAAAGTGAAAGAATCATAAATAACCAAACCGAAAAGTACTAAATTTTTTCCCCAAATCGAGAAAACCAGAGACAAAAGTCTCTTACTAGGGTGGCTCGCTAAGAGGAAGTAGGGTATGTGTTTCCTCAGACATCGTTGCAATGAGCATAGAATAGGGATCGCCCGAATGACGAGTACCTTGTGGTTGCGATGACTGCAAACACGACGATTCGCCATACGACACCCACATTTTTCTTAATAAAGGTTGGCATGTTTCTTTAGGAGAGCTGACTTTATTTATCAATTAAATAATGGTAAATCTATTCTTAGACCGGTTTGAGAAAGAGCTAACCTGGCGAACGCTCACACCCGCGTGATTCTCTTCTCTACTTTCTAATTTTATGCATGCACTAAAATCGAAATTTGCTGACATCATCAACATTTAATGCAGAAATCTGTATATTCAAAAACTTTATAGCTCAAACCATTTGTCTGATTTAGAATCCGTTTTTACCGTTAGGCTAGTCGCGAGGAGATCTTTGAAACTAGATCACATGTTAATATGTTTCGATGAATTTTTTTTCAAACCAAAAGATTATCCATCCCTGACACGTGAGTTATCCATGTCATAATATATAAGTTATTCACCTATAACATATAAGTTATCCATCATATAAATGAGTTGGATAGATGCATTCTCGTATTTCTTGTGTGGGTAGTTTTTGTATTTTTTGCCTCATAAAACTTCGGTTGATCCATGTATTTTAGTCTAGCTCATTAAATGTGAGCTACGAACTATTTAATTGGGACGCGATAGTCTAGGTGTTAGCGTACCGTCAATGCGTTAGCATCGATGAACGAGTAAGGCTCGGTAACATAACACGTTTTATCACTCGTATGCCACAGTAGTGGCGATGGACGATGAAGTTGAGCCATTAGCCTACTGATTGCGTGCTTGTTCACTATAATTTTTGATGATGGTGGGCCATAAGATCACATTTCTTATACTTTATGCAAAAAGGCTTAAATTTAGTTCCTTTAATAAAATTATATTTGATATTTACGTGGTGGCCTTTCGAGATTGAGTAGTCCATACGCTACGAGTGCGACGACGAGCAACGAGACCGAGCCGTTAGAATAACATTTTATATTCTGTTCGTAGGTAAATTTTTATCGTGGTGAATAATTTACATGTTATTGGGTGGATAACTTACATGCTGAAACCTGGATAACTCTCGTGTTACTGATGAGTAATTTATGGCTAAATAAGAAAGTTCTCCATCCATAACACATGACCGTGGATAAATTTTATAGTAATTGATAACTTACATGTTATTGGATAGATAATTTATATGCTGAAGCCCGGATAACTCCGTATTACGGGTGGATAATATTTTGTCCAAAAAAAGTTGTTAGAACATACCAACATGGGATCTACTTCGAAGATCTTGTCATGACTAGCCTAACAGTAAAAACAGATCTTAATTCGAACAAACTGTTTGACCTAGAAAATATGTGAATTTTCGTTTTGAATTCAACTGGCTAATCATTTTTTGTCGTATAGTTCTGGTTTACTAATTATGTTTTCTGGCTAAGCTCAGGATGAAAAACCCGCGTGAAGAAAATTTGGCAAGGTGTAACACCCTCGCCTGATAAGGCTGAGTTCATGTGTATAGTGTCAATCCCTGGATCGGTTCACTAGCACACACAGTACAAAATGATACCAAATTTAACTGTGCATCATAAATACAATGAATATGATCCAGAATTTACATTATTTATTCAAGTACACAACGGAAAATGAATACAAGGTAGATCTCCATCCTCCAAAGGTACCACAGGCGAACAATTGTTGAGTGGAATCTCGCGACCTATGGACGATCACTCAGATACGATATAACCTGCAACATGAAACGTTGCAGCCACGAATGGTCAATACATTGAATGTATAGCAAGTAGGCTAAAGTGGTTAACAACAGATCTATCAACTACATGCTTATTTGGCCAAGTGAAGTTCAGGCTCATTTGCATAAAGCAACAGTTTTATCCTAACATTTGTAACAAAGTAGTTTTCCAATACGATAAATAGGACACTCTGGTTCACTCCCAGGTGCTCCTACCCAATTATGTTCACCCGACAAGTTTTAAGTAATTAAGAAATAAGGATGAGTGAGAACTATCATAGCATCAGTATCAGGTCGCTCAAATTGTCCATAATCGGGGACACGACTAAATACTTAGTTTATACACCCTGCAGGGGTTAGTACACTTTACCCATGTGACTTGGCCAGCCCAGCTCGTACCACCACTCTCATATTGGGTGATGATAGGGAGAAGTCCAAGAAGGAACCGTTCGAGAAGTAGCTCCCCAATCCCGACGCTCATCGGTCCAACCTACACTATCTACATCTCTGGATACGTGGGTTCGAGTTACCACAACCTACTGAGTTTAACCAACCGCCCATTTCATTATTGGCACATGGTTGCACACGAAAGCTTCCAAACAAAGAAACCAATCATTTATCAGTGTCCTGGGTGCCTTTCTGCAATGATACCACCAAAAATTATCAATCCCATCACACTCAGGAGATTCATTGATTAAGTTGTTTTAGTTTTCGCAAACCAACACATTTAAAAACAACTTCAGTGATGTAACCCAGCCCTCGTTCATCATAGCATGGCTAAGCACATCTACCAACGGTGGCTCATAAACAAGGAATGCTAGGGAATAATATGGGACATAGCATAACATATACACATCAATTCGTACATATGCAATTCTACAAAAACATCTATAATGCATAGGAAAACAATAGGACATTTATGACCAAGATAGCACCACTTGCCTTTGTTGTAGATGTAGTCGATTAGATAATCCTCACAATTATAATGGCCTCTTTCGCAATAACCACAATACTTCCAATCATAGTAATTGCAATCACAGTAGTTGCACTCCTCGCAATCTAACGTTTGAAGCAAACACAACAAACACACCATTCAAAACATTGCAAACATGCAACAGTGCAACATTACAAGAAAACAATGATGAACAGATGCATGCATAATGATTTAATGAGTCACAATGGTTGCATTTAGTGTTCTGAACATAATTAGATTACATGATGCATGTGGAAAGTCATTTATTGCACTAAAGCTTTTATTACTAAAGTTGTATCGATTTAATATGGTGTATACCACTTTAATCGAACTAAAGATGTTTATATCGTATTAAATTGTGAACTAGATGCTACTGGATAGGTAATGCAATTTAGAGACAGTGGCAATTTGAATCACCTAAAAAGGAGTTATAGATATTTTCCTATGATTAAAACACTATTCCAATGGGTTTAAATATTTCTGTATGAGTTTCTGTTTTAACAGTGCCAAATAATTTGTCATGCAATTTCTCTGTATAGATATTGTCAATACAAAACCTTAGCACTTGGATTCACCCTAATCGGAGTTATAGATCTTTTTGTATGATTTAAATAGTGTTTAATGGGTTTTAAATGATTCATATAGTTCCTGTTGTCTAAAAATCAAACTAAAATTATATCTGTAATCTCCATGGAATTGTGATTTCAGGGACATATTATTTGTAATTTTCTGAATAGTATTTATTTTCTTATGAATTTATTACTCTAAATAAGCCATTAAACCATTTAAATCTTCATGGCAAAACCTTACAGCCAAAGGCTGAACTAATTGCATATTGATGATCTACATGGAACCAGCTTTCCATCATTATATCATTTATATTTTTGTGACAAGCAATTAATTTACTATGAATTTAATGATTTATAAAGCCATTAAAACTAAATAAGTTTCTACGGGTTAAATAGTCGACAAAGGCTAGATCCAACCATATATTATTAATGTACATTACAGTAGCTTCAATTTGATATATTGTTCATATTTTTCGGAGTTACAGATAATTTTCTATGAATTTATTAACCTAATAAACCATTAAAACTAATTAAATTACTGCACTAACCATGTACATTAAAAGTTGGATATATTCTGATAAGATGATTCTATGTAAAATTATCTTCAATATGATATATTATACGCAATTTTTGGACGTGGTCTGAATTTCTAATGAATTTTACAAGTTAGATCTATAATATGCAATTTTAAATTCGAACGGAATATTTCAGAGAATATTCCGCTGACTGGACAGGTTGACTTTGCATGCTGACTGGGACTAGATGTTGACCTTACGTTGACGTGGCGTAGATGAGTAAGATGACCGGGATGACGACATGGCACACACCGGTTTGATTGGATCTCGACCGTCTGGATAGGATCCGGTGGCTAGAAGAAGAGATTGACCCGATTTTGGCTCAGAATGGACAAGAAATAGATCTGTGTTAGAGAGACAAATTCGTAGGTCAAATTGAAAAACTCAGAACATGAAAGTTGTGGGGAATCATTATTCCTACCTTCTCACCAAAGGAATTTGGATTTGAAGAAACGCGCGCGAGTACATCTTGGATTTACACCGTAAGATCTGAAATATTGCGATACAAAATTCTCTGGCTGTGATGGATAAAAAGAGGTGAGGTTTGTCGGGATTGAAAGATTTCGACGATTCCTACAACTTTCATTTTTGACCAAAGGCAAACAACGAAGTCTAGATGGGTTAAAACGGGAAATAAGATTCGGGCATATGTAGATTCGGGATTTCGAGAAGAAAAACTCATACAGCTATGGCTCCACGAGTTTATATGGAGGTTTTAGACAGTGTAGAGATAGGCCTTTGAGTAGGAAACAAGTAGAAATAAACGGAAGTCGATTCGGAGTTGTAGATAAAAAGTTATAGCAGTTTGAGTAGAGATAGGTTTAACAAAAACCTATTTACACGCTTTTTAAAGCAACCTAGGATCGTCTCCTGTACCTGGCCTGGCCGGCTGGCTGCTTGCTGGGCCGCCGGCTGGCTCGGCCGGCCCATTTGTTTTTTTTTCTTTTTCTTTTTCTATTTACTTGTTTCCCTCATATCTTTTGCATGCGAACTCCAAATGACACGATTCTTGTTTCTAAATTTTTCTAAAATCGAATAGATTATTATAGGATTAAATTTGTAATATTTTTACTAGTTTGGAAGTAATGGATTTATAAATCCTTGCATATTCCATTTTGTTTATATCTTTATGTGTTTGTATTTGTTCCATAACTTTTTCATACTAGCTCCAAATGAGCTCAATTTTGTTTCTAAAATTTTGTAATATTAATTGGATCTTTTTAGCTATAATTTAGCAATAATCGCTGTCTTAGCAATAATGGGTTTTATAAAGTCAATTTAATTCCTTTAGGAACATTTGGGCAAATCAACTATAGGATTTAGATACCAGGATTTGGATTCAGTTTGTGAGATCTTTGCATGGATGTAATGAAATGCTTCATGATTTTCATTTTGAAATCTTGCACACCAATTCTACAATCCATAATCAATCCATGCCCTTTTGCCTATATGGCTACTTAGGTCATAACAAAAGAATATAAGATTTTGAATTCAAGGTTGAGAGGATTTTCTATTCAAAAAGTTTCTTCTCATTGAGAATTTTCAACATAGTCAAACAATCAATCAAACTTATTTATTTATTTCACATTCCAAAATTAGGAGAATTTTGGGATGTGACAGACTACCACCCTTAAAAGAAATCTCGTCTCGAGATTTGGGAAGGCTAGAAAGAAAGAAAGGTTCAGGATCCATTAGGATGCTACCACCGTTAAAAGAAATCTGACTAGGTCACTTCTCAAGGATTCACTTAGATCAGATTGGTTCTCCTTTAGACTTTTGTTGACACAATGTCTCTTGCACATTCTAAACTTCATGATTGACAGATTCCAAGAAAACACTACTTGAACTAGCAGAACTCTCATGGTGGTCAATTAGGGAACGTTTACTTCACGGTGCCCATAATTCACGATTGGGATTCATCCTTACCGTACATTCCTATGATTAGCAACAGATGCTTTTAGAAGGGTGTAACAATATACTATTCTAGGGTTTAGGCTCAGCGTCGACTCTCTGCTAAGGTTGAAAAGGGCACTCAAGATTCGCAAAGCCAACAGTACAAGAGAGAATAATAAGAGTAATAGGAATGGTGATCAATCCATCCTGCACCCAAATCATTACCCTGAATGAGGATAGGTGAATCACGTTTTTTATCACTCGGGCATTCTCACTTGCCTTCAAGAATGTTTCCATGGGCACGAGCTATTGCTCTATGTATACTCCCATGTATTCAATCAACAAAGCTACTACTAAAACTAAACTATTGATACTTCAACTTTTAGGTTGCATAATCTACTACATAACATCATTTCAACACTTCATACTCCCACATCTTTTTTTCCATTTAGATAAAGCATTCTTATTCCTAAATGCATTGTGTTGTCAAACTTTCCACTTACCACATCATTATATCTCCAAGGGTTCAAGATAGGGGAGAATAGATTTTATAGGAAAGAAACGACTAAGGAAATAATCCTACCCATAACTATATGAAGCAATCAATGTCACAAACAAGGAAACAATCATAGGCGATCAACACACAATCAAACACTTGTATAATAACATTACAGGGGTATAAACTTAGTAGTATATAACCACAAAATAGTTTGAAAGCATTGGGAACAATACTAGAGTAAAATAGAGTAACATATAAGCAATAAACTAAATCTGTCAAAACGGTACAGCAGGTTTAACGAATTTTTCTGGGCACCTTAAACTCGTCAGGAATTTTAGCCAATTTTTGTGCATGTACTACAGGTAATTACGCTCCAGATCCTATTTTTTGGATTTTTCTGAGTTACCAGTAAAATATGAAAAATCGCTCGGTACAATAGGTCATGCTGAAAACTGCAGCAGTAAAGTCAGGAATTTCAATCAATTCACACCATTAAACTAATTTAAAAACCTCATCACAATTTCAGAAACATTAGAGTTCAAAACTAACTGATCCTAAACAAAGCATCACACAAAATAGCTCAATACAACCAAGCAAACAACCTATATTGTGATACCACATAAGTTGGTAAGAACAATATGCTAACACGATAGCGATGATCTTCTAAAGAGATAGAACATGGTGGTCTAGACCTAACCAAACTTGATGAGATGTTTATTTATGTCATACTATTTGTTCTTTATTTGTAGGCCAACTCTCATATAGTGATTTGCTTTATAGAAAACTACTAATAACATTTTCCAATTCTTGTAGTTTTTATGGTAGATCACTTCTTCTACTAATCAAAAAAATGGACATCTACAAGTTTGAACAAGGAGAGGTGTTGGAAAATGATAGACAAGGAATATAAGAACTCTAATAAGTATAAAATATGATAGTTCTTCTAATAGAGGCCTTCTATTGCTAATCCATTTCTAAGGTCACGGTCCTACAGTCAACACACAGCTCTGATACCATCTTGTAACACCCTCGCCTGATAAGGCTGAGTTCATGTGTATAGCGCCAATCCCTGGATCGGTTCACTGGCACACACGGTACAAAATGATACCAAATTTAACTGTGCATCATAAATACAATGAATATGATCCAGAATTTACATTATTTATTCAAGTACACAGCGGAAAATGAATACAAGGTAGATCTCCATCCTCCAAATGTGCCACAGGCGAACAATTGTTGAGTGAAGTCTCGTGACCTATGAACGATCACTCAGATACGATATAACCTGCAACATGAAACGTTGCAGCCACGAATGGTCAATACATTGAATGTATGACAAGTAGGCTAAAGTGGTTAACAACAGATCTATCAACTACATGCTTATTTGGCCAAGTGGAGTTCAGGCTCATTTGCATAAAGCAACAGTTTTATCCTAACATTTGTAACAAAGTAGTTTTCCAATATGATAAATAGGACACTCTGGTTCACTCCCAGGTGCTCCTATCCAATTATGTTCACCCTAAAAAGTTTTAAGTAATTAAGAAATAAGGATGAGTGAGAAATATCATAGCATCAGTGTCAGGTCGCTCAAATTGTCCATAACCGGGGACACGGCTTAGTACTTAGTTTATACACCCTGCAGGGGTTAGTACACTTTACCCATATGACTTGGCCAGCCCAGCTCGTACCACCACTCTCATATTGGGTGATGATAGGGAGAAGTCCAAGAAGGAACCGTTCGGGAAGTAGCTCCCCAATCCCGACACGCACCGGTCCAACCTACACTATCTACATCTCTGGATACGCGGGTTCGAGTTACCACAACCTACTGAGTTCAACCAACCGCCCATTTCATTATTGGCACATGGTTGCACACGAAAGCTTCCAAACAAAGAAACCAATCATTTCTCAGTGTCCTGGGTGCCTTTCCGCAATGATACCACCAAAAATTATCAATCCCATCACACCCAGGAGATTCATTGATTAAGTTGTTTTAGTTTTCGCAAACCAACACATTTAGAAACAACTTCAGTGATGTAACCTAGCCCTCGTTCATCATAGCATGGCTAAGCACATCTACCAACAGTGGCTCATAAACAAGGAATGCTAGGGAATAATATGGGACATAGCATAGCATATACACATCAATTCCTACATATGCAATTCTACAAAAACATCTATAATGCATAGGAAAATAATAGGACATTTATGACCAAGATAGCACCACTTGCCTTTGTTGTAGATGTAGTCGATTAGATAATCCTCACAATTATAATGGCCTCTTTCGCAATAACCACAATACTTGCAATCATAGTAGTTGCAATCACAGTAGTTGCACTCCTCGCAATCTAACGTTTGAAGCAAACACAACAAACACACGATTCAAAACATTGCAAACATGCAACAGTGCAACATTACAAGAAAACAATGATGAACAGATGCATGCATAATGATTTAATGAGTCACAATGGTTGCATTTAGTGTTCTGAACATAATTAGATTACATGATGCATGTGGAAAGTCATTTATTGCACTAAAGCTTTTATTACTAAAGTTGTATCGATTTAATATGGTGTATACCACTTTAATCGAACTAAAGATGTTTATATCGTATTAAATTGTGAACTAGATGCTACTGGATAGGTAATGCAATTTAGAGACAGTGGCAATTTGAATCACCTAAAAAGGAGTTATAGATATTTTCCTATGATTAAAACACTATTCCAATGGGTTTAAATATTTCTGTATGAGTTTCTGTTTTAACAGTGCCAAATAATTTGTCATGCAATTTCTCTGTATAGATATTGTCAATACAAAACCTTAGCACTTGGATTCACCCTAATCGGAGTTATAGATCTTTTTGTATGATTTAAATAGTGTTTAATGGGTTTTAAATGATTCATATAGTTCCTGTTGTCTAAAAATCAAACTAAAATTATATCTGTAATCTCCATGGAATTGTGATTTCAGGGACATATTATTTGTAATTTTCTGAATAGTATTTATTTTCTTATGAATTTATTACTCTAAATAAGCCATGAAACCATTTAAATCTTCATGGCAAAACCTTACAGCCAAAGGCTGAACTAATTGCATATTGATGATCTACATGGAACCAGCTTTCCATCATTATATCATTTATATTTTTGTGACAAGCAATTAATTTACTATGAATTTAATGATTTATAAAGCCATTAAAACTAAATAAGTTGCTACGGGTTAAATAGTCGACAAAGGCTAGATCCAACCAGATATTATTAATGTATATTATAGTAGCTTAAATTTGATATATTGTTCATATTTTTCGGAGTTATAGATAATTTTCTATGAATTTATTAACCTAAAAGACCATTAACACTAATTAAATTACTGCACTAACCACGTACAGTAAAAGTTGGATCTATTCTGATAAGATGATTCTACATAAAATTATCTTCAATATGATATATTATACGCAATTTTTGGACGTGGTATGAATTTCTAATAAATTTTATAAGTTCGATCTATAATATGCAATTTTAAATTCGAACGGAATATTCCAGGGAATATTCCGCTGACTGGACAGGTTGACTTTGCATGCTGACTGGGACTAGATGTTGACATTACGTTGATGTGACGTTGATGAGGAAGATGACCGGGATGACGACATGGCACGCACCGGTTTGATTGGATCTCGACCATGTGGATAGGATCCGGTAGCTAGAAGAAGAGATTGACCCGATTTTGGCTCAGAATAGACAAGAAATAGATCCGTGTTAGAGAGACAAATTCGTAGGTCAAATTGAAAAACTCAGAACTTGAAAGTTGTGGGGAATCATTATTCCTACCTTCTCACCAAAGGAATTTGGATTTGAAGAAACGAGCGCGAGTACATCTTGGATTTACACCGTAAGATCTGAAATATTGCGATACGAAATTCTCCGTCTGTGGTGGATGAAAAGAGGTGAGGTTTGCCGGGATTGAAAGATTTCGACGATTCCTACAACTTTCGTTTTTTGACCGAAGGCAAACAACAAAGTCTAGATGGGTTAAAAAGGGAAATAAGATTCGGGCATATGTAGATTCGGGATTTCGAGAAGAAAAACTCGTACAGCTATGGCCACGAGGTTTGAGATGTTATAGAGATAGGCCTTGGAGTAAGGAACAAGTAGAAACAAACATAAGTCGATTCGGAGTTGTAGATAAAAAGTTATAACAGTTTGAGTAGAGATAGGTTTAACAAAAACCGATTTACATGCTTTTTAAAGCAACCTAGGATCGTATCCTGTACCTGGCCTGGCCGGCTGGCTGCTTGCTGGGCCGCCGGTTTTTTTTTTTCTTTTTCTATTTACTTGTTTTTCTCATATCTTTTGCATGCGAACTCCAAATGACACGATTCTTGTTTTTAAATTTTTTTAAAATCGAAAAGATCATTATAGGATCAAATTTGTAATATTTTTACTAGTTTGGAAGTAGTGGATCTATAAATCCTTGTATATTCCATTTTATTTATATCTTTATGTGTTTGTATTTGTTCCATAACTTTTTCATACTAGCTCCAAATGAGCTCAATTTTGTTTCTAAAATTTTGTAATATTAATTGGATCTTTTTAGGCTATAATTTAGCAATAATCGCTGTCTTAGCAATAGTGGGTTTTATAAAGTCAATTTAATTCCTTTAGGAACATTTGGGCAAATCAATTATAGGATTTAGATACCAGGATTTGGATTCAGTTTGTGAGATATTTGCATGGATGTAATGAAATGCTTATGAATGCTTCATGATTTTCATTTTGAAATCTTGCACACCAATTCTACAATCCATAATCAATCCATGCCCTTTTGCCTATATGGCTACTTAGGTTATAACAAAAGAATATATGATTTTGAATTCAAGGTTGAGAGGATTTTCTATTCAAAAAGTTTCGTCTCATTGAGAATTTTCAACATAGTCAAACAATCAATCAAACTTATTTATTTATTTCACATTCCAAAATTAGGAGAATTTTGGGATGTGACACAAGGTCTTGTACCACGCGCTTGGCTGGTGTCGGAATATCCGACCGATTTTGCAATTGATAGGACGGTTGCCAGGTAGTAAAGTCCTTAAATAAATACACCAGATTGTAAAATATGAAATACATGCGAACAACAAAGATTTTAGATAAAACTAAGTTAAATAAAAAAATCTTTGAATCGGCATGTCTAGCTTCAGTTTTTTGCATCTTACCTTCCTCGAAGCTTAGGTCAACAAATCGTAGCTCAACAAACCCACATAGGTTGCACAAACCTCATAGGTTTTAAAGAGCCGGTTGAATCGCGTACCATAATACGGTGATAACCTGTTATCACTAAACATGCTGCGGCCAGAGACACATCCCTTGTGAGGCAGGATGTCGAACCAATGATCGATCGAAATAACTTGATAATACCATTGTTGTTACCACTGCCGAGACATAAATACCAAAATATAAATCTTTAGATCTGAAGCCGATGGTATGTGAAAACAGAACACCACAATCTCCCCAATACAACCATGTGAACCATGACCGCAACACCACGACAAATACAGAGCCATCTATGTGTGGTCCAAAATTCTCCATTGGCATTACGTACACAAACCTAGCATTTAATAAAATAAAACCACAAATGACATAGATTCGGGGTTCTCCTTGCCTCTAGGTGCTGGACCAGCCGCCAGAGATGAGAGAGACTGTCGACAAAGACGTGGAGAAGCTCTAGCATGTTTAATCAATACAGAAAAGCCCAATAATATGTATTTAATAATTCTATAAAGGATACTTGTTGATATAGAAGAGAGGAATGAAAAACAAGTTCCCTTCTCTTAGAAAAGAGATGAGCCTTTCCACTAGAAAAGAGAAGATTCTTTCAAGTTAAAGATAATATTTATCTCTCTAATGTATGAAATGCCAACCTTTTCTCTCGTGCTATTTTATAATTTTCTCTACGAGAAAGACATTCGTTATACCCGACACTGAGACCAACAAATTCACATAGTCTTGCACAATCTTTCACACTGAGGATATCAACTTATGGTCATACCAAAAGTTAGCAAGGGAGCTAGCAAAATAAATTACCGGAGATCTAGATTGTTTGGGGGTGAATTTAGTACATGAAGAGTCCTAAGTGCACACGTATGCCCCTAGTGTGAGAACCCCTTCACCTCCACGTTTATCCGCCATACCTGCAAGTAGATGATGGTTTTGGGGATACAATATGCAAGATGTTTTGGGAAGTGGTAATCAATGGCCAGATTATTCTTATATCCTAAAATAACCAACATTGCATGACAAAGTATATCCAAAGAACATGGTGGGGCTACCCAAAAACCATGGAGAATTGTGAAGAACCTATTCGGCTTGCAATCACAACCTAGGATATCACGATTCCACTCCATATGAATCATGCCTTTCTGGAGGAGAACAAGATATGACTCATATTTGCCTTCTAATCACAAATATAATAAGAGACATCTAAAGGGCCACTGCAGTTAGTAGTCTGGCCATTGGGGAAAATGTGACCCTCAATGAGCTTCCAGGGAACATTTTGACCTTTGATGGTACTCTAGATCCAAAAAGATACTGAAGTGGACTCCAGATGCCCCAGCGATATGTTTCACGTACAATGACCAGTTGGAGTAGATCTCTAGGGTTCAAACCTATGAAATATTATTCGAAAACACACCCATATGCTTTGAATCAAATTTTCCCTGATCGACAACCGTTACTGCCATTTTTCCTGACCTAAGGAGTTCCTGCAATGTATCAACAAACCTTCACTCTTAAATGTTGGCTAATAGGTATAATCGGGTTTGAGACTAATGAACAAGATAATAGCGATATTTCATAGGACTTAGTTCATGCGATAGTGGCATTTTCATTCCAAACCATGTTTGAACTTAAGGCATGCTTGATGTAGTTTAGGCTTCACCAAACTTGGATCCACACCGCCTAAGTAAGATAGAATATCTATGTTACCTAAGCACTTAACTCGAGCGGTCAACTCCGAGAGGTCCTGATACTTACTGTACAACTTCCAAATATAATTAGTCGAGAGGAATATGTTCATCCATTTAGCACTCCCAGGACGCCACACAATCCTCTGGTCAATAGTTGCATGCTATTTCACTAAACGGTATTTACATTTCATACCAGCACTCTCCTAGAAGATCGTTAACATGAAAACTACATTGGAGCAAAGTATAAATTGAGCACCATTGTGTCCTAACTCAAGGATCGTTGTTCATCATGGGAGAATATGCATCCCACATATATGGAGAAAAATATATTGTGAACCTAGGACGAGCCATAAGTATAAACATCAACACATGTAGTAGCTGATCTCAGCAAGCAAGTAGTACATGTACTATTTTCTCTCAGCCCAAAAGTGTACTATAACATCATACAGCGATAACTATCTTTACGTGGAAACTCCCAACTTGAGGGAAAAATCATGGGTTGAACCCACATACATCGTCTTTGAGTATTCTCAAATGTGGGATACAACAAATTCTTCTATACTAAACACTAAAAGCTCTCATACATCAAGATCTGATGGTCTTGGATATGAACGTAAGATTTGTGTCACAAGAGCTCTTATTGGAATGATGTTACAGAATATGATGGAATTATAGCTTGAACGGAACATGATAGTGGATCTAGACTTCACATCCTTGGGGAACACCCATTGCTTGATGTCAAGATTCTTTCTTCAAAATCCTCTCCTTCGCTTCTCTCTTAGTTTTTTTTTGTTCTCCAGTAGAGGCTAACATGGAAATTTGTTCACCTCTCTTAGTGGTGGTTAGATAGATACTTAACATCCCATTCGATGATGTGCGAAGTCTAAAATGTATCTTCGTCATAATCTTAGTGGGTGGTGTGCCGTTGCACACGTTTGGGCTGCCTAAAATGATTCATTCTTCTATAGCTTAAGGGTGGTGGTGACCCTGCCAGCTGACTAGCTGAGTGCACTCCCGACGCGAAGGTAGTCAGCCATCGGATTACCTAATATAAATCATCCTGATCGTTCCTTCTAGCCGGTAAACAAGTCTTTTGTTACCGCATGGAGCATATCTCCCTTGACGTTAATGGCCCTACTCTAAATACGGTCCACAAGCAGAGACCACACATTACACGCTGTGAAATAACTGCAGGTGAGGTTCATGACGTCCGCCCTCGCCTCATCTCTTCTCGCCCTCGCCGCCTCCTATCGTCTCGCCCTCGCCGCCTCCTCCCGGCTTCTCCTCTACCCTCCCAGGTCAAATCTTTGCCGTCTTTCACTCGTCGCCCGCGACCCGTCCCCACTAAAAACGGCAACGCAGACCTTCCCTGTTTCTGCCAAGATCCCCAAAACTGTGCACCCAGATGGACAAGGAGGCATAGGAGAGCGACCGAAGACCAGTGAAGGAGGCCATCCTCTGTTCTGATTCTGGTCGGCGTTGCCGGCAGGCTGTGTTGTTGACCACAACTCTACCGATTGAACTTTCTGTTGTGGATATGTGTTGTTGTAGGGGTTCATAGCATGGAAAACAAAAAAATTCTACCGCATACACACAAACAAGCCAAGATCTATCTACTAGATTGTAGCAACGAGTCTATTAGAGTACTCACCCTCGAAGATTTCAAAGCGGTTAACGAGAGCAGATTCTCATGGGTGATGTAGTCGTACACTTGCCGATCTCAAGATCGCGTAGACGATCCTTCCGGCACTGCGTTCCGGCAGCGATTCCGCAGTCGGTCACACATTCGGTACTCGATGAATACCTTTCTCTCCCTTGTTCCAGCAGGCAGCAGAGGTTGTAGTTCTCCCCTCGCGATTCCGGCAGCATGACGGCGTGGTGTCGGAAGTAGAGGGAAGATCCCGCAGGGCTTCGCCTAAGTCGGTGCGAGTTATGGTGGATCTAGGGTTTCCGACGATCTAGGTTTAGAAGGCCGGAGAGGAGGATGTGGTGTCGGCGGCGGCTAGGGCGACGACAGCGGCGCGACACAGGTGGGGAGGGCTGGTTGTGTGTTCTTTGGGGCAGCCCTCCCCCTCTATTTATGAGAGGGAGGGAGGCTTGAGAGAGGGGAGTTTGAATCTATACCTAAACCCAAGTTGGATAGAAGGAAGGACTCTTTCCTTCTTCCACTAGGCAACCATTGTTTCAGTTTGACTTTTCAAACCTCCCTTTTGACTTTCATTTAGAGCTTTATTTCTCTCTCGCAAATGCCCAACCAAAGTGACTTAGGACATGATCCAATGATTCCACTTACCCATTGTAGCACCCCGGGTAAAACCACCACTAGAAATCGTATGTCTTTATCTCTGTGCATCATCATGTTATCATCATGCATATTATTTTTTGCTTAAAACTATTCTGCAAAAGACTATATTATTTTCTAAACTAGCCCTCCTTCAATTTTAAATCAACCCTAGGTCCGACCGAATCTTTTATTTGTCTAAAAACAATTTACGAAAGTGTTTTTAAAATAAAAATAAATAAATAATTTTGTGGGGAGGACAGTCAGATGACTAGGCCCAAGGCCCAGTCAAAGGCTACCTACAACCCACCTACAAACCCTAACCCTAATACCTAGACCAACCCCTGCCTCCACCACTCCCTCACCCAGCCGCCACCATCCTCTCAGCATACCCACCCACAGCAGCCACCAACCCACCTACCAACTACGTACACCACAGCGGCACACACACACACAACAACGTTACACGCGCGCAGCCGCCTAGCGCCTGCACCCTGGCCCCACCTCCCTGCCCCACTCGCCCGCTTCCGACCCCGCTCCTGTCTCGCGATCGACCGCGTGCCCCCCACCTCGCGAACCCGACACCCCCACGATCGATCTCCTTCCTCCTCACCGTGGTTCCGCCGCCTCCGGCCGCCAGGAGCCCCATGCCGTCCAAGGTCGTCGCCCGCTACCCGCGGCCGCGTCCGCTGCCAGGGGCCCCTTCATTCGGCCCCTCCGCCGTCCGCGCCGTCTCGAGCTCCTCCGGTTGTCGCTGGAGGCAGCGCGGCCTGCGCCCGTCCCCTCTCCTCTCCCCACGCGACCCCACCCCTGGCTACTACCGCTCGCGACCCCACAACCACCACCCGTTCGGTCGCGAGGCCTCGCCCCGCACTCGACGCGTCCTCTGCATCCCCGCTTCTCTCCTTCTTCCCGAGAGACGCCGCCACCAGGGGGTCCTCCTCGTCTCCACCCCGTGCACCCCCGAGCCAGGCCGACCTCACGGCCTCCTCGTCGTCGGCCTCGTCCGCGTCCAGTCCCGCGCCTCTCCCTGCTCATCGGCAAGCCGCCGCCATGGGCCGCCTCTGCTTCGACCAGAGCTCTGGAGCCCGTTCATGTCGCTGACCGAGCGGAGTTCGCCGCCATCGCCCGCAGTTCCCTCTTCTCCGACCGAACCCCGCTCGTCCCCAACTTCCCCCGTCCCTCGCGAGCGACGCGCCCGTACTTCCCCGCCTCCTTCCCGACGGAGCCGACGCCCCAACCTCGCGGGCCCTCCCTCGACCCAAGCCCCGTCGCCAGGGGCCTATCGCCTCGCCTCTCCCCGAGGCCGCGTCGCCCTCCGTCACCAGGACCCGCCATCAGCGCAGCTCTGCCGTCCGCCAGCGCGGCCTCCCCGGTCGTGCCATGTCTCGTCCCTCTGGCCGTCGCAGCCCGGCCCTGCCTCGCAGCGTCGCCACCCTGTTCCCAAGCACCACTCCAGCAAGCTCTACGCCCCTGCATCCCCGAGTGTTGTGGCCCAGCATCGCCTCCGTTTGGTGCCCATCATCCCAGGGCCTTGTTTTCTGTCTGTGCCTGCTCGCAAAGTGTTTGTTAAAATGTTGACATACGGGATCACGTCCGGTGTGTTTAACGTGCTCGACAGACGAGTTTTGCGCCTATGCCACACTTATCTCTAAACATCAGTCCGGCGAAACGTCTATTTCAATGACTTCGTTTTCGCCGTCTCTGGTTTCGCCAAGATCCCTCGAAGACCCCGGTACCAAACAAGTTCGCCAACGACCTCCAGTTCTCCTACACGAACACCAAGCGACAAGATCTCCTTCATGGGTTGGATGAGACCGCCATGACCTTCTTCAGGGATCCGAAGACCAACCCGATCCCTTGGAACCCAAGTTTGCCGAAACTCCTAAGTGTGACCCCTATCCGAGAGCCCTATTTTTATAAATGCCATTATATCTACCCATTGCATGTAAATGTTCATGCTTGCATACATATGTTGGGGTTTGGGGGCATTATGCCGATTCACATCATTATTAAATATGGAGGCCATATGCGGGCAAATCTAGTCTAATATTGGTCTCATTTAAATTTGTGTAGCGAACCAATGCCATGTTTTGCCTTGTAAGTAAACATTTAAAATGCAGGGTAGCTAAACAACATGAACCACCTAAATATCTGTCGGGACCCCAGTTTCGCTTAATATTGCCTAATGGCATCGCATCCTTGCCATGCCATACATCATACATGCATCATGCCCGATCTTTTGCCGTAGTAGTAAATAGTGCATCCGGTGTTTTTCTAGTGCTTTGCTTCTTCACAGACTAGGCCGATGAATTGATGCGAGTGTCGATCCGATCTTTAGATGAACCTTCGACAATGTTTTTCAGGCGAGCATTCTCCCCCTTTTCTACCTATTTTACTTTGATAGTTTTTATTTCCTCCTGTTGATCTATTGCTATCTGTGTTGCGATGCTCTAGTTTTCGTACCCATTAAATCCCTTGCAGCCTTATATTGCCTTGGACACATCCTATTACCTGTTGTTTGGTAGATAGTTGGACTTGCGTGTCGTAGTCGCTTGCTCAAGTGCTGTTGCGTGTCGTCAAGTACCACAGTTGTTGGAGTATTGCCATATGTTTAATGTTGGAGATGATCATGACTTTAATTATCATTTAATAACTAAAATTGAAGTAGGTAAATGCAGAGGCACCGGTGGGTAATAGACAATATTTGGTTTTTAACCGATCACTGGTGTCCCGTAGGACCCCGAGTTCTTGACACCTGTTCCGAGATCGAGCGCGCTAACTACAGGTGGGGTGTGTGGGCACCCCCATTGATTAGTACATGATTTCAAAGTACTGTACCGGGGGCCACAAAGTAGTTTGGGGCTTTATTACTATCCTGTACTTATGCCATGATTTACTGCTTTATTTACTATTGTGCGTGGAGCGCTTGTACTGTTTTGGAACCCCGTGCCACGTTTTTGCGGTATTGACAAGCCCAGTCACACTTTCGGGTTCCCAGTCGTTTACAGCCGTCGTCACAAACCCTGGGTCCGTCTCGGAGACCGGCCGACTTCGTTACGAGTAGCTTAGTGGGGTGGCCCCCATGTGCTTGCTTTGGTCTGGGAAACGTCGTGTCCGAAACCCCGTCGACATACCGTTGGGTGTATGTTTTGTGATCTTGTACCTACCTGATCTGACAACAAGGGTGTAGGTGCGTGTGAAAACTTTGGTGCACCCCTGCAGGGTTAAATCTTTTCGAGAAGCCGTGTTCGCGGTTATGGACGACTTGGAGCACAGTTCTCGAGCATAGACAACTATAACTAAAGTTTACTGTTATAATTTGACTTGTATCCGATATGACTAGTAATCAGCTACACTACAACGGAATGGCTAAATAAAAGTACCAACAACTGCTGGGTTTGGGATATCTCATGCTAATTGTATCTGACTAGTAAGTGTCGCAACTACAACGGAATGGTTAACTAAAAGTGCCCACTGCTTATTATATCAGGATGACTATCTATACCTGACTAGTAATTGCTACAACGATAACTGAATAAATAAAACTGCCAACTGTGTGAGTTCCTCAGTTGACTTCCTCGTTTGGTCTCGAGGGGGAAATACCAGGATGGGTATGTTTGGTGGTAGTATCAGGTTGGTTCCGAATAGGTCTTTCTTATCCCTCTCTGTTAGCCGTCGGTTATATCGAGTCTCTATAGGTTGTTTAGTGCATGCTGCGCCGCCGCTTCAGTCCACCATACCTATGTAGGCGAGGACCACCGAATTCTAGTCTCGCCGTGTACTGGCCTCAATACTGACCGCTCTCTTTTTCCTTTGCCTTTGTCGGCACCCCTTTTGTTTAAGCAGGTTTTGAGATCGACGTTGTTAGCAGGGTTACCCTTCCGGCTTGGCCTGGGCAGGGTTATGGACGCCATTGGTTATTCTTCAGGACTCTTAGCCCCATTTGCATCTTGTCCGTAGTCGGACGCTGTATCATTTTCAAGTTGATTTTGATCTTTGTATTGTGTATCTGTATTCTTGACTCATGGAGTCGTTATTGTATATATATGTTCTGTGGGTTCCATCGTGGACTATTGTGTAATGGTATTACTTCGTTTTCCACCCGCACGAAAGTGCCTGGTGGGCACCTTTGAATCGTTTCTATGCGGGTTGGCGGGAATCGCTGAACCTTGCATAGGACCGATTCTGAGGGTGTTACAGAGTGGTATCAGAGCCCAGCAGTTGCGATACCCCACTGGTCCAGCCTGTAGGATAACCTAGCTAATAGACGTCATAGAGTGTCAAAACTATTTTGAAAAATCGGTTGGATAGATCTGATTAGGTCTGCTTTTACTTCTGACCCCTCTGCTATTCTCCTCTTACCTCAGCACGTTTTGATCCGCTCTCTTATATTTTCTCCGAGTCCAGGTATTCTCGTGGTTGGGTTTCCGTCATACCTTCAGGGCTTCACTTCCTTCCCCTTGTAACGATGTTGCTACATCCGGTCTTCACGCTATTTGAGGAATCTTCTTCTGTGTATCTTTTAGTGGACCAAAAAGTCACTAAATTTTTTCTTTGTATCTTTCGGTGTTTTTCAATGAGACGACTTCATCTGCATCAGGTCCGATGAAGAACCTGCATCACTCCTTTGTTTCCGAATATCATTTGTTAAGATCCTCAATCTAAATCTCGAGGATAGTTGCAAATTCTTATATTCATGTACAGAGTAATGCTTTGAGTGCGGGATGGAGTTGCGACCATACCACTACCCTTATCATTCACTTTTGTACACGGAATAGCGGATTGATGCAATTTTACTCTTTCCATGGAAGTAAGAGGTGGCCTTATCTTTTGACACCTCTACCTTCGACTTTGTTTCTCTGGAGTGTTCTCTCGACGAACGAGAACAACGAGCCCTTGTTGGTGGTGTCGCCAATTTCAAGATGAAGAAGGAACCCTTGTCAGTGGTGTCGCGAGAATCTACACGAAGTGAGAAGATTCAGGTCATCGGCTTTCTTCCCTGCACTAGGAGGCGGATCTCGAGGGCGAGATCCATTGTTAGTGGTGTCGAATTGTAGCACCCCGGGTAAAACTACCACTAGAAATCATATGTCTTTATCTCTGTGCATCATCATGACATCATCATGCATATTATTTTTTGCTTAAAACTATTTTGCAAAAGACTATGTTGTTTTCTAAACTAGCCCTCCTTCAATTTTAAATCAACCCTCGGTCCGACCGAATCTTTTATTTGTCTAAAAACAATTTACGAAAGTGTTTTTAAAATAAAAATAAATAAATAATTTTGTGGGGAGGCAGCCAGATGACTAGGCCCAAGGCCCAGTCAAAGGCTACCTACAACCCACCTACAAACCCTAACCCTAATACCTAGACCAACCCCTGCCTCCACCACTCCCTCACCCAGCCGCCGCCATCCTCTCATCTCACCCACCCACAGCAACCACCAACCCACCTACCAACTACGTACACCACAACGGCACACACACACAACAACGTTACACGCGTGCAGCCGCCTAGCGCCTGCACCCTGGCCCCACCTCCCTGCCCCACTCGCCCGCTTTCGACCCCGCTCCTGTCTCGCGATCGACCGCGTGCCCCCCACCTCGCGAACCCGACACCCCCACGATCGATCTCCTTCCTCCTCACCGTGGTTCCGCCGCCTCCGGCCGCCAGGAGCCCCATGCCGTCCAAGGTCGTCGCCCGCTACCCGCGGCCGCGTCCGCTGCCAGGGGCCCCTTCATTCGGCCCCTCCACCGTCCGCGCCGTCTTGAGCTCCTCCGGTTGTCGCTGGAGGCAGCGCGGCCTGCGCCCGTCCCCTCTCCTCTCCCCACGCGACCCCACCCCTGGCTATTACCGCTCGCGACCCCACCACCACCACCCGTTCGGTCGCAAGGCCTCGCCCCGCACTCGATGCGTCCTCTGCATCCCCGCTTCTCTCCTTCCCCCCGAGAGACGCCGCCGCCAGGGGGTCCTCCTCGTCTCCACCCCGTGCACCCCCGAGCCAAGCCGACCTCGCGGCCTCCTCGCCGTCGGCCTCGTCCGCGTCTAGTCCCGCGCCTCTCCCTGCTCGTCGGCAAGCCGCCGCCATGGGCCGCCTCTACTTCGACCAGAGCTCTGGAGCCCGTTCATGTCGCTGACCGAGCGGAGTTCGCCGCCATTGCCCGCAGTTCCCTCTTCTCCGACCGAAACCCGCTTGTCCCCAACTTCCCCCGGCCCTCGCGAGCGACGCGCCCATCCTTCCCCGCATCCTTCCCGACGGAGCCGACGCCCCAACCTCGCGGGCCCTCCCTCGACCCAAGCCCCATCGCCAGGGGCCTGTCGCCTCGCCTCTCCCCGAGGCCGCGTCGCCCTCCGTCACCAGGACCCGCCATCAGCGCAACTCTGCCGTCCACCAGCGCGGCCTCCCCGGTCGTGCCATGTATCGTCCCTCTGGCCATCGCAGCCCGGCCCTGCCTCGCAGCGTCGCCACCCTGTTCCCAAGCACCACTCCAGCAAGCTCTGCGCCCCTGCATCCCCGAGTGTTGTGGCCCAGCATCGCCTCCGTTTGGTGCCCATCATCCCAGGGCCTTGTTTTCTGTCTGTGCCTGCTCGCAAAGTGTTTGTTAAAATGTTGACATACGGGCTCACGTCCGGTGTGTTTAACGTGCTCGACAGACGAGTTTTGCGCCTATGCCACACTTATCTCTGAACATCAGTCCGGCGAAACGTCTATTTCAATGACTTCGTTTTCGCCGTCTCTAGTTTCGCCAAGATCCCTCGAAGACCCCGGTACCAAACAAGTTCGCCAACGACCTCCAGTTCTCCTACACGAACACCAAGCGACAAGATCTCCTTCATGGGTTGGATGAGACCGCCATGACCTTCTTCAGGGATCCGAAGACCAACCCGATCCCTTGGAACCCAAGTTTGCCGAAACTCCTAAGTGTGACCCCTATCCGAGAGCCCTATTTTTATAAATGCCATATATCTACCCATTGCATGTAAATGTTCATGCTTGCATACATATGTTGGGGTTTGGGGGCATTATGCCGATTCACATCATAATTAAATATGGAGCCATATGCGGGCAAATCTAGTCTAATATTGGTCTCATTTAAATTTGTGTAGCGAACCGATGCCATGTTTTGCCTTGTAAGTCAACATTTAAAATGCAGGGTAGCTAAACAACATGAACTACCTAAATATTTGTCGGGACCCCGGTTTCGCTTAATATTGCCTAATCGCATCGCATCCTTGCCATGCCATACATCATACATGCATCATGCCCGATCTTTTGTCATAGTAGTAAATATTGCATCCGGTGTTTTTCTAGTGCTTTGCTTCTTCACGGACTAGGCCGATGAGTTGATGCGAGTGTCGACCCGATCTTCAGATGAACCTTCGACAATGTTTTTCAGGCGAGCATTCTCCCCCTTTTCTACCTATTTTACTTTTATAGTTTTTATTTCCTCCTGTTGATCTATTACTATCTGTGTTGCGATGCTCTAGTTTTCGTACCCAGGAAATCCCTTGCAGCCTTATATTGCCTTGGACACATCCTATTACCTGTTGTTTGGTAGATAGTTGGACTTGCGTGTCGTAGTCGCTTGCTCAAGTGCTGTTGCGTGTCGTCAAGTACCACAGTTGTTGGAGTATTGCCGTATGTTTAATGTTGGAGATGATCATGACTTTAATTATCATTTAATAACTAAAATTGAAGTAGGTAAATGCAGAGGCACCGGTGGGTAATAGACAATATTTGGTTTTTAACCGCTTACTGGTGTCCCGTAGGACCCCGAGTTCTTGACACATGTTCCGAGATCGAGCGTGCTAACCACAGGTGGGGTGTGTGGGCACCCCCATCGATTAGTACCTGATTTCAAAGTACTGTACCGGGGGCCACAAAGTAGTTTGGGGCTTTATTACTATCCTGTACTTATGCCATGATTTACTGCTTTATTTACTATTGCGCGTGGAGCGCTTGTACTATTTTGGAACCCCGTGCCACGTTTTCGCGGTATCGACAAGCCCAATCACACTTTCGGGTTCCCAGTCGTTTACAGCCGTTGTCACAAACCCTGGGTCCGTCTCGGAGACCGGCCGACTTCGTTACGGGTATCTTAGTGGGGTGGCCCCCATGTGCTTGCTTTGGGTCTGGGAAACGTCGTGTCCGAAACCCCGTCGACATACCGTTGGGTGTATGTTTTCTGATCTTGTACCTACCTGATCTGACAACAAGGGTGTAGGTGCGTGTGGAAACTTTGGTGCACCCCTGCAGGGTTAAATATTTTCGAGAAGCCGTGTCCGCGGTTATGGACGACTTGGAGCACAGTTCTCGAGCATAGACAACTATAACTAAAGTTTACTGTTATAATTTGACTTGTATCCGATATGACTAGTAATCAGCTACACTACAACGGAATGGCTAAATAAAAGTACCAACAACTGCTGGGTTTGGGATATCTCATGCTAATTGTATCTGACTAGTAAGTGTCGCAACTACAACGGAATGGTTAACTAAAAGTGCCCACTGCTTATTATATCAGGATGACTATCTATACCTGACTAGTAATTGCTGCAATGATAACTGAATAAATAAAACTGCCAACTGTGTGAGTTCCTCGGTTGATTTCCTCATTTGGTCTCGATGTGGAAATACCAGGATGGGTATGTTTGGTGGTAGTATCAGGTTGGTTCAGAATAGGTCTTTCTTATCCCTCTCTGTTAGCCGTCGGTTATATCGAGTCTCTATAGGTTGTTTAGTGCATGCTGCGCTGCCGCTTCAGTCCACCATACCTATGTAGGCGAGGACCGCCGAATTCTAGTCTCGCCGTATACTGGCTTCAGTACTGACCGCTCTCTTTTTCCTTTGCCTTTGTCGGCACCCCTTTTGTTTAAGAAGGTTTTGAGACCGACGTCGTTAGCAGGGTTACCCTTCCGGCTTGGCCTGGGCAGGGTTATGGACGCCATTGGTTATTCTTGAGGGCTCTTAGCCCCATTTGCATCTTGTCCGTAGTCGGACGCTGTATCATTTTCAAGTTGATTTGGATCTTTGTATTGTGTATCTGTATTCTTGACTCATGGAGTCGTTATTGTATATATCTGTTCTGTGGGTTCCATCGTGGACTATTGTGTAATGGTATTACTTCGTTTTCCACCCACACGAAAGTTCCTGGTGGGCACCTTTGAATCGTTTCTATGCGGGTTGGCGGGAATCGCTGAAACTTGCATAGGACCGATTCTGAGGGTGTTACACCCATGACACATTCATGGACCATTCCCCCTCCGTTCCAGGGAACCTTCTAGACCCTTCTAGAACCTCTCTGATGAAAACATCGAAATCATTCCTGAACTCCGGAATAGGACTATTCTCCGGACTATTCCAGATCTCCTCGTGATATCCCAGATCCCATACAAGACTCCGAACAACATTCGATTTCCCTACTTACATTCCATATCTACTAAACACCATCGAATCCTTTAGTGTGTCTCCCTACGGTTCGTGAATTATGCAGACATGACCGAGACACTTCTCCGATCAATAACCAATAGAGGAACCTGGAAATTCATATGGCTCCCACATATTTCTACGATTACTTTGCGATCGAATGAACCACTTACATACGATACCAATTTCACTTTGTCTCGCGATAGTTTACTTATCCGAGGTTTGATCGTCGGTATCTCTGCATACCTAGTTCAACCTCGTTACCGATAAGTACTCTTTTCTCGTTCACGTGACATGTCATCCCTTGTGAGCCAGTCACATGCTTGCAAGCTAATTGGATGACATTCCACCGAGAGGGCCCAGAGTATATCTATTCGTCATATGGATGGACAAATCCCACTCTTGATCCATGTTCCTCAACACATACTTTCCGAACACTCAATGCCACCTTTATATCCACCCAGTTACGGTGTGGTGTTTGATGTCATCAAAGCATCCTTCCGGTGATGGTGATTAGCATGATCTCATGGTCGAAGGAATTAGGTTACTATGTATCAGAAAGCTTATAGCAAACGAACTATTGAAATGACTTGATCTTTATGCTACGCTTATCTATAGGAGTATGTACATCATACCATTCTCCTAATGATATGATCTTGTTGTTAATAACATCTCAATGTTCATGATCGAGAAACCACGATCATCCATTAACCAACAAGCTAGTATTATAAAGAGGCTTTACCAGGGACTCTAATTTAGTTTACAAATCACACAAGTATTAATGTTCCCGTTAATACTATTATAGCATGAATGTAAACATTTATCATAAACACAAAGATATAATAATAACCACTTTTATTATTGCCTCTAGGGCATATCTCCAACAGTCTCCCACTTGCACTAGAGTCAACTAATCTAGATTACATGGTAATATACTGAAAACCCATGGCGGTTTGGTGCTGGTCATGTTTTGCCCTCGGGAGAGGTTTAGTCAACGTATCCGCCACATTCAGATCTGTGTGTACTTTGCAAATGTTTAAGTCACCATCTTGGACATGCTCTCAAATAGCATGAAAATGCAACTTGATATGCTTTAGCTTCTTGTGTGACCTTGGTTCTTGTGCATTGGCTATGGCGCCCATGTTATCACAATAGATAGACATTGGGTCCAGCGCACTTGGAACCACACCGAGCTCTGCAATGAACTCCTTCATCCATATCGCCTCTTGTGAAGCCTCTGAAGCAGCTATGTATTTCGATTCAGTTGAAGATCTCGCCACAACGCTTTGCTTTGCACTCCTCTAGCTAACTGTTGCACCATTCAAAGTAAATACATATCCAGATTGAGATTTAGAATCATCCGGATAGGTGTTCCAACTAGCATCGGTATAACCATTAACAACAAGCTATTCATCACCTCCATAAGAAATAACCATATCCTTAGTCCTTCTCAAGTACTTAAGGATGTTTTTGACCGTTGTCCAATGATCCACTCCTGGATCACTTTGATATCTGCTAGTCAAACTAACATCATATGCAATGTCGGGTCTAGTACATAGCATGACATACATGAGAGATCCTATGGCTGAGGCATAGGGAGTCTTACTCATCCTTTCTCTATCTTATGCCATTGCAGGACTTTGAGTTTTACTCAAGGTCGTATTGGGCAACATGGGCAAGAACCCTTTCTTGCTATCTTCCATTCCAAACCTCTTTAGAACTTTGTCAAATATGTACTCTGTGACAATGATATTAGACGTCTTGATCTATCTCTATAAATCTTTATGCCTAATATGTAAGCTGCTTCGCCAAGATCTTTCATTGAAAAACTATTATTCAAATAATCCTTGACACTATTAAGAAGGTCTGCATCATTCCCAATCAACAATATGTCATCTACATATAGTATTAAGAATGCTACAGAGCTCCCACTCACTTTCTTGTAAATACAAGCTTCTCCATAAGTTTGTATAAAACCAAAACTTTTGATTACCTTATCAAAACGTTGATTCCAACTCCGGGATGCTTGCTTCAATCCATAAATGGAACGTTGAAGTTTGCATACCTTGTTAGCATCTTTAGGATCGACCAAACCTTTGGGTTGTACCATATAAACTCTCCATCAATGTCTCAATTGAGGAACGCCGTTTTGACATCCATCTGTCATATCTCATAATCATAATATGCAGCGATTGCTAACAAAATCCTCACAGACTTTAGCTTTGCTACCGGTGAGAAAGTCTCATCGTAGTCAACTCCTTATATTTGCCGAAACCCTTTTGCGACAAGTTGAGCTTTATAGACAGTAACATTACCATCAGCATCTGTTTTCTTCTTGAAAATCCATTTGTTCTCGACAGCCTTCCGGCCATCCGGTAAGTCCACCAAAGTCCATACTTGGTTTTCGTACATGGATCCAATCTTGGATTTCATGGCTTCTTGCCATTTATTGGAATCTAGGCTCATCATTGCTTCCTCATATGTCGCAGGGTCATCGGTGCTATCCACCAACATGGCACTCATAACGGGATCATACCAATCAGGAGTGGTACGAGTTCTCGTTGACCTGCGAGGTTCCGTAGTTACTTCAACCGAAGTTTCATGATCAACATCATTAGCTTGCTCTCAAATTGGTGTAGGCGCCACATGAACTACTTTCGGTGCTACGCTACTCTCAAGTCCGAGAGAAGGTTCAACAACCTTGTCGAGTTCTACTTTCCTTCCAGTCACTTCTTTCGAGAGAAACTCCTTCTCTAGAAAGGATCCATTCTTGGCAACGAAGATTTTGCCCTCGGATCTATGATAGAAGCTATACCCAATAGTTTCCTTCGGGTATCCTATGAAGACACATTTTTCCGCTTTGGGTTCAAGCTTGTCGGGCTGTAACTTCCTTACATAAGCTTCGCAATCCCAAACTTTAAGGAACGACAATTTAGGTTTCTTCCCAAACCATAATTCATACGGTGTCATTTCAACGGATTTAGATGGTGCCCTATTTAAAGTGAATGCGGCTGTTTCTAATGCATAACCCCAAAACGATAGCGGTAAATCTGTAAGTGACAGCATAGAACGAACCATATCTAAGAGAGTTCGATTACGACGTTCGGACACACCATTATGTTGTGGTGTTCCCGGCGGTGTCAATTATGAAAGTATTCCGCATTTCTGCAAATGCTCGCCAAACTCGTAACTTAGATATTCACCTCCACGATCAGATCGTAGAAATTTAATCTTCTTGTTATGTTGATTCTCTACCTCACTTTGAAATTCCTTAAACTTCTCGAAAGTTTCAGACTTATGTTTCATGAAATAGATATACCCATATCTACTCAAATCATCCGTGAAGGTAAGAACATAACGATAACCACCACGCAATGCTACACTCATTGGGCCACATAGATCGGTATGTATGATTTACAATAAGTCCATAGCTCGCTCAATCATACCAGAAAATGGAGTCTTAGTCATTTTACCCATCAGACATGCTTCGCATCTTTCAAGTGATTCGAAATCAAGTAATTCAAGAAGTCCATCGGAATGGAGTTTCTTCATACGCTTCACTCCAATATGACCATGACGACAGTGCCACATAAAGGTCGAGTTACCGCTCAATTTCAAACGTTTAGCTTCAATATTATTAATGTGTGTATTTCTACAATCGAGATTCAATAAGAATATACCATCTATCAACGGTGCATGTGCATAAAACATATTACTCATATAAATCAAACAACCATTATTCCCGGACTTAAACAAGTAACCGTCTCGCAAGAAACATGATACTGATATAATGTTCATGCTCAACGGAGGCACCAAATAACAATTATTTAAGTATAAAACTAATACCGATGGTAGATGAAGAGGTAGCGTGCCGACCGCGATCACATCAACCTTTGATCCATTTCCAACGTGCATCGTCACCTCGTTCTTCGCTAGTTTCCGTCTATTCTGCAACACCTGTTTCGAGTTACAAATGTGATCAACTGAACCAGTATCAAATACCCAGGCACTACTACGAGTACTAGTGAGATACACATCAATAACATGTATATCGGATATAACTTTCTTCTTGATGTTGACGTTCTTCAAATGCCCCAAGTACTTAGGGAAATTCCTCTTCCAGTGACCTTCTGCCTTGCAGTAAAAGCACTCATTATCAGCCTTAGGCCCAGCCTTGGTCTTCTTTGCCAGTGCGGTAACTTTCTTACCGCCCTTCTTGAAGTTTCCCTTTTTCTTAGACTTGCCTTGCTTCTTGAATTTGGTGGTCTTATTGACCAACAACACTTGGTGCTCTTTCTTGATCGCCACTTCTGCAGACTTTAACATGGAGAAGAGTTCGGGCAACGAATTGTCCATGGTTTGCATATTGTAGTTCATCACAAAGTTCTTGTAACTTGGTAGTGATTGGAGGACACGGTGAATCCCCAAAGCATTAGGAATCACTATACCCAAGATTTGAAGCTTGCTTGCGTGCCCAGACATCTTAAGCACGTGCTCACTGACGGAGCTGCCCTCTTCCATTTTGCAGTTAAAGAACTTTTCAGAAGCCTCATAACTCTCAATTGCCGCGTGAGCCTCAAATATCATTTTGAGTTCATGGACAATATCATGTGGGTCATGGTTCTCAAAACTTTTCTGAAGCTCCGATTCCAAACCATACAAGATATCACACTGAACTTTGGAGTACTGATTCTTCCGAGCGAGGAAAACATTCTTTACCTCATCGGTAGCATCAGCTGCAGGTGGGTCACCCGGCGGTGCATCCAACACATAGGTCAAATTACCAGCATTGAGGACAATCCTCAAATTGCGGAACCAATCCGTGAAGTTGATTCCATTGTTTTTGAACTTTTATTTCTCTAGGAACGCATTAAAATGGATGGTAGGGGCCGCCGTTGGTCTACAACATATTTGCAATAGTTTAGACTAAGTTTATGACAAATTGAGTTCTAATTAATAGTTAATTTAATCTAGGTGAACTCCCACTCAAAACAATATCCCTCACATTGTTTTAGTGATCACACGAACCAAATCCACCACATCAAAACCGATCATCACGAGAGTTGATGCAGCTTCAATGGCGAACAATCAACATGTTCATCATATCTACTATATGACTCATGCTTTACCTTTCGGTGATCCGTGTTCCGAGACCATGCCTGTACATGCTAGGCTCGTCAAGATCAAACCTTAGATTCCGCATGAGAAAATCTGGCTTGCTCCCGTTGTATAGCAGAATCTAACACACCCGATCATCACGTGGTGCTTCGAAACAACGAGCTTTAGCAACGGTGCTTACTAAGGATGAACACTTTATAACTTGAAATTTTTGTGCTAGAGGGATCATCTTATAATGCTACTGTCGCGAACTAAGCAATACAATATGCATAAAAGGATTAACATCACATGCAATTTATAATATGTGATATGATATGGCCTTTCTTCTTATGCTTCCGATCTCCATCTTCAAGCACGAACATGATATCCATCATCACTGGCATGGCGTCAAGGTCAATGGCGCCGCTTCATGGTTGTTGTCCACCAGCATCAACTATTACAACTACTTTGAATAATAGACACGCAGGTCTTAATGGAATTAAAGACAACCATATGGCTCCTGCCGGTTGCCGAATTACAATAAGGAACATTGCATACATCATATATAATCACAATCATGGCCATATCACATCACAACACACCCCTGCAAAACAAAGTTAGACGCCTCTAATTTTCTTTGCATGTTTTACGTGGTTTGGGGCTTTCAATAAGTGTCGTTCTAACTTACGAACAAGAACCACAATGTCGATACTAGTATTGTCAATCACACGTTGTAAATTGAATCTTAACTATGTTGGGAGAAACAGACACCCGCAACACCACTTATGCAATACAAGTTGCATGTCAAGCGTGGAGCAAGTCTCATGAACGATGTCATGTAAGGTTAGCTTGGGACGCTTCATCCCACCATCCTGCAAGATGCAAAGTACACAATAAGCAATCGACAACAAAAGCATCAACGCCCACAATGACCATTGTGTTCTACTCGTGCAATAGATCTACATATAGACACGGCTCTGATACCACTGTAGGGGTTCGTAGCATGGAAAACAAAAAATTTCTACCGCATGCACACAAACAAGTCAAGATCTATCTACTAGATTGTAGCAACGAGTCGATTAGAGTACTCACCCTCGAAGATTCCAAAGTGGTTAACGAGAGCAGATTCTCGTGGGTGATGTAGTCATACACTTGCCGATCTCAAGATCGCGTAGACGATCCTTCGGGCGCTGCGTTCCAGCAGCGCTTCCACAGTCGGTCACACGTTCGGTACTCGATGAAGACCTTCCTCTCCCTTGTTCCAGCAGGAAGCAGAGGTTGTAGTTCTCTCCTCGCAATTCCGGCAGCACGACGGCGTGGTGTCAGAAGTAGAGGGAAGATCCCGCAGGGCTTCGCCTAAGTCGGTGCGAGTTATGGTGGATCTAGGGTTTTCGGCGATCTAGGTTTAGAAGGTCGGAGAGGAGGAGGTGGTGTCAGTGGCGGCTAGGGCGACGGCTACGGGCCGACGGCGGCGGCTTGGCGGCGGCGGCGCGACACGGGTGGGGAGGGCTGGTTGTCTGTTCTTTGGGGCAGCCCTCCCCTCTATTTATGAGAGGGAGGGAGGCTTGGGAGAGGGGAGTTTGAATCCATACCCAAACCCAAGTTGGATAGAAGGAAGGACTCTTTCCTTCTTCCACTAGGAAACCATTGTTTCAGTTTGACTTTTCAAACCTCCCTTTTGACTTTCATTAGAGCTTTATTTCTCTCTCGCAAATGCCCAAACTAAGTGACTTAGGACATGATCCTATCATTCCACTTACCCATGAAACATTCATGGACCATTCCCCCTTGTTTCCGGGGAACCTTCTAGACCCTTCTAGAACCTCTCCGATGAAAACATCGAAATCATTCCTGAACTCCGGAATCGGACTTTCCTTATATGAATCTTATTCTCCGGACTATTCCGGATCTCCTCGTGATATCCCGGATCCCATCCGAGACTCCGAACAACATTCGGTTTCCCTACTTACATTCTACTAAACAACATCGAATCCTTAAGTGTGTCTCCCTACGGTTCGTGAATTATGCGGACATGACCGAGACACTTCTCCGATCAATAACCAATAGAGGAATCTGGAAATTCATATGGCTCCCACATATTTCTACGATTACTTTGCGGTCGAATGAACCACTTACATACGATACCAATTTCCCTTTGTCTCGCGATAGTTTACTTATCCGAGGTTTGATCGTCGGTATCTTTGCATACCTAGTTCAACCTCGTTACCGATAAGTACTCTTTTCTCGTTCCCGTGATATGTCATACCTTGTGAGCCAGTCACATGGTTGCAAGCTAATTGGATGACATTCCACCGAGAGGTCCCAGAGTATATCTATCCGTCATATGGATGGACAAATCCCACTCTTGATCCATGTGCCTCAACACATACTTTCCGAACACTCAATGCCACCTTTATATCCACCCAGTTACGGTGTGGTGTTTGATGTCATCAAAGCATCCTTCCGGTGATGGTGATTAGCATGATCTCATGGTCGAAGGAATTAGGTTACTATGTATCAGAAAGCTTATAGCAAATGAACTATTGAAATGACTTGATATTTATGCTACGCTTATCTATAGGAGTATGTCCATCATACCATTCTCCTAATGATATGATCTTGGTGTTAATAACATCTCAATATTCATGATCGAGAAACCCCGATCATCCATTAACCAACAAGCTAGTATTATAAAGAGGCTTTACCAGGGACTCTAATTTAGTTTACAAATCACACAAGTATTAATGTTTCCGGTTAATACTATTATAGCATGAATGTAAACATTTATCATAAACACAAAGATATAATAATAACCACTTTTATTATTGCCTCTAGGGCATATATCCAATAGTTGTGTGGTGGGTACAGGATCCGCAGTAGCGGTATGAGGCGTTCGAAGTCACGCCGACCTGCCTGTATAGGAATTGTTCCTTCTCCTTCCGTCTTGCCGTGGCAAAAGGCCCCACAGGCACAGCAAGCCAGCGTCGACGTCAGTAGTGGAACAGGCGTTGGGAGAACGGTGAATGATGCCCTTTCCAGCACAAGCCACAAGGTAGCTGCTGGATACCTGCTTTACATTATTTTTTAGTTTGTCGGATTCAACAAATATTCTAGCTATTGTATGCTACCTGCATTTTTTAGGGAATGTGCAATAAAAAACAACCCTGAATTTTGATTCCGTAGCCTCATGATGAGCGGTTTAGGAGAAGGTTAGGATCTTTAAGACATCAGAGCACATCAGCAGAACATTCTTAGCTTGCAAAGTTGTGTGATTTTGCTAGCGCCAAAATGTAATGGAATTTCTTATTAAAAATATATGGAAACCATAGTATTTCCGTAGATGTATTTTGATTGATTTATTCAATAGCCAGGCGTGCAACTCTTACAATATTGCAATATTATGTTGCTTACTCTTGGCTAGCAGCAGCACGCTCATGCCGCCTCTGCGAGACCAATAAGAAGTTAGGGAGGTTGCTGCCACGTGTCCAGCCCTGGTGGCCTCACCGATGTCGATTGTGTCAACGGTGAGGCCAAAAGGCAGCGCCCCATCAATGTCTTTTGTCATGTCCAGGTGGTGCGCACCACCGTGGTTCGAAGTAGCGAGTGGTGCTGAGGGTGGTGCTTGTGTTGCTTTCTTTCATGCTCGGATTCCATTATAATGGGAAAGGTTTTTTAGAAACATTTATATGGGGGAAGATAATGAGAACATTCGAAGGTAAGCGTATTAAGCTGAAGAATGGCCGCTCACACATGAACTGCTGCACCTTGTGTTACCTGCTATTTGATTATGGATAAATAAAGTAACATTGCAAGGTTAGTTGGCAGTGTTGTTGCAAACATATATAGTCCTACCAAGCTCTTTTCTTAGAAAGATCCAATTAAGAGATTTAATTAATTGATGATCTAGCTTGATCTATTTTCAAAGATTGGAGCCAAGGTTGCAAATTATATGTGTTAATTTGGCATTTTGCCTATTTTCTACCCGCTCGACGGATATGTTTGTAAGCAAATTGATAGAGGATAAATTGGTATACACGTTATATCATTGCATACTGATGTGATTTCAATGTTGAGTTCTGGTTAGTGCAAAGCCTCTATTGTTCCTTCAAAAATGGAGCACCCACTGTTTTCTTTGTTTCGGTGTGATTGAAGGCATGCCAGTGTTTTGCTTTGTGCGTGGTGAACTGGTTATAGTCTTACGGGATAACATCGTGTTGTTTCTTAGATCTAAATAATGTTGTCTTAGTGTTGTTGTTTTTTACCTGTTCTATTTCAAAATAACAATCGAGACTGGCGATGTTACATCCTCTGATATTAAGATGGATTTATCAGTTCCTTTGGTGGTTGCGGTAAATAGTGGAAAATTAAAAATATTTTTAAACCTTAAACATGACACACTGGACATTATTGTGGTGTTGACCTAACTTTTTTTATAATCATAGCAGGCACTAAAATTCTAATTCTTGATGCTGCTATAACTAACTCATCTGAAATTTAGTTCATTATTTACCTCCTTCACTCATGCAGACATTGATGTTTCTTTGCTACTTTTGGCCTCTTGGAAGACAAATCCATTGGAACTTCCTTATGGAGATCTCTCTATTTATTCTACACCTTTTGGGATCGACTGGAACAGGTGGGGTTGGTTTCTTTATCATACCAAGTGCTGCTATGTAGACTAAGATATCAATGTTAGATTCAACATCTCTTTTGGTAGTGCGTAGTCCACGACCTGAAGTTCTGGTTTATTCTGAATTTTTTGCAAGACTATTTTTTATTTCCTGTTTTAGCTTAGGGGCATGGTGAATTATGTTTTACTTTTGATATATGGTTAGAAATGATTGATTATACTAATGCCCCTTATAAAAATGCAACTTTCTTTTTTAATGTTATGTTTTATGCCAGAACAGATACTGCACTACTTTAATGCTGATTATGGAAGTCACAATATTTTTATGTAACTTTATTGACCAATGAAGAACTATTAAATTGGCTTGACCGGCTCTCTATCTTTTTAGTAGAGTATATGGTTTAGTCTTCTTTATTCAAAAGTTATAACATGTGCAACTTTGTCTGAACTTCACATGGTCTGTGCACCCTTTCAAGAGGAGAAATCACGACTCAAGAAATAGTATAATTATAGTGCTCTATGTTTTTTACCAGGCAATAAATAGAACCTTATTTTGTAAACTCCTAAGCTCATACTGTGTTAGTGCTTATGAGATCATAAACTCTGGTAGTGTTTTCACACTGTGCAAGCTTGTCATAAATGGAATGTCATGTCAACATATGTTGTGGCCCATTCTTCAGACTGTTAGCACTCAATTTCCTGAGATCATATTGAAGCCTAGATATGTTTTATAGATGAAACTACTTTTTCCCCGGCTTTTTGAAAACCGGAACAATACATGCATAAAAAAATCGGATAGTAGTTTGAGAAAGAGGAAGAGCTACTGATGGTAACTTGCACACGGGCAAGCAAATAGCAATATTTTCTATGGCAGCTTTAAACATGGCGATATACTATCGGCTATACTTGTGTGGTCCCAGCTTTTAGGTTCCGTATTGCTAATGTTAGCATCTACTTATGAAGTAAACTATCAAAGGCCAAAAGGACACAGCCACAATAATAAGGCTGGGTTTTTAGGCCATATTACCTCCCAATTTAGGCCTAATACCATGTTTTCTCTTTATTTTTCCTTATATGGGTGGTATGTGGACACCAAAGTGCAATATCTATGATCTAAAAAAGTGCAATATCTATAATAGGCAATGTGATGATATAGTTTGTTGATTGTCATTTTGCATACCATTGTTGCTTTACTTAATACATCCCTATTGTGTAAAAAACACCGATGGTTTGGTATCATGGGCAGGAATTCAAAGAGCGGACGTGGTTGCAAGTTGAAAGAAGGCATGAACCAAACTAGAAGCTTGGAATCTGGTCAGACATATTGAACCGTTCATGTTCTTTTTGGCAGGACCGTCTATGGTACAAAAAATTGTGTCGTGCATGGTTGTTCCATCCAAATATCAAGATGTGACTAATATTGTTGTGTTATCTTGGACATGTTTGCATGGCCATCAATAAGTAAACTAGTACCATATCCACATGCGTATGAGCCCACCCACGTCGTGTCCTTGCATTGTATCACACTGGTTACCATTTTAGAGCTGCTTGCCTTACTAAGACGCATTGATTAGAACACAAACATATGGTGGCCCGACTGTGTCCCAAATCAAATACGCACTGATGCACAACACATGCAAGGCTTTGTAACAACGCCAAGCAAGCGGCGAGGCGAAGCTCGCATATCAGTCTAGTATCATCTATCTTCTAACAGACTCATAACCCACGTGAGGAGGATATTCCAACAATGATAGCCAGCGAAGCAACTAGAGAATAAGAAATAAGTATCTACACCTTGCTAGTTGGAAATCCACATGGTTGTGGTATATTGTTGGTTTTCTATTCTGGAAATGGATTATTGTATGAAATGCTTTAAGTAGCACCAATCAAATACATAAATTGAGATATATCATAAGTGCAAAAATTATATACTCCCTCTAGTCCATATTAATGATCTCTATTTTGTCTAGATATACGAATGCATCTAGTCTAAATACTTAACTAATCACATACGAATCTAGACAAAATTAATGCTATTAATATGAATCGAAGGAAGTAGTACTCTATCCTTGTTTCAAGTTTTTTTCTTGGTTAGATTAATTAACAATTGACAGAGTAAAGGTGTCCTATCTTTTCCAAAAGCACGCACTTGTCTCGAGTTCCTAAAAAGTTAGCAGCACTTTGGAAAGGTAGGGGAAATATGTTTTCTCATAAAAGTTGAAGAAGCTCATTATCTCCAAATTATCCTAATCATATACCTAAAATATTCAGCTCGACTTATGCTAGGTAGACTAGCGCGATCCAATTTGTTGGTGTGTGATAACATAGACTTAGAGTAATCAAATAGTAGTAGAGACTCGTAAAAACGAGTTAACTATTAACATGGTTAGATAAATATATCACTCTAAGAGTATCTCCAGTCACAACCCCTAAAAAATGTTAGAATTTTTACCTACATAGGTTGAGCCCATTTATTATATGCCAATAAATTTCTGAAATCCTAGAGGCCCATTTGGTCCATTCATGCAAGGCAAGAGCTGGGACAAAAGTTTAGTCCCCGCATTGCTAGTTGAGTGGAAGTTGGACCAACTTATAAAGAGAGCTCTTCCATCATTTGTACGAGCATGAGAAGAGAAGACATATACACTCGCACTCCTCCTTCTTGATCGCCATGCCTCTCCTCGCCTCTCCTCGCCAATCCTATACGGGAGAAGGGTGATAAGGTTCGTCAGTCCTGTATGGTAGAAGGATGATAAGTTTTTTGGGGAGCGCTATTTGCGCGGCTACTGACTTCATCACGAACTCCTTCACGGATAGCAATAGCGCCGACGTCTTTCCTAACGATGACTTCTTCCCCAACATCAAGAACCTCTTCCTCGATGACATGGCTGACGATGGTGCCAACGCCAACCCTGACAGTTCCTCTGCTGTGATGTACATCCTCTTTCTCAATCTTGTTTATCCCAGTCAGATAGTATATTGTTCCTTTTGGTTTGCTGTAGACCTTGATCTGATATTATATCAAGTTGTATGCCTTGCAATCCTCTTGGATATCTGGCTTAATTTGTATTCGTTAATTCACATGATTAGTTTAATTTCTATTATTCCATTCATGTTTTATCTAGCGTTTATCTTGGGTAAATTGATCTTATATTCAACAATCCAAAAACCTTATTATAGGCAATTAGCCCCAAGTGGCTTTTTTGCATCCATGAAGCCACTTGTGTTTGAAGGTGTCAATTATAAAAGATGGCGTGCAAGGGAAGTGCTCTGGTTTCAGACCATGAGATGCTATAACATCATCTATGGCGCACCTGAGGGAGATCTTAACCCTGCTTAGGAAGAGGCTTTTCAAAAACTTGATACCACTTTTAAGGCTGCCTTGATCAGCATTCTTGGCGACAATATTGTCGATTTATACCTATCATTTAGCAATGGCAAGGATATGTGGGATGCGCTCGAGAGAAAATTTGGAGTCTCCGATGCTGGCAGCGAACTGTATTTCATGGAACAATTTTATGACTATAAGATGGTTGATGACTGCCCCATTGTGGAGAAAGCTCATGAAATACAGTCACTTGCTAAAGAGTTTGAGCACTTCACTTGTGTGTTACCGGAGAAGTTTGTTGCCGGAGGCATTATTGCCAAGCTTCCCCAGTCAAGGAGGAATTTTGCTACTTCTTTGAAGAACAAGAGACAAGAGTTTTCCGTGACGGATCTCATTGGGACTCTTGATGTGGAACAGAAAGCGAGAGCAAAAGACACACGTGCTCAAGGTACCCAGGGGGGTTCTAATGCAAATCTGGTACAAAAAAGGAACTTCTAGCCTCACAAGTTCAAGAACAAGGGCAAGTTTGATGGCAAAGGAAAGTTCAATAGAAAGAACAATGCCTCATAGTCTACCAGTTTCAAGAAGAAGATTGATAAGAAGAAAGGTGCTTGTCATGTGTGCGGTGATCCTGATCATTGGGCTCCTGCTTGTCCCAACCGCTTTGAAAAGCGCCAGTATGGGAAGGGCAACAAGATTGCTAATGTTGTCATAAGCGACGTTGAGATGAAAGATGTTGGGTATGGTATATTACCTACTGTTCTTTTATTATGTCATTATCCTAATTGGTGGATTGACACAGACGCTAATGTACATGTCTGTTCTAATATTTTCATGTTTTCTTTATATCAGGCCAGGAGGACTTAAACCATGCTGATGGGAAATGACTCGCATGCTTATTTTCATGGTGTTGGTAAGGTCAATTCGAAGTTCACTTCGGAAAAGGCCGTGCGCCTAAATAACGTACATCATGTTCCTCCAGTAAATACAAATCTTGTTAGCGGATCTCTTCTGTGTCGAGACGGCTATGGGATTATATCCGAGTCCAATAAATTTGTAATTTCTAAGTATAAACCTTTGTTGGTAAAGGTTATGAGTGCAGATGTTTGTTCCGCCTATCTCTGTCAGACGTTTGTAATAAAGTTGTTAATCATATTTATATGAATTTTGAATCAAATGTCTAGCACTTGAGTCTTTGCCATATTAATTTTGGTTGTATGACGCGGCTAGCTAAAATGAATTTAATCCCTGATTTCACAATTATTAAGAGATCTAAGTGCCAAGTCTACGTGCAAGCTAAACAACCTCACAAGTAGAGATGGCACCTGCCGGGTTCGGGGCCGGTTCAAGGCCCCCATACCCGCCCCCGCCCTATTTTCCCCGCCCCGTGACCCGCTCCAATTATGCCGCCGGGTCTGGAAATCCACCAGACCCGTGACCCGGCCGGGTACGGGGACCCGACGGGGACCCGCCAAGATGCGATGCAGAGCCCCCCCGTGGTCGTCGCGATGTAGAGGCCCCCATGCTGGCGCTGCCTATGAGCAGGGCACCGGCTGAGCCGTCGTGTGCCGACAGCGAAGACGATGCCGAGGATGATGCCCACGGTTCCTGTCGACGACGGGGACGAGGACGTCGCGGTGCGGGGACTATGGTCGGCACTGCGGCGGGCGGCGGCGGCGCTCTGCGAAAGGCGTCTAGCAGTGGGGGAGGCAGAGAGCGGCGGTGGGGAAATGGGGATGTGGAGCGGGATCGTGGGGTAAAGTGGGGCTGGGGTAGATGGCGGCTGGGATCGGGGTGGGACGTTTTGGTCTTCTTACGGTGGCATCGTGGGGGATCAGAGGATGGCGCTCTTAGGGTTTGACTCAATACACTAACATGTGGGCCAGTCCTCAAGTTTTAGCGGGTCTGCGGGTCTGCGGGTATGGGTTTGCCACCCGCAGACCCGCACCCACTAGACCCGACGGGTCTAACTTTTTACCACTAAGAAACCCCGAGGTTTCAATTTTTATCAGACCCTCCCCATTTAGAGCGGGTCCCCATCGGGTTAGCGGGTATCGGGTTCCCATTGCCATCCCTACTCACAAGTCACATACAACTGCAAATATGAGAAATTTAACACCACTAGAGCTCATACATTCTGATCTTTGTGAGATGAATGGTGTGTTGACAAAAGGTGAAAATAAATATTTTATGTCTTTGATCGATGACTCTACAAGATACTATCATGTGTATCTTATGAAATCAAAAGATGAGGCTTTAAGTTTCTTCAAAATCTATAAAGCTGAAGCAGATCAAAAGGTTAAGAGGCTTAAGTCTAAGAGGATTTTTACAGTACCCTGGTACTCCCTGAGATGGTTGGGAGTACCAGGGAAATCCAACCATTCATTTATAGGGATAATACAGACTTTTTTTATCCCAGCTAATGAGGGTAGTTATGATAGATAATCTCCCTAGATAGAACCGCCCAGCCGCCGTCTCAGGACGAAGCCTGCAGATCGCTTCTCTCTCATCGAGCGCAGCGGCGTCTCCTCTGGATCGAGCGCCGCCTTCCATCGCACGCGGCCTCTCTGTCGCAAACCGTCTTGTCTGCCCGATTGATTAGCCGTGTAATTTCCTCAACAGCACAACAGTGAATTCAATTGTAATAATTGATGTACGCATGGAGAACGATCGAGGCAAGTAAACAAACGATCATCACCGATCCATTCATGGAGTAGTACAAGGGAGACGACCACAAGCAGTGGCAACACCCAGAGTTGATGTGCGCGGAAGCTTAGAAAGAAGAACGAAGGCATCACGGGTAGCGACGTGCGCCACTCCATATCTTTAGCGATCAGGTTCGGCGAGACATGGTCGGCGTCAGCTATGCCGGCACCGCACCGCCGCGAGCTTAAAACGGTGTCAAACAACCGAGAGAAAAGAATTAGTGTTGTTGATTACTGTTTTACCCTTAACACTAAGGTACTCCATCGATTTTTGAGGTGGTACTCCTTCAACCGGTTTTGGAGTACCAGTTAATACTAACCACTAGATTAAGATAAATGAACGGTCTGTAATTTCTTCAGGGTACCGTAAAAGTGCTCTAAGTCTAATCGTGGTGGAGAGTATTTTTCCAACGAGTTTGATTACTTTTGTGCGGAACATGGTATTATTCATGAGAGGACGCCTCCCTATTCACCCTAGTCAAATAGAGTAGCCAAAAGAAAGAACCGTGCTCTAACAGATTTGGTTAACGCCTTATTAGATACATCGGGTCTCTCCAAGAAATGGTGGGGGAGGCACTATTGACTGCGTGTTAGAGGCATTCGGGAATGTATTTATATGGTGGAGTAGACAACACGGCCGCTTGATCGCATTAATGCCACCGCATAGTGTAAATAGCGTGGACGCTGTGCCGGCCACGCGCCATTGCGGCGATGGGACGACTCTCTACGTCGGCCATGCGCCCTTCGGGATGATACGACTCTCTGCACAGGCCATTAAGCCACCACAAAGAGATTGGTCGCTGCATAAATAAGGTCAATCGGCCGATGTGCCAATGCCACGTCGCCAGCACGTTGCGTCTGAGACGCCCACATCGTCCCATGTGTAGCCGGGATAGCCCAGGGCGCAGGACAATATATTGGGCTGTGCCAGATGGTAACGGCATTTTGGGCACACGGCTAGACACTTTTTTCTACTGGCATGCTCTCAGACGACGGTTTGGGGATAGTTTGAGGGACACGAGTGAAGATGCTCTAGTACTGATGCTGAATGGTCCGAAAACTGACAGTATTTAAATGATTATTCTAAGAAAACTAAGCGTAATTGGGATGCGAAGGAAATTAAGCCGTGCATCCATGCACTATCAAATGATATAATGTATGGGAAAGCATTGCCCAAGTCAGGTTATACATAGTATTTTTTATAGCGCCACCTCAGTGTATTTTCTTTCTTTCGAAAAGGAGGTCATAAACTCTGCATCGAATAGATGTACCCAGTCTTTATTTACATTTTATTCGACAAAATACTCGCAATAGCATGCATCAAACAACCAGAAGACAACACACAACATCTCCAAACCAAACAATGAGTGAAGATCATGCATCAAGACCCTGTGCCCTAAAAACACAAAGAACACCTTATTAGCTACTCCCTCTGTTTCAAAATATAAGATGTTTTAGGTTTATGAAAAAAATAAACCTAAACATGTTTTAGTGTGTAGATTCATCCCAAAGTTGAGTGAACCTACGTACTAAAATAAGTCTAGATTCATCTTCTTCACAAACCTAAAACATCTTATATTTTAAAACGGAGGGAGTAGATATCAGGGGCATCACCAAGTCATCCTATGCGCGTGTCCATCACGCATCCTACGCTGAGACCCTGCTGCACCGTGCCATCAAGACTCGTTGTTGTTGATGCGATGCAACACTTCTCCACCTTCAGACCCCTCCAGCTAGTATGTGCTCCAAAAACAATGTCCTCAAAAGGGAGAAGACACCGTACGATTCGGGAGACCCAGGTCTAGAATTTCAGCCGGAGCAACCTGAACATGGAAGTGAAAGTTGCAAAAATGAAGCGTCCACCTCAGTTCTCACTGGTAGCCGCGCAAGTCCAAACTCGGAATTGTCTGGACCAGGATGCAGCAGCCAAAACCGACGGACGTGCATGGCGGGTCGAACGTTCCTACCCCTGATCAGGCACCTACGGACCCATGTCGAGCCCAAGCAGCCATGCCACCTCATAGACACCAGCCACCGCCGGCTTCCGACATGGCAGACAATCTTCCGAGGCCCGCACCATTCGCTTCCCTTGCTGGTCAAAGTCAAAACCACCTCCAAAACACATCCCACCAGCACGCCATCTGCCACGGCACCGCATGCTCCAAATACGCCGCTGCAGCCACACCTTGGTGCCCAGCGAATGCACCACACCTAGGCATGGAGACAACAAGCCGTCCGACCTTGCGCACGAGGGCACAAGAATGCCCCACCGCAGCCAGCGACGACCAAGCTTCGTCCGGTCGCGCACTCCAACGGCGGCGAGGGAGGTGTGTGTGTAGGGGAGGGGGCTGGCGGCGGAAGTTTGAGTTTCCCTCCTCTTCACAACGCGGGGGCGACCCGAGAGGGACTCCCAAAATGTTTTATATATCACCATGTTACAAAGAATCAATATCTGTTTTGGTTTTCTATTTTTCCCCCTAACAATTCTTAGCATTTTAAATTAGTTAAGATGGGAGTACTTTATTTGTGAATTGTGACGTCTCACTTTAACGTCAGATTGGACAAAGCTAGAAGCTAATATCTCTATCGTGACAATACATGAAGCCCACAAGCTTGTTACCTGGAAGAAGATAATTAAAGTCGACACCCATTTGGTAGCTACACTATCACCAAGTTAAGCAAGCCATTTCAAAACCTAGCTGCAGCATGGCAACACCCGCCATGTGTACCCATATGTGGAGAAATAAGGGTATAAACAGAAATACACTGACATGACATCAACTTTCTCTTCACCGTGCCATGTGTGAACTACCTTTTTAAAATCATGCCGGATTCTATGTACACGGAAGAGAGAATTATCTTATATATGTTTTCTCTCCATATATTTAAATCGGTTTTGCAAGTTGCCATCGAGAATTAGCTTAGAGCTTGCTCACCTCTAGGGCCGTTAGATTTTTTTTATTCGTGCGTTGTGTGAGTTGCAAATGGGTTGCAACAGAGTCACTAGTATAAAACGGGCCGGACTTTTAAGGCCTCAGTCGCACTGATGCGGAAGATCGCTGGCGTCCCAAAAATTTTGACTGTCTACAGGTCTGCCACCCGCCTGAGCCACGAAAACATCACAAACGATCTAAAATACAGAATCGTGTCCAAAAGAAAACAAATAGTTTTGTCAACCGAACTCGCGTGCTTCTTTGCCCGTTTGTAGACCATTTATTTCTTCTAATCTGTGTGTGACGTACTCCCACTCATGCAGTTTAGCCACCCTTCTGCCACCCTCAGCTCGTCTATAGGTATGCTGAGCAGCTGAGAGCCGCTCAAGCATAGTTCACACCTCCAAGACCAGAAAAAAGCTTGAAAAAGTTAATCAGGAAGGACGCTTAGCAGCAACTACGTGAAGAATCGCCAAGCAGTGTGTGACCGCAAGAAGTTGAAGGTGGCATACATAAGTGGTGAGTTATAAACATTTAAAGCACGTTCTTTCTCCGACGCCTTTCCCTCCACCTCTGGCCGTCATCCGACTCCATGCCGACCGACAAGGATTCAGTGACCGCGGAGTTGTCACTGGAGGGTCTGCCGCTTATGGAGGTCTTCGTCAAGACGTGGCGCCATTTGGAAGCGAATGATCTCGTGATGCAGGAGTCCTTTATGTATATACCCTCCAACTATGTTTGGATGTACCTGCAAGGGCAGATGTGCGGAAGATGGCCTCAAAGTCCCTGAGAAGAAGGGAAAAGGAACGGGCCGCTGACGGAGCTGCTGAGGTCTCGAGCTCTAGCTAGCCATCCTCTAGCAACGCCTCTGTTTGCGGCCACCTATCCGCCATCAACGCTGCTCATTCCAAATTCACCGACAACATGTCCCATGCCGAGGAGAAATTTTAGTTTATACTCCCTCCCACCCTTTCTTTTTTGAATTAGAAAGAAGGATGGTATATTTTTATTAATAAAGGAGCTTATCCATAATATGAATTGGTTGGGATTTTCTTTCTCTTTCCCTTCCTTTGACAAGAGGATAACCTATAGTTTTAGTTTTCCTCTCTTCTTCTTCTTGAAGAAGGATTTTTTTTGGAGTTGACCCAACAAAAGATTTTTAGCAATACCGTAGACCAGGGCTATACCTGTTTTGGTGTTGGAGCGAGAAGAAACATTCATTCAAGTCGATCTATTACGACCAACGTGGTTGTTCGTATCGGTTTATAGAGAATAAAATTTGATTTACCAATGAGTCACGAAATGAAAGGGTTCACGACAAAAAAATTCATAACTAGCGCAACACCAATTGCCCGAATCAATCTATGAGTAACGGTGACATAGCCTGGTAGAACAAAAGCGCTTAATATTCACGAGTAATGTGGATGATGTAGTCATACTCATAGCCAACCTCAAGGTCGTGTTTCTCCTCACAAGTCACCCCAGGTCCTTGCACGACAGTCCAGGTGCCATAACTGGCAGCACCCCCATGGTTTCGCACACGTACGGTGCTCCATGACGAATCAGGGTCTTCCTGATCGAGACGGGATTACGGGAGTAGATCTTCTGGAATGGGATCCAACAGCGCGCGATGGCGTGCCTACCTTAGAGAAATATTGTGTCCTTTTCCCTCCCATAGGCCCTTTCTTATATAGGGGAAGGGGAGGGAACCCCTTCTATTCAAGTCCCGGGGTAGGACTAAACAAAGGGAGAAGGGGAGGAGGCACGCCATGGGAGGGAGGGTCAGCCGGGTGGGCCCCACCCCCACCCCACGTGTGGTCCAAGCCAGCTGGGCAGGTGGCCTAGGGTGGTGGCCCTCCCCCATGAGCCCTTCCCTCCGGGAAGTGGCCCATTAGGGAGGTTTCGCCAATAAATATTTTAAACAAGATTTTTAATTTATTAATTCATACAATTCATATAAAAATCACATTTCCCCATGATCAAAAACTATATTTTGATCATTCCGAACAACTTCGGACTTCACCCGGAACTCTTCTGGTTCTCTCCTTCTTCTTTCTTTCGGTGATCCCGATGAATCCAAAAGGATCTCCAAGCGTCATAGAATCCTTAAGTGTGTTACCCTATGGTTCAAGAATATCACATACATGATTGTTATGCTTCTTGGATCAATGATCATCCGTAGGGTCTGGATACCCAAAATGACCCCTGTGCACTCCATGATTTCAATGTCGTTTAAACCATCAAAGTTGAGTCCAATTCCCGTTGTTACTTTGATACCCGACTTGTCCGATATCTGATCATCAGTATCACTATACGTTGTTCTATCTTGTTACCGAAAAGTGCTGCTTAATTTGTTCTCGTGATATTCCATCCTCATGACCTAGTCATACACTGCACAATTTTATGGATGTAATCTCACCGAGTGGACCTAGTGTATCTTTCCATCATGCGGGAGAACAAATCCTGATCTTGATGCACATGTCTCAACCTATCCCTTTGGAATAAGTGACATACACCTTTATGATCATCCTGTTACCCTGTGACGGTTGATGCAATCAAAGCAACCGCGGGTGATAGTGATTAAATATGATATCAATGTCAAATGAGGAGGTTACTATGCTTCTAATTATTGCAATGATGAACTTTGTGAATTGATCATGTTGCAATACTTATGTTGGGTATAGTGTCCACCATATCATTTATCTAATGATATGACTTCATTGTCAATTGGCATAAATGCTTCATGATCATGAAATCTTGATCATCAGTTGACCAATAAACTAGTTTAATAGAGGGTGCTAGGGACTTGGTTTGTTTACACACCACATGTGTACCAATGTTTCCGATTGATACAATTATAGCATGGTATAAAACTATTATAAACTAATGAAATATTATAATAAACTCACTTTATTATTTGCCTCTAGGGCATATTTACAACACAAAATGCTATGATTCTTCCATATGTTTTCTCTATTTATACAAAAGTAATTCGTCGAGCATACCCCAGGTTGGGATGGATAGGCCCACCACTTCAGTTTCACTTAGGCCTAGGCCAAGTCAGTGAGGAGACCCTTTCGGGCTCCTTCCCCCCAAAACAAATTATACGCGGGAGTTTCCCTTCACAATTTGAATCATTCTCAGATGCCCTGAGAGGCATCTTTCCTTATGATTTGGTGGTTCCCAATGATCCTAGGAAGTATACCCTAAGCCTTAGTTCTCTCTTCCTTCCTTTCGGGAAGATGACGAAGCCGTTGAAAGGCATGAAGTATCATATCTCCAGAGATCTCTGGTGGAGAAGCTCGACGTACTAGAGCAGACAAGGTTACCAGTCGCATGATCAGATATCTTTGTTTCTTCCTCTTGTGGGACCTAAACCGTGTCCTTAAGTTGATATGACTATAGGTACTGTCATCTCAGAAATACTAAGCTTAAGTCTCATGTATTCTGAATCAAACGTGGCTACACTTATTTTCTTGGCAGGAGCCGCGTCTGAGTTCCTTTTTATAGTGTCTATAGTTTTTTCAGAAAAAATCAAACATATAAGGTATATTGCGTTAGACAACTCACCTGGACAATATTTATAGGGATTTAATTACGCTTCATTCCTCTATATTATCATGTCATTTAGCCAAGAGTATCCCACCCAAAACTTATGTAATTTTATCTCCACATGTGTTCTTTAATTTCCATGCCAGAAACTACAGGCGCTATAGAAAGGAACTCAGGAAGTATGACTTATTAGTTTTTATATATTATGTAATATTAATCTAGTGATCCTTTTTGTATATGTATGGGTGGAAAAAAGTTTGAAGTGAAATATTAAGTAATGTTTACCCTAATTTTGTGTTTCCTGAAAAGATATTGAGCATGATATTTAGATAAAACAATGTTATCCCATATTGCACACAATATTTTGATACAACACCGTATCCGATAGAAAATCTCACGAATTCCTGTAGAAGGAAATATTTATGTACGACAACATGTGCGATTCGTTCGGTACACTAGCAATTAGTGGACATTGAAACCTTTGACTAATATTTGCTCCAAGGACGCACCACTACATTTTTTTCATAAGTTTTGTGCTTGATTCTCATGATACTACAAAATACCATGTGAATCAATTACATCTAACCGCTGAATGATGAACACAAGTTTGTACACAAAACAGTATGCGTTATGGCCTATCACACACGATTGTTTATCATGGAAACATGTGTGACAGACGGCATGGTATACATATCCAGGAGGCTTTGTTGGGTTTGTGTAACACCCCCGGGTTTAGTGTTGAACTAACCTCGGATCACCATCTAAGATAAGCTCAACTCCAAGCACGGAAGATCACAGTAAGATTCAGTAACATTACAGAACTCAGGGATTCAACATCATAAGTTTAAACTCTTAACAGAGTATGATATCAGAGTTATTACAAACCAGAGGTCACAGACCCAACATTATATCAAATATCGAAAGAAAAATATGGTGTTCTACATAATAACTTAGCAAAGGGCCTAAGAGGCCATAAACAAAAGCAGCGTCCATCCCATAGTCCTCATACTGCTATCTGTGATCCCCAACTACTCGTCGATGTCAACGTAGAAGCCACCTTCAGTCGTAACTAGATCATCTATAAAAAAACAATGGCACACGGCTGCGTACGAGAATGTACTCCGCAAGACTTTGGTAACCTAGTATCTATATGCTCTAGCTAGAAAGGCTTTCTCTGGATTTGTTTTTGCATAAAGCAATCTTTATTTGTAAACAAGAAGAAGAAGAGGCTCGTCTATTTAGATTATTTCAAAAGATATAAGATAACGCCTTCTTCATCTTGAACATCATATCTCGATATCCACAAGCTTCATCAAAAACTCCTATCTAGGATCACCCCCTCGAACCTTGAGGAAGCATCCTTCAACACACGTGGATCAACAAGTTTTACTTTTGGTTAACGTTATCTATGATCTTAGAATCTGGTCACCAAGCGTTCATAACCGTGAACACGGCTTTTTGAAAAGATTTAACCCTGCAAGAGTGTACAACTTTACCCACACGTACCAACCGACTCTTAATGCCAAATTATTAGCCCTTCCTTGGAAGGACGACAGAGGGTGGTTGACCACGACCTTTACCTTGCTTTCGCCGAGACCATGAGTCACACCCTAAGGATGTTTCTGCCATAACGGGTCAAGTCCCGAAGCCAGTCCCTAGAGATGTGAGGCGAGGTTGGTTTACCAGGGGCTCCATCGACCCCAAGCAACCCGGTCCACACTTACCTACCTGTTATGATGCACCTCCTTCACCTCCTCTTTCGAAATTGTTTTAAATGTGTATGCCAAATGGAAGGCCCGAACTATGTGACTCATGGAATCTACTAGGCAAGTTAGTCAGTCGAGGAGTTCCCAAGTCCCGTGTGGCTGTACGCTCGTCTCGGTTCCAAAGGAAAGAACTCAGTTTCTAGTGATGGCGAGTATGGGACTACAAAAACCACACCCAACATGGCCTCCCATACAAGCCTTAACATATTTAGTTATCTCCTTCGATGATATCTCCATCTCCTACCTTTCTAGATTCATCGGCATCTCTGATTCATCATTCGGACAGATCAGACGTTACTACTATTCATGGCTAAGCTGACGGTCGCAAAAACTCTAGCAACACTTAGATGCCAGACCTAGGTATGCTAGGAGTAGTGGATCAGGAGTATAAGGCTACAAAATGGAAACTATGCAGCAGATAGGTAACTCTAGCTACTAACAAAAGATCATATTGGAATCGTGTGCATCATAGCAAGAAGGTAAATACTTTATAAAACATAGGTTCAGAATGAGAGGGTACGCTTGCCTTGTCCTTCAGTAGACATGTATGGATCTTCGGTGTTGTTGACTTCAGCCTCGGATCCTATCACGAAGAACCAATACCGAAAAGAAAGGCGACAATCAATACATGGCATAATGCAATGCACAATCAATATATATGACATGTCAGATTAGAGATCCTACACTAACCCTAGGTGCAACATCGATTTAAAAGGGTTCAGGATGCCCTGGCGAGGACACACCGTCGAACCCACATGTACATAAGGGGTGTCGATGTTTCTTTAACTAAATTAGGGTTTTAAGTTTCTTTACAATGTATGATGATAACTTAAACAGATAGATCTCAATTTTCTGAACATTTTGATATATTACAAATATTTTTCTGATTAAATATGAATTAGTTATGAATTTTACAGGTTTATTTTATTTTCTGCCATTTTAAAACATTTCTGAAAAGTATTAAATAATTACTGCATCAACTTGACATCATTAGACCCTAACCCTAAATATTTTTGCACCATGGGGATACCTATCCCTAGAGGCTGACAGCTGCCCCCCTAGCCACGTCGGCTTGCCACGGTGTCCACGGCGGCACCACCAGGCAATGGTCGCCGGCGACGACACAACGCGCCCCAGCGAGCGCGGCTGGGCGCGTTAGAACCGCACGGGGACGACGACCAACCTAGCACTAGCTCCGCCCCTTTTTGGTTGTTGGAACCTCGTCGGTTGCGAGCTATGGCTGCGACATGGTAGGGCTCGCACGGGCAAAGTGCTACGTCGAGCAAGCGGCAAAACGGAGGGTACATTGCAGTCGAGAATCTCACCCTGAGCGTGTCCAGCTTGTAGGGGAGGCGAGGCGAGGCGTGAGTCAACGGCGAGCGGCGGCAACTGGGGGCGTAGGGAGCTCCCGATTTTGATGATTCGGGGCGCGCCGGGCTGCGTGAGCTAGCTAGGAAGAACCAGGAGGAGATGGCGAGCTCGGTGGTGGTCTTAGCCGAGCTTGGGGCGACCAGAGATGACGAGGCCGACGGCGTCTGCGAGCTAGATCTCGTCGGCCATGGCGATGGGGATAAGGGGGGGAGTGGCGCGTTGGGGCTTCTCCACTGTGGCGGCTGGGCCTCTTATAGACACTGATGGGAGGCTGCGTGAATCTTTGCGCGGCTTCGTCGGCGGCGTCGACACGGAGGTACTTCCTAGTCGCCGACGATGACGATGACGCGGGGCAACGGCCGAAGCGGTACAGGTTGTCTCCTGGCCCCGGGTGGGCCGTGCTGGGCCACTGGCCTGTGCGCGCGGGCGACAGGGAGAGAAGAGGGGGGATGGGCCATGGCCTACTGGCTGCTGCTGCTCTTTTTTATCTCTAAATATTTTTCTTTTTCTAGAATCTGTTTCCGATTTTGTATTTCATTTTAAAACTGGTTTTGGACATTTAAAACTGCTACAGATTTTGTGAAACACTTAAAATAATGTGAGGCCCTTGTATCATTTTGGGCTTCACAACCTTTTGATCTTTTCAGATCATTTAAAACCATTTGAAATCAGTTGAAAAGGAAGGGGAAGATTAGGGTTTAGGGGTTTCATTTGTTCAACCACTTGCTCACATGCATTACTTTATTGATTCTAACATATGCATGCAATGCTTATGTACTATTTACATATAATACAAACTTGGGTTGTTACAGTTCGTAGCATAGAAAACAAAATTTTTCCTACGATATGAACAACTAAGCACTAAGATCTATCTAGATACAAGAAACGGGTGGTTATATATATCCATAGAGAACTCACCCTCGAAGACCGAAATGCTTTACGAGATTGGTTCTCATGGATGATATAGTCGTACACTTACCGATCTCAAGATCACAATGCAGTCCAATAGGTCCAGCACCAGCAAGTCCAACACCGCAAACCAGCAGCACATCCGTGATCACGCACATGTCCAGCACCCCGACAACCTCGATCTTCTCACTCTAGAAAAGCAATAGAAGCAGCAGATCATTTCTAGAGAAACCATCACGAGAACATTTTTTTTTGGAAAAGAGTATATATTAATATCACAGGGATACCAATTACACCCAGCCTCTGCAACAACGCATGCCCTAGCGGCCCTACGGATGCACACAACCCAGAAAAAAGAAAGAAGAATTACAAAAAATAAAAGTCCCGCTACAGAGAACTACTCCTCAAAGCAACGACACTAACACCATCAAAACAACACCAGTAGTCCTCCACTCCAATAACTACGCCTTCAAGAAGGAAATAGTGCCCAAGCGCCGTCGTTGCCCGATCAAAGATCATAGGTTTTCACCCTGGAGAAAGTTCTTCCTCACAAAACAATGCCTTCAACAAGGTCATTGCCAGACACAACCAGTTAAGGCCAGACCTTGGATTTTCACCCTGCAAGATAAGACTGGGAACTCCCCCTGTGTTGTCTTTCCACACCAACAATCGCTGCAATGAGTCCCAGATCACGCAACCAGTTCTCCGTCGCCACAAGAACAAAAATCACCATCGCTACCCTCATATTTCCGCTTTCCTGACATTTTCCGCTTTCCTCTCCCTCCATAATGTTGAGTGGAGCTCCCATTAAGCACACTCCCATTAACGCAAACTCCACTCACTTTGCATTTATTTTCTACCAAAATAAATGCAAGCTCTCATTAAATAAAAACCATTTTTATTTATCTTATTCAAATTTTTATTTACTTTATTTAAAAAATATTTGCATAAACCCCCTTGCATAACTTCGAAATTGCATTTGAAACCAATTTCAACAATTTGACCCGAAACAATTCCGGTATTTATCGGAATAATGCCAGCACTTTCAAAACCTTTCTTTAGTATTATATTTGCCCAATTGGTGTCGAAATACCTTAAGTATGTCACCCTACAATTCGTGAATAATGCTGACATGATCAAGACCCCTCTCTGATCAATAATCAGTAACACGACCTGGAGATCCATAATGACTCTCACTCATTCAATGATGACTTAGTGATCGCGAGAACCTTTGACGTCATAACTAAATCCCTTTGTCTTGCGATATATTACATGTTCGAGTTCGATCATTGGTATCCTCATACCTAGTTTAATCTCGTTACCGACAAGTACTCTTTTCTTGTTCTCGTGATATACCATTCCTTGTGATCAAATCATCTACTTGCAAGCTATTATCAATGTGATATCACCGAGAGGGGCCAAATTATATATCTCTGTCATCAGGATAGACAAATCCCACTTTTTATCCATGAGCCTCTTATAGTCACCCTGTTATGGTGTAATGTTTGATATTATCAAAGTACTCTTCTCGTTGTTAGTGATTGACATGATCTCATGGTCTAAGGATTAGGGTTATTTTGTATGACATATTATAGGAATGTAAACATAATGACTCTGATCGTATTACTATACTTGGAGTGAATTTTCATCACATTATTCCACCAATGTTATGACCTTGTTATTAACAACATCCAATGTTCATGATCAAGAAACCTTTGATAATTTGTTAATCAACGAGCTAGTTTTAATGAGAGACATAACTAGGAACTATTATTTGTTTATTAACCACACATGTATTAATTTTTTCAATTAACACAATTATAGCATGAGAAATAAAAAATTATCATAAACATGGAATAAGATAATAACCATTTTATTATTGCCTCTCGGGCATATTCCCTTCAGGCTCAATCGTGTGTGATTATGTCCATGGGAACCACATCGGGCATTGGAACCGCCTTAAGTTTTTCTTCGAAGAAAGGCACCAATCCAAATGATTTATTAACTTTGTGGTCGATTCATACCAAATTACAGTTTATGAGTTCACACTTATCCCTAACAAAGTTCTCCAACAAATTCTAAGAACACCATAGCCTCCAAATCCAATGGTGGTCGCACCACCCTTGGAATTGTACTACTTTAAAGAGGAAGGCATGATCTTCAAGGTAACCTTCACCCTCCATGCAGCGAGGGTGAATAAGTGGATCTGTCAAGTGAATGAGAAGCTCCGCAATGATGCACGGATCAAGTGTGTTGGCCTGTACTGTGAGTATACCGATGCCAAGAAAAATGTGAAGTAGATGAATCTTCCACCAGAGGAGAGGTAGTGTGCCCCCATCCTGCAGCTCTTCGTGGCCTATGAGACCCTCGTCTTCTAGATCATCCATGTTGATGCAGTGTTAGAGGCCCTACCTTGGGGACGATTCCATCATGTTCTTTGGTGCGGACATCACCAATGATGTGAGGATTCTCGAGTACTATGACATCGCCATTCCAGGGGATGCAACCTCTATAAGGAGATCTCGAACACCTTCTCCTCAGCTTTGAGATAGCTAGGAGGTGATGGCATCTTTTTGGCTACAACAACCATGTGGATCATCTCAGTGTAGTTGAAGTGGAGTAAGTTTTATGATGCAGTGGCCCACCCTTGTATCACAAACAGTTTAGTTAGAATTTTTTTTTGCTTATCTTCACATGTTTACAAATTTTTAATCATATGCGATGTGTTTACCCAAACTTGAATACGCGGCCGCTCCCTTCCTTTAGCCGTGTTCGAAAATTCCTCCCATATTTATAGTTGTTACTCAGCAAAGTCACCCGCATCCCTATGAACATGTACTACCGGCCGTCGCCGCAGTCTCAAGGACCGAGAGCGTGGTTAGAAAGGCCATCGGATTGATGGCAACGAAACCGAGAATTCAAACGAGATACAATTTGCAGACCTAATTAGGGTATGTTCTAGTTCTAGATTTAAGTTTTTTCTTTCCAATTTGTTCATTTTTTGTGAATAGCTATCTTCCCCGTTATGACCGCGAGGATCCGCAATCCAAGTTAAAGCTATGTGTTGAAGGAGTAAACAAGGCTATCAAGGAGAAGAAGAAAGAATAGGAAAATTGAATAAGTTCCAAGATATTTTGCACACACAGAATATGAAGACAAAGAAAAACAAGTCGAAGATAAATAAGATTAAAAATATGCTCGTGACATGGAAAATAGGTTGCATTACGCTTTGAATGATCTTATAATCCTAATATTTGTCGTAATATCACTTTGAGGATTTACTAGGTGCAAGTAGTATGGATTTCTGAACAATCCCAATGAGTGAAAATTTGAAATAATGTAATGTAGAAATAATTGAAATACTCTATTGTGGAAATATGTATCACACATGGTTATCTATCTCAAAACATTTGCAATGATAGTAGAATTCTATGCGCACGATTTTCGGTAGTTAATTGTGTGTGAAATATGGGTCCACGAGGGTCCAACATATGCAACCCTAATAACTTTCTTGTATGAGTTAGGCCAGTAATCTTATCCGGTCTCACTCCACTCCACTTCACAACGTTCCACCTTTTTATAAAAACTCACCTGATCGACGAGGCGGAAAGACTAAAATGACAGTTAGAGGACTAAAGCATTTGCCATGTTTTTAAAAGCAAATCGTTACATTTAAATGCACTGTATGGACATAGGTAAACTCACACATCAAAACATTTCTAGCCGTTTCTGATCTTTTGTAAGCGCACACACTAGGGGAACCCAATGCGTGTGCGAAATGGTCCTTTTTCCCAGACAACACCATTTTCAAAATCGTGTGTGAAAGTCCACCCCTTCGCACATGGTTTAGTAAACCGTGTGCGGTGTAGACCCGCATCGCACACCCACGGGTAGTGACGGTTCATTTCATCATATGTGATAGCAAATTTAGCCGTGTGGGAAGGCATGTTCTGTACTAGTGATTTTTTCCGAGTTACTAGTAGATTGCAACCGATTTCTAACCATTCTATTGCATTGTGATTTTTATTAATTATGAGTTGCAAGTGGGTTGCAATTGACAGAGAATTAGCTTAATTCTCGGTCGACCGGGAGCTAGTCTTCGTTTCCCATGTAGATTTCTTATAAGGATAATAACTGTAATCTAGAAGTTCAACATGTGTGAATTATTGATCTCAGTTCTATTTAATGGCTTAGATAGCTCCTCGAGATAAAGTCAACTCCAATGGTGTCCTCATTTTAGACACCGATTGTTTCCTAATCGGTCCGTTTACGGTGACCCGCGAATAAGCGAGAGGCCCATGGCCTCGTATATGTGTCCCTTTGGGGTGACAACTGCACCCAATGACGTCCTAGCTTGGTCCACCCGTGTCCATTTTTATGCTGAGAATAAATTTAAACACCATAATTCATAAAAATAAACAAATTCATGGTTCATACAAAGTTTATTATAGTCATTGAACTCAAATAGGAATTATAGAAAAGGACTATTGACTCCGAACTTGAACCAAATCTTTTTGGAGTTGGTTGTAAGTTGCACGGTCTCGGATTTCATGATATACTATAAGAAAATATGCAAAGCCATTCGGTGGTGTCCTGGCTGAGGCACAACCAATTCACCTGAAACTCCCCACCTTTTTCATATACGCTATCATTACACTCCTCCTCAATGATCATATTGTGCATGATCACACAAACGGTCATGACCTCCTACATCTAATCCCTGCTACATGTCCTAGTATGGTGCCGACCAATAGCTCAAGAAGATTGGAGCACACCAAATGCCCACAATACATCCTTCCTAGCAGCCTCTTGCTCTTTAGCAAACCTACTCTCTTTCTGGTCTTGAGGTATGCAGATTGTCTTCACAAATGTGGTATAGTAAGGATAGATACCTTCGGCGATATAGTACCCTTTTTCATAAGGGTGGTCATTGATCTCATAGTTAACCCTTGGAGAACGGCCATCCACAAGCTTAGAGAACACTGCAGAGCGCGAAAGCACATTGATGTCATTGTGAGAGCCTACCATGCCGAAAATGTGCCAAAATCCAGAGATCTTGTAATACAACCGCCTCAAGTTATACCATGCACCCCTCTGCATGGCCTTTAATTTCTCTTGCCAAGAAAATGGATAGTTCTTTCATTCCTAGTGAATGCAATCTATGCTTCCAAGCATATCAGAAAATTCTCTTGACTCACTAATTTATAGCAGCCAAACAATGTCTCTAGGAAAACTCGTCTGAGCTATCCGCCATCATCTACAAAAATTACAACGCACTATGAGCAATCATTTTCATGTGTATGCACTTGAAAAAGTGGACTATTGGGCATACAAATTACCTAGTTGGATGGAGAAGAAAATGGTCGACCAAGTTGCCTGCAGCGTGGACCACATGCGCGTATGAGGCGATGGCGACCGAGACGAAACACAACTGAGCATGGCGGTGCCAAGATGACACTACAACAATAGGGAGAGGCCCGATTGCGTACAACTACCAAATGACCGAAACAGGTGGCGACATCGACTGTGAAAGGCGAATGCGGCATCACGATGACGGGGGGTGGGGGGGGGATATGTGAATGGGGTGGGGGTGGGAGGGATGGTGTGGCTGGTGTATGGCTGGCTGGAGGGACCGAGCCGGACAAAGAGACGAGTGGGATGTCCACTTGGACTGCAAAGCCACCCCAAATTTGGGTTGAAAATACACTGTGGGGCGTGGCTTGTTTGCGGGGAACCATTGGGTCTTGCCCTCTATCCGGTCGGACAAAGTCGTACGACCTCGATCCGTTTTTTGGATTCCATTGGAGTTTCCCTAAGGATAATAAGAAAACACTTGCATCCCTCAATTGGTGCTAGTATAGAACGACCCATCAAACATAGTTCACACATCAGAAACAGTGAAGCAAAATGGCGTTGTGTGATGAAGCATGCTAGAAAAGGGTGACCGAGAGCTTACCGCGGAGATTCTATTAGTTAAACTGGTACGATTTGCGATCTTACCATAGAGGTTCACCTCGGCCGAGAGAGTGCAATTGATACATGAACTATAGTTGATTCGGTGTAGTTGAGACACAAGTTGCAGTAACTGAGTGCACTTGAGACACTAGTTGCAATTGTGGTTGAGATGATGAAGTTAACACGTAACGATTGAGATGATTCAGTGGAGACATAATTTACTCAGTTCTTACGAGTTAGATGTTCACTTCTTTAGATAAACCTCCATCTAGCCATGTCATCAATTCCGAAGTTATGGTAACCTCACAATGCTGGACTCATGAATCTGAATTTTTTGGATGAATAGAATGCCAAAACCCCCATGTAACTATTAGTTAGAGATAAATTCCAGCTAGTATAATGATGAAGGCACAAACTCGTTTAGACTCTTTAAGAATCGGTACACATTTATATAGTGTGCCAATGTCGTGCTGTTTATGCTCCTTTTTTGGCGCTTGCAAAACAGTTCTCCCTTTGGATCATAATTCAAAATTGACCATACGTGATGCATGCTTGTTTATATGCAAACTCGAAGAAGATATTGAGAGTAATTACCACAAGGCCATTACCTTCGACCGTATTATACGTAGGTACAATCAGGATCAAAGTAGAGAGATCGGGAGATGCTCCTTTTGAGAATAAAGTAGTATGGCTAGCTCTTCTCACCTTTTAAGACAAAATAAAAGTAAATGTGAGTAAAAGAACACAAATTAAAGCATCATGGGATCGATACACGTAATAATTTGTGTGCACAGTGCTGGTTTGTGAAAAGAATAGATAAGCATGTGAGAAAGATTGTAGAGATACACACATGCATGCATGCATTACAATCGCTCTTGAACATGTTTCAGTAAGTATCAATTTAATTATATGTGGAAAGTTGCACACGACAAATTCCCTACTTACACTTGTTTCCTGAATTTATTTATTCTCTGAATTTATTTATTGAGAGAGAGAGAGAGAGAGAGAGAGAGGGAGGGAGGGAGGATATATATTATCTTTCCAGGATTCTAAAGCACCAAACTTTAGGGTCTCTAATGACCAAGGGCCGGATGCTTATCTTTAGGTAAACTTTCTTTAAAATATCCCTCATGTTAACCTACCTTTTGACACCCACTACTTTTAAGATGGGGAGGAATGTGGATTTGGAAAATCTAAAGCACGAAAAGGAGGATCCTTTTACTCAAATGGCATCACCATACTAAAAGCAAATGCACCTTTAGGTCATATCCTTAGTAAAGATTGCTCTCCTTGCCTTCTAAAGCACCTCCACCTTTCTACAACCCCGAAGTCATTAGTCATACGGTCGATAAAGATACAATAATATATATACTCTCGTTCACTCTTATAAGGGTGTAGAGATATATGGGCTAAAATGTAAGTATAGAGCGCACATACATATGTACGAGTTGCAAGTGCACACATAGGTCGACTTTACACATGATATAGAGCATCAAGGAGTAAAAGCACGCTTATGATCGAATTTTATCTATTATTTCATTTTTCATGAAAATAGATCGACAGAGAAAACTATCAAAATTTGGGAATATTTTATAAATTATCTGCCATATGGAATACATCCACCAAAGTCTGTACTCAGTACACTGGACATGATATGCAACTGGACAACGACTTGTTCTAGTGGATGCTAAAATTCTTGGTAAATGCTTTGATGACGAGGACAACTTTTTTCCTTTGAAGAACTTGCTTGCAGGAATAAACATCTTTTCAACTTACGTGATGCATCCCAACATATCTACCTAATCTGGTCTCCATGATAGCACCAAAAGCTCATGAACATACACATGTGATTATTCTCTAATATACGAGTTATATGTTGTAATTAGGACTTGGTATGTACAACCGTGGTGAAATGATTGTCAAACTGGGTGAGATCGATGTCGTGGGAAGCACTTGGTAATCTATAATTGCATGATCGTATATGTACAATCCAAAGTGTGCCAATTAGGTTCCTCTTCCCTAAAGGGTGGTTCCAGTAAGAAGGGTGCAAGATGACTCAACGAGACCAGAATAATATCATGCCTAAAACCAACTAAACATCTATTTCCACCTTGTGGGGAGCAGAACGCGGCATATATGGTTGATGATTGCAATTCATGTTCCCACAAACCCCATCAAAATTAAACAATTATCTGGGGATAAAAGACATCAATTATCATGTGATACTTTGAGAATCAGCACAATGACCAGGCTAATTAAACTAATTTCTGCACTACATGCATCCCTAATTTATTTTATTTGTCTATAACTTTTCAATCTAAACACTAGCTACTCCCTCCTTCTCAGTTTATCAGGCTTAGTAGAAATGTGTTGTGATTTAGGTGACTAGGGATTGGCTCCATGCGATCTATAGGATTGGTGGGAGCGTTTTAGTTGGCCAGCTATTGGTTGCATGCCATAGTGGGTACTCCCTCCGTTCCAGGGCTTAAGGCGTTCTCGTTTTGCGTGTTTTTTCTTTGACCAAGAATTACTCTAAATACGTAAAGAGTTTTGGTATAAAACTAGTATCACTAGAAAGTATTTTTCAATACGAATCCAACTGTACTAATTATGTACAATATAATCAAGATTTTGTTGCTCAATTCTTTTGGTCAAATTTTACTTTGGAAAGCGTGTGCGCCTTAAGCCTTGAAACGGAGGTAGTATTAATTAGTGTTAGATATGAGCCTAATTTTTAAGATTTTTCTAAATTTGTAGTAAGCCTAATAAACTGGGAAGGAGGGGGTACTAGCTAGAATTATGTTCTTTAATTATTTCAACACATGAATCCCCCCAACCAACTAAATCATGGAAATGATGCATACATTTAGATAAGCAGTTAATTTTGAAATCTATAACATGAAAAATATCAACCTATAAAAAAGATAGCAAATTCACTTTTTATACCAGTGTCCAATGGACTCAATCAATTAATTGAGAACGAGAGAGTTGTGTGGTTAAATAATGAAACATCAGACAAAAATGTCGCAACACAACCACCACACTGCCTTCATGGAAGATGATCGCTCAGGGAACCACCGACCAACTTGTCACCAACAAGAAGACCATCTCCGAGATTGTATGCAAGTGTCATCATCATTACTCCTCTAGTGACTCTGGATTCATCTCATATGACCATGAACAAAGTTATCACCCCAAGGGTCACACGAAGCACATGTCGGCACATGCCAAATAGTCAGCCACACACAACAATCACGATGAAACTCTGATTTCAATGACGAGCTTCGTACAGAAGATATGCAAAGGCTTACACCAGTCTATCAGCGTAGTCAGACCACTCCCTGCTTGCCACGTTGCCACCTATATGATGACTCGGTAACTCTGACTTCACTACAACTAATGGTAACTATTGAATCTTAATGGACATGTCAGAAAATTTGACTACCAAGACCTTGCCATGACCTGGACATCATTCTTCACCTTTGTTATTGCCACACATGCTATCGATGAAAGAGGAGAGTTGCTTCCCTGACCACTACCACCATCCACAAGACCCTTTGGCCAAAGCAAACTCCATAGATGATGCCTTCAACAAATGAGCGACCCAAAATGCCTCCATCATCTAGCTATCTAGGTTTTCCACCGGAGTTGTTGAGGTGGGGAGGAGAGGGGAGCGTATCACCTGGAGAAACCCTCAGGAAGGCAACATCATCCATAGGTGGTGCCATCGTCGACTCCGAGCAAGGACCAGAAAATATTTTCACCCAGTGAAGCCTCAAGAACCACCAGCCCCCGGCCAATCCACTATTTGCCACAACCATAGGGATTCACAAGAACTATGTAGGATTTTCATGGATTTTATTTTCAAATTCCTCGGAATGACGTAATTTAAGTGTACCCACAAGTGATACCCAGAGAATTAATCGGCTCATCACATCAAACTAATGCTTGGGGATAATTTAACATGGAGTCATAACTTTCATGACACTCAAAATGAATAAAAGAAATGATTGCAAAGTTACCGAAGAGCTTGATCTTAGAGTTCAGAGTTTTTTGTAATAATTTACAGGGAATATTTTGGCATAACAAGAAAAAAGGTTTTCCCTTGGTCAAAATCGTCAAATTAGTTGAATACAAGATTTTATATCCTAGCCGCATAAGTAAAGACCAAACACCAATATACACATGCTTGTTTCTTGTACTACATGAGATGATGGCAAGCCCAAGTCTATAGAAAAAAAGAACAAGTAACTCTATGTTAATTAGACCGTGAGAAGAAAATGAGAAGCAAGCTAGCTAGTGTGACAAACCTATATCCCTAGTCGAAAGAAGAAAACACCATCCACAACATCACTGATCTCCTGAACATCATCAACTAAGCTATCTCCCTCCTCATCTCCTTCTCCATCATCATCAGCCGCAGCGCACGCGTTCAAATCCAAGCTAAAACACGGCGGCTTCATCTTCTCCTTCTCCACTCCGTTGTGTTCCTCATCGCCGTCGTCATTGATGCTGACCCTCTGCTTGACCCTAGGGGAGGAAACCCTAGACCTTGAGTCGAGTGCTTCGCAGCTCAACACTATGATGGCATCCTCCAGATTGATCTCATCGCCATGGCAACCCCTCATCCTCCCAGTTTTAATCGCTTTCTTGATGCCGATTTCGGAGCCATGGTCCAATTGCTCAATGTCGTGGATCATGACCACCCGGCGCGGGTTGTCACGTATCACTTCGTAGAACCTCTGCGCGTAGCCATGCTCGTAGTCCGGCGATCTTTGCCTCTTGCCGGCAAACTCGCTCGAACTCGAACCAGAGTGCACCGGTGTAAAGGCGGCTGATGAGATGGAGGTGAAGTCACCGTAGGAACCAAAGACGAGCTTGGCGAGCTCCAGAGCCATGGCCTTCTTGCCATCGACGTCGCCCCCTTGGAAGAGAAGCCACGTCGCCGAGCTCGGTGTCAGAGTATCTCGCCGCCTCGCCATCCCGGACCGGCACCGGAGCACGGCGCTCGCGACGCCCGGTGCCACGTCCTTAATGTGTCGCGGTACGCTGTCCTCGATCGTGCTGCACAGGATCTTGAGGTTCTCTGCCGTGAGCTCCGTGAACTTTGGCCGGCGCCGTTCCGCTGTGCCGCCGTGGTCGGCTGAGTTGGAGCTGTACTGCAGCACCGAGATGGATTCTGGACTAGGGTTTGTTGTAGTATGCAGTTGATGATAATCAAGTTGTGTCTCCGCCATTACCACCGGGCCATCATGATGGTTCAGCGGCCACGGTGTCCTCGGCTCGAGATGCCATGGCTGCTTGGACGAGCTCATCATCATTGGGTTGGTGTTGTAGCCGTGGCGTGTGTAGCCCGAGAGGGAAGAAGAAGCCGCCGGAGATGTCGGGGATGAGAAGCCCAAAGTGAGCTCCGATGTGTGGTGGTGCGTTGGTGATCCATTGCTCGTGGGGTTCCATAGATCTTGCAACTGCACGCACAGAAAAATGTATGTTGAATTAATTATTAAGAGAACATTCCCTCTCTCTCTCTGAAGATTTGTACACTGCATACGTGTGCACGTACCTGCTGAATATTGCTGCCAGTGCTCGCTGGTGTGGTGTGATATGGGTCATGGTACCGGCGAAGCCACGACGGTATGCTCGGCTCCGGCGACGGCGTCCTGGCGCTGCAGGTGAGGTGGCTTTCGCTGGAACCGTTGATCAAGGGCCATCCCGTTGTCGATCTTCTTGCTTGCTCGATAGCCTGCGCCTCACTTCAAGAACAGAGAGACAATTTATTAGATGTTCATCATCATCAACAGCAGCTAATGTTAATCAGGAGTTAACAACTCCTAACATATAGACAAACCGGTGCAAGATTAAGGACCAAAGACCCGAAGTAGTGATGATCGAGCACATACCTGCAACTGAGGCTTAACCCGCGGCCGCCGCCGTCGGGCACGACGACAGGATGGATTCCCCAGACGGCCTCCAGAGACGGCTGCCCGATCCTGCACCTCATGAACACCGTGCTGCTCGCAAAACCTAACAGCCAGAACCTTCCGCCTCCGGAGCCAGAGTCACCGGACACCAAGCCGCTGACCTCCATGACGGCGTGCTCCACAGGGCAGTAGCGCGGTGACTGCCCGGCGCCGTGCACGTTCGCAGCGCCTCTTCTAGTCTGCCAGGCCTCGGCGGCGAATGCGAGATCCTCGAGGACGAGTACGACGCCCTTGCCGGCGGCGCGCGCCTCGCGTACTAGCGCGCGCAGCTCGCCGGTCTTGGCGTCCACCTCCTCCCTAGCTGCGAGCCGGAACGACGCGATGGAGAGGGGCACGAACTGGACGCTCTTGAGGCGCTCGTGGTGATGGTGCGGTAGGTCCGCCTTGCTCACCTTATCCATCACCGCCTTCACCGCCGCCTCTGCGCCCTCACCGACCACCACCAAACAACGGTTCGCCCCGCTCGCCATGGAGTCGAGAACGCGCATGGCGTCGTTCTCGTAGGATGACTTTCCCCTTGACTCCTTGGTAGAACTCGTCGCGATCGTGTTCGCCGCTGTGGACGGCAACAATGAAGAGACAGCCTTCTCGACGTTGGCCTTGACCTGAGAGCTGGAGAAGCCGGCCTCGCGCATGACGCGGCTCACGCTCGGGTCGTCGAGGATGGACACGATGAGCTGCTCCAGCTCAACCTTCGCGGCAAGCATCGGCGCCGCCGTCTGCTGGACACCGTCCCCGGCGCCCCCGCGGCGCTGGTGTGCCTGCGCGCGCTTGAAGGCGGCGACGAGCGCGTTGGACAGCGTGGGGGGCGCGCCTCCCAGCCGGTTGTGGTGGAACAAGGCGGCGGCGCCGGAGGCGGTGGGGAGGCGATTCAGCGCCACGTTGAAGCAGAGCTCAAGGGCCTTGCACTGGAGAGGGTGGGAGTGGGAGCGGAGGCAGGCAGCGCGAAGGACCCCCGCCGGCGCCGGGGGGAGGAGCATGGCAGTGGCGACGTGGAGCGGGGTGACCTGCGCGTGGCCACGGCGCCGCGCCAGTGTCACGGCCTGCCTCACCACGGAAGCCGCCTCCGCCGCCAGCGCCTGCTGAACCGCGCAGCCGCCGGCACGCATCTTTCCAAAGAAAGCTGGTTCGTTGCTGAATCCCACCTGGCCTGGCTAGCTTGATCTCTAGAGCACTAATGGAGTTGAGTTGTTCTCTGTTTTAATTTTTTGGTAATATATACCGGTAACCACTAGTGTATTATACCAGTGCAGTAACTATCTCGTCTCCTGGCAGGAAGTTAAGTACTGTAGGAACTTGGAAGCCAGCTTGAGCATGGGATCTTGTAGGTTAGTGTCACTGTCTGTTTGGTGTAGTGCTGTCATACCCTCATGCTCGCTTCGTCTGGAAACACGACTTTAATTTATCTAGATTTGTATGTATTTAGAGCGTTTAGTATATAGATGTATGAGAATCTAGAGACAAATCCAAGTCACTTTTTACGGTAGACCTAAGTAGTAGGCGTTAAAACGTCTAGTTTACGTTATAATTATCTCTTTCTTTCTCTCTCTATGTTGTGCATTGGAAACTGTGCTAATCTTCCTTTTTGGTATAGGGCAGGGTGAAATTGACTAAAGGTATGTTGTATTCATGTTAAGGAATGTGCGAAGCATATGGGCCTACCGATACATTCTCCATCTCCATGACCGTGATCCAAAGAAAATAGATAGTGTAAATGAGATCCTGCCAACGTCCCATTTATAGTTCAGTTGAAAAAAATTGTTCTAAATTTTAGACCAAAATTTGAATACTTATAATTTTCCAAATGAACTAGAGGTGGGAGTGTGGGATATCAGCAGGGTTACGCCAACGCGGATTTTCCCAGCGTAAGTTAGGCCCCCGGCAGCATCTCTGCCACAAGTTTGTTGGAGATTTGTGCAAAGTCCTGCCAGTCAAAACATTCAATACATTTGTAAAACGGCCCTTGAGAAACGTTGAATCAATACCGCGATCACCAAAGAGAGGACAAAAGTCCAACCCCGCTTGTCTCCCATCTCAGACCGAGCCCCTGAGTTCCGTCGCCCCTTCCGCGACCCTGCCCCCACCGCCACCGCCATGCCCCTGCCCACCTCCTAGCGTCGCCACCGCCATGCCCCTGCCCACCTCCTAGCGCCACCACGCCCCTGACCTCTCCCACCGTACCCGCAACATGGTCCCTCCCACCACTGTCGACCACGCGCCACCTCCTCGCACCCCCGTCGTCCACACGCGCCGGCCAGGAAGACGAGGACCGGCCCGATGCGCCTCCACCTAGATCAAGTCGGGGTCGGCGCTGAGTGCAACGATCTAGGTTACTGGTAATATATACCGGTAACCACTAGTGTCTTATACCAGTCCAGTAACTATCTTGTCTCATGGCAGGAAGTTAAGTACTGTAGGAAGTAAGAAGACAATGTGAGCATGGGATCTTGTAGGTTACTATCACTGTCTGTTTGGTGTAGTGCTGTCATACCATCATGCTATCATCCTTGCTTCTTCTAGAAATAAGTGGACTTTGATTTATCTAGATTTACATGTATTTAGACACGTTTAGTATATAAATGTATAAGAATCTACATAAATCTGAGTTACTTTTTACGATGGAGTGAAGGAGTATAGGCCAAATGTAATTATCTCTTTCTTTCTCTCTGTGTGTTGTGCATTGGAAAGTGTGGCAATCTTCCCTTTTGGGTATATGGTAGGGTTAAATTGACTAAGGGTGTGTTTGGTAATGGAATGTAGTGGAATGGAATGTCATGGTTCCATTCTACTGTTAATGGAACGGTTATATTCTCATGTTTGGTTGGGACAAAAAGATGGAATGGAATGGTTTCGTTTTTTGTTTGGTTGGGACTGAAAAAATGGAATGGAATGGCTAGAATTGGGTTCAGATCACCTCTTTCATAGCAATGGTGAGCTTACCTCCAACACATATCACAATCTTTCATAGATTTCATTAACAAAACATATTAAAAAATGGGGCCACTATGTTCTTCTCAGCTAGCAAAATCGGTGAGAAAGAGGCAAATTCGGAGGAGGGGGGAGGCAAGGTCGAAGTGGATAGGGACCGGCTTCCTGATTCCCGCCGCTGCCGCGTCTGACTCCCAGCACCTCCGCAGCAGCGAGCCGCCGCCCCGACCCCTAGTTCCAGCCATCGCCGTCCCTTGTTCCCGCCGCCCTGCCCCTGGTTCTCGGTGCCTCTGCCGTGCCTGCTCTACTGAGAGCCGCCTCCGCTCCTGGTTCCCTCAACGGCCGCCTCCTAGCCTGGTACCCGTCGTAGTCACGCCGCCAGTTGGAGAGACAACGATGAGGAAATGGAGAGAAACGGGGGGTTGGCTTGTGCGGGGTGAGGATAGAGGCCAATCGTTTTTTTCGCTCCACTCGGTGATGGCAGCCAGCGATTCCGCCACATTCCACCGACTCGGTGGAACCGGTGCATTCCGGATATTAGGGGTATATTCCCTTTTGAGGAACCAGTTGGTTCCGTTCCTTCTTGTCACATCCCAAGATTTTCCAAATCTTTTAATGTGAAAAATAAATAAACAAAATAATTTTTTGTTGAAAATCAGGGTGAAAAGAAACTTTGTTTCTAAAAGGAAACTTAAAATCCCATTTTGAACAAAGTTTAATTAAAGTTTGAATTTAACAAAATCCAAATCAAGTGAATTGCATTCCTCAATGAATGTATCTGGAAATTTAAACACTTGAAAAATAAATCCAAACCCTAAACCCTAATGGAATAAAAATCATTTCCAAGTTATCTCCAAGCCTATGGATTTGATCCATATAAAATCTTGACAACAAACATTTACAAAAGATCAAGAAAGACAAATAGAAATATTATAAAGCCTAAATTGGTTTCACTTAATTTGGAACCATAAATAAAAACTTATGATTTTAATAAGATAAGGAAAGTAATTTCCAAAGCTAATAAAGAACCTATCTAGAATCCATACCAAATGGTGAGCAAATAATCTTAAAGGGATTGAAAAGGATAAACAAATATCAAATAAGATTTCACAAATTGGAATCACCAAGTTTGGATCTCTAAATAAAAAGATATGATTTTTATAAGGTGAAGAAAGAAATATTAAATAAAGATTATTTAAAGACCAAAATAAATCTTGGCCTAATCCATTAAGCAAATGGAATGAACATAATCCAAATCCAAATAAAATAAAAGGATAATTTTTTTTCAAAATAAAATAAAATGGCATTAACCATTCTATCCCTATTTTAATAAAGACAAATCTCTAATAAGAATAATTATATAATTCATGAGAAAATAGTATTTTGGAATTTACCCAAGTGGAATAAAAGTTGTTTAATTAATTTAAATAAAATAAATCTGCCAAATAAAATTTAGGGAATTAAAACTATATTTAATTCCATTGGAATTAAAAAAAAATACCCAATTCAAATGATTTATGAATCATATTAAATACTTTCCAAATAATTCAAGATGACACCCTATTAAACAAATAAAAACCTACTGAAAAGATTTGGAAGGTTTAATTCAAATGGTGTTTTGAAGATATTATTAAATCTTATTGGAATTAAAACAAAGGCCTATTTAAATAATTAAAAAGACCCCAAAATGAATAAAAATTTATTCCAAAATTGACTTCAGATTATATTGCTAACAGTATTTAAACCCACACAAAATCTAGCAAATATTTGAATTCAAATGGATGTTTGAATTGACCAAACAAAATCAAAACAGAATAAAGGAAAAGGAAAAGGAGAAAACAAACAGAACAAAAAAAAGTGAAAGGTAGCAGCCTAGCTCGGCAGCCCAGTCAAGGCCCAGCAAGCCCACTCCCCACCCCACCCGAGAGAACCGTTATTCACTCGCAAACGAACCCGCAGCGACGCTGACAGAACGACCCCACCTCCATTCTCTCTCACTCGCAGACAGCCAGGCCCCATAGCCACGTCATCTTCTTCCTCCTTGCGGTGACCACGCCCCTCACCTCGTCGGCCGTTGCCGGCGATTAAATCCGGGCTTAATTCGCGTTAACCGCACCATTAAACGACCCCCCGACCACGCCCTATTACTCACCTGCGTTTCCTCTCCATTTCCCCTCTGTCGCCTCACCTAAGCGTGCCCCAAGGCCGCCAAATTCTTCTCTGCACCGTCCTCTGTCCGACGACGCTCCGACGACGATTCCGGCAGCCCCTCACCGCCCCTTGCCCCCTCGACCACCCTCACCTGCTCCCCACCTCCAGACGCATCTCCTCGAAGCACCAGCTCATCCTCGCGCGCTCCAGAGCTTTGGCAACGACGACGACCACCGCCACCACCGTCTGCCTCCGCTCCGTCAGTCTTTTCCGGTGAGTGCTGACCACCCTACTTCCTCGCGATGATGCACGCATGATCGCCAACCTCGTGCGCGGCTAATGCCGTTCTTGCCTTGCCTTTTTGTGCATCGTAGCATCGCCCTCGACGACGACTGACCGAACCCGAGGCGCAGCGCAGCTCCGGCGAGAGATTGACAGCAACCTCGTGCGCCCCTTGCCTTCCCACTGGTACCTTGAGCTTCGCCGTGATCTCCTGAACCTGGTGAGCATCTCCTTACCCTTCCTTGCTTCCTCTAGCGCCAGCTCCGCCGTAGCCAGACACGCTGCCGCCACCTGCCGTCGCTAGCGCCGCCACTAGTTGGCAAGTGTGCTCAGCATCGTCCGATCTTGATCTGACGATTAGGATAGAATCACTTAACGCCGAAGAGGTACGCAACCTGTGTCGTGCGATGTCAGTTAGATCCTACGGCCTGCATCGCTTGATCCACGCGAAACGTTTTCGACCAATAGAAATAAGACGCGTGGCCAGTGTGTTGTTTAAAAACCAGAGTTTGATATATTAGTTTTCTAATTTTGTAAATTTCATAACTTTCAAACCACACGTCCAAATTTTCCAAATTTTATATCAATGGATTCAGAAAAACAAGCCCTAGCCAACCATGCACTTTGTTTAGTAAAAAGCTTCTGTTAAAATGTTTTTTTTGCAGAAACTTGTGTATGCATGATTAGGAAATAAAATTTATTCCAAAATATTTTTGAGGATAAAATCTTTGGAAAATGGTGTGTTTTGAACCTACTGACCGTAGGAAACAAATTGTGGTTTCAAAAATGTATTTGGTGAAGCAAAATAATAAATCTTTGATTTAAACCATTTCTAGTCAAATAAAAATATGGTTTAATTATTAAAAATGGTTTTGGAAGAAAACCTTTGAGAAATGTTTGGAAATAAACTCTCTGACCCTAAACACAAGGTTATATGGTTTGAAAACATATTTTGTGAAACCTATAGAATTTTGCCTTATTAAAAGCATTTCTTCACCACATAAAATAATGACTTAATCTAAGAATGGTTTATGAAGTAAAACCTTATACAAATTATTTTGCCACTTTATAAAATGACCCTTAGGTGTTTTCAAATGTTTATGACCCATTAGAAACCAGTTTTACAAATAAAACAAATCTTTTGCACGCTTGCATGCATTGCTTTGTTTTTATCATTTTATGTGATGAATTGCTTGAATGGTAGATTGAAATATTGTTTGCTTGATTGAATTGTAGTGACTTGAAGATTGTGATTGTTTCAAAGACAAGGAGTGAACTTATACGCTCTACCAAAAAGGCAAGTGATGCTTCATACTTTTGTCCCATTATTTTCACTATGTATTAGTGATATTTCTCAGTAGGACTTGCATGGAATTTTGCTAAGTGTAAACTATGCCATGGGAAATCCTAGTAGATGAAACCTTAGTAGAATTTTCCCTAAGTTAAGATTACTACTACTACTACCATGCTTAGCTTAGCTAATAGAAAACAAGGGTGGAATTTGTATTCATATTATGGAAAATTTCTAAGTCTGAGGACTTGTGTTTTGTTTAATAAAACAACTAAGTGAATGAATCACCTGGGTGGAATGGAAGGAATGGTTTGTGTTGAGTGGTTCACAAGGCCCATTTCTATGGTTTACCTTGTGTATCTCACTTGTGGATGGCCACCCAGGAACAAAGAGATTTGAGATGTCAAGTGTTGAGAAGCTTCAAGTGCAGCCACTTGGCATTATGGGCTCTGCCTGGATCATATAGGTTGCAAGAACTTAGCCAAATGGACAGTTGGTGGTAGGGGTTTGATAGGTTGGAACGCGTCCATTCTGGTCTAAGGGAAGGCTTCTGAAAGATCTTGTCTTGGTGAAACCAAGTCTTGTGGGGAAAGTGCACCACCTCTGTAGAGTGAAAAATCTAAGTACTTAGCCATGTCCCTGGCAAAGGACAATTTGAGCATCAAGACATGGAATCTATCAAGAATCTCCTCATCCCAATTTTTAAGTTAAAAACTTGTGGTTGAACAAGGGTTGAAGGATCACCAATTTCTATTGGGAGATGCCTTGGGTGATTTTTGTCAAGCAAAAACTTAGTGTTTTCAAATGATAAGGAAAAATATATTTTGAGCAATGCAAGCCTAAAGCTCCACTTAGCCAAATGCATATAGATGATAGACTCCACTATACTACCATAGTATCACTTGCCAATACAATTCAAATGTATTGACCCTTGTGGCTGTAACTTATTATGTTGTAGGTTTGTTTGATGTTAGAGAAGTTTATTGATTAGGATTACAAGTCTACAACCAACATGTCTGCCTGTGGCACTTTGAAGATGAAGGACCCCATGCTATTGTTATATTCTGCTGCATTGTAATGAGATAGCCAAATGTGCTATTTAAGATGTAATAAATTATTTTATTCCTGGTTATAAAGTTGTATTATGACCTTTGTTTCTTGATATTACATCTTAACTGTGGATGCTAGCTATTGATCCAGGGACTAGCATTGTAAACATATGGATCTCTACCTTATTAAAGGTTGGGAACCTTGCAGATGGTATCAGAGCATTGTGTTGCCTGTAGGATTATAACCCTAGGATTGGACAAACACCTTAGAAAAATAGGAGTTGTATTTGTTCCAAAACTTATTTACAAACAATCTTGTAGACTCTTTCCTCAACCATTTTGGTTTTGACTATACATCTATTCTATTTCAAACTTGATGGACAAAGCCTACCCATGACCAAAGACTTCACCATGTGCAAAGGACTTCATCAACTCTAATGACTTCAATATCTTCAACTCTAATGACTTCAACATCTTCAGCATTTTCAACAAGGACTTCAACCTTGGATATCACTAAGGACTACAATTGAGACAAGAAATGTTGCTCAAGACTTGAAGACTAAGGAAACACAACTTGGGAATCATTATCACCTTTGAAGTTTTGTGACCAAGAATTTTCCCAAGGATACAAAGATCTTGTTCAAGAAGAATCAACCAAGAAGGAGGGAAAGATCACAAGTGAACCATATAGATGGAACACCATATTTAGTTTAAGTCAAACCCACCAACTTATGTGGTGTAACAAAAATATTTTTGGTTGCTTAAAAATATGCTTGAAACTTGTGGTTTGAGTGGAATGTTTGTTTGAGATTGCTTGCACATTGCTTGTGTGAATTGTGATGTGTGTGATTAGAACTATTCCTTAGAAATATTTTGCCTATTCTAATCCCAAACCAACCCAAACAGATGACTTCTCCAAGAGACTCCAACATCAAGGATGGTGACAACAACGACCAAGAGAACAACATGAGAGACCAACTGCTTGCAAGACAAACCCAGTTGAACCAAGTGACAACTCAGTTTTTAGCCAACAACAATGAGATAGACCCAACCATGCAAAAAGTTTTGGAAACTCAGTCCCAATTGTTGCAAGGGTTGGCTACTCAAATGACCAACATGGGAAACAACTCTTCCCAAGGAGTTTGTGACAACAAGGATGACAAAGATGTTATTCTAGAAGGAACCCAAGCTTGCAATATTTGTGGAGACAAGGATCATACTTCCAAGGAGCATGGAGATCAATGCCCCAATTGTGAAGAGAAACATCCAGCTAACCAATGCCCCACATCCCAAGCTACTTGTTACCTATGTGAAGGAAACAATCATGTCCCTATCCAATGCCCCATCTATTCCATAGTTGAACAAAGGAAACAAGGTGGAGTGCAACAACTGATTGCAGACTACCATGAGAGAGCCAAGTCTACCAAGAAGGATGAAGACAAAGGAAAATCTCAGCTTGTACCTCCCAACAACATGACTCAATTTAAAGGACCAAAAAGGAGGCATATGTATTATCCAAGGAGTAATAGATGGTCAAGGAGACCAGTAGACATTCCTACCTTTGAGATAACATATGAAGAACATGAACTAGAAGCACTCCTAGCTTTTGAGAAACCCAAGAAAAAGAAGGACAAAAGCCATGTGCAATGTGGTCATTGCAAAGAAATGGGACACTATGCCAGTGAATTCCAGAGAAGAAGAAGTATAAGGAGATTAGCCAAGTGTGGTGCAACAACTGCAAAGAGCTAGGCCATTATGTAGCAACTTGCCCACAGAAGATACGTGATGAACTCGATCTTATCACATGTTACAATTGTGGTAACCAAGGACATTATGCAAGCAATTGTCCAGAAAAGATGAAGCACAAGATAAACAAGCCTATGAAGGATCTCAGCCTTGTCACATGTTTCAAGTGTGGAAACAAAGGACACTATGCAGATGTTTGTCCAGAGAGATTTCAACAAGATCCCAAGCAAGCCAAGATGTAATCTAGTTGGAAAATTTTAAGGGTGGTAGTGCCCTAGATACTTTTGAGCCAACTTGTAACCCCTAGCCTCCCCAAATCTCGGGACGAGATTTATTTTAAGGGTGGTAGCCTGTCACATCCCAAGATTTTCCAAATCTTGTAATGTGAAAAATAAATAAACAAAATAAATTTTTGTTGAAAATCAGGGTGAAAAGAAACTTTGTTTCTAAAAGGAAACTTAAAATCCCATCTTGAAAAACTTTAATTAAAGTTTGAATTTAACAAAATCCAAATCAAGTGAATTGCATTCCTCAATGAATGTATCTGGAAATTTAAACACTTGGAAAATAAATCCAAACCCTAAACCCTAATGGAATAAAAATCATTTCCAAGTTATCTCCAAGCCTATGGATTTGATCCATATAAAATCTTGACAACAAACATTTACAAAAGATCAAGAAAGACAAATAGACATATTATAAAGCCATATAAATTGGTTTCACTTAATTTGGAACCATAAATAAAAACTTATGATTTTAATATAAAGAAAGTAATTTCCAAAGCTAATAAAGAACCTATCTAGAATCCATACCAAATGGTGAGCAAATAATCTTAAAGGGATTTAAAAGGATAAACAAATATCAAATAAGATTTCACAAATTGGAATCACCAAGTTTGGATCTCTAAATAAAAAGATATGATTTTTATAAGGTGAAGAAAGAAATATTAAATAAAGATTATTTAAAGACCAAAATAAATCTTGGCCTAATCCATTAAGCAAATGGAATGAACATAATCCAAATCCAAATAAAATAAAAGGATAAAGAATTTTCAAAATAAAATAAAATGGCATTAACCATTCTATCCCTATTTTAATAAAGACAAATCTCTAATAAGAATAATTATATAATTCATGAGAAAATAGTATTTTGGAATTTACCCAAGTGGAATAAAAGTTGTTTATTTAATTTAAATAAAATAAATCTGCCAAATAAAATTTAGGGAATTAAAACTATATTTAATTCCATTGGAATTAAAACAAATACCCAATTCAAATGATTTATTAATCATATTAAATACTTTCCAAATAATTCAAGATGACACCCTATTAAACAAATAAAAACCTACTGAAAAGATTTGGAAGGTTTAATTCAAATGGTGTTTTGAAGATATTATTAAATCTTATTGGAATTAAAACAAAGGCCTATTTAAATAATTAAAAAGACCCCAAAATGAATAAAAATTTATTCCAAAATTGACTTCAGATTATATTGCTAACAGTATTTAAACCCACACAAAATCTAGCAAATATTTGAATTCAAATGGATGTTTGAATTGACCAAACAAAATCAAAACAGAATAAAGGAAAAGGAAAAGGAGAAAACAAACAGAACAAAAAAAAGTGAAAGGTAGCAGCCTAGCTCGGCAGCCCAGTCAAGGCCCAGCAAGCCCACTCCCCACCCCACCCGAGAGAACCGTTATTCACTCGCAAACGAACCCGCAGCGACGCTGACAGAACGACCCCACCTCCATTCTCTCTCACTCGCAGACAGCCAGGCCCCATAGCCACGTCATCTTCTTCCTCCTTGCGATGACCACGCCCCTCACCTCGTCGGCCGTTGCCGGCGATTAAATCCGGGCTTAATTCGCGTTAACCGCACCATTAAACGACCCCCCGACCACGCCCTATTACTCACCTGTGTTTCCTCTCCATTTCCCCTCTCTCGCCTCACCTAAGCGTGCCCCAAGGCCGCCAAATTCTTCTCTGCACCGTCCTCTGTCCGACGACGCTCCGACGACGATTCCGGCAGCCCCTTGCCCCCTCGACCACCCTCACATGCTCCCCACCTCCAGACGCATCTCCTCGAAGCACCAGCTCGTCCTCGCGCGCTCCAGAGCTTTGGCAACGACGACGACCACCGCCACCACCGTCTGCCTCCGCTCCGTCAGTCTTTTCCGGTGAGTGCTGACCACCCTACTTCCTCGCGATGATGCACGCATGATCACCAACCTCGTGCGCGGCTAATGCCGTTCTTGCCTTGCCTTTTTGTGCATCGTAGCATCGCCCTCGACGACGACTGACCGAACCCGAGGCGCAGCGCAGCTCCGGCGAGAGATTGACAGCAACCTCGTGCGCCCCTTGCCTTCCCACTGGTACCTTGAGCTTCGCCGTGATCTCCTGAACCTGGTGAGCATCTCCTTACCCTTCCTTGCTTCCTCTAGCGCCAGCTCCGCCGTAGCCAAACACGCCGCCGCCACCTGCCGCCGCTAGCGCCGCCACTAGTTGGCAAGTGTGCTCAGCATCGTCCGATCTTGATCTGACGATTAGGATAGAATCACTTAACGCCGAAGAGGTACGCAACCTGCGCCGTGCGATGTCAGTTAGATCCTACGACCTGCATCGCTTGATCCACGCGAAACGTTTTCGACCAATAGAAATAAGACGCGTGTCCAGTGTGTTTTTAAAAACCAGAGTTTGATCTATTAGTTTTACAATTTTGTAAATTGCAGAACTTTGAAACCACACGTCCAAATTTGCAAATTTTATATCAATGGATTCATAAAAACAATCCCTAGCCAGCCATGCACTTTGTTTAGTAAAAAGCTTCTGTTAAAATGTTTGTTTTTGCAGAAACTTGTGTATGCATGATTAGGAAATAAAATTTATCCCAAAATATTTTTGAGGATAAAATCTTTGGAAAATGGTGTGTTTTGAACCTACTGACCATAGGAAACAAATTGTGGTTTCAAAAATGTATTTGGTGAAGCAAAAGAATAAATCTTTGATTTAAACCATTTCTAGTCAAATAAAAATATGGTTTAATTATTAAAAATGGTTTTGGAAGAAAACCTTTGAGAAATGTTTGGAAATAAACTCTATGACCCTAAACACAAGGTTATATGGTTTGAAAACATATTTTGTGAAACCTATAGAATTTTGCCTTATTAAAAGCATTTCTTCACCACATAAAATAATGACTTGATCTAAGAATGGTTTACGAAGTAAAACCTTATACAAATGATTTTTCCACTTTATAAAATGACCCTTAGGTGTTTTCAAATGTTTATGACCCATTAGAAACCAGTTTTACAAATAAAACAAATCTTTTGCATGCTTGCATGCATTGCTTTGTTTTTATCATTTTATGTGATGAATTGCTTGAATGGTAGATTGAAATATTGTTTGCTTGATTGAATTGTAGTGACTTGAAGATTGTGATTGTTTCAAAGACAAGGAGTGAACTTATACTCTCTACCAAAAAGGCAAGTGATGCTTCATACTTTTGTCCCATTATTTTCACTATGCATTAGTGATATTTCTCAGTAGGACTTGCATGGAATTTTGCTAAGTGTAAACTATGCCATGGGAAATCCTAGTAGATGAAACCTTAGTAGAATTTTCCCTAAGTTAAGATTACTACTACTATCATGCTTAGCTTAGCTAATTGAAAACAAGGGTGGAATATATATTCATACTATGGAAAATTTCTAAGTCTGAGGACTTGTGTTTTGTTTAATAAAACAACTAAGTGAATGAATCACCTGGGTGGAATGGAAGGAATGGTTTGTGTTGAGTGGTTCACAAGGCCCATTTCTATGGTTTACCTTGTGTATCTCACTTGTGGATGGCCACCCAGGAACAAAGAGATTTGAGATGTCAAGTGTTGAGAAGCTTCAAGTGCAGCCACTTGGCATTATGGGCTCTGCCTGGATCATATAGGTTGCAAGAACTTAGCCAAATGGACAGTTGGTGGTAGGGGTTTGATAGGTTGGAACGCGTCCATTCTGGTCTAAGGGAAGGCTTCTGAAAGATCTTGTCTTGGTGAAACCAAGTCTTGTGGGGAAAGTGCACCACCTCTGTAGAGTGAAAAATCTAAGTACTTAGCCATGTCCCTGGCAAAGGACAATTTGAGCATCAAGACATGGAATCTATCAAGAATCTCCTCATCCCAATTTTTAAGTTAAAAACTTGTGGTTGAACAAGGGTTGAAGGATCACCAATTTCTATTGGGAGATGCCTTGGGTGATTTTTGTCAAGCAAAAACTTAGTGTTTTCAAATGATAAGGAAAAATATATTTTGAGCAATGCAAGCCTAAAGCTCCACTTAGCCAAATGCATATAGATGATAGACTCCACTATACTACCATAGTATCACTTGCCAATACAATTCAAATGCATTGACCCTTGTGGCTGTAACTTATTATGTTGTAGGTTTGTTTGATGTTAGAGAAGTTTATTGATTAGGATTACAAGTCTACAACCAACATGTCTGCCTGTGGCACTTTGAAGATGAAGGACCCCATGCTATTGTTATATTCTGCTGCATTGTAATGAGATAGCCAAATGAGCTATGTAAGATGTAATAAATTATTTTATTTCTGGTTATAAAGTTGTATTATGAACTTTGTTTCTTGATATTACATCTTAACTGTTGATGCTAGCTATTGATCCAGGGACTAGCATTGTAAACACAGGGATCTCTACCTTATTAAAGGTTGGGAACCTTGCACTTGTCCACAACCAAACATAGGAATGGGCTCTAAGCATGGAATGGTTCCATTACATTCCACTTGATTCCAGAACCAAACACACCCTAAAGGTATCTTGTATTCATGTTAAGGAGTGTGTGAAGCATGTGGGGGCTACCAATACATTCTTCATCCCCATGACTGTGATCCGAAGAGAATAAATACATACTCTCTATGTTTAGAAATATAAAATGTTTTAGGTTAGTAAAATTAATATATCTAGACAACTTTTATTGTATATGTTCAAATGAATCTACATATTAAAAAATGTCTAGATATATTTACTTTATAAACCTAAAAAATCTTATATTTTTAAACGGAATAAGCACGCATGTGAATGAGATTCTGCCAATATCTCATTTATAGTTTGATTGGAAAAAATAGTACACAATTTTAGGCAAAAATATAAACTATAATTTTCCAAAAAAAACTAGAGGTAAGAGTGTGGGATATCTGCGGGGTCACGCTTGACACTTGTCGGGACTCACTAAAGGAAACGCTTAAGGCGCCGACAGCCATTTGCTATGCCGATGGACAAATGTTGGGGTCGTCGGCGTAGCAGCAGGAGACGGACGAGCCGGAAAACGGGCCGTCGACCTAGAAAAGCTATCGGCGTAGACGGGCCGTCGGCATAGTAGATAGGACGTGACGATGATGCGACAGCGTTAACGCTACGCCGACGGCGAAGCCGTCAGCATAGCTATTTTCTCCTTTTGTCATTTAATACTAAAAAATCATAACTAAATCATTCTAATTTAGAAAAATACATATAATATATCACAATTTGCATAAAAATAAGATCTATCTAACAAAATCAAATATTACATATTTATTTTGAACAAAATACAAAAAACATATATACTTTTGTATAACATATTTTCTATTTTTCGAGAAAAAAATGGGGCGTTTTGTGAAACAACCACCAAATCATAGTTTCAAAATGGTACCATCATATTTTTCAAAACTATTAGACCATCTTACATGGACAATGTCCCAACCAGGGTATCTTAAACCTTTTCGTCCACTCCTGGTGAAAAAGACAAATGTCTACCGAATCGATAGGAAGTGGGTCCGATTTGAACTACATGTACATGATCTAATGCTCATGATTTTTTGAAAAAAATCATTTTTAGACTCACAATATGATGTTTATTCAGAGATCCAATGCAATTTTTAGCGAGGCCCATCATATATCTTCATGCCCGCCGTTTTGGCCATTGTTTTAAACGAGAAAATTTTGAAACGGGCATAAGAAATTAAAAAATTGTCCGAATAATGAAAATCCTTCGCCTGGTGTCATATTATGTGACATAGTTGAAAATAAAAATACCAAACTTGGTAATTGATTGTGTCTGAAAAAAATCTTCACAAAATGAACTATCATGTTCGAGGTTTCCTGGCTTTCTGGTTAAATGACCAATGTTATGGCTAGAATCAGGGCATAATTTGTGATACTATGCCCATATTGTGCATGCGTTTGAATCATGGTATAGAGAACAATATTGCAGGAGGAAGTTTTCCTTTTCGTCAAATGGAAAAGCCATTTTCTATTTTCCGAGCGCAAAAAACGGGGCGTTTTGTGAAGCAACCACCAAATGACAGTTTCAAAACGGTACCATCATTTTTTTAGAAAATATTAGACCATCTTACATGGACAAGGTACCAACCGGGATATCTCAAACATTTCTGTACATCCCTAGTAAAAAAGACAAATGTCTACCGAATCGGTAGGAAGTGGGTCCGGTTTGAACTACATGTACATGATATAATGCTCATGATTTTTTGAAAAAAATAATTTTTATACTCACAATATGATGTTTCTTCAGAGATACAATGCAATTTTTAGCGAGTCCCATCACATATCTTCATGCCCGCCGTTTTGGCTATAGTTCGAAACGAGAAAATTTTGAAACGGGCATCAGAAATTCAAAAACTGTCCAAACAATTAAAATCCTTCTCGTCATGTCATATTATGTGACATAGTTGCAAGGAAAAATACCACACTTGGTAAATTGATTATGTCTAAAAAAACCTTCACAAAATGACCTATCATGTTCGAGGTTTTCTGGCTTTCGGGTCAAATGACCAATGTTATTGCTAAAATCAGGGCATAGTTTGTGATAATGTGTCTATATTATGCACGCATGTGAATCATGATATGGCGAACAATGTTGCTGGAGGAAATTTTCCTTTTTGTCGTACATAAAAGCCATTTTCTATTTTCCGAGTGAAAAAAACGGGCGTTTTGTGAAGCAACCACCAAATGACAGTTTTAAAATGGTACCATCATATTTTTAAAAAATATTAGACCACCTTACATGGACAATGTCTCAACCGGGATATCTCAAACCTTTCCGTCCACCCCTGGTGAAAAAGACAAATGTCTGGCGAATCGATAGGAAGTGGGTCCAATTTGAACTACAAGTACATGATCTAATGCTCATGATTTTTGAAAAAATCATTTTTAGACTCATAATATGATGTTTCTTCAGATATCCGATGCAATTTTTAGCGATACCCATCACATATCTTCATGCCCGCAGTTTTGGCCATAGTTTGAAACAGGAAAATTTTGAAACGAACATAAGAAATTCAAAAAATGTCCGAACAATGTAAAACCTCACGTGGTGTTATATTTTGTGACATAGTTGCAAGGAAAAATACCAAACTTGGTAAATTAATTATGTCTCAAAAAAACTTTTACAAAATGACCTATCATGTTCGAGGTTTCCTAACTTTTGGGTTAAATGACCAATATTATGCTAGAATCAGGGCATAGTTTATGATACTGTGTCCATATTGTGCACAAATGTGAATCATGTGATGGAGAACAATGTTGCAGGCCTTTTTGTGATATGGAAAAGCCATTTTCTATTTTTCAAGCGCAAAAAGCGGGACATTTTGTAAAACAACCACCAAATGACAGTTTTAAAATGGTACCATCATATTTTTAAAAAATATTAGACCACCTTACATGTAAAATGACCCAACCAGGGTATCTAAAACCTTTTCGTATACCACTGGTGAAAAACATAAATGTGTGCTGAATCTGTAGGAAGTAAGTCCGGTTTGAACTACATGTATATGATCTAATGTTCATGATTTTTTGAAAAAAATATTTTTAGACTCATAATATGATGTTTTTTAAAGATCTAATGTAAGTTTAGCGAGTATCAACACATAGGTAAGAATCTTGATGCTCGTCGTTTTGACCATTTTTAGACTCACAATATGATTTTTTGAAGATTTGAACACTATTAAATAAATTTTATTTAAAAATACATGATGCATGATTAAAAATATGATATGGATGTGATGTTTGAATTTTTCTCATTTTTTTATCAATTTAGACATATTATTTGTCAGATTTCGATTTACGAATTTAAAGATATGAATTATTCCATATTAATAGAAAAGGCAAAAAATACATTTATTTTATTATCATGTGAATTCAAGATTATTATTACTTATTCATTTTTGTTTACTTAAATAATAATTTGAAATTTTAAAAATAAAGATATGTGACACTATGGTCCAAATGTTAGTAGGGTTGATATGCTAGTATTATCAATAAGGTCTAATTTCTTTATCGAAAGCTCATTGGGAAGGAACAGAGAAATTAAGCGTGCTGGGACAAGAGTAGTGTTAGGATGGGTGACTGATCGAGAAGTTTGACCATTAGTACAATTTAAACGAAGATTAAGCATACTTAGAGTTTAAAAAATCTCTTGTGAGATTAACAAGTTAAAAAATTTAAAAAAAAATGGAAAAAAATTCTAAAAAAATTGAATATTTTTTTAAAAAATTAAAAAATAAAAAACTAGGCCGGCGTAGCCTCCTCCCAGGCGCGCCCAGACACGCCAATGTAGCAATCTAGGCCGACGGGCAGGCCGTCAGCGTAGTTTCTTCCGACGCTAACGGCCGTTATGGGACAAGGGGGACCCACATATAGCTATGCTGTCGGTCTATTCTTCTGCGCCGACGCCGTCATACGCCGACGACGCTAAGCCGACGGCAGCCGTTGGTGTAGACCTAAGCCGACAGCTTGTTAACCTATGCCAACGGGCATTATGCCAACGGGCATTAGCCGTCGGCGTAGTAAGCGTTTAATGTAGTGCACTACTAGAAAAACTCTCTTCGGTTCGACGTGAACAATGCCAGTAGTCCCGGCCTGTCACAGCCCACGACTAGTGGGAGCACTAGTCCTGGACCGTGAGGCCTCTAATGGCTAGAAATGGCCGTAGTCACTACTCCCGGGCCGGACCATATTTTTTGTCCCGGTATACGGACCAGGACTAATGACCTGGAGCAGTCCGGCTGGTCTTTTTGTGGACTATTAGTCCCGAGTCGTATCACGGTCCTGGACTAGTTGTCCACCACTATATATTCTGCTTCCTGACCTGCTGCCCTAAAGCATATGGTGGCCATTTGTCTCAAAGAAGCAAGATAGTTCATGGCATTTTTTTTGTCAAGATTTAGTTTGCAACCCCTAAATCTAAATCTTTAAAAGGTTAGAACTTCATTCTTTCATCTCTTATTGCTACTTTAGCTCTATAATGCTCTAGAAGTATCCAGATATGGATCAATGCATGCATGCTCTAGAAGTAGAAGGATTTTGATATATATGTGTAACAAATTTTTATTAGGCAAATAATTACTGAAAATTGAAATGTGTAATTTTAGAGTTTCAGAGCTTAGACTGGAATGAGGTTTTCACTGATAGAACAATAATAAAAAACTCCACATTTATCATATTGATTGTTTTCTCCAATTCACAAATTGGTGCATGTAAATATTTCAAAATTCAAAATTAATGCTCTAGAAGCTCTCAATATAACTTGTAATAATTTTATCATGTTGTGTAATGGTTTTTGATATACTTTTACTATAATGCAGATGGTCCGAAAATGGATGTACGGTACTGACCGACGCTCTAGCGAGTTCATTAATGGCGTGCATGAATTCATCCGTGTTGCTGATGCAAACAAGCGCAATGGTTTTGTATTATGTCCATATAGTGGATGTAGGAATCAGAAGGATTACTCTGACTCAAAAACCCTTCACAGCCACCTGTTGAAGTCCTGCTTCATGCCCAGTTATAATTGCTGGACCAAGCACGGAGAGAGAGGGGTTATAATGGAAGACAATGAAGAAGAGGAGGAGGAGGATGACAACTATCATGGTTTCCCTAAGTACGGAGATACTTCCATGGGGCATGATGAAGGGGAGGATGAAGAAAAGACACATGATGAACCCGTTGATGATCTTGGTCGGACCATTGCCGATGCACTAAGAGATTGTGAAACTGAAAAGGATAGGGAGAAGTTCAATCACATGTTAGAGGATCCCAAAAATTTGTTGTACCCAAATTGCGAAAATGGTCTGGAAAAGCTGGGAAGCACACTGGAATTGCTGCGATGGAAGGCTGAGTGTGCTATATCTGACTCCTCATTTGAAAAGTTGTTGAAAATGATGAAGAATATGCTTCCAAAAGATAACGTATTGCCCGCCAGTACGTACGAAGCAAAGAAGGTTGTCTGCCCTCTAGGTTTAGAGGTTCAAAAGTACATGCATGCCCTAATGACTGCATCCTCTACCGCGGTGAGGAGTACGAGAATTTGGATGCATGCCCGGTATGCACTTCACTTCGGTATAAGATTAGACGAGATAACCCTGGTGACGTTGAGGCAAGCCCCTCCCCCCCAGAAGAGGGTTCCTGCCAAGGTGATATGGTATTCTCCTATAATACCACGGTTGAAACGCTTATTCAGAAACAAAGAGCGCGCCAAGTTGTTGCGATGGCATAAAGAGGAACGTAAGTTAGACGGGATGTTGAGACACCCCGCTGATGGGTCGCAATGGAGAAAAATCGATAGAAAGTACCCGAACTTTGCAGATGACGCAAGGAGTTTAAGGTTTGGTCTAAGTATAGATGGCATGAATACCTTTGGGGAGCAAAGCTCCAGTCACAGCACCTGGCCCGTGACTCTATGCATCTATAACCTTCCTCCTTGGTTGTGCATGAAGCGTAAGTTCATTATGATGCCAGTGTTGATCCAAGGTCCGAAGCAACCCGACAAAGACATTGATGTGTACCTAAGGCCATTAGTGGAAGCACTTTTACAGTTGTGGCACGAACCCGACATACGCGTGTGGGATGAGCACAAGCAGGAAGAATTTAACCTCCGAGCATTGCTTTTCGTAACAATCAATGATTGGCCTGCTCTTAGTAACCTTTCAAGACAGTCCAACAAGGGATACAATGCATGCACACACTGTTTAGATGAGACTGAAAGTATATATTTGCAACATTGTAAGAAGAATGTGTACAATGAGCATCATCGATTTCTTTTGGCCAAGCATCCCTTAAGAAAGAAAGGCAAACATTTCAACGGTCTGGCATGTCACCAGACGAAGCCAAAGGAGCGTACTGGTGCTAATATATTTGATATGGTCAAAGATTTGGATCAAATGGTAAACTTTGGAAAGGGCCTGGCAGAAAATCTATTCCGAAGGACGCTGAAGGACACGCACCCATGTGGAAGAAGAAATCTATATTTTGGGAGCTACCATATTGGAAATTCTTAGAGGTCCGCTCTGCAAGCGATGTGATGCATGTGACAAAGAATCTTTGCGTGAACCTGCTAGGCTTCTTGGGCATGTATGGGAAGACAAAAGATACACCGGAAGCACGAAAGGACCATCAACGTATGAAAGACTCAGATGGCCTGCATCTAGAATGGTTTCAAGGTCATGCCAGCTATGCTCTTACCAAACAAGAGAAGGAAATAGTTTTTGAATGCCTAAGCAGTATTAAGGTCCCGTCTGGCTTCTCGTCGAATATAAAGGGAATAATAAATATGGCAGAAAAAAGTTCCAAAACCTAAAGTCTCATGACTGCCACATGATTATGACGCAAATGCTTCCGATTGCATTGAGGGGGCTTCTACCAGATAATGTTCGTGTACCCATTGTGAAGTTATGTGCATTTCTCAATGCCATCTCTCAGAAGATAATCAATCCTAGAGATATAGCATGGTTACAAAATGATGTGGTCCAATGTCTTGTCAGTTTTGAGTTGGTGTTCCCACCATCCTTCTTCAATATTATGACGCACCTGCTGGTTCACCTAGTCGAAGAGATTTCCATTCTTGGTCCTGTATTTCTACACAATATGTTTCCCTTTGAGAGGTTCATGGGAATCTTAGAAAAATATGTTCGTAACCGTGCTAGGCCAGAAGGAAGCATCTCCAAGGGCTATGGAACAGAGGAGGTCATTGAATTTTGTGTTGACTTCGTTCCTGACCTTAGGCCGATTGGTCTTCCTCAATCGCGGTATGAGGGGAGACTGAGTGGAAAGAGTACTCTAGCAAGGAAATCAATAATGTAGGGACGAACATTCTTACACCAAAGCACATTCCTCCTGTTCTACAGAATTCTATCTTGGTAGCCCCATATATCGAGGAACACAAGAAAATCTTACGCTCCAACAACCCTGGAAAGCATGACTCGTGGATTAGATATGAACACATGAAGAGTTTCGGCGGTTGGTTGCAACATCTCATAAAAAACAACACTCTTGGAGATCAGCTATACTTGTTGTCTAGGTCACCATCTTCGACTATATCGACTTTCCAAGGGTACGAGATAAATGGGTATACATTTTACACGATAGACCAAGATAAAAAGAGCACCAACCAAAACACTGGTGTCCGCTTTGATGCAACATACAACAATGGGTCAAAGACCACATATTATGGTTACATAGAGGAGATATGGGAACTTGACTATGGACCTTCTTTTAAGGTCCCCTTGTTTTGGTGAAAATGGGTCAAGCTGACAGGAGGAGGGGTTGAGGTAGACAAGAAATACGGAATGACATCATTGGATCTCAACAATCTTGGGTACTTAGACGAACCATTCGTCCCAGCCAATGATGTGGCTCAGGTTTTCTATGTGAAGGACATGTCTACCAAACCTAGAAAAAGAAAAAATAAGAAAAAGAATACATCAGACGATGAGCCAAAGCGCCACATAGTTCTTTCAAGAAAAGGAAACATCGTGGGAGTGGAGGACAAGACAGACATGTCAGAAGATTGTGATAAGTTTCATGAAATTCCATCCTTCGTGGTGAAGGATGACCCAAGCATCATGTTAATGAATGAAGATGCTCCATGGATACGACGGGATCAGAAAGGAACACACGCGAAGAAATGATGTGTAATAATTGTAACATTTTATGAGTGAAGATGCTCCATGTGTCCATTTTTATAGTGTTGTCTGCAAACAATCTTGAGTGTGTTAGTCCCATTTTATGGCTGGACCGGGACTAAAGGGGGGCCTTTAGTCCCGATTCATACTTACCATTAAGATCGGATCTCCAAACGCGTGAGGTCACATATTAGGGAGTGCCTCTATGACCAGTTTCTTGGAGATGCCGGAGGACTAGGCTCCGGCGGCATCTCCCTGAAACTGGCCGTAGTGGTGTCCCTGCTCTCGAAAACCATCTTGCAGCTTGTAACTTCTCTAACTAGATCAATACGCCTGGGAGCTAACCAATTTCACATATTAGGGAGTGCCTCTATGACCAGTTTCTTGGAGATGCCGGAGGACTGGGCTCCGGTGGCATCTCGCTAAAACTGGCCGTAGTGGTGTCCCTGCTCTCGAAAACCATCTTGGAGATGCCTCAAACTGGCTGGAGGACATGACTGACAAGGATGCTATTTATAGTACAAGCAGCTCGGCATAATGTCGACACTCACGACATAATGTCGACACTCACCCCTATTATTAGTGCTGACTCATGTTTTATCCCGGTTGGTGTCTCCAACCGGGACTAAAGGTTTATCTTTAGTACCGGTTGGTGACACCATCCGGAACAAGGTACAAGCCGCACGACATAATGTCGACACTCACCCCTATTATTAGTGCTGCCTGGCCCAGTCTGCCGCAATCTCTTCAGTCGCGGTTGGTTTCTCCAACCGGGACTAAAGATGAACCCTCTCTTTATAGGCATTTCCCTCTATTTATAGGCTGCTCGATCCAGCCTGCCCGCCCTTTCCTCTATTTATAGGCTGCTCTATTTATAGGCCTTTTCCTCTAAATACAACATCTTCATATTTAGGTAACACTCAAGACATTTATTAATATTAAAAACCGGAACAAACCGGGACTAGCTAACACTCAGGACTAAAGCTGCCCCCTTTAGTCATAATCATGCCTAGTCCTATAGTACACAGCTTCAGGGTCTTCTTCGTCATCGTCATCATCGTCGTCATCGTCACCTGTCACTCCGGGGATCCTCAGCCCAGCCATGGCATATACCAGGGGCCACTCCGGTCTCAGATTCACGGAGGGCGGGGGAGGGGTCTCCTGGAAGACGATGCCGCTACCGCCGGGCGGGGGAGGGGCCTTCTTGTGGCTCTGTGGCGGGTGGACTTGTGGGCACCGCAGGCGAGGATGGTCTCCCCCGGCGATGTAGCGCACCACTCCGATGATAGTACGGTTCGCCCGCCACAGACGGCGGCCGGCTTCGTTGTGGTTCACCGGGGGTGGGCCATCACCCTCGTACCTGGCGAGCTCCCTTTCCCGCCTATTAGTGAAGAAGGCATTCCAGGTGTCATAGTTGTCGGGATCCCACTAGGGATCCATCCGCTGCTCCGGCGTGAGCTCGTGGTAGAAGTGGTTCGTGATGGCCGCCCGGCGTGCGGAACCTTGAGGGACAGGAACCCCTCCAGCGCTCAGCATCCAGCCGGCGGGCGACCGGTAGCCCAGCGGACAAGGGTAGATGGAGGCGCACAGCGCCTCGGTCTCCTCGAGGGTCAGAATGGCCCAGTAGGCGTTGTCCATTGTTTTAAGAGAGGAAGGTGTGGATGTATGGATAGCCATGGCGCGATCGCCCTATATATAGAGGGAAAGGGCGGGAAAACTTGGCGGGAAGCTTTGGGAAATGGAGGTAAATATCTTTAGTCCAGGTTAGTGACTACAATCGGGACTAAAAGCTCTCGTAAAAAGGAAAGGGCGGGAAAACTTGGTGGGAAGCGGTGGGAAATGGCGGGAAATATCTTTAGTCCCGGTTTGTGACTACAACCGGGACTAAATGGATATTATATTAAGATTCTTTATATTTTTCTGATAATAATAGACATATTATTTGTTTTATTTGGATTTTTACAATAAAAGATATGATTTTCCAAAGTTTTATATTTGATTTGAATTAAAAAAGAAAATTTACAAATGAAATAATTTATAAATGATGCAAACAGATAAATGGATATTATATTAAGATTCTTTATATTTTTTGATAATAATAGACATATTATTTGTTTTATTTGGATTTTTACAATAAAATATATGATTTTCCAAAGTTTATATTTGATTTGAATTAAAAAAAGAAAATTTACAAATGAAATAATTTATAAATGATGCACACAGATATATGGATATTATACTAAGATTCTTTATATTTTTCTGATAATAATAGACATATTATTTGTTTTATTTGGATTTTTACAATAAAAGATATGATTTTCCAAAATTTTATATTTGATTTGAATTAAAAAAGAAAATTTACAAATGAAATAATTTATAAATGATGCAAACAGATATATGGATATTACATTAAGATTCTTTATATTTTTCTGATAATAATAGACATATTATTTGTTTTATTTGGATTTTAACAATAAAAGATATGATTTTCCAAAGTTTTATATTTGATTTGAATTAGAAAAATAAAAATTTACAAATAACAAACTTGTCCCGGGCCGTGGCTCGACCCGGGACTAGAGGGTGCCTGCGCGCGAAAACGAAGCGACCGAAAAATACACTCTAGTCCCGGACCGTGGCTTAACCGGGACTAAAGGGGGGTCTTTAGTCGCGGGTTAAGACACGGCCCGGGATTAGAGACCCTCTATTCGCGGGCCGTGGCTTCGCCCGGGACTAAAGGTCCGTTCGTATATATTCCGCGCGCCAGGGGAGGTGCTCCCCAGCACTTAGCATTTCTCGACGAAGCAGACGAAGACGAAGCATCGAAGACGCAGGGGAGGTGATGCCTGGCCGCCGATTCCACCGCGTCGCCGCCCTCGTTTGCGGCCGTGCGTGCTCCGCCGCTCCGCCGTGCCTCCACGCTCTGTCGTTTCATATACGTGCTGTCGCGCGCGCCTTGCCGTGTCGCGCGCCACCGCTCCGCCGTTTCGCCACCTCGCCATGCCGCGCGCCGTCGCTCCGCGCCGCCCCGCCATTTCGCCGCCTCGCCGTGCCGCCGTCACGTGCTGTCGCGCGTCGGCGTCGGTGAGCTCGAGGCCGGGTGGTTTTTTTACCACAAGATATTAGCTAGGGTTATTATTAGAATTATTGTTTTAGTTAGGATTAGGATTATTGTTTTAGTTATTAGGATTAGGATTATTGTTTTAGTTATTATTGTTTTAATTAAAAATATTAGAATTAGGATTAGGATTATTATTTTAGTTATTTTTTGTTTTATTTATTAGGATTATATTGTTTTAGTTAAATTTTTTTGTTTTACCACAAATAATATTAGGGTTATTAATTAGGGTTATTGTGTTTTGTTTTAGTTATTAATATTATTGTTTTACCACAAATAATATTAGGACTATTATAATTAGGATTATTGTTTTATCACAATTAATATTAGGGTTTTTTGTTTTAGTTATTAGGATTATTGTTTTACCACAAATAATATTAGGGTTTTTTGTTTTAGTTATTAGGATTATTGTTGTAACAAAAATAATATTAGGATTATTGTTTTACCGCATATAATATTAGGGTTATTAATTTGTGTTATTAGGGTTATTGTTTTTTTGTTTTAGTTATTAGGGTTATTGTTTTTTCTAACCTGTTTAACTCTCTTTGTGTTATAGATAATTAAGTCATGGATCCATCCGAAGATCCTGGTCGCATCGGTGACGGTTTTCTTCAGGGCATGATAATAGGTGAAATTCCTCTTAATATTACTACCGACGAAGATATTTTGCTCGAGGAAGAGAAATCCTCATATCTAAATCCATCTGGTGATGGACTAGAGGAAAACCTAATGTATCAAGGGGAAGACCGGATGGACGAATGGCAAACAAATAACAACAATAATGATGGCCCCACGACAGGATCCGGCGAGGTACATATATATATAAAGCCTCGTGTTACCTCTATTCATTAACTGATCTAGATATATATTAATCACTCCCTCTTCTTCTTTTATCCCACCGGATCGAAGCAATCGATAGCTCGAACTAAACGAGGGCCGAACTAAAAGTTGGATGGTAATCGGAGGTCCACCATCGAAGAAATAGATGATGATGGTGAACCAATTGCTCTAGAGAAGCACCGGAGGATGTTTATAAATCAATGCGGGGTGCTTGTTAGGGATAACCTGCCGATCACCATCCAAGAATGGAATCAGTCAAAGAAACCCAGTGAAGAATCCAACAGCTATGTCACCGATGATGCCAAGATGACCTTTGGCAGAAGCTCATAGCGCATTTCATACTACCTCTAGAGTATGAAGAATTTGAGGTAGATGGTATTACCCCAAGGCCGAGTGGGCTTGAAAATAGAGCGAAAGTCAAGGAGTGGACTCTGAGCAAGATGGCTGAACTGTACCAGAACCACAAGAAAAATTTATACGCGAAATATGTCGCGAAAAAGAAAACTCTAGATTTCAAAGGAGTAAACAAGAAGTTGAGAGAACAGTGGCCTGATTTTGTACAGTACAAGCAATCTGATAAAGCAAAGGCAAAGTCCGCAAAGAACGCGTTAAATGCTGCCTAAGAAATACCCTCATAAAATGGGGACATGTGGCTACAAGAGTGCCGTCCCTAAGTGGGAAACTATGGAGAAGAAAATGAGGGCTAGAGGCGTCACTCTTGGTACAGATGGATGGCCCGAGAGGTCAAAGCACTGGTGGTACGGGCACGGGGGATCGCTGGACCCAGAAACAGGGAAGACATTATTTCAAGAAAAAATTCTAAAACCCTCCCAAGACCTTATTCAAGCAATGAACGATGCTCAATTGGGATTGTTCCGTCCCGAGAAAGAGGACGAAGAGCTGACACGCGCCCTAGGGAATCCTGAAAAGGGAGGACGAACACGAGGCAAAGGCGCCGGTGTCTCCTGGAAGAAAGGGTTTCCTCAGTACGATGCCAGTTACAGAAGCCGTCGGAGAAAGAAGGACCGGGAGGCAGACCGGATCTCCAGGGTAGAGCAGGACCTAGATGATCTGAAGAACCTCATGCATGAAATTAGCCAAAGGCCGCCGTCGTCAACTCACCCGCAGGCTGATGATCTTGCATTGGATCTTAGCCAGCAGAGAAGCAACATGGCCTCCACGGAGGTCCGGGCTGATGATCAAGCACTGCTGGATGATGCACCGGCTCCTCACTACCCCGTGGATGATGTTAGAGAGATGGCACAATGTGAGCTACATCAACCAATGAACAACCTGTCCTTCAAGGTGGCGATCGACACTGATTTACCTTGTCTACCTGGAGCACTCCACCATTCACTTCCGATTCCACCAGGCTATGCTTGTGTCACGGTGGATGACATAGTGGAGGATTTTGCGGACCTAGAGATTGAAATCGCTACGGCTGAAGGCCTTACGAAACTAGGATATGTCAAGCGCAACATCATTCTATGGAAGAAGAAGTACATCAAGTTTCTAGGCTCGGTGCCAAGGCCACCGACTCCGAGGAATACAAGTCCACCCCGCATCGAATATCGTCAACCTCCAAGTCCACCCCAACCCGATTATCGCCAACCTCGAAGTCCACCCCGCCCCGCTGACGATTGCCACAGCAGGAGTACATCAACTGGATCTCCGCCTCCACGCAATACTCGATGTCTGTCTCCGCCTTCGTGCAATACTACTACCTCGTCGAAGAAACGGAAGTTCGACGCTCCCCCACGCCCCACATCAAAGAAAGGTCAAACGGCGAAGATAGTCGACATCCCGCCGGCTCTTCCAAAGAGACCTTATGACAAGACCGATGAGGAAACTAACGCGGATGTGGCTTCCCAAGTTAAGGCGCATTTTGCACCCAAAAAACCTAAGACAAAGCCGGTATATGATGAAAAAACCAAAAGTGGGCTAAGTCCTTTCTTGAGCAACAATCCCAGATATCGATGAATCTGGAATCAGACTATGACCGGGAGATTATTAAGCAAGCACAGAAGAAAAAAATGACAAGTGCAAAAAGTGGGAAGCAAGTTGCCCAGCTCGGAGCACAGAAGAATCAATCGGTCGCCCCGCTCAAAGTCATTTCAGACCTCGACAAGGCCTTCTGAGCTGAAATGGATATGGACATGCAAATAATGGACCCAGAGCCCGTAATAATGCTGCACTAATGGGAATCACTGTATCACAGGCCAAAGAACTTGCTACCGAAGCAAATATGTCTCTTGGTCAATATTTAGGCTATGAAGATACACTAGTGGGTCAGATAGTACGTAAGTATGTCCAAGGGGAGCCTCTAGTCAGTAATGAGGACCTCACGCGTCTATCCACACATATGCAGAATCCGCACGAATGGTACATGTCGCAAGCAGAAAAAAAAATCAGAAAGATTGGTTTCCGGTGGACGTTAGAAAGGAGCATCACTTCAAACCATACTCGATACAGGTTCAAATGACCGAACTGTTTCAGTTATACAACCAGCGCACCCTCGACAAATCTATCATTGGTTTCTACTGTCAGTAAGTGATTTATTTTTATAATTAAGTTTGTAGCTCACCTCATTCATTGCATTTAATATATTATCCTAACTATATATCCTTTTGTATGATGATATTATATTCTGCAGAATGAAGATGTTTGAATGCAAAAGAGCTAGAAGATACGACGTTGGGTTTATTGACCCATATATCGTTAATGAATATATGTTAAAGAATCACCCTAAGGACGTGGAGGAAGACCTGTGTAGGTTCTTAACCGAGAATAATTTTGTTAAGGAAATACTATTTCCTTACAAGTTCAAGTGAGTGTTTATATCTTGTACATATTTTATTTTTGCTTACTCGATGAGCTATGCATGTATGCTTATGTAAACATCCACAAATTCCACTGGATCTTGCTAAAAATTCAAGTTGACAACTCCCTAGTTGAAGTCCACGACTCATTAAGTTGGGACCAAGAGCAGTGGAGCGACATGAAAGCAATGCTCCATAAGTAATTTCAATCATTATCGCATTATATCGTCCTCTTTCATTCATTTTCTGATATCAAGTAACTAATAACTCCTTTGTTCATTTTCTTTGCCGAGCAGGTGTTGGACACGGTTCAGACAGAAAATACCAGGTCCATTCAAAGAGGAGCTAACTTATAAAATGGTGAAGAGTTTATAACAGCCACCGGGAACTCATTTATGTGGATACTACGTCTGCGAGTACATCCGCGAGTTGACCAATGAGCAGAAAGTTGACTCACATTATATTTATAATTTGCGGGAGAAACTAGAGCCAGAACAGCGCATAAGAGCAATTCAAGAGGAGCTGGTGGGATTTATGATGAAGGAAGTACTTGATGTACATGGAGAGCATTATACGGATGATGTGAAACTCGATTTGCCTTAGTGATCTCCATGTAGCTGATATGATATATATATTTATCAATGACCATGTAATTTCAAAACATTTCTTCCTTTTGATATATATATATATATATATATATATATATATATATATCATCAATGTATGCTTGCAAGGGATCGATTAATTATATAGATGAATCAACGTGTACTATGTATGTACTAGCATAGAATATGTGTACTTAAATATATGTTTGAAATTATAGTGAAACACAAACGAAAAAGGAACGATATGGCAAAAAAAGGAAATACACAATCTCTGCCGCGGCAGAGAAACACACAATTCTCTGTCGCGAGAGGAAACCTAATAGTCCCGGGTGGTGTTACGGTCTGGGACTAGAGGGTTTTCGCCCCCCGCGGCGCTGAAATAGCCATGTGGCTGTTATCAGTCGCGGGCGGTAGCGAGCTGGGACTAGAGGGGGGCCTCTAGTCCCGTTTTCGTAGTCCCGAGCCCAAAACCGGGACTAGAGCCTGTTGCGGCCCGGGACTACAGCCCTGTTTTCCACCAGTGGTGAGTGTGATTGGAGTATGCTAGATTGGCGGGATCGTGCAGCGTTAACATCCTTCCAGGAATTTCAGCGTGACTGATTTACTATGATGACTCAACGCTTTAAGTAATATTTAAAAAATTTGACGAGATTTAACAACCAGATATTAAATCTGATTTACGATATGTCTTTAGTGTATTGTTTCTTGGATGTGAGCTTTAAAGTTACTCCCTCCCTCTCTAGATGTCTTAGGTTTTTTAAATTTTGGATGAATCTATATACTAAATAGTGATTAGATTTATCTAAATTTTGACAAATTCGGGACATCTATTTTGAGACGGTGGGAATAGACGCATGTAATGATTGAGAGATTATTTTATTGTCTTCAAATTACGACCTGCTGGTTTTATCAATATATCTTTTACCAAAGTTAACACATATTAATTTGTTTTAGTTTGCTAAAATAGTTTATATTATGAAACGGAGGTAGTACATGTACAACTTGTGCAATATTAGTAGGTATTAATATATACCCTTTATTATTGAAACATATTGAAGTGAGTTGCAATTTTGAAGGGGAGCCCTAGACCGCCCGGGTGATCAAACCCCTCTATCCTCCGGGTGGACTAGTTAACACATGTCCCCTTATTTTGCCCAAAATCCTGGTTTTGCTACATTGCTAATATGTAGCGAGAAATACCCGTTTTTGCTACTATGTAGCAAAAATTGGTTAGTCCATGGAAAAAAAGATAGATCTCATCGGAAATCTTGGTGGAGATACCGTAGCAAAAGAAAGTGCTACTATAGCGCCGGAGATATCATAACATACAATTGGTACTATTGTAGCAAATATACAAAACGGTTGTAGCAAAAAGTTTATGACATTGTAGCAACAATTGAAGCATTTGTCCATGGTGGGTTAAAAACAAACAAAATATTATAGCACTTCGAGAATAGAAAAAGTAGAAAAATAAACATGAGTTGTAGCAAGAAAAATATGTGAATGTAGCAACCACGGTCGCCCGTCATAGAAACCATCGTCGCTCTCTAAAGCACTCGTCGTTGCGTGTGGTAGCAACCGCCATCGCCATTGTAGCAACCACCTTCGCCGATCGTAGCAACCGCCGACACCCTTCTAGCAAAGCCCGACCCCCTTATTGCAGCAGTTGTGGCCATCATGGGGAGATGTTCTGGTCGACGTCGACGACCTTGGCCACAAGTGCTAGCATCTCGGCAGCGGTCCACTCGAGGTACCGCCGGACTGTGTGCGGCGGGGGATCATGGCTCTTGTTCCGGTGGAATTAGGGGCAAACATGATGGAAAGATGCAGAGCGGTCACGGGCGCCATGAGAGGAAGGGGAGAAGGAGGGCGCGGGTGCCATATGGGGGCACGAAGGTGGATCCCCGTAGAAGCAAGGGAAGCTAGCGACGACTTAGGACGATGGAAAACTTCGTCCTCCTGGAAGTGTTGAGGGAGAGACCACAGGTTGGTACCAATTGGGGAAGAATGTGGAGGAGAAATTGTGGAGATAAGGTAGAGGGGGGTCCCAAAAGGTTGACGAGCCCCGCGTCGGTGGCTAGGACTGATGGCACTGCGTCAATGTGCAGTGCTTCGTCGGGCAACCCCAAGAGCAAGGTGTGATGCAGCACAACAGCAAGTTTTCCCTCAGTAAGAAACCGAGGTTATCAAACCAGTAGGAGGAAGTAAACGTCACATAGGTATTGCAAGCAACATGGAAACCTGCACACCACAAACTCAAGACTTTGCCCCAACGAATCAGTGAGGTTGTCAAGCTCACCGGTTTGCTGTAACAAAGGATTAAACATATGGTGTGGAAGGTAATGATGGTTTGCAGCAAGTAAACAAGTAACAGTGGAAGATGTATCAATGGTAAAGATTGGACCGGGGTCCATAGTTCATTAGAGGTGCTCTCCTTAGATAAACAACATGGCATGAAGGATAAACAAATTACAGCAGGGCAATTGACATGAACTGAGCAAGGCATAACAATGCAATACTAGACAAAAAGATCCTATGAGATTCGATTGCGCAATACAACAATATACATAGACCTCCATCCAACTGCATCTATGACTAGAATTCCACCTTCAGGTTGTCATCTGAACCCCCTCTAGTATTAAGTTGCAAGCAACAGACAACTGCTTTTAGCAAAGTGTGTAAGGTAAACAATCCACTTGTTGCATGAACAAGAGACCGTTGTATTCTCCCTAGTGGCAACAACACGTCTACAACCAAAGAGATTTCTGTCACTTCCCTTGGAAACTAGAGGCATGAACCCACTATCGAGCATAAATACCCCCTCTTGGAGTCACTAGCAACTACTTGGCCAAGATAGATACTAACAATGATGAGCATGCAAGATCACAAACAACACAAACATGATAGTATCAAATAGACAAAATCATTAATCAATCCGACATAGTAATCTCAATATCCATCGGATCCCCGCAAACACAACATGCATGATTACAAATAGATTAGATCTTGATCATGAACGGAGCTCACATGATCTATACATGAAAGCACAAGGAGGAGATACAACCATCTAGCTACTACATGGAACCGTAGTCCAAGGTGGAACTACTCACGCTTCATACCGGAGAAGAAGGCTTCCGGGATGATCTCCCCTCCGACAGGGTGCCGGGAAGAGCTTCAGATAGCCCCCACCAATCTAGGGAAGATGGTGGCGGCGGATACAGACAGTTTCATGGAGTTTTGATCAGGTATCTCGGTTTTCTGTATCGGGGGCTTCTTATAGGAGAAGAGGTGAGGCAGGGAGGCGACTAGGGGGGCCACACCTTGTCCAGGCGCGGGCTGGGACCACCCGCACCTAGGGGGTTTGGCCGCCCTGTGGCGCCTCTCCGTCTCTCATCTGGACTTCATGTCACCCACAGTAAAATATTGACTTTGGCTTTTGTCCCGTCCAATTCCGAGAATATTGATTTTCTGCCTTTCGGGAACCAAAAACAGAAGAAAACAGGCAACTGGCACTGCGGCAACTTGTAAATAGGTTAGTTCCAGAAAAGATATAAAAACACCTCAAAGTGTAGACAAAGCAAAGCAAAGTAGTTACTAAACAAGCATGGAGCATCAAAAATTATAGATACGTTTTCGACATATCAAGCATCCCCAAACTTAACTCCTGCTCGTCCTCGAGTAGGTAAGTGATAAAAATAATAATTTTTGAGGTGACATGCACCATCAAAACCAAGATCAAACCATTTGCAAGCATTGAAAGCTGGGATCAAAGAACTCTAAACATGTGCATGAAAGATGGAGTTCTAACAATAAGACAAAGTAACTATGCATGCAACATGAAAGGATACAAACAAAGATCATGAATAACATTCATTGAAAAATGTTTGTTTATTTCACATACAGAAAACATGGCATAGTGGAATTCAGCTTGTCTCTCATATAGTAGCAAGTAGATGCATAGAACATGTTCAAAGTTCATAAGAGTGACTAGATACAAATATCACAAGAACAAGTAATATCACAATATGTATTAAACAATAAGTTTCGGGACACTGCACACAGAATGGAAACTATGCTCTCTTAATGGTGCCTAAAGGTAGAAGGTGGAGACTCAAATAATAGTGGAAGAAAGGTCCTTCATAAAGGAAGCAGGGATTTCAAGTTTCACAAAGAGCTTCCAAAAATTATGGTACTTGTTAGCTTTCATCCCTCATTTCCCCTATCATAAGCGTCTTGAAATGGTTAAGGTTAAAATAAACAAACTATGGAGTATATGTTTGACAAAGTATAAGTTGGCAATCTCAAGTCCCTTGAATACGAGGGCCACACCTCATGCTACTTAACTTCAGTCACCTGTAAGTTCTTGTCATAGTAAGTACATGCGTATCATAGAGAACCGCCAACGGGGTACCCCTTGCACATGGTACATGAGCTATCCCATAACCAAAATGACAAGGCAAGCAGACAATGAGCATCTCAACGATCTTTTTATTTACTATGTGCATAGCCTTTTATTGAGGATGCTTCATAGATAGCTCATTATGGTGATGCTGTAAGTTTCCACCATGATTAGGCATTGCTTAGGCTAGCGGCCCAGGCGTTTCTCTAACACAAAATACATAACTCCATGGACTTACAAGTTCCCTCTTTATTTCACACCGGTGACATCCATAGACAAAAGAGCATGATATCAACTGTGTACAAAGTACAACTGCAATGTTGAAAACGTTCCCCGTGACAGCACGGTTCTGCTAATTCCAACGTATAAGTGCAAGCATATACAACATAGATGACACAATGGTTTAAGTTTATTAGGGGCAAAGAATATAAAGTGTTCCATCACGTTTGTGAGGGCTTTAATTACTAAGTTTTCACATAAAAAATACTTTTTTAATTGGAAGATAGCTGAAAACAAGAATATACTTGGAATGGTGTAACACACCATGTAGAGGAATTTATAGTGGACACTTTGGAATAACTTGGTTTCTTGAGAGTTGGAATCATGAGTAGAGCTTATTCATACAAGTGGAGGGTAGCAAAAGACTGGGAGCACCCAACTAAGAGAGCAATAATGGCCATAATCATGCAGAGCAACAAAACATTACTAATCAAAGTATAGAGTGGTACTACAAGTCAAGGACTAAATAATCATAGAGGATATGGTGACTTGTTCATAGTCATAACATGGTGTGAGCATGTGCCAAGTCAACCCAAACAAAGTATCAAAGGAGAATACCATAATACTATGCTTTTGCATGCTAAAACAACGCATAATTGTTTCAAGGCACACTAAGAAATCCCAATTGTTTGGAACAATACATGCTACAACAATAATCACTAATCATAAGGTCAAAAGAACACCTAGCATGTCATGCTAAAGTCTAAGTCATAGTCAATATAAGCTCCTCTTGTACTTTCAAGCAGGAACTTCCTACTCCTTTCCAACACCAAGCAACTTATTTGAAAACAACACAGCGAGAACAGGGGTCCAAACTACTTTATTTAAGCAAACTAAGCAAAGAAAATTAAAATTAAGACGATCCAAGAACAACACAATAGTGCATGAAACAATAAAAACGAAGTGTCTAGACAGACCTAAGCTTTTTATTGATGAAGAAGGGGATGCCTTGGGCATCCCCAAGCTTTGACGCTTGCACCTCTTGGATATTCCTTGGGGTGACACCGGGTTGGCATCCCCAAGCTTGAGCTTTTGTCCATTCTTCATCTCATTACATCATTCTCTCTCTACACCTGAATTTTTTTCCTTCATACAAAACTTCACAATCTTCATTAGCAACATTAGTGTATTCAAAATATAATAGACCTTTGGGTTTAGCTTTGGAACATCAAAAATTTTCACTAAAAACACATGCTAATGTAGAAACTCCTTCAAAAATCTCAATATCCTAAAATAGAACTCAATAAGAAGCAAATGCAAATAATGGCAGAAATATGTCAAAACAGACCAGCAGGTAGAAACCGATTTTTTCGAAAATCTTCTGTTGCTCAAATAAAAAAGTGTTGAACTAACGAAAGTTATATAACATACTGGGAGATTTATTCGTAAATTTTCGGCTCAATCCGACTTATAGAGACTCCTCACGAATATTTATGGTGGAGGACAGGAATCTGTTTCGGGACAGCAACTCCCCAAATCTTACTTCCCTCTCATTAGAGGTCATTCTTGGACAAAAAGCAAACAAAAAGGATAAGGAGAGGTCATTATTGAAGTAATAACTTCCAAGACTCAAATAAACTCTTGGGTTATCTCCCAACTAGTACTTTTCTTTAATGGCTTTAAGTTAGGCATTTATAATTTGAGAAGATGCTCACATAAGAACTATGAGTTGAAGTAAAAGAGAGCGTCAAGAAGCAAATTCAAAACACAATTGAGACTGAACCACTTCCTATGCATAGGAATCTTGTAAATAAAAAAGTCATGAAAGCACAAAGCAATAAGCATAGGAAAGCAAAACAAGTGCAACTTCAAGATTTTCAACCAGTAGGAGGAAGGAAACGTCACATAGGTGTTGCAAGCAACGTGGAAACCTGCACAACACAAACTCAAGACTTTGCCCCAACGAATCAGTGAGGTTGTCAAGCTCACCGGTTTGCTGTAACAAAGGATTAAACGTATGGTGTGGAAGGTAATGATGGTTTGCAGCAAGTAAACAAGTAACATTGGAATATGTATCAATGGTAAAGATTGGACCGGGGTCCATAGTTCACTAGAGGTGCTCTCCTTAGATAAACAACATGGCATGAAGGGTAAACAAATTACAGCAGGGCAATTGACAGGAACTGAGCAAGGCATAACAATGCAATACCAGACAAAAAGATCCTATGAGATTCGATTGGGCAATACAACAATATACATAGACAGCCATCCAACTGCATCTATGACTAGAATTCCACCTTCAGGTTGTCATCTGAACCCCTTCTAGTATTAAGTTGCAAGCAACAGACAACTGCTTTAAGCAAAGTGTGTAAGGTAAACAATCCACTTGTTCCATGAACAAGAGACCGTTGTTTTCTCCCTAGTTGCAACAACACATCTACAACCGAAGAGATTTCTGTCACTTCCCTTGGAAACTAGAGGCATGAACCCACTATCGAGCGTAAATACCCCCTCTTGGAGTCACTAGCAACTACTTGGCCAAGATAGCTACTAACAACGGAGAGCATGCAAGATCACAAACAACACAGACATGATAGTATCAAATAGACAAAACCATTAATCAATCTGACATAGTAATCTCAATATCCATCGTATCCCCGCAAACACAACATGCACGATTACAAATAGATTAGATCTTGATCATGAACGGAGCTCACAAGATCTATACATGAAAGCACAAGGAGGAGATACAACCATATAGCTACTACATGGACCCGTAGTCCAAGGTGGAACTACTCACGCTTCATACTGGAGAAGAAGGCCTCCGGGATGATCTCCCCTCCGATAGGGTGTCGGGAAGAGCTTCAGATACCCCCCGATCTAGGGACAATGGTGGCGACGTCTACAGACGGTTTCGTGGAGTTTTGATCGGGTATCTACGGTTTCTGTATCGGGGGCTTCTTATAGGCGAAGAGGCGAGGCAGGAAGGCAACCAGGGGGACACACCCTGCCCAGGCGCGGGATGGTCCCACCCGTGCCAGGGGGGGTGGCCGCCTGGTGGATCCTCTCCGTCTATCCTCTGGACTTCGTGTCACCCACTGTAAAATATTGACTTTGGCTTTTGTCCTGTCTAATTCCGAGAATATTGATTTTCTGCCTTTTTGGAACCAAAAACAGAAGAAAACAGGCAACTGGAACTGCGTCAACTTGTTAATAGGTTAGTTCCAGAAAAGATATAAAAACACCTCAAAGTGTAGACAAAGAAAAGCAAAGTATATACTAAACAAGCATGGAGCATCAAAAATTATAGATAGATTTCCAACATATCAAGGATCGAGACGATATAACATCTGGGGAACTGTATGATTACCCATTTTGAATCTCCACATTGCATACACAATGGTAAAAAAAGTGAGACATACCAAAGCATTGTTAGACCACTATGTCATAAACTTTCACATGTGTTTGGTTAGTATCTAGCTTTCATACCGACCAAGATGACTCATGACCGCACTCTGTATACGTGTTCCTAGGGAATGAAGGTGTAGTAAGATGAAAAGGTTACAATCAAGAGACGGTGGCCAACTCTACTACATATGCCAAGTATATTGTTGCCTCAGAGGAAGCAAAGGAAGGTGTTTGGATAGGAATTCTTGATGGATCTACGTGTAGTTCGTGGCTCGTCTAATCCATTGGTGGTGTACTATAACAACACTAGTGGTATTGCATAAGCAAAGGAATGAAGAGAAAACTAGAAAAACAAATACGTGCTTTGGAAGTATAACCCAATTTGGTAGTTTTACCGTGATGACGATATCAAGTTAGGTAAGGTACACACAGATGCAAATGTTGTTGACCTGTTAATGAAGCCACTTTCCCAGACCAAGTTTGAGGCTTAAGTTAGAGAGATGTGCATGAGATGCAATAAACATGGAGATGTATGAGTGATCGACTCTAGTGCAAGTGAGAGAATGTTAGGAATGGTGCCTTAGAGACATCACTTTTCGAGTTGTATCTATATGAGTGTCTGACCAGAATTGGTTGTACATGTTTTTTATGTGATGAAACATTGGGACCATGTACTTATATTTAGTTCATGTCATTTTATCATTAGTCGTTCGAGGTTGGACTAGACACTCACTACTCAGATATGTAAGCTGGAAGACGACAATGTTCTGTGTGTCATGTTATCCGCAATGTCCAGATGGAAGAGGTTAGCCAGGCCAATCCAAGGGCTAGTAAAAATGAGGAAGCAGTCATATGTATAACTAGCACAATGGAATCCTCAGACGATCCAGGTAACTGGTATCCATAAAGGTGGTATTGGGACGACTAAGAAGCAAGCTGTCATGTGAGGTGGATCAACTAAGATAGAATTTCACCCTCTTTCATGGAGAGATATTTTTTGGGCCCGCTCATGTGATATGATTCAAAAGCATGGCCATGCACCACTCGATCTAGTGTTGGTCGAGATAGTGCAACTAAGATAGAGGGAGATCTGGCTTATCTTAGGAAAAAGGAATGACATATCACTCCAACAAGAAGACAATAAGCTGGCACTGGGATGGCACATTCTCCCCTATGGCTTATTGACAATATCATGGGGGCAAAGGGACTCAGTCACATCATCATATTGAGGGCACTTACAAGTATCTGGAGTTTTATATGTTTTGCTAAAAGTCACAGCCGACTATAGACTCCGGCCGAAATCCCACTAAGATGTGTCTGTCTTACCATAAGCCTGCAGGGTTGCACATCTACGAGAGTGGATCTAGGCATATGTACATCTGACTAACACAAGTCGACAAACTTGTACTTAGCAAGATTGGGACACATGTCAATGGGATTGACCCACTTTTACTAGGTTTAGGGTTGTTGACTAAGCGACACGAGCTGTCACGTTCCCTCACCTACTCCCTATATAAAGGAAGGTGGGGAGGCGGCGTATTGAGATGACATCCATCTGAACATTCTACAAGGCTAAGACTTGGGCCTCACTCCCAACTTTTTGTCTCGCGGCGGTGGAACCAGGGCTAGTACCCCTCATGTTGCAGATCCACATTGTATGTGTGTGAGCTAGTAGAGGCGTCGCATCTGAGACACTCGGAGGTGTAAGGCGGCGGTGGAGTTAACCGGAGCTGGTGAAAAAGGTCCTAGGATTGACGAGTTCCCTAGAGATGGAGAAGTTGACGAGGAACAAGGATAAAATTGCACTGAAGCGCTTCCTCGACTTTGACATATGTGTGTCTAGGGGTAAAGATCTATGGCCATCTTCCTTAGTCGGTTCTTGGGGTGTCATGCCAGAGTCTAGCCAGAGAAATTTAATTTTCCAGCCTGCCTCTAGGTGACCCTACAACATCTATGCTTAGGAGTCATAGTATATCGATGCACTTCAGTCATATCACTAATTCACTATATTTTCTATGTAAAAAATGTGAGACAACTGGCATACCTTTTCCAAGATCTCTACCAATTCACAAAACACAAAGGTTCAAGTTGATGTTCCACAACAGCTACTTGTGTAGTCTTGAAAATACGGTGGAAGTATTATCCTTTGAGAACCTATCATGAAGATAATGACGTAACCAAGAAAAAATAAATTTTCTTGTTAGTGTATATCTCTCCCATTAGAGTAAATAATAGCATATGAAAGTTTTTGCTTATTCATCTATCCATGTTGCTCTGATTCTTTCTGGTCGTCTGATGGACGTGTCGCCATCGTAGAGGAGCCCCTCTCTCTTGGATATGGGTGTGACGCCCAGGATTTTGTACCGTGGACGTCTCGTGTGTGCCCTTTCCTACCCCATTGCCATACAGTGGGCCATGTGTCAGCGGTTCTGCTTGACATTTCTCTAGGTGAGAGGTATTCGGTGTGCCGGAGAGCTACACACCTTCCTGTTCATGGGGCCCATTGAAAGATGACGTGGCTTTGATCGGTGCTATCGTTTTGTACAAGCCTAAGAAGATGATTTGTAAAACCAATGAGAATAGAACCCGAACACGATATCCCCCATGACTATTTTGTACAACCTAAAAGAAATAATGTTTAAACAAAGAACAAAAGTAAGTAAATTTGCCATAAAAAGGAAGAAACTAAGTTAAATCGGGCAAAGTATAGTTCACATGTCAAAGGACTATTTTGGTCCTAATGGCAGAGGAAATAAAAAGCAAAGGCAACACTCCTCAAAAACTCCTAGAGTTCTACTAGCTCGAGCTAGCTTCATGATGACACACGAAAAAGGGGTGTTATGGTCCTTCTCTTTTGATTATTCATCCATCATCTAGCGTGTATGGCTTGCTCGGTTAGCGTTTACTTAGTATGTCACCATTGCAACATCAGGTATTGTTGCATCGACTATCCATGATACGTCTTGAGCATCGTTGTAGATACCATTGCCTTCAAAATCTAATTTCTGCTTTTGCTTCTTTGACGCGCAACACGGTGACACGCATGTTGCTTCGATCCTTGCTTTTGTAATTACTCTAGCTCTACATGTTATACTCTCTCACACATAGTCGCTTCCCGCATGTATCCTTGCTGCATTGCACACAAAATAGTAAGCCTTCTCTATTGCGGGTCATTTCAGCTGTTAATCCAAGTCCTTTGCATGCAAACAAACAAAGAATTACTCCTGTTTTGACTATCTGACATATGAGGTACTAGGCACATGAATTTGGCCAATTGAGGGTAGAATTACCATGCAGACCACAACTTGAGCACGTGGATTACTGGGTGTAGTTCGACAAGTACGTCACTAATGGTTTCGTGGATTCCTGTTCAGACGAGGAGGACGTAGATGGCAAGGCTGCGTACGACGCCGATGAGGATGAGTCGGCTACCGATACCAGCAACCTCGCTATCATCGTACCACTCTTTTGGGAGGACCCTCCGTTCGATGGTGAGGATGAGGATTCGGTGACCCAGCACACCTCTACATGTTGTAGTGTGCAAGTAGTTGACATAATATTCACGAAATACCATTTTTCAAATATCACATCCCTCAAAGTGGTATAACAAAAATATTAAAGGTCCGTAACTTTTACTTGTTCGTAATATTCAAACAAAATTATACAAAGGTTTAGAAATCCTCATCGGTCTATTGAGGACTTATTCAAATATTTAAATTAAAACTAACTAATTTGAGTATCAGTGACATCACTAGATGAAATGCCACTGGATCTCAGCAACTTATTGAAGTAAATTTATGCTGCTCAGCTCATATATTCTATCCAAAGACTACTCCTCTGTTTTCATGTCTTTATATTCTCCTCCCTATTCTATATCGTAGTCTACTCCTTCAATTCTTCTAGAAAGATATGATTCCCCATAATAAACCTCTCCATCATCACTGTTTGTACTATTTTCCTCTGTCTCGATATTCTCATAATCTAGCAAGGATTTAAGAACATAATTTGAGTAAGAGTGTACTTGATAAGTTCTATAATTGGTTGTGTAACCGTGGATCAAACATCTAGGTTCCTGTTTTAGGTTTTCAAATTGGTTTCTCCTCAAAGATTGCTTTTAATATAGAAAAATTATGTTCGTCAGCTTTCATAGGTTGTTATAACTTTCTACGTTCGCAACCCGTTCCTCGGGTAAGGAGTATCATGACACGTCTTATACACTCTCAAGAGGTACGCTACTTTTTTCACAAACTTCTCTAGCCTTATTTGTTGTAACACACTTCCTTAGATGTGTGTGACCTATTATCAAGTTTTTCCAAGTCATGTCGAGTTCTACCTAATTCCGTATTCCTTCCTTTCCACTAAACCCGGTCAACCATCGCTTACCAAATGCTCTCCTTTCGGAGATACTAAAGTTGACATCTTGAAGCACAAGATGGGGATGTTATGGGATCCCACCCACTGCAATTCTTCTCTAGGAATACATCCCAACTTATTCATATGAAGTTACAAGGAACAAAGCAAAACTTCTGACTTGCTCGTCCCATTCCAAAATTTGTGGCCAACACGGTTTATACGACGCCTTGAAATAACTGACAATAGGTGTTGGTTACTCCTAAGTTCTCTTGGTATAATGGAATTTGTTCCCAAAACATTTCACATTGTGGTTTCCATTTACCCTTGATTCATTCGTTTCATTCATAAAACAATATTTGCTTTCGTAGGAACATTTGTGCTACTTTTGGAAAAGTATTTGTTTAAATATGACTTGCAAGATTTGTGCAAGGTTTAATTTCTCAATTCTATGTAAGGTTGAACTTGCCTGGTAACCGCAAGATAATGTAATTCAAAGGTTCGATTTCACCATTGACCACAGGTTCTATAAAAATCAATCATTGTCCGATAAAGACAATGCTTTAAAAACCAATATGCTTTTAAGGCAACTATATGTTATGCAATATTCATTCAATTGTTTAAAATCCTTTGGATTTGAATTGCTATGATTTTAGATTAATGTCCCTCTTTTTAGGGTTTTATTTGAATTTCACATTAGAATTTTCATATATCTATATTATATAGATCTTCTTTAAATTCAAATTTGTGAGTTTTTGGATTTTAAATAACATCCCCTCACTTTAGAAATATATTTAGGCTTATAAGGATTTTTGAGTATTTTTAATCATTTTTAAAAGATATTTAGTTAAGTTAAATAACTCACTTGGAATTTTATCCTAAAAAACATTTTTAATAATTCCAGAAAAATAGGATTTAGAATCCTCGAATTTTCTCTATTTGGAACTATTTTTATTTTATTTTTATAAAATGCCTAGGGTTATTTTTGGCTAATTGGTCTTTTAAATAAAACTAAAAAGATCATTTTGCCACTAGGTCCACTGGTCCGACTAACTTGAACAAAACAAGTCAACATGGTTCAGTTCGATCCAACCGTCCCGCTCATGTCTCTCACTTGCACTCTCTCTCACCCTCTCCCTCACGTGCTCCCTCTCTGGTGACTAGGCACCGCCGCCACCGTGCCACTCGATTTCGGCCGCTCTCGGCCATCTCCACCATCACCATGGCTCGTAGTCGGAACACCGCGCTCTGCTTTATCTTTCTACCACTCATATTTGCCTAGTTTTCCTCTTGTGTCCTTGTGCAACCCTAACCCTAACCCTAGGGTTTCGGTCTCATGGCGTTGTCGTGTTCTGTTGCTCCTCCGATGTTCCCCCACCATGGAGATAATGCTAGACTTCTTCCTGGGCGTCACCTTCATGCTACATAGGAGGATGCATGTGAGGTACAGGAAAAGTTCCTAGATCTTGTCCAAATGGATTCACCACTTGGTGTATCCAACATTTTAAAACAAAGTTAGTTTCTTTGTGTATTTGTTTGCCTTGCAGGTCAAGATGGGATAGAAAAGCATGAATAGCAATAATGGGATAAGAATGTAGTTTAGGTTTTCCCTTTATTTTTATTTTGTAGTTTGTAATAGGTTTACATCACTTTGTAATACTCTTTTGTAAAGAATCTTCTCAATATTGATATCAATAAAGATTCCTTTTATCAACATTGTCTCATTTACTTTGTATTTGTATGGATTCTTTTTAATTTACTTGTGAATATATGAATTCAAGTTTGAATTATTCAAACCTCAATTTTAAACTCAATAGTCATTATTACTTCTTCAGTGAACACAATGTATGTGAATGTGTTGTTTTGAGAAATCCACTCAATATATGATGCAAAATCATTTTAAAATCCTAAATATTTGGAAATCACAAGTTCACTTTGAAATTTGACTTTTTAAATCCTATTGTTGACCTAAGTCAAACTTCAACACTAGAGTTCAATCTCAATCACTTGTAACCTTTTAAAATAAAGTTTTAAATTTTCCATACTTTTGCAAATGCATGCTATGTAAAACACTCATCACAAATCAGTCCTATAAACGATCCTATTTTTTAGGTCATCACAGACGAGGATCCTCATGTGGATGATTCTGAAGAAGACTACCGATCGGGGGACTACGACTCCGGACACGAGGCTGCACGCGTCATGTAGGAGGTGCCCTGGACAACTCTGGGTCGGAAAGCACTCCTACAAGGAGCTAAGGATTAGTGCTCTGTGCTCATCTTAGCGTTTGCCGTGTATGGTCCAGTCGACTATTTCTTAGATACTTTAGTTAGAAATCTAGCGTACAACTTAAGTTTATGATCTATTTGTGTGTCATATTAATGTTTTATCTTTTAGTGCAAGGATGAATGGTATTGTCACGTGTTTTTTCATTTTATCACTAACTTACATGTACTTCTTACTGTCTATGCGGCTCCATGAAATCTGCTCAGGTACAAGACCCTTACAGTCATACGAAAACCGGACTTAGTCAAGACTCCACACGCACACTATGTTCCTAGGCTGCCATGTACACTATTGCACATTTACTTTGCAGATTGGTGTTCTCCTCTAAAAAGCTGCCACCGATTCGCCATCAAAAGACTTGGCTCATCAAATGTTATGCTTCACAACAGCACCACATGAGCGATTTGCCTACTAGCCTGTCCCGGGGACTCAAAGAGAATTCTAGTTTATATAACTAACAGCCATATTTATGTCGAAATACATGTATATATGTGGTTTATTAAATGTACAATCAAATATAATTAAGGTTTACTGTATTTTGATGAAATGTTGCATTGTTTTGTTGGTACAACTAGAGATGCAGGTACTGCCCAACTTGTAGTTGCAACAGGAATACGCACACTCATTTATGAGAGTCAGACACTCGGTGACGTTTGGACTAAAAAAACGATTGAGTTAAACTAACTGTGTAGGAAATGAGATAAACTCCCACGATAAAATAATATGAAACATTTCCGATCATGAAGAGATGCACACGATTTCAAAAGCATGAGTCGTGTGCGAAGCTGTAGTACTTCCCAGAGGTTTATAGTTTCCTATCCGTGTGTGGTATTGGGCCTTTCGCACATGGTTAACTAAATCGTGCATGATTTAAAGGCACACCGTTCATCCTCCGATAGAGATAGTTTGCTAAATCATGTGGATGCATAGACCATTTAGTCATACGCGAGTGCGAAGGTCTGATATGTATTATAGTGACTCCCTTTTTTAAGTTAGGCACGTAACCCCTCTTCAATTCGTAGACGAGCCAGAACAAAAGAAACATTATTGATGCCACTGGCGGTAAATTACTTCTGTTTCGAAACATAACATGTTTTGGTTGGCTACAATAGACAGCCAAAACATCTCATGCATATTTTAGAACAGAGGTACTACGTACTCACTCTGTCCAAGAATAGATGTCTTGGGCTTGTCAAATTTTGAATGAATCTGTATACTAAATAGTGTTTAAATTCATTTAAATTTTAACAAATTTGAGACATCTATTTTAGAACGGAGGAAGTAGTATTTTTGAACAGCGGAAAGAGCGACGGGTTCAGTTGGCTGCATAATCTTGCCAAGCCAAAATCTCCCAATGCTTTGCTCTCCAAACGGAAGGGGCACTCCTAAATATTCCTCGCACTTTAGACTTTCGCAATTAAGGTAAAAGTGAAAGAACAAACCAAAATTAGTGTGCTTGCCACTGTCCATCAAGTCTTCTCGTCAAAGAAAAAACTGTTCATCAAGTCCCTCGGTTTCTGGCTCTTGTCTGCCACAAGATACGTCCTTGCTCTTTTTTTATCTGCTCTCTCTTCGGCTAGCTCCAAACTGAGTGGCTGTCAAACTGTGTCTGTCATATCTCAAACCCCATCTCTTATGCTCTGGTGTTCTTGTGATGCATACATGCCTGCCAAATTCGATCTCCGGCACAGAGAGGGGCAGGGGGAAAGAGACAGACATTTTCTTATTGGCTGCCAAGTGGCCGGAATTGCTAAATTTCACCAGCATTTGGATAAATATATAAACCCTTTCTGCATCCTACAGAATGCAGAGAGAAGAATAAAAAGGAAATAACCTAGGAAAAACGCTAAAGAGAAGTGAACCTATGCAGGTGCACTTTCTCCTTTTACGATTTTTGTTTAAGCTCGAAGCCTTACTGAAATTGCACATTGCTTAGCAATATTGGCTTAGGCCACTGCACGAGTTGTTCAGTCAGAAGGGGTCACCTTTGTCACTCCCCGATGCATGGTCCAGAAGCCTAACAAAAGACAGTATTCATGATTAGAACCAAAATATTGGAAACACCACCAAAATGTAGTAAAAGAAGTGCCTGGAGGGCGAAAAGAGATGAGAGGGAAAAGCCTCTAAAAAGAAGAAGAAAAAGGTGAGACGAAGTAGTAAAGTATTCAGGGGCACATACAAAAGTTAACAAGTTTGGTCGACCAGGGCTCCATCAGTAGTCTATTTCTTTAAGAATCGTCTCACCCATTTGATTAAGAGGGGGAAGAAAAAAAGTGGGTTCCCTTTTAATTATTTTCTTCATGATGAACCAAGGGCTTTATCGAGCTCGATTTGCCCATCTTTTCTGAAAGTAAAGGCATTTCCATCGAAAGCACTTACAAGGATTCCTCGCCAAACACTCAAGGGCAGCTGGCTTCTAATTAATTTAGGCATATTTTTGCATCTTTTTTTGCTTGATGTAGGAAAAATCTTTTGAAACATTATAAATTTTAGCTTGTTTCCTCATCCCCACCAAGCAATTAAATACGTGCTAACATAAATAAATACTTCCTCCATTTCAAAATAAGAGATATGGATTTGTCTAAGTCCACATGCACCTACACATGTTTAAATTTGTAGATACATATAATAAATCTAGCTAAATCCAAATCACTTATTTTAAGAGTGAGGGAGTACGAGTCTATGCAAGCAAAAGGATAGTCTCAATATCCCTGTTTTATTCTCAAAAAAAATGAAATAAAAATAACCCTGCTTTTTAGGGCTAACTATGATCGTGTCAATAAATAGATTTGAAAAAAATGCAGAAAATATTGATATACAAGTTACCTAGTCTATTTCCTTTTATAATGTGTATCGGTCTTAATAAAATTTCGGTGTTTATATTTGACTATCCCTATTACCTAAAAAATGTTGTGTTATGTCGTCCTGCACTACGTCGTCCCGCTTTGTCCAACACTATGTCTTGTTCGTCGTGCTCTTCCTCATCTTTTTAACCAAACTATCAAATACGCTAGAAAATAGGCGTCCTCCTAGAAGGGCGCTCCTCGTCGCTTCCCGGCTTGACAAGTGGCGCAATCTGCAACTTCTCCTTCTCACCACGTGTCGATTGAGGAGTGCATCGCTGGTTGGTTTTCTCTTTTTTTTTTGATTCATATACCAAAAATGATATATCTTTTGAATCGAGAGTCCTAACCGCAATCCTTTTATGGTGTTTTAGTCACGTCGAGTCTTCAAAACTAGATCTTATGTAGATAGGTTTTGACGAAATTTTTTCTTGCACTGCCTTCATTACCTACGTTGCACTGCCCTTCGGTTCTGCAGTGCACGGGCGGTGCACTGGCACTGCTCTACCCGTGCACTTCCTTTCTGTTCAGTGTTGCATTGCCTTTGGTCGTAGTGCACCACATGGTGTCCTGTCCCGTGACCCGTGTACTGCCTTGTTGTACTGTTCTCGGTCTCGGTACACGGGTCGTCCACTTGCAGTGCCTTGTCCGAGGACTGCCTTTTGTATTGCATTGCACTGCCTTCTATCGCAGTGCACAACGAGTTATACTCGTGAACCGCTTTTTTGTACTGCGTTCCGAAATAAAAGGCGCTCTGAAATACAAGGTGCTCCAAAATAAAAGGCGCTTCGAAACGCTCTAAAATACAAGGCGCTATAAAATACAAGGTGCTCTAAAATACACGGCTCTTCAAGATCTAAACAAATGCTTGAGGCGCCGCAGGCGCGGTGCTGCGGGCATAGCCCGCGGAATCATGCTACGAATTACAAGGCGCTCCTAAATACAAGACGCTCCGAAATACACGACGCTTGAAGATCTATATGAATGGTCGAGACGCCAAAAGCATTGTGTTGCGGGTGCAACCCACGAAATCACGGTACGAAATACAAGGCGCTTAGAAATGCAAGGCGCTCTGAAATACATGGTGCTTTAAAATATATATGAATAGTTGAGGCGCCGTGCTACGGATGGACGCAGCCCATGGAATCATGCTCCGAAATAAAAGGCGTTCTGAAATACAAGACACTTGAAATACAAGGTGCTTCAAAATACTAGGCGTGCACTACCTTTTTGTTCTTTGTTGCACTGCTTTCGGTTGCCGTGCATGATGTCACACACTTGTTGTGAACTGCCTTGTATTTGGTTGCAGTGTATAACATAGTGTTCTACTAGTGTACTATCCGTGCACGGCCTTGTTGTGATGAATTGTCCTACCCTTTTTCTCCGTGCACTATGTGAAACATACTGTTTTCTTGTATTGCTTAGATTTTTTATAGCAGATTAAACACGAAAATTAAAAAATGAAACCACAAATCAATTTAAGCATTGAAGTGCACGTGTTGCCTGCTGCCCGCGTCGCGCGCATACGCCCCATTTTGCTGCGCAGGCCACGAGGCCCTTTTTTCTGCATGTTGTGTTTCATGGTGCCACGTGCCCGCTTCTCCACGTATGCTACCGCTGCTCCGTGTCCGTGTGGAAGCGCGCTCTTTTCCTAGTCCCTATCATAGGAAAAGGATTACGATCGCAGTATGAAAAGGAACTCCACAAAGTTCAGACAACCCGTGAAGACTAGAATTTTGAAAATATAAAACTTACCTTTTCTAAAAACCATTTTCAAAAACCTGAACAAGTATTGGATATTTGATCAATAACTTTCAAACAAACATTAGACAATTACCATAGAACTTGCTGAGTCCGGTCGTCCTTAATCTATACTTCTAAAACTTTGTTTTGGTTGTGAAGACACAAAGACCGGCATGAAGACTAGAATCAACAACAGGGTATCAAATTAGTAGAATTAAGACAACTAGACATAGGATCCACTATAGCATGCATAGGTAGATGAGCTAGCAATAGCATAATTTCTCCAAAAAGTTACCAGATCCAATGGTTTGAAGCTTAGATTTACCATTGAATAGAAAGCTATTCCATCCGCATTAAAAAAATTATCGTGTTGTGAATCCTCATTGAAACGAGGAGGATCATGAAGCTTTTGTACACTTTTGGATCTTGGTATAAATAAATAAAATAGTTGAACCCGCAATGTTTTTATTGTACCACTCTAGGGGATATGATATTTACGGATAAAGACTTCTGTGAGTGTCATGTCAATGAACTTGTACACTACAACATGCATAGGTGTATGTTGGTCACCTTAATTTTACACCCATTGATCCATAATATGTGTCGGAGCTTTAGTTCAGATTTGAACTAAAATGAACTAAACCCAAGCCATTTGTTATAGAACGAAGGTAGTACTATCTTTCTAGAAACTCGAGGAAAGAAATAAAATCACCTTCTCACTGCAATTGGAAAATCAGTATACAGTAACTTCGGTGTGGCCATGTTCAATGCTTCTATTATAGTTATTTTACCGCCTTCTTATGAAAAAAGCGGCATGGGTTCCCAACCGCAAGAAAAGAGTTTCCAAAGATTGCATAGCAAGCAAGTACCAATTTTAAATAGAAACAACATGTATTTCTACTTTCTCCGTTTCAAATTATAAGATGTTTTAGCTTTTTTTGAAATGTATATATTTAGATGTCTTTTTTGTGTAGTTTTCGATCAAAATGAGTGAACCTACACACTAATGGTATATAGATACATGTGTTTTAGAAAAAGACTAAAATATCTAATATTTTAGAAGGAAGGGAGTATATTCTAGTAACTGATCATCACCATGAATAAAATTATGAGTTATCAAGCAATGCCTATAGCAAGTATTAGAGTAAATAATGGCGCTAGATTGTTTCAGCCCAAACAGCTATCCACGTCGCCCCGATTCTCTTTTGCCGTTGGATGTCAATGATTAGCGGCTGAGAAACGTCACCGGACCCAAATTTTACTCCAATCCCGTATCCGGTGATCTTTGCATTGGTGTCTGTTTTCAACCCAAAAGCGCGATCGGGGCTGCTGATTGGTGGACCTCGCAGGACATTTGCGCGTCGTATGGTGGACTGCGACTGCGCCCTAGGCCCGCTGTCATCGTATGCGGGCAGTACCGCGCTCGGTGAGAGGCACGCCCTAGGCCCGCTATCATCATACGCGGGCAGTACTGCACTTGGTGAGAGGTGCATGGTGGCCCGCGCTCGCGCTCTGGGCACGCTGTTAGCATAGCGGGCAGTACCATGTTCGGTGAGAGGCGCATGGTCGCCCCGGTGACCCTGGTCCCGGTGTCAGCGTACGTGGGCAGTAGTGCGCTCGGTGAAAGTCATTCCCGGCACAAAATGCCTACGTGACTTGCGGGGCTCACACAGAGCCGACATATATAGAGCTGCCAGCCCATGTCAGTCGTGGTTTCTCGCGGTCGTGGGGCCCGCCTCACGAGACATAATTTAGTCGGCATGGCATTGTCACGGTCAGCCCATGCAGCCCGCGGTTTCTCGCGGTCGTGGGATCACCAAGGGCCAACGTGGCGCCGTAGGCCATGCTGGACACGGTTTTTCGTGAATGTGATGCCCGTATAGAAAATACGTGGCGACGTTAGACCATGCCTACTGTCAGAGTAGACCATATACGTCGCGGGTTCTCATGGCTGTAGAATCGAGTTGCCACTGTAGGATGTAGACGTACTCAGGTTCTCGCGGCCATATCTTATTGTGCGTCTCGCACATACAGGAACTGCCAACTTAAAATATAGACATGCGCGGTTTCTCTCGGGTGATAGCCATGCTGGCGATGTTATCCCTCGGCAAGATCCTACCGTAGTCATACGCTTTATCAATATTTCCCTCTCTCTGGATGCATATACATACCATTTTTTCTGTTTTTTTTTGTCTACGATATTCATGCACTCATCTTTTCGTTCCTCTTCTTCCATCTCGCTTTAGCGTCGGCAGCGACTTCCTCTCCTAGAAGTTCCTCTGTATCTTCCTACGTAGGTACGTTATGTATGGACTCCGATGACCATTTTTCTACTTCGCACGCTCTTTTCCTGCCTATTTCTCTGTGCTAGGCGCTTACTTCTTTTCCTCTGTGTTCTGCAGGTACCCGATAGCCTAAAGGTTGCCATCGTCTCCATCGAAAATGGCTCCTCTTTTGCCGTTTTCTGCCGCGCGATGAAGGCTACGAGGATGTTTGCCTTATTCGGCAGCACGTCAATGGCGGCTGATGATGCTGGTATACTGTGCATTCTGCTTTCTCCCCTCTCCGTTTGCTACTGTTGTTTTCACGCTTTTTTGTTATTAGCTAATTTATTTCCTGCTTGCTTTGCAAATTTTGGTGCTCACCTGGCGCCGCCGAAGCTTAGAGTACGACATAGGTCATCTAGAAACTGCGTCTTCTTCTGATCCAGCCACTAGGTCTAAGATTGTGCAGTGAATTTCATCTATATGCATTCATCAACTTTCGATTATCCATGTTTTTCATCTGTTTTATCACTAACGATATGCTTTTTTTTATGTTTTCAGCCCGCTTATCGAACCACGCGACAAAGAAAAAAAGACTATTTCTATTCCTTAGCTAGAATGGTAACGCTCACAATTCCTGTTTTGCTATGTTCATTTTGTAGGTCCTGGGAAAGGGTTGGGCCGATCGTATAGATTCCGGTGGCAAGAGTAAGACGTTCCACAAATATGTAGTCGGTAGCTTTGATTAAATGCAAACGGTAAACTTTCTTTGCCATTCGATTTGTCTCCGCTGTTTTCATTTTCTACCGGCTTTACCATTCTGCTTTGTTTGTTTTGATGGTCTATTTCCTCTGATGCTTCATAGGTGCCCGGACCCGGCAAATAGAAGCAATTGTCATCTCGAGTGGCGCCGGTCGCTTCGTGCAGCGTTTTTCAGGCGGCTTTGGAGGACGCCAAATGTTTCACTGTGCCGACAGCGAAGGACGATGGCTGTGTTCATCATACATGTTGGGCTAGGTGTCATGTTAGGATCGTACGTGTGACTCGTGATGGAAATTACGTTGTTCGAAACTGTGTGTCATTTAGCATAGTTTAGATAACTCGTGGAATTAATGTAATACTATACGTATATACTTGGTAGATATATGGTACATGTAAACTTTGTACTTATATATATGAAGGGTTTACCGAGAAATAAATGTATATGCACATGATTGAGTTTGAAATAATTGCTATTCGTCTCTCGACCAAGCGTCTACGTGTGATCTTTGTGTACCTAAGGATTATTCGGGCGTGGGTTTACACTTGTGTTTGCATATCTCCGTTCATATCATCTTTTTCCTGTTGTTATCGTACGTTGCTTCGCATCCGTATCGTCATATCTATGTTTTTCTTTTCTTATCTTTTTGTATTTATTTATCTAAGACCACTTGGCATCTTCTACGTGTTATATTTTTGGCTGTAAAGTACCGCTTCACGAGTGGCATTCTTTACTCACCCTCTATAGTTCTCTCTCTTGCTCCTTCCCTTTTATTTTGCTCGGTCTCTCTCTCTCTCTCTCTCTCTCTCTCTCTCTCTGTCTGTCTGTCTTGCTTGACTTTGCATTTGCCAGTTCGACCATGCGAGACAACAAAGGGAATCTACCATGGTTGGCTTGCTCTAGTAAGTTGCTTTCTTGGTTTTCTTCATCGGCAATGGAGGTCATTGCTCCTATGCAAAAAGTATTCTTTCTTCATATTCTTTGGCATCGATGGAGACGAAGGAAGAAGCAAAAAAAATTGTACCTCTTTCTTCATCACTTATTTACACAAGAGAGCACTATTATTCTCGCTAGTGTTTGTCTGTGCGCCGTTTGTTCTGTTTTACTATCTAAATTAGTACATAAAACATGTTGGTACCACCATGTTTGCGCGAGTCGAATAGTTATACTGAGCTTCCACACGGATCTAAAAACATCATATGTACTTTCTCGAGCCTACTCCCAAAGTACTTTTTTTGCGGGCATACTCCCAGAGTACTTGCGTGGGCTTAATTTGTTGTGGTATTTATTGCCTAACGCTCGATGATGCTGTACTCACGTTGTACACTAAGCATGCATAACATAGTCATTCGTTTGTAGACAGGTACTCTGAAGGTTAAGATCTGTCCACAGCTGCTCCTTATAGGCATCATGCGAACACGAAAAATATCGTTGCCTACATACCTGCTGAATTCTAACCTAAACGGGAATTCCATTGCAACGGTTCACTTCTATATGGCGTCCTCCAGTCCTGGAGGACCTATTTGCTGGCATCGGTTGACAGGACTTCCCAGTTATGATGCTCAGCAGGCTGAAGACAATGTAGATACTCATGCCATCGCATAAGTTGAGAGATACGATCGGGTGGAGATCCAAGATTACACACACGCTAGGAAGATAGCTATGGAGAAAGAGAATATTGTTCTAAAGTCTGAAGTAGGACATCTCAGAGAAGAAGTTAATGAAACCAAGATGGTATGAAAGAACTAAGTAGGAAATGTGTGTGGATCATCTCTGCTATCGATGTTGCATGGAACCAGTATATGTGTGTCGTCGGTGAAGGCTTCGTGCTGACGTGTATCCCATCAGGCGACGATGTGGAAGTCATCAACGACAAGATGAAGTGACTGCTTAATGACGCAACCATCTACCTTCAGACGGTCGGCGTGTTTCCATATGATGACTAGGACAATGAGTGCAAGAGCAAAGAGTTGCTGTAGTTGATGTTTATTCGCTCTTATTTTATTAATTTTAGATGTCTTCAAACAGATCTATGTGTTTATAAAAGTACTACCTCGATCATTCACCTATTGTAAATGTGATTTTAAATGCTATGTTCTACTTTTTTTACTATTCCATTCCCGTGGTTTCTTTCGCAGTTACTGTGCCTCATCAAACGTTATGTCATGAGTCCGCTCCCCGGCTCTCACAGTGCGAGACTCTTCCCACACACAATGACGTCCAAACCATTGCACGAGCGTGGTCCACCTTCCTACAACACGGGGTACGACGACGCGCACACCTGTCCATGGTCTGGAAACTTTTGCCTTGGCCCATAGTAGGGCCCGCCTCCTGGAAGAGCAGGCCTCCATTGCGAGGTTTTAGCTGCTACATGTTTAGTCCCACCTCGGTAAATTAGCATGGTTTCGACTAGCTTATAAACCGGAAGCCGCTTCTTGGTCATCTAGATCTAAGATTTTCCCATGGCGAATCAGAATTCCTATGGGAATGTTTTGGATTTGTATTTTTATATAATAGCCACTAGCTGGCTTGCAAAACCACTTGAAAAGCTTTCTGCCACCAATTGCCATTAACTCTTTATCTGAGAACTGTTCTCCCACTCCAGACGGTCATAAGCCTTCCTCATATCCAACTTGAATGCGCAAAACCTCGTTGAAGTCACAGTCACCACAACCAAGGAAGCGAAGAATACGCCTGTAAGTGCCTCATCATCTCCCAAGTCTTGTACTATGAGACTCTATGGATATTGGGTGCATCCATTTGGAAATGGTAGCACGGGATATATATATTCCGTGCAACTAGCATTTTGATCATCGCATAACATGTGGATAAGAAGCCTTTGCATGATATCTTGTATTTTCATCTGGTTGATTCATGTTGCCACTTTATGCGACCCATGATGTAATAACTTGTATGGAAATCTTGAAATAAAGTAATAAAATAGGCCACATGTATTGATTGATACAGAGGCCGGGGTACATCCCCATTTTGAAAAATATAATAGCTACTATATGAATACGGATCATACTTTACTTACTTTATTTCGTTAGCTTGATTTGCTTCAGCTTTTTTATCAGCGTTTTACATCATAGCCGCGACCCTTGGGCGCACTGAGAAGTATTGTATATATAGATGTTCTTAAAAATAAAATAAACCAATACCAAGCAGGGAAAACATACTTCATATAGCTCCATCAGATTACCAATAGCATTTCCACTTTTCAAAGTATCCCGTTGAAACACAAGCATACATCAAATTAGTTGCAATATCACATACACTCTTTCAGATGCAAAATATATAGGAATGAGTGAATTATGATATAAAATAATATGGTAAAAGGAATATGCAGAAGAGAAAAAGTGGCATAGATATGGGTATGAATTATTGGGCCCCGATGATTAGTTACCCTATGCGCATAAAGACCTACGTCCCATGGATCCCAAAGAAGTCCAAGGAGCATCCAACGGATAAAATCCTGTTTTGGTAATCAACAAGGACGAACCGACATAGAATCTATAACATAATCATAATTTGTAACCTCTCTGGATACGGCACCAGGACCTAGCCTCTCATATAAAGGCTGGAAGGACCAAATGAAGAGGGCACCTTAGTTTTCTAGCAATCTGCCATGAGCTTGATCACGACTAGCAAATCGACGATTTTGTAATCAAGTTTCCACCATAATCAGAGTATATTGACTCCCTTGTTTGTTTGATGAGTCGATCAAAACATCATCGCTCTCTTTTCCATGAAACCCTAAGTCCATAACCATGGAAATTTCCGAGGTTACCCCTCGACACATAGTAAAGAAAAAATATAGAAGGGCCAATGCTGTTACAAAATAACATTTGACTCGCAAGGAACCCCTTCACAGGAAGATGGTTAGCACCTCATGTCCTTGATTTCTCTTGATCTTCACATTATAAACAAGTAATCAACATGATAGGTTTGCAATGATAACACCCGAAAACATGTTTCAAATAGATTAAACCAAGGAAATGACCATTAATGCATGAAAAAAGAAACTGTGATACATCAATAAAAAGTGCCTGTCAGTTTGACAAGCATCAAGTTCGATGAAAATGTAAGGTCAATAACTATTTCAACAACAAAATACATGAAACTCTAGGGCTTGCTCCTAGGCTGCTTGCGCGAGGGCGGCTCTAGAGCTCCCCACCCAAACCCTAGAGGCGCCGCCAGCAATATTCTCAGTAGGTTGCTGATACGTCGTAAACGTATCTATAATTTTTGATGCTCCATGCTTGTTTTGTGCCATCTATCTTATGTTTTGTCTACACTTTGAGGTATTTTTATACACTTTCTGAAACTAACCTATTGGCAAGATGCCACAGTGCCAGTTGCCTATTTTCTACTGTTTTTGGTTTCAGAAAAGCAAAAAAAAATGAATATTCTCGAAATTGGACGGGACAAAATCCAAAGTTACTATTTTCCCGGAGCAATACAGAAACGCGAAGCAGAGATGAAATAGGGAACCAGGGTGGGAACACCCTAGGGTGGCGCACGCCCACCCTAGCGGCGCCACCAGGGGATGTGGCCCCCCTGGCTGCCTCCTCGCCTTGCCCTTCTGCCTATATAAAGCCCTCGAGGATAAAACCCTAGATCATCCATCATACATCCATGAAAAGTTCTGCAGCGCCGTCGCCACCGAAGGGGATATTCGAGAGAGAGAGAAGTCTCTGTTTTAGCACCCTTCCTGGACGGGGAAGTGCCCCCGGAGCCACCTCCTTTGATCTCCACCACCATCTCCATCGATCTCCATCGCCATCTTCATCATCGTTGCTGATTCCCATGATGAGGAGGGAGTAGTTCTCCTTCGAGGATAGGGGCTCTACCGGTAGCTATGTGGTCATCACTCTCTCTATGTGTGATCTTATTGTGATCATGAGCTTTGTAATCAAGTAGATCTACTTTGCAACTCAAGTGCTTTAATAGATCTCCGGCTCTCCCCACGTGTGTGAAAGTGACAACGTGCATACCGTGGTGGCACTTAGGCTAGAGTTTACATAAATAATCAAGTGCTTCAATAGATCTCTGCTCTTCCCACGTGTGTGAAAGTGACAGCGTGCACACCGTAGTAGCACTTAGGCTAGAGTTCATAAATATTTATCATGAGTTATATTTGGAGTTGGATGTCTTTATGAAATTGTGGTGTTTGTTGGAACCATCTAGCGCTCAAGGTGACAGTGTAGGGTTATCTAGATGGGGAAGGCGGACTTTGAGGAGTGCTGTTATAGCCCTACCATGGATTAGAGTATCCAACCGAAGAGTAGTTAAGAGTAGTATCATGAAGAGAAGATATTTATATGAGAGAGTGTTCACTACTGAAAGTATGATCCCTAGGAATTGTTTCTAAACATTGAAACACCATTCACAACTAGATCTGTTACATGTTTGCTTGCTTTAGTCTTTTCCTCCCTGTTAGAAGCTCTTTTCTAGCACCATTACCACTTATAATCATCCATATCACTTGTATTTCACTATCTCTTCGCCAAACTAGTGCACCTATACACCTGACAAGTGTATTGGTTGTGTTGGGGACACAGGAGACTTCTTGTATCTTGATCGCAGGGTTGCTTGAGAGGGATACCTTTGAACACTTCCTCCCTGAGTTCAATAAACCTTGAGTAATCCACTTAAGGGAAACTTGCTGCTGTTCTATAAACCTCTGCACTTGGAGGACCAACAACTGTCTACAAGAACAGAAGTGCGTAGACATCAGGCTCTTTTCTGGCGCCATTGCGGGGGAATTAAAGGAGAAGAAGCTCCCATATCAACAACACGCCATCAAAGTATTTTCTAGCGCCGTTGTCGGGGATGTAAGGTAAAAGGTACTCACATCCTCTTGGTGTGTGAGTGCTCGAAGTTATTTCCTTTAGATTCTGCAATTTTGTCTGTTTGTTTCTTGTTTTCACTAGTTAGGCTTAATGGAAAACAAAAAAAAATTAGAGAGCTCTATAGAATTTATCTAGAGTTAGGACATGAAGTGTTTGAAGAGAAAATTTAAAAAACTATGGAACTTTATTTGCATGCTAATAGCAATGTTATTAGTATGAACTATTTGGACACCACTATTGCTAATGCTATGGAAACGTCTAAGCTTGGGGAATCTAGTTTTTATGAAAATGATCTTTTTAGTTCCCCAGCTTTGGAAGATAGCTATTCTATTGCTTATGATGATACCAAACCTCCAATATATGATGATTACAATGATGAATATGATATTTTCAGTCCACCTACTATTGAGGAGAAAATTAATTGTGATTACAATAAGCCTCCTATATTTGATGATTATGGTGATAAGAATAATAATGATAGCTATTTTGTTGAATTTGCTCCCACTAAAATTAATAAGAATGACTATGCTTATGTGGAGAGCAATAATCATTTTATGCATATGTCTCATGATAAGAATATTTTATGTGATAGTTATATTGCTAATTTTATTCATGTTTATACTGAAAGTTATTATGAGAGAGGGAAACATGGTCTTATATTTCTCAACAATATTAAGTTTTCCCTCTTTATGTTGAAAATTTTGAAGCTTCACTTGATTTGCTTTCCTATGCTTGTTGCTTTGTGCTTTAATGACTTGTTTCTTTACAAGATTCCTATGAATAGTAAGTGGGTTAGACTTAAATGTGTTTTGAATTTGCTTCTTGCTGCTTTCTTTTACTTCAATTCATATTTCTTATGTGAGCATATTCTCATACTATCAAGCCTAACTTAAAGGCGTTAAAGAAAGTACTTCTTGGGAGATAACCCAATAGTTCTATTGAGTCTTGGAAGTTATTACTTCATTAATGACATCTCCTTATACTTTTTATTTGATTTTTTTGCCAAGAATTATCTCTAATGATAGGGAAGTAAGATTTGGGGAAGTGTTGTCCCGAAACAGATTTTTATGCTTCACTATAAAAATTCGTGAAAACTCTTTGTAAATCGGATTGAGCTGTAATTTTCTGAATAAATCCCCCAGGTTGTTATATAAGTTTTGTTAGTTCAACACTTTTTAATTGAGCAACATAAGGTCTTCGAAAAAATCAGTTTTTAACTGCTGGTCTGTTTTGACAGATTTCTGCCATTATTTGCATTTGCCTCTTTATCGATTTCTTTTTGGGTTCTCTTTGGTAAATTGAGCTTTTTGAAGGAATTTCTATAGTATATTGTGTCTTTAATGAAAGTTTTGCTGTTTTGAAACTAAACCCAAAAAGATTATTACTTTTGAGTGCACTAATGTTGCTAATGAAGATTGTGTAAAGTTTGGTATGAAGGAAAATTTTTAGGTGTAGGGAAAGAATGATGTAATGAGATGAAGAATGGACAAAAGATCAAGCTTGCGGATGCCACCCCGTGTCACCCCAAGAAATATTCAAGAGGTACAAGCATCAAAACTTGGGGATGCCCAAGGCATCCCCTTCTTCATCAATAAAAATCTCAGGTCTTTCTAGACACTTTGTTTTTATTGTTTCATGCACTGTTGTGTTGTTCTTGGAGTGTCTTAGTTTTTGTTTTTAGTTTTCTTTTGCTTGTTTGCTTCAATAAGTTGGCTGTATCACAACACACTTCTTTTGGATAGACACACACTTTGTTTTCATTGCCTAGAACACTCTAGTTTTCACTCTTATTGTTCTGTGAGTGTTCACTTTTGCTAGCACTGCGTTTAGCTTTAGTTTTCTTGTGCTTTCAACTTAGAACTTTTTAGTTCTTATTTGTGGATTTGTGAGACAATCTCACTGATCTTTATTGATTATTATCTTTGTGAGTTGTTACAAATAAGTTGATTGGTGTTGAAAAAGAGTAGACAATTTCATGCTTATAGTGGTACAAAAGGGAGCCTGTTTTGACTGTGACTTGGACTTTATCATGTCATGCTAGATGTTGTTTTGACCTTATGCTTAGATATATTGCTATAGCATGACTTGTTCCAAACAATTGAGATTGCTTAATGTGCCTTGCAAGAATCATGCGTTGTTTTAGCATACAAAAGCATAGTATTGTGGTATTCTCCTTTGACGTTTTATTTGGGTTGACTTGGCACATGCTTACACCATGTTATGACTATGAACCACTTACCTTAGCCTCTATGATCATTTAGTTTTTGACTCATGATATCACTTTATGCTTTGATTAATAATGTTTTTTTGCTCTGCATGATTATGGCCATTATTGCTCTCTTAGTTGGTCGCTCCCAGTCTTTTGCTGGCCTCCACATGTACTGAGTATGAGCTCTACTCGTGGATCCAACTCCCAAGAAACCAAGTTATTCCAAAGAGTCCACTATAAACTCCTATCCATGGTGTGTTACACCATTCCAAGTATATTCATGTTTTTATCTATCTTCCAAATTAATTTTTTATGTGAAAATTAGTGATTAATGCTCTCAAGAACTTGAAGGCACATTTTATTTCTTACACTTAATAAACCTAAACCATTGTGACTATCTTATGATGCTTATATGCTTGCAACTTGTAAGTTGGGAGTTAGCAGAATCATGCTTTCATGGGGCGCACTTTCAACATTTCACTTACTTATTTAGTTGATATCATGTTCTTTTGTTTATGGATGTCGTCGGTGTGAAATGAGCTGGGAAATGCAGGTCCATGGAGTTTGTATATGTGTTAGAGAAATGCCTGGGCGGCCAGCCTAAGCCATGCCTAATCATGGTGGAAACTTGCAGCAAAACCATAGTGGCATTCTATGAAGCATCCTCAATAAAAAACTATGCGAATGGCAAAAAAGGATTGCTGAGATGCTCACTGTCTGTTTCTGTAACATCCCAATTTCAGCAACCCTGATGGAATGTCCAAAAGGCAAAAATCAGGGGGAACAAAAACTTTTTCTTGCTTTATGTGCTGACCTGTTTGCTTGTGCCCAAGCAACTGTTTGTGTATTGGTTGTGTACTCCTCATCTCAAACCTAGTTTACAAAAACTATTTTACAAAAGAGATGTCTTGGCTCATTATTCATATTCTTAAATGTTCTAGCATTTCAAATCCTGAGCCAAGATGGTTTGATACAACCAAATACTTTACTAGTCTCTATTACTAAAACTATGGAGACCTATATATTATCTCCTTATGTTTTCAAGACAGAACCTTCAACTACCCTTATCTTTATGTTTTCCAAAAACCTTTATTAAAACCTTTCATTCCAATCTTGGTAGCAATACCAAGATGATCCTTATCCTTCCTCAAAGAAAAACCCCTTTCAAAATACCCCTCCTTACCTCAAGCTAGGCTTGATGGTAACCCTAGTAGTAGTTAGATCAGTAGAAAGATGAATTGCCTTGATCTGCTGTCTGATGAATTGCCTTGATCTGCTGTTTGCCTTGTCTGCTTAGGAACTAGAGTGATCTAGTCTAGTAGCTCAACTATTATGACCCCAATCCTTGTTTGTGATCATCGATCTCAAGCAAGCATCCAAGTCTGGATCTATCCTAAGCCACTCAAGTGATCATCTCATCTCATGCTTACCTCAATCCAGGGATAATCCCTCTTGATGGTTTCCAACCTAGTGGAGACCCAATCCAAGTCTGGATCCCCTCCGCTCAACCTATACCTCGACATCAACCACTTAATGGAAAGGATAAACCTTTGCCACCCTCTCAAGTGTTTCCCCCTTGCATACTAGTCAAAATCACCAAAACTGCCAAAATGGCTAAGTCTGGATTTTTTATCTGGATACCATCTTTGGAGCTCTACCTTTTCCAACCCATCAGCATTCTTGAGAATGTATTTGAACCATCTTGTGGTATGTCCTTAGTACTACCAATTCCAACTCTTTCCCTTGGCTAAGCCATTCTATTTCCCACTCATCCATGATTGTTTTGTAGTCAAGATAATAACCTTTTCTGCAAATCTTATCATCTTGCCTAGTTTGGCTGAAGCTCCAATCTATATGCCATCTCCCCTTGACCAAATTCTTGCTTGGTTATGACCTACTAATAATATCCTATCAACTCCCACTTCACTTGTTTCCATTGGAGCCTTGTGCTTCCTAAACCCCCATGGTTTAGAAGGCTACCTGATGTATCTGTTATGGCAGCCTTATTTTCAACAAAGTTTGCCATCTCCTCTACACCACCCCAAATACAACTAAGCCCAAATCTGGATTCCATTATCATCTATATGACATGGTCTAACCATCCATATACCCCTTGCACCAAGGTGAACTTTGAGCCACCTAATCCAACCATGTTTAGGTGGCATCAAATTAACTAAACCCTAGATCCTCTAGAATCTAGTTTCCATCATTTTCACCACTTTTCTTCAAAACCAAGGTTGACCTTGATGCCTACATCAATTTTACATCATCTACCCTTGATATAAGCATTCCCAAATAATTCTCCCAATTATTTGGATTATTAAACTATTTTATTTCTTTTACTTACCAATTTCTCCAAATCCTTGTCTATAAAGGCAAGTTTGTTTTTCTCCAAATAACTTTGCCAACTCAATGCATAATCGAGTTCTCCTCATCATACCCCATCCTTCCAACTCAAAAATAAATATTTTTGAGATCCTTTATTATTTCGTTTTTCCCTTTTTCTTAAATGGAAAAAACAAGAAATAATTCCCTAAAAATACTTTTACACCTCATTAAATCCCAATAAAATTATCCAATGTGTGTTATGGTATTTTGGACCATATCACCTCAAAAACCAAGCTTGCACAATCTAAAATTTCCATCTTAGCCTCCATAATCTATTTCTGCACTTTTTGAAGAAGTGCGTTTAAATGGGATTATAATCATCAGAAAAATCCCATTTAAACCATGAAGAGATTATTTGACCTACTCCACCTACTAGTACCATTTCCACACTTGGACCAATGAAAAAAATTCAACTTCCTTCACAAGCTACCAATTGATCAAATTTGAAAAAACAAGCAAAACTTGATTCAAATCACAACCAAACTAGCTCCAATCTTCCCTAGTACTACTCCCCAGGATCATCACACCCTCCTGGTCGTGTGCACGGTAGCACTACAGTACCTAGCCCCCTTTTGTCCCATGTGCTTGAGAGAGAGAGAAGCAATCTTGCCAAAATCCTTGTAATAAAGGGGACAACAGCTACCCCACTCTCCCTCTCCCTCTTTGGTCAAGCTGTAGGCCCCACACCACCCCCAGCACCACCTCCCTCGCCCAATGGACAGCCCCCACCTTGCCCATGTCCAAATGGACCTTGCACACCTCCTCTCTTGTTTATAAAGCCACATGCCACCCCAGCACACCTCTCTGCCCTCATTTTCCCCCTCTCCCCTCCACTTACCTCCCCAGAGCTCCCCTCTTCTCCCCTTGATCTGCCTTGCTCGAAAGAAGGAGAGAAAGAAGCTTCGGCCTCCTCCAAGAAATCGAGCTAGGCTCCTCCCTCAGCCCTCCTCTCCCTCTGCATGTCACACCATTGAACCCCCTTTCTCCTCTGGTGCTAACCATACCCTTTTCTTTGACATGCAGCAGCTCTGTGAGCCTCCCCGACGAACTCCAGCGAGCTCCACTTTGGCCACCATCACGCGAGCTCCTTCCCGATGACGAACCACCTCGTGCCGCCCATCCCCGGAGTCGTCTCCGTCGACCGCGTCGCCTCGTCGCCTCCACGACCTCCCTTGATCCCCCGGTGAGCCTTCCCCACCTCAGTTTCTCCCTCTGCTAGGGTTTGCTCCCCCGTGAGCCATCGCTAAGAGGACGATGAGCGGCAACTGCCGGATCCGATCTAATCGGACGGCTGCCATTGCCCCCTTACCCCTTCGACTCGGTCCTTGCGGGCAGGTCAGCCGCGGCTGGTTGTGCACCACCCACGCACACCCAGCACAGTTGGGCCAGCCTACATCGGTGCGGCCTGTTGCCCTCCAGATCCAGCCCGAAAACCCCCTCTCATTTTATTATTTTCCAGATCTAAATATTAGTGGTTTGATTTAATTCGAAATGAAAATGGAAAATGAATTAAACTGCTCAGATCTAAATTTTCATAGTGGAACTCATGTTTTTCCTAACATGCAGACCCTATTTTGCACCAAAATAAGGTTTGGATTAAAGATGATAAATCTTATCCTAGGATCTGTCCTTATCACTAAATAAATTCTCCAGAAAGTTTTACAAATCCTTTTGAAGTGAAACCAATTTGTTCTAGAAGGTAGGGTTCATACCTTTCATGTCCCACTGCCTCCACCTTAGTTTGCTTCATAGTTGCCCCTGGTAAAAATACCAAAAACTGATACTTTCTACCTTTAAAAATTCACTAGGCCAAACCAAATGAGGTTTGGACCTAATTCCAACTCCCAGATGACACACATAACCATATCTTTCATAATCCAGTAGCTCATAATTTTATGAGTCTCTATTGAATTTTTGTGAATTAAACTATTCTGTGCATGGTTTATTCACTAGTAAAATCCTTACAATAGCTTTGCAACTCCAAAATGGTTGAATCCAATTTATACAGAAAGGAATTCTCAGTACCTAACATGTGTCCTTGGAATCAACTAAAAAGCTTCTGTAAAATCAAGGTGATGAAAAAGACAAATCTTGTCCAGTACTGCCTTTGGGAATTTCTCAAGGGAATTCTGGTTATTGTTTTGAGGATATTCCAATTCCTCTTGATTCAGTCCACTCAATACTACCTAATCACCCAAGGAAATAATTTTTGGAACTCCAGAGAAGTTCTGGTGAATTATTTCCTAAAAACTAGAGTTTATTAACTATAAAATCCACTAAAAATCAAGGGAAAGTGATAAAATAGTGAAACCACTTTTGTTGGCTTCATTTTATCAATACCTATCTGATGGTATCATTTTTATACAATGGTATCATACAGATCAAGTCCTTGAGCAAAAACCCTCTCTTAGGTAGTTCCTATACTCCAAATCCACAAAGGATCCTTTCTCCTTTGCATCCAAATTTCCTTCCAATCCAATCACATCAAACCTCCAACATCCCACTGATGTATACCACTCAATCATGTTTTTTTTGTTGTATAGTTTGATGATATTATGCCTGGTATTGATTGATGTATTGTTTGCTTGCATGTATGCTCGATAATGGCGATAGCTGCGATTGTGTGACGCTGAGAAGAAGGAAAGATCGGGTCATTCTTATTATTATCATTATTGGTATTCTGGTTATCTAACACCGTCAAGGGTCTTCTCGCTGGTCACATGCAAGCCACCATTCCTGAACTCCTATATTAACCTACTTCTATTTATCAACTGTTTTATATCTCGTTTATAAATTGCATGATCACCGGCATGGTTTGTTTCAAATAAAAGCGCATGAGTAACTTGGCTCCTCCAAGTTATGGATGAGTGTCCTTTAGGACACCTACCCTTTTGAAACCTATTTTTACTCCTTTAGATCGAGGCTAAGATGATTAACATCTTCCCTCTTGGAACCCATGGATTTTTCAATAATAATACTACTTTGGGTTTTACCCTACTACAAAGTTTTCAAAATAAAACCCTTGGAAAGAGGCATCGTTTCCGAGAGGAAGTTTTACTAAATAAGATACAAGGTGGATGAAGAGAAAGATAACAAAGAGAAAGATAAGTAAAGGAAAGTTAAGTAAGAGAAAGGAAGGGATGTTCTAAGCCAATGTCTGGAACAATTTATACGTGCAACCACATTACCCCAGGTGTTGGGGCTTAGCTCGTAGTTGTAATCCTTAGTCGGGGATTCTTGTACTTGCTTAACGGGAGCAATCCCTCGAAGCCCGAGTGGACTCTACTCCAGGTCTGCGGATCTGGGGCCTCCATCGCCCGCTACGGCCGAAGTGTCGGTGCAACATTGGGTCTCCCATGGACGGTATGTTTTAGGCGTAGGGAAGGAAGTGGAGTCAACAATTGTATATTGCCAAGCCGAGGGTTTGGGTATACGGAAGTGTTGCAGGGAGGACTAAGGCCACAGTGCCGCATACTCGTGCCGGGGAGAACAAACCCAAAAGGAAAAGCCGCCTTTGCTAGGGATGGACAAATGAAAAGCTAAGTTTGAGTATCCAAACCCCCGTCTACAGAGTGTATCGGGCATGGTTAAATCCCGACGGATGTATTGATTCTTATGGGTAAAGTGCGCAAACTCTCTAGAGTCTAATCTATTCGAATAGACGTGTCCACAGACAAGGACGGTTGGAATGGCAAGTGCTAGGACGACCCTTCGATTATGTTGTGATGGAATAAAGGATGTGACTTGGTCACGAGGAAAGATAAGAACAAGTTTGGTTTTGACTAGAGATGGTCGAAGACGTTTTAAAAAGGGTTTTAATACAAAACCGTTTTAAATCTTTTTAACAGGGATGTGGAGATGTCCGGATTTTCAAAAAGGAGGCATACCTTCCAAAAACTCTTTTTCAACAAAGATATAGAGATGCTAATGTTAGTTTTTTTTTCAAAAACAACTATAGTATAGAGCCATCTCGCCACAGCCAAATATGCATTTATCTTTGTTAATCCTGTCTCGGTGGATTGCGAGTACATTCAAAGTACTCACCGACATTGTCCCTGGCTATTTACTTGGAAAGATTGCAGATGTTAAGAAGGATCGAAGGTGCTGACGTCTATGCGAGCTAGGCCGTCTTCCCAGTCAGTTGCCTGTAGGTTAAGGCACATGTTCTGCGCTGAAGACTTCCTCTATTTGTGATGTATTCGCCATAATGGCCACTTTGTAAGTTTGTACTCGTTACTATATGGATGTTGTAATGATACTAGTCGGTTATGCTCACGACTCACTAATCACGGGAATGTGAATTTCATGCATAACGGGTATTATCGGACCGTAAATACGGGGTGCCACAGACATGGTATCGGAGCCATCCTGACTGCAGGAGACCTTAGTTAGCATGGACGTTAGACAGGACAACCGCTATTTATGAAAACACCGGTTTTCGCAAACTATTTTCTCAAAAGCTTTTTGAATTTTTTATCTCATCTTATCTGACTTAAACAATTTGAAAGTGGATTACTCTACATCTCGTCTACTTCAAATGTTCCGTTTTCAAAAACCAAGTCCAAATTGGAGACTATGAAGCCGGAGGTCCCGGAACGAAGAGACCCCAAGACAAGCACAGCAAAGGAACTACCAATGACGACAGACACTACAAGGTCGCCTACCAACGGAGTCCTTCATCACCCCAAACTAATCAAGTACGACACCGACGACAAAAGACAGCAAGACCGAAGTTAAGACCCCCGTAACGCCCGTACTTAGGATTAGCATCCCTAAAATAGGATTCCCTCTATGGCGTGTAGTCACCTCCTTAGTACTTATGGTATGCCTTGTTTCCTTGTCTTGTGCGTGTGTGATGCTTGGAATGTGTTGATTGTCTGCCGGGAATCATCCGATACTGTAGTCTTGACCACCTAGTTGGTAGATCCCAATACTAACTTTGGAAACCCCTTTTGGCCGGAAACCTCTCCTCAGCAGGATGGTCACCTAAGAAAACCTCGACACCCTCAAGGAAGGACCTAAGGTGGAAAGACTTCGTCTTTCCGCTCAACTCCAATAAACCCCTGTTGACCTATTCCCTTCAACCATAGCTCTCCACCCAATATTATACCTCACTTTTTCCGCTACCCTCGAAGCTCGGAAAACTAACTCCGTCGCACATTCCCTTCCACAGCCGGAGACTTCATATCTACCAGAAAACCCTGCAGATGGCTCCCAACCGCTCCGAAAGTATCATCATCGTAGAATGCTTCTGGCCCTTTGAAGAGCAACTGCATGATCTATTGAATATCATCCATCGTCCCCCACCTAAGATCGAAGGGACAGAGATTCCTCGCAGCAATTCAAGCATAGCTCCGTGGGTCATTAAGGCCACCATTCCAGAGCATGAGAACGACCCCGATCCCATCATTTCACCTTCATTGACCACAACTGGGTAGATGGAGTCGTGCGAGCGATACAACAAATCATGGCACGCCTCTGCAAGATCCATGAAGAAGAACTAAACGATACCCCTTACCACCTGTTCGGGAAGCGTGACAAGTATGGTCTCCCCACCGAATCCTTCCTTACCTGCTGTATTGGAAATCAGCTGGAGAATATGGAGTACCTCCTGCAATGCCATCAAGAAGATCTCGACAAGACCCGTCGTCAAAACATCCTCATGCGTATGGATCTCGCCATACTCCGTACCCGGGGGAAGAGTCTTCAAGCCGCCAACGCTCGTCTAGAAAGGAGAGTGGCCGCCCTAACCTCCTCAACTTCTGAAGCAGTTAGCTCCGAGACGGAAAATGAGGAGCCGTCCTTCTATGAGTATAAACCCATCTACTAGTCAACCCTAGCAGAAGACCCACCTGCAGAAACAACTCCGGAGGCAGATACGACCCTCACCCTCACTGTCGAAGAATTGAATATTCCTCACACCCCTGAGGAACTGCAGTAGCCGAAGGCAATGCAACAACTCAAGAAGGAATAACTAGGGTCAAGCGATACCCATGGAGTAGTCTTCGTCTCTCGAATCACCCCTTGTGGCGTAGTGTAGTACCTATGTATCGCCCCAGAACCTGTTTGTGTAAAACTCTAAGTGCCTTGTCGCAGTGCGACACAGACCTGTTTTGTAACCTCTTAAGTACCTCCGCCACTAACCGGTTTTAAACCTGCTAAAGGTATGGATGTTATGCAAGTATGATATCCTTCTTTGCATGTTTTACCCACGATGTTGCACCAGACCAAAACCCCGTGGTTTTGCTCTAAGGGGGAAAGACGCAGTCTTTCCCGCCCAAAAATCTGATAGACCCCTAGATTCGACCCCTAGCAGCACTAAGTAATGACCAACCCCCTAATCCGACTCAATGAACCTGCATGGAGAACGACAATCTGCCCTGCTCCAGAGTTAGAAGGAACTTCACGGAGGCCCTCCACTCCAAGGTCGACCACAGAGCCAACATCCCGGTGAATCAAGACCATGAAGAGAAAAAGTGGACCCAAAGGCGAAGAAGCAAAGAAGAATCAACCCGCTGTCTCGCCTCAATAAGGATGTACCTTGTCGACGCTAAACCTACCTAGACTTGTCCTAAGGGGAAAAGACTGCGTATTTTCCATTTGTTGAAGCTAAACCACCCAACCCAAAGCCACTCAGCTCCGAGCTGTAACTAACCACGTAGGGTATTTATAAAACTTGTTATCGCCTATATTCTTCCACCGCCGAAATTGTTAAGTCGATGTTATCACCCCAACCCTGCTCCTCACTAATCTCGGGACGAGATTATTTTAAGGGGGAAAGGTCTGTAACATCCCAATTTCAGCAACCCTGATGGAATGTCCAAAAGGCAAAAATTAGGGCGAACAAAATATTTTTCTTGCATTATGTGCTGACCTGTTTGCTTGTGCCCAAGCAACTGTTTGTGTATTGGTTGTGTACTCCTCATCTCAAACCTAGTTTACAAAAACTATTTTACAAAAGAGATGTCTTGGCTCATTATTCATATTCTTAAATGTTCTGGCATTTCAAAACCTAAGCCAAGATGGTTTGATACAACCAAATACTTTACTAGTCTCTATTACTAAAACTATGGAGACCTATATATTATCTCCTTATGTTTTCAAGACAGAACCTTCAACTACCCTTATCTTTATGTTTTCCAAAAACCTTTATTAAAACCTTTCATTCCAATCTTGGTAGCAATACCAAGATGATCCTTATCCTACCTCAAAGCAAAACCCCTTTCAAAATACCCCTCCTTACCTCAAGCTAGGCTTGATGGTAACCCTAGTAGTAGTTAGATCAGTAGAAAGATGAATTGCCTTGATCTGCTGTCTGATGAATTGCCTTGATCTGCTGATTGCCTTGTCTGCTTAGGAACTAGAGTGATCTAGTCTAGTAGCTCAACTATTAGGACCCCAATACTTGTTTGTGATCATCAATCTCAAGCAAGCATCCAAGTCTGGATCTATCCTAAACCACTCAAGTGATCATCTCATCTGATGCTTATCTCAATCCAGGGATAATCCCTCTTGATGGTTTCCAACCTAGCGGAGACCCAATCCAAGTCTGGATCCCCTCCCCTCAACCTATAACTCAACATCAACCACTTAATGGAAAGGATAAACCTTTGCCACCCTCTCAAGTGTTTCCCCCTTGCATACTAGTCAAAATCTCCAAAACTGCCAAAATGGCTAAGTCTAGATTTTTTATCTGGATACCATCTTTGGAGCTCTACCTTTTCCAACCCATCAGCATTCTTGAGAATGTATTTGAACCATCTTGTGGTACGTCCTTAGTACTACCAAGGCCCACTCTTTCCCTTGGCTAAGCCATTCTATTTCCCACTCATCCATGATTGTTTTGTAGTCAAGATAATAACCTTTTCTGCAAATCTTATCATCTTGCCTAGTTTGGCAGAAGCTCCAATCTATATGCCATCTCCCCTTGACCAACTTCTTGCTTGGTTATGACCTACTAATAATAGCCTATCAACTCCCACTTCACTTGTTTCCATTGGAGCCTTGTGCTTCCTAAACCCCCATGGTTTAGAAGGCTACCTGATGTATCTGTTATGGCAGCCTTATTTTCAACAAAGTTTGCCATCTCCTCTACACCACCCCAAATACAACTAAGCCCAAATCTGGCTTCCATTATCATCTATATGACATGGTCTAACCATCCATATACCCCTTGCACCAAGGTGAACTCTGAGCCACCTAATCCAACCATGTTTAGGTGGCATCAAATTAACTAAACCCTAGATCCTCTAGAATCTAGTTTCCATCATTTTCACCACTTTTCTTCAAAACCAAGGTTGACCTTGATGCCTACATCAATTTTACATCATCTACCCTTGATATAAGCATTCCCAAATAATTCTCCCAATTATTTGGATTATTAAACTATTTTATTTCTTTTACTTACCAATTTCTCCAAATCCTTGTCTATAAAGGCAAGTTTGTTTTTCTCCAAATAACTTTGCCAACTCAATGCATAATCGAGTTCTCCTCATCATACCCCATCCTTCCAACTCAAAAATAAATATTTTTGAGATCCTTTATTATTTCGTTTTGCCATTTTTCTTAAATGGAAAAAACAAGAAATAATTCCCTAAAAATACTTTTCCACCTCAATAAATCCCAATAAATTAACCAATGTGTGTTATGGTATTTTGGACCATATCACATCAAAATCCAAGCTTGCACAATCTAAAATTTCCATCTTAGCCTCCATAATCTATTTCTGCACTTTTTGAAGAAGTGCGTTTAAATGGGATTATAATCATCAGAAAAATCCCATTTAAACCATGAAGAGATTATTTGACCTACTCCACCTACCAGTACCATTTCCACACTTGGCCTAATGCAAAAAAAATCAACTTCCTTCACAAGCTACCAATTGATCAAATTTGCAAAAACAAGCAAAACTTGATTCAAATCACAACCAAAATAGCTCCAATCTTCCCTAGTACTACTCCCCAGGATCATCACACCCTCCTGGTCGTGTGCACGGTAGCACTACAGTACCTAGCCCCCTTTTATCCCATGTGCTTGAGAGAGAGAAGCAATCTTGCCAAAATCCTTGTAATAAAGGGGACAACAGCTACCCCACTCTCCCTCTCCCTCTCTAGTCGAGCTGTAGGCCCCACACCACCCCAAGCACCGCCTCCCTCGCCCACTGGACATCCCCCACCTTGACCATGTCCAAATGGACCTTGCACACTTCCTCTCTTGTTTATAAAGCCACATGCCACCCCAGCACACCTCTCTGTCCTCATTTGCCCCATCTCCCCTCCACTTACCTCCCAGAGCTCCCATCTTATCCCCTTGCTCTGCCTTGCTCGAAAGAAGTAGAGAAAGAAGCTTCGGCATCCTCCAAGAAATCGAGCTAGGCTCCCCCCTCAGCCCTCCTCTCCCTCTGCATGTCACACCAGTGAACCCCCCTTGCTCCTCTGGTGCTAACCATACCCTTTTCTTTGACATGCAGCAGCTCTGTGAGCCTCCCCGACGAACTCCGGCGAGCTCCACTTTGGCCACCATCGTGCGAGCTCCTTCCCGATGACGAACCACCTCGTGCCTCCCATCCCCAAAGTCGTCTCCGTCGACCTTGTCGCCCCGTCGCCTCCACGACCTCCCTCGAGCCCCCGGTGAGCCTCCCCCACCTCCGTCTCTCCCTATGCTAGGGTTTGCTCCACCGCGAGCCATCGCTAGGAGGACAACGAGCGGCAACCGCCGGATCCGATCTAATCGGACGGCTTCTATCACCCCCTTACTCCTTCGACCCGGTCCCTGCGGGCAGGCCAGCTGCTGGGCCGCGGCTGGTTGCGCACCGCCCATGCACACCCAGCGCAGTTGGGCCGGCCTACCTTGGTGCGGCCTATTTCCCTCCAGATCCAGCCCGAAAACCCCCTCTCCTTTTATTATTTTTCCAGACTGAATATTAGTGGTTTGATTTAATTCAAAATGAAAATGGAAAATAAATCAAACTGCTCAGATCTAAATTTTCATAGAGGCACTCATGTTTTTCCTAACATGCAGACCCTGTTTTGCACCAAAATAAGGTTTGGATTAAAGATGATAAATCTTATCCTAGGATCTGTCCTTATCACTAAAGAAATTCTCCAGAAAGTTTTACAAATCCTTTTGAAGTGAAACCAATTTTCTCTGGAAGGTAGGGTTCATACCTTTCATGGCCCACTGCCTCCACCTTAGTTTGCTTCCTAGTTTGCCCCTGATAAAAATACCAAAAACATAGACTTTCTACCTTTAAAAATTATCTAGGCCAAACCAAATGAGGTTTGGACCTAATTCCAACTCCCATATGACACACATAACCATATATTTCATAATCCAGTAGCTCATAATTTTATGAGTCTCTATTGAGTTTTGGTGAATTAAACTATTTTGTGCATGGTTTATTCACTAGTAAAATCCTTACAGTAGCTTTGCAACTCCAAAAAGTTTGACTCCAATTTATATAGAAAGGTATTCTCAGTACCTAACATGTGTCCTTGGAATCAACTAAAAAGATTCTATAAAATAAAGATGATGAAAAAGACAAATCTTGTCTAGTACTGCCTTTGGGAATTTCTCAAGGGCATTCTAATAATTGTTTTGAGGATATTCCAATTCCTATTGATTTAGTCTGCCTAATACTACCTAATCACCTAAGGAAATAATTTTTGGAACTCCAAAGAAGTTCTGGTGAATTATTTCCTAAAAACTAGAGTTTATTCCACTATAAACTCCACTAAAATCAAGGGAAAGTGATAAAATAGTGAAACCACTTCTATTGCTTCATTTTATCAATACCTATCTGATGGTATCATTTTTATACAATGGTATCATACAGATCAAGTCCTTGAGCAAAAACCCTCTCTTAGGTCGTTCCTATACTCCAAATCCACAAAGGATCCTTTCTCCTTTGCCTTCAAATCTCCTTCCAATCCAGTCACATCAAACCTCCAACATCCCACTGATGTATACCACTCAATCATCTTTTTTTTGCTATATGGTTTGATGATTGTATGCCTGGTATTGATTGATGTATTGTTTGCTTGCATGTATGCTCGATAACGGCGATAGCTGCGATTGTGTGACACTACGAAGAAAGAAAGATCGGGTTATTCTTATTATTATCATTATTGTTATTCTGGTTATGTATCGCCATCAAGGGACTTTTCGCTGGTCACAGGCAAGCCACCATTCCTAAACTCCTATATTAACCTACTTTTGTTTATCAACTGTTTTATATCTCGTTTATAAATTGCATGATCACCGGCATGGTTTGTTTCAAATAAAAGCGCGTGAGTAACTTGGCTCCTCCAAGTTATGGATGAGTGTCCTTTAGGACACCTACCCTTTTGACACATATTTTTACTCCTTTAGACCGAGGCTAAGATGATTAACATCTTCCCTCTTGGAACCCACAGATTTTTCAATAATAAAACTACTTTGGGTTTTAACCTACTACAAAGTTTTCAAAATAAAACCCTTGGAAAGAGGCATCGTTTCCAAGAGGAAGTTTTACTAAAGAAGATACAAGGTGGATGAAGAGAAAGATAATGAAGAGAAAGGTAAGTAAAGGAAAGTTAAGTAAGAGAAAGGAAGGGATGTTGTAAGCCAATGTCCGGAACAATTTATACGTGCAACCACATTACCCCAGGCGCTGGGGCCTAGCTCGTAGTTATAATCCTTAGCCGGGGCTGCTTGTACTTGCTTAACGGGAGCAACCCCTGGAAGCCCGAGTGGACTCTACTCCAGGTCTGCGGATCTGGGGCCTCCATCGCCCGCTACGGCGAAAGTTTCGGTGCAACATTGGGTCTCCCGCAAACGGTATGTTTTAGGCATAGGGAAGGAAGTGGAGTCAACAATTGTATATTACCAAGCCGAGGGTTTGGGTATACGGAAGTGTTGCAGGGAGGACTAAGTCCATAGTGCCGCATACTCGTGTCGGGGAGAACAAACCCAAAAGGAAAAGCCGCCTTTGCTAGGGATGGACAAATGAAAAGCTAAGTTTGATTATCTGAACCCCCGTCTACAGAGTGTAGCGGGCCATGGTTAAATCCCGAAGGATTATTGATTATTGTGGGTAAAGTGCGCAAACTCTGCAGAGTCTAATCTATTCGAATAGCCGTGTCCACGGACAAGGACAGTTGGAATGGCAAGTGCTATGACGACCCTTCGATTAAGTTGTGATGGAATAAAGGATGTGACTTGGTCACGAGGAAAGATAAGAACAAGTTTGGTTTTGACCAGAGATGGTCGAAGACGTTTAAAAAGGGTTTTACTAGAAAACCATTTTAAGTCTTTTTAACAAGGATGTGGAGATGTCCGGATTTTCAAAAAGGAGGCATACCTTGCAAAAACTCTTTTTCAACAAAGATATAGATATGCCAATGTTAGTTTTTTTTTTCAAAAACAACTATAGTATAGAGCTATCTCACCAGAGCCAAATATGCATTTATCGTTGTTACTCCTGTCTCAGTGGTTTGCGAGTACATTCAAAGTACTCACCGGCATTGTCCCTGGCTATTTACTTGCCCAGATTGCAGATGTTAAGAAGGATCGAAGGTGCTGACGGCTATGCGAGCTAGGCCGTCTTCCAAGTCAGTTGCCTGTAGGTTCAGGCACGGGCTCTGCGCTGAAGACTTCCGCTATTTGTGATGTATTCGCCATAATGGCCACTTTGTAAGTTTGTACTCGTTACTATATGGATGTTGTAATGATACTAGTCGGTTATGCTCACGGCTCACTGATCATGGGAACGTGAATTGCATGCATAACGGGTATTCTCGGACCATAAATCCAGGGTGCCACAGTTTCCTTATCATTTTGATATGGGATATTTCCTGTGTCATGGGGCAAGGGGTACCCCGTTGGCGGTTCTCTATGATACACATGTACTTACAATGATAAGAACTTGCCTGGGACCAAAGTTGAGTATCATGAGGCGTCGGTACTCGTATTCAAGGGTTATGAGATTTTCAACTTGTGATTTGTCAAGCATATAACTCATATTTGCCCTCACTTTAACCTTAATCACTTGAAGATGCTTATGATAGGGGTAATGAGAGCTCAAAGCTAATAAGTACCATAATTTTGGGAAGCTTTATAAAACCATTTAAACCCTGCTTCCCTCTGCGAAGGGCCTTTCTTTTACTTTTTGTTGAGTCTCCATCTTCTATCTTTATGCACCCGCTAAGAGAGCATAGTTGTCATTCTAAGTTGAATGTGCATTGTCCCAAAACATGTTGATTGATTCATAATTATGGTATTGCTTTTTCTTAAATTATTTGTATCTAGTCACCCTTATGAACTTTGAAGGTGTCCTATGCATTTATGTTTTCCTATTCCATGAAGGACAAGCTGAATACCACTCTTGCTATGTTTTCTCTATGTGAAACAAGCAAATGTCTTTCAAAGCATTATTCATGATCTTTTGTTTGTGCTGCCTTTCATGTTGCAACATAGTTTCTATGTCTTATTGTTAGAAATATATCTTCCATGCTTATGTTTAGAGTACTTTGTTCCTAGCTATCAATGCTTTGCAATACCTTGATCAAGATTGTGTTGGTGCATGTCACCTAAAAAATTATTCTTTTTATCACTTACCTACTCGAGGACGAGCAGGAGTTAAGCTTGGGAATGCTGATACGTTGCAAACGTATCTATAATTTTTGATGCTCCATGCTTGTTTTGCACCAATTATCTTATGTTTTTCTCTACACTTTGTGGCATTTTTATGAATTTTCTAGAGATAACATATTTACAAGGGCCACAGAGCCAGTTTCCTGTTTTCTGCTGTTTTTGGTTTCATAAAAACTAGTAAAGAAATATTCTCGGAATTGGAAGAAACAAAAGCCGAAGTTCCTATTTTTCCCGACACGACACGGAGTCCGAACGAGAGACGAAGAGGTGCCACGAGGCAGCCACACCAGGGGGCCGCGCGGCCCACCCTGGGCCACGCCTGGCTATGGTGTGGCCCCCTCGCGACTCCACCGACCTCGCCTCTCCGCCTATATAATCCCCCGAGACAAAAACCCTAAGGACCCGATCAGAATTCCACAAAAATGTCCATAGCCGCCGCCACCATCGTCCCTAGATCCGGAGGGGTCTGAAGATCTTCCTGGCACCCTGCCAGAGGGGGGAGATCATCTCGGAGGCCTTCTTCATCACCATGCCTGCCTCCAGAGTGATGTGTGAGTAGTTCATCCTTGGACTACGGGTCCATAGCAGTAGCTAGATGGTTGTTTCTCCTATTTGTGCCACCATGTTTAGACCTTGTGAGCTGCCTATCATGATCAAGATCATATTATTGTAATGCTATATGTTGTGTTTGCTGGGATCCGATGAATATTGAGTATTATGTTAGATTGATTATTGTTCTATCATGTCTATGTTATTTGTGATCTTGCATGCTCTTTGTTGCTAGTAGTTACTCTGGCCAAGTATTTGCTTGTGACTCCAAGAGGGAGTATTTATGCTCGATAGTAGGTTCATGCCTCTAGTAATCTGGGAGAGTGATAGAAACTTCTAAGATAGTAGATGTGCTATTTCTACTAGGGAGAAAACAACAATCCTTTGTCCAAGGGAAATTATATTGTTTACATTACACACTTTTCTTAATGCAATTATCTATTGATTGCAACTTAATACCCGAGGGTTGTTCGGATGATATCCCGGAGTGAATCTCATAGTTGTATTACAGTCTATATATCATGTTGTAATGCCCAAGTGAATCTCATAGTTATCATCATGTCATGTACATGCATTCTTAAGCATTCTCAATTTGTTAATTGCCCAGATGTTATTTGTTCACCCATCATGTTATTTATCTTATGGAGAAACACATCTAGTGAACCGTGCACCCTAGTCCATTCCTTCCCATTGATATTCCATCTACCGTTTACTGTTTACTTTTTGCAATTACTACAAGCAATTAATTTCTTCCACACTGTACGTTTAATCCTTTGTTTTCAGCAAAACCAGTGAGCTTGGCAACCTCACTGATAAGTTGGGGCAAAGTATTTTGGTTGTGTTGTGTGCAGGTTCCACGTTGCTAGTAACACCTTCGGAAGTGGTTTCTTTCTCCTACTGGTTCGATAACCTTGGTTCCATAACTGAGGGAAAACTTGTTGCTGTGCTCATCATTCTTTGCTCTTGGGGTTCCCAACAGGCTCCATATCAACTGAGCCAAATCAAGATTTTCTGGCACCGTTGCCGGGGAGAAAGAAGATTTCTGCAAGGGGAGTCTCTCACTACCAATCTCTTTACTTTGTTTTTGTTTTGCTTAGTTTCTTTTGCTTTGTTTGGTTTGCTTTTTTTTTATCAAAAACACATAAAAAAATTAGTTTGTTGGCTCAATTGCAGAGTGTGCTTCCATAGGGGAGTATCTTGAAAATATAATTAGATCTGGGGTGTGCCTTGGCGCACGATCCCGTTGAATCTGAATCAATTTAGCGATTATACTTTTTATTTTTTTATTAAACATATAATTTTTAGTTTTTACTAAATGGATAATTTTTAGTTTTTACCAAATAAGCAATGCTAATAAAAACAGGTAGGATAATACCGGTTTTTACCAAATGAATTCTACCAAATTCTAAGGCAGGATAATATATTAAACAAATAGTCACAATATATGTTCAGAATACATCACATTGCTTTTCCATACATAAGGTCTTCCCTCAATACAAACTGGATGGTTTTTTGATGTGTAAAGCCTTATATAGATCAACCGTTATAGGGTATTGATGGCTGTGAAATATAGCCATCCACGTCCGCATTTAAACTAGATATTATTCATATTTTTGATGAAATATCTCTCTAAATCCTGCCACTAATGCCTAATGATCAAAGGGGTATGCAATCCTGTCTTTCTATTTTTCCCTGTGCAGATAATGACGTTTGATGACGGGAATCACAATATTAAAGTCAAAGATACGAGATTTCCAACAACTCAAAGAAACCTAGAGTCGTGAAGTGGAGGCAGTACCTTTAACGACCAACTATACAGCGAGAATAAAATTCTGGCTGTATAGTTTCGGCCGCATAGTTTCCACCGACACTGCTAGGTCAAATAGAACAACTTTCGTAAAGGGACCCCTATATAAAGAGGCCTCGGGCAATGAGAAAAATCCCTCTTCTTTTCGATCTCGACTCTCTTCCGCCCCCTGCCATCAGAAAGCACAACACCGGAGGGATAGATCTAGATCTAATCTCCAAACCCTTCTCCACCACCATAGCTATATTTCTCCATTTGTAATAGTAGATCTCATCTCCAATTGGCGACATTGTAAGACTATTATTATCAATCTCATAATTTCCATTACAATGTTTTTGGTTGTTCATTTCATCTCTATGTGTGAGTAATTCTCCTTGGGCCAAGGGCTTTGGCCTAGCCATGTAGCTTTTGTGCATGTTATTTATCATAGATGGGATCATGTATTAGTTTGTATGACATGTTGATTATTGTACCCTCTCTTGCCTCAATCTAAGGACTTGTCAGGTACCCAAGATCCCAAGGATTGATCCAGGGATAGGGAGTGTGAGTAATGACTAATCTACATGATGAGAACCCCAGTGATAGAAGGGGTAGTACGGATGTATGTGATGGATTTACTTGGTATTAACGGTGACATCACTATGCATATCATTAGTTCTCTTTCTTGTATGGATGAGACTAGTGGGTTATTGCTATAAGCGGTTGCGGAGGCAACATCAATTATTGATGCATTGCCCACATATAATTATCTTGCTCTAACAATTACATGCATACTTTATTATTGTCTTTTATTCCCATCGGATGTTTTGCAGAGCTACTGGTGAAACCGAAAGCCCCAGGGCCTCTCTCTCCATCATCGACAACAACAAAATATTGCAAATTCTTGGTCCGGTAAAACAAAAAAGGATTCTAAAACTCCCGAAGGTCCATTGAAGTAATCTTACTATGCTTTCTGCTTCCTGAGGATTCGATAACCAAGGTCTACTAGGGAACAAGAGCTATACTACATCCATAATCCGGATCAAAGGTATCAACCCTTTTTCTGGCGCCGTTGCCGGGGAAGTAATATCTACCCTGGTGAGGTTAGTAGGAACCTTGCTAGTTTTAATTCTTGTTTTTAATTTTGTTAGTTTGCTTTTAGTCTTTATTTGAAAAACCAAAAAAAATATTTAGTCTTTTAATTCTTGTTTCTACTATTATAAGTTTTTATTTAAAAAACCCAAAAACATAGGAAATATGGCTGAAAAGAAACTTCGGGAGTTTGCAACTCCCAACAATGATTATTTGCGTACTCCTATTACCTAGTCAGCAATTATTGCTGAGGACTATGAAATTAAGCCCCATTATTTAAGTTTGGTTCAACAGAATCAATTTGGAGGCTCTGCTATTGAGGACGCATGTACACACTTGAATAATTTCACTGAAATATGTGATATGATGTGCATTAATGATGTTGACCCCAACGCGGTCAAGTTGCGCTTATTTCCTTTCTCTCTTAGAGGAAGAGCAAAGAATGGTTGCTATCTTTGCCTAGAAATACTACTGCATCATGGGTGGAATGTACTTCTTTATTTATGTCTAAATTCTTTCTACCTGTAAAGACTATGCAACTAAGATCTATTATTACTGGTTTAAGACAGGAAGAGCGTGATCCACTAGCGCTTGCATGGGAGAGAATGAAAGAATGCATGAGAAACTCTCCCAGCCATGGAATGGAAGATTGGTTAATTCTCCATTTATTTAATAATTCTCTTAACCCTGTATCTAAGTCTATGCTTGATACTGCAGCCGGAGGAACATTCATGGGTAAACAAATTACCGAAGGAAAGTAGCTGCTAGACAATATGCAAGACAACCATGCCCAACGACATGTGGAAAGATCAAAAACGAAGAAGGTGAACTCCGTCACACCTCAAGAAAATGAAGAGCTCAATGCTAAGCTGAATGAGCTTATATTAGACGTCAAAGGTAAGGAAACCCAGGTAAGAGCTATCCTAGAACCAAATATTGAAGAAATAGACTGCATAGCTCATAATGATTATAACCCTACTTGGAAGAAGAACTATAATCCCAATTTCCAGAAATATTATTCTAGTCATGCAGGTAACTCTAATAATAATATGGGATCAAGTAATGGTAGTCTCCAAGAAACTCTTAAGTCCTTTATGGACTCGCAAGATGAGAAAAATAATATCCTTGTAAAGATAACGAAGAAGCATGATAATATGCTTGGAAAACTATATAACCAAGATGTAAGTTTGAGGAATGATTTGCAGACCCTCCAAGAAAGAACAAGGATTGTTGAGGCACAACTAGGTAAGATAACCGAGAGTCAAACTCTCATTCTAGATAAATTTGCAGGTAAAGTTGATCCCAATCCAGTTGAAGACCTCAAGATTATAAGAATCCAAAGGGAGGAGCCTGAAGAACTTGACTATAGCAATTCTCCTTCACCGAACTACACAGTTGAAGATCTTGTGAAAAGGAACAATATCAAGATTTCAGTAAGTGAAGGAAATGAGGAAGCCATTGATGACTGCAAGTGCATAGATCATTGTAGCTAGTTTCAAAATAAAGATATCGATCCCAAAGAGAGCAGGAGTCTGAAGTCTAATAACTCTTGAATAAATACTAAAATAGAAATGCTAAATAAAGTTCTAAGTAACAAGATAAAATATGAGTGTTGTGTAAAAAGGTGTTTTTGGGGTTTTGGTATAAGAGAACAATGAGTTAAGTAAACAAAACTGAATACAGAAAGTAAATATCGCGTGTGTAAAAGAGATTTGAAACTTCAGTGGGAAAAAGTGTTCTCAGGATTAGTGAATACACCACTAGCATTATAAAGAGCGAAGGTAAAGATTATTATCATGAACATTCTGAACTATGTATGTGTGGGAGGAACTCCGTATTTGGACAAATAGGCAGCAACCACTGCTCACATCATCCTCATAACCACATCAGACAACAATCAACATCAATTGAAATACTATACTATTAAGGGACTTAATCCCGCAGGACGTATCCCATGGCATGGATAGTGTTCCGTGAGTTTCCTCGATTCCCAAATTGATATGTAAGGAGTGCCAACAAATTTGTAGTCACTATAAGTGCTAACACACCTCCTTCTACCAATAAGTAGTTCCCTCCATCAAGTCCCCACAAGAGGAAAATATTGAGAGGTCGAATTCTCCCAACATCAATATGAAGACAATCTCACACATGGTCACAGTGATGAATATCATAATAAACTTTATCTTATTTCAATCTCATAATAGGGTTTCTCCATCTCCCCAAGAACTAATGATCTACTCAGACATGGAGGAAATCAACATCATGGCAAAATTAATGGAATCTATCATAGATGAATAGTACTTGTATAAATCCACAATGAGTACGGAAACTACAAGAAGATATAGACAAGATGTAGTTGGGATGGATGGAGATGGTGGTGATGCAACAGTTGATGATGAAGATCGATGCCTTAGCCTCCTGGATCTGCGTAGGGCGTAGAAGGATCCCCGGTGGATGAGTTCCCCCTCCAGATGCCTTCCGGAGGTGAGGTTTCGGCGATTTCTGGGTGTTCTGTATGTCGTATCTCCGATCTAGTTGCACGGGGTGAAATTATTTGAGGAGGCAGTGTCGGTGCTTATTCCCGCCGTATAGTTGGTCGTTAAACCCACTATATCCTCCAATTGCTTCGGGTTTTCTTCTGGTGTTATTAATATTACCCAAATAAGCAATTTACGTTGTTTTTTGCTCCTTTTCACTCCATATAACTGGTCCAAGAATTGTGTCCATCGTATCCATCATCTGATCTGATCCTAGTGAAAATAAACATAAAAGGTGTGCGCGAACGCCGTAAAATACCAAGATCCTACCACCACACTGCAATAATAATAATATAAAACATGATGCAAATATGCATTCATCAACTTACCCAAGATTAGACTCTTGCTCGTCCCGAGCAAGTTTAGCTTAATGGATGTGATCCTCATATTCATGAAGCTGAGTCGATAAAATAAATGAGGCAGTTGAAGCATATGTTTATCATATAGGATACATATAAATAAGTTCATGAATAGTACCTTATTCAAACCATACGAATAATATTAGCAGGCTTCCACACCTTAGCAATTAACAGTTCACAAAAGATTACTCTTGACATGATGTAAAAGTATTCGGTTTGACCGAATGAGTTAGGGAGGAAGACCCAAGTGTTTTAGGATTAACATATTCACTTGGGATTCAAAATTTCAAACGTCGCTTTGTTTTACTACAGTATAGTGGTATATGCCTATTTTCTCTTTGCACATTCACTCTTTTTCTTTCTTTTTCTTTTGTTCTTTCTTTATATAGATTTGTGCTCACACTTTTGTTTAAGTGTTGCACAAAGAAGCTAACCGTACATTCCACTTCATGTAGGAGTCCAAAGTTTAACGGTCTCAATTATCAAATTCCAAATATATATGAAGCATCTTTATAACTTGAATATTCTACCTAAACTTGTTCTCACTCTATTTGATAGCACTTTTTAATTTCTCCTTTGTTCAAGGTTTTTCTTTTTCAACTTAATTAATTAGATAATTTCTCCTTTTTTGTAAATCAAACCATTGACCTACAACATATTGATCAAATTATCTTTGTATGTTCTGTTAATACCAATGGTGTGGAAGACTCATATTGCTATCATCAAGTGCAAGTAAAATTATACTCAAGCCATTCGTATATCGAATAAGACAAACACAAACTCAATAATGCTCCATATATTATAATAAACTTAGAATTTCATAAAAGGAATCGACTATTCCTGAAGGGAATTCTAATGATGCACACTTTATTTATGAGATCGAACTAATGCAAAACTAAAATAGTAATAAGAACTTATAAGATAGAGTACAAGGTCTTAAAGATCTCCCCAAGCTTGGAATCAAGCCAAGCGTGATCAAATAATCCCTCACGATTATTTGATACCATGATTTATTGTAGGTCACTGTGGCACCTTGACACATGGTATCTTCTCTTCACGGGCTATCTTGAGATGGAGGGATTTATTGACAGCTTCTAGTTCTTTAATACGCAGATTATAGAAAAGATTATTCCGCTCCAGCACTTTCACTTGTTCTTTAATGAGCTCATTGTTGCTTTGGAGGGTTTGTATCACCATAAGACTCATAGAAAATCCTGCTTCAGTGGTCTTCTTGATATCTTCATCGAGTTTATCAAGATAAAATCGAAGCCACCGAAAATGCCTAGGTGTTCCTGGCGCCTCCTTCTCCATTACTGCGATCTTCAACTCTAGAGATTTCAACTACCTCTTTCGGCATTCATGGTCGGCATCAAAAAGCTCCATAGAGACGCCCTTGATATCCTTGTCCGGCTAGCTATTGCTCCCCGCCTCCATAGGGACTTCTCTCCTTGGCTTCCTAGCCCTCGCCTTACATGAGAACAAGAGGTGGATTGGTTCCTGGAGCTTATGATTAGAGAGAGACACAATGGCAGTATATAAGAGGGGTCAGAGGTCGGTAAAACTCGCGAGAAACACCAAATCCACGCCCAAGAAAAGAATCCTAATAGAATAGGAAAAGAAATCATGATTTTGGAGGAGTCCTTCCGCGTAACGACCAACTATACGGTCGCGACCCGTATAGATCCAGCCGTATAGTTGTTTCCGGGTAGATATTTCCAAATATCTTGAGTCCAGGTCGGTTAGATTACCGACTAGGAACCAACAAAATGTTTTTTTTGGTAAAAGTAATAAATAATAAAGAAAAAGGGTTGATGATACAGTACCTTTAACAACCAAGTATATGGCAGGCAATTTTCTCCGACTGTATAGTTGCGCCCGTATAGATACTAGACATCAAAAAATATTTCACAAGGGGATACAGTACCTTTAATGACCAACTATACGGTGGAATATTTTTCCCCGGCCATATAGTTGCACCCGTATAGTTACAAAAAACCCCTCAAAAACTTCAAAAAAACAAGAGGAATTCAAAGGCAAAAAAATTTAGAAGTAAACTGTGAATACAAAGAACTTATTGGAGTAAGAAAACTTACCTTTCACTTACCGTTTATTTAGTCGAGAGTGACAAGCTCTTCCAACAACAAGGACTTCTTCTTTTTGGGAGGAATTGTCCTTGGTTCATCTAATAATTATTGAAAACGAAAATCACCAGGACTAAAGATCCTCTCAATAAGATTGGTGTCTTGCTAGGCAAATATAGATGATGCATCCGCTACCTATGCTTCTTATCTCTACATAATCTGCAATTCAAATTCTTGAAGTAAAAGGATCCAACAGATCAGTATTGGCTTATGAATCTTCCTCTCGAGGAGTTCTTTTAAACTACCACGGTCCATATAAACTCTTACTTTTGCATCAACTATGTAAGAACAAAATTTATCGCAAGAGAAAAATATAGCAAAGAGTTCTCTTTCTTCCTTAGGATAATTCTTTTGAGCACTAGTTAGAGTTCTGCTAGAATGATGTATAATATTAAATCTATGACCTGCATGTTGTCCCAGAGTTACTCCTACAACATCATCACTAGCTTCACATATTAAATCAAAAGTCATATCCCATATAGGTGGTTTAATAATAGGGGCATAAGATAAAGCATATTTAAGTTTATCAAAGGCAATAAGGCATTTATCATCAAAATTAAATCTTACTCCCTTTTGCAAAAAATTAGTTAAAGGTTTAGAAATTCCGAATGAACCTTCTATAAAAACCCACATGACCAAGAACACTTCTTATACCTTTTATGTCCCTTGGTTGTGGCATTCTCTCTATTGCTTCAACTTTAGCCCTATCTACTTCAATACCCTTACCTGATACCTTATGTCCAAGGACTATGCCTTCTTTGACCATAAAATGACACTTCTCCTAGTTTAGAACAAGATTGGTTTCTTCGCAACGCTGCAAAATTCTTTTGAGATTATCCAAGCAACTAGTAAACTAAGTTCCATAGACAGAAAAATCATCCATAAATACTTCCATTATCAGTTCTATAAAATCCGCGAAAATAGCAGTCATGCATCTTTGAAAAGTAGCTGGAGCATTACATAAACCAAAAGGAATGCGTCGGTAAGCATGTAAACCATAAGGACTAATGAAAGTTGTTTTTAGTTGGTCATCAGGAGGAACAGTTATTTGGGAAAAACGAGAATATCCTTTGTCACATCCCAAATTTTAGATTTGGTCTTGCATATCATTCATAGCATTGCATCATATCTTTTCATGCAAAACCGTCGAGTAGAAAGGTTCGACGAAGCGCTATTTGCAAAACCCTATTTTACTTTGCTAAAAGGTTCCTGCGGGGAGCTTTAGAGGGACTTGCAACAACCACCCCTGTAGGTTCGAGTTTTCACTCAAACTTTGACTGAAGGTTGTTCCCCTCGACGATACGAACCCGTAGGCGCGAGAATCGCTCCAATCGGAGTTCGTATGCAAAAGACTCGGACGTTTTAGTAAACCGCCGGAAAACGGTCCGAAAATCTGGACCGATTCTGAGTAGAATTCGCACAGGGTACTATTTAAAGAGGACCCCACCTGGGCCCTCGATTTCCGTGCCCGCAACCGACCCCGACCCCGCCGCCTCTCTCCCGATCGCGCGCGCCTCCCGAGGGACGCGGTCGCCGCCGCCGCCGCCGGCCGCCCTCCCCGCCTCGCCGCCGGCCACCGCCGCCGCCGCCAGGTGCGCCACCCCGCCGCATCTCCGTTCCTGCCGCCGGCGCCCCGCACCATCACCGCCGCCGCGCCGCCATCGCCCGCAGCCGCCGCCGCCTTGCTGCGCCGCCGCCGCTGCAGGCCGCCGTCGTCGCCCTCCGCAGCCCCGCGCCGCCGACGCCGCCATCGCCGCCTTCCACCGCCGCCACTGTCACCGCCGTGCGCTGCGCGCCGCCGCCTAGCCGCAGCAGCCGCTGCCGCAGCCGCCGCGCCGCCTTGCTGCACGCTGCGCCGCACGCACGTGCACGTGCGCGTCATCGCATGCGTGCATGCATGCATGCATGCACACACACGCACGTACGCGTCGCCTCGCGCGCGATGTAATTTTCTCGACCCGTAGTGACCGTGTATACGTCCGTGCAGGGAGAACCCCGACGCCGGAAGTGATCGTCGCCGCCGTCCGGAGCTCGCCGCACCGTCCGGAGTCCGTTTCGCCATCCGTTTCCGGTAAGACAGCAGCCACCGTCAGATCTCAGATCAGCGGCTTAGATCGTTCGTTGACTGGTCAGAATCCCAGGCGTTGACTAGTCAGACGCCCAGTCAGCAGACGAGTTGACCAGTCAAACAGACACAGTTGACTGGGTCAATTTCGTTAATCCCTTTAGTTGGCAGATCTCGGTAGAATCTTGTAAATTGCGTAGAAATTAAACCGCTTGGCCAAAAATTGCAAATAAAATATGTACGGGTTCACTGAGTCGTGTAGAATCTCGCTGTAGCTTTGGTTAAGACTTTTACTGTCAGGTTTAGTACAGTTTAATCGAACTAGTTAGTGGCCTTTTCGGAGTAATAAATTCGTAGAAAAGGATCCGTAGCTCCAAAAATCGCGTGTGATATGTCCCTGAACTCGTGTGAATGAGGGGAATCTCATCGTGAATTGAAAAGAAAGGCTTACAGTAAAAACTTCTGCAGTATTTGTCTAATGGCTTTCTGCAGTGTTTTAATTACTCGGGGAGTTTTATAACTCCTTTTTGAGTAATTCCAATTGGTACTGTTTCTATTCAGCGATGCCTATGCGGTAGAATGTTCCCAAGATTTTACGAACAGTATACTACCGGTAGTGAATTATTTAAGTTCTAGCTCTAGTTTGGAGCATTACTTTTGTCTAGTAGTTTTCCTAGCGCTAAAACTATTTTCCATGCATGCAATCGGTAGTGTTATGCTATAGGATATTGTGGTGCAGCTGTAGCACCAATTCACTTGTCGTTCTTGCATTCATGCATCATATTTGTTGCATATGCTTGTGCATTGTTTGTTTATGATTGCGATTGTATCGTGTAGATTGTGTCGAGTGCAACGCTTGCTCGTGTGAGGATTGTGCTCCAGACCGCTACAACCAAGGCAAGTAGATGCTACTTTGTTCATGATATCGTCCTACTATTTTCAATGCATTGTCGTGTATTTTGTAGATGCATGTGTAGGATGATACTATCGCTATGCTATGTCCTATTATGTGGTAGGATCCTCTTTGTAGATGAACCAACGTTGGTAGATGTGCTTAGCCATGCTATGTTGAACGAGGGCTGGGTTACATCATTGATACTTGTTTTCTCAAAGTATTGGTTTGTGAAAACTAAAACAACTTAATCAATGAACCCCCTGGGTGCGATGGTATTGATAATTTTTGGTGGTTTCATTGCGGAAAGGCACCCAGGTATCAAGAGAGAATGATTGGCTTCTTTATTGTGTAGCTTACGTGTACAACCATGTGCCAATAATGGAATGGGCGGTTGGTTGTACTTAGTAGGTTGTGGTAACTCGAACCCGCGTATCCAGAGATGTAGAATTTTGGTAGGTTGGACCGGTGCGCGTCGGGATTGAGGAGCTACTTCCCGAACAGTCTCTTCTTGGTCTTCTCCCTATCATCACCCAAAATGAGAGTGATGGTATGAGCTGGGCTGGCCAAGTCACATGGGTAAAGTGTACTAACCTCTACAGAGTGTATAATCTAATCGATTAGCCGTGTCCCCGGTTATGGACATCTGAGTTGCTAGATATTGATTCCATGACATGTTTCTCGCTCATTCTAATTTCATAATTTCTTTAACATTGTTGGGTAACTTAATTGGGATCTTTTCAAAGAAAATCAACGCTGTTTATGAAAGTAGGACAAATATATTTGCAAATGCAAGCCAGACACAGCTCCACTTGCCAGATATGCATGTAGATGTTAGTACTATTGTCTCCTTTACTAGCTCTACTTGCCATACATTCCATGTATTGACCCTTTGGGGCTGCTACGTTTCATGTTGCAGGTTATTCCGATTCTGATTGATCGTTATAGGCCACGGTACTTCACTCGGCACTTGTTCACTTGTGGGCAAATTGAAGATTGGAGGATATATTTGGTTATGTTGCTACCTGAATAATTTGAGCTAAGCTTTCATTGTAATAATGGTACTCTGGATCTTTGTAGATCATGATACACGGTTATTTTGCTATGATTATCTATCTTACTCTATTGTGGGCCAATGAACCGATCCAGGGATTGGCATGTCACATAGAGGCCATTATCTTTTCAGAACCGGGGTGTTACAGGACGGTATCAGAGCCCGTGTGTCGACTGTAGGATCGTGACCTAGGATTGGATTAGGAAGCCATAGAATTATTAAGCCTATATTAACTCTGTCTTTCCTCTTATGCCTTTCACCCTCGTAAATTCTTACCATATGATATTCTCACACTTTCCTCTTTTACTTGATAGATGGGAGATGTCAGGACTGAGTATGTCACCATGGAGTCACCGAGGCCCTTTGCAAGGCAGTTAGCTCAGCTCTCTCAGTCATTGGGATTACCACTGCCTATGTTCAAGGGAAGAAGGCTGTACACCTATGGATATGGAGAGGATGCATGGGAGATCACTACCTTCATATTCAGAGATGCCGCCTTGCCAAACCCCGCGCACTTGGTCTACACCAAGATATACTGCAACTGGGACTTGGAATCAACTTGGCCGTACATGAAGCCCTGTCTCGCCAGTGCCACTATGTCCGACACCTACTGCCTGCAGATTCACCCTACCGTGACTATGGAAGGCGTGATGATAATGGGAACATTATGGTTAACCCGGGCGACAGGAACAACATGCCGCCCTGTCGGAGGCACATAGAGGACATGGAAAGAGAGAATGGAGCTCTAGCAGAGAAGGTGAGGATGTTGAAGGAGATTGCAGACTTTACTAGCAATGGAATGGTGGTCCAAGGACAGGAGATTGACACTTTGCATGAAGCTATGGGAGTTCTGGAGACTGCCCTGATAGCCAGAGATGAGACCATATCACATCTTCATGGAACTGTGCAAGAGAATACCCAGAACATACAACAGTTGCAAGGGACCGTCCAGGAAAGGGACCAAACCATTGAAGCTATGACAGCCCAGATTGCCGCTCTCCAAGCACAGCTAAATCCACCCTCTGATGATGACAATGGAGATGATGTCAACAATGGGGATAATGATGACAGTGGAGACGATGATGATGATGATGATGAGGACGAGGATGATGATGATGGAGACGATGATGGTGGAGGAGATGAAGCTGTTGCTGTAGCAGCTGAGGATGAAGAAGAAGAGGAGGATCCAGAAGAGGTGGAGTTTGAAGTCTCAAGTGATGGTTCAGGAGAGGTGTACACTCCGCCGCCATGGTTGTACCGCGAGCCGAAGCGCCAACGCATGACCGCAAGGACCTACCTCAATCTCTTCAAGAAGTAGATAGAAGTCCACCAATTAGTCCACGTTAGGCGAATTCGTTAGGATTAGTCTCGATCATTGTGAAACTTAGTTCGTGTTAGTTTAAAAGTGTTTAGTTGCTTATTTGTGTACTCCAATATCCCAGGATTTATTTGTGCGAATTTTAATGAAAGAGTTATGGCAAATTGGTTATCATCTGTGTGTTTTTCGCTGCAGTTTTTCTGCTGATACAGCAGTACTGCGCGATTTTTTATATTTTTCTGGTAACTCGGAAAAATCTGAAAAAAAATTGGGCTGATGCGAAACTCTCTTTTCTATATGCACAAAAATTGGCTTAATTTTCTGACGAGTTTAAGTCAGGCAGAAAAATTCGTGAAAGCTGCTGGACTGTTTTGGCAGATTGCTGTTTTGGTTGTTTAGTTGATCAACTGTTTAGTTAACCATTGCCAACTCTTACAAAACTATTTCAGTAGGTATATACTGCTAGGATAGCACCTGGGATGTTGCTGGATCACTTGTTTGTTGATGTGTTGCTTGCTTATGATTGTCTGATATTGTTTGCTGTTGTTTGATCATATGCATGGGTAGAATCCTATTGTCGTAGTTGATTCTTTCTAAACTTACCTATGCTGAACCGCAGAGTCCTCCCCGCCGCCAACCCACTGAGATGGAGCAGCTCATGGCAGCTCAGGCACAGCTGACCCAAGTAATGACCCAGTTCATGGCGAATCAGAACAACAACAATGGAAACAATCAGCCTCAGGGAGATGCTATCACCAGATTTCTGAGGTTAAGGCCATCTAAGTTCTCTACTGCAACGGAACCAATGGTTGCTCTCGACTGGTTGCGTTCAGTCAACAAGGATCTAGTAACTGTTGGATGCACTGATGCTGAGAAGGTGAGGTTTGCCGCTCACCTGCTGGAGGGACCAGCCGCTTCTTGGTGGGACACGTTTCAGATCACCCACCTGCTGGATACCGTGACTTGGGCTATGTTTGAGGAAGGTTTTAGGACCAACCACGTGTCTTCAGGAGTTCTGAGCCTGAAGAGGAAGGAGTTCCGCAACTTGCGCCAAACCAATCGCACCGTGGCCGAGTACATTGAGGAGTTCAACAACCTGTCCCGTTATGCACCTGAGGATGTTGACACTGATGCCAAAAGGAGGGAGAGATTCCTGGATGGCCTCAGTGATGAGCTTTCGGTACAGCTACTGGTGGTTTACTGCCCCACTTTCCAGGAGCTTATGGACAAGGCCAGGATCTTGGAAGGGAAGCACAAGGAAGTGGAGAACCGCAAGAGAAAGACCAACACTCATCACTCTAGTTCACACCACAAGTCTCGCACTTCATATGATGGGTACTCCAAGCATGGAGGAAGTGACCATGGGAGCCATGACCGCCGCGATGGACATCGCCATGACAACCATAGGAGCAGCCACCACAACCATAAGGGAGGACACTCTCACCACTCTGGAGGACACGGTGGACATGACAGCAACCATGATCGCAGCTTTGTGAAGAAGGATCTGAGTGAGGTGACGTGCTTCAAGTGCAAGCAGAAGGGACACTATGCTGACAACTGTCCGGAGAGGAAAGGACTGAAGCCAACACACGGCGAGAAGGCCACAGTGAACCACATGAATGTGGAGGAGATTCCAGATGAGCCTGACCTTGTGATTGGTAAGTTCCCAATCAACACTTACCCTGCACTTATACTTTTCGATACTGGTGCATCGCATTAAGGGGTTTAGCATGATATTGTGCCAGTGATTAGGGATTACCCCGATGTGTTTCCGGAAGAACTGCCAGGGATGCCACCTGACAAGGATGTAGAGTTTCTTATCGACCTGATGCCGGGAACAGGACCTATAGCAAAGAAACCATATAAGATGGATGTGGATGAGCTGAAGGAATTGAAGAAGCAGTTGAAGGAGCAGCTGGAAAAGGGATTCATTCAGCCTAGTTCGTCATCATGGGGAGCACCTGTTCTGTTTGTGGAGAAGAAAGATAGCAGCAAGAGATTAGTGGTGGACTATCGCTCGTTGAATGAAATAACCATCAAGAACAAGTACCCTCTGCCGAACATAAATGATTTGTTTGATCAACTAGAAGGAGCAAAGGTGTTCAGCAAGATTGATCTGCGATCAGGCTACTTCCAATTGAAGATCCGGGAGGAGGATGTACCAAAAACCGCCTTCACCACTAGGTATGGTTTATATGAATATACAGTTATGTCTTTTGGACTAACGAATGCCCCAGCATACTTCATGACCATGATGAACAAGGTATTTATGGAGTATTTGGACAAGTTCGTGGTGGTGTTCATTGATGACATACTGATATATTCCAAGGATGATGCTGAGCATGAGAAACATCTGAGGATGATTATGGAGAAGCTGAGGGAACACAAGCTGTATGCCAAATTCAGCAAGTGTGAATTCTGGCTTAACACCGTTGGGTTTCTTGGACACGTAGTGTCGGGAGAAGGAATTGATGTTGATCCAAACAAAGTGACTGCAGTAACTGAGTGGGAAGCACCCAAGAATGCGGGAGAGATTCGAAGCTTTTTGGGACTTGCTGGATATGCAGGAGGCTCATAACTCGCCATACTCCATACATCCGGGCAACACAAAGATGTATATGGATTTGAAGAGCAGATTTTGGTGGAACAACATGAAGGGAGATATCGCCAAGCATATTGACCTATGTGATGTATGTAGCCGAGTGAAGGCAGAACACCAGAAGCCAGTAGGGCTGCTACAACCATTACCCGTGCCGGATTGGAAGTGGGATAGAGTGGGAATGGATTTTATCACAGGACTGCCCCGGACCAGGTCAGGATATGACTCTATTTGGGTAGTGGTCGACCATTTGACCAAGGTAGCCCACTTTATACCGGTAAAGACGACCTATACGAGTGCAAAGTTGGCCAAGATTTACATGGACAGAATTGTGTGCCTACATGGAGTTCCCAAGAGTATCGTATCTGATAGAGGCACCCAATTTACCTCACACTTCTGGCGCCAGCTGCACGAGTCGCTTGGTACTACATTGGAGTTTAGAATAGCGTTTCACCCACAGACCGATGGACAGACCGAGAGGGTGAATCAGATTTTGGAAGACATGCTGAGAGCTTGCGCTTTGGCTCATGGTTCTAGTTGGGATGAGAATTTGCCATATGCGGAGTTTTCCTACAACAACATCTATCAAACCAGCATCAAGACGTCACCGTTCGATGTGCTGTATGTGAAATGGTGCCGAACACCATTGCTATGGGATGGAGTAGGAGAACGTCAGTTGTTTGGACCCGATTTGATCAAGGACGCTGAGGAGAAGGTCGCCTTGATTAGAGATAGGCTGAAGGTAGCACAATCAAGGCAGAAGAGCTACGCTGACGCCAAGCGCAAGGAAGTGGTGTATGAGATAGGTGATAGAGCATACCTCAGAGTGTCGCCACTTCGTGGAATCAAGAGATTTGGAATTAAGGGAAAGCTGGCACCTCGATTTATTGGACCGTACAGGGTCTTAGCATGCAAAGGAGAAGTTGCTTATCAGCTGGAGTTGCCAGAGGCTCTGTCTGCTGTTCATAACGTGTTCCACGTATCGCAGCTGAAGAAGTGCCATCTGGAGATGGTGGACACACCATTGAGAGACACTGTACCGCTAGAGGAGGTTCAGCTGGAGAATGATTTGACCTATGAGGAGAAACCGGTCAAGATTCTGGAGATAGCAGAAAGGACTACCCGTACCAAGACAATCAAGTTTTGCAAAGTACAGTGGAGCCACCACACCGAAGAGGAAGCCACTTGGGAGCGTGAGGATGACATCCGAGAGGACTACCCACACCTATTTGCTAGCCGCGCCGAATCTCGAGGACGAGATTCATCTTAAGGGGGTTAGTCTTGTCACATACCAAATTTTAGATTTGGTCTTGCATATCATTCATAGCATTGCATCATATCTTTCCATGCAAAACCGTCGAGTAGAAAGGTTCGACGAAGCGCTATTTGCAAAACCCTATTTTACTTTTCTACAAGGTTCCTGCGGGGAGCTTTAGAGGGACTTGCAACAACCACCCATGTAGGTTCGAGTTTTCACTCAAACTTTTACTGAAGGTTGTTCCCCTCGACGATACGAACCCGTAGGCGCGAGAATCGCTCCAATCGGAGTTCGTATGCAAAAGACTCGGACGTTTTAGTAAACCGCCAGAAAACGGTCCAAAAATCTGGACCGATTCTGAGTAGAATTCGCGCAGGGTACTATTTAAAGAGGACCCCACCTGGGCCCTCGATTTCCGTGCCCGCAACCGACCCCGACCCCGCCGCCTCTCTCCCGATCGCGCGCGCCTCCCGAGGGACGCGATCGCCGCCGCCGCCAGCCGCCCTCCCCGCCTCGCCGCTGGCCACCGCCGTCGCCAGGTGCGCCACCCCGCCGCCTCTCCGCTCCCGCCGCCGGCGCCCCGCGCCATCACCGCCGCCGCGCCGCCATCGCCCGCAGCCGCCGCCGCTGCAAGTCGCCGCCGTCGCCCTCCGCAGCCCCGCGCCGCCGACGCCGCCATCGCCGCCTTCCACCGCCGCCACTGCCGCCGCCGTGCGCTGCGCGCCACCGAGCCGCCTCGCCGCCTGTGCGCCGCCGCCTAGCCGCAGCAGCTGCAGCCGCCGCGCTGCCTTGCTGCACGCTGCGGGCTTCGCTGCGCCGCACGCACGTGCACGTGCGCGTCATCGCATGCGTGCATGCATGCATGCACACACACGCACGTACGCGTCGCCTCGCGCGCGATGTAATTTTCTCGACCCGTAGTGATCGGGTGTACGTCCGTGCAGGGAGAACCCCGATGCCGGAAGTGATCGTCGCCGCCGTCCGGAGCTCGCCGCACCGTCCGGAGTCCGTTTCGCCATTCGTTTCCGGTAAGACAGCAGTCACCGTCAGATCTCAGATCAGCGGCTTAGAGCGTTCGTTGACTGGTCAGTATCCCAGGCGTTGACTAGTCAGACACCCAGTCAGCAGACGAGTTGACCAGTCAAACAGACACAGTTGACTGGGTCAATTTCGTTAATCCCTTTAGTTGGTAGATCTCGGTAGAATCTTGTAAATTGCGTAAAAATTAAACCGCTTGGCCAAAAATTGCAAATAAAATATGTACGGGTTCAGTGAGTCGTGTAGAATCTCTCTGTAGCTTTGGTTAAGACTTTTACTGTCAGGTTTAGTACAGTTTAATCGAACTAGTTAGTGGCCTTTTCGGAGTAATAAATTCGTAGAAAAGGATCCGTAGCTCCAAAAATCGTGTGTGATATGTCCCTGAACTCGTGTGAACGAGGGGAATCTCATCGTGAATTAAAAAGATAGGCTTACAGTAAAAACTTCTGCAGTATTTATCTAATGGCTTTCTGCAGTGTTTTAATTACTCGGGGAGTTTTATAACTCCTTTTTGAGTAATTCCAATTGGTACTGTTTCTATTCAGCGATGTCTATGCGGTAGAATTTTCCCAAGATTTTACGAACAGTATACTACCGGTAGTGAATTATTTAATTTTAGCTCTAGTTTGGAGCATTACTTTTGTCTAGTAGTTTTCCTAGCGCTAAAACTATTTTCCATGCATGCAATCGGTAGTGTTATGCTATAGGATGTTGTGGTGCAGCTGTAGCACCAATTCACTTATCGTTCTTGCATTCATGCATCATATTTGTTGCATATGCTTGTGCATTGTTTGTTTACGATTGCAATTGTATCGTGTAGATTGTGTCGAGTGCAACGCTTGCTCGTGTGAGGATTGTGCTCCAGACCGCTACAACCAAGGCAAGTAGATACTACTTTGTTCATGATACCGTCCTACTATTTTCAATGCATTGTCGTGTATTTTGTAGATGCATGTGTAGGATGATACTATCGCTATGCTATGTCCTATTATGTGATAGGATCCTCTTTGTAGATGAACCACCGTTGGTAGATGTGCTTAGCCATGCTATGTTGAACGAGGGCTGGGTTACATCATTGATACTTGTTTTCTCAAAGTATTGGTTTGTGAAAACTAAAACAACTTAATCAATGAACCCCCTAGGTGTGATGGTATTGATAATTTTTGGTGGTTTCATTGCGGAAAGGCACCCAGGTATCAAGAGAGAATGATTGGCTTCTTTATTGTGTTGCTTACGTGTACAACCATGTGCCAATAATGGAATGGGCGGTTGGTTGGACTTAGTAGGTTGTGGTAACTCGAACCCGCGTATCCAGAGATGTAGAATTTTGGTAGGTTGGACCGGTGCGCGTCGGGATTGAGGAGCTACTTCCCGAACAGTCTCTTCTTGGTCTTCTCCCTATCATCACCCAAAATGAGAGTGATGGTACGAGCTGGGCTGGCCAAGTCACATGGGTAAAGTGTACTAACCTCTGCAGAGTGTATAATCTAATCGATTAGCCGTGTCCCCGGTTATGGACATCTGAGTTGCTAGATATTGATTCCATGACATGTTTCTCGCTCATTCAAATTTCATAATTGTTTTAATGTTGTTGGGTTAACTTAATTGGGATCTTTTCAAAGAAAACTGAAAACTGTTTATGAAAGTAGGACAAATGTATTTGCAAATGCAAGCCAGACACAGCTCCACTTGCCAAATATGCATGTAGATGTTAGTACTATCGTCTCCTTTACTAGCTCTACTTGCCATACATTTCATGTATTGACCCTTCGGGGCTGCTACGTTTCATGTTGCAGGTTATTCCGATTCTGATTGATCGTTATAGGCCACAGTACTCCACTCGGCACTTGTTCACTTGTGGGCAAATTGAAGATTGGAGGATATATTTGGTTATGTTGCTACCTGAATAATTTGAGCTAAGCTTTATGCTAAGCTTTCATTTTTATAATGGTACTCTGGATCTTTGTAGATCATGATACACGGTTATTTTGCTATGATTATCTATCTTACTCTATTGTGGGCCAATGAACCGATCCAGGGATTGGCATGTCACATAGAGGCCACGGTCTTTTCAGAACCAGGGTGTTACATCCTTCCAAGTAGCAAAAATGAGTGTGGTTTGCTAACATCTCTAGAGTTTGATCTATGAATGATAAAGGACAGTGATCTTTCCTAGTTTGCTTATTCAATTTCCTGAAATGTCACATCCCAAAACTTTCCAAATTTTGAAAATAAATAAATAAATAATTGATGAAATTTAGGGTGAAAAGAAACTTTTCTGATTCCAAATGGAAACATCAAAACCTATTTTGATCAAATAGAATCCTAGAGGGATTTAAAAAGATAAACAAATAATAAATAAAGTTATAAAAGTTGGAATCACCATTTTTGGATCTTTAAATAAAAAGATATGGTTTTTATGAGCAAAGGAAGAAATAATAAATAAGGACTATTTTAAAAAGCCAAAATAAATCTTGGCCAAGCAAATAAAATAAAATATTTTTGTTTAATAAAAAGAGTAAAGGATTATTTAAATAAAATCATGAGGAATTATTATTATCCAATTTTTATTTAAGTAAAGACATTTCCCAATTTAAATGAACACTAAAGTGTTTTAAATTATAATTCGAAGTGAATTATTTTCAAATAAAACCTACTGATAAGGTTTTGGTAAGATTTAGAATTCAAATAGAGTTTTAAAACATATTTAAATCTTATTTTGAAATAAAGACTAATGTCTATTTATTTTAATAAATAATAAACCCTAAAATATTAAATTAATTATTCTAAAATGGTTTTTAGATTATGTTAAATAACAGTATTAAAATCTACACAAAGTTTGGTGGAGGTTTGAATTCAAATAGTGTTTGAATTGTTTGAATGAAAATCAAAACAGAAATTCAAAATAGAAAAAGAAAAACATTCTGTACAAAAAAAATGAAACAAACCCAACGCACTAATAGGCCCAGTCCAGCCCAGCAAACGCAGCCCATCTCCTCCCCCTCTGGCGAATCGTTTTTCACTCAGAAGCTAACCCGCGAAGTCATTGAATGCCCGACCCAACACACTCTCTCTCTCTCTCTCTCTCTCTCTCTCTCTCTCTCTCTCTCTCTCTCTCTCTCTATCTCTCTCGCAGACAGCCAGGCCCCACCTGCTTGTTCATCGTTTCCACCCACCGCGGCCGTTCCCCTCTTTACGCCGACTGTTTCTGGTCGTAACTTCACGCAGCAAATTCGCATCAACACCGCGGTTACTCCTCGCTGTGACCACACACACTTAAGCGCCTTGCCCTCCTCCTCCTTTCCCCCCGACACCGCTCCCTCTCGGCCACCAGGCTGCACGTATTGCAAGCCCGAACACCACTGCCCCGACGAGCCTTTCCGGTCGATTCCGGCGACTCCGATCCACCCCTTGCCTCCCACCACACGCGTGTGCTCCCCATCGCCTCCTGCATCTCCCAGCACTAACCCCACACCCGCGCGTGCCCCAGAGGCTCGACAACTTCGACACCTGAGCGCCGCCGTGTCTGCCATCGCTCCGGCAAGCTTCCCTGGTAAGCACAAACCGCCCCTGTACCTCTCGATGATGCTCCCATGATCCTCAGCACCGTATGCATCTAACCCCACACTCTGTTTGCCTTAGCGCGCCCTCAAACCTCGCCTCCGACGACGACCAGACGAACCCGACGCCGCCGCTAGCTCCGGAGAGCAATCCCTCGGGAACCCGTGCGCCCCTTGGCCGACAAAGACCACGTTGAGCATCAGCAACGTGATGCGAACTCGGTGAGCCCCCTCTCTCTATTTCTCGTATCCTGCATCGCCGGCAACTTCTCTGACAGAGCCGCGCCGCCGCCCGCCGCCGCTAGCGCCACCCAGTTGTGGTCTGGTTGCTGTACACCGTTAGATCTTGATCGCGTGGCTACAATAGAATCTTAGCCGAAGGGGTATGCGACGATCTGTGCCGTGCGATTTAAATGAAATCTGGCGGCCTACGCTGCTCCATCCAACCGAAGCGGTATGGTCCAATGGCATTAAGACACGTGGCTAGAGTTTGTTTAAAACAGAAATTTTGATCTATTAGATATGCAAACTTGCAAAATTCATAACTTTTAATCCACACGTCCAAATTTTGCAAATCTTATATCAATGGAATCAGAAAAACAAGTAATTTCCAACCATGCACTTTGTTTAATTAATTGCTTCTAGAAACTTAGTTGTTTTTGCAGAAACTTGTGTAGGCATAATTTGAATATAAAAATTATTCTAGAAATATTTTTATGGTAAAATATTTTGGAAAATGGATTGTTTTGAACCTACTGACCATAGAAACCAACTTATGGATTTAAAAATGTATTTTGTGAAGTTAAAGAATAAATCTTTGAATAAGAGCATTTCTAGTCAAATAAAAATATTGTTTATGTGTTAAAAATACTTTTTGAGTAAAAATCTTTGGAAAATGATTTGAATTAAACTCTCTAACCATAAGCACCAAGTTTTGAGATTTAAAAATATATTTGATGAACCCTATAAAATTATTACTATGCTAAAAGGCATTTCTAACAGCATAAAATATCACTTTGGTATAAAGTTGGTTTATGGGGTGAAACCTTTTACAAATGGTGTTAATGTTAAACACTTAACCTTAAAACACTAACATGTTGTGTTTAAAAATATTTTACAAACTCTAGGGATTATCATTTTGATTTAAAACATTCCTAGCAAAACAAAAATGACTTAAAGTGGCCATTTTCACCAACTTGAATTTAAATGGTTTTACCACTTTTGCAAATGACCAATATGAGCTTTAAAATGGTTAGAGCCTAATAGAAACCACTTTTCCAAATAAAACCATCTCTTGCATGCTTGCATGCATTGCCATGTTTTTGTCATTTTATGTGATGAATTGTTTGAATGCTAGTTGAATATATGTTTGCTTGATTGAATTGTAGTGAAGTTAGAAGAGTGTGATATTTGCAAGATTAAGGAGGGAACCAATATTCTCTACTAAAAAGGCAAGTGACACTATCATCCATGTCCTACTATTTTCATTACACTTAGTGGATTTTTGTAACATGCATGATAGGACTACTATATTTCTATGCTATGCTATATCCTATTAGGATATCCTTATATCCCCCTTAGTGAAAACATTGTAGTTGTAGTATGCTTAGCCCTGCTAAATATTTGGTATGGGATACATGATATGATTATATGAAGTGTTGGAAAATATATGTTTTATATAATAAAACAAGTACTCAATGAACCACCTAGGTGGAAAGAGGATACTCAAGTTTTGGACAAGGTGGCAACAAAGGGAACCATGTTTATATGGCTATCTTTTTGTATGTGCACTAGAATGAAACCACCCAGGGACTTAGAGATTGAACAAGTTTCTCGCACAGTGGCTTCCGTGTACAGCCACATGCTAAATGGGCTCTGGCTTAGTCAACTACATAGTGGAAGACCCTTGCATTGGCATCTTCAGGTTAACTAGAATTGTGTATAGGAAGTATATCCTTACATTGGTGACTGGAAGACAAGCTAGCATTGTGTATTGGGAGGACTTTTATGGAAAGACTTTGTCACATTCTCGATCTGCCGGTACTCCATTTGGTGAGTACTTATCCAGCGGCCACTGGTGGCGTCAAGACGAGATTGTGTCATGTGGGTAAAGTGTATAACTTCTGCAGCAGATCAAATTCTAAGTACTTAGCCGTGTCCCCGGTTACGGACAACTCTGAGCAACTAAGGCCTGAAGCTATGGAAGATCTCGACATTCCAATTTATCAAAGTAAAACTTGATGGTGACAACAAGGGATTAGAAGCACTTGGAGTTTTTCCAAGGAGTTCAGAAAGATTTGACAAAAGATCAAAACTATTTTGAAAAGATAGGATAAAACTATATTGCTTTCTGCAAAAGAGCCTAAACCCTACTTAGCCAAATATGCATGTAATGATAGGATCCACTTACTTCTACATAATAGTGAAACTTGCTAATACAATTCAAATGTATTGACCCTTGTGGCTGCAACTTATTATGTTGCAGGTTTGTTTGATGTTAGTGAAGTGTGTTGAATAGGATTACAAGTCTACAATCAACATGATTGCCTGTGGCACTTTGAAGATGAAGGACTCCATGCTATATAGTTATTTCTGCTGCATGGTAATGAGATAGCCAAATGAGCTATGTAAGATGTAATGAATTATTTTATTCCTGGTTATAAAGTTGTATTATGAACTTTGTTTCTTGATATTACATCTTAACTGTGGATCCATGGGCTAGAATTGTAAACACAGGGATCTCTACCTTATTAAAGGTTGGGACCTCTACATGAAATCTATGCACATCCTATGTCCAACAATAGTTCTAGTAGGTATCAATTTATTGTTTTCATTAGGAACAACAGTAAAGCCGCCCTTCTTAGGAACACAATGAACATGACTTACCCATTCACTTTCTTTTACAGGATAGATTATACCTGCATCTAGTAGGCGTACTATTTCTTTTCTTACCACTCTTCTTTTTAGGATTTAGCCTTCTATTAAATTCCGCAACTGGTTTAGCACCTTCCTCCATGAATATTTGATGAACAGTTATCATGGGACTAATGCCCTTCAAATCGTCCATTGAGTACCCAAAGGCCTTGCGATGCTCCTTAAGTACTTTCATGAGTTATTCCTCTTCATCCCCTGAAAGTTTAGCACTAATAATAACATGGAATTTATTAGTATTGTCCAAAAATCTATATTTAAGGTTATCTAGTAAAGTTTTTAATTCTGGGGGTGGTAATTCTTCATCCCTATCTTTTCTGGATCTTCAAAAGCCTCATCAGTTGGAGGTCCTAAAATGGGAAGTGAATCAAATTCACTTTCTAATTCTTCTAGAGACCTATCCTCCATAATTATTTCTTCACAATTTGAGTCTTCATTTATTTCTTCTTCTTGATTGCTAAAGAAGACAACCATCTCCTCAATAGTTTTCTCTTTCTCTTCTTCTTGTATAAGTAGAGGTTTGTCTTTAAATTTGGAAAAGTGGAATTCTTTTTCCGCTTTCCCAAGCTTAAGAGATACAATCTCCTTTTTGAAGTCGACTGTGGCACCTACATCGCTCAAAAAGTTTCTTCCAGATATAATTGGGCAAAGAGTGTCAGCTAGCATATCAACAACTACAAAATTGATAGGAAATTTTTTATTGCCAATTGTGACAGTTGCATCTTCAACTACTCCCATTGGAATTCTAAGATTTTTATTGGATAACCTGATTGTCATATCAGTATTTTATATTGTAGCCGATGCTATTTATTCTTTTATTTCTAAATAAAAATCATAAGATATAACATTAATTACGGTGCCAAGATCACATAAACCGTAATGCGAGGTTTCTTTATATGTACGGAAGAATAGGATTACACACATCTTTTACCTTAGTTTTATCTTGAACCAATATGGAGGTCTCTTCATCAAGTTCAACTATGTTACAATGTGCATACATAGCCATAATTGCTTCCTTGGTTACCTCTTTATCTTTGGTTTCATCTAGATGTTCTTCAACTTTTGGCACACTTTCCTCTTCTTTCTTCTCCTGTACTATTTTAACCTATTCATATTCCAAAATATGCTTCTATGCAGTGTTAGGGAAAGGTATCTCATATATTGGTTCTAGGGAGTCCAATGTTGCTTTAACTTCTCTTTTCTTCTCAGGTTCGGGTGGTGGATCATACTTGGCCGAACCCTCTTTTGGAGCTTTGATGTGTTCTGTAAAAGTTTTAACAACTTGCAACACAAGATCCGAATCTAAATAAAGTTCTTTTGATAATTCATTAAGATGGCCCTTCTTATTATAGTCATGAATACAATCATAATTTATTTATGTGCCTCCTTCACTTCTAGACCAAAATTCCATGAAACTCTATGATCACGAATTCTATTAAGTAAAGCCCAAGATTTATTATGGGTAAATCCATAAAAGTTCTGCTTGCGTAAGAGTCTAGTTCAATTTTATTAGGTTCAATTAAACCGCCATAAAAGATATGCAATAAATACCATTCGGGAAAATCATGATGAGGACACTGATTAAGTAAATCTTTAAATCTTATATAAGCTCTTACTAGCCCTTAATTAGGATGGTTCCTCCAAGTCATTATAAGACGCCTGATTCCAAAATATTTTGATAATGGACAATATTTGGATAGAAATTCACAAGCTAAATTATCCCAGGTAGCACTGGCTTCTGAGGGTAAGGATCTATACCATGAGAGAGCAGTACTAGTCAAAGTTTGCCTAAAAATTTTTAGCCTTACCTCATTAGCAGTATACCCCGGTAATTCGAAAGTGCCACATATATCTTTGAAGCATGCAATATGCTCATATGGATCAGTATGTTCTTCATCTCCAGTAAATTGCTTCTTGTTTAGAATACCAAGTAGTAGAGGTTTTATTTCAAAACCCCTTGTCTTCTCGTTGGAGTTGTCTCTTTTATAAATATCATAGGGCTTCCCAAAGTGGCTGAGTGGGTTAGCACTAGTAATATGCTCAAACTCTCATCATGTTGGTGGAAATCTGTAACTCAAAACAAAACTTAACAAAACTAAAGTAAATAAGCAGAAACTAAAAGACCTACAATGCTTAGCTCCCCGGCAACGGCACCAGAAAATAGCTTGATGACTGCAAGTGCATAGATCATTTGTAGCTAGTTTCGAAATAAAGATATCAATACCACAGGGAGTAGGAGTCTGAAGTCTAATAACTCTTGAAATAAATACTAAAATACAAATGCTAAATAAAGTTCTAAGTAACAAGATAAAATACGAGTGTTGTGTATAAAGGTGTTTTTGGGTATTTGGTATAAGAGAACAATGAGTAAAGTAAACAAAACTGAATACAGAAAGTAAGTATCGTGTGTGTAAAAGATATTTGAAACTTCAGTGGGAAAAAGCATTCTCGCGGATTAGCGGATACACCACTAGTATTATAAAGAGCTAAGGTAAAGATTATTATCGTGAACATTATCAACTATGTATGTGTGGGAGGAACTCCGTATTTGGACAAATAGGCAGCAACCACTTCTCACATCATCCTCATAACCATAACAGACAACAATCAACATCAATTGCATTACTGCTCTATTAAGGGACTTGATCCTGCATGACGTATCACATGGCATGGATAGTGTTTCGTGAGTTTCCTCGATTACTGAATTGATATGTAAGGATTTGATGAGTGCATATTTGCTTTATGTTTTAGATTATTATTTTGCATTATATATGTAGGATCTTGGTATTTTACGGCGTTCGCACGCATTTTTTATGTTTATTTTCACCAGGATCAGGACAGATGGTGGATTCGATGGATACAATTCTTGGACCAGTTATATTGGAGTGAAAAGGAGCCAAAAACTACGTAAATTTCTTATTTGGGAAATATTAATAACACCGGAAGAAAACCCGAAGCAATTGAGGAATACAGAAGGTTTAACGACAAACTATACGACGGGAGAACTTTTCCGGCCGTATAGTTCCTGCCGTATAGTTAGCGCCACCTCCGTCACCTCAAATATTTTCACCCCATGCAACTGGATCGGAGAGATGACATACAGAACACCCAGAAATCGCCAAAAATCTCACCTCCGGAAGGGATCTGGAGGGGTAACTTTCCCTAGGGATTCATCTTCGCCCTAAGAAGATCTGGGAGGCCAAGGCATCGATCTCCATCTTCATCAAACGCTACGTCTTCATCACCACCACCATCATCTCCATCCATCCCATCTAGAAATTGTTGTAATTCTTGCACTAGTTGTGGATTTATACAAGTATTATTCATTGATAATCGTTTCCATTACCATTTTCATGATGTTGTTTGCCTCCATGTCTGAGTAAATCATTAGTTCTTGGGGAGATGGAAAAACCCTAGTATATGATTGAGATGAAATAGGGATTATTATGTTATACATGCACCTCATGAGAATATTCGTTATAATAATCTTGATTACTTAGTCTAAATTGCTAGCGGTGTATCCACCACTCCGTGAGAACGCCTTTCCCTATTGCAGATTCAATCTTTCTTACATATGCGATTACTACTTTCTGCATTAAGTTTTACTTCACGTTACTTTACTATTTCACTCAACCAAAAACCCAAAAACAATTCTACCTTTCTTGCATCTTAGAATTATTCCTTAAGTACTACTTTAGTTTTAAATAAAAGCATTTTAGTCTTTCTCCTACTTCTCCATGTGGGATTGATATCTTTATTTTGAAACTAGCTACAAACCACCTTTGCACTTGCAGTCATCAGGAGTGCCAACAACTTTATAGTCACTATAAGTGCTAACACACCTCCGTCTACCAACAAGTAGTTCCCTCCAGCAAGTCCCCACAAGAGGCAAATTGAGAGGTCGACTTTTGCCAAAATCAAGATGAAGACAAGATAACACATGGTCACAGCGATGAATATTATAATAAACTTTATCTTATTTCAATCTCATGCTAGGGTTTCTCCATCTCCCCAAGAACTAATGATCTACTCAGACATGGAGGCAATCAACATCATGGTAAAAGTAATGGAATCTATCATAGATGAATAGTACTTGTATAAATCCACAACGAGTATGAAAATTACAACAAGATCTAGACAAGATGTAGATGGGATAGATGGAGATGGTGGTGATGTAGCGGTTGATGATGAAGATCGATGCCTTAGCCTCCTGGATCTACGTAGTGCGAAGATGGATCCTCGGTGGATGAGTTCCCCCTCTAGATGCCTTCCGAAATTGTGTTTTCGGTGATTTTTGGGTGTTCTGTATGTCGTCTCTCCGATCCAGTTGCACGGGGTGGAAATATTTGAGGAGGTGGTATCGACGCCAACTATACGGCCAGAATATTTATTCCCGCTGTATAGTTGGTCGTTAAACCCACTGTATCCTCCAATTGCTTCGGGTTTTCTTCTGGTATTATTAATATTTTCCAAATAAGTACTTTACGTTGTTTTTGGCTCCTTTTCACTCCAATATAAATGGCCTAAGAATTGTGTCCATCGTATACATCATCTTATCTAATACTGGTGAAAATAAACATAAAAGGTGCACGTGAACACCAGAAAATACCAAGATCCTACCACTACACTTTAATAAAAATAATATAAAACATGATGCAAATATGCACTCATCAGCCTTGTATCAATACTTCGTTAATCAGGTAGAAATAAAAGTACGTGAGCTTGAGGAAGAATATAAGAAAATTGCTGAAAAGCTACCTGCTAAGCTTGATGATATATTTGAGCCTACTATTAAGATTAAAATTGGGACTAATGAGATAGCAGCACTTTGTGATTTAGGTGCAAGTGTTTCAACAATTCTAAAAAGTCATTTTAATAAGTTAAATCTTGGCTCTTTTGAAATCACCGAGTTAAAATTACATCTAGCAGATTCTACCTACAAACAAGCGGTAGGAATTAAAGATAATACTTTAGTATACATTAACGGTTGTCCTGCTCTTATTTATTTTGTTATTGTTGACATGCTTGAAGTTGCTACTGCTCCTATCATATTAATATGCATGAAGGGAACATGAAGCTTCAATTGCCTTCGTGGGATCCTTTTGTTATTCATTTTCCTAGTAAGAAGAAAGTCAAGCATGATAAGAAGGAGGTCATCACTTTGAAGGCCAACTATTTTGGAGTGGGTGTTCCACTCATCAGGCCTAAGTGAGAAACATCAAGGTCAAGCTATTTTACCATAAAAGGGCGCTTCATGGGAGCCAACCCATGTGAAATAAAGGTTTGAGTAATTTTTTAGTTTTAGTTTAAGTTTTATGTTGAATAAATAGTGCTAGAAAACTCCAGTTGAGGAGGAGAGGTACGGTGGTACTAAAATTCCTTCTTTATACATGTTAATGTTGGTCAACAATTTATACTGTCATTTTTTTTTGTCAAAACATGGTGTTTTTATAAGTTTCAGATTAAGAAAGAATTCTCGAAGAAATAGAATTTTTTTGACGACTACAGTACCTTTAACGACCAACTATACGGCAGGAATAAAAATTCTAGTCGTATAGTTCTGGCCATATAGATATCTATGCCATAGACAAATTTTCTTTTCCAGACACAGAAGGTTTAATGACCAACTATACCGCTAGGATAAAAATCCCTGTTGTATAGTTCTGGCCGTATAGATATCGACTGCCAGGAAGAAACCCTAGAAACCCTAAATTTTTGCCGTCAGACCAACTATACGGCGGGAACAAGTTTTCCGGCCGTATAGTTGCGACCGTATAGTTTCGTCCGACCACACAAACATACGGGAAGGTACCCCCAACACCAATTCAATCCTTTTTCTCTCTTCTACCTCCAAACTCTCTCAAAACCTCAAGGGATCTTCATCTCTACTCAATTTCGTTTGATTTCCTCGCACACAAGTGATCTACAGTATGTTTCTCCTCCAATCCTCCAATTACTTTTTGCAAATTCATATCCGATCTATTTCCATTATCAATCTAGGGTGAGACCTATTATGAACTAATTTCCCTATTTCCCTTGCCTAGATTATTATTTTGAGGAGATTCTTTAGCGTGCTATGATGAGGAATATGTTATGCTTCTGTTGGATCAATAAGTTTTATTTTTGTCTTTCTTATTATTTTAGAAGATGAACACAAGGAGCCAAACGTGTGCTCGTGCCGCTGCGTGTTTGTCACATCCCAAATTTTAGATTTGGTCTTGCATATCATTCATATCATTGCATCGTATCTTTCCATGCAAAACCGTCGAGTATAAAGGTTTGAGCGAAACCTCGAACCTACAGGGGTGGTCCACTCTAGCCCTACTAAAGCTTCCCGTAGGAACCTCGTAGCAAAATAAAATAGGGTTTTGCAAATGGCGTTTCGCCGAACCTTTCTACTCGACGGTTTTGCATGGAAAGATATGATGCAATGATATGAATGATATGCAAGACCAAATCTAAAATTTGGGATGTGACAAGACTAACCCCCTTAAGATGAATCTCGTCCTCGAGATTCGGCGCGGCTAGCAAATAGGTGTGGGTAGTCCTCTCGGATGTCATCCTCACGCTCCCAAGTGGCTTCCTCTTCGGTGTGGTGACTCCACAGTACCTTGCAAAACTTGATCGTCTTGGTACGGGTAGTCCTTTCTGCTGTCTCCAGAATCTTGACCGGTTTCTCCTCATAGGTCAAATCATTCTCAAGCTGAACCTCCTCTAGCGGTATTGTGTCTCTTAATGGTGTATCCACCATCTCCGGATGGCACTTCTTCAGCTGGGATACGTGGAACACGTTGTGAACAGCGGACAGAGCCTCTGGCAACTCCAACTGATAAGCAACTTCTCCTTTGCGTGCTAAGACCCGATACGGTCCAATAAATCGAGGTGCCAGCTTACCCTTAATTCCAAATCTCTTAATTCCACGAAGTGGCGATACTCTGAGGTATGCTCTATCACCTATCTCATAAACCACTTCCTTGCGCTTGGCGTCAGCGTAGCTCTTCTGCCTTGATTGTGCTACCTTCAGCCTGTCCCTAATCAAGGCGACCTTCTCCTCAGCGTCCTTGATCAAATCAGGTCCAAACAGCTGTCGTTCTCCTACTCCATTCCACAGCAATGGTGTCCGGCACCGTTTCCCATACAGTACATCAAACGGTGACGTCTTGATGCTGGTTTGATAACTGTTGTTGTAGGAAAACTCCGCATACGGCAAATTCTCATCCCAACTGGAACCATGAGCCAAGGCGCAAGCTCTTAGCATGTCCTCCAAAATCTGATTCACTCTCTCAGTCTGTCCATCAGTCTGTGGGTGAAACGATGTGCTAAACTCCAACCTAGTACCAAGTGACTCGTGCAGCTGGCGCCAGAAGTGTGAGGTAAATTGGGTGCCTCTATCAGTTACAATACTCTTGGTAACTCCATGTAGGCACACAATCTTGTCCATGTAAATCTTGGCCAACTTTGCACTCGTATAGGTCGTCTTTACTGGTATGAAGTGGGCTACCTTGGTCAAATGGTCGACCACTACCCAAATAGAATCATATCCTGACCTGGTCCTGGGCAATCCTGTGATAAAGTCCATTCCCACTCTATCCCACTTCCAATCCGGCACAGGCAATGGCTGTAGCAGTACTGCTGGCTTCTGGTGTTCTGCCTTCACTCGGATACATACATCACATAGGGCAATATGCTCCGCGATGTCTCCCTTCATGTTGTTCCACCAGAATCTGTCCTTTAGGTCCATATACATCTTCGTATTGCCCGGATGTATGGAATATGGCGAGTCATGAGCTTCCTGCAGAATCAACTTCCTTATCTCGGGATCGTTGGGAACGCACAAACGATCTCCGTACCACAGGGTTCCTTGCTCATCCTCACGGAATTCCCTTGCTCGACCTTCCTTCATCTTTTCCTTAACTTCATTTATCTCTTTGTCTCCCACTTGAGCCTTCCTGATTCTGTCCTGTAGCATTGGTTGGACTTCCATTGTTGCTAAGTATCCTTCAGATACTACCTCCAGTCTAAGGTCCTTGAATTGCTTGCACAAGTCCTCAGGCAATTCACCAATTGTCAATCCATTGGCATAAACCTTCCGACTCAGAGCATCTGCTACTACATTGGCCTTTCCTGGGTGGTATTGTAAATTCATATCATAATCCTTGATAAGTTCCAACCATCTCCTTTGTCTCATGTTCAGTTCCTTCTGCGTGAATATGTACTTCAGGCTCTTGTGGTCGGTGTACACATCATAGTGTTTTCCCATTAAGTAATGCCTCCATACCTTGAGCGCATGAACCACTGACGCTAACTCCAAGTCATGTGTGGGGTAATTCCGCTCATGGTGCTTGAGTTATCGCGAGGCATATGACACTACTCTCCCATCTTGCATCAGCACACTCCCAAGTCCCTGTCGTGAAGCATCACAGTACACTTGGAAATCCTTCTGAAGATCTAGTAAACACAGAACAGGCGCGGTCACTAATCGACGCTTCAGTTCCTGAAAGCTGGCTTCACATACGTCTGACCATTCAAACTTCCTCTCCTTCTTCAGAAGTTCAGTCATCGGCTTTGCAATCTTGGAAAAGTTTTCAATGAATCTCCTGTAATATCCAGCAAGTCCCAAAAATCTTCGAATCTCTCCCGCATTCTTGGGTGCTTCCCACTCAGTTACTGCAGTCACTTTGTTTGGATCAACAACAATTCCTTCTCCTGACACTACGTGTCCAAGAAACCCAACGGTGTTAATCCAGAATTCACACTTGCTGAATTTGGCATACAACTTGTGTTCCCTCAGCTTCTCCATAATCATCCTCAGATGTTTCTCGTGCTCCTCATCATCGTTGGAATATACTAGTATGTCATCAATAAACACCACCACGAACTTGTCCAAATACTCCATAAATACCTTGTTCATCATGGTCATGAAGTATGTCGGGGCATTCGTTAGTCCAAAAGACATAACTATATACTCATATAAACCATACCTAGTGGTGAAGGCAGTTTTTGGTACATCCTCCTCTCGGATCTTCAATTGGAAGTAGCCTGATCGCAGATCAATCTTGCTGAACACCTTTGCTCCTTCCAGTTGATCAAACATATCATTTATGTTCGGCAGAGGGTACTTGTTCTTGATGGTTACTTGATTCAGCGAGCGATAATCTACCACTAATCTCTTGCTGCTATCTTTCTTCTCCACAAACAGAACAGGTGCTCCCCATGACGACGAACTAGGCTGAATGAATCCCTTTTCCAGCTGCTCCTTCAACTGCTTCTTCAATTCCTTCAGCTCATCCACATCCATCTTATATGGTTTCTTTGCTATAGGTCCTGTTCCCGGCATCAGGTCGATAAGAAACTCTACATCCCTGTCAGGTGGCATCCCTGGCAGCTCTTCCGGAAACACGTCTGGGTAATCCCTAATCACTGGCACAGTATCCATGCTAACCCCCTTAAGAGAATTCAACTTACACCTTCTCGGTCGTGCAGCCGACTTAAATCTAATCCTCTTACCATCCGGGGTTTTGAGTGAAACAGCTCGCTGTGCACAATCTATGTGTCCCCCATGCATAGACATCCAATCCATACCTAGAATAACGTCTAATCCCTGTGAATCCAACACTACCAAATGTGCAATGAAGTTGTGTGTTCCAATCCTCACAGTTAAATCGCGGCATCCCGCGCTAGCTATCATATCTCCTCCAGGTGAACTCACTCTAATAGACCTTTTCATAGACTCAGTAGGTAACTTATACTTATCCACAAATGCCCTTGATATGAATGAATGCGATGCACCAGTATCGAAAAGTATAAGTGCAGGGTAAGTGTTGATTGGGAACTTACCAATCACAAGGTCAGGCTCATCTGGAATCTCCTCCACATTCATGTGGTTCACTGTGGCCTTCTCGCCGTTGGTTAGCTTCAGTCCTTTCCTCTCCAGACAGTTGTCAGCATAGTGTCCCTTCTGCTTGCACTTGAAGCACGTCACCTCACTCAGATCCTTCTTCACGAAGCTGCGATCACGGTTGCGGTCATGTCCACCGTGTCCTCCAGAGTGGTGAGAGTGTCCTCCCTTGTGGTTGTGGTGGTTGCTCCTATGGTTGTCATGGCGATGTCCATCGCGGCGGTCAAGGCTCCCATGGTCACTTCCTCCATGCTTGGAGTACCCATCATATGAAGTGCGAGACTTGTGGTGTGAACCAGAGTGATGAGTATTGCTCTTTCTCTTGCGGTTCTCCACCTGCTTGTGCTTCCCTTCCAAGATCCTGGCCTTGTCCATAAGCTCATGGAAAGTGGCGCAGTAAACCACCAGTAGCTGCACCGAAAGCTCATCACTGAGGCCATCCAGGAATCTCTCCCTCCTTTTGGCATCAGTGTCAACATCCTCAGGTGCATAATGGGACAGGTTGTTGAACTCCTCAATGTACTCGGCCACGGTGCGATTGGTTTGGCGCAAGTTGCGGAACTCCTTCCTCTTCAGGCTCAGAACTCCTGAAGACACGTGGTTGGTCCTGAAACCTTCCTCAAACATTGCCCAAGTTACGGTCTCCAGCGGGTGGGTGATCTGAAATGTGTCCCACCAAGAAGCGGCTGGTCCCTCCAGTAGGTGAGCGGCAAACCTCACCTTCTCAGCATCAGTGCATCCAACAGTTACTAGATCCTTGTTGACTGAACGCAACCAGTCGAGAGCAACCATTGGTTCCGTTGCAGTAGAGAACTTAGCTGGCCTTAACCTCAGAAATCTGGTGAGAGCATCTCCCTGAGGCTGATTGTTTCCATTGTTGTTGTTCTGGTTTGCCATGAACTGGGTCATCACTTGGGTCAGCTGTGCCTGAGCTGCCATGAGCTGCTCCATCTCAGTGGATTGGCGGCGGGGAGGCATCTACGATTCAGCATAGGTAAGTTTAGAAAGAATCAACTACGACAATAGGATTCTACCCATGCATATGATCAAACAACAACAAGCAATAGCAGACAATCACAAGCAAGCAACACATCAACAAACAAGCGATCCAGCAACATCCCAGGTGTTATCCTAGCAGTATATAACTACTGAAATAGTTTTGCAAGAGTTGGCAATGGTTAACCCAACAGTTGATCAACTAAACAACCAAAACAGCAATCTGCCAGAACAGTCCAGCAGCGTTCACGAATTTTTCCGCCTGACTTAAACTCGTCAGAAAATTTAGCTGATTTTTGTGCATATAGCACAGAGAGTTTCGCATCAGCCCAATGTTTTTCATATTTTTCAGAGTTACCAGAAAAATATGAAAAATCGTGCAGTACTGCTGTATCAGCAGAAAAACTGCAGCGAAAAACACCCAGATGATAACCAAATTGACATAACTCTTTCATTAAAATTCGCACAAATAATTCCTGGGATATTGGATTACTCATATAAGCAACTAAACACTTTTAAACTAACACGAACTAAGCTTCACATCGATCGAGACTAATCCTAACGAATTTGCCTAACGTGGACTATTTGGTGGACTTCTATCTACTTCTTGAAGAGATTGAGGTAGGTCCTTGCGGTCATGCGTTGACGCTTCGGCTCGCGGTACAACCATGGCGGCGGAGTGTACACCTCTCCTGAACCATCACTTGAGACTTCAAACTCCACCTCTTCTGGATCCTCCTCCTCTTCTTCATCCTCAGCTGCAACAGCAACAGCTTCATCTCCTCCACCATCATCGTCTCCATCATCATCATCCTCGTCCTCATCATCATCATCGTCTCCACTGTCATCATCATCCCCATTGTTGCCATCATCTCCATTGTCATCATCAGAGGGTGGATTCAGCTGTGCTTGGAGAGCGGCAATCTGGGCTGTCATAGCTTCAATGGTTTGGTCCCTTTCCTGGACGGTCCCTTGCAACTGTTGTATGTTCTGGGTGTTCTCCTGCACAGTACCATGAAGGTGTGCTATGGTTGCATCTCTGGCTATCAGGGCATTCTCCAGAACTCCCACAGCTTCATGCAAAGTGTCTATCTCCTATCCTTGGACCACCATTCCATTGCTAGTAAAATCTGCAATCTCCTTTATCATCCTCACCTTCTCTGCTAGAGCTCCATTCTCCCTTTCCATGTCCTCTATGTGCCTCCGACGGGGCGGCATGTTGTTCCTGTCGCCCGGGGTAACCACAATGTTCCCATCTTCATCACGCCTTCCATAGTCACGGTAGGGTGAATCTGCAGGCAGTAGGTGTCGGACATAGTGGCACTGGCGAGACAGGGCTTCATGTATGGCCAAGTTGATTCCAAGTCCCCAGTTGCAGTATATCTTGGTGTAGACCAAATGCGCGGGGTTTGGCAAGGCGGCATCTCTGAATATGAAGGTAGTGATCTCCCATGCATCCTCTCCATATCCATAGGTGTACAGCCTTCTTCCCTTGAACATAGGCAGTGGCAATCCCAATGACTGAGAGAGCTGAGCTAACTGCCTTGCAAAGGGCCTTGGTGACTCCATGGTGACATACTCAGTCCTGACATCTCCCATCTATCAAGTAAAAGAGGAAAGTGTGAGAATAGCATATGGTAAGAATTTACGAGGGTGAAAGGCATAAGAGGAAAGACAGAGTTAATATAGGCTTAATAATTCTATGGCTTTCTAATCCAATCCTAGGTCACGATCCTACAGTTGACACACGGGCTCTGATACCATCCTGTAACACCCCGGTTCTGAAAAGACCGTAGCCTCTATGTGACATGCCAATCCCTGGATTGGTTCATTGGCCCACAATAGAGTAAGATAGATAACATAGCAAATAACCGTGTATCATGATCTACAAAGATCCAGAGTACCATTACTACAATGAAAGCTTAGCATAACGCTAGCTCAAATTATTCAGGTAGCAACATAAATAAGATAAATTCATCCATTCTTCAAATTGCCCACAAGTGAACAAGTGCCAAGTGGAGTACCGTGGCCTATAATGATCAATCAGAATCAGAATAACCTGCAACATGAAACGTAGCAGCCCCGAAGGGTCAATACATGGAATGTATGGCAAGTAGAGCTAGTAAAGGAGACAATAGTACTAACATCTACATGCATATTTGGCAAGTGGAGCTGTGTCTGGCTTGCATTTGCAAATACATTTGTCCTACTTTCATAAACAGTTTTCAGTTTTCTTTTAAAAGATCCCAATTAAGTTAACCCAACAACATTAAAACAATTATGAAATTTGAATGAGCGAGAAACATGTCATGGAATCAATATCTAGCAACTCAGATGTCCATAACCGGGGACACGGCTAATCGATTAGATTATACACTCTGCAGAGGTTATTACACTTTATCCATGTGACTTGGCCAGCCCAGCTCGTACCATCACTCTCATTTTGGGTGATGATAGGGAGAAGTCCAAGAAGAGACTGTTCGGGAAGTAGCTCCTCAATCCCGACGCGCACCGGTCCAACCTACCAAAATTCTACATCTCTGGATACGCGGGTTCGAGTTACCACAACCTACTAAGTCCAACCAACCACCCATTTCATTATTGGCACATGGTTGTACACGTAAGCTATACAATAAAGAAGCCAATCATTCTCTCTTGATACCTGGGTGCCTTTCCGCAATGAAACCACCAAAATTTATCAATACCATCACACCCAGGGGGTTCATTGATTAAGTTGTTTTTAGTTTTCACAAACCAATACTTTGAGAAAACAAGTATCAATGATGTAACCCAGCCCTCATTCATCATAGCATGGCTAAGCACATCTACCAACGGTGATTCATCTACAAAGAGGGTCCTACCACATAATAGGACATAGCATAGCGATAGTATCATCCTACACATGCATCTACAAAATACACGACAATGCATTGAAAATAGTAGGACGATATCATGAACAAAGTAGCATCTACTTGCCTTGGTTGTAGCGGTCTGGAGCACAATCCTCACACGAGCAAGCGTTGCACTCGACACAATCTACACGATACAATTGCAATCATAAACAAACAATGCACAATCATATGCAACAAATATGATGCATGAATGCAAGAACGACAAGTGAATTGGTGCTACAGCTGCACCACAACATCATATAACATAACACTACCGATTGCATGCATGAAAATAGTTTTAGCGCTAGGAAAACTATTAAGTAAAACTAATGCTCACAACTAGAGCTAGAACTTGAATAATTCACTACCGGTAGTATACTGTTTGTAAAATCTTGGGAGAATTCTACCGCATAGGCATCGCTGATTAGAAACAGTACCAATTGGAATTACTCGAAAAGGAATTATAAAACTCCCCGAGTAATTAAAACACTGCAGAAAGCCAATAGACAATTTCTGCAGAATTTTTTACTGTAAGTCTACCTTTTTAATTCGCGATGAGATTCCCCTCGTTCCACTGAATCCAGGGACATATCATACGCGATTTTTGGGTCTACGGATCTTTTTCCACGAATTTATTACTCCGAAAAGGCCACTAACTAGTTTGATTAAACTGTACTAAACCTTGCAGTAAAAACCTGAAACAAAGGTACAGCGAGATTCTACACGACTCACTGAATCCTCACATATTTTATTTGCAATTTTTAGCCAAGCGGTTTAATTTCTACGCAATTTACAAGATTCTACCGAAATCTGCCAACTAAAAGGATTAACGAAATTGACCCAGTCAACTGTGTCTGTTGACTGGTCAACTAGTCCGCTGACTGGGCGTCTTACTAGTCAACGCCTGAGTCTGACCGGTCAACTAACGATCTAGGCCGCTGATCTGGTCAGACGCCCAGTCAGCGCCCAGTCAGCGGACTAGTTGACCAGTCAACAGACACAGTTGACTGGGTCAATTTCGTTAATCCTTTTAGTTGGCAGATTTCGGTAGAATCTTGTAAATTGCGTAGAAATTAAACCGCTTGGCCAAAAATTGCAAATAAAATATGTGAGGATTCAGTGAGTCGTGTAGAATCTCGCTGTACCTTTGGTTCAGGTTTTTATTGCAAGGTTTAGTACAGTTTAATCAAACTAGTTAGTGGCCTTTTCGGAGTAATAACTTCGTAGAAAAAGATCCGTAGCTCCAAAAATCGCGTATGATATGTCCCTGGATTCAGTGGAACGAGGGGAATCTCATCGTGAATTAAAAAGGTAGACTTATAGTAAAAACTGCTGCAGAAATTGTCTATTGGCTTTCTGTAGTGTTTTAATTACTCGGGGAGTTTTATAATTCCTTTTCGAGTAATTCCAATTGGTACTGTTTATAATCAGCGATGCCTATGCGGTAGAATTTTCCCAAGATTTTACAAACAGTATACTACCGGTAGTGAATTATTCAAGTTCTAGCTCTAGTTGTGAGCATTACTTTTACTTAATAGTTTTCCTAGCGCTAAAACTATTTTCATGCATGCAATCGGTAGTGTTATGTTATATGATGTTGTGGTGCAGCTGTAGCACCAATTCACTTGTCGTTCTTGCATTCATGCATCATATCTGTTGCATATGCTTGTGCATTGTTTGTTTATGATTGCAATTGTATCGTGTAGATTGTGTCGAGTGCAACGCTTGCTCGTGTGAGGATTGTGCTCCAGACCGCTACAACCAAGGCAAGTAGATGCTACTTTGTTCATGATATCATCCTACTATTTTCAATGCATTGTCGTGTATTTTGTATATGCATGTGTAGGATGATACTATCGCTATGCTATGTCCTATTATGTGGTAGGACCCTCTTTGTAGATGAACCACCGTTGGTAGATGTGCTTAGCCATGCTATGATGAACGAGGGCTGGGTTACATCATTGATACTTGTTTTCTCAAAGTATTGGTTTGTGAAAACTAAAAACAACTTAATCAATGAACCCCCTGGGTGTCATGGTATTGATAAATTTTGGTGGTTTCATTGCGGAAAGGCACCCAGGTATCAAGAGAGAATGATTGGCTTCTTTATTGTATAGCTTACGTGTACAACCATGTGCCAATAATGAAATGGGCGGTTGGTTGGACTTAGTAGGTTGTGGTAACTCGAACCCGCGTATCCACAGATGTAGAATTTTGGTAGGTTGGACCGGTGCGCGCCGGGATTGAGGAGCTACTTCCCGAACAGTCTCTTCTTGGACTTCTCCCTATCATCACCCAAAATGAGAGTGATGTTACGAGCTGGGCTGGCCAAGTCACATGGATAAAGTGTACTAACCTCTGCAGAGTGTATAATCTAATCGATTAGCCGTGTCCCCGGTTATGGACATATGAGTTGCTAGATATTGATTCCATGACATGTTTCTCGCTCATTCAAATTTCATAATTGTTTTAATGTTGTTGGGTTAACTTAATTGGGATCTTTTCAAAGAAAACTGAAAACTATTTATGAAAGTAGGACAAATGTATTTGCAAATGCAAGCCAGACACAGCTCCACTTGCCAAATATGCATGTAGATGTTAGTACTATTGTCTCCTTTACTAGCTCTACTTGCCATACATTCCATGTATTGACCCTTCGGGGCTGCTACGTTTCATGTTGCAGGTTATTCCGATTCTGATTGATCGTTATAGGCCACGGTACTCCACTCGGCACTTGTTCACTTGTGGGCAATTTGAAGAATGGAGGAATTTATCTTATTTATGTTGCTACCTGAATAATTTGAGCTAGCGTTATGCTAAGCTTTCATTGTAGTAATGGTACTCTGGATCTTTGTAGATCATGATACACGGTTATTTGCTATGTTATCTATCTTACTCTATTGTGGGCCAATGAACCGATCCAGGGATTGGCATGTCACATAGAGGCCACGGTCTTTTCAGAACCGGGGTGTTACAGTGTTCTTCTTAGGCTGCTGCTGTAGCTCAGAACCGCATGGGGATACAGTTCAGGAATGAGCTCCAACGTGATCGCTTCGACAGGATCAAGAACCGAGAAGTGAAGGCAACCAAGTGGGTTTGTCCCATTATAATGAACCAACTCGGTATTTCTAATGACTTCAATTTACTTTGCAATAGGGTTGGCCTGGAAAACTTTGTATTTCATGATGTTCCTACTTATCGCAGGTTAACTCTTGAATTTTTAAGTTCTTTGAAAAGCACTGTTAAAACATGGAACGGAGAGGACACAATTTCTTTCCGACTTATGAACCACAATTATACATTAACACTTGATGAATGGTGCAATTGTCTTAGTTTACCAAACAATGATGTTAATGCCTAGCACACATCTTATGCCGACATGAACCCTTTCCCAGATCATTACTATAATAGAATGAGTTTCACTTCTAGAGTCAACATGGGGAAGAATACTTAGTATCCTGCTATTCGCTATTTGTTCTTATTGCTAACACCTTGTAGGCACGTAATGAGTTTACAAGACTCAATGAGGAGGACATCTTGGTCCTCGCAAAGGCTGCTTTCAACAACAACTTGTCACTCAACTTGGGCGCAATTCTTGTCCTCTACTTGGAGCACCAATCGTCCCCAATCCAAGGACCACTCACAGGTGGAGGCGTCATCACAATGCTTGCCATTGCCCTAGGCATTGACGTAGGTGAGTTGCAGCCATTGCTAGGTGAGTGACGTGTTGGTTTCTCTACTTTAAAATCTTGTGGAATGCTCACTAGGAGAGGTGGTGTTTATTACTTGCATATTGCAGGAGCTGGGTGTCTCTACCCCGCTCCTTTGCCTAATGGTCTCTTCTCTATCGAGGAGGGATGTTTGCTATATGATGTGCAGGTTGAACAACATCAACCCGAGGAGGATATTCTGGACAAGGATGAGGACCAAGAACAGGAGCAAGAAGTTCCTTATCAAGAGGAGTAGGCACCGAGCCGGTTCGCTACATATCAACACTTCCAAGAACTTGGAGGAACTATGGAGGGGATGCATAATCTAATCCTGAACCTCCGAGAAACCACTAGTAATTTATCAACTCAATTTGCGGACTGGAGTTACAACTTTTCCCGCCACCTCAATGATTTGAAGGGCTTGTAAAAGCCTAAGCTTAGGGAAGTTTTCCATTTATTTTTATTTGGCATTCATTTTATTTCGAGGTTATGCTTTTAATTTGAGTTCATAAGAACTCGTGTTGGTTTCCATAACACTTTATCTTTAGTTATTTTATTTTTTTTTGATATTTTCAAGCCGAGCTTTGTCACCAATTTTATATTCTTTAATTCCCTCTCTCAAAAACAACAAAAATAGTTTTTTCATTTATCTTTATTTTCCCTTTTCTATTCTCCTCGAGGTTCTCACATATTTGCAGGAGAATGATTAACCTCGAGTTTCCAAGAAACAAATCAAGAGGGAAGAGATAAGTGGAACCAAACATGAGAGATATGCCTTATGGCTCCCTACTTTTGAAGTTTGAGAAGCCCATGCTAGTTAGTAGTAAATGTTAAGATATTATATTGGTGGAGTGAGTCTTTATATTGAAGTAAAAATTTGTTTGCATGGGTATTTGGTTGAGTATGTTTTGTTCCAGCTCTTGTAGTTAACCAAGTCTTTCCTAAAAATTTGCTAAACAATTGAAATAAGAAAAACACTCACAATTGAAGGCTTGGGTGTTTTAATGTTTAGTCTTGAAAGCTTATTCCTAGAGACACTCCACACCACAGAAAATAATTATAGACTTGATAGCTTGATACGCCCAATTTTCATCACCATTCTATATCATTATTTACCTCTATTCATTGATATTTGTCTTATTATTAGGTATTACTTATGGCTTTTCATATGTTTATGCATGTTGGATGATTCCTGGAGGATGGACTTCCGGAGTCTGGATTCTGATGGAAACGGAGGCGTTTCGGTGCAATTTCACGAAGATTAGAAAAATACCAGAAAAATATGGAAACATATTATTTTACCAGAAGACGAAGGAAGCCAGAAGGAGGGACGGAGATGGTCCTCAGGGGTCCCACACCCCCCTAGGCGCGGGCCCACCTGACCCCGCGCCTAGGGCAGGTGTGGCCCACCTGCCCGGCCTCCGACTTCGCCCCTTCGCCCATATCTTCCCTACGGAACCCTAATACTAGGGGAGGGACCATAGATAGATTTCCGCCACCTCTAGGGGCAGAAAACACAAAGAGAGAAAGATCACTCCGGCACACAGATTTCTGCCAGGGGAATTCCTTCCCAGAGAGGGGAGATCGTCGCCATCAACACCATCATCAAGCTAGGCTTCATCGGGATCATCATCATCATCCACACCATCACTCCACCAGCACCATCATCACCACTCCGTTCCATTGTAACAATTGTGTTGGATATTGCTTTAGTTCATTAGGGGAAACTTTCCCGGTGTTAATTACTATTGTAGTTGATGCTTGTGAGTGGAACCATTGGATTATTGTTTATGTTCAGATTGTTATCCATCATCATATCATCTTTGATCTTGATCCATATGATGTCTTGTGAGTAGTTCGTTGTGTTCTTGAGGACATGGGAGAAGTCATGTTGTTAGTAGTGAATCTGTGATGAGTTATTATTCAATGGTTTAGTATTTAAGTTGTGGTGCTATTCTTCTAGTGGTGTCATGTGAATGTCGACTACATGTTACTTCACCATTTATGGGCCTAGGGGAATGCATTGTGTATTTGGCTACTAATTCTGGGGTTATCGGAGTGACATAAACCTCAACCCCTGTTAGGACACCTTTGCACAAGGGAGCGTAGGCTCTCAGAGTTTAAGGCTGTGGTTAGATTTATACCTTAATTACTTTCCTATAGTTACGGATATTTGCAGGGGGTTTAATCACAAGTATGTATTAGTCCTAGGAAGGGCGGTATGTTAGCATAGGTTCACCCACACAACACTTACAAACACCAGAGAAGAGTACTCAGCTATTTGAAGCGAAAGCACTAAACAGAATTCCCATGTGTCCTCGAGAACATTTGGTCCTTATAAGTATTTCCACCGGCTTTTGCTTTGCTAAGAAAGGATTCGGCCACTTGCTCCGTTTGTTTGTTACTTCTGTTACTTGCTCTTTGTTTTGTTGCTTTTTCAGAAAACCACTAAAAATCCGTTTGCTGGGTATTCACAGGGATCTCCTGCTCCATACCACTATTCAACACCTTCTGCTCCTCGTTGGGATCGACACTCCTATTTATCAAAAGTACTACGATACACCCCCTAGACTTGTGGGTCATCAAGACTATTTTCTGGCGACGTTGCCGGGGAGTGAAGCGCTATTGAAGAGTGGAACTGGTAAGGGAAACTTTTACTGTGAGTATTGCTTTTGTTACTACTAGTTACTTTGTTTCCAATATGGATAATCCACTTGGTTTTCTGTTTGGGAAAACTACTACCACTGCTATGGTAGTAGATGAACCACCTCCTGTTGAAATAGATCCTTTTAAGATACCTACAAGTATTGTTAATCGTGTCATGGATAATTATTATTTTGGGGATGGAACTGTCCATCCTGGTGATCACGTTCTTTTTATCCATGAATTATGTGGGTTGTTTAAGTGTGCAGGTATCACAACTGAACAGGTGAAGAAGAAGTTACTCTCCATATCCTTGAAAGGGAGATCTGAAGCATGGTATAAGCTGCTAAATAATGGACAATCCATGGAATTGGAGGAGAAGGCATCTCTCTTTTACTCTAAATTTTATCCTCCCAGTGAAATCCATAAGGATAGAAGTCTTATATATAACTTTTGGCCTCTTGATGGAGAGAGTACAACTCAAGCTTGGGGGAGATTGAAGTTACTAATGCTTAAATGTCCTATTCATGAACTCCTAATGTCGTGGTGGTATCACGGCATATGCCATGGGTAGGCTAAAGTTGGGGCCGATGGACGTGGAGGAATCCGGGGAGGGATGATGCAGTGAAGACCGCACTCGTATGAACAAAGAAAAATACAATGTATATAGGATTGAGGCTCTCATGTGGAGATAAGACCTCTTTATCTACATCTAATCTCTTATAATCTCGCCATAGTTGTGGCTACAATCATGCTCCTTGAGCTGTATCTCCTATGCATCTATCTAGATCTCTCTGTGAGATTGGAGGAAGAAGAAGAAGAACTCCTATTGAGCAGAGAGGGGAAGAGCCCTTTGGAGCCTCTCTGTGAACGATCCCCCTGGTGCTCCTTATAAAGGGGAGCCCAGGGGACAAGTCTTGTTCTCTAAGATTGGCATCTAGGTGGCATATTCCTGGCATCTTCTGGAGATGCTCAGCATATGCTCTGGAGATGCCAAGCATATTCCCTGGAGATGCCAAGCATATTCCCTAGCATCTTCTTGATGCCAAGGGCATATTCCATATGCCCACATGTCAGTCTGAGCCAGGGGCGTCCCAAGACTAACACGTGCACGAAGATCTTGACTTGGCTCGATCATATGTTGATGTTGTGGTCGTAGTTGCGTCCTGAGGTGAATAAAAGAGGCATCCAGAGTGACATAATTCGGCCTAGAGGTCCTGAGTAATAAGGAAATTCGGCATGTGATCAAGCTGATTCGGACGGGAGGGCCACTAATTCGGCCCTGGCGAAGTGAAGGCCCTAGCCGAGTCAAGATACGGCCCAGCCGGGTGAAGCTGTGACCCAGCCGAGGTTTCCTGTTAAAAGCCCTGCCGAGGTCCGGCCTACTCGGCCTGGGGAGCCAGTTCCCACGATGGGTTGGTGCGGTCGCGGCCCAGCTGGACTTTGGTTGCCGGATGAAGATGGTTCCCGTGGTGGGCTGGGATTGGCCGAAGCCGGCCCACCCGGGAGAAGCATTGCAGCGACGGTGATGGTCTGGGGTGGGCCAAGTAAGGCCAGAGTCGGCCCACCTGGGCGAACCGGTGACTCATTGGTGTGGCCGAGGCGAGTGACGGAGCGACCTTGGCAGGAGAGATTCCTCGAGGTGGAGAGATGGTTCGGCGCTTGGCGGGAACAGAGAGAATTTGGTGGTAGCTCGGTCAGTGGGCCGAATTGGGGACTAATTCGGCCTGCTAGCGCTGTTTTAGCCTAGGAGGGGTGGAGGGACCAGGCCGAATTAGATTTAGTTCGGCCCAAGTCCTCTTTTCCTCTTTTTCCTTTTGTTTCTTATCCTTTAGAACTCATATCTATCTAGGTATGTCTTTAAATCTTCGTATTCCTTTATAAGCACATATGTAAATCTCCAAAGGTATATTTATACCTCAACTCTAGGGTATCTGGGGTAATATCCCCGACATTAGTCCCCGAGGCTATGGGGGACTCGTAGAGTCACGCATAGGCTTTATATTTAAAATATTGACATAGTTATTTTCCGACATATAATCTCTTTATCAAATATCTCTAGGTCATATAACCTCTTTGGGTAAGTTTGTGGCATCTTGCCTTTATGGGTGCTGGCCCTTTTAATCCCTTTGGGTAAGTTACTAATTCTAGCCTTCTTGGGCACTGCTCTTTTAACTCCTTTGGGAAAGTTGGCCTTCTTAGCGCTGCTCTTTTAACCCTATTGGGAAAGTTATGAGTTATGGCCTTCTTGGGCACCACTCTTTTAGCCCTTTTGGGTAAATTATGACTTGTGAACTTTTTTGGCACTGGTCTTATAACCCCTTTGGGTAAGTTATGACTTCTGGCCTTTTTTGGCACTAGTCTTATAACCCCTTTGGGTAAGTTTTTGGACTTCTGGCCTTCTTGGGCACTGGTCATAACCCCTTTGGGAAAGTTTTTGGACTTCTGGCCTTCTTGGGAACTGGTCATAACCCCTTTGGGCAAGTTTTTGGACTTCTGGCCTTCTTGGGCACTGGTCATAACCCCTTTGGGCAAGTTTTTGGACTTCTGGCCTTCTTGGGCACTAGTCACAACCCCTTTGGGTAAGTTTTTATTGGAGTTATCTGTTTCCAAATGACTCAAAATTGACTTATGTTTCAAGTCTGAGTCATCTGACTGCGAGGTATATGACTCAAATCCGAGTCATCTGTTTCCAAATCCAAGTTACTTTACTCAATTTTGACTTACATCTCAAATCTGAGTCATCTGACTCAAATCCGAGGTATATGACTCAAATCTGAGTTATCTTATTCCAAATCTGAGTTACTTTACTCAATTTTGACTTGCATCTCAAATCTGAGTCATCTGACTCAAATCCGAGGTATATGACTCAAAATCCGAGTTATCTTATTCCAAATCCGAGTTACTTTACTCAATTTTTACTTACATCTCAAATCTGAGTCATCTGACTCAAATCCGAGGTATATGACTAAAATCCGAGTCATCTTATTCCAAATCCGAGTTACTTTACTCAATTTTGACTTACATCTCAAATCTGAGTCATCTGACTCAAATTTGAGTCATCTGACTCAAATCCGAGGTATATGACTCAAATCCAAGTCATCTGATTCCAAATCCGAGTTACTTTACTCAATTTTGACTTACATCTCAAATTTGAGTCATCTGACTCAAATCCGAGGTATATGACTCAAATCCGAGTTATCTCATTCCAAATCCGAGTTACTTTACTCAATTTGGACTTACATCTCAAATCTAAGTCATCTGACTCAAATCTGAGGTATATGACTCAAATTCGAGTCATCTGATTCCAAATCCGAGTTACTTTACTCAATTTTGACTTACATCTCAAATCTGAGTCATCTGACTCAAATCCGAGGTATATGACTCAAATCCGATTCATCTGATTCCAATCCGAGTTACTTTACTCAATTTTGACTTACATCTCAAATCTGAGTCATCTGACTCAAATCCGAGGTATATGACTCAAATCCGAGTTATCTATTTGCCACGATTTAACTTGATCCGATGAGATGATGTCAATTTGCCTTTGATATGGATTCGAGATATAGATCCGAGATTAAGTTTTGGGATATGATAATAGGGCTAATCGCTGAGAGATCTAATTCGAGATGTTGATATGAGATATAGATTCGAAATATGATAAGATGGCAAATAGTCATCCGAGATATGAGATAACCTGGCAAGATAGTGAAATATCAATCTGAGTCATAACATTACCTGGCAATCTGGCGAGCTGAATCAAACTCTAGTCCGAATCAGAGATATGCTTAGTACGCCGAGTCTGAATACAAATCCAAATTAATATACCCTGGCAAGCTGAATCAAATGTTAGTCCGAATCAGAGACAAGCTACTAAGCTGAGTTAAAGGTTAATCCGAAGCATAAATAAATTGACTCAAATTATATCTGAATCATCAATAAGCTGGCTGGTGAGCTGAGTTAAAGGATAATCCAAAGCATAAATAAACTGACTCATATTCTATCTGAATCATAAATAAGCTGGCTGGTGAGCTGAGTTAAAGGATAATCCAAAGCATAAATAAACTGACTCATATTCTATCTGAATCATAAATAAGCTGACTCAAATTCTATCCGAGTTATAAATAAGCTGACTCAAATTCTATCAGAATTATAAATAAGCTGACTCAAATTCTATCAGAATCATAAATAAGCTGACTCAAATTCTATCCGAATCATAAATAAGCTCACTCAAATTCTATCCGAATCATCAATAAGCTGGCTTGCTGAGTTAAAGGATAATCCAAAGCATAAATAAATTGACTCAAATTCTATCTGAATCATCAATAAGCTGACTCAAATTCTATCTGAATCATCAATAAGCTGGTCAAATTCATACCCAAACCTATATAAGTTTTTCTCCATCTAAAGGTGATTCTATGGATACGCTGGCTAGTCCCCGTGTTGAGTTATTTTCTCCCCGGGGTGAAGGATCGAATGTTGGTGGCTGAGTTATCTGTTACTTACAGTAAGCTTGGAGAAGAGTTTGAGTCATTCTTGCGGAGTCTTACCTGCCTTGCTGAGTCAGACTTGGAGACCCATGCGCTTACCTCTCTGTTCTCTTGTTCGCCTGTAGGAGCTGAAGGTGCTCTCTCTGTTCTCTGTTCGCCTGGAGGAGCTGAAAGTGCTCTCTCTGATCTCTGTTCGCCCGGAGGGGCTGAAGGTGCTCTATGAAGATGAGGTTGATGAAGATGCTCCCGTCTGGATGGAAACCCAACCAACGCCGCTAAAAGGCCCCACGGTGGGCGCCAAATGTCGTGGTGGTATCACGGCATATGCCATGGGTAGGCTAAAGTTGGGGCCGATGGACGTGGAGGAATCCGGTAAGGGATGATGCAGTGAAGACCGCACTCGTATGAACAAAGAGAAACACAATGTATATAGGATTGAGGCTCTCATGTGGAGATAAGAGCTCTTTCTCTAGATCTAATCTCTTATAATCTCGCCATATTTGTGGCTACAATCATGCTCCTTGAGCTGTATCTCCTATGCCTCTATCTAGATCTCTCTGTGATATTGGAGGAAGAAGAAGAAGAAGAACTCCTATTGAGCAGAGAGGGGAAGAGCCCTTCGGAGCCTCTCTGTGAACGATCCCCCTGGTGCTCCTTATAAAGGGGATCCCAGGGGACAAGTCTTGTTCTCTAAGATTGGCATCTAGGTGGCATATTCCTGGCATCTTCTAGAGATGCTCAGCATATGCTCTGGAGATGCCAAGCATATTCCCTAGCATCTTCTTGATGCCAAGGGCATATTCCATATGCCCACGTGTCAGTCCGAGCAAGGGGCGTCCCAAGACTGGCACGTGCACGAAGATCTTGACTTGGCTCGATCATATGTTGATGTTGTGGTCGTAGTTGCGTCCTGAGGTGAATAAAAGAGGCATCCAAAGTGACATAATTTGGCCCAGAGGTCCTGAGTAATAAGGAAATTCGTCCTGTGATCAAGCTGATTCGAACGGGAGGGCCACTTATTTGGCCCTGGCAAAGTGAAGGCCCTAGCCGATTCAAGATACGGCCCAGCCGGTTGAAGCTGTGACCCAGCCGAGGTTTCCTGTTAAAAGCCCTGCCGAGGTCCGGCCTACTCGGCCTGGGGATCCAGTTCCCACGATGGGTTGGTGCGGTCGCGGCCCAGCTGGACTTTGGTTGCCGGATGAAGATGGTTCCTATGGTGGGCCGGGATTGGCCGAAGACGGCCCACCCGGGAGAAACATTGCAGCGACGGTGATGGTCTGGGGTGGGCCGAGTTAGGCCAGAGTCGGCCCACCCGGGCGAACCGGTGACTCGTTGGCGTGGCCGAGGCGAGTGACGGAGCGACCTTGGAGGGAGAGATTCCTCAAGGTGGAGAGATGGTTCGGCGCTTGGCGGGAACAGAGGGAATTTGGTGGTAGCTCGGTCAGTGGGCCGAATTGGGGACTAATTCGGCTTGCTAGCGCTGTTTTGGCCTAGGAGGGGTGGAGGGACCAGGCCGAATTAGATTTAGTTCGGCCTAGGTCCTCTTTTCCTCTTTTCCCTTTTGTTTCTTATCCTTTAGATCTCATATCTATCTAGGTATGTATTTATATCTTCGTATTCCTTTATAAGCACGTATGTAAATCTCCAAAGGTCTCTTTATATCTCAACTCTAGGGTATCTGGGGTAATATCCCCGACACCTAACAATATAATTCTCAATAACTTTTATGCTAGGCTTTCTCTTCATGATAAAGATTTACTAGATGCTTCTTGTGCTGAATCATTCACACGTATGAAAGAAGAAGCTAATGGGATCTCTTAGACCATATTCAATATAACACTGAGTCTTGGGAGAATGACAAATAAAGAAAGTCAGGTATAAACTATGATTATGAATGCATTAAATCTTTTATGGATACTGATAACTTCCGTGATATTTGCAATAAGTTCGGCCTTTATCCCCAAGTTCTTGTAAAATGTTTTAATGCGTTTGCCTCTTATATTGAACTTCCCAAGAGAGAGTGGGACAAGTACCATGCTCCTTATAAATACAATGTCACCCATATTCCTACTTGTACAGAGGTTTGCACTGTTGATCCTATTTTGCCCGAACCTTATATTGAGAAAACTCCTTTTCCTTCTAAGGTGAGGGAGCATTCTATTATGGCTACTATGGTTAGCAAAAGCACAAATAAAATTGTAGGGTCCAATGAGCTTATTGATATTGGGCCAGTGGTAGCTATTGTAAAAGATCTTATCACTAGAAATATAGAGGATGAGCATATTGTCTTCTATGAAGACGCTACTAATATTGTTTCACATCCTAAGAAAGTTAGAAAAGCTAGTGTTCTTGTGCTTTCTGTTGAAATTGGTAGTCATAGCTACTATGGTTTATGTGATATTGGTGCTAGTTCTAGTGCTATTCCTTATGAGCTTTACATGGAAATTATGCATGCGATTGGTCCTGGTGAGCTTGAGGACATTGATGTGGTTATTCACCTTGATAATAGAGAGAAAGTTTGCCCCATTGGTATTTTAAGAGATGTGGAGGTCCTTTGTGGTAAGATTAAATATCCTGCTAATTTTCTAGTACTTGGTAAAGAAGCTAGTAAAACCTATCCTATCATCTTTGGTAGACCCTTCCTTAATACTTGTGGGGCTATCATAGATTGTAGGAAGGAAAAAGTTTTGACTAAGTTTGCTGGAGAATCTTATGAGTTTAATTTTTCTAAATTTTCTAAAACTCCTTATGAAAATGAATTACCTGATGAGGATTTCAGGGTTGAACAACTGTCTGCTATTTCTCTTGCTCCTAACAATGCTTTGCAGCAGTTCATGGAAGACCATGAAAGTGATGTCTTCATGAAGGAAAGAAATGAGATTGACGAAGTTTTTCTTCGTCAGCTGGAACAGCTTAAGCATAATCTACCTGTGGAAGATTTGGGTACCACACTACCACCTAAAGGGGATCCTATTTTCGAATTAAAACCTTTACCTGATGATCTTAAATATGTTTATCTTGATGATAAGATATATCCTGTTATTATTTGCTCTAAACTTTCAGGGAAGGAAGAAGAAAGGTTATTGGAGGTATTGAAGAAGCACCGAGGAGCTATGGGTTATACTCTTGATGATTTAAAAGGAATTTCTCCTACTATATGTCAGCATGCTATTAATATTGAACCTGATGCAAAACCAGTTGTTGAGCACCAACGCTGTCTAAATCCTAAGATGAAGGATGTGGTAAGAAATGAGGTATTAAAACTCCTTGATGGTGGTATTATTTATCCTATTGCTGATAGTCAATGGGTTAGCCCTGTTCATTGTGTTCCCAAGAAAGGGGGAATAACTATTGTGCCTAATGAGGATAATGAGATTATACCCCAAAGAGTAGTGGTTGGATATAGAATGTGCATTCATTCTAGAAAGATAAATAAAGTTACTAAGAAAGATCATTATCCTTTTCCCTTTATTGATCAAATGCTTGAGAGGCTGTCCAAAAAGACTCACTTTTGCTTTCTTGATGGTTATTCTGGGTTTTCTCAAATCACTGTGAAAGCACAGGACCAAGAGAAAACCACTTTCACTTGTCCTTATGGTACTTATGCTTATCGGCGTATGCCTTTTGGTTTATATAATTCTCCTGCTACCTTTTAGAGATGTATGTCTGCAATGTTTCATGGTTTTTGTGAAGAAATTGTGGAGATTTTCATGGACGATTTTTCCGTCTATGGAACTTATTTTGATAACTGTTTGCACAACCTTGATAAAGTTTTGCAGAGATGTGAAGAAACCAACCTTGTTATTAACTGGGAGAAATGCCATTTCATGGTTAATGAAGGAATTGTTCTTGGACACAAGATCTTTGAAAGAGGCATTGAAGTTGACAGAGCCAAAATTGAAGCAATTGAGAAGATGCCTTGTCCTAGAGATATCAAAGGTATTCGTAGTATCCTTGGTCATGCTGGTTTCTATAGGAGGTTTATTAAAGATTTATCCAAAATTTCAAAGCCCCTTACTAATCTTCTTCAAAAAGATGTACCTTTTGTTTTTTATGATGATTGTAAGGAAGCTTTTGAAACTCTGAAGAAAGTTTTGACAACTGCTCCTATAGTCCAACCACCTGATTGGAGTTTACCTTTTGAAATTATGTGTGATTGCAGTGATTTTTCTGTGGGTGCTGTCTTGGGACAACGTGTTGACAAGAAGTTAAATGTCATTCATTATGCTAGCAAGACCTTGGCTGCTACTCAAAAGAATTATGCTACTACTGAAAAGGAGTTCTTAGCTGTAATCTTTGCTTGTGATAAGTTTAGACCTTATATTGTTGATTCCAACATTACTATTCATACTGATCATGCAGCTATTAAATACCTTATGACGAAGAAGGACGCTAAGCCTTGGCTTATAAGGTGGGTTTTGCTTTTGCAAGAGTTTGATCTGCATATTGTGGATAGGAAAGGTGTTGATAATCCTATTGCTGATAATTTATCTCGTTTGGAAAACATTTCGTTTGACCCTTTGCCTGTTAATGATAGTTTTCCAAATGAACAGTTAGTTGCAATAAGGGTAAGTCCACATGAGAGTCCTTGGTATGCTGATTATGCTAACTTTATTGTTTCCAAGTATTTACCTCCAACCTTTATAGCCCAACAAAGAAGGAAATTATTTTATGATCTAAGGCATTACTTTAGATCTGACCCACACTTATATAAAGGAGTAGATGGCATTATGCGAAGATGTGTTCTAGAATTTGAACAACAAGAGATTTTGAGAAAATGTCATGGCAGTGCTTATGGAGGACATCATGCTGGAGATAGGACTGCACAAAAGGTTTTACAATCTGGATTTTATTGGCTTACTCTCTTTAGAGATGCAAGGAAGTTTGTCTTATCCTATGATGAATGCCAATGAGTAGGTAACATCTCTAGATGCAATGAAATGCCTATGAATTATTCTCTTGTTATTGAACCTTTTGATTGTTGGGGATTTGACTTGATGGAGCCTTTTCCTCCTTCAAAAGGGTATACTCATATTCTTGTTGCTGTTGACTATGTTACAAAGTGGGTAGAAGCCATACCTACAAAAAGTGCTAATGGTAAGACCTCTTTGAAAATGCTTAAAGATGCCATTTTTCCTAGGTTTGGTGTGCCTAGATATCTCATGACTGATGGAGGCTCTCATTTTATTCATGGGGGTTTTAGAAAAAATCTCGCTAAGTATGATGTAAACCACCGAATTGCTTCATCTTATGTCGTGGGAATGACCACGGCAGATGCTGCAATCGGCAGCGAGTAGTAGAACATGGGGCAAGGGCGTCCAGCCATCTGCGGTGCGAGATGAGGGCTGAGACACAATGGTTTACCTAGGTTCCGTCCCCCGGAGGGTAAAGACCTACTCCTGCTAGATTGTATTATGATGAGAGTACAATGGGGCGAGCTCGACGGCTAGGCGGCGATTCGCTTGGGTGTATGATGGAACGTCTCCTCTATGCGTCCTCTAGGGAGGTTTATATAGACTCACCTCGCTAGGGTTTACAGATCACAACCGAATTAGTTAAGGATTCGGAGATTCTATGACCTAGTTCGACTGGGCCTAGCTAGGCTTCTAGGCGTTCAGCTTCCAGTCGCTTGAGTCCATGCCAAGTCTTGATCCAGTCGCCGTCCTGCAGTCCCACTCGCTGACACTTGGGCCAGTAGGAAACGTCCTACTGGGTATACCCCGGTAGGCATATCCCCATCAGTAGTCACCAAGGCCGTCGTTGATTTGTCGCAGGCATTTGCTGGCAGTCGGAGTATGCGGGTCCAATGCGGACGTCCAGTCGAATCGGCGACGGACTCTTGAACAAAGGGAAGAACTAGTCATTTTAGTCGCAATAACGGCGAGCAATCGTGTCGCAGCTCGGCGAACGGGTCGGCGAATACTTAGTCACTTTTATAGTGATCGGGTCGGCGAGTCATCGAGTTGCTGGGAGCGACGAGTCGAATGGATGAAGTTGGACCGTCAATTGGGGTCAAACTAGCCGTTGGGTAATCCAACGGTAACTTCGGCGTAATTACCGCGTAGTAACTGCTCCCAAAACTGGCGGGTTGCAACCGCTATATAAGGAGAATGATATGCGAACAGGGAAACGCTTCTTCTTTCTTCCTCCGATCTTGCTCGTCTCCGTTCCCCCATTCCGCATAGCGATCTGAACAATCCAGAGAGCCCTGATCCCCACGAATCTCCGACCGATGGCCCCCTCCACCGAGCCATGGGGCAGATCCAAATGCACTAAGGCGCTGCTGGCATCCTTCGAGGAGGCCAGGATCCTCTGCGCCGGCTGATGGCGCATCCCCGCGGCCGGAGAAGTGACACCGGATCCGCGCGAGGGAGAGTTCATCTACTTCACCAGCCACCTGGAACGGGGGTTGGGCTTCCCAACTTCCCTCTTCTTCCGGCGTTTCTGCGCCTACTACGGAATCCAGCCATCGGATCTGGGTCCGCACAGTATTGAGCAGCTCGCCATCTTCATGGCGTTCTGCGAGTGCTACCTGGGCTGTAGTCCCTACTTTCCCCTGTGGAAAGACTTGTTCCACGGGAGAATCTTCCGCGAGGAGTCAGGCGGCCCGATGCTGGCCGCGGGCGGCCTGACATTCTAGCTAAAGGCGAAGGCGTCGTTCTTCGATCTGATGCTGCCCGCCAAGGCGGCGAACGAATGGAAAAAGTTCTGGTTCTACGTCACCGAGTCGACTCCAGGCGATGAAGTGGCGCTTCCAAGATACTCCGCCGATCGGCCCGAGCCGCGTCGGCTTCAGGTCGCCAAGCTCCCGCTGGACCAGACCATCAACCTCTACAACTGCTGGCTCGGGCGGCGGCTCGTGCCCTTGGCCAGCCGCGAGCACTATATGTACGAGTATACAGGCAAAAACGACCCGACGAAGTCCTGCCTCGTTGAGTGCAGACTCAACGACTACACCCTGGCCCTGAAGAAGATCACTCAGGTGGTGTACCTTGACGCGAAGGCCAGGGTCGCCCCTTATACTGCAAGGCGCCCAGCCCCAACGGTACGTTGTTATCCTGTTAACACTCGCAGTCGCAGCTTGTGCACTCGCGGTCATGCTAAGTTCGTTTGTTCCTATTGTAGTTGTTTCAATTGGTGGAAGGGTGGCTTCCACCCGCGGATGATGAGAACTCGAGCTCGTCCGTCCAGGACGGGAGCGAGTCATCTCCTACCAAAGATGACGCCGACAGCGACGGAGGCGACGACGACGACAACGGAGAAGACGAGCCCGTCGATGTTGCTGCCCCCACGGTTCGCAAGACCCACGGTCAACACCAGCGCGAGCTCGAGGCGAGCAAGAGCCTCGAGCCCCACGACGATGATGGCGGCGAGCTTCCCGAGCACAACTCACATCGCGAGGCCACGCCGTCGAATAAGAAGAAAGCTCCGCCGAAGAGGAAGAAGAAGCTGGCGAGGCAGATATCTCCGCCCTGATCTTTGAGCAGCTCCAATGCCACTAGCTCGGCTAGGGACGCAGCGGCTCACGCGACCGTGGCACCAGACACTGCCGCGCCTAGGGACGAGGCGCCGCTGGCGTCTTTGCCACCTCCATTCGCCCCGATCGTTGGTTTGGGGGCTGCTCCAGCCGTAGGGGCCTCGCCTCCAAGGGAGGCTCCCGCGGCAATTATTGCGGAGGCTCCTGCCGCGGCTTCATCTTCGAAGAAGCCGTCAGTGTCTTGGGCACATGATGTGTTCGAGACGGGCCTCACTCGGAAGTTGGGGCCCGAGTTGGAAAAGCCGGCTAGCATCCGCACCGGTCTACAGTTCATACCAGTCGCCAAGTGAGTGCTGTTCATCTGCTGTTTTTTGTTGTAGTCGGACAGTCTTATTCATAATGTTGTTTCACAGGACTAGTGTTAAAAAGATCGGCCATCCTTCTGTGGCCAAGGTTCCGCCAGTCACCACCAAGGCGGACTCCTCGCGGAAGAGGAAAGCCGATGAAGTCGCTGCTCCCACCGAAGGCGTCAAGAGGACGAAGGGCGACGGCGTCGTCACGGTCTCTGACGACCCGGTGGTTGCTCCGAGCGACCCTCCGACTACATCGGACGTGTCCTCGAAGAGCAAGGAGGGTGTTGGTTCACCCGATGTGGCCGAGCCGACTCCGAGTGGCACAGTGGCATCTGCGGCGACCTTGCCTCGCTTCATGGCAAAGGCGGCCGCAGCGAGTGGATCGGCGCCGATGAACCGGATGCCTGGGGTTGCCGAGGTGGAGGTTGAGCATCGTCGCGGCCATACTCCGGTAGTGCTTGCGTCTGTGGATGCGCTGGAGCTTCACGGCATGCTAGGCGCTGCCATCCAGGTATGTCCAGTCCCCGAGGATCGGGCCACTGAATTTCAGTGGTCGGATTCTTAATGTTTTTATGCCATCCAGTCCCCGAGTGCCTAGTCTCTGAATTTCAGCGGGTGGGCACTTAGGAATTTCATTATCCAGTCCCGGAGTGCCTAGTCGCTGAATTTCAGCGGGTGGGCACTTAAGAATTTCGTTGTCCAGTCCCCGAGTGCCTAGTCGCTGAATTTCAGCTGGTGGGCACTTAGGAATTTCATTGTTGTTGACGTTGCAGTGTGTGCGCAGGGCCTGCAGCACGAGTCGGCCGATCGGCTTGCCACGAAGTGTCACTTGGAGAAGGAGCTCATTGTCGTTCAGGATACGAACAAGGGGCTTCAAGAAATTGCAGCCGAGGCGAAGGATGCCCGCCGAGGTCTTGTCCTGGTGGGTGACCTGACGGCGGCTCAGTCTGCTTTGAGCACGGCCGAAAAATGAATGGCCGACCTGGAGCGTGAGCTCAAGGAGGCGAAGACAGAAGCGAGCTCGGTGGAAGGGCGAGCGAAAGCTGTTGTTACGTCTGCCGCTGAAGAGTGGAAAGTGTCTGACGCACTCGTTGCTGGGCTGCAGAACGACTTCTCTTCTCTTCAAAGCTTCATCACGGGCCTCTGCCGTCCGCTAATTGGTAAACCTTCCTTCCTCTTCCCTCTGCCTGCAACAACTGCATTGTGAAGTCGTTGTTGTGCTCACTGCCCGCTTCTGTTCCACACGACGGATTACTGATAACGCGGAGGAGGCGCAGTCATACGACGCGCGGCAATGTGTGACCACCCTGGTCGACTCGGCCGCATTGTCTGCGACTTGCATTCGGGCGTATCTTCAGGAGATATCGCCCACGGAGGTGATCCCCAGCGACCTCGTCGAGGTATGGTGCTATCTGGAGAAGGCTCCGTCAGTCTTCGAATTCATGACGCGGTCGGCCTTCCGGCGCAGGGCGGCGACGACGCTCAGCCTTGGGCTTGCTCATTTCCCGGAGGACTTCAACCTCGACGATGTTACGAGCTGTTACCCCTCGTCAACGGCCTCTGTGGAGATTGCCGAGGTGCTAAAGCTGACGGACCGGGCCGCGGTGTATTCCGATCGCGTTTGGGCGATGGGCGACCTCCTCCCTTATCAGGAGACGATTGTCGCCCCCAACGATCCCGAACCGAAGCATCGGGACTTCAAGGTCGAGCAGACGTTCCGTGCGGTGATGGCGGGCGAGTTGACGACGTACCCGTCGAACCCGTATGTGCCCTTTATCCGTAGTCGCAGGGACGGTGGCGCGCCTGCGTCCGAACCTGCTGAATAGAAGTGTTTCGCCCTTGGGCGTTAGTGCAAGATAACTATTGAACGTTCCTTGTATTTTGGAACAACTTTGTGCTGCTATAAAGGAAACTCGTATGATTTTGTTATGCGCTTTGCGATTTTGGGTTTTGATTGAACGAGTCCCCGAGCGCGTCCGCCCTTTTTATGGGGTTTACCTCGTTTGTTATATGTTTGTTAACTTTTAGTGAGTTGAGGTCGACTCGCCATGGCTCGGAAAGCTAGTCGCAAGGCCACTCCTAGGGGTGCTCTTTACTTAACCGTTTTCCCGGGCGCGAATGAGGTCGGGTTGCCGAGTCCCCGAGCGTGTTACTTGGTGGTTCTAGTCGCAACTCCAAGGTAGGTGAGGACTAAGCGCGTAGTTGTTAGCGCGTCTCTCCTGCCTGACCCGGAGGGTCAGTCGCGTGGCGAGTCCTGAGCGCGCTCTCATACTTGGCGTTTTTCCCTAGTCGCTCGTATTTGACTGGGCGTCGGCCCCCGAGCATGGTACTTGGCCGTTCGAGTCGCTGCGCCAACGGTGCGGAGGACTTGGTCGCTGTGAGGAGCGAATGCAGTTGTCTTGGCTCGGTGAGCCAGTCGGGCTAGGCGACTCCAATGGGGCTCCGGGTTGGCGTTTTTCGTGGACGTTACGAGGCCTGGGGTTTTCCAGTTCCCTCATGCCACACTACTTGGTCGTGCCGGTCACTTTACCAGAGGTTGACTTATGCGAATAGCATAATGCTGTTATTACGAGTGCGAGTGGCACAAGACATGGAGAGTAGGTACAATTTTCGGTAGCCGATCTGTTTTATTTCATAGCGGGTGGAAAGTACATGTATGGAGTTCTAAGAGTAGAACTTCCGTAGGAGTTTTACATTCCATGGCCGCTTGACGTCGAGTTTTCCGTCTCCTAGGACATCGGTGAGGTAGTAAGTGTCGTTGCCTAGGACTCGCCCGATGGCGAATGGTCCCTCCCAAGGGGGGAGAGCTTGTGCATGCCCTTCTTGTCTTGGATGAGGCGCAGTACCAGGTCGCCTTCCTGGAAAGTACGAGTCCTTACTCGTCGGCTATGGTAGCGGCGGAGCCCTTGCTGGTAGATGGCGGTGCGGGAGCGAGCTAGATCGCGTGCCTCGTCGAGCTGGTCGACCCCGTCTTGGCGTGCGAGTTCGTTTGCGGCCTCCGTATAGTTGACCACCCTTGGTGAATCGTGCTCGAGGTCGGTGGGCATGACTGCCTCGGTGCCGTACACCATGAAGAAGGGGGTGAATCCTGTCGACCTGTTGACGGAGGTGCGGATGCCCCAGACAACGGAGGGTAGCTCCTCGACCCAGCACCCGGCGGTGCGCTCGAGTGGAACTTGGAGCCGAGGCTTCAGGCCATGGAGGATGCTCTGATTGGCGCGTTCCGCTTGGCCGTTGGACTCCGGGTGGGCGACTGAGGCGAGGTCGAGTCGAATGTGGTGTTCCGCGCAGAACTCAGCCATGGCTACTTTGGCGAAGTTGGTGCCGTTGTCCGTGATGATGCTGTTTGGGAAGCCGTAGCAATAGATGAGCTCGCGTAAGAACTTGGTGGCGGTCTTCCCGTTGCATTTGCGGACTGGCTTGGCCTCCACCCATTTTTTGAATTTGTCGACTGCGACTAGGAGGTGGGTGAAGCCTGAAGGGGCCTTCTTGAAGGGGCCTACCATGTCCATGCCCCATACGGCGAACGGCCAGGTGATGGGGATTGTCTTGAGAGCCGAGCTCGGCACGTGGGTCTGGTTGGCATATTTCTGGCACCCGGCGCACCGCTGGACGATGTCGACAGCGTCTACGTGTGCGGTGAGCCAGTAGAAGCCGTGTCGCATAGCCTTTGCGCCAGAGAGCGGGTGTCGGCGTGGTGGACGCAGTCGCCGAAGTGAATGTCTTGGAGGATCTTGCGTCCTTCAGCGGGTTGGACACAACGTTGGAACACGCCGGTCACGCTGCGCTTGTGGAGCTCGCCGTTGATGATGATGAAGGATTTGCAGCGGCGTGCTATCATCCGGGCGTCCGTTTCGTCCGCGGGCAGGGTTCCCCCCTCCAAGTAGGCGACGTATGGCGCAGTCCAGTCGTTTGGCTCGGCGATTAATGCGACCAGGGCTGCTTCTGGTTGCAGCAAGATTCCGATGTCGATCTCCCTCAAGGGAGAGACTGAAGGCTTGGTGATGGTGTCGAGGAAGACGCCGGCGGGTGGTGCGATTCAGGACGAGCCGACGCGAGAGAGTGCGTTGGCCTCCTCGTTCTTCCGCCTGTCGATCAACTCGATAGAGTAGCCTGCGAAGTGTCCACCCAGCCGGTCCACTGCTTGGCGGTATGCCACCATGGTTGGGGAGACGGCGTCGCAGGTGCCGGCGACTTTCCCGGCAACGAGGTCGGAGTCTCCGTAGCAGCGCAGATGATTGAAGTTCATCTCTTTGGCAGCTCGCATGCCGTGGAGCAGCGCTTCGTGCTCGGCCATGTTGTTGGTGCAGGGGGTGAAGTCGAGGTAGAGGACGTAGCAGAGCTTGTCGCCCTTCGAAGAAGTTATCACGATCCCTGCTCCCGCACCGTCCGTGTTCTTGGAGCCGTCGAAATGTAAACTCCAGTAATGGAGGTATGGCAGCTTCTCTGGCTGATGGGCCTCCTCCCAATCGGCGATGAAATATGTGAGAGCCTGTGACTTGATCGCCTTGCGCGGCTCGTACTTGATGTTGTGGATGCCGATTTCGACGGCCCACTTGGCGACTCGCCCAGTCGCCTCACGGTTGCGGATGATGTCCTGCAACGGTGCTGAGGAGACGACCGTCATCGGGTGCTCCTGGAAGTAGTGCGGCAGTTGCCGCTGTGCTCTGAAGACCGCGTATACCAATTTCTGGTATTGCGGGTAGCGCTGGCGCGACTCAGTTAGGACCTCGCTGATGTAGTACACTGGTCGCTGCACCGGGCGCTCCTTTCCTTCCTCTGGTCGTCCGACGACCATGACGGCGCTGACGACGCGTTCGGAAGCCGCGACGTAGACCAACATGGGTTCCTTGTCAACGGGGGCAGCGAGTAGTGCTGCTGCGAGTAGCACCTCCTTGAGGTCGTGGAGCGCGTCATCTGCCTCCTTGTCCCACTGGAAGGTGGGGTTTTTGCGCATTAGGCGGTAGAGGGGCATCTCCTTTTTGCCCAACCGGGGGATGAAGTGACTGAGAGTCGCGACTCGCCCGGCCAGCTTCTAGACGTCGCGCCGGCACTAGGGTCTGCCGAGTCAAGCGATCGTGTTGATCTTGGTGGGGTTCGCTTCGATCCCTTGCTTGGAGACAACGTATCCCAGTAGTTGTCTAGTTGGCACTCCGAAGGTGCACTTCCCTGGGTTTAGCTTTATCTTGTACTTCCGCAGGTTGGCGAATGTTTTCGCCAGGTCGGCGAGTAGGTTGCTCTGGCGAGCGGATTTTACCACCACGTCGTCGATGTAGACGTGGATATTGCGGCCAATATGGCTCGCAAGGCACCCCTGCATGCACCGCTAGTAGGTCGCCCCGGCGTTCTTGAGACCGAAGGTCACGGCGGTGTAGCAGAAGGCTCCGAATGGCGTGATGAACGCCTTCTTCTCTTCGTCCTCGATGGCCATTTTGATCTGGTTGTACCCAGAGTAGGCATCGAGGAAGCATAGCGCCTCCGATCCCGCGGTGAAATCGATGATTTGGTCGATCCGCGGGAGGACGAATTGCTCCTTCAGGCAGGCGCTGTTTAAGTTTGTGTAATCGATACACATCCTCCAGGTCCCGTTTTTATTCTCGACCAGGAATGGGTTTGCCAGCCACTTGGAGTACTTGATTGGCTGGATGAAGCCTGCAGCGAGTAGACGCTGCACCTCCTCGGCGATGGCTCGGCTGCGCTCTTCATTGAAGGGCCGCAGCGACTGCTTAACAGGTCGCACTTTGGGGTCGGCGTTGAGTTTGTGCTCAGCAAGTTCCCTCGGGATACCAGGCATGTCGGATGGTTTCCATGCGAAGATGTCCCTGTTCTCACGGAGGAACTCGATGAGCGCGCCTTCCTATGCTGGGCTCATTCCCGTCCCGATCGTCACCGTCTAGCTGGAGTCGCCTAGGACCAGTTCGACGGTGCGGGTATGCGTCGTTGCCTCGAAGGCGATGGAGTTGCCGCCCTCCGAGTTGGGCTTCTTGAGTATGGTGGGGTCGTCGTTGTTGACCCCGCTCGCGTACTTGGTGAGCTCCTCGGCGTGGTTGGCCTCTGCCGCAATGACGGCGTCAGCGAGTTCGGCCCCTTTGGCCTCACACTCTGCGGCCATGTCGGGGTCGCCGTGGATCGTGATGATGCCGCACGGCCCGGGTAGCTTCATCGCGTTGTACGCATAATGGGGTGCTGCCATGAACTTGGCGAACGCCTGGCGCCCCAGGACGCAGTGGTAGGGGCTGTTGAAGGGCACCAGCTCGAAGACGATCCGCTTGGCGCGGAAGTTTGTCGGTGTACCGAAGGTGACTGGCAGCATCACCTTGCCGATCGGGTATGCCTTTCGACCGGGGACGATGTCATGGAACGTGGTGTAGGTCGTCTCGATCATCGACTGCGGAAGCCGCAATCGCCTGAAGGTGTCCAGGTACAGGATGTTGATGGAGCTACCGCCGTCCATCAGCATTTTGGGGAGCCAGTAGTCCCCCACCTTTGGCTTGACCACCAGGGCAACTCGGCCCGGATACTCGATCCGCGGCGAGTGGTCCTCGCGGCTCCAAGTGATTGGTTGCTCGGACCAGATGAGGAACTGAGGGATGTCTATTTGGGACACCGCGTTGACGGCGACGGCTCGGGATGACCTTCTTCTCACGCTTCATGTTGAAGCCGGTGAAGGTGTGGAGCGAGCCGGCGACGCTGTCGAACTTTCCGCCATTTGGCGGGTTGTTGTCGGGGTCCTCCCGCGCGCGCCGTGCCTTCTTGATCTCCTTGAGAGAGTGGCATTCGGCGGTCATGTGCGTGGCGGGCTTTCCTTCCCTACTATGAAACACACAAGGTTGGTTGAGAAGGGCCGTGGGATCGAACCTCAGCTTTTTCTTGTAGTTGCCGCCATCACGGTACTGTCCTCCGTCGCGGCGGAAGCTCTTGGGCTCGAGCTGCGCGTACCCAGAGTTGGTGACGAAGTCGACTCGCGCATCACCGCGGCGTTTGCCGGTGAGGCGAGTGCTGCTGTATCGTAGCCCGGCCGCCTTCCGTTGTCGTGGCCGCCCATGCGGCGGTGTCCTCCCAACTCGTCGTCGGTTTCCTGGTTTGGGTCCTCTTCCGCGTACCTTTTCGCGATCTCCAGGAGGTCCGGTATGTTGTCGAGTGTGCGGTACGCTCGTTTGAGCTTGGCGACCAGGGGATCGTAGCGGCACGAGGTCTTGAAACAGTGGATCGCGGTGTCTGGGTGGATGCCAACCATGTTGTACCACAGATCTTGCCACCGTTGGACCCAGCTACGGGTCGACTCACGGGGTCCCTGGACGCACCGTTCTAGGTCCTCGATGGTGGTGGCGCGGGTGTATGAATCCTCGAAGTGCCTGACGAAGGCATCGCGCATCTCCTCCCAGGAGTCTATGCTATCCGCGGGGAGGGTGTTAATCCACTGCCTGCACGCCCCCTCCATCATCATGGGGAGGTAGCGGGCGGATAGTAGATCGGTGTGTCCGGCGATCCCCATCGCCATGAGGTATGTATACAGCCACATGGAGGGATCGTACGAGGGGTCGTACTTCTCTATTTCCTTCGGTGCTTTGAAGTTCGCCGGGTATCTTTCGCCTCGGATCATTGGTCCGAAGCACTGGGGTCTGATTCGGCTCAGCGATCCCCTCGGCTCGCCGTCGTGGCGGTTGGTTAGGGTGTGCCGCAGGTCGTCAGGCTGGCGTGCGCGCAGCTCTGGTTGTTGATGATGTTGGTGCGGGCGTCGACGGGCTGTTCGTTGGCGGCGACGAAGTTGTTTGCCGGCCGCGGGTCGTTGGTGGAGAGTGCCGCATTCGCGGGTCGGTGTTGAAGCTGTAGGGGTTCGGGTGGCGGGCAGTTGAGAGTGTTCGCCTCCATGTGGCGACCGCTCGAGGCCGCTCTGCTGCCTGATGAACGCGAGTACATTCGACCTTGCGAGTCGGCGCCTGCGTTTTGTTGCTCGACCGCTTTGGCGAGCAGGGCCCTGGCGTACTGGATCTGCAGGGCGCCTTCCCCGGTGGCTGCAATGTTGTCGACTGCTGCTCGGCCCGCGACGAGGTTGTCCATTGGGGTGGAGAACAGCGGGAGGCCGTTCGTGTCTCGCTCTAGTGAGGAGACCATGATCCTTGGCTGGTCACTGGGGTGCGCGGTTGGGTGGTGGTGGAGCGCCATTGGCCGTTGCCCCTGGTGGGGGCCGAGTGCTTCCTCCCGGCGGCGAGTTCTCGCAGATCACGTGCTCGGCCGCGCGGGCCGGGTCGTTTTCGTCGTCGAAATTCAGGGCGCGCCCCTGGACGGTGGGGTTCAGGCGCGATCTGATTCGGAGTTGGTGGTAGCGCGACAGCTCCTGCGCTGTCACCTGCTCGAGGCAAAAAAAATCGCGCTCGGCTTGTTCCTTGCGGACTGCCTCCGCCAGCTTCAGGCGGAGTTCCTCGACCTCCATTGCTGTCGCGTTTGGTGGGATCGGCGTGGAGAAGGGGTCTTCCGGCGGGTCGGCGCCGGTCACCATGTAGGTCGCGGCGTGGCGACCGGTTCCGTCGTGGAGATCGGCGGAATTCTCCGACCCGGAGTCGAAGTCAAAGATCCCAAGGATGGAGGGATCCTCGAAGTATCCGACGTTGGAGACTTGGGTGATGGAGCCCACGGGTGACGTGGCGGTGATGGATCCGGCGAGCGACGTTGGGGTCGCCGAATCGGCATCGTCGTTGAGGGCCACGTCGTCCGCGGCCGTGGCGGTTTCGGCCACGTTACTGTGGGCCGAGTCGTACTCGGAGGCGAGGCGGTGAATCGTGCGGACCTGACTCTCGGAGAGCCGGTCGCGTGGCGGCGAGACGCGGATGCGAACCAAGTTCTCCGAGACGATGACGTCGGTGAGGCCGACGAAGAGGCTGATCGTGCCGACCGGCAGGATTACGCTATGCGTGACGGGTCACGCGAGCCAAGATCTGGAGCATGTCGCTGATCGCGGTCATGCGGACGGTGGCGATCGACTCGTTGATGGGCAGATTGGATCTCGCCACAGAACACCGTCCTGACCGGCCAGGCCCCACGGTGGGCGCCACTGTCATGGGAATGACCATGGCAGATGCTGCAATCGACAGCGAGTAGTAGAACATGGGGCAAGGGCGGCCAGCCATCTGTGGTGCGAGATGAGGGATGAGACACAAGGGTTTACCCAGGTTCGGCCCCCCGGAGGGTAAAGACCTACTCCTGCTAGATTGTATTATGATGAGAGTACAATGGGGCGAGCTCGATGGCTAGGCGGCGAGTCGCTTGGGTGTATTATGGAACGTATCCTCTATGCGTCCTCTAGGGAGGTTTATATAGACTCACCTCGCTAGGGTTTACAGATCACAACCGAATTAGTTAAGGATTCGGAGATTCTATGACCTAGTCCGACTAGGCCTGGCTACGCTTCTGGGCCTTCAGCTTCCAGTCGCTTGATTCCACGCCAAGTCTTGATCCAGTCGTCGTCCTGCAGGCCCACTCGCTGACACTTGGGCCAGTAGGAAACGTCCTGCTGGGTATACCCCGGTAGGCATATCCCCATCATCTTATCACCCCAAACTAGTGGGCAAGTAGAATTTTCCAATAGGGAAATTAAATTTATCTTGCAGAAAACTGTTAACATATCTAGGAAAAATTGGGCTAAAAAGTTGAATGACGCTTTGTGGGCTTATAGAACTGCTTATAAAAATCCTATGGGGATGTCTCCTTACAAAATGGTCTATGGGAAAGCTTGTCACTTGCCTTTAGAATTAGAACACAAAGCTTATTGGGCTGTGAAAGAATTGAATAGAGATTTTAGACTTGCTGGTGAGAAAAGGCTGCTTGATTTGAGTAATCTAGATGAGTGGAGAGGTGAAGCTTACGAAAATGCTAGGCTCTTTAAGGAAAAAGTAAAAAAGATGGCATGATAGGAGAATTCTAAAAAGGGAGTTCCATGTTGGTGAGAAAGTCCTTTTGTATAGGTCTCGTCTCAGTTTTTTGCAGGGAAACTACTATCAAAATGGGAAGGACCTTTTGTTATCAAGGAAGTGTAGCGTTCAGGTGCCATCAAAATTTCTTCTCTGAAGGATGACCCAACACAGGTGGTGAATGGCCAAATACTAAAACATTATATTTCTGGAGATTCTTATAACGAAGATGTAGATGTTATTCAAATGATAACTCTAGAAGAATTTATCAGAAGCCAAACACCAGAAACTGCAGAGTTCGTCTTTAAATAGGTAGAAGTGGTAAAAACAGAAGGTTCGTGAAACTCCAATCTTTTTATATTTTGATGTTTTTAATACATAAGGAAAGTTACGAGACGAAACTGAAGAGGAAACGGATCCCGGGGTGGACAAACCCACCCCAGGCACGGGCCCAGCCTGGCCGCGGCTGGGAGGGGTTTGACTCCCCCGAACTCCGTCTCCGCTTCGTTTCCATGTCAAAACCTTCCTTATATATTGAAACTTCATAATATATAACCCCCCGGGCTCCCCGAGGTTCTTGCATCATGTTCTCGTCGTGTTTTCATTTCGATCTGTTTCTGTCAGGAAAGTTCTTAGATTTGGAGCCTCAATGTCTTCCTCTGGATCACCCACGGAGGATTACTCTACGGAAGTCCTCAACCCGTACATGTATGAGTTGAGGATTCATCCCAAAGAGTTGATCCTGAAGGAGGGGAAGGTATAGATGAAAGAAGTTCTAGGGCCTAAAGGAGAAGGCAGTCTGGAAGATAGGATGGAAGCGCTAGAACAAGAAGTTTTCAGATACAAGAAGATGGCGGGACGCGAAGTGGATATTATTCACAAGATAAGTTCAGAACTCATCACCAAGCATGAGAGGGAAGTTGCTGAGCTTCGAGAAGAGATCTTCTCACTTCGTCAGACCACCAATCAATTGCAAGCACAGCTCTATGACATACAGAATCAAAACTGTGAGTATGAAGCTAGATTTGATCGCATAAGCTCTGCTGCTAGTTTCAGGATTGCAGAGACAAGGACATCATTTTTGGATGAGGAACCATTGCCTTGGAAGTTTTATGATGACAAGAGAACACCACCACCACCGAGGGAGTAATTCGTCATCAGGTTTGGCATCCCCTTGGCTTGTTCCAAGCTTGGGGGAGTGCCACGGTATCACCACCATTATCTTTTATCTTTTACCTTTTTAGTGGATTCATATCTGTGGTAGAGAGGTTATCTTATAGTTTGGTTTGCATGTGGAAGTATCTCTCCTTTAGTTGATTATCTATGTATCCCTTGGTGTGATTACCTTTATTGGATTATTAATGAGAAGTCTCATATTTTACTTTTTGCACTTCTTATTTTAGTTTGCAATCTATATTATATGATGGATCTTGTTGATCAGTATTGGCACCACTTTGGGATCATTAAGTGGATCTAAATTGGTTTTGGCAAAACGAGTTCTGGTCAGTGTCATTAGTTTGAAAGAAAAATAAAAGATACATGTATTTGGTATCATTTATTTTCTTTCTTGTTTGCTCATAAGCTTAGTATTCTTTATTTAAGATTCTTTTGTGTCTTCAAGGAAGATTGCATGTTTGGCTTTATTACTTGTATGTTTGCTTGTTTCCTTCAACTCTCTTGCTTGCTACCCAGCCTTGCTAGCCAAAAACCTGTTTTGAGAAGGCGCACTTCTCATGTTTCCAAAACCCTTTGAACCAAAAACCTTTGCCACTTGTGTCCACCATATCTACCTAGTAGCTTTTTCTATTCCAAGCAAATTCTCAAGCTTCATCTACCTTTCAAATTAAAAAGTATTTTGTCATGAGAAAACTAGTTAGTAAAGCTCTCATGAACTTGATGGCACACTTTATTTACTTGCCCCTAATAAACTTGAACCATTGTGAACATCAAAGTTGTATATGCTTGCATCGATACGTTGGAATTAGCAGAACCGTGTTATCACGGGGAACGTTTTCAACATTGCACTTGTACTTTGTACACAGTTGATACTGTGCTCTTTTGTCTATGGATGTCAACGGTGTGAAATTAAGAGGGAACTTGTAAGTCCATGGAGTTTTTATTCTGTGTTAGAGAAATGCCTGGGCCGCTAGCCTAAGCCATGCTTAATCATGTTGGAAAATTGCAGCATCACCATAGTGAGTCATCTATGAAGCATCCTCAATAAAAAGCTATATGCATAATAAATGAGATGCTCATTGTCTGCTTGCCTTGTCATTTTGGTTATGGGAAAGCTCATGTACCATGTGCAAGGGGTACCCCGTTGGCGGTTCTCAATGATATGCAAATACTTACAATGACAAGAACTTACCTGGACCCAAAGTTGAGTATGCATGAGGAGTGTCCCTAATATTCAAGGGACATGAGATTGTCAACTTATATTTCGTCAAGCATATACTCCATCTTTGTTCAATTTAAACTTAATCATCTCAAGATGCTTATGACAGGGGCAATGAGGGCTCAAAGATAGTAAGTACCATAATCTTTTGGAAGCTCTTTATGACTTGTAATCCCTGCTACCCTCTAAGAAGGGACCTCTCTCCCACTTCCAAGTTGAGTTAGTAAACCTACTTCCTCTCTATCTCCAGCAAGATTTTGAGTTGTTGTGTTTCAAGCATTCATATGGTAATTTATTCAATAATGTTCTTTATCTTCCTTATTTGCACAAAACCTACCTGTTGAGTATTACTTTGAAAGCCTTCACTTGTAAAAAACCTTTTTGAGCAAAGAGTGCTCCTGTTTTGAAACTTCTACGAAAAGCTTTTTGTGAAACTGTTTGCCAGGTGTTCTCTGACCAAGAACAAGTTTGCCAATTCCAATTATGATTTATCTTTATGCATCTCTATTGTGTCTGTTGTACTTGGTTGCAAGCTAAGTTATATAATGGTGAGTTGCTTTCTTCTACGAGTTGTGCAATGGTAAGTGAGATGCTTCTTGTTCGTATTCTTTTATCGACACTTCACTCCATAAACCTGTGGACATGTTTACTGAGCTCAGTATTCCCTTGGGGACAAGCAAAGTCTAAGCTTGGGGGAGTTGATACGCCCAATTTGTATCACCATTCTATATCATAATTTACCTCTATTCATTGATATTTGTCTTATTATGAGGTATTACTTATGGCTTTTCATCTGTTTATGCATGTTGGATGATTCCTGGAGGATCGACTGCCGAAGTCTGGATTCTGATGGAAAAGAAGGCGTTTCGGTGCAATTTCATGAAGATTAGAAAAATAACAGAAAAATATGGAAACATATTATTTTACCAGAAGACGAAGGAAGCTAGAAGGAGGGACGGAGATGGGCCTCAGGGGGCCCACACCCCCTAGGCGCGGGCCCACCTGACCCCGTGCCTAGGGCAGGTGTGGCCAACCTGCCCGGCCTCCGACTCCGCCCCTTCGCCTATATCTTCCCTACGGAACCCTAATACTAGGGGAACGACCACAGATAGATTTCCGCCGCCTCTGGGGGCGGAAAACACCGAGAGAGGAAGATCTCTTCGGCAGACAGATTTCTGCTGGGGGAATTCCTTCCCGGAGAGGGGAGAACATCGCCATCAACACCATCATCAAGCTAGGCTTCATCGGGATCATCATCATCATCCACACCATCATCTCCACCAGCACCATCATCACCACTCCGTCCCGCTGTAACAATTGTGTTGGATATTGCTTTAGTTCATTAGGGAAAACTTTCCCGGTGTTAATTACTATTGTAGTTGATGCTTGTGAGTGGAACCATTGGATTATTGTTTATATTCAGATTGTTATCCATTATCATATCATCTTTGATCTTGATCCATATGATGTCTTGTGAGTAGTTCATTGTGTTCTTGAGGACATGGGAGAAGTCATGTTGTTAGTAGTAAATCTGTGATGAGTTATTAGTATTTAAGTTGTAGTGCTATTCTTCTAGTGGTGTCATGTGAACGTCGACTACATGATACTTCACCATTTATGAGCCTAGGGGAATGCATTGTGTATTTGGCTACTAATTGTGGGGTTGCCGGATTGACAGAAACCTAAACCCCCGTTAGGACACCTTTGCACAAGGGAGCATAGGATCTTAGAGTTTAAGGCTGTGGTTAGATTTATATCTTAATTACTTTCCTGTAGTTACAGATGTTTGCAGGGGGTTTAATCACAAGTATCTATTAGTCCTAGGAAGGGTGGTATGTTAGCATAGGTTCACCCACACAACACTTACAAACACCAGAGAAGAGTACTCAGCTATTTGAAGCGAAAGCACTTGATAGAATTCCTATGTGTCCTCGAGAACGTTTGGTCCTTATAAGTATTTCCACCGGCTTGTCCTTTGCTAAGAAAGGATTGGGCCACTTTCTTCGTTTGTTCGTTACTTCTGTTACTTGCTCTTTGTTTTGTTGCTTTGTTAGAAAACCACTAAAAATCTGTTTGCTAGGTATTCATAGGGATTTCCTGCTCCATACCACTGTCCAGCACCTTCTGCTCCTCGTTGGGATCGACACTCCTATTTATCGAAAGTACTATGATACACCCCCTATACTTGTGGGTCATCATAGCTCTCTTTGAAAGGATTTGTTTGATTGAATTAATGTTTAGCAGTTTTTGTGAGCATGCCAAAGTTTGAATTTTTGAATCATGAGAATGATATAGCTTTATGCGTGTCAAACTTCATGGGATGCCAACAACTCTGCTAGCCTACGAACGATGTTCATGGAGAAAACTCCTAGATTTCGGCTATAAGTTGATTAAACATATGTAGCAGCAATGCTATGATGGGTAAGATTCTTGGCACTCTCGTGTAGCTGTGTTCATGATGGAATCACTCCTCTGGATGATATGAGTAATCATTATGCAAAAGGAACAAAAACCTTAGTGATGCCACGAGTGTCCATCACAGCCCAATAAACTAATGAATTTTTTGGCATTCTCTCAATTACTTAAGAACTGAAATTCTTGAAGGACAATGAATAGAAAAGTAGTGCTTGAAAAGTCTTGATTTATTGATGTGGGAGAATTGAGATACTTTAGTATATATATGCTTTTCATGACGAACTCTCACACTCTCAATTTTACATGATTTTACATGAGTTGACTACATGACATGGAATAAAGTTTACTCATTTGAATCATCCATGCTAACAATAATTTTGCTGTGCTATAAGGATTCATGAAACCCGTAAGATATGTTTTCCATTACTCTATCTATGCTGAAGTTTTTCAGATTAATAAAGTTGAGGAAACTTGAGACTGCCAATCATGAGTAAGATCATCATCTCGTTATTTGAGTTTAAATGTTGAGTTCCTTTTTTATTTTGGTTTTCTTACTCGAGGACGATCAAGTTTAAGCTTGGGAAGGTTGATGGCTATGAAATATAGCCATCCACGTCCGCATTTAAACTAGATATTATTCATATTTTTGATGAAATATCTCTCTAAATCCTACCACTAATGCCTAATGATCAAAGGGGTATGCAATCCTGTCTTTCTATTTTTCCCTGCGCAGATGACATTTGATGACAGGAATCACAACATTAAAGTCAAAGATACGAGATTTCCAACAACTCAAAAAAACCTCGAGCCGTGAAGTGGAGGCAGTACCTTTAACAACCAACTATACGGCGGGAATAAAATTCCGGCTGTATAGTTCTGGCCCTATAGTTGCCACCGACGTCGCTAGGTCAAACAGAACAACTTTCGTGAAGGAACCCCTATATAAAGAGGCCTCTGGCAACGATAAAAATGCCTCTTATTTCGATCTCGACTCTCTTCCGCCCCCTGCCATCAGAAACCACAACACCGGAGGGATAGATCTAGATCTAATCTCCAAACCCTTCTCCACCACCATAGCCATATTCCTCCACTGGTAATAGTAGATCTCATCTCCAATTGGCGACATTGTAAGACTATTATTATAAATATCATGATTTCCATTACAATGTTTTTGGTTGTTGATTTCATCTCTATGTGCGAGTAATTCTCCCTAGGATAAGGGCTTCAGCCTAGCCATGTAGCTTTTGTGCATGTTATTTATCATAGATGGGATCATGTATTAGTTTGTATGACATGATGATTATTGTACCCTCTCTTGCCTTAGTCTAAGGACTTGTCAGGTACCCAAGAACCCAAGGATTGATCTAGGTATAGGGAGTGTGAGTAATGACTAATCTGTAGAATGGGAACCCCAGCGACATAAGGGGTAGTTCGGCTATATGTGAAGGATTTATTTGGGATTAATGGTGACATCACTATGCATATCATTAGTTCTCTTTCTTCTATGGATGAGACTAGTAGGTTATTTCTATAAGGGGTTGCGGAGGCAATAGCAATTATGGATTCACTGCCCATATATAATTATCTTGCTCTAACAATTACATGCATACTTTATTATTATCTTTTATTCCCATCAGATGTTTTGCATTGCTACTGGGAAAACAAAAAGCCCCGGGCCCTCTCTCTCTCTCTCTCTCTCCATCATCGACAACAACAAAAGATCGCAAACTCTTGGTCCGGTAAAATATAAAAAGAATTCTAAAACTCCTTAAGGTTCGTTGAAGTAACCTTACTACGCTTTCTGCTTCCTGAGGATTTGATAACCTAGTTCTACTAGGGAAAAAGAGCTATAATACATCTGTAATCCAGATCGAAGGTATCAGGTTTAAACTAGATGACAATGTTTCGAGTTCAAACAATACCAACACAATCAAGTATATCACATAAGGTAAAGGATCAATTTGAAGATTTGCCAGAGGGTTACGTGAAGAGAATGCATTATCATATCGAACATGGACATAAGAATTTCAGTTTAGATCCATTGATCTACTAAAGCATATATACTAAGAGATTGTTTCATCTCGGAATAGAATACTAAAAGGTTGTTTCATATCTCAACGAGATACTACAAGATTGTTTCAGGAGTATATGACCATACTGTAGTTAATTAATAAAACTTGGAGACTAAATCTTGCACCTTCATGTCTTTCTAGTTAATAGAGTACATGAGCAAAGAGCGCAGATAGACAACAGCATGTACCTAGGTCAATACTAAACACCACCTTAATAAAAAAATATAATTTTTCACAAGTAGCCTACAAGGGATCTTGCATTTCAAAAGTACAAAATAAGAAAGTAACAATGGTCATTATGCCAATACATGATGAATTCCAAGATTATTACTCGTACTACATACAATTTGGGAGGCAAGAAACAGATAAGATGTGCAAACCAGACGCCCAAACACCTCCATACATAAGTACACCTTCACGACAACACCCCAATAAGGAATAAATCTAACATATTTCAGCTCAACATTCCCTGATTTAGTTCAGGTACATAAGGAGGAAACCTCTGCCAATCCTACAAGCACATAGGAGCTATTGAGCCTAACTTGTGCCTCTAATCCAGATGCAATTCACCAAGCACAACAGAGCAAACTATCTAGTTAAATATAGAAGGCGCCAATGGAGTTGTGTGAAGTGTCTACTTAGTAGTACCAGCCTGCTCGGCTGGACTGCACAGCGAGTTCATAAGCTCCATGGATTGTCTCGTACAGGCTGCACGGTGGCCTGCTCGTTGGGAGTGCACAAGGACTTCAGGAGTTCCCGTGTGTTGGCCCATACCAGCAGTGCGGTTACGGCATCCAAAAGGGATGCCTCGTACTCATCGCAGAACTTGATAATCTCGTCGCACATCTAAATGCCTTCTTGAGCATTTCTCCCTGCACCTCTACCTGCAAAGAACCACACCAAGAGAACACATGAGAAGCTAGGTGGTGGGGAGCGTTCTAGGTGAACTGAAGGAATGAGGCGAGCGGTTTAAGAGCTTTGGCTCCGCGATGTACTCATCAAGCATGGTGTGGTCCAAGGAGACGGTGGAAGTAGAGACGCTGAGGGAAAGATGCAAGGCGGTAACTTAGGCCGACCATAAAGAGAAAGCGGCTAAAAACAAAATTTGGAGAACATAAAAGACAAAATTAGAAAACAACTCACTTTTAGTTATCATATATGTTCAACAGAAACATTAAAAGAGTAGAAAACAAAACATGAGGACAACCACTTGGATTTTCGCTAAACACCATGTAATCAAATTTGCGCAAACAAACAAACGGATATGTGGAGATTAAATATATATACAGAGCGAGCAATGAGGAAGAGAGGATTTGGTTACCTATGTTCGGTTTTAACTCAGTTTTGCTAGCAGCTAGTCTTGCTCCCGCAGTGACATGAACAACTCTAGTACTCCCTCCGACCCATATTACTTGTCACTGAAATGGATGTATCTAGCACTAAAACATGTCTAGATACATCACTTTAGTGACAAGTAATATAGATCGGAGGGAGTAATTGATATATAAACTAAGAAACACACAACCTGCTTGGATTATAAAAAATACCACTGAATTTATCTAGTTTGTAGTATAATTACACTAGTTACACTGCTGGAACTAATTTTCTCACCTGATACAATTCTCAAGTGGGGCCCAGTGTACTTTAGCTCCGGAACAACATAAACCCAGGCTAGAGGAACTCACCTAAAAACACCATAGAGAAGAAACAACCAGTTTTGATAAACACATTAGTAATAAGCACCACTGGCAAATGTTTTGGAAAATCAGTTCAGAAAGACATTAGTACAGTAACATTTGTAACTAAAGAAATTCTAAAAAAGGCGAATATTAACAAACACTAAACTGGCCACATATTAACTATCTACAAGATACACAGTGCTAAAGCAACATTGGATAATTGTTACCACAAATTCTGGATTGTGACCTTAAAAACATATTTACACATGCTTATACTAAGGAATACTCCTATTTTGAGTATAGAACAACTCATCATGCACTTGTGCTCTTTTGCTACTAAAAAGGAAAGTCATTTGAGCATTGACACATTTGCGCTCTTTTGGTATACACATAGATCCAATGATGGAGCAACCCATCATTGGATTGCTCCCATTAGTGAAAGTACACAACCCCGACTGACGAGTACAGAGAAAATGGGATTAAATAGAAAGGATATATAATAACAAAAATAGAGAGAAGTAATCCTACAACAGCCACAAGAAGTAACGGGGATTAGCTGGTCAAGATACTTATCCATCGAACATGCCATCAGTGTCTATACATTAGCAAACAGACCAACCAAAATATGATATGTAAGATAAAGCAAAAAATTCAAAATAAGACGATAGAAAAATCAAACGGACAGGGTAAAAATAAACCAGATGCTCTAAGACCAACCTCATTCAGCATCATGGACTACAAAAACATAGGATAACCTGAAACAAATGGTTTGACATGTGCCACCTGGATCCTAGGATGATAGCTCCATGAGCTAAACATTCAGTTGATTTGCCACTCACTCCTAGCAATATAAATAATGTTATCATCATCTCCATTACATAATTAATGATGACCAGCAGTAGGAAATGAAACAAAGGTTGTAGTCTTCTCCATAAAATTCAGAGTTCAAAAAGAGGTAGCCAGGATAAGCTAATAGCGAAACAGATAACCAAACATTGTGTTAGGGGTTGCCTTGGTGCATGACCCCATGGCTCTCACATTGGTAAATGATTCAACAACCACCATATTAACCATGCATAAAAAATTGTGTTTGAGGAAGAGGTGAGCGAAGAACGCACATGATTTAAGCTATTTTAGAAGCAAGTACAGAAACAACACGCGGTGACTGTTGCAGCTGAACCTACTTCATATATACAGACCAAAACACAAAAGAAAGGACATCGTCTTTGGAGGACATGACAAAGGTAACAAAAAAAGAAACACCTAATAGCTACTTGCATCACCAAAATCAGGCATTCTTACAAAGGAAAAGATCAACTAACGAACAACTTAATATATAAGGTAATACACCAGAGAAGAACTTAAACATCATTGCAAGTTCCAGATAGTCTATTTGTCCTCAACTATGAGGTTAACAAATGCAACTTCTAGGGTAGCACTAGCGTGAACACGTGCTCTACAGCGCACGCGGGGCGAGCGTGCCGGAACACCGGGGATCGCGTGTGCCACGTGGTGACGTAGTAGAGGCAGCGTGTTGTTTACTGCTCTGTCTCTCAGGACGTCTAGCTCACTTATTTTTTTCATATTTCTTGTATCCTCTGTACAAACAGAAAACCAGTGTACTACGATCGACGACAGTATGTATGAAAATACAGTGCCCCACAAAAAAAAGAAAAAACATAGTGTACTGCCGCTGGACCTCCCGTGCACTACGATCAAAGGCAGTGCACCGTGGAACATACATGCAGTGCACGATGCACTGCAAGGACGCCACCGTATGTAGTACAAACAGAACCAAAAGGCAGTTCATAATGCCATCGCTCTATGCATTGCGATCGAATGCAGTGTAACATAGTATAACAAGGCAGTGCACGGGCAGTACACTGCCAAGACACCACACAATACACTGCCAGGACACCGCGTAGTGCACTACCACCAAAAGCAGTGCAACATAGTACAACAAGAAAATACATGGCAATAAACTGCCACGATACCGCACAAAAGGCAGTGCAATATAGTACAACAAGGAAGTGCACGGTACGTGCACTGCCGGAGCACCGTCCCGTGCACTACAACCGAAGGTAGTGCATCGCAAAACAGAAAGACAGTGCATGAGTGGTACACTGCCAGTACATCACGTAGTGCACTGCGATCGAAGGCAGTGCACCATTGTGCAAGAAGGCAGTGCACGGGCGGTGCATGCAGTGCACTATGACCGAAGGCACTGCAAAAAATACAAAAAATGCAGTACAAAGATGGCATACTATTATGACATCGCCTGTGCAATATGACCGGAGGCGGTGCAATATAGGGACCAAGGGCGGTAAAAAAAGTTCGTCAAAACCTATCAACATGGGATCTAGTTTTAAAAATCTCAACATGATTAGCACAATCATGAAAATGGATTTTGATTTGGACTCTCGATTCAAAAGTTATTCATTGTTTCGTGTTTGGATCCAGAAAATAAAAAAGAAAAATTTATCCGTGCCTCTCCACAGCCTCCACATGTCGTACAATAAAAGAGAGCAGGAAACCCCACGAGACAGTCCGTGTCTGACACGTGCACGCACAAGCGACGGAACGGGTCGCGCTCCCTCAAGCGTGCCATTTTATTAGCTAAATCGCACTAAACACCGCTATTCACATTCTTAATGGAGTACCAAAAAATCGGTGCCCAAATCGTCGTACGAGATGTGAACAGAAAGAGTACCCTCTCTACACCACTTGCGGGTGTAGGAGAGTCCAGATGAGGCCAAAGCGTTTAATCCAAATATTGTGAAACTAGATTCCAAAACAGTCGGTTGCCATTTTCTACTGTCTAGATAGATACACAAAGTTTGTAAAAAACAAGACATGCAGTCTTCTTAGAGGATGAAATGATGAGGGGGAGCATGGTATCTTGGAAAATTGATCTTGAGGAGAAGAAGGTGCATGCACCTAATCCAATAACTCAGAAGCCATTCTTTTCACTACTTGTTGTTCCTGCACCGATAATCCCTGAGGTTGTGGTGCAAGCAACTGTTGCAACTGCACCCATGGAAACAATGAGTGAAGATCCGGAACCTGTTCGTCGGGAGCAGATTGAACCCACTATTGCGCATAAGAGGGAGAAGCAGCATCCACCTCTAAAAGATGTGCCACAAGTTGAGACACATAATGTGCCAGTAAATGAGGCCCCTACAAGGTCTCAAAGATTTAAAATATCATCCATTCCTACTGATTATAAAGTTTATAATATAGAAAGAGTTCATATGGAGGGTGGTCCCACTCCATATGAAGAATCCATGAGAATCCCTCACTCACAAAAGTGGATTGAGGACATGGAAGATGAGATGTGACTCTAGTGGGAATATAGAAAAGTATAAAGCACGAATTGTGGCAAAAGGATTTACACAAAGCGAATGGGTTGATTACAATGAGACTTTTTCTCCAGTGTCATGTAAGGATTCCTTCAAAATTATAATGGCATTAGTGGCACATTTTGATTTAAAGCTACATCAGATGGATGTAAAGCATCATTTCTAAATCGGGATTTAGAAGAAAGTTTCTACATGAAAAAAACCAAGGGTTTTATCATGGAAGGAAAGGAAAATATGGGATGCCACTTAAAGAAATTCATTTATGGATTAAAGTAAGCCTCTAGATAGTGGTATCTAAAGTTTAATGAGACAGTTAAGAGATTTGGGTTTAAAGATAATATTGAGAACAACTGCGTTTATGCAAAGTAAAAAATGGGAAATATATTTTCCTAATTCTGTGTGTGGATGATTTCTTGCATGCAAGAAGTGATGTTAGTATGCTACAAGAAACAAAGAAGTTCATGTCCTCAAATTTTGATATGAAGGATCTTGGTGAAGCTTCATATGTTTTGGACATAGAAATTCACCAAGATAGGAAAAATGGGGTTCTAGGACTATTGCAAAAGGCATATTTAGAAAATGTTCTAAAGAAATACAATATGCATGTGAGTAATGCCACACCTGCTCCTGTAGTCAAGGGCGACAATTTTGGGAAATTTTAATGTCTCAAAAACCAATACGAGATCGATCAAATGAAAGCGGTACCATATGCTTCGGTTGTTGGAAGTTTATAGTATGCACAAGTGTGCACTTGCCCTGACTTAGCTTTTATCACCGGGGTACTTGGTAGATATCAAGATAATACATGCATAGAGCACTGGAAGATGGTAATGAAAGCATTGTGTTATGCGCAAGGCACAAAGGACCTCATGCTAACATATAGAAGATCTGATTCCCTAGAGATAAGAGGGTATTCAGATGAAGATTTTGCGGGAGACGAAGATGATAGAAAATCCACGTCAGGATATGTATTTACTCTCGTAGGCGGGACTATTTCATGGAGAAGCTCCAAACATTCAATAGTTGCATCATCCACGATGTATGTAGAATTTATAGCATGTTATAAGGCCATGGGAAAGGCAATATGGTTAAACAAATTTATAATCGACTTGAAAGTGGTAGATTGCATTGAAAAACCACTAAATATGTATTGCGACAACTAGCCCACAGTATTCTATACTCACAACAACAAGTCGAGTAATGCTATAAAACCAATTGAGATAAAGTATTATGTTCTGAAAGGTAAAATCCAGGATCACACTATAAGTCTCGAGCATATAAGGATAAAGGATATGCATGCGAATCCGCTTACGAAAGGCTTACCACATAATGTATTCAGAGAACACTTAGCCGGCATGGGTTTACGGAAAATCCTATGATTCCTGGATCATGAAAGGACCAAAAAGGAACATAATTTGTTTCAAAACAGAGAGGTATGTTGTACCTGTCTAATTCTAACAGTAGTTGAGCTGTGACGATGAAACATGCTCTACGGAGTGATCAGTGATAAAACGAGTAAAGTGAAAAGTATATAGTTAAAAGTATATGTTGAGATCAAGGGAAGAATGTTAGATTGATCTCCTACCGAGTGGGCGCAACGGCTCATCGGGCCCTTTGATTCATGCCCTGATCAGGGTCACCTAATCCTACATGGTTGGTGGGACCCTATTGCAATGTACTATATAAATAGGTAGGGGCCAGCGACTCACGTTATGAGGTTCACCGCAAGCCGTACACCCCACCAACAAATCCCTACCCGATCTAGGTAGAGCATAGGAGCAGCGGTAAGCGCCTTCGACTCATCCACAATCTGTTATCGCTGTCGCTGCACCACCATGACCAACGCCTCGGGCACGTCTAGCCAACGAGAAGGTACAAATTCTATCTCTTTGTCTCTTTCCCGTACACCGACTCAATTATGATCAATAGAAAGGATCTTCTCGGTTAGATTTGCACCTAGTAGGATCCTAGGGATACAACAGTGTTGTGGTCTTGTAGGCCTATCACCGTATTTCATATTCAGTACAAAGAAATCTCCAAAATATCAAAACAAAACGAAAACAATGTTGAAGATATGAGCATGGGAGTGATTAGTAATAAGTAACTATTTGTCTCAAATCATGTATATGTCGAAACACACCCAAGTGTATCCGACAACTATGTCCTTTTAACATAGCCTTGTCGTTGCTAGCATAGTTGCAGTATACTTAGAAATAACCATGAAAGACACCCTACGTACCAACAGTAGTGCCACTTTGCAGCATCAGCAGACCTCGGAAGAAACGCCGGCCAAAAATCAACTTTAAGCATTCAGATTACAAAGGAGATTCTCCACAATTTGTATGGTATTCATTTAGTTGTTTCTATATCTTATTTAGTTGTTTCTATATCTTCGTAGAACCTGTGTTCTAAACCTGCAGAAATGCACCTCATAAGTTAATCATTGTCACCTTGCACTGAATAGCTTAGAACATCTCTACTAGCGTTCCTAGGAGCGTGTTCCTGGGGCGATTTTTTCATCCACATGGCGAAAATTCATCCAGTCGTGTTCCCAGGATGCCGAATTCCGCCGGATTTGGTCCAACTTTCATCCAGCTTTCACAAGCTAAATCCGAGGAGCTGGACCGCCTGGGAACACCGGACGCAGCGAAAAATAGGTGGGCCAACCATGTCAGTGATACAACCCCATTCTCCACCGCGACTCGGATCTCCCACGATAGATAGCTTTCCCCCAGCTACCCCCGCAACCATGTCATCGCCGACGAAGCCCCACCCTGCCAAGCCTAATCCATGCATGTAGATAGGTCTGCCGCCATCGCCGCATCCTTTCCCCTCGTCCTAGGCCTCGTTTCGCTGTCCTGCCTTCGCTGCAGCTCGGCTTTTTTCCGAGCTCCCTTCACCTTGCCCACGAAGTGTTTGGCATTTTGCCTGTTCGGCCATGGACTCCGACGACGAGGATATGTTCGCCCTTTTGCTGGAGGAAGAGTCTGCCGCAGCCGCCGAATATGCAGAGCACATGCATATCCTCAGCTCTCTAGCCCAGATGTACACGCAGACTGCAGCGCCAAAGCGTGAGGCTCGATGAAGGGTCACCGAAAGTGCAAAGCAAGGCAGCGGATGGAGGCCTATTTCATGTTGTATGCCGACTACTTTGCCGATGAGCCAATGCATGAAGAGGTCATGTTTTCGTGCCATTTCAGGATGTGCTGAAAGCTCTTCCCCGAGATTGTGCATGCCATCCGGATGACATCAATCCAAGATGGCCAACATTTGTGAATACTATCTCAAGCTCGATGCTCCCCAAGAATGCTCAGTTTTACAAGGAACCGGAAGCTTGTAGGAAGGAAGTGGAGTGGGCATTTATTATGCTCCAACTGAGGTTTGTAGTTCTCTGATTCCCTGCTATGACCTGGTCGAAAGATCTGATGTAACACCCAAGTTTTAGTTAATCCTATTTAGTGTTGATTGTGCATTCATGAGCATTATCTTAAAAATGCATGCAAGCAAAAATAAAAATGCAAACCCTAAAACCCTAATTTCCCTCTCTCTGTGAAACAAAATCAAAAAGGTTTTGAATTTTGTAATCACAAAATAATGGATCCCAAATTGATTAAAAGGGCCCTGAGTATTTCATATAATTTACAAACCTTCTGGTATTTTTGAAATGTTCAAAACAAATTTGAAATAGAAACTACAAAGAGAAAAGGAGAAAAACAGAAAAAAGAAAAGGATTTTGTAAAGAAAAGAACCTGAGAGCAGCCAGGCCCAGCCTAGTTCGCCTCTCCCCTTCTCTCCCTCCCGCCCAGCGCAGTTTCCGCCCACCTTGGCCCATCCCTGGTCCATACCGGTTCGACGTCATCGTCTTCACCGTGACGCGAAGCAGTTGCGTTCCTACGTCGCCTCCCCCAGACGCCAGGATAAGAATGCCGTGAGGACCGCCGTGTTGATCTCTCTCTCCCAATACCCTTATCTTTCTCCCTCCCTCTCTCCATCTCGATCTCCAGTGAGCTCCCGAAACCCTAGCTCCGACCGCCGTTTTCCCCGCCGTTCCCGACCATCCCGAGCCCCGCTGAGCATCTCAGGAGCTCTGCCTCGTCTTCCTGGTCCTTCCTAGCCAAGTCATGGAAGCACGCGCGCACCCAATCACCGGAATCAAGGTCATCTTCCCCGAGCCTGATGACCACCACCGTCGCCATTGCCGTCGGTTCGAGCCTCCTCCTGCCTCTCCGTCGAGCTTCTCAGCTTCAAGGTGAGCATGCAGTTCTCCCAGACCCCTTGTCCCTCTCTCTCGCTCTGTAGCCATCGCTCGTTGTTTGCCTGCAACCTTTGCCGCCGCCTCCGCTCGCCGTGCTCGCTGCTCCGACGACCAATCTGCAGCGGTGCCGCCCCTTTTAAGCTTCCCTCGATGCGCCGATTCAAACGCATGAAGCCCCGCAGCCCCACGCGCTCTCCAGCATCGCCCCCCGCCACCGTCTGCCGTGCCGCCCGTCATGGTGATGTGGTGCTCGTGTGGCTGCCGCGTGGCCCAGGTCCCACTTGTCAGCCACTGTGGCTATCCTCTGCCGAGGTGAGAAAAGTTTAGGGTTAGATTGAGCTGACGTCAGCATGAGGTAATAGAAGTTTTTAATAACTACAGAAAATGAACAAAAATTGTAAATTCAATATCTATTATCTATTTATCAGAAAAATATGTATAATATATCAAAATGTTCAGAAAAATGATATCTAACTATTAAATATATAATCATGCATTGATAATCAACTTTCATAACAAGTTTAATTAGAAAAACATAGTAACCCCTCACAACTGATTCCGGAGTTCTTCTGAATTAGGGTTTGCACCCCTCGGAACCCCGATTAAATTGTCAAGCATGCCTTAGGGGTACATTTCAATACAATTCAACTTGTCATATCATCATCCTTGCTTGAGCATTGCATCAAAGCCATGTGTTGATTGTTTCCTTTCTTTCTGGTATTTTGTTCTTCCCGGTAGAATACGATATCGAGATCGAGATCGAAGACCGAGATCAAGACCATTGAAGATGGACGAACAATACTTGACCAACTATAATCAAGTCAAGCCAAGGTTTTCGAAGATCCATCTATCTATTATCAACGGGCAAAGGCAAGCATAGCCCCACCATGATATAATCCAGTGATTTCAAAAGTATTTCAATTCTTTCCATGTTGCATACGATTCTACAGTGTTCTTTTAACGATAGATAGAGTATCCTATCTATTGCATTACTTCCTTTGAGCTTATATTACCTGATCCACTAGTCCTAGCGTAACTAGTTTTGGCTTGTGTGCACTGCTAGAACTTGTATATTTGTTCTGCTTAGCCATGCATAGCTGTTAGTGCTAGTTCATCTAAATGATGTATCAGATGCAGATAAGCTAGTATGAGAGGAGAACGTGATGAGATAAGATCAGTGGTAAAGATTAAACATGCTAAGGCTTGTACGGGAGGCCATGGTGGGATGTAGTCTTTCTAGTCCCATGCTCGCCACCACTAGGAACCGATTTCTTACCTCTTGAACCAAGACGAACGTACAAACACACGGGGCCTGGAAAACCTCATGAGCAACTATCTTGCCTAGTAGATTCCATGAGTCACATATTTCGGGAATTCCATTCGACATATGCATAGAAAACCTTTTGAAAGATTTATCGGGTGAAGGTGCATTCATAACATGTAGGGAAGCATGGACCGGGTTGCTTGGGGTCGATGGAGCCCCTGGTCTCGGCTTAGGGACTTGACCCGTTATGGCGGAACCATCCTTAGGGTGTGACTCATGGTCTCAGCGAAAGCAAGGTAAAGGTCATGTCTAACCACCCTCTGTCGGCCTTCCAAGGAAGAGGACTAATCATGTGGAATTAAGAGAAGGTTAGTATGTGTGGGTAAAGTTGTACACCCCTGCAGGGTAATAATATTTTCGAAAAGCCGCGTCCGCGGTTATGGAGGACTTGGGAACATATGTGATGATCATAGACAACTTTAACCTAGTCGTAAAACTTGGCAGATCAATGTGTGCTTAAGGATGCTTCCTCATGGGTACAAGGGGTGATCCTAGATAAGGTTCTATGATGATGACTTGGTGGATATCAGAAGATGATGATCAATACCTTGGATATGTCGCTCTCTTATACACTTTTAAAATATTCTGATTAGACAAGCTTCTTCTCTCTCTTGTTTTATAAACAAAGATGACGTTATGCAAAATAACTCCACCAGCCATAAGTCGTGCATAGTACACCCTGTACTCACCCTTGTTTTGTTGATAATTTTGTAGCAGAGTAAGTGTTCACCTGAAGACGAGTTCAGTACGACATCGACACCGACGAGTAGCTTGGGGTTCCCAGCCGGAAGCCTGGAATCTATGGGCTGGGACGTCATCGTTATGCTTCAGGCCTCTTAGGCCATTTGTTAAGTTTGCTATACTTAATAGCATAATTTCCTTCTGTTGTTTGATGTTTGTGGTCAGTGACCTCTGCCTGTAATAATTTGGGTCCCTCAGTTATGAGCTTGTTTTAATAATTTTGTGTCGTAGGGTCACTGTTGTGTTACCGATTCTTCACTGGATATCCTCGATCTCAAGGTTAAGCTCATGTAAGATGAAGGTCTAGGATTTGTTTAGCCCTGATCCCGAGGGTGTCACATCAGATGTGGAAAGTGATGAACTGTTGTGTGAGCTTGCACAACATGATCATTGAGGATGATAGGAAGGACCCAGTCGATTTGGTCGAGCAGGACGATCCATACTACAGATAGGGACCTTGCAGAGCCTGATCAACAGGTGCCGCCTAAGTTGCCTTCATCGCCATGTGTCAGGAGATCCGAGACCCGGTAGTGCATCAATAGTTGCAGAATGATCTTGTGAGCATATATGGACGCAAGGGCAACACGTAGATGTCGAGCATGATCTAGCCGAACTAGGCCGAACTATTTTGTATTTCAGTCTATGTTGAGCTATGCCAAACTATGTTTAATTTCATGCCAAACTATACCGAACATTGCTCTATATTCATATTTATGCCGAACTGTCTGAATTTGAGCGGAATGTGGGAGAAAACTCACTGATTTTACCTTGTCTGGGAATCACGCCTGGGAACGAAAGTGGGAAAACAACCATTCCCAGACCAAAATTTACATCTGTCTGGTGCTAAATAGCACCGGATTTCAGCCTGGGAACGCCTAACGAGTGGAGGTGCTCTTAGTATGCAGTGAATATGTGACACTTGAATAAGAGTATGTACTAAAGCAAGAACATATAGAATAAGAAAGTTATGCCAACATTGCATGGACCCCTAGAAGGCTGGCATGTGATACATCATAAACGTATCTATAATTTTTGATCTTCCATTTCTGGGACTAAGCTGTTAACAAGATGCCACAGTGCTAGTTGCCTATTTTTTGTTGTTTTTGGTTCCAGAAAAGGAAGAAAATGAATATTCTCGGAATTGGACGGGACAAAAGTCAAAGTCAATATTTTATCGTGGTGAACATGGAGCTAGAAGATGAGATGGAGGAGGCCTGGCCCGCGCCTGGGGGTGCAGCCGCCTCGGTCACCCCCTCGGCCTTCCTCTTGGCCTATAAGAAGCCCCCGATACCTAAACCCTAAGGACCCGATCAATCTTCCACGAAATAGTCCATAGCTTCCACCACCATCGTCCCTAGATCGGGGGATCTGAAGCTCTTCCCGGCACCTTGCCAGAGGTGAGAGATCATCCCAGAGGCCTTCTTCATCACCATGCCAGCCTCCGCTATGATGTGTGAGTAGTTCCACCTTGGACTACGGGTCCATGTAGTAGATAGATGGTTGTTTCTCCTCCTTTGTGCTACCATGTTTAGATCTTGTGAGCTCCGTTCATGATCCAGATCATCTATTTGTAATCATGCAAGTTGTGTTTGTGGGGATCCGAAGGATATTTATATTACTATATCAGATTGGTTAATGATTCTATCTTATTGATTCTATCATGTCTGTGTTGTTTGAGATCTTGCATTCTCTCCGTTTCTAGTAGCTATCTTGGCCAAGTAGATGCTAGTGTCTCCAAGAGGGGGTATTTATGCTTGATAGTGGGTTCATGTCTCTATTTAATCTGGGGAAGTGACAGAAATCTCTAAGGTTGTAGATGTGATATTGCTAATAGGAATAAAACAACAATCTCTTGTTCATGGAACAATTGTATTGTTTACTTTACACACTTTGCTTAACGCAGTTATCCGTTATTGCAACTTAATACTGGAGGGGGGTTGGATGATAACCTGAAGGTGGATTACTAGTCATAGATGCAGTTGGATGATAGTCTATGTATATTGTTGTAATTCCCAATCAAATCTCATGGGATCATGAATGTCTAGTATTGCATTGTTATGCCTTGCTCTGTCCTGTCAATTGCCCCACTGTAATTTGTTTACCCAGCATGTTATGTTGTTTATCTTAAGGAGAACACCTCTAGTGAACTATCGACCCGGTCCAATATTTACCATTGATACATCTTCCACTGTTACTGTTTACTTTCTGCACGCCACCATTACTTTCCACACCAAACGGTTAATCCTTTGTTTTCAGCAAACCGGTGAGATTGACAACCTCACTATTCGTTGGGTCAAAGTCTTGAGTTTGTGTTGTGCAGGTTTCCAAGTTGCTAGCAACACCTTTGAGTCATTTCCTTCCTCCTGGTGCTTCGATAACCTTGGTTTCTTTCTGAGGGAAAACTTGTTGTTGTGCTCATCATACCTTCCTCTTGGGATTTCCCAACGAAGCTCTACAGTGATCTGACATACACGTCATCAAGCTTTTTTCTGACGCCGTTGCCGGGGAGGCTAAGGACGGCTTGACAAGGGGAGTCCTTTACAACCTTTCTCTTTACTTTGTTTATTTTTTGCTTTCTTTTGTTTTCTTCTATTTATCAAAAATTCCCAAAAAAATAGTTTCATTTGGTTTGCCTTTTCTTATCAAAAACACAAAAAATAGTTCCTACTTTAGTTGCTACCATGTCTGGTGTTGTTCCAATCACTGTGTCACCTATGGAAAGGATCTTTACTTTCAAACAAGGAAGTGAAGAGAGTTTCAAAAAAGCTTGGTCTAGAATTTATGATTTACAAGGAAAAACTGAGCCTAAAATGTGTCTAGGCCTAGTTATTTGCAGTTTCTACCATGGTCTTGCTCTTTGTTATAGATATGCTTTGGATGCTATAGCAGTGAGAGATATTTTTCAATGTAATGAGAATGAATCTTTGGATGCCATAAAGAACTTAATTACAATTTATAATATGCCTAGCACCATGATTCTTCCTTTATAAACATCTATGCTAGGTTGAACACTCTTGAAACTAGTACAGTTGCTTTGAAAGATTGCTATAACATGCTTAGAGAGCACCATGATTATGTTCCAATAAATTCCGATCCTTCAAAATGGTTTCCTACAATAAAAGTTGCTATAAATAGTGAAACTTTTGATGCTCGTTGTGATATCATGTCTGAATTTTGTCTTATGCCTAAAGATATCTATGAGTCTTTGAATCTTTGGGGACTTTCTGAAGGAGGAGAAGAAATATCTCTTACCAATAATGCAACTATATTACCTATTGGAATAGCTGAAGGTGTGTTTACAAAGATCTCAGGAGAAGTGGTGTCTACTGATTATCTTGTTATTGAATGTGTAGGAAAAGGACAGATTACACTTGAAAGATCCCTACTGAAACACCTTGGAGAAATAATAGATGTGGGAAAAGGCATTATGAATTTTGCATCTCTAATAATAAATCATACATTCCCTAAAGATATGAAGAAAGGTAAGAAACGTAGGAGCAAGAAAGTTGATGTTAATGCTTCTTCATTTGAAAATACTTGATTCTTGCTTCTTGTGCCTAACTTAAAGACGTTAAAGAAAAGTAATTCTTGGGAGATAACCCAATAGTTATCTTGAGTCTTGGAAGTTAATACTTCTGTAATAACCTCTCCTTATCCTTATTATTTGATTTTTGTGCCAAGAATAACCTCTAATGAGAGGGAAGTAAGATTTGGGGAGTTGCTGTCTCAAAACAGATTTTTGTGCTCCACTGTAAAAATTCGTGTGCAATCTCTATAAGTCGTATTAGCTGTAATTTTCTGAATAAATCCCCCAGGTTGTTAGAAAACTTTCTTTAGTTCAACACTTTTTGATTTGAGCAACAGGAGGTCTTCGAAAAAATTGGTTTCTACCTGCTGGTCTGTTTTGACAGATTTCTGCCATTATTTGCATTTGCTTCTTATTGATTCCTTTTTGGTTATTTTTGGGAAATTGAGATTTTTGACGCAATTGCTACAGTACCTTGTGTCTTTAGTGAAAGTTTTGGTGTTTTGAAACTAAACCCAAAGGTCTATTATCTTTTAAATGCACTAATGTTGCTAATAAATATTGTGTGAAGTTTTGTATGAAGGAAAATTTTTAGGTGTAAAGAAAGAATGATGTAATGAGATGAATAATGGACAAAAGATCAAGCTTAGGGATGCCACCCCGTGTCACCCCAAGAAATATTCAAGAGGTACAAGCGTCAAAGCTTGGGCATGCCCAAGGCATCCCCTTCTTCATCAATAAAAATCTCAGGTCTTTCTAGACACTTCGTTTTTATTGTTTCATGCACTATTGTGTTGTTCTTGGAGCGTCTTAGTTTTCGTTTTTTTGCTTAGTTTGCTTGAATAAAGTATTTGGATCCTCGTTTTCGCCTTGTTGTTTCAAATAAGTTGATTGTTGTTGGAAAGGAGTAGAAAGTTCTTGCTTGAGTAGTACAAGAGGAGCTTGCTTTAACTATGACTTAGACTTTAGCATGTCATGCTAGATGTTGTTTTGACCTTATGATTAGTGATTATTGATGTAGCATGACTTGTTCCAAACAATTACGATTGCTTAATGTGACTTGAAAGAATCATGTGTTGTTTTAGCATACAAAAGCATAGTATTGTGGTATTATCCTTTGATGCTTTGTTTGAGTTGACTTGGTACATGCTCACACCATGTTATGACTATGAACCAGTCACCATAGCCTCTATGATCATTTAGTTTTTGACTTGTGGTACCACTTTATGCTTTGATTAGTAATGTTTTGTCGCTCTGCATGATTATGTCCATTATTGCTCTCTTAGTTGGCCGCTCCCAGTCTTTTGCTAGCCTCCACTTGTATTGAGTAAGCTCTACTCATGCATCCAGCTCCCAAGACACCACGTTATTCCAAAGTGTCCACTATAAATTCCTATGCATGGTGTGTTACACCATTCCAAGTATATCCTTGTTTTATCTATCTTCCAAATTAAACTTGTTATGTGAAACTTAGTGATTAAAGATCTCACAAACTTGATGGCACACTTTATTTTTCTTGCCCCTAAATAAACTTGAACCATTGTGTCATCTATGTTGTATATGCTTGCACTTATACGTTGGAATTATCATAACCATGTTGTCATGGGGAACGCTTTCAACATTGCACTTGTACATTGTACCAAGTTGATATCATGCTCTTTTGTTTGCGGATGTCGTCGGTTTGAAATAAAAGGGGAGCTTATAAGTCCATGGAGTTATGTATGTGTGTTAGAGAAACTCCTGGGTCGCTAGCCTAAGCCATGCCTAATCATGGTGGAAAATTGCAGCATCACCATAGTGAGCAATCTATGAAGCTTTCTTCTTATAAAAAAAGAGAGACATATTGAAAAGAGGAAAGAGAGAAAAAACACCATTATCCCATGGTAAATAAGAAGATTGCTAAGATGCTCATTCTCTACTTGCCTTGTCATTTTGATATGGGATAGTTCCTATATCATGTGCAAGGGGTACCATGTTGGCAGTTCTCTATGATAGACATGTACTTACTATGACAAGAACTTACCGGTGACTAAATCTGAGTAGCATGAGGAGCGGCACTCATACTCAAGGGACATGAGATTGCCAACTTATACTTTGTCAAGCATATACTCCATAGTTTGTTCACTTTAACCTTAATCACTTCAAGATGCTTATGATAGGGGCAATGATAGCTGAAAGCTAACAAATATCATAATTTTTGGAAGCTCTTTATGAAACTTGAAATCCCTGCTTCCCTTTTATGAAGGGCCTTTCTTCCACTTTTATATTGAGTCTCCACCTTCTATCCTTAGGCACCAATTAAGAGATCATAGTTGTCATTCTTAGTTCTATGTGCATTGTCCCAAAACTTATTGATTGATTCATATTCTTGATATTTCTTGCTCTTGAACTATTTGTATCTAGTCACTCTTATGAACTTTGATGGTGTCCTATGCATTTATTGCTACTCCATGAGGGACAAGTTGAATGACACTATGCTATGTTTTCTGTTTGTGAAACAAACAAACATCTTTCAATGCATTGTTATTCATGATCTTTGTTTGTATCCTTTAATGTTGCATGCTTAGTTACTTTGTCTTATTGTTAGAACTTCTTCTTTCATTCTCATGTTTAGAGTAATTTGATCCCAGCTTTCATTTCTTGCAAATGGTTTGATCTTGATTTTGATGGTGCATCTCACCTAAAAAATTATTCTTTTTATCAGTTACCTACTCGAGGACAAGCAGGAGTTAAGCTTGGGGATGCATGATACGTCTTAAATGTATCTATAATTTTTGATGTTCCATGCTTGTTTAGTATCTACTTTGCTTTGCTTTGTCTACACTTTGAGGTGTTTTTATTCGTTTTGTGGGACTAACCTATTAACAATATGCCACAGTGCCAGTTGCCTATTTTTGGTTCCAGAAAAGGAAGAAAATGAATATTCTCGGAATTGGACGGGACAAAAGCTAAAGTCAATATTTTACCATGGGGAACACGGAGCCAGAAGACAAGACAGAGGAGGGCCTCGAGGGGGGCACACCCCCTTGGCCGCGCGGCCAGGCCTGGCCCGCGCCTGGGGGGTGCAGCCGCCTTGGGCACCCCCTCGGCCTCCCTCTTTTCCTATAATAAGCCCCCGATACCTAAACCCTAAGGACCCGATCAATCTTCCACAAAACAGTCTGTAGCCGCCACCATCATCCCTAGATCGGGGGGGATCTGAAGCTCTTCCCGGCACCCTGCCGGAGGGGATAGATCATCCCAGAGGCCTTCTTCATCACCATGCCAGCCTCCGGTATGATGCGTGAGTAATTCCACCTTGGACTACGGGTCCATGTAGTATCTAGATGGTTGTTTATCCTCCTTTGTGCTACCATGTTTAGATCTTGTGAGCTTCGTTCATGATCAAGATCATCTATTTGTAGTCATGCATGTTGTGTTTGCCGGGATTCTATGGATATTGAGATTACTATGTCAGATTGGTTAATGATTCTATCATGTCTGTGTTGTTTGAGATCTTGCATGCTCTCTGTTTCTAGTAGTTATCTTGGCCAAGTAGATGCTAGTGACTCCAAGACGGGGTATTTATGCTCGATAGTGGGTTGATGCCTCTATTTAATCTAGGGAAGTGACAGAAATCTCTAAAGTTGTATATGTGTTGTTGCTACTAGGGAGAAAATAACAATCTCTTGTTCATGGAACAATTGTATTGTTTACTTTACACACCTTGCTTAAAGAAGTTATCCATTGCTTGCAACTTAATACTGGAGGCGGTTCGGATGATTACCTGAAGTTGGATTACTAGTCATAGATGTAGTTGGATGGAGGTTTATGTATATTGTTGTAATGCCCAATCAACTCTCATAGGATCATGAATGTCTAGTATTGCATTGTTATGCCTTGCTATGTCCTATCAATTGCCCCACTGTAATTTGTTTACCCAGCATGTTATGCTGTTTATCTTAAGGAGAACACCTCTAGTGAACTATGGACCCCGGTCCAATCTTTACCATTGATCCATCTTCCACTGTTACTGTTTACTTTCTGCAAGCCACCATTACTTTTCACACCATACGGTTAATCCTTTGTTTTCAGCAAACCGGTGAGATTAACAACCTCACTATTCATTGGGGAAAGTCTTGAGTTTATGTTGTGCAGGTTTCCAAGTTGCTAGCAACACCTTTGAGTCGTTTCCTTCCTCCTACTGGTTCGATAACCTTGGTTTCTTTCTGAGGGAAAACTTGTTGCTGTGCTCATCATACCTTCTTCTTGGGGTTTCCTAATGAAGCTCTACAGTGATCTGAGCTACACGTCATCATCATGCCAAATAAAGAAGTGTTTAGAACTAATAGTAATAAGAATTGTTTTGTCCTAGAACATAAGAAAACATTTCGGTAACATACAATCCAAAGGCCAAACAAAACCTGTTGGCGGAGTTGATCCACACACCCTATCTTGCATTTGCTCAAACTACATAAATGAAAATTCTAGGGACTAAAACAATGTCTCACACGAACTAATTAGAGTTGAGATCAACAAACCTGTGCAAGGATGCATGCATGCAGGGCTGGCGTATTCTTGAGTCAAAGTCTGTTGTTCAAATGAGACAACTGTTCTTCTCCAACACTCTTGTGTTATCCAAGCAGCAGGTGAAGCTGATGTATCTGATAGTCAGAAGGAAGACACAAATATAAGAGATCAACTCCACAATCTGCGAGCATTCCACAATTATGCTAAGTAGTGGTTTTGTACATGGGTCATGGCCAACGCTGATACACTGATGATCTTTTGTTGCCACTACTAATGTACATAATGGCCTCCTGCCGATGACCACCAAGGACGACACAAATGGATGAGCTGCTCCTGCACTACAGATGTACAAAACGCTCCTAAGAGCATCTCTAGCAGATACCGCATTCGGCCTCATCTCGCAAAATAACTGCCCATTTTGTAGTACAAAGCTAAAAAAGTGGTCATTCTAGATACCATAAACCGTACAACATCTAAAATATTTTTACGGTTCACCGCAAAATATCACTTCTGTGTCGCATATTTCCCGTATCGAGGGCTGCAGGATGCGGCCTGCATCCTGCCTTTCGCTTGGTGCTAGGGACATTTTCGCCTTTAGCCTTTCCCCATGGCACGCCGCTGCCATGAACCCTCCCCAGCCTACGTCGGCCGATTCCATCGGGGAAACCTAGCCGACAACCCCTCCCGTTGCAAATGTCGTTGACAACGGCCTTTCGCTTGCGCCAGTGATGAAATCGGCGAGGAAGCAACTAGGCGTGGAACACCGCACTATCGGTGGTTCAGTTGGCCCCATATGGCGATCTGGCACTCCAAAGTTGAATAAAATCAGCGGATCCAAGGCTCCCTCCAGTCCAAGCTGAAGAAACACGTGAGGCGGAAGCCCCTCTCCGCATGCATGCTGGTGACTATGCCTCTCCCGTGACCGAACACCCAATTCGCCCCTATTCCTGGAAGGTATGTTTCCATGTAGATATGATTGCTGCCAAATTCTCCCTAGATATGTCGCAGATGCCGTGTAGAAATTAATTTCCTCAAAATCGCCATATTTTTTTGTGTTTGTAGCGAGGATCTTCTCCCGATTTCGTGTTCGTTCGTTGACATGTTTAACGATGCCGGGGTGAACGTCAATGGTGGTCCTCCCCTAGCTGAAGAGACTAGTACTGCTTCTTTCAACGACCGTGGTGAGGAGGCGAGAGAGCTAGAGTTCAATGAATGGGAAGATGATGAACTAGAAGAGGTGGACAAGGAGGCATTCTATGCTCCTCAAGAGAAGGTGAAATCGAAGAGATCTGCCAACTACACCGTGGATGAAGACGAGGCATTGATCCGGGTTTGGGAGGGTGTGTTCATGAATGCTGTCACCGGGAGTGACCAATCTTAGAATAAGTATTGGCAGCAGATTGAGGAAAAAAATTTCAAGCTTGTGCTGAAAGGAAGCACTCAGATATTGAGATCTCTCCAAGGCTGGTGTGATACGGTCAAACAATCGTGTAGTATTTGGAGTGCCTCCTATGATAAAGTGAAGACTCATCCCCCAAGCGGTGTCAGCATTGATGAATATGACAAGATTGCACAATTCAGGTACAAGGACATGGCCGCATCAAGGAACAAACCATTCGCTCGCCATCACTACTGGGAATTTCTCAAGGACTATCAGAAGTGAAGGTTGTGGTATCAAGAGGCACCACCTCCGAGAACCGGCTTGGCAATAATCTTGGATGAAGAAGATGAAGAGGAAGACGACGAACCGAAAGACAAAAGAAGAAGGCCAGATGTTACAAATAAGGTGAATGAAGAGTTGAAAAGAAAGGCTAAGCACAAAAATTTGAGGGACAAGATCGACGACATGATGAAGCACAAGGTGCTAGTAGTGCAACAACAATTGGAAGCCAAGATCATGTTGGGTGAGAAGAGAGAAGAGGACAAGATGAAAATGTGGCTTGCAATTCGTGAAGATGAGAAGCACAGGGATGACTTTGAGGAGAGGAGGATTCGTCTCGAAGAGGAAACGGCTTGGGCAACAGTGATTACCAATGAAACACAAATGATGACTATGTATCCTGACAAGATGGATCCAATAACAAAAGAGTGGTGGGACGATAGAAGGTTGGAGATCATCGAGCTACTGCAAGTGCTGTTGTGAACGGTGGAGGTTATCATCATGGTCGTGAGGAATCCTAGTATGTTACTTTTTAGTTCGTTTGTGCTATTGTAAACTTTGAAAAAATTGAATTGGTTTGAGCTATTGGGGTAGAATCTGTTTTGCGGTATACGCTTTTTTGTAGTACACACGACTGGAGGAACAGATGCCGCATAACTGAACGTAAAATGGAATATTCTGTTTTGCGATACAACTATGTAGCATATGATCCACTCCTCCCTTTTTCACACCGCAAAGTCGAGTTGCAGTTTACCGCATACACGTTTTGCGGTATGGAGGCATGCAGTATCTTCTAAAGATGCTTCCCCTATAGGACACCACCATATGAAAAAAAAAATAAAGAAAAGGTTAGTATGTTTGAGAATTCGTTGGTGTTCTAAGGCTTTAGTAGTATGAAGAGGATTGATATGGGTGTGGGAGGAGGGATTCTGGAGAAGAGGGTGTTGCAGTAGGGCGACATAAAATGATGAGAATGAGAGGAGCATAGCGCACGACACGAACCCATAAAAAGTCCATGCCCAACCTCATCTGATTCCCTTGACGACTGTGCAGATTCTAGAGCTTCCACGCTGCCGAGACCTATCGCCGGTCAGGTCCCCGCCCTACTGATTCACCCGCACCTCCCCGGTTCCCTACGTGCAGCATGAAATAATGGCTCGGCCCGCATAGCATGCGGTGGACGCCAATATCCGATCTTGGTGCTGCGGAGAAAGCCCCGGCAGGAAGACATGGAATGGAGGTGGGCCAGCGACGGGGACAACAGCAGAGGCGAAGAACGCCTTGGTGTGAAGCCGCAACCATGGAAACAACACATCAACGGTGCCGACGGCGGTGGTGGAGGGAGTGTTGACATGGGTATAATCCTTTGGGTGCCCACTATTAGCATATACAGTGTGGTCCAACGGAAGGCTCACTCGAAGATATACCAAGACTCATGAAGCCCGTGACGATTCAACTGATAAGAAGCCTACATGGACTCCAAGCATACAAGACAAGGAAAGTACAAGATTGGACTCTACACAAACACCAACTTGTAACCTACTCGTATTGGTACGTAAGACCTAGTCTCCCCATATATAAAGGCAAGAAGGCTCCAACGAGGAGGACAACCTACACCACAATAGACCTATGATATTATCATAGCAATCCTCTATAAGCTAGATCACATATAACAACCCGGAAACTTTGTACTCTCCATCAATAAAGACCAGACAGGTAGGATTAGGGTTTCCTCTACGAGGGCCTGGACCTGGGTAAATCTCGCCTCCCTTGTTTGTCTGATAAGCTGATGAAATTACCAACGCTCTCATTTTCCCTGAAACCCATGTACATGACTATGGACATTGTCGAGGTTACCCCTCGACAAGTGGATCCTAGTGTTTCCTCGAAGATACCACTTCCTGTCCCTCTCTTCCCCGTCTCTACGGAATGTCTCCATCTGCTCGCAGACCAAACCGTTGTCGCCAGCCCCGAGGACGCCATGCCTCCTAAGGTTTCCTCTCCGATGCCACTGCCCGCTCCTCTCCTCCCGTCTCTATGGGCTGACGCGCGCCCTCCAGCCCTGACGACCCCGACATTAATTACCTTGAGCTTCTGCCCCGTATCTATGGAGTGGTGGTGTAGGCCATGAGAAGGAAAGGAGAAGGCGAGAAAGTGAAGGAGGCACGGGAGAATTTCAGAGAGGTGGAGATAACTTGAGGTGACCCACGTAGCGGACATAAGAAATACCAGGAAACCACATGTGTGAGACTCACTACGTACGACTAAAGCAAGCCAAAGCGACACGACCACACCAATCCATTTGATCTTCTGTAAATGTGTCCCACCACTCAAGGCCCAAAGGGGAGAAAGTGAAGTAGCCCACGTGTCAACACTTGAGAAAAAGTGAAGCAACCGGGTATAGGATAGTATCTATGTAGATGTACTGCATCCTTTGGTTGTTTGGTCAAGTGAGTGTTAGTTATTCTTTAAACTAACCATATGTGGTGTTTCGTTGTTTGAAACTGGTTTCGTTCACCTGGGTAAATAGTGAGACGCTTCAGAACAGGTCTGTCAACATGGGCAGTCTCTCGCCTACCCTACCGTGTGATGGCCGCGTAGTACGATGGCCTATCGTTAATGCTGTGCACACGTAATATTGGACTCGACGAGGCTAGCGCTCTGGCGCGTTAAACTATTTCGACCATGAAGCTTCAGCACGCGAACCAAGATGATGTTTACCTGGATCTGCTGCTTCCCCACTTTGCGCTTCCATAACATCTGGAGAAGATGATGACATTACCTTAGTCAAATGTTTTGCCTATCCGCAAAGAGAAATCTAGTATATAGAGGTACAAAGAAAAATTTGTGCTTTGGTTGTGGGGACTATTAGATTTTGCATAGGGAACGTAGAGAAGGAGTGAAAAATCAATTGTTTTTATTACTCTATTAAATAGATACAAAATCGAAAAAAATAAATTTAAATTTCTAGTCGATGCTCTCTATCACTATAGTTTGATGTTACACCTCTGTATTTATTCCTTCATTTCAGTTTAATCTCAATCACTATGCCATGATATATTATTTTGGCCGCAAGCTCCACAATTAATTGAATGAGTTGTGAACAACAATATATTTGCTCTATTTTCTGTATTAAAAACAAGATTGCATGAGATATGGTATACATTAATGTGTATAACGTTATAGTTAGAATAAGTATAGTAGGTTCACAACAAATTAAAATTGCATGGATCACATACAGAGACACATGGGTTTTGAAACGAAGTTAAGGTACCTTATCTACTACATTTTAAAATTATTTATTTTAGAACATGTAGTTGGAGTCAATAAAAGCGCATTAAAGTTTTGGCCGAATCTTCTATCCACGTCTCTTCCGATTCTTTCTGGTCGTGGGATGGACGACGAGAAGGACGCGCGATACGTCGGAAACGTATCTATAATTTTTGATACTTCATGCTTGTTTAGTATCTACTTTGCTTTGCTTCGTATACACTTTGAGGTGTTTTTATATCTTTTCTAGAACTAACCTATTAACAAGTTGCCACAGTGTCTGTTGCCTGTTTTCTTTTGTTTTTGGTTCTAGAAAGGCAGAAAATCAATATTCTCGGAATTGGACGGGACAAAAGCCAAAGTTATTATTTTTCCCGGAGCAACACGGAACCACGAAGCAGAGCCAGAGGGGGCCACAAGGTGGCCAACCCCCCTAGGCGCGGGCAAGCCCTAGGGGCGCCCAGAGAGGGTGTGGGCCCCCTAGACCCCCACCGAACTTGATTCATGCGCCTATAAGAGCCCCCCAATGAGAAAACCCTAAAGAATCTAGAAGAAATCCACGAAAACCTCCACAGCGCCGTCGCCACCGAAAGGGAGATTCGGGGGACAGAAAGTCTCTGTTCTGGCACCCTGCCGGGACGCGGAAGTTCCCCCGGAGCCATCTCCATCGATCTCCATCGCCATCTTCATCACCATTGCAGATTCCCATGATGAGGAGGGAGTAGTTCTTCCTCAGGGCTAAGGGCTCTACCGGTTATGTGTTCATCTCTCTCTCTATGCATGATCTTGTGATCATGAGCTTTGTAATCAAGTAGATCTACCTTGATAATCAAGTGCTTCATTAGATCTCTGCTCTCCCCATGTGTGTGAAAGTGACAGCGTGCACGCCATGGTGGCACTTATATTTGAGTCTACATAAATACTCTTTGTGCTTTAATAGATCTATGCTCTTCCCCACGTGTGTGAAAGTGACAGCGTGCATACCGTGTGTGGCACTTTGGCTAGATTGAATATTTTTTATGAGTTATATTTAGAGTTGGATGTCTTTATGAAATTGTGGTGTTTGTTGGTACCATCTAGAGCTCAAGGTGACAGTGTGGGGTTATCTAGATTGGGAAAGACCCTACCGTGGATTAGTGTAGCATCCCAGTTGTCTAACACCTGTAATGCTACTTGTTCTAGTAATAAAAGGGCCACTTCCAACATATAATCATTGCATCATCATCATATCATGCTCATGTCATCATGTCACCTTGCATTTGGGCATCATATAAAAACCCCTTCTTGTTTGGTTCTTATCTCATGTGCATTATTAATTGTAGTTGCCTCTTGATATTGTATTTGGTTCTTGATATATTGTTAAATGCCCAAGTTGAGTTGGGGGCATATCTCTTATTAACTCCACCACCTTTTCTTTCACCACCTTATAATTCCACCATCCAATTAATATGAGCTTGGCATTTTATTTGAGTTTACTTCTAGCTCATGTGGGTTGGGATGGATCCTTTTCTTTTCCACATGTTCTCATCTTGGCATCATTTTGTTTTCACATTATTGATGCATGAGAGCCACATGGCCACCTTTGCATGCCTTGTGAGTGGGACCTTTTCTCCCTAGATTCCACATGTGTGTTGTTGCGGTAATCATCATGTGGGGATATTTTGTGGGCTTATTAAATGTCTAGTGGCATATACACACTAGCAAGTCCCAAATATATTCCAGTGTGATCATCTCCCCATTCACTCCACATGGACTTTTTCTTCTTTCTTTTGCTTGGGCCTACTCCATCTTGCGAGGATGCAAATACCTGGTGCCATGATTATTATCTTTGTTTACTCAAGTATGATCCATGGCATTTCATGTTCTGCATGGCCCATGCAATTGCCACCTTTTTGCATGTCTTTTGGCTTTCTTTGTTTTGTGTGGCTCTCTTTTTCTCTAAACCCTCCTCTTAATCTAAACCCTATCCTTTTCTCCATCCACATCCATGCATGCACATGTGACCATGTGGGTGTGCATAAGCCTAAACCCCACCTCCCTCTCCCTACCTCTTTTTCTTTTGATCTTGCTTGGTCTTTATTTGAAGCATGCATGATTCAAAGCAAACCCAATCCACCTCTCTTTCTAATCATCTATCCTAGTCCTCCCTATCTACCCCATGCCCCATAACCATCCTAGCTAAAAACCCTAAACCACACCTATTCTAATCCCAACCCAAGGTGCTCCCTCTTTCTCTCCTCTCTAGCCGAGCCACTCCTCTCACCTAGCCCTAGCTGGCCACATGATCACCATGTCCCCCTATCTACCCCACCCCACACCACCAAGGACACCCCCTCACCTAACCCTAGCCCGAGCCGTCCCTCTATTCCTCTCCCTCTTTTCTCTCCCTGGCCAAGGGGCCCCGCCACACCTGCCTGCCTCCCTGGCCTCGCCCTGGCCCACCTGCAGTCCCCTGGCCCTACCTGGCTGCTAGCCCGTGCCCAGCTCCCCTCCTGGCCGCACCATGCACGTGAGGTGCAAAAGCGACCGAAGCCACCTCCCTTCCCCCCACGCCATCTACCTGCCCCTCTCCTTCTTATCCTCTCCCTTCGCCTCTAGCCGTTCCCCAGATCCACCCTGAGGCTCTGCCTCGCTTCCCCCTCTGCCCCCTCTTTTCTCCACCATAGCGCACCCCGACGCCGGCCACACCGCCGGTCTCGCTAGCGCGCAGCGTACCAGGAGGCGAGCGTGGTGCTGCAGTTGTCGTGGAAGCTCTGGAGGTCGTCCGCGTCGCCCCCATACCCAGCAGCGAGGAGGAGACGCCCCAGCACCGCCGGAACCGACGCCGCCGGACGCAAACCCTAGCTGCTCGGGACGTCTGCCCCGTCGTCGATCTACTGCGCCCCGACCCGATCCAATCACGCCACCGAACCCGCGGTGAGCTCCTAGCCCCCCCAGACATACTCCCGTCCTTATTCGTTTCCGGGACGCGGCGATCTTTTTGTCGAGCGGCCTCCGCGCGCCAGAGCTCGTCGTCGTCTGCCGCTAGCACGCGCCGCTTAGCCCTATCTAGGCCCCGTGCTCTTCCCTGTCAACAGCCACACAGCCACCGCAGCGGTCTCGCCACGCCGCGCGCACGCCCGCGACGCGGGTTCGATTCCCCCTCGCCGCGCCAGCCGCTGTTTCTTTTGTCTGTCAGTTGGTTAAGATAGAAGAACAACAGTGCTCGCAGTGCACTTTGCACAAAACCCCCTGGACTCCTTTTGCCTCAAACCGCAGCCCTAGCCCCACAGTCAGCGTCAGAGTGGTTTTTATAAAAAGGCTCCCCGGTTTTCAGCTAATCAACCCGCGGTCCTCCTCCCTCTCAGCCACTGTCGTGTGGGTCCAGGTGCGCCTGTCCCCACCTGTCTGTGACTAGTGGTTAGGTTAGCCTGGGTGTAAAATTTCTTTTGCAGATTCTGTTTAAACTCAAACCTATTTAAAATTTAATTCAAATTCAAATCTCAATTCAGTTTTAAATAACTTTTCATTTATAACTCCAAATAATGCAAATGTTATATGTTTTTGAATCAGAAAAATGTAAGGATTTCAAATATGCCATTCAAATTGCCTTTTGCACATTTAAAATTCCAAGTTGATTTAAATTACCACAAATGCCACTAGAACTTAAATAATTAATAACTATTGTTTTATAATTCCAAATTGAACAAATGATATGTCTAAAATGATCAGCTCGACGAGACCTTTCTGTTTATGTTATCCTTGATTTTAATTGAAGCATGCATCCTATAAAAATATAGTGTACAGCAACTGTTATGGCAACAAATGTGAACCAAAACCCCATTAAAATGTTATTTCTTGTCTCCACACCTCAACCATGCTATGCCACATTAATGCCATGCAAATTGTGCATCATTCATCATGGCATGATTGTTTGCTTGACGCATCTTGTTCCTATGCTTGTGCTCTATATTCATGTTGGCCCTTGTTTGTTTGGTTTTTCTCGGATAGACTCTGAGCAGGGAGCATATCAAGAGAACCAGGAGCACTACCCAGATCCGTCTCTCGCTTCAACTGAGTTGCCAGGCAAGCACTAACACATGCTTACATACATATAGTACCTATTGCCTCTATCTTATTCTTGCATCATTGAGTCGCGATTGCATTAAATTGAATCCCAAGTATTGCATAGCCTTTACTTTAAACCCCACCAAGCTTGTTCCTCCATCCCATGAGCCATTACTACAGGAGTTGCTTGAGCCATGCGAGTCGTAGAACAGCATGTGTAGGGTATGTGAGTGTCTGATGAATAACGAGGTACCTAAACAACTTAACCTGAGTAGTAATGGGATAACTAATGAAAGTGGCACCGGTGAGCAACATCTTCTATTTGGTTTTTCCTGCTCACTTGTGTCCCGTAAGACCCCGAGTACTTGATTCCTGTTCCGAGATTATTTCGCGCTATCCACATCCGGGAGGTATATGGTACCCCCCCTGAGCCAGAGCTTGATTCCGTCTTATTTCTTGGGGCCACAAACTAGTTTGAGGTTTTGTTTACTATCCTGTACCTATGCCATGCTTCTTCTGTATTTAAATTGTGCGACAGATAGCACACTGTACCGTTTAGGTAAGCGGAGTGATTACGCGGTATCGACACCCCGAGTTTTCGGGTTCCCAGTCGCTTACAGCCATTGACGCAAACCTTGAGTCCGTCTCGAAGCTTGCTTACTTCGTTGCGGGTCTACTCAATGGGGTGGCCCCCTGAAATATTTCGGAATCCTGTGATTGCTTTGTCGTGAAGGCCTCGTTGGGTTTTGATTTGGTTTTTCCGAGGTTGATCGAGTGTGTGTTGCTATTGGTGCACCCCGGCCGGGTAAAACTTTCTGAAAGCCGTGTCCGCGGTTATGGACGACTTGGAGCACAGTTTCTCGATCATAGACAAGTATAACTAAAGTACCGCTTTAATCTGACTAAGTAATTGACTAGTAATTAGTGCAACACTCATGGAATGGTTAACAAAATTTCCAACGGATGGGGGTTGTTCGTCCGCTTCCTCGTTGGTAAGCGAGGAGGATGGATGTGATGAAATTACTATTATAACTGTTGTTCTTAATTCACGGACATCCGTCTATCATTGGTTAGGCGGGTGGTTAGCGTTTATCTGTAGAACTGTTAGGGTTTATCTTTCGCTGCAATTGCGTCACCCAGGTTGTGTCCCCTTTAGAGGCATTAAGACTTGCTGAGTACCCTTAGGGTCTCACACGATAAATTATTGGTTCAGATGAACAGGTACCCTCGCAGGACGGATACTGGGTGGAAGAGGCTGATGATGTGGGCAACGATCGTTCGGTGTAGAGATTCCGGGCACGGGGATCCGTGAGATCTGTGGTTGGGATGTGCTTATTTCTATGGCATCTTATGCCGATTTGCTTCTTATCCGTACTCGGACTTTGTTTGCCGCTTCCGCATGATACTCTGATGTGTGCTGTATGAGGAAGTATCCTAAAATATTAGATCTATCTAGGTCATTTGAATCTTGCCGTATGGCGTTGCTATATTCCTTTCTTTATAGATGGTATGGCTCTGATGTACTCTTGTATGGTGGCTTGCATACATACCCACTTGTGTATGTAGTTGATCCCTTCGCCTGCCGATTACGCCGCCCGTACAGGTCCCGATGAGATGGAAGTGGTTGGGACGGCCGAAAGGTCTACCCGTGAGTGGCTTTTAGGGCCCCACCGTACTATTTCAACCACTACCGATCATCCAGGCTTGTAACTAGGAGCGTAATTCACCGAGGTAGTTACAATTGGTATCAGAGCCATCCCGACCTTCAGGGTCTCAGCCAAACGGTCATTGTCAGTCTAGCAAATATTTTGGTAGTTATGTATACTAGGGAAAAACAAAACGCGAGAGTAGGACTGCTTCCACTTTTCTTCTTACCCACCCACTCACCCTTTTCTGGTAAGGAAGTGTAACGTTTTCAATCCTCTTCTTAAAAGTTCAAACTAGGATTCACGTGTTCTGGGTTTCCGTAGTACCATAGGTTGTGTATGCGTGTGTGTGTGTGTAATCCTTGTCTATCTGTTGCATCCAAGTTGTTATCTAATCAGCCTTTGGTTATCAACTGTTGGTACATTCCATACCGACAGGCTTTTGTAAACCGACGCAATCTGTCGTACTCTTTGTATCCGACGCTATCTTGTTTGGGGTGTTTGTTTCTGTAGTTAACAATCTTTAGGTTTCGTCGTGAGAAGAAGGGGTTAGGATATGTGTTCCACTTGTTCATGTGCGGAGTAATGATTTGAGTGCGGGATGGAGTCGCGACCATACCACTACTTTTATCATTCGCTTTTGTATATTGAATCGGTAGAGTCACTAATCTTGATTCGTTAAAGTAATTTTGCCCATCTATTGGTATTTTAATGCCGAAATTTGTGGAAAATTTTTCTTTGATATATTTGTGTACCACACTCCTTTTCAGTCGTGTGCGATATGCTTAATATCTTCTAGGTGCTTTGAACTTTGTTGATATTTTAATATCATCTCAGTAAATTGTATCCTTTAATCTTGGTTAATTCCATCTTGGTACTATTTTGGATTATTATCATTCTCCATTATAGTACTGACTTGTGTTTTATATCAATCTCAGGATGGCTCCACCACGCCGTTCAGATGAGGATATACCACCAGAACTTGGGGCCGCATTGTCAAACATAGACAATGCCTTGGCAGCAATGCAGCAGAACCAGCAGCGCTTGGAAGAAAGCGTCAGGAGAAATGAGTTTGCTCCACTTCCTCCACCTCCCAAGCGAGGAGACATCAAGAGCTTCCTGAAATTCAACCCTCGTCAGTTTGATGTTTCCGATCGCCCACTGGACGCAGATGATTGGCTGCGTGATATGTCAAGGTTGCTCGAGACTGCTGATGTTCCAGAACAGGAGTGGGTCAAGTGTGCTACTCACCTTCTGAAGGGAGATGCAGCTCTTTGGTGGGAAAATTACTTGAAGGCAAGCTGCACTGGTTTCCAGCCAACTTGGGAAAGGTTCACTGGAGCGTTCAAGGAGCAGTTTCTCTCAGAGATTGTGATGGAAAGGATGAAGGAGGATTTTCTCAACCTGAAGCAAGGAAATGATAACGTCAACACCTACATCAGGAACTTCATGAATCTCTCTCGTTATGGTGGTGATGAGGTATCTGATGACAAGAAGAAGCAGAAGAGGTTCAGGCAAGGGCTCAATGCATCGATTAAGTATGCGATTACACATGCAAGACCGGCATCTTTCCTGGAACTACAACACACAACTTTGCAAGAGGAGGCAAGCAGGCAAGTGTTCGAGGAGTCCAAGAAACACCACAGGGATGCATCAAGCTCTGCAGTTATGGCAGCTCCTTCTAAGCGGCGTGTCTGGGTTCCTAACACCCCATCGTCGCTCCTGGCTCCACCAAGACCTGCAAGTTACGCGTCAAGGCCACCAAACTTCACCACTGCGGCTCCCAGGGGCTACAACAACAACCACCCTGGAGCGCCTGGCGGAGTCCCTGGCTACGCTGCTCCACGTCCAGCTGGTGCCTGCTTCACGTGTGGAGATCCTGGACATCCCTATTGGAACTGTCCGATGAAGAACAAAGCTCTCCCTCCACCCCCGCCAAGATCTGCAGCAAGCTCTCCTATGGTTCGTGCACCACCACCTCGGGCTCTCAACATCAACACCAAGCCCGGGTCCGCGGTTGTTCGGGCCAACTGTGTCAACGCCGCTCAAGCTGAGCATGCACCAGGAGTCGTGATGGGTATGCTTTCCGTGAACTCAGTCCCTGCACGAGTTCTGTTCGATTCTGGTGCATCGCATTCTTTTGTTTCTCACAAGTTTGCAAATGAGAATGAGTTAGTCTTGGTTCCTCTCCTTAAGCGGTTAATGGTTCTTTCTCCTGGAGCAACAATGGCAGCTGCAAAAATCAGTCATGGCAATCAAGTTGAGATTGGTGGTTCTTCATTCTCGGCTTCTTTAATTGTTCTGGGCAATTCTGACATTGATGTCATCTTGGGCATGGATTGGTTGACAGCAAATGCAGTTGTGATTGATTGTGCTGAACGCTCAGTTTCTCTGAAGATTCCTGAAGGCCATATAGTCTTTTCTCCAAGTCTGACTCCTGCTGTCCAGCTCTTCTCTTTGGCGGCTCTGAATGATGATGCTATGGAAGCTATTCAGAGTGTACCGGTGGTCTGTGAGTTCCCAGATGTTTTTCCTGAAGAGCTGCCGGGTATGCCTCCGGATCGTGAGGTTGAGTTTGTAATTGAACTTGAACCTGGAACGGCTCCTATCTCCAAGCGGCCTTATAAAATGGGTCCTTCTGAGTTGGCTGAACTCAAACGACAACTTGATGAACAAGAGAAGTTGGGTTTCATTCAACACAGTACTTCTTCTTGGGGTAGCCCAACAATCTTTGTGAAGAAGCGTGACAGGACTGATAGACTTTGTGTTGACTATCGGGCTCTCAATGCTAAAACCATCAAGAACAAGTATCCCCTCCCGCGGATTAATGATCTCTTTGACCAGCTAGCTGGAGCTGTGGTATTCTCTAAGCTGGACTTGAGAAGTGGTTATCACCAAATCAAAATTCACAAGGAAGATGTGCCTAAAACAGCTTTCACCACCCGCTATGGCCTGTATGAGTACATGGTCATGTCTTTCGGTCTCACCAACGCACCTGCTACCTTCTCGAGGCTGATGAACTCCGTTTTCATGGAGTACCTTGATAAGTTCGTTGTGGTCTATCTGGATGACATCCTGGTCTATTCCAAGTCTAATGAAGAGCATGAAGAACACCTGCGGTGTGTCCTAAACAAGCTTCGTGAGAACCGCTTGTATGCAAAGTTCTCAAAGTGTGAGTTTTGGCTGCCTGAAGTAACCTATCTTGGTCATGTTATATCTGCCAAGGGCATTGCAGTCAACCCGGAAACTATGAAGACAATTGTTGAATGGCTTCCTCCTGTTAATGTCAAAGAAGTGAGGAGTTTCCTTGGTTTGGCGAGTTATTGCCGTCGCTTCGTTCAAAACTTCTCGAAGATAGCGAAACCTCTTACCGATCTCCTCAAGAAAGGCAAGAAATACCTGTGGACTCCTGCGTGTCAAGCAAGTTTTGATACACTCAAAGAGAAGCTCACTTCCACGCCAGTCTTGGTTCCTCTGGATACATCTAAGCCTTTCCAGATATTCTGCGACGCCTCTTTGCAAGGATTGGGTGCGGTCCTTATGCAAGAAAAACAAGTTGTGAGATCTTTTCTGACCACAAAAGTTTGAAGTATATCTTCACTCAGCCTGATCTCAACCTTCGGCAGAGGAGATGGATCGAAGCAATCAATGACTTTGATGTGACCATCAACTACACACCGGGCAAAGCTAATGTTATGGCCGATGCGCTTAGCCGCAAAGCTTATGTCAACAACCTCATGATGGAAGAACAACAGCCTCTTTTGTGCGAGGAATTCCGTCAGCTCAACCTGGAAATTGTGGAACAAGGGAATCTCCTGAACCTTCTGGCTACTCCTCTCTTGGAAGAAAAGATTCGCTCTCGTCAGCTGGGTGATCCGCACACCAGAAAGCTCATCTCTAAACTTGGGCTTCCGAAGTATGAGTCCTTCCACGTTGATGATCAAGGCACGCTTTTCTTTGAACACCGGATGTTCGTTCCAAACTACCCGGGTCTAAGAGAGCAAGTTCTCAAGGAGGCGCATGATTCGGTTCTTTCTATCCATCCTGGCAGCACAAAGATGTACATGGACTTGAAAACACAATACTGGTGGCCTGGGTTGAAACGGTATTGTGCAAAGTATGTCTCAGAATGTGATGTCTGCCGCAGAGTCAAGGCTGTCCATCAGAAACCTTTCGGTCTTCTACAGCCATTGAAACCTCCGGAATGGAAATGGGAGAAAGTCGAGATGGACTTCATCACTGGGTTTCCTAGATCGCAGAAGGGCAACAATGCAATCTTTGTTGTCATCGACAGGCTTTCTAAAGTGGCTCATTTCTTCCCCGTCAAGGAAACAATTTCTGGAATTCAGTTAGCTGAGCTATATATCAACAGAATTGTCTCTCTGTATGGGGTTCCGCTGGAGATCAGTTCAGACCGTGGGAGCATCTTCACTTCAAAGTTCTGGGAAAGTTTCCAAAATGCTTTGGGAACAAAGTTGAACTTCAGCACTGCTTACCACCCTCAGTCGCAAGGACAAGTGGAAAGGATCAATCAGATTCTGGAGGATATGCTTCGTGCTTGCGTCATCTCTTTTGGCATGAAGTGGGAGGAATGTCTTCCTTATGCTGAATTCTCCTACAACAACAGCTTCCAGAAGAGTCTGAAGATGGCACCATTTGAGGATCTCTATGGTCGCAAGTGCAGAACTCCGATTGGTTGGTCAGGTGCAGGATAAAGAATCTGGTTTGGCCCTGACATTGTAACTCAAGCAGAGGAGAAGGTGCATATCATTCTTGAGAACCTGAAGATTGCTCAAAGTCGCCAGAAGAGCAATTATGACAGGAAGCACACGGACATGGTGTATGTTCCTGGTGATCTCGTGTACCTTCGTGTCACTCCCATGAGAGGAACACACCGCTTCGGTATCAAAGGAAAGTTGTCTCCTAGATACATCGGTCCTTTCAAGATTCGTGGTAGAAGAGGAGAAGTTGCTTATGCCCTGGAGCTTCCGGAAAAACTCAAAGTCCATGATGTTTTCCACATCTCTCAGCTCAAGAAGTGCTTCAAAGATCCCGGCAGGACCGTGGATCATGAGCTAATCGATCTCCAAGAAGACCTGTCTTATCAAGAACACCCCACCAAAATCCTTGAGACCGCAGAAAGAAGGACTCGCAACAAGTCCATCAAGTTCTGCAAGGTGCAGTGGTCACACCATTCTGTTGATGAAGCCACATGGGAGCGTGAAGATGAACTCCGTGCCAACCATCCTTCTCTCTTTGTGTCTTCTTCTTCTTCTTCCTAGAATCTCGGGGCGAGATTCCTGTTTAGTGGGGGAGAGTTGTAGCATCCCAGTTGTCTAACACCTATAATGCTACTTGTTCTAGTAATAAAAGGGCCACTTCCAACATATAATCATTGCATCATCATCATATCATGCTCATGTCATCATGTCACCTTGCATTTGGGCATCATATAAAAACCCCTTCTTGTTTGGTTCTTATCTCATGTGCATTATTAATTGTAGTTGCCTCTTGATATTGTATTTGGTTCTTGATATATTGTTAAATGCCCAAGTTGAGTTGGGGGCATATCTCTTATTAACTCCACCACCTTTTCTTTCACCACCTTATAATTCCACCATCCAATTAATATGAGCTTGGCATTTTATTTGAGTTTACTTCTAGCTCATGTGGGTTGGGATGGATCCTTTTCTTTTCCACATGTTCTCATCTTGGCATCATTTTGTTTTCACATTATTGATGCATGAGAGCCACATGGCCACCTTTGCATGCCTTGTGAGTGGGACCTTTTCTCCCTAGCTTCCACATGTGTGTTGTTGGGGTAATCATCATGTGGGGATATTTTGTGGGCTTATTAAATGTCTAGTGGCATATACACACTAGCAAGTCCCAAATATATTCCAGTGTGATCATCTCCCCATTCACTCCACATGGACTTTTTCTTCTTTCTTTTGCTTGGGCCTACTCCATCTTGTGAGGATGCAAATACCTGGTGCCATGATTATTATCTTTGTTTACACAAGTATGATCCATGGCATTTCATGTTCTGCATGGCCCATGCAATTGCCACCTTTTTGCATGTCTTTTGGCTTTCTTTGTTTTGTGTGGCTCTATTTTTCTCTAAACCCTCCTCTTAATCTAAACCCTATCCTTTTCTCCATCCACATCCATGCATGCACATGTGACCATGTGGGTGTGCATAAGCCTAAACCCCACCTCCCTCTCCCTACCTCTTTTTCTTTTGATCTTGCTTGGTCTTTATTTGAAGCATGCATGATTCAAAGCAAACCCAATCCACCTCTCTTTCTAATCATCTATCCTAGTCCTCCCTATCTACCCCATGCCCCATAACCATCCTAGCTAAAAACCCTAAACCACACCTATTCTAATCCCAACCCAAGGTGCTCCCTCTTTCTCTCCTCTCTAGCCGAGCCACTCCTCTCACCTAGCCCTAGCTGGCCACATGATCACCATGTCCCCCTATCTACCCCACCCCACACCACCAAGGACACCCCCTCACCTAACCCTAGCCCGAGCCGTCCCTCTATTCCTCTCCCTCTTTTCTCTCCCTGGCCAAGGGGCCCCGCCACACCTGCCTGCCTCCCTGGCCTCGCCCTGGCCCACCTGCAGTCCCCTGGCCCTACCTGGCTGCTAGCCCATGCCCAGCTCCCCTCCTGGCTGCACCATGCACGTGAGGTGCAAAAGCGACCGAAGCCACCTCCCTTCCCCCCACGCCATCTACCTGCCCCTCTCCTTCTTATCCTCTCCCTTCGCCTCTAGCCGTTCCCCAGATCCACCCTGAGGCTCTACCTCTCTTCCCCCTCTGCCCCCTCTTTTCTCCACCATAGCGCACCCCGACGCCGGCCACACCGCCGGTCTCGCTAGCGCGCAGCGTACCAGGAGGCGGGCGTGGTGCTGCAGTTGTCATGGAAGCTCTGGAGGTCGTCCGCGTCGCCCCCATACCCAGCAGTGAGGAGGAGACGCCCCAGCACCGCCGGAACCGACGCCGCCGGACGCAAACCCTAGCTGCTCGGGACGTCTGCCCCGTCGTCGATCTACTGCGCCCCAACCCGATCCAATCACGCCACCGAACCCGCGGTGAGCTCCTAGCCCCCCCAGACATACTCCCGTCCTTATTCGTTTCCGGGACGCGGCGATCTTTTTGTCGAGCGGCCTCCGCGCGCCAGAGCTCGTCGTCATCTGCCGCTAGCACGCGCCGCTTATCCCTATCTAGGCCCCGTGCTCTTCCCTGTCAACAGCCACACAGCCACCGCAGCGGTCTCGCCACGCCGCGCGCACGCCCGCGACGCGGGTTCGATTCCCCCTCGCCGCGCCAGCCACTGTTTATTTTGTCTGTCAGTTGGTTGAGATAGAAGAACAACAGTGCTCGCAGTGCACTTTGCACAAAACCCCCTGGACTCCTTTTGCCTCAACCCGCAGCCCTAGCCCCACAGTCAGCGTCAGAGTGGTTTTTATAAAAAGGCTCCCCGGTTTTCAGCTAATCAACCCGCGATCCTCCTCCCTCTCAGCCACTGTCGTGTGGGTCTAGGTGCGCCTGTCCCCACCTGTCTGTGACTAGGGGTTAGGTTAGCCTGGGTGTAAATTTTCTTTTGCAGATTCTGTTTAAACTCAAACCTATTTAAAATTTAATTCAAATTCAAATCTCAATTCAGTTTTAAATAACTTTTCATTTATAACTCCAAATAATGCAAATGTTATATGTTTTTGAATCAGAAAAATGTAAGGATTTCAAATATGCCATTCAAATTGCCTTTTGCACATTTAAAATTCCAAGTTGATTTAAATTACCACAAATGCCACTAGAACTTAAATAATTAATAACTATTGTTTTATAATTCCAAATTGAACAAATGATATGTCTAAAATGATCAGCTCGACGAGACCTTTCTGTTTATGTTATCCTTGACTTTAATTGCAGCATGCATCCTATAAAAATATAGTGTACAGCAACTGTTATGGCAACAAATGTGAACCAAAACCCCATTAAAATGTTATTTCTTGTCTCCACATCTCAACCATGCTATGCCACATTAATGCCATGCAAATTGTGCATCATTCATCATGGCATGATTGTTTGCTTGACACATCTTGTTCCTATGCTTGTGCTCTATATTCATGTTGGCCCTTGTTTGTTTGGTTTTTCTCGGATAGACTCTGAGCAGGGAGCATATCAAGAGAACCAGGAGCACTACCCAGATCCGTCTCTCGCTTCAACTGAGTTGCCAGGCAAGCACTACCACATGCTTGCATACATATAGTACCTATTGCCTCTATCTTATTCTTGCATCATTGAGTCGCGATTGCATTAAATTGAATCCCAAGTATTGCATAGCCTTTACTTTAAACCCCACCAAGCTTGTTCCTCCATCCCATGATCCATTACTACAGGAGTTGCTTGAGCCATGCGAGTCGTAGAACAGCATGTGTAGGGTATGTGAGTGTCTGATGGATAACGAGGTACCTAAACAACTTAACCTGAGTAGTAATGGGATAACTAATGAAAGTGGCACCGGTGAGCAACATCTGCTATTTGGTTTTTCCTGCTCACTTGTGTCCCGTAAGACCCCGAGTACTTGATTCCTGTTCCGAGATTATTTCGCGCTATCCACATCCGGGAGGTATATGGGACCCCCCTGAGCCAGAGCTTGATTCCGTCTTATTTCTTGGGGCCACAAACTAGTTTGAGGTTTTGTTTACTATCCTGTACCTATGCCATGCTTCTTCTGTATTTAAATTGTGCGACAGATAGCACACTGTACCGTTTAGGTAAGCGGAGTGATTACGCGGTATCGACACCCCGAGTTTTCGGGTTCCCAGTCGCTTACAGCCATTGACGCAAACCTTGAGTCCGTCTCGAAGCTTGCTTACTTCGTTGCGGGTCTACTCAATGGGGTGGCCCCCTGAAATATTTCGGAATCATGTGATTGCTTTGTCGTGAAGGCCTCGTTGGGTTTTGATTTGGTTTTTCCGAGGTTGATCGAGTGTGTGTTGCTATTGGTGCACCCCGGCCGGGTAAAACTTTCTGAAAGCCGTGTCCGCGGTTATGGACGACTTGGAGCACAGTTTCTCGATCATAGACAAGTATAACTAAAGTACCGCTTTAATCTGACTAAGTAATTGACTAGTAATTAGTGCAACACTCATGGAATGGTTAACAAAATTGCCAACGGATGGGGGTTGTTCGTCCGCTTCCTCGTTGGTAAGCGAGGAGGAGGATGGATCTGATGAAATTACTATTATAACTGTTGTTCTTAATTCACGGACATCCGTCTATCATTGGTTAGGCGGGTGGTTAGCGTTTATCTGTAGAACTGTTAGGGTTTATCTTTCGCTGCAATTGCGTCACCCAGGTTGTGTCCCCTTTAGAGGCATTAAGACTTGCTGAGTACCCTTAGGGTCTCACACGATAAATTATTGGTTCAGATGAACAGGTACCCTCGCAGGACGGATACTGGGTGGAAGAGGCTGATGATGTGGGCAACGATCGTTCGGTGTAGAGATTCCGGGCACGGGGATCCGTGAGATCTGTGGTTGGGATGTGCTTATTTCTATGGCATCTTATGCCGATTTGCTTCTTATCCGTACTCGGACTTTGTTTGCCGCTTCCGCATGATACTCTGATGTGTGATGTATGAGGAAGTATCCTAAAATATTAGATCTATCTAGGTCATTTGAATCTTGCCGTATGGCGTTGCTATATTCCTTTCTTTATAGATGGTATGGCTCTGATGTACTCTTGTATGGTGGCTTGCATACATACCCACTTGTGTATGTAGTTGATCCCTTCGCCTGCCGATTACGCCGCCCGTACAGGTCCCGATGAGATGGAAGTGGTTGGGACGGCCGAAAGGTCTACCCGTGAGTGGCTTTTAGGGCCCCATCGTACTATTTCAACCACTACCGCTCATCCAGGCTTGTAACTAGGAGCGTAATTCACCGAGGTAGTTACAATTAGAGTGTCCAACCGAAGAGTAGTTAAGAGTAGTATCATGAAGAGAGGATATTTATATGAGAGAGTGTTCACTAGTGAAAGTATGATCCCTAGGCCTTGTTTCTAAACATTGAAACACCGTTTGCTACTAGATCTGTTGGATGTTTGCTTGTTTTAGTCTTTACCTCATCGTCAAGCTCTTTTCTGGCACTCACACACGTTCTCCCACGTCAACAATAAGTCAGAAGCTATTTTCTGGCACCGTTATCACTTGTATTTCACTATCTCTTCGCCGAACTAATGCACCTATACACCTAACAAGTGTATTGGGTGTGTTGGAGACACAAGAGACTTCTTGTATCTTGATTGCAGGGTTGCTTAAGAGGGAATACCTTTGACCACTTCCTCCCTGAGTTCGATAAACCTTGGGTGATCCACTTAAGGGAAACTTACTGCTGTTCTACAAACCTCTACACTTGGAGGCCCAACAACTGTCTAGAATAATATAAGTGCGTAGACATCAAGCTCTTTTATCTGGCGCCGTTGCTGGGGAGGTAAGGTAAAAGGTACTCACATCCTCCAGTGTGAGTGCTCGAAGTTATTTCCTTTAGATTCTACAATTTTGTCTTTTTGTTTCTTGTTTTCACTAGTTAGGCTTAATGGAAAACAACAACAAAATTAGAGAGCTCTATAGTATTTATCTTGAGTTTGGACATGAAGTGTTTGAAGAGAAAATTAAAAAACCAATGGAGCTTTATTTGCATGCTAATAGCAATGTTATTAGTATGAATTCTTTGGACACAATTGTTGCTAATGCTATGGAAACTTCTAAGCTTGGGGAAGCTAGTTTTTATGGAAATGATCTTTTTAGCCCCCCTAGCTTTGGAAGATAGCTATTATATTGCTTATGATGATACCAAACCTCCAATATATGATGATTACAATGATGAGTTTGATATTTTCAGTCCGCCTACTATTGAGGAGAAAGTTTATTGTGATTACAATATGCCTCCTATATTTGATGCTTATGGTGATGAGAGTAATAATGATAGATATTTTGTTGAATTTGCTCCCACTATGATTAATAAGGATGACTATGCTTATGTGGAGAGTAATAATTATTATATACACGTGGCTCATGATAAGAATGTTTTATGTGATAGTTATATTGTGAATTTTATTCATGATGCTACTGAAATTTATTATGAGAGAGGGAAACATGGTCTTATGTATCTCAAAAATATTAAGTTCCCCCTCTTTATGTTGAAAATTTTGAAGTTGCACTTGTTTTGCTTTCCTATGCTTGTTGCTTTGTGCTTTCATGACTTGATTCTTTACAAGATTCCTATGCATAGGAAGTGGGTTAGACTTAAATGTTCTATGAGTTTGCTTCTTGATGCTCTCTTTTAAATCAATTCATATTTCCTATGTGAGCATCTTTGAAACTATCATGCCTAACTTAAAGGCATTAAAGAAAAGTACTTGTTGGGAGATAACCCAAGAGTTTTCTTGAGTCTTGGAAGTAATTACTTCTTTAATAACCTATCCTTATCCTTTTTGTTTTTTTGTGCCAATAATGACCTCTAATGAGAGGGAAGTAAGATTTGGGGAGTTGCTGTCCCAAAACAGATTTCTTCCCTCCACCATAAATATTCTTGAGGAGTCTCTGTAACTCGGATTGAGCTCAACATTTACGAATAAATCCCCTAGTATGTTAGCTAACTTTTGTTAGTTCAATACTTTTTTATTTGAGCAACAGAAGGTCTTCGAAAAAATCGGTTTCTACCTGCTGGTCTGTTTTGACAGATTTCTGCCATTATTTGCATTTGCTTCTTATTGATTCTTTTTTAAGTTCTATTTTGGGGAATTGAGCTTTTTGAATGAGTTACTACGGTATATTGTGTTTTTAGTGAAAAGTCTTGCTGTTCCAAAGCTTTACCAGAGGTTTAATATCTTTTGAATACACTAATGTTGCTAATGAAGATTGTGTGAAGTTTTGTATGAAGGAAAAATTTCAGGTGTAGAGAAAGAATGATGTAATGAGATGAAGAATGGACAAAAGCTCAAGCTTGGGGATGCCACCCCGTGTCACCCCAAGAAATATTAAAGAGGTACAAGCGTAAAAGCTTGGGGATGACCAAGGCATCCCCTTCTTCATCAATAAAAATCTCAGGTCTTTCTAGACACTTCATTTTTATTGTTTCATGCACAATTGTGTTGTTCTTGGAGCATCTTAGTTTTTGTTTTTGGTTTTTGTTTGCTTAATTTGATTGAGTAAGTTGGTTGGTTACACCACACTTATTTTTGAGAGAGACACACTCTGTTTCCATTGCCTTGAACACTCTAGTTTTCACCCTTATTGTTTTGTGAGTGTTCACCTTTGCTAGCACTGCGTTTAGCCTTAGTTTTCTTGTGCTTTCACCTTACAACTTTTTAGTTCTTCTTTGTGGAATTGTGAGACATGCTCACTGATATTTATTGATTATTATCTTTGTGAGTTGTTTCAAATGAGTTGTTTGGTGTTGGAAAAGAGTAGGAAGCGTCATGCTTAAGTGGTACAAAGGGAGTTTGTTCTAACTGTGGCTTAGACTTTATCATGTCATGCTAGGTGTTGTTTGACCTTATGCTTAGTGATTATTGATGTAGCATGACTTGTTCCAAACAATTAGGATTTCTTAATGTGCCTTGAAGGAATTATGCATTGTTTTAGCATACAAATTCATAGTATTGTGGTATTCTCCATTGATGCTTCGTTTGGGTTGACTTGGTACATGCTCACACCATGTTATGACTATGAACAAGTCACCATAGCCTCTATGATCATTTAGTCCTTGACTTGTAGTACCACTCTATGCTTTGATTAGTATGCTTTGTTGCACTGCATGATTATGGCCATTATTGCTCTCTTAGTTGGTTGCTACCAGTCTTTTGCTAGCCTCCACTTGTATGAGTAAGCTCTAATCATGCTTCCAGCTCCCAAGAAACCAAGTTATTCCAAAGTTTCCACTATAAACTCCTATGCATGGTGTGTTACACCAATCCAAGTATATTCTTGTTTTCAACTATCTTCCAATTAAAAATTATTTTTTTATGTGAAAACTTGGTGATTAAAGATCTCACGAACTTGATGGAACACTTTATATTCTTTGCCCCTAATAAACTTGAACAATTGAGACAACTTTGTTGTATATGCTTGCACTTATAAGTTGGGATTAGTAGAACCGTGCTGTCACGGGGAACGTTTTCAACATTGCACTTGTACTTTTGTACTTCGTTGATATCATGCTCTTTTGTCTATGGATGTTACCGGTGTGAAATGAAGTGGGAACTTGTAAGTCCATGGAGTTTGTATTCTGTGTTAGAGAAACGCCAGGGCCGCTAGCCTAAGCCATGCCTAATCATGGTGGAAACTTGTAGCATCACCATAGTGAGCTATCTATGAAGCATCCTCAATAAAAAGCTATGCATATGGTAAATAAAAAGATTACTAAGATGCTCATTGTCTGCTTTCCTTGTCATTTTGGTTATCGGAAAGCTCCTGTACCATGTGCAAGGGGTACCCCGTTGGTGGTTCTCAATGATATGCAAATACTTACAGTGACAAGAACTTGCCTGGGCCCTAAGTTGAGTATCCATGAGGTGTAGCCCTCGTATTCAAGGGACTTGCGATTGCCAACTTATACTTCGTCAAACATATACTCCATCTTTGCCACTTTAACCTTAACCACTTCAAGATGCTTATGATAGGGGCAATGAGGGTTGAAAGCTAACAAGTACCATAATTTTTGGAAGCTCTTTTTGAAACTTGAAATCCTTGCTTCCTTTACAAAAAGGCCTTTCTTTCACCACTATTGAGTCTCCACCTTCTACCTTTAAGCACCATTAAGAGAGCATAGTTGCCATTCTTAGTTTTATGTGTTGTGTCGCAAAGCTTATTGATTGATTTGGTTCGTGCACCACCACCTCGGGCTCTCAACATCAACACCAAGCCCGGGTCCGCGGTTGTTCGGGCCAACTGTGTCAACGCCGCTCAAGCTGAGCATGCACCAGGAGTCGTGATGGGTATGCTTTCCGTGAACTCAGTCCCTGCACGAGTTCTGTTCGATTCTGGTGCATCGCATTCTTTTGTTTCTCACAAGTTTGCAAATGAGAATGAGTTAGTCTTGGTTCCTCTCCTTAAGCGGTTAATGGTTCTTTCTCCTGGAGCAACAATGGCAGCTGCAAAAATCAGTCATGGCAATCAAGTTGAGATTGGTGGTTCTTCATTCTCGGCTTCTTTAATTGTTCTGGGCAATTCTGACATTGATGTCATCTTGGGCATGGATTGGTTGACAGCAAATGCAGCTGTGATGGATTGTGCTGAACGCTCAGTTTCTCTGAAGATTCCTGAAGGCCATATAGTCTTTTCTCCAAGTCTGACTCCTGCTGTCCAGCTCTTCTCTTTGGCGGCTCTGAATGATGATGCTATGGAAGCTATTCAGAGTGTACCGGTGGTCTGTGAGTTCCCAGATGTTTTTCCTGAAGAGCTGCCGGGTATGCCTCCGGATCGTGAGGTTGAGTTTGTAATTGAACTTGAACCTGGAACGGCTCCTATCTCCAAGCGGCCTTATAAAATGGGTCCTTCTGAGTTGGCTGAACTCAAACGACAACTTGATGAACAAGAGAAGTTGGGTTTCATTCAACACAGTACTTCTTCTTGGGGTAGCCCAACAATCTTTGTGAAGAAGCGTGACAGGACTGATAGACTTTGTGTTGACTATCGGGCTCTCAATGCTAAAACCATCAAGAACAAGTATCCCCTCCCGCGGATTAATGATCTCTTTGACCAGCTAGCTGGAGCTGTGGTATTCTCTAAGCTGTACTTGAGAAGTGGTTATCACCAAATCAAAATTCGCAAGGAAGATGTGCCTAAAACAGCTTTCACCACCCGCTATGGCCTGTATGAGTACATGGTCATGTCTTTCGGTCTCACCAACGCACCTGCTACCTTCTCGAGGCTGATGAACTCCGTTTTCATGGAGTACCTTGATAAGTTCGTTGTGGTCTATCTGGATGACATCCTGGTCTATTCCAAGTCTAATGAAGAGCATGAAGAACACCTGCGGTGTGTCCTAAACAAGCTTCGTGAGAACCGCTTGTATGCAAAGTTCTCAAAGTGTGAGTTTTGGCTGCCTGAAGTAACCTATCTTGGTCATGTTATATCTGCCAAGGGCATTGCAGTCAACCCGGAAACTGTGAAGACAATTGTTGAATGGCTTCCTCCTGTTAATGTCAAAGAAGTGAGGAGTTTCCTTGGTTTGGCGAGTTATTGTCGTCGCTTCGTTCAAAACTTCTCGAAGATAGCGAAACCTCTTACCGATCTCCTCAAGAAAGGCAAGAAATACCTGTGGACTCCTGCGTGTCAAGCAAGTTTTGATACACTCAAAGAGAAGCTCACTTCCACGCCAGTCTTGGTTCCTCCGGATACATCTAAGCCTTTCCAGATATTCTGCGACTCCTCTTTGCAAGGATTGGGTGCGGTCCTTATGCAAGAAAAACAAGTTGTGAGATCTTTTCTGACCACAAAAGTTTGAAGTATATCTTCACTCAGCCTGATCTCAACCTTCGGCAGAGGAGATGGATCGAAGCAATCAATGACTTTGATGTGACCATCAACTACACACCGGGCAAAGCTAATGTTATGGCCGATGCGCTTAGCCGCAAAGCTTATGTCAACAACCTCATGATGGAAGAACAACAGCCTCTTTTGTGCGAGGAATTCCGTCAGCTCAACCTGGAAATTGTGGAACAAGGGAATCTCCTGAACCTTCTGGCTACTCCTCTCTTGGAAGAAAAGATTCGCTCTCGTCAGCTGGGTGATCCGCACACCAGAAAGCTCATCTCTAAACTTGGGCTTCCGAAGTATGAGTCCTTCCACGTTGATGATCAAGGCACGCTTTTCTTTGAACACCGTATGTTCGTTCCAAACTACCCGGGTCTAAGAGAGCAAGTTCTCAAGGAGGCGCATGATTCGGTTCTTTCTATCCATCCTGGCAGCACAAAGATGTACATGGACTTGAAAACACAATACTGGTGGCCTGGGTTGAAACGGTATTGTGCAAAGTATGTCTCAGAATGTGATGTCTGCCGCAGAGTCAAGGCTGTCCATCAGAAACCTTTCGGTCTTCTACAGCCATTGAAACCTCCGGAATGGAAATGGGAGAAAGTCGAGATGGACTTCATCACTGGGTTTCCTAGATCGCAGAAGGGCAACAATGCAATCTTTGTTGTCATCGACAGGCTTTCTAAAGTGGCTCATTTCTTCCCCGTCAAGGAAACAATTTCTGGAATTCAGTTAGCTGAGCTATATATCAACAGAATTGTCTCTCTGTATGGGGTTCCGCTGGAGATCAGTTCAGACCGTGGGAGCATCTTCACTTCAAAGTTCTGGGAAAGTTTCCAAAATGCTTTGGGAACAAAGTTGAACTTCAGCACTGCTTACCACCCTCAGTCGCAAGGACAAGTGGAAAGGATCAATCAGATTCTGGTGGATATGCTTCGTGCTTGCGTCATCTCTTTTGGCATGAAGTGGGAGGAATGTCTTCCTTATGCTGAATTCTCCTACAACAACAGCTTCCAGAAGAGTCTGAAGATGGCACCATTTGAGGCTCTCTATGGTCGCAAGTGCAGAACTCCGATTGGTTGGTCAGGTGCAGGATAAAGAATCTGGTTTGGCCCTGACATTGTAACTCAAGCAGAGGAGAAGGTGCATATCATTCTTGAGAACCTGAAGATTGCTCAAAGTTGCCAGAAGAGCAATTATGACAGGAAGCACACGGACATGGTGTATGTTCCTGGTGATCTCGTGTACCTTCATGTCACTCCCATGAGAGGAACACACCGCTTCGGTATCAAAGGAAAGTTGGCTCCTAGATACATCGGTCCTTTCAAGATTCGTGGTAGAAGAGGAGAAGTTGCTTATGCCCTGGAGCTTCCGGAAAAACTCAAAGTCCATGATGTTTTCCACATCTCTCAGCTCAAGAAGTGCTTCAAAGATCCCGGCAGGACCGTGGATCATGAGCTAATCGATCTCCAAGAAGACCTGTCTTATCAAGAACACCCCACCAAGATCCTTGAGACCGCAGAAAGAAGGACTCGCAACAAGTCCATCAAGTTCTGCAAGGTGCAGTGGTCACACCATTCTGTTGATGAAGCCACATGGGAGCGTGAAGATGAACTCCGTGCCAACCATCCTTCTCTCTTTGTGTCTTCTTCTTCTTCCTAGAATCTCGGGGCGAGATTCCTGTTTAGTGGGGAGAGTTGTAGCATCCCAGTTGTCTAACACCTATAATGCTACTTGTTCTAGTAATAAAAGGGCCACTTCCAACATATAATCATTGCATCATCATCATATCATGCTCATGTCATCATGTCACCTTGCATTTGGGCATCATATAAAAACCCCTTCTTGTTTGGTTCTTATCTCATGTGCATTATTAATTGTAGTTGCCTCTTGATATTGTATTTGGTTCTTGATATATTGTTAAATGCCCAAGTTGAGTTGGGGGCATATCTCTTATTAACTCCACCACCTTTTCTTTCACCACCTTATAATTCCACCATCCAATTAATATGAGCTTGGCATTTTATTTGAGTTTACTTCTAGCTCATGTGGGTTGGGATGGATCCTTTTCTTTTCCACATGTTCTCATCTTGGCATCATTTTGTTTTCACATTATTGATGCATGAGAGCCACATGGCCACCTTTGCATGCCTTGTGAGTGGGACCTTTTCTCCCTAGCTTCCACATGTGTGTTGTTGGGGTAATCATCATGTGGGGATATTTTGTGGGCTTATTAAATGTCTAGTGGCATATACACACTAGCAAGTCCCAAATATATTCCAGTGTGATCATCTCCCCATTCACTCCACATGGACTTTTTCTTCTTTCTTTTGCTTGGGCCTACTCCATCTTGTGAGGATGCAAATACCTGGTGCCATGATTATTATCTTTGTTTACACAAGTATGATCCATGGCATTTCATGTTCTGCATGGCCCATGCAATTGCCACCTTTTTGCATGTCTTTTGGCTTTCTTTGTTTTGTGTGGCTCTCTTTTTCTCTAAACCCTCCTCTTAATCTAAACCCTATCCTTTTCTCCATCCACATCCATGCATGCACATGTGACCATGTGGGTGTGCATAAGCCTAAACCCCACCTCCCTCTCCCTACCTCTTTTTCTTTTGATCTTGCTTGGTCTTTATTTGAAGCATGCATGATTCAAAGCAAACCCAATCCACCTCTCTTTCTAATCATCTATCCTAGTCCTCCCTATCTACCCCATGCCCCATAACCATCCTAGCTAAAAACCCTAAACCACACCTATTCTAATCCCAACCCAAGGTGCTCCCTCTTTCTCTCCTCTCTAGCCGAGCCACTCCTCTCACCTAGCCCTAGCTGGCCACATGATCACCATGTCCCCCTATCTACCCCACCCCACACCACCAAGGACACCCCCTCACCTAACCCTAGCCCGAGCCGTCCCTCTATTCCTCTCCCTCTTTTCTCTCCCTGGCCAAGGGGCCCCGCCACACCTGCCTGCCTCCCTGGCCTCGCCCTGGCCCTACCTGGCTGCTAGCCCATGCCCAGCTCCCCTCCTGGCCGCACCATGCACGTGAGGTGCAAAAGCGACCGAAGCCACCTCCCTTCCCCCAGCGCCATCTACCTGCCCCTCTCCTTCTTATCCTCTCCCTTCGCCTCTAGCCGTTCCCCAGATCCACCCTGAGGCTCTGCCTCGCTTCCCCCTCCGCCCCCTCTTTTCTCCACCATAGCGCACCCCGACGCCGGCCACACCGCCGGTCTCGCTAGCGCGCAGAGTACCAGGAGGCGGGCGTGGTGCTGCAGTTGTCATGGAAGCTCTGGAGGTCGTCCGCGTCGCCCCCATACCCAGCAGCGAGGAGGAGACGCCCCAGCACCGCCGGAACCGACGCCGCCGGACGCAAACCCTAGCTGCTCGGGACGTCTGCCCCGTCGTCGATCTACTGCGCCCCGACCCGATCCAATCACGCCACCGAACCCGCGGTGAGCTCCTAGCCCCCCAGACATACTCCCGTCCTTATTCGTTTCCGGGACGCGGCGATCTTTTTGTCGAGCGGCCTCCGCGCGCCAGAGCTCGTCGTCGTCTGCCGCTAGCACGCGCCGCTTATCCCTATCTAGGCCCCGTGCTCTTCCCTGTCAACAGCCACACAACCACCGCAGCGGTCTCGCCACGCCGCGCGCACGCCCGCGACGCAGGTTCGATTCCCCCTCGCCGCGCCAGCCACTGTTTATTTTGTCTGTCAGTTGGTTCAGATAGAAGAACAACAGTGCTCGCAGTGCACTTTGCACAAAACCCCCTTGACTCCTTTTGCCTCAACCCGCAGCCCTAGCCCCACAGTCAGCGTCAGAGTGGTTTTTATAAAAAGGCTCCCCGGTTTTCAGCTAATCAACCCGCGATCCTCCTCCCTCTCAGCCACTGTCGTGTGGGTCTAGGTGCGCCTGTCCCCACCTGTCTGTGACTAGGGGTTAGGTTAGCCTGGGTGTAAAATTTCTTTTGCAGATTCTGTTTAAACTCAAACCTATTAAAATTTAATTCAAATTCAAATCTCAACTCAGTTTAAATAACTTTTCATTTATAACTCCAAATAATGCAAATGTTATATGTTTTTGAATCAGAAAAATGTAAGGATTTCAAATATGCCATTCAAATTGCCTTTTGCACATTTAAAATTCCAAGTTGATTTAAATTACCACAAATGCCACTAGAACTTAAATAATTAATAACTATTGTTTTATAATTCCAAATTGAACAAATGATATGTCTAAAATGATCAGCTCGACGAGACCTTTCTGTTTATGTTATCCTTGACTTTAATTGCAGCATGCATCCTATAAAAATATAGTGTACAGCAACTGTTATGGCAACAAATGTGAACCAAAACCCCATTAAAATGTTATTTCTTGTCTCCACATCTCAACCATGCTATGCCACATTAATGCCATGCAAATTGTGCATCATTCATCATGGCATGATTGTTTGCTTGACGCATCTTGTTCCTATGCTTGTGCTCTATATTCATGTTGGCCCTTGTTTGTTTGGTTTTTCTCGGATAGACTCTGAGCAGGGAGCATATCAAGAGAACCAGGAGCACTACCCAGATCCGTCTCTCGCTTCAACTGAGTTGCCAGGCAAGCACTACCACATGCTTGCATACATATAGTACCTATTGCCTCTATCTTATTCTTGCATCATTGAGTCGCGATTGCATTAAATTGAATCCCAAGTATTGCATAGCCTTTACTTTAAACCCCACCAAGCTTGTTCCTCCATCCCATGATCCATTACTACAGGAGTTGCTTGAGCCATGCGAGTCGTAGAACAGCATGTGTAGGGTATGTGAGTGTCTGATGGATAACGAGGTACCTAAACAACTTAACCTGAGTAGTAATGGGATAACTAATGAAAGTGGCACCGGTGAGCAACATCTGCTATTTGGTTTTTCCTGCTCACTTGTGTCCCGTAAGACCCCGAGTACTTGATTCATGTTCCGAGATTATTTCGCGCTATCCACATCCGGGAGGTATATGGGACCCCCCTGAGCCAGAGCTTGATTCCGTCTTATTTCTTGGGGCCACAAACTAGTTTGAGGTTTTGTTTACTATCCTGTACCTATGCCATGCTTCTTCTGTATTTAAATTGTGCGACAGATAGCACACTGTACCGTTTAGGTAAGCGGAGTGATTACGCGGTATCGACACCCCGAGTTTTTGGGTTCCCAGTCGCTTACAGCCATTGACGCAAACCTTGAGTCCGTCTCGAAGCTTGCTTACTTCGTTGCGGGTCTACTCAATGGGGTGGCCCCCTGAAATATTTCGGAATCATGTGATTGCTTTGTCGTGAAGGCCTCGTTGGGTTTTGATTTGGTTTTTCCGAGGTTGATCAAGTGTGTGTTGCTATTGGTGCACCCCGGCCGGGTAAAACTTTCTGAAAGCCGTGTCCGCGGTTATGGACGACTTGGAGCACAGTTTCTCGATCATAGACAAGTATAACTAAAGTACCGCTTTAATCTGACTAAGTAATTGACTAGTAATTAGTGCAACACTCATGGAATGGTTAACAAAATTGCCAACGGATGGGGGTTGTTCGTCCGCTTCCTCGTTGGTAAGCGAGGAGGAGGATGGATCTGATGAAATTACTATTATAACTGTTGTTCTTAATTCACGGACATCCGTCTATCATTGGTTAGGCGGGTGGTTAGCGTTTATCTGTAGAACTGTTAGGGTTATCTTTCGCTGCAATTGCGTCACCCAGGTTGTGTCCCCTTTAGAGGCATTAAGACTTGCTGAGTACCCTTAGGGTCTCACACGATAAATTATTGGTTCAGATGAACAGGTACCCTCGCAGGACGGATACTGGGTGGAAGAGGCTGATGATGTGGGCAACGATCGTTCGGTGTAGAGATTCCGGGCACGGGGATCCGTGAGATCTGTGGTTGGGATGTGCTTATTTCTATGGCATCTTATGCCGATTTGCTTCTTATCCGTACTCGGACTTTGTTTGCCGCTTCCGCATGATACTCTGATGTGTGCTGTATGAGGAAGTATCCTAAAATATTAGATCTATCTAGGTCATTTGAATCTTGCCGTATGGCGTTGCTATATTCCTTTCTTTATAGATGGTATGGCTCTGATGTACTCTTGTATGGTGGCTTGCATACATACCCACTTGTGTATGTAGTTGATCCCTTCGCCTGCCGATTACGCCGCCCGTACAGGTCCCGATGAGATGGAAGTGGTTGGGACGGCCGAAAGGTCTACCCGTGAGTGGCTTTTAGGGCCCCACCGTACTATTTCAACCACTACCGCTCATCCAGGCTTGTAACTAGGAGCGTAATTCACCGAGGTAGTTACAATTAGAGTGTCCAACCGAAGAGTAGTTAAGAGTAGTATCATGAAGAGAGGATATTTATATGAGAGAGTGTTCACTAGTGAAAGTATGATCCCTAGGCCTTGTTTCTAAACATTGAAACACCGTTTGCTACTAGATCTGTTGGATGTTTGCTTGTTTTAGTCTTTACCTCACCGTCAAGCTCTTTTCTGGCACTCACACACGTTCTCCCACGTCAACAATAAGTCAGAAGCTATTTTCTGGCACCGTTATCACTTGTATTTCACTATCTCTTCGCCGAACTAATGCACCTATACACCTAACAAGTGTATTGGGTGTGTTGGAGACACAAGAGACTTCTTGTATCTTGATTGCAGGGTTGCTTAAGTGGGAATACCTTTGACCACTTCCTCCCTGAGTTCGATAAACCTTGGGTGATCCACTTAAGGGAAACTTACTGCTGTTCTACAAACCTCTACACTTGGAGGCCCAACAACTGTCTAGAATAATATAAGTGCGTAGACATCAAGCTCTTTTATCTGGCGCCGTTGCTGGGGAGGTAAGGTAAAAGGTACTCACATCCTCCAGTGTGAGTGCTCGAAGTTATTTCCTTTAGATTCTACAATTTTGTCTTTTGTTTCTTGTTTTCACTAGTTAGGCTTAATGGAAAACAACAACAAAATTAGAGAGCTCTATAGTATTTATATTGAGTTAGGACATGAAGTGTTTGAAGAGAAAATTAAAAAACCAATGGAGCTTTATTTGCATGCTAATAGCAATGTTATTAGTATGAATTCTTTGGACACAATTGTTGCTAATGCTATGGAAACTTCTAAGCTTGGGGAAGCTAGTTTTTATGGAAATGATCTTTTTAGCCCCCCTAGCTTTGGAAGATAGCTATTATATTGCTTATGATGATACCAAACCTCCAATATATGATGATTACAATGATGAGTTTGATATTTTCAGTCCGCCTACTATTGAGGAGAAAGTTTATTGTGATTACAATATGCCTCCTATATTTGATGCTTATGGTGATGAGAGTAATAATGATAGATATTTTGTTGAATTTGCTCCCACTATGATTAATAAGGATGACTATGCTTATGTGGAGAGTAATAATTATTATATACACGTGGCTCATGATAAGAATGTTTTATGTGATAGTTATATTGTGAATTTTATTCATGATGCTACTGAAATTTATTATGAGAGAGGGAAACATGGTCTTATGTATCTCAAAAATATTAAGTTCCCCCTCTTTATGTTGAAAATTTTGAAGTTGCACTTGTTTTGCTTTCCTATGCTTGTTGCTTTGTGCTTTCATGACTTGATTCTTTACAAGATTCCTATGCATAGGAAGTGGGTTAGACTTAAATGTTCTATGAGTTTGCTTCTTGATGCTCTCTTTTAAATCAATTCATATCCTTCCACGTTGATGATCAAGGCACGCTTTTCTTTGAAAAAGTATGTTCGTTCCAAACTACCCGGGTCTAAGAGAGCAAGTTCTCAAGGAGGCGCATGATTCGGTCTTTCTATCCATCCTGGCAGCACAAAGATGTACATGGACTTGAAAACCAATACTGGTGGCCTGGGTTGAAACGGTATTGTGCAAAGTATGTCTCAGAATGTGATGTCTGCCGCAGAGTCAAGGCTGTCCATCAGAAACCTTTCGGTCTTCTACAGCCATTGAAACCTCCGGAATGGAAATGGGAGAAAGTCGAGATGGACTTCATCACTGGGTTTCCTAGATCGCAGAAGGGCAACAATGCAATCTTTGTTGTCATCGACAGGCTTTCTAAAGTGGCTCATTTCTACCCCGTCAAGGAAACAATTTCTGGAATTCAGTTAGCTGAGCTATATATCAACAGAATTGTCTCTCTGTATGGGGTTCCGCTGGAGATCAGTTCAGACCGTGGGAGCATCTTCACTTCAAAGTTCTGGGAAAGTTTCCAAAATGCTTTGGGAACAAAGTTGAACTTCAGCACTGCTTACCACCCTCAGTCGCAAGGACAAGTGGAAAGGATCAATCAGATTCTGGTGGATATGCTTCGTGCTTGCGTCATCCTTTTTGGCATGAAGTGGGGAATGTCTTCCTTATGCTGAATTCTCCTACAACAACAGCTTCCAGAAGAGTCTGAAGATGGCACCATTTGAGGCTCTCTATGGTCGCAAGTGCAGAACTCCGATTGGTTGGTCAGGTGCAGGATAAAGAATCTGGTTTGGCCCTGACATTGTAACTCAAGCAGAGGAGAAGGTGCATATCATTCTTGAGAACCTGAAGATTGCTCAAAGTCGCCAGAAGAGCAATTATGACAGGAAGCACACGGACATGTGTATGTTCCTGGTGATCTCGTGTACCTTCGTGTCACTCCCATGAGAGGAACACACCGCTTCGGTATCAAAGGAAAGTTGCTCCTAGATACATCGGTCCTTTCAAGATTCGTGGTAGAAGAGGAGAAGTTGCTTATGCCCTGGAGCTTCCGGAAAAACTCAATGTCCATGATGTTTTCCACATCTCTCAGCTCAAGAAGTGCTTCAAAGATCCCGGCAGGACCGTGGATCATGAGCTAATCGATCTCCAAGAAGACCTGTCTTATCAAGAACACCCCACCAAGATCCTTGAGACCGCAGAAAGAAGGACTCGCAACAAGTCCATCAAGTTCTGCAAGGTGCAGTGGTCACACCATTCTGTTGATGAAGCCACATGGGAGCGTGAAGATGAACTCCGTGCCAACCATCCTTCTCTCTTTGTGTCTTCTTCTTCTTCCTAGAATCTCGGGGCGAGATTCCTGTTTAGTGGGGGAGAGTTGTAGCATCCCAGTTGTCTAACACCTATAATGCTACTTGTTCTAGTAATAAAAGGGCCACTTCCAACATATAATCATTGCATCATCATCATATCATGCTCATGTCATCATGTCACCTTGCATTTGGGCATCATATAAAAACCCCTTCTTGTTTGGTTCTTATCTCATGTGCATTATTAATTGTAGTTGCCTCTTGATATTGTATTTGGTTCTTGATATATTGTTAAATGCCCAAGTTGAGTTGGGGGCATATCTCTTATTAACTCCACCACCTTTTCTTTCACCACCTTATAATTCCACCATCCAATTAATATGAGCTTGGCATTTTATTTGAGTTTACTTCTAGCTCATGTGGGTTGGGATGGATCCTTTTCTTTTCCACATGTTCTCATCTTGGCATCATTTTGTTTTCACATTATTGATGCATGAGAGCCACATGGCCACCTTTGCATGCCTTGTGAGTGGGACCTTTTCTCCCTAGCTTCCACATGTGTGTTGTTGGGGTAATCATCATGTGGGGATATTTTGTGGGCTTATTAAATGTCTAGTGGCATATACACACTAGCAAGTCCCAAATATATTCCAGTGTGATCATCTCCCCATTCACTCCACATGGACTTTTTCTTCTTTCTTTTGCTTGGGCCTACTCCATCTTGTGAGGATGAAAATACCTGGTGCCATGATTATTATCTTTGTTTACACAAGTATGATCCATGGCATTTCATGTTCTGCATGGCCCATGCAATTGCCACCTTTTTGCATGTCTTTTGGCTTTCTTTGTTTTGTGTGGCTCTCTTTTTCTCTAAACCCTCCTCTTAATCTAAACCCTATCCTTTTCTCCATCCACATCCATGCATGCACATGTGACCATGTGGGTGTGCATAAGCCTAAACCCCACCTCCCTCTCCCTACCTCTTTTTCTTTTGATCTTGCTTGGTCTTTATTTGAAGCATGCATGATTCAAAGCAAACCCAATCCACCTCTCTTTCTAATCATCTATCCTAGTCCTCCCTATCTACCCCATGCCCCATAACCATCCTAGCTAAAAACCCTAAACCACACCTATTCTAATCCCAACCCAAGGTGCTCCCTCTTTCTCTCCTCTCTAGCCGAGCCACTCCTCTCACCTAGCCCTAGCTGGCCACATGATCACCATGTCCCCCTATCTACCCCACCCCACACCACCAAGGACACCCCCTCACCTAACCCTAGCCCGAGCCGTCCCTCTATTCCTCTCCCTCTTTTCTCTCCCTGGCCAAGGGGCCCCGCCACACCTGCCTGCCTCCCTGGCCTCGCCCTGGCCCACCTGCAGTCCCCTGGCCCTACCTGGCTGCTAGCCCATGCCCATCTCCCCTCCTGGCCGCACCATGCACGTGAGGTGCAAAAGCGACCGAAGCCACCTCCCTTCCCCCCACGCCATCTACCTGCCCCTCTCCTTCTTATCCTCTCCCTTCGCCTCTAGCCGTTCCCCAGATCCACCCTGAGGCTCTGCCTCGCTTCCCCCTCTGCCCCCTCTTTTCTCCACCATAGCGCACCCCGACGCCGGCCACACCGCCGGTCTCGCTAGCGCGCAGCGTACCAGGAGGCGGGCGTGGTGCTGCAGTTGTCATGGAAGCTCTGGAGGTCGTCCGCGTCGCCCCCATACCCAGCAGCGAGGAGGAGACGCCCCAGCACCGCCGGAACCGACGCCGCCGGACGCAAACCCTAGCTGCTCGGGACGTCTGCCCCGTCGTCGATCTACTGCGCCCCGACCCGATCCAATCACGCCACCGAACCCGCGGTGAGCTCCTAGCCCCCCCAGACATACTCCCGTCCTTATTCGTTTCCGGGACGCGGCGATCTTTTTGTCGAGCGGCCTCCGCGCGCCAGAGCTCGTCGTCGTCTGCCGCTAGCACGCGCCGCTTATCCCTATCTAGGCCCCGTGCTCTTCCCTGTCAACAGCCACACAACCACCGCAGCGGTCTCGCCACGCCGCGCGCACGCCCGCGACGCGGGTTCGATTCCCCCTCGCCGCGCCAGCCACTGTTTCTTTTGTCTGTCAGTTGGTTCAGATAGAAGAACAACAGTGCTCGCAGTGCACTTTGCACAAAACCCCCTGGACTCCTTTTGCCTCAACCCGCAGCCCTAGCCCCACAGTCAGCGTCAGAGTGGTTTTTATAAAAAGGCTCCCCGGTTTTCAGCTAATCAACCCGCGATCCTCCTCCCTCTCAGCCACTGTCGTGTGGGTCTAGGTGCGCCTGTCCCCACCTGTCTGTGACTAGGGGTTAGGTTAGCCTGGGTGTAAAATTTCTTTTGCAGATTCTGTTTAAACTCAAACCTATTTAAAATTTAATTCAAATTCAAATCTCAATTCAGTTTTAAATAACTTTTCATTTATAACTCCAAATAATGCAAATGTTATATGTTTTTGAATCAGAAAAATGTAAGGATTTCAAATATGCCATTCAAATTGCCTTTTGCACATTTAAAATTCCAAGTTGATTTAAATTACCACAAATGCCACTAGAACTTAAATAATTAATAACTATTGTTTATAATTCCAAATTGAACAAATGATATGTCTAAAATGATCAGCTCGACGAGACCTTTCTGTTTATGTTATCCTTGACTTTAATTGCAGCATGCATCCTATAAAAATATAGTGTACAGCAACTGTTATGGCAACAAATGTGAACCAAAACCCCATTAAAATGTTATTTCTTGTCTCCACATCTCAACCATGCTATGCCACATTAATGCCATGCAAATTGTGCATCATTCATCATGGCATGATTGTTTGCTTGACGCATCTTGTTCCTATGCTTGTGCTCTATATTCATGTTGGCCCTTGTTTGTTTGGTTTTTCTCGGATAGACTCTGAGCAGGGAGCATATCAAGAGAACCAGGAGCACTACCCAGATCCGTCTCTCGCTTCAACTGAGTTGCCAGGCAAGCACTACCACATGCTTGCATACATATAGTACCTATTGCCTCTATCTTATTCTTGCATCATTCAGTCGCGATTGCATTAAATTGAATCCCAAGTATTGCATAGCCTTTACTTTAAACCCCACCAAGCTTGTTCCTCCATCCCATGATCCATTACTACAGGAGTTGCTTGAGCCATGCGAGTCGTAGAACAGCATGTGTAGGGTATGTGAGTGTCTGATGGATAACGAGGTACCTAAACAACTTAACCTGAGTAGTAATGGGATAACTAATGAAAGTGGCACCGGTGAGCAACATCTGCTATTTGGTTTTTCCTGCTCACTTGTGTCCCGTAAGACCCCGAGTACTTGATTCATGTTCCGAGATTATTTCGCGCTATCCACATCCGGGAGGTATATGGGACCCCCCTGAGCCAGAGCTTGATTCCGTCTTATTTCTTGGGGCCACAAACTAGTTTGAGGTTTTGTTTACTATCCTGTACCTATGCCATGCTTCTTCTGTATTTAAATTGTGCGACAGATAGCACACTGTACCGTTTAGGTAAGCGGAGTGATTACGCGGTATCGACACCCCGAGTTTTGGGTTCCCAGTCGCTTACAGCCATTGACGCAAACCTTGAGTCCGTCTCGAAGCTTGCTTACTTCGTTGCGGGTCTACTCAATGGGGTGGCCCCCTGAAATATTTCGGAATCATGTGATTGCTTTGTCGTGAAGGCCTCGTTGGGTTTTGATTTGGTTTTTCCGAGGTTGATCAAGTGTGTGTTGCTATTGGTGCACCCCGGCCGGGTAAAACTTTCTGAAAGCCGTGTCCGCGGTTATGGACGACTTGGAGCACAGTTTCTCGATCATAGACAAGTATAACTAAAGTACCGCTTTAATCTGACTAAGTAATTGACTAGTAATTAGTGCAACACTCATGGAATGGTTAACAAAATTGCCAACGGATGGGGGTTGTTCGTCCACTTCCTCGTTGGTAAGCGAGGAGGAGGATGGATCTGATGAAATTACTATTATAACTGTTGTTCTTAATTCACGGACATCCGTCTATCATTGGTTAGGCGGGTGGTTAGCGTTTATCTGTAGAACTGTTAGGGTTTATCTTTCGCTGCAATTGCGTCACCCAGGTTGTGTCCCCTTTAGAGGCATTAAGACTTGCTGAGTACCCTTAGGGTCTCACACGATAAATTATTGGTTCAGATGAACAGGTACCCTCGCAGGACGGATACTGGGTGGAAGAGGCTGATGATGTGGGCAACGATCGTTCGGTGTAGAGATTCCGGGCACGGGGATCCGTGAGATCTGTGGTTGGGATGTGCTTATTTCTATGGCATCTTATGCCGATTTGCTTCTTATCCGTACTCGGACTTTGTTTGCCGCTTCCGCATGATACTCTGATGTGTGCTGTATGAGGAAGTATCCTAAAATATTAGATCTATCTAGGTCATTTGAATCTTGCCGTATGGCGTTGCTATATTCCTTTCTTTATAGATGGTATGGCTCTGATGTACTCTTGTATGGTGGCTTGCATACATACCCACTTGTGTATGTAGTTGATCCCTTCGCCTGCCGATTACGCCGCCCGTACAGGTCCCGATGAGATGGAAGTGGTTGGGACGGCCGAAAGGTCTACCCGTGAGTGGCTTTTAGGGCCCCACCGTACTATTTCAACCACTACCGCTCATCCAGGCTTGTAACTAGGAGCGTAATTCATCGAGGTAGTTACAATTAGAGTGTCCAACCGAAGAGTAGTTAAGAGTAGTATCATGAAGAGAGGATATTTATATGAGAGAGTGTTCACTAGTGAAAGTATGATCCCTAGGCCTTGTTTCTAAACATTGAAACACCGTTTGCTACTAGATCTGTTGGATGTTTGCTTGTTTTAGTCTTTACCTCACCGTCAAGCTCTTTTCTGGCACTCACACACGTTCTCCCACGTCAACAATAAGTCAGAAGCTATTTTCTGGCACCGTTATCACTTGTATTTCACTATCTCTTCGCCGAACTAATGCACCTATACACCTAACAAGTGTATTGGGTGTGTTGGAGACACAAGAGACTTCTTGTATCTTGATTGCAGGGTTGCTTAAGTGGGAATACCTTTGACCACTTCCTCCCTGAGTTCGATAAACCTTGGGTGATCCACTTAAGGGAAACTTACTGCTGTTCTACAAACCTCTACACTTGGAGGCCCAACAACTATCTAGAATAATATAAGTGCGTAGACATCAAGCTCTTTTATCTGGCGCCGTTGCTGGGGAGGTAAGGTAAAAGGTACTCACATCCTCCAGTGTGAGTGCTCGAAGTTATTTCCTTTAGATTCTACAATTTTGTCTTTTTGTTTCTTGTTTTCACTAGTTAGGCTTAATGGAAAACAACAACAAAATTAGAGAGCTCTATAGTATTTATCTTGAGTTAGGACATGAAGTGTTTGAAGAGAAAATTAAAAAACCAATGGAGCTTTATTTGCATGCTAATAGCAATGTTATTAGTATGAATTCTTTGGACACAATTGTTGCTAATGCTATGGAAACTTCTAAGCTTGGGGAAGCTAGTTTTTATGGAAATGATCTTTTTAGCCCCCCTAGCTTTGGAAGATAGCTATTATATTGCTTATGATGATACCAAACCTCCAATATATGATGATTACAATGATGAGTTTGATATTTTCAGTCCGCCTACTATTGAGGAGAAAGTTTATTGTGATTACAATATGCCTCCTATATTTGATGCTTATGGTGATGAGAGTAATAATGATAGATATTTTGTTGAATTTGCTCCCACTATGATTAATAAGGATGACTATGCTTATGTGGAGAGTAATAATTATTATATACACGTGGCTCATGATAAGAATGTTTTATGTGATAGTTATATTGTGAATTTTATTCATGATGCTACTGAAATTTATTATGAGAGAGGGAAACATGGTCTTATGTATCTCAAAAATATTAAGTTCCCCCTCTTTATGTTGAAAATTTTGAAGTTGCACTTATTTTGCTTTCCTATGCTTGTTGCTTTGTGCTTTCATGACTTGATTCTTTACAAGATTCCTATGCATAGGAAGTGGGTTAGACTTAAATGTTCTATGAGTTTGCTTCTTGATGCTCTCTTTTAAATCAATTCATATTTCCTATGTGAGCATCTTTGAAACTATCATGCCTAACTTAAAGGCATTAAAGAAAAGTACTTGTTGGGAGATAACCCAAGAGTTTTCTTGAGTCTTGGAAGTAATTACTTCTTTAATAACCTATCCTTATCCTTTTTGTTTTTTTGTGCCAATAATGACCTCTAATGAGAGGGAAGTAAGATTTGGGGAGTTGCTGTCCCAAAACAGATTTCTTCCCTCCACCATAAATATTCTTGAGGAGTCTCTGTAACTCGGATTGAGCTCAACATTTACGAATAAATCCCCTAGTATGTTAGCTAACTTTTGTTAGTTCAATACTTTTTTATTTGAGCAACAGAAGGTCTTCGAAAAAATCGGTTTCTACCTGCTGGTCTGTTTTGACAGATTTCTGCCATTATTTGCATTTGCTTCTTATTGATTCTTTTTTAAGTTCTCTTTTGGGGAATTGAGCTTTTTGAATGAGTTACTACGGTATATTGTGTTTTTAGTGAAAAGTCTTGCTGTTCCAAAGCTTTACCAGAGGTTTAATATCTTTTGAATACACTAATGTTGCTAATGAAGATTGTGTGAAGTTTTGTATGAAGGAAAAATTTCAGGTGTAGAGAAAGAATGATGTAATGAGATGAAGAATGGACAAAAGCTCAAGCTTGGGGATGCCACCCCGTGTCACCCCAAGAAATATTAAAGAGGTACAAGCGTAAAAGCTTGGGGATGACCAAGGCATCCCCTTCTTCATCAATAAAAATCTCAGGTCTTTCTAGACACTTCATTTTTATTGTTTCATGCACAATTGTGTTGTTCTTGGAGCATCTTAGTTTTTGTTTTTGGTTTTTGTTTGCTTAATTTGATTGAGTAAGTTGGTTGGTTACACCACACTTATTTTTGAGAGAGACACACTCTGTTTCCATTGCCTTGAACACTCTAGTTTTCACCCTTATTGTTTTGTGAGTGTTCACCTTTGCTAGCACTGCGTTTAGCCTTAGTTTTCTTGTGCTTTCACCTTACAACTTTTTAGTTCTTCTTTGTGGAATTGTGAGACATGCTCACTGATATTTATTGATTATTATCTTTGTGAGTTGTTTCAAATGAGTTGTTTGGTGTTGGAAAAGAGTAGGAAGCGTCATGCTTAAGTGGTACAAAGGGAGTTTGTTCTAACTGTGGCTTAGACTTTATCATGTCATGCTAGGTGTTGTTTGACCTTATGCTTAGTGATTATTGATGTAGCATGACTTGTTCCAAACAATTAGGATTTCTTAATGTGCCTTGAAGGAATTATGCATTGTTTTAGCATACAAATTCATAGTATTGTGGTATTCTCCATTGATGCTTCGTTTGGGTTGACTTGGTACATGCTCACACCATGTTATGACTATGAACAAGTCACCATAGCCTCTATGATCATTTAGTCCTTGACTTGTAGTACCACTCTATGCTTTGATTAGTATGCTTTGTTGCACTGCATGATTATGGCCATTATTGCTCTCTTAGTTGGTTGCTACCAGTCTTTTGCTAGCCTCCACTTGTATGAGTAAGCTCTAATCATGCTTCCAGCTCCCAAGAAACCAAGTTATTCCAAAGTTTACACTATAAACTCCTATGCATGGTGTGTTACACCAATCCAAGTATATTCTTGTTTTCAACTATCTTCCAATTAAAAATTATTTTTTTATGTGAAAACTTGGTGATTAAAGATCTCACGAACTTGATGGAACACTTTATATTCTTTGCCCCTAATAAACTTGAACAATTGAGACAACTTTGTTGTATATGCTTGCACTTATAAGTTGGGATTAGTAGAACCGTGCTGTCACGGGGAACGTTTTCAACATTGCACTTGTACTTTTGTACTTCGTTGATATCATGCTCTTTTGTCTATGGATGTTACCGGTGTGAAATGAAGTGGGAACTTGTAAGTCCATGGAGTTTGTATTCTGTGTTAGAGAAACGCCAGGGCCGCTAGCCTAAGCCATGCCTAATCATGGTGGAAACTTGTAGCATCACCATAGTGAGCTATCTATGAAGCATCCTCAATAAAAAGCTATGCATATGGTAAATAAAAAGATTACTAAGATGCTCATTGTCTGCTTTCCTTGTCATTTTGGTTATCAGAAAGCTCCTGTACCATGTGCAAGGGGTACCCCGTTGGTGGTTCTCAATGATATGCAAATACTTACAGTGACAAGAACTTGCCTGGGCCCTAAGTTGAGTATCCATGAGGTGTAGCCCTCGTATTCAAGGGACTTGCGATTGCCAACTTATACTTCGTCAAACATATACTCCATCTTTGCCACTTTAACCTTAACCACTTCAAGATGCTTATGATAGGGGCAATGAGGGTTGAAAGCTAACAAGTACCATAATTTTTGGAAGCTCTTTTTGAAACTTGAAATCCTTGCTTCCTTTACAAAAAGGCCTTTCTTTCACCACTATTGAGTCTCCACCTTCTACCTTTAAGCACCATTAAGAGAGCATAGTTGCCATTCTTAGTTTTATGTGTTGTGTCGCAAAGCTTATTGATTGATGCATATTGCGATATTAATTGTTCTTGTGCTATTGTTTCTAGTCACCCTTGTGAACTTTGAAGGTGTCCTATGCATATATTTTCTACTCTATGAGGGACAAGCTGAATGCCACTATGCTATGTTTTCTGTATGTGAAACAAACAAGCGTTTTTCAATGCATGTTATTCATGATCTTTATTTGTAGCTTGTCATGTTGCATGCATAGTTACTATGTCCTATTGTTAGAACTCCATCTTTCATGCACATGTTTAGAGTTCCTTGATCCCAGCTTTCAGTGCTTACAAATGGTTGGATCTTTATTGTGATGGTGCATGTCACCTAAAAAATTATTCTGTTTATCACTTACCTACCCGAGGACGAGCAGGAGTTAAGATTGGGGATGCTTGATACGTCGGAAACGTATCTATAATTTTTGATGCTCCATGCTTGTTTAGTATCTACTTTGCTTTGCTTTGTCTACACTTTGAGGTGTTTTTATATCTTTTCTAGAACTAACATATTAACAAGTTGCCACAGTGCCTGTTGCCTGTTTTCTTCTGTTTTTGGTTCCAGAAAGGCAGAAAATCAATATTCTCGGAATTGGACGGGACAAAAGCCAAAGTTATTATTTTCCCGGAGCAACACGGAACCACGAAGCAGAACCGGAGGGGGGCCACAGGGTGGCCAACCCCCCTAGGCGCGGGCAAGCCCTGGGGGCACCCAGAGGGGTGGTGGGCCCCCTGGACCCCCACCGACCTTGGTTCCTGCGCCTATAAGAGCCCCCCAATGAGAAAAACCTAAAGAATCTAGAAGAAATCCACGAAAACCTCCACAGCGTCACCGCCACCGAAAGGGAGATTCGGGGGGAAAAAAGTCTCTGTTCTGGCACCCTGCCGAGACAGGAAGTGCCCCAGGAGCCATCTCCATCGATCTCCGTCGCCATCTTCATCACCATTGCTGATTCCCATGATGAGGGAGTAGTTCTTCCTTAGGGCTAAGGGCTCTACCGATAGCTATGTGTTCATCTCTCTCTCTATGCATGATCTTGTGGTCATGAGCTTTGTAATCAAGTAGATCTACCTTGATACTCAAGTGCTTCATTAGATCTCTGCTCTCCCCATGTGTGCGAAAGTGATAGCGTGCACGCCATGGTGGCACTTAGGTTTGAGTCTACATAAATACTCTTTGTGCTTTAATAGATCTATGCTTTTCCCCACGTGTGTGAAAGTGACAGTGTGCATACTGTGTGTGACAGTTTGGCTAGATTTAATATTTGTTATGAGTTATATTTGGAGTTGGATGTCTTTATGAAATTGTGATGTTTGTTGGAACCATCTAGCGCTCAAGGTGACAGTATGGGGTTATCTAGATTGGGGAAGGCCCTATCGTGGATTAGAGTGTCCAACCAAAGAGTAGTTAAGAGTAGTATCAAGAAGAGAGGATATTTATATGAGAGAGTGTTCACTAGTGAAAGTATGATCCCTAGGCCTTGTTTCTAAACATTGAAACACCGTTTGCTACTAGATCTGTTGCATGTTTGCTTGCTTTAGTCTTTACCTCACCGTCAAGGTCTTTTCTGGCACTCACACATGTTCTCCCACGTCAACAATAAGTCAGAAGCTATTTTCTGGCACCGTTACCACTTGTATTTCACTATCTCTTCGCCGAACTAGTGCACCTATACACCTGACAAGTGTATTGGGTGTGTTGGGGATAGAAGAGACTTCTTGTATCTTGATTGCAGGGTTGCTTGAGAGGGGATACCTTTGAACCCTTCCTCCCTGAGTTCGATAAACCTTGGGTGATCCACTTAAGGGAAACTTGCTGCTATTCTACAAACCTCTGCACTTGGAGGCCTAACAACTGTCTACAAGAATAGAAGTGCGTAGACATCAACGCGTCGGCATCGCCACAGAGCCCGGCCCTCCCAAGGAGGTGGGCTCCATGGCCCGCGATTCCTATCCGCGAGCGTGTCGCGCGCCCTTTCCTGTCTAAGCAACGTTCAACAATGGACTGCATTCCATCTCCTGACCCGCACATCAGCGAATGTGCGCGACGATGCTCTTAGTGAAATGGGGTTGGAGGGAGACAGGAACTCGGCACCTGCCGGATCGTGGGGCTCGTCGGCTTCCACGTTGTAGGGGAAACCATCGCCGTCCTCGAGTTCTCACGGCCGGGAGTAATGCTGGTAGCGGAAACAACGATATGGTTTGGTAGGTCTCCTGACAGCGGGAGAAGCGCTCCCACATACGATTTCTGTTTGCATGAATTCAGCTACACTTTATGACGCGGTACGATTCCTGCACGGTTTTATGTGGGGTGGTTATTCACACCTCTTCTTCATGACCCCTGCGGTACCGAGACCCCTCATAGTTATTTTGTTCTTCTCTCGGCTTCTTCTAATAACGTCTTCTTCCTACTCACCCTTTTAAATGGCATGTTTCTTGATGGGGCTCCTTCCTCTCAGATTTCCATCCGTTGTGTCTGGTAGGCTGCTCTCGCATCCACTTGTCTCCTTACTTCTCTTTCCCTTGCGTGCTCGGTTTTCTCTTTCTGGTTTCTCTTCACACTTCTCGATGTATTCTTCTCTTATGTATCTCCGTTCGAACGCATGTGGTAAGTTCTCTTCGACTTTCCTATGTTTTCTTTCGTGTTTTTTTAGGATTTTGGCTGCTTAGTTCCATGTTTTAGTGAGGTTGAAGGTTCTTCATGGCTATGTCCATGTTTCCCAAAAAACAAGGTATGTGTGCTTCGTTCTAAAGTGTATTCCTTATGAGTTTGTTGTGTTGTTTCATCTATCGAGTGCTTATATCATGTATTTGTGTGTTTTAGTATTCACGCTCCTGCTGGACAATGACCACATGTCTTGCCCTTCCGGCGTTTTATCATGGAGGAGAGTCATCTTGTGTTTCCATATACCATGGTACGTCGCTTTAGATTGCATTACTTTGCATCATCTGACATGTCTCCTTTTAGATTTTCAATTTGTATATAGCTAATATTTGGTTCTTTGCTTTTAGAGTTCTTGCTACTTAGACTTGTCGTTGAAAGACACCTTTTGGAGGAGATTGCATCGAATGTCCCACCTCCCCCTCCATGATGAACCGCGGATGTCTAGGTCTACAATGCCACATCAGATGTCTGTGGGCCCCTCAACCGCGAGGAACCATGGCCGACTGATACGTCGAAAATGTATCTATAATTTTTGATGCTCCATGCTTGTTTAGTATCTACTTTGCGTTGCTTTGTCTACACTTTGAGGTAATTTTTACATGTTTTTTGGTACTAACCTATTACCAAGTTGCCACAGTGCCAGTTGCCTGTTTTCTGCTGTTTTTGGTTTTAGAAAAGCTAGTAAAGAAATATTCTCGAAATTGGACGGGACAAACATCAAAGTCAATTAATTTCCGTGGGGAACAAGAAGTACAGAGGGGATACGAAGAAGCGGTCTAGGGCGGCCAAACCCTCCCTAGGCGTGGGTGGGCCCTGCCCTGCGCCTAGGAGGGGTGTGGCCCCTCTGGACGCCTCCTCGGCCTCCCCCTTCGCCTATAAGAAGCCCCCGATGCAGAAACCCTAAGTACCCGACCAAATCTCCACGAAACCTTCTGTAGCCGCTGCCACTGTCGTCCCTAGATCTGGGGGATCTAAAGTTCTTCCTGGCACCCTGCCGGAGGGGAGATCAACCCGGAGGACTTCTCTTCGGTATGATGCATGAGTAGTTCCACCTTGGGCTATGGGTCCATGTAGTAGATAGATGGTTGTATCTCCTCCTTTGTGCTTTCATGTATAGATATTGTGAGCTCCGTTCATGATCAAGATCTAATCTATTTGTAATCATGCATGTTGTGTTTGCGGGGATCCGATGGATATTGAGATTATTATGTTGGTGTGATTAATGGTTTTGTCTTTATGATTATATCATGTCTGTGTTGTTTGTGATCTTGCATGCTCTCCGTTGTTAGTAGCTATCTTGGCCAAGTAGTTGCTAGTGACTCCAAGAGGGGGTATTTATGCTCGAAAGTTGGTTCATGCCTCTAGTTTCCAAGGGAAGTGACAATAATATCTTCGGTTGTAGATGTGCTGTTGATACTAGGGAGAAAACAACGGTCTCTTGTTCATGGAACATGTGGACTGTTTACCTTACACACTTTGCTTAAAGCAGTTGTCTGTTGCTTGCAACTTAATACAGGAGGGGGTTCGGATGATAACCTGAAGGTGGACTTCTAGTCATAGATGCTGTTGGATGGCGGTCTATGTATCTTGTTGTATTGCCCAATAGAATCTCATAGGATCTTTCTGACTAGTAATTGCATTGTTATGCCTTGCTCAGTTCCTGCCAATTGCCCTGCTGTAATTTGTTTACCCTTCATGCCATGTTGTTTATCTAAGGAGAGCACCTCTAGTGAACTATGGACCCCGGTCCAGTCTTTACCATTGATGCATCTTCCACTGTTACTTGTTTACTTGCTGCAAACCATTACCTTCAACACCATACGTTTAATCCTTTGTTACAACAAACCGGTGAGCTTGACAACCTCACTGATTCATTGGGGAAAAGTCTTGAGTTTGTGTTGTGCATGTCTCTGTGTTGCTTGCAACACCTGTGTGACATTTCCTTCCTCATTATGGTTCGATAACCTTGGTCTCTACTGAGGGAAAGCTTGCTGATGTGCTCATCATACCTTGCTCTTGGGGTTCCCAACAAAAGCCTCTCTGACAGGCAATCAAGCTTTCTGGCGCCGTTGCCGGGAGGCTAAGGACGTCTTCACTAGGGGAGTCTTCCACTTCCTTTCTCTTTACTTTGTTTTTAGTTTGCTTTGTTTCTTTTGCTTGGTTTTGCTTGCCTCTTTTCAAAAAACCCAAAAAAAATAGTCTAGTTTGGTTTGCTTGCCTTATTCAAAAACACAAAAAAATTAGTTCCTTCTCTAGCTGCTGCTGTTTTTGGCTTGCCCACCTTTGCCAAAATGAACTCTGCTGAGAACACCAAGTTGTGTGACTTTACTAGAACCAACAACAATGATTTCCTAAGCACTCCTATTGCTCCACCTGCTCCTGATGCTACCTTTGATGAAATTAAGCCTGCTTTGTTGAATCTTGTTATGAGAGAGCAATTTTCTGGTGTTGGTTCTGATGATCCTGCTGCCCATCTCAATAGCTTTGTTGAACTTTGTGAGATGCAAAAGTATAAGTATGTAGATGGAGATATTATTAATCTCAAGCTTTTTCCCTTCTCCTTGAGAGGAAAAGCTAAAGAATGGTTGCTATCCTTTCCTAAAAATAGTATTGATTCTTGGACTAAGTGCAAAGATGCTTTTATTGGAAAATACTATCCTCCTGCTAAGATTATATCTATGAGAAGTGAAATTATGAAATTTAAACAGATTGATAGTGAACATGTTGCTCCTGCTTGGGAAAGAATGAAATCTTTTGTTAAGAATTGCCCCACTCATGGACTCACTGCTTGGATGATTATCTAGACTTTTTATGCAGGTTTGAACTTCTCCTCAAGAAATCTGTAGGATTCTGCTGCTGGAGGTACTTTATGGGCCTCACTTTGGGTGCTGCAACAAGGCTCCTTGATAATATGATGGTTAACTACTCTGAATGGCATGTTGAGAGAGCTCCACATGGTAAGAAGGTAAATTCTGTTGAGGAAACTTCCTCTTTGAGTGAAAAGATTGATGTTATTATGGCTATGCTTGTTAATGGGAAAGATCCTCTAGATCCTAATAGTGTTCCCATAGCCTCTTTGGTTGCTCAAGAAGAGCAAGTTGATGTGAACTTTATTAGAAACAACAATTTCAACAACAATGCCTATAGGAATAATTTTGGTAGTAACAACAATTATAGGCCTTATCCTCTTAATAATGAAAATTCCTATGGAAACTCCTACAACAATGCTAGAAGTGCCCCCTCTGAACTTGAATTCATGCTCAAAGACTTTATTAGTAAACAAACCACTTTCAATAAGGCTATAGAGGAAAAGCTTTTAACTATAGAGAAAAATATATCCTCTTTGTCTGAAGCTCAAACTTCCTTAGTTAATAAAATGGCCGCTAAACCTAAAACTATGGAAAATACCTTTGCTACTGCTCATGCCATACAAGTTACTATTGATGAAAATGTTAGGCTGTTAGCTCAACTTCATGCTAAGTGGGAAAGGGAAGCTGAAATTGATAGAAACAATAGTGTGTGCACCATCACCACTAAACCTCAAGTAGTCCCTATTCGTACTCCTACTATGCCTACTACTGGTGATTCTAAGTTTGACTTTGATATTGATGGTTGCAATATTTCTGAAGTGATTATGTTCCTACAAAAGCTTGCTAGAAGTCCTGATGCTAGTGATATGCATGTTACCTTTACCAAACACATTACAGATTCTCTTGTTAAGATTAATGAAGAGAAGCTAAAACACAAAGCTTCTATTCCTAGGAAGGTAGAATATAGTTGGAAACCCATTATTAATATGCAAGTTAATGACTTTGATCTCAAAGCTTCATGTGATCTTGGTTCTAGTGTCTCTATTATGCCAAAGAAGATTTATGAAATGCTTGATTTGCCACCTTTGGAAGATTGTTATTTTGATGTCCCACTCAATGATAATGCTAAAAAGAAACTCATGGGGAGTATTAATGATGTTCTCATTATGGTTAACAATTCTTATGTCCCTATTGATTTCTAGGTTTTGGATGTTGAATACAATGCTTTTTGTCCTATTACTTTGGGAAGACCTTTTCTTAGAACAGTTGGTACCATCATTGATATGAAAGAAGGCACCAATAAATATCATTTTCCATTCAAGAAAGGTATTGAACACTTCCCTATGAGGAGAGAGAAGTTGCTTTTTTCTCCTCCTTTGAAACCAAGGTTTGATGTTAATGCTTCTTCATTTGAAAATACTTGATTCTTCTTCCTTCTTGTGCCTAACTTAAATGCGTTAAAGAAAAGTACTTGTTGAGAGATAACCCAAGAGTTTACTTGAGTCTTGGAAGTTATTACTTCTGTAATGACCTCTCCTTATCCTTTTTGTTTGCTTTTTCTGCCAAGAATGACCTCTAATGAGAGGGAAGTAAGATTTGGGGAGTTGCTGTCCCGAAACAGATTTCTGTCCTCCACCAAAAATATTCGTGAGGAGTCTCTGTAACTCGGATTGAGCTGAATATTTACGAATAAATCTCCCAGTATGTTAGCTAACTTTTGTTAGTTCAACACTGGTTGATTTGAGCAACATAAGATGTTCGAAAAAATCGGTTTCTACCTGCTGGTATGTTTTGACAGATTTCTGCCATTATTTGCATTTGCTTCTTATTAATTCCTTTTTGAGTTATCTTTAGGTGAATTGAGATTTTTGAAGGAGTTAATACAGTAGATTATATTTTAGTGAAAATCCTTGTCGTTACAAAGCTTTGCCAGAGGTCTAATATCTTTTGAATAAGCTAATGTTGCTAATGAAGATTGTGTGAAGTTTTGTATGAAGGAAAAATTTCAGGTGTAGAGAGAGAATGATGCAATGAGATGAAGAATGGACAAAAGCTCAAGCTTGGGGATGCCACCATGGTGTCACCCCAAGAAATATCCAAGAGGTACAAGCATTAAAGCTTGGGGATGCCCAAGGCATCCCCTTCTTCATCAATAAGAAGCTCAGATCTGTCTAGACAGTTCGTTTTTATTGTTTCATGCACAATTGTGTTGTTCTTGGAGCGTCTTAGTTTTCGTTTGTTTTGCTTAGTTTTCTTGAGTAGTTTGGACCCCCGTTCTCGCTGTGTTGTTTTGCAAATAAGTTGCTTGGTGTTGGAAAGGAGTAGTAAGTTCTTGCTTGAAGTGCAAGAGGAGCTTGCATTGACCGTGACTTAGACTTTAGCATGACATGCTAGGTGTTGTTTTGACCTTATGCCTATTGATTATTGTTGTAGCATGTCTTGTTCCAAACAATTGGGATTGCTTAGTGTGCCTTGAAGAAATTATGCGTTGTTTTAGCATGCAAAAACATAGTATTGTGGTATACTCCTTTGATGCTTTGCTTGGGTTGACTTGGCACATGCTCACACCATGTTATGACTATGACAAGTTACCATAGCCTCTATGATCATTTAGTCCTTGACTTGTAGTACCACTCTTTGCTTTGATTAGTAATGCTTTGTTGCACTGCATGATTATGTCCATTATTGCTCTCTTATTTGGTTGCTCCCAGTCTTTTGCTAGCTTCCACTTGTATGAGTAAGCTCTACTCATGCTTCCAACTCCCAAGAAACCAAATTATTCCAAAGTGTCCACTATAAATTCCTATGCATGGTGTGTTACACCATTCCAAAGTATATTCTTGTTTTCAACTATCTTCCAATTAAAAACTATTTTGTTATGTGAAAACTTAGTGATTAAATCCCTCACGAACTTGATGGCACACTTTATATTCTTTTCCCCTAATAAACTTGAACCATTGTGTCATCTATGTTGTATATGCTTGCACTTATACATTGGAATTAGCATAACCATGCTATCACGGGGAACATTTTCAACATTGCACTTGTACTTTGTACTCAGTTGATATCATGATCTATTGTCTATGGATGTCACCGGTGTGAAATAAAGAGGGAACTTGTAAGTCCATGGAGTTTGTATCCTATGTTAGAGAAACGCTTGGGCCGCTAGCCAAAGCCATGCCTAATCATGGTGGAAACTTGCATCATCACCATAGTGACATCTATGAAGCATTCTTATTATAAAAAAAGAGACACATTGAGAAAGAGGAAAGAGAGAAAAAAGCACCATATTCACATGGTAAATAAGAAGATTGCTGAGATGCTCATTGTCTGCTTGCCTTGTCATTTTGGTTATGGGAAAGATCCTATACCATGTGCAAGGGGTACCCCGTTGGCGGTCCTCAATGATATGCAAATACTTACAATGACAAGAACTTACAGGTGACCAAAGTTGAGTACCATGAGGTGTGGCCCTCGTATTCAAGGGACTTGAGATTGCCAATTTATACTTCATCAAGAATATACTTCATCTTTTGTCACTTTAACCTTAATCACTTCAAGATTCTTATGATAGGTGCAATGAGGGATGAAAGATAACAAGTACCATAATTTTTGGAAGCTCTTTTTGAAACTTGAAATCCTTGCTTCCTTTATAAAAGGCCTTTCTTTCACCATTATTTGAGTCTCCACCTTCTACCTTTAGGCACCATTAAGAGAGCATAGTTGTCATTCTATGTGCAGTGTTCTAAAGCTTATTGATTGATGCATATTGTGATATTACTTGTTCTTGTGCTATTTGTTTCTAGTCACCCTTGTGAACTTTGAAGGTGCCATATGCATCTATTTGCTACTCTATGAGGGACAAGCTGATTGCCACTATGCTATGTTTTCTGTATGTGAAACAAACAAACATTTTTCAATGCATGTTATTCGTGATCTTTGTTTGTAACTTATCATGTTGCATGCATAGTTACTATGTCCTATTGTTAGAACTCCATCTTTGATGCATATGTTTAGAGTTCTTTGATCCCAGCTTTCAATGCTTGCAAATGGTTGGATCTTTTATTGTGAGGTGCATGTCACCTCAAAAATTATTCTTTTTATCACTTACCTACTCGAGGACGAGCAGGAGTTAAGCTTGGGGATGCTTGATACGTCGGAAACGTATCTATAATTTTTGATGCTCCATGCTTGTTTAGTATCTACTTTGCTTTGCTTTGTCTACACTTTGAGGTACTTTTTACATGTTTTCTGGTACTAACCTATTAATAAGTTGCCACAGTGCCAGTTGCCTGTTTTCTGCTGTTTTTAGTTTCAGAAAAGCTAGTAAAGAAATATTCTTAGAATTGGATGGGACAAATGTCAAAGTCAATTACTTTCCGTGGGGAACAAGAAGTCCAGAGGGGAGACGAAGAAGCGGGCCAGGGCGGCCAAACCCTCCCTAGGCGCGGGTGGGCCCTGCCCCATGCCTGGGAGGGCTGTGGCCCCTCTGGCCGCCTCCTTGGCTTCCCCTTCGCCCATAAGAAGCCCCCGATTCAGAAACCCTAAGTACCCGATCAAATCTCCACGAAACCTTCTGTAGCCGCCACCACCATCGTCCCTAGATCAGGGGGATCTAAAGTTCTTCCCGGCACCCTGCCGGAGGGGAGATCATCCCGGAAGCCTTCTCTCCGGTATGATGCGTGAGTAGTTCCACCTTGGACTATGGGTCCATGTAGTAGCTAGATGGTTGTATCTCCTCCTTTGTGCTTTCATGTATAGATCTTGTGAGCTCCGTTCATGATCAAGATCTAATCTATTTGTAATCATGCATGTTGTGTTTGCGGGGATCCGATGGATATTGAGATTATTATGTTGGTTTGATTAATGGTTTTGTCTTTATGATTATATGATGTCTGTGTTGTTTGTGATCTTGCATGCTCTCCGTTGTTAGTAGCTATCTTGGCCAAGTAGTTGCTAGTGACTCCAAGAGGGGGTATTTATGCTCGATAGTGGGTTCATGCCTCTAGTTTCCAAGGGAAGTGACAATAATCTCTTCGGTTGTAGATGTGTTGTTGCTACTAGGGAGAAAACAACGGTCTCTTGTTCATGGAACATGTGGACTGTTTACCTTACACACTTTGCTTAAAGCAGTTGTCTGTTGCTTGCAACTTAATACAGGAGGGGGTTCGGATGATAACCTGAAGGTGGACTTCTAGTCATAGATGCTGTTGGATGGCGGTCTATGTATCTTGTTGTATTGCCCAATCGAATCTCATAGGATCTTTCTAACTAGTAATTGCATTTTTATGCCTTGCTTAGTTCCTGTCAATTGCCCTGCTGTAATTTGTTTACCCTTCATGCCATGTTGTTTATCTAAGGAGAGCACCTCTAGTGAACTATGGACCCCGGTCCAATCTTTACCATTGATACATCTTCAATTGTTACTTGTTTACTTGATGCAAACCATTACCTTCCATACCATACGTTTAATCCTTTGTTACAGCAAACCGATGAGCTTGACAACCTTACTGATTTGTTGGGGCAAAGTCTTGAGTTTGTGTTGTGCAGGTCTCCGCGTTGCTTGCAACACCCGTCTGACGTTTCCTTCCTCCTTCTGGGTCGATAACCTTGGTCTCTACTGAGGAAAAGCTTGCTGTTGTGCTCATCATACCTTGCACTTGGGGTTCCTAACAAAAGCCTCTCTGACAGGCAATCACCGACTATAGTCTATGGTGCCACGTCAACTCTAGACACACCCCGTGTCTGCGAGAAACCGCAGCCGTCTAGGGTCTACGCTAGCACCTTGGCTCTAGGCGGCCCCCATGACCACAAGAAGCCGCGGCTGGCACGATCTCATGACACCATGTCGGATCTCGGGGGGTGCGGAGGCGTGTTGCACCGGGAATGCCTCTCACCGAGCGCGGTCCTACCCGCGTATGCTGATGGCGGGCCTAGTTCACGCCCGGGGTCCACTGACCTGCTACGCGGGGTACGATGGCCAGCACGACAACCGTCCGCGGTAGGGAATCTTCCGTCCTAGCCCCAACAGGTCCCGTCTCCCGGGATAGTAGGGCTCCGTTGCAACAATGCCACATGTCCTTTCCGGCTTCCATCCCACTTCCGAAAAGAATAGGAACGACGTGGATAGCAGCTTTGGCCAAAATATTATAACTCTATTATTTACTCTGATGATTTTCAAATGCATGAATGAGAAACATATTTAATTACTTATGTAACTTGGTAACTCATACCAAGAAAAAATAAAAATATTCAAATGTTACTTTTCAAAATTCAAACACCGTTTGCATCTTACTAGGGTTTATATTTTTCATAAATTCTAAATGTGGTTTCAAAAATATATAAATTGGCATGGGGTCAGTTTATGACCTCAAGAGATCGTTCTCAAAATTTTAGATTGTAGCAAAAAAACTTGGATTGCACATTGCTATGTCGTTCATGCATCTCCAAGGAAGGAACATATATAATTCAAAAGGCCAACGTTGAAGTCTGAACACCACAAAACATGTCTTAATCATTTCACTTAATATTTGGTCTACATCTTGATTTTACACTTGTATGGAAAAATATACATTAATTTTCCATCTTGTTATGAAATAATTTGTAAGTCTTGTTTTTTTTAAATTAAATACCAAGGTAAGGTACGCTGTGTAGTAAATTCCAAAAATATTTATCTAAAATGCTCCAAACATTTTCTATATGTTACATACTAAACTATAGTAGTCCCTTTGCACCATCGGACACCGGGGTTAGGTAAATCGTTTGGCAACATGTTGAGCCTTCTGAAAATAGTCTTTGGGAAAACAAAGGTGGAAAGTTGTGATCTATGTGTGCATGGGAGTGGAACCATAGGCTCGCGAAAAAAATGGGAAACTTAAGAGCGCATGAAAAAATCAGTAGAAGTCAATATATTTCTTTTCTATGCCACATGACAATATGAATTATAGTTCTCGGAAAAAGGAAGTAAATATTGTAAACCCTATATTATTATAGCGTCATGTGCAGTCACCTAGTTGTCTGAAAGTCCACATCCCATCCTCTTCTATGATTGTGGCAGGTGGTGGCACTATGGCAGCTAAAAGAGCCAAAGCCACCGCGTTCATATCCTATAGAGTTTGTAGGCTACTTTCTATATGCATGTCATCAAAGTAGAAGCGAACTTGGCTGCACTCACTTGTTTCTTGTTGGCGGCTTTGTGTGCTACTTATTTGGCGGATGTTTTGGATATGGGACCAACGGCTGGATGAATCTATTTAAGTATGTGGCTTTGGCCCCATTTTGACGACATTCTATCTAGCATGGAGGTTCATCACAGTCCCCCGTACCTTCCACCTGTGGGATGGACCAACCTCATGTATGGCCCATCTAGGTGGAGGAGGGTCGAGGTAGGGGTAGGCGAGGAAGGTCCCTTGCCCATCAAAAAACAAAGAGGCTCTATGTGTGGAGGTCCTCTATTGGCGCGTCAAGGGGCCATATTGTGCAGCAGTGATAGTGGGGAGTATAGGAAAGCATAGAGGTGACCGTTAATGTTTAAGAGGTCACATGTAAAGAGATACAAGTGAACAAATAGTTGTAAATGAGAGGAGAAGATGCGAGGGACATGTCAGAGCAACAAAGGAGAGCAGCGAACACACATACGCATGCCAAGTGGCAATGACTGCATGTTCCAGCAAATAAACGCATGCCAAACTCAACGATTAGTAGATAAGAAGGGGAGTCACATGCTCACATAGCAACTCTGTCGCATGAAGAACAGTCATGCTAGACGGTGTGGGTTACCACACCATGGTTGGACTTGGGAGTGTTCTCTGATCCGAATTGACTCAAGGATATATGGAGAACGATAGTATCTCATGCTAAAGAAAAATTCTCTCCCTTGTACACTCATTACAAAACATCGTGTATATAATTCTAAAGATACTTGTTATACACAAAGGATGTCATTTCAGTGCAAGACCAATTTTTGTGGGAGCAAAGCATACATTACACTGAAAATTAAAGTTGCTTGGTAGATACTTCGGTATTGCATTATAGTTACATTTTCCAAGGGGAAAATAGCCTAAACAAATGAGATATAACTAGGCTTTTCTCTGCACCCCTGGAGCCTGGCTATTAGCAAAAACGATTGCTGCACAAAGAAGCAGCACAATGCACAACCGTAGCACAAAGAACGTACGAAGTATGGGTCATACACAACTTCATATAAAACAAGTAGTTAGCGCATTTTTGGAATAGGCAAAGTGTTTTAATGATATCTTCTTCACACAACAAAGACTGCGAGCTAAATTACGTGCAAGGCAAAACGTTTTAATCACGTACGGGAACATAAAAATGTTTCATTTAGTCATCACATAATAACTCTGAAGTGAAGGAAGTTCCGCTAGTATTGTATGCCTTAGCTCAGTAATGCTATTCGTTTTATATACCTCATGCTCGCTCGCAAGAACACTGCGAATGAACGCACACATTCAATAAGTATGTGAAGAAGATTTTGTGCCAACGAAAATAAAGCAGGCACCTCATGACGCAAGATAAGAGTCCAAAGTCTAACACATTTCTACGATGGCATACATTCTACAAAGTCACCAAGCAACAAAAGTCACAAATAAACTCATAGGAGACTAACAAATGAAATCACAATGCTTTAAGTCATCCATATTGATTAGCCTCCATGTCTTACATTTCACTACTTTTACATAGCGCATGCACGAAGAAAAGCAACGATGCCAAACTAAACTATAAGTTGCATCATAAACTTGACCTATCTAAACTAAAAAAGCGGGCGACGGTCTTCGACGGTTGCATCGCTTGCAAGAGACATCAACATGTTTCGTGTGGCGAGTGGATGGTTTCTGACCCACCTCTTGATGGTCGTGGAAGAAAGAAAGAACATCGTTCTTGATTGTGTTCATTTAGAAGTGTTTCCTCCCGCACGTCCAATGTCAAAAAGTGAAAATAAAGAAAAAAACCAATAGTTAGCGGCAAAGATGAAGAAATAGGGTTAGATAGCGAAAGTAGAGAAATGAGAGACAACATACCGAAGAATATGTATTCCTTCTTTATGCGGATTTGTTCCTTCCACGTCAGTTTTTTGTAGGATTTAATCGATCGTATTGTTTACGTCTGTGTTTCTTTGTTTTCTGTTCCATGTTCCCTCTACTATCTGCTTCGCTTACAATTACCTTATATCAACACATTCTTTTATATGTTTTCCTCTGGTTGTTTTATTTGAATACTGAAAGTTATTTATTTTACGTGAAATCTATTTCTTTAGTCGTATTTTTTAGTTTGATTTTAGATGAATGCTTGTTCTTTGAAAGATATTTCTTTTTGTCGTATCACTTCTTTTGATTATGCCTCTGTTCGGACATGTCACGTGGCTCTCAATATTTTTTAGCATGTTTTATTCTTCAACGTGTTTCTCTTGTCAATGTGTTTTTTTTGAACGATCGTTTCTCAAAAAATTATACGTTTTGTTCTTTGGACGCATTTTTTCATCATCTTCATCTTGTTTACTTCTTTTGATTATGTCTTGTATCGATGTAACGGTCAGTTTTCAATATTTTTTTCAAGGTCCTTTGCTTTTGACGTGTTTTGCTCTTGAACATGTTCCATTTGTGGATTTCTCTCGCTTTCTAACGTGTTTCAATTTTCAGTGTCGAGGATAAAAAACTCAAGAAGAGAAAATAGAGAAAATGAAGGAACGCCAAAGTAGGTAGTTGCACCATTCACTCATGTATGGTCACCGGACATACGCATGCAGCCTACAGCGATATCGAGGCATAACCATAGTATAAAAACATAGGAAAAGGTAATAAAGCATAACAAAAATTTGGTAAGTAAAACAAAAAATGTGAAACAAAAGGCAGAGGAGCGAAAAGGAAAAAGTGCTCTCTCCTCCCTAGTCCTTCGTCGACGTACGACTCCTTCTCTTGGAAAAATCATCCAAAGGACGAAAATGGGAGACGACGTCCGGCGTGTGCCAACGCATGCTTAGTAACTTCCTTGTTAGCTCCACCGTCCACTCTAGATGTGGTCCCTAGAGGGACGCATGTTGCTAATCATGGAAGCGCGAGCAACACACACACCTTTTGGGAGAGAGAGCTTTGCATGGAGAAAAAAATGGAAGGCATGCTTTATAGATGAAGAGCTCTCGTGAAATGTTGGAGAGGACGACGCGTGATTTGCGGACAAAACCCGGGCAACGCGAGTACATGGACAACATGTCAAAGAAGGGATTGTCAAATGACAGCATGACGCTTGTCGTGGAGGCATAAAATAGTCCCTAATTCATGTGGTCGTTCATCACATGTGAGGTTCGTTCTCCCATGTGACCGGGACCTATAGCACGATATCGCCACAAGAACCAGCAGCCAGCGAGGGTCTCTGCTACCACCTCATCTCTTGACCGCGATAACCCGCGTTTGGCACGGGTTTTAGCTACGTCATGGATGCATGGCGTAGTCCATAATTGAGGCGAGCATTCAGCGTATGTGAGAGTTGTTCTGCAACGCGACTGGGAACCACAGCACAATCTCGTCATAAGAACCCACGGCTAGCGAGGGTCTCCACTATTACCTCAACTCTCGACCACGAGAACTCATGTCTGGCGAGGGTTTCCGCTGCGATGTTGGTTGTCGATGGGCCTCATGACCCAGCGGGTTCGGATCTCTCTAGCATGTCGGACGCCCCTCACCCAAAGTGTTGTTGCCCACAACCGCTAACACGTGGCACTGGGGACGGTGTGCGGCCCGTCGTCCAATGACTCGGGGCAGGAAATGGCACATGTGAGACATCCACGGGAGAGAATACTATGGCGACGCATGGCCTCCTCGGCGTCCTTTCCATGGCCAGAAATAATCGGGTTGACATGGATAGCATAATTGGTCAAAAATTTGACGCGCTATTATTTACTCTGATACATTCTCATGGTACAATGCAAATCGCTATGTTCAAGATTATGTTGATGTTACATCAGAAATCTATACAAGAGAAAATATATTGCAATGTAATGCTACAACATGACTCGCTACACACCTCTTGGTACATACTTCGCATCACTGATACGACCAAAACGTATCTACTTTCTCGAACACTTTTGCTATTGTTTCTCCTCTAAACTTGTGTGATTTGGATACAACTAACACTGTCTGACGGTGTTTTCAGCAGAATTACCTTGGTGTCTTATTCTTGTGCAGAAAATCAACTATCGGGAAAAATCCCGGAAAATATGCCAAAAATTATATTTCACCAGAAGACCCACGGAGCTAGAAGATGAGCCGGAGAAGGGGCCTGGGGGGCCCACACCCATGCCAGGCGCGGGTGGGCCCTGCCCCGCGTCTAGGGGGTGCAACCACCCCAGGCACCCCCTCGGCCTCCCTCTGCGCCTATAAGTTGCCTTTCGACCTAAAAACCGAGGGGGGTTTGATAGTTTTCCAGAAAGAGTTCCGCTCCGCCGCCGCCACCAGAAACCAAGATTCGGATCCAGAAATTCCGTTCTGGCACCCTGCCGTGACGAGAAATTTGGAGAGGATCATCGCCATCGTCATCACCAACGCATCTCCATCAACCACCGATGTTTCCGTCATCCATGAGTGAGTAATCCCCCGTTGTAGGCTTGGGGATGGTAGGGATTGGATGAGTTCTATCATGTAATCGAATAAGATCTGTTAGGGCATAGTGCCTAGTATCTTTATTAGTATTATTTGACTTTGTTGCAACTTGTTGTTCTTAATGCTTGTCACTAGGGCCCGAGTGCCATGATCTCAGATCTGAACTTATTATTGAATCATTATGATAGTATTGTTTGTGATCTTATCTGCAAGTTATGTACATATATCATTGTCCGGAACCAAAGGCCCCAAAGTGACAATAATTGGGCCAACTGGAGGGGATGGATGTGGTTTGAGGATCACATGTGTTCACGGAGTGTTAATGCTTTGCTCCGGTGCTCTATTAAAAAGAGCACCTTAATTGCCAGTAGTTTCCTAGAGGCCTAGCTGCCACGGGCTGGCTGGACAGAAGATGTTGTGCAAGTTCTCATTGCGAGCACGTATGACTATATTTGGAGCACATGCCTAGGATTGTTTAGTACTTGTATGCTTATTATTATTTATCTGCAATGCCCTAGATCTTGAAGTTACATGTTTAGACTTGTCCATGCAACGCCCGTCCATCCATCCCTATGCCTACCGCACTCGAATCCTACTGTTTACTATTACTGTTACTATTGCTCCTGTTTCACTGTTGCTGTTGCTTTCTTGTTGCTACTACAAACTGTTGCTACTGATAAACTTCTGTGAGCAAGAACTATTTCCAGGTGCAGCTGAACTGACAACCCAGTTGTTAATGCTTGCAAGTATTTTTTGGCACCCCTTGTGTCGAATCAATAAATTGGGTAATACTACCCGTGAAGATTGTTGTGATCCCCTATATTTGTGGGTCATCAAGACTATTTTCTGGTGCCGTTGCCGGGGAGCATAGCTTTATTTGTAAGTTCACTTGGATCTATTATTGTTCACTGCTACTCTGTTCATTATGGGGAAGTCTCGTGATGGAAAGTTCCCTATTTTACCATCCACTACAAGAAGAGGCACAGTCCTAAACACCTCTGTTGCTCTTGATTCATCGTTTGTTATAAGTAAGCTTGTCACACCACCACCACATACTCATGCTACACACACTGCTACTACTGCTGAATCTGAAACTGCTTTTGATGCTCATGATGTTACTTCTATTGTTCTTGATGCGAGTGGTTCACTAGGTCCTTTTCTAGATGCTACTATGGCTAGTCCAGGAAATACTTAAACTCCTAGTGAAGACACTGTTACTCCTGTTAGCTCACCTGAGTCTAGTGAGAGTTATGATATTAATGATGGTTACATTGAGTTCATTGATGAATTTTTTGAAGAGTGCCGAAACACACATGGTGCTAGTGCTATTAAGAGTCTCCTTGCTAGACGTACTATTATGCCTAAAATGTCCTCTGATCCTAAGTTTGCCACCTCTCCCATAGATATTAAAGATAAATATTATGATTTCTCACTTGATTTGTCCTACTTGGACATTGTTGAGAAAGAACCTTTTTGTAGGACTGAAAATAAGAGTGTTGTGGCTCATATGAATGAGCTTTCTACTATGAGTGCTTTATTCTCTGATGATTTTAAGATGCGCAAGTACTTTGTTACTAAGTTCTTCCCTTTTTCACTAAAAGGAGAAGATAGGACTTGGTTTAATAGATTACCTCCTGGTTCCATTGATAGCCCTGATTGCTTGATTGATTCTTTCTTCTAGAAATATTTTCCTCCCAGTGCTAGACATGCTGCTTTGCAGAGACTTTTTGATTTTAAACAGCGAGAAGAAGAGAAATTTCCTGAGCCTAATAGTATATCCTAATAGTATATCTGTCTCTGATGCTGAAACTGAGAGCGGTAATAATAATGATGCTCCTGATAAGGAGGAAGTTGAGGAAGAACCTGGGAAGCACACTAAAAACACTAGGTACACTAAGGAAGATTTTATTGCTAATAAACATGGTATTGAGAGATAACCTTGGGTGCAGAAACATATGCCTTTTCCATTTAAGAAAGACAAGTCAAAGGAGGAAGAACACTACAACACGTTTTGTGAGTGGATGAAACCTTTATTTTTGCAAATTCCTTTGATTGATGCTATTAAATTGCCTCCTTATTCAAAGTATATGAAGGATATTGTCTCTAATTCAAGGAAGATTCCTAATGAGGAGATTTCTACTTTGCTTGATAATTACTCCTTCAATGGTAAGGTTCCAAAGAAACTTGGTGATCCATGTATACCAACTATTCCTTGCTCTATTAAGAATAATTATGTTAGAACTCCTTTATGTGATTTGGGAGCTGGAGTTAGTGTTATGCCTTTTTCTCTCTACAAGAGACTCCAGCTAGAAAAGTTGATACCAACTGATATATCATTGCAAATGGATGATAAGTCAACGACTATTCCTGTTGGTATATGTGAGGATGTTCCTGTTCAAGTGGCTCATAATTGCTTGGTTTTAACCGATTTTGTGGTGCTTGAAATGCCTGAAGACGATAATATGTCTATTATTCTTGGGAGACCTTTTCTTAATACTGCAGGTGCTGCCATTAATTGCAATCAAGGAAAAGTAACATTCAATATTTATGATAAAGATCATACTATTTATTTCTCCAAGAAGTTTGTTAGAAGCTATTGCCTGAATTCCATTGAAAATATTGAGAGCATCAAGTTTGGAGAAATATATTGTCTCATTCCATGGGAAAATTTTGAAACTATTATGATTGGGACCATTGCTAAGAAGTATGAGGTAACATAATCACCTTGTGGAATGCAAAGTTTTGTTTCATCTAAGATTGTTTTGGTAACAAGACTTGATCAATCTTATTAACAAAAGGATTTTTATGAACAGAATAATGTTTCCACTATGGTTATACTTACTTTCTTTTACTTTTCTCCTTCCTAGTCTTTGCTCTTTCTCTTGTTGCCTTTAGTTTTACTAGTTGTTTGCTTGTTAGAGTGTCTTAGAACTTTTGTGGTTTTGGTTTTTGTTTACTTTTTGTGCCAAAAATGACCTCTAATGAGAGGGAAGTAGGATTTGGGGAGTTGTTGTCCCGAAACATATTTCTGTCCTCCACCATAAAAATTCGTGAGGAGGCTATGTAATACGGATTGAGATGATATTTTATGAATAAATCTCCCAGTATGTTAGCTAACTTTCGTTAGTTCAACATTTTTTTATTTGAGCAACAGAAGATGTTCGAAAAAATTGGTTTCTACCTGCTGGTCTGTTTTGGTAGATTTCTGCCATTATTTGCATTTGCTTCTTATTGATTCCTTTTTGAGTTCTCTTTTGGGGAATTGAGCTTTTTGAAGGAGCTGCTATAGTAGCTTGTGTTTTAAGTGAATAGTTTTGTTGTTCTAAAGCTAAGCCTAAGGGTCTATTATCTTTTGAATACACAAATGTTGCTAATGAAGATTGTGTGAAGTTTTGTATGAAGGAAAAAAATCAGGTGTAGAGAGAGGATGATGTAATGAGATGAAGAATGGACAAAAACTCAAGCTTGGGGGGAGCCACCCCGTGTCACCCCAAGAAATATTCAAGAGGTACAAGCGTTAAAGTTTGGGGGTGCCCAAGGTATCCCCTTCTTCATCAATAAAAATCTCAGGTCTTTCTAGACACTTCGTTTTTATTGTTTCATGCACAGTTGTGTTTTTCTTGGGGCGTCTTAGTTTTTTGTTTTTGGTTTGTTTTTGCTTTGTTGGCTTGTTTGAAAAATCGAAAACACCAAAAATATTTGTTGTTCTTCTTTGGTTTTGTGAGTTTTTTGCAGGGTTCAGCCGTCCTCGGTGGATTTTGGGTTTCATGTTATTATTCAAGTCACACAAGTGAGGGCCAATAATGAAGATTAATACAACTTGGGGAGTGGTAAGTGGCTGGTAACAAACTCTATTTGTTTCATTTTTGTACAGATACTCATCATTGTGAGCATGCTTAGTCTTTTCATGGTAAGGAGTGTGTTACTGATGGATGCTTAGTAGTTCTTGCTTGTCTATGATTAGCTCCAGCTTGCTAATAGTTTGTAGCATGTCATATGAATGTTTGCTTGCATTGTTTTATTCATATTTTGGTATGAAATTGCGGTATCCTCCTCTGGAATTTTCATGTGAATCGACTTGGCACATGCTCACGCATGGATATGACTAATCAGTAGTCAGTAAATCTCGATGATTTATTTTGCCTCAGAGTTCTTGTATCACTTTCATGCCATAATTAGTCCTATTTTGTTTCAAGCATGATTATGACAATTATTGCTCTCTCTCTTGTTGCTCCCTCTCTTTTGCTATCCTTCACTTGCACTGAGCATGAGATCTACATGTGTTTCCAACTTCCCAAAACCAATATTGCCAGTTGTGTCCACCATACCTACCTATTAGCATCGTTTGCTATTTCAGTGCATATTCAATAGGCCTTGTTTTCTTCCAAATAAAATGTTTGTCTGTTTTGAGAAAGTTAGTTAGTAAAGTTCTCACAAACTTGATGGAACACTTTATTCCTTTCTCTTAATAATCCTGAACCATTGTGACTTGTCCTTGCAAATTATATGCTGGGAGTCAGCAGAACCGTGATGCCACTGGGAATGCTTTCAACACTTTTTGGATAATCCTATCCAGTTGATACTTTGCTCTTTTGTTTACGGATGTTGACGATGTGAAATAAAAGGGGAGCTTGTGAGTTCATGGAGTCTATACATTGTGTTAGAGAAACGCCTAGGCCGCTAGCCTAAGCCATGCCTAATCATGGTGGAAACTTGCAGCAATACTGTAACTACCTCGGTGAATTACGCTCCTAGTTACAAGCCTGGATGAGCGGAAATGGTTGAAATAGTACGGTGGGGCCCAAATGCCGCTCACAGGTAGACCTTTCGGCCGTCCCAACCATTTCCAAACATCGGGACAAGAACGGGCGGCGTAATCGGCAGGCGAAGGGATCAACTACATACACAAATGAGTATGTTTGCAAGCCACCATACAACAGTACATCAGAGCCATTCCATCTAAAAAGAAAGGAAATATAGCAACGCCATACGGCAAGATTCAAATGTCCTAGATAGATATAATAGTTTAGGATATCTCCTCATACATCAAACATCAGAGTATCAGGCGGAAGCGGCAAACAAGATCCGAGTACGGATAAGAAGCAAATTGGCATAAGATGCCCCATAAATAAACACATCCCGCCCACAGATCTCACGGATCCCCGTTCCCGGAATCTCTACACCGAACGATCGTTGCCCACATCGTCTGCCTCCTCCACCCAGTATCCATCTTGTGAGTGTACCTGTCCATCTGAATCAAACAATTTATCGTGTGAGACCCTAGGGGTACTCAGCAAGTCTTTATGCCTCTAAAGGGGACACAACCTGGGGTGACGCAATTGCAGCAAAAGATAATACCTAGCAATTCTATAGATACTCGCTAACCATCTGCCTAACCAAAGATAGACGGATGTCCGTGAATTAATGACAACAGTTATAACAGTAATATCAACAGATCCATCCTCCTCCTCGCTTACCGACGAGGAAGCGGACGAATAACCCCCATCCGTTGGCAGTTTTATTATCCATTCCATGAGTGTTGCACTATTTACTAGTCAGTTACTTAGTCAAATTAAAATGGGTACTTTAGTTATGCTTGTCTATGATCGAGAAACTGTGCTCCAAGTCGTCCATAACCGCGGACACGGCTTTCAGAAAGTTTTACCCTGCAGGGGTGCACAAATAGCAACACACACTCGATCAACCTCGGAAAAACCAAATCAAAACCCAACGAGGCCTTCACGACAAAGCAATCACAGGATTCAGAAATATTTCAGGGGGCCACCCCATTGAGTACACCCGCAACGAAGTTAGCTAACTCCGAGACGGACCCAAGGTTTGCGTCAATGGCTGTAAACGACTGGGAACCCGAAAATGTGACTGGGCTTGTCGATACCGCGAAAACACTCCGCTTCCCTAAACAGTACAGATGCTCCTCGCACAATCGTAATAAAGCAGTAAAGCATGGCATAAGTACCGGATAGTAAATAAAACCTCAAACTAGTTTGTGGCCCCAAGAAATAAGAATGAATCAAGCTCTGGCTCAGGGGGGTCCCATAAGCCTCCCGGATGTGGATAGCGCGAATAATCAAGGAACAGGAATCAAGTACTCGGGGTCCTACGGGACACAAGTGAGCAGGAAAAACCAAATAGCAGATATTGCTCACCGGTGCCACTTTCATTAGTTATCCCATACTACTCAGGTTAGGTTGTTTAGGTACCTCGTTATCCATCAGACACTCACATACCCTTCACATGTTGTTCTACGACTCGCATGGCTCAAACAACTCCTGTAGTAATGGCTCATGGGATGGAGGAACAAGCTTCGGTGGGGTTTAAAAGTAAAGGCTATGCAATACTTGGGATTCAGTTTAATGCAATCGCGACTCAATGATGCAAGAATAAGATAGAGGCAATAGGTACTAAATGTATGCAAGCATGTGGTAGTGCTTGCCTGGCAGCTCAGTTGAAGCGAGAGAAGGATCTGGGTAGTGCTCCTGGTTTTATTGATATATCCCCTGCTCAGCGTCTATTCGAAGAAGAACCAAACAAACAAGGGCCAACATAAATAAAGTGCACAAGCATAGGAATAAAATGCGACAAGCAAACAATCATGCCATGATGAATGATGCACAATTTGCATGGCAATAAAGTAGCATGGCATGGGTGAGATGTGGAATACAAGAAATAAACATTTTATTGAGTTTTGGTCACATTTTATACCCAAATAAGTTGCTGTACTCTTTATATTTATATGATGCATGCTGCAAAACAGAACATGGAATGCATAAACAGAAAGGTCTCGTCGAGCTGATCATTTTAGACATATCATTTGTTAAATTTGGAGTTATAAATCAAAAGTTATTAATTAATTAAGGTGGAAGGGCATTTTATTGTAATTTTGAACAACTTGAATTTTAAAGTGTCCAAAATATATTTTGAAGGTCATATTTGAATTCCTCACATTTTTCTGATTTGAAAACATATATCATTTGTATTATTTGGATTTGTATTTTAAAAGTAATTATAAATCTGAGTTGAATTTGAATTGATTTAAATTTGAAAAGATTTGAATTAAAACAGAAAACAGAAAAACTTTTTCTACTCAGGCTAACTTAGCCACAGACGCTGACGGGTGGGACCAGGCTGACTAGGACACACAACGCGCAGAAAACTTTTCTTACCAGCACAGAGGCTAGCCCCGGAGGCCGATAGGTGGGACCAGCGGCTTGCAGGCCCACGCCGCAGCGGGTGCACCGTGCAGAGCCACGTGGGTCAGCTGAGGACCGCGGGTTGAGTGCTCGAAAAAGCGAGGGGGGGGGGTTTTGCAAAAAGGTAGAGAGGCTGGCTGGTGGGGTCAAAGGGGGCGCGGGTTGACGAAAATAAAAAGGTGGGGGGTTTTACTGGAAAACGGCGCCGCGGTACTGTTTCTCTTACTTTCTCTGCCTTGAGCGACAGAGCGGTGCGCGGCGCGGGCGGGGATCGATCCCTGGACCTGGGGCTCGCGCGCGGAAGCGGTGACCACTACGGTGGCTTAGGCTTGGTGCCAGGAAACGACAGCGCGGCCAGATGAAGGTTTACTGCGGCGCGACAGCGGAAACGCAAACGACGAGCAGCGCGCCCAGAGAGCGTTCGGCGAAAGGATCTACGTGTCCAGGAACACGAGGCCGTGAGAGGTTGTCCGGGGGGACCAGGGGCTCACCGGGAGTGCGTCAGTGGGGTTGGTGCGACAGGGGAGGCAGCGGATCGGCGGCGTTGCTGGCGCACCCGGGGTTAGGGTTTCGGGTCGGCGTCGTGGACGTGCAGGGGTCCTGGGCCTCCTCCTCCTCGACGGCGTGTACGGGGCGACGCAGAGGGTCCTCCTCGTCCTCCTCGATCACCCCCACGACGAGCTTGACGGCCGGAACGACGAGGACGACGAGGTACTGGCGGTGGGCGGCGTCGGCCGTTGGTGGTCGGAGAGGAAGAAGGGAGGAGAGGGCAGGGCCCTGGGGCGGATCTGGGGAAGGCAGCGGCGAGGGAGAGGGGGTAGATAAGGACGGGGGGGGAGGAAAGGGGTGCCGTGGGGAGGTGGTGGTGGTAAAGGTGGCTTCGGCCACCTTTTCCTCCTCCTCCCATGTGCTCGAGCTGGAGGGGAGGCAGGCACGGGTGGGGCTTCCAGGTGGGGCCAGGGAGCATCCAAGGATGGGGCTCGATGTGGGGCACGCTTGGCAGAGAGAAGGAAAGGAGAGAGGAGAGGGGAGGCTCGGGCTAGGGTCGGGTGTAGCTCGGTTAGGAGCTAGGGTTGGCTAGGAGAGGGGTAGATGGGGTGGTTAGGGAGAGAGGGTGGCCAGGTGGGGCCTGCAAGGCAGAGAGAAGAGAGAGGAAGGGTGTGGCATGGAGCTAGGGTAGGAAGGGGGCTCGGGTTAGGGTTAGATGGGGGTTAGGTTTAGGGTTTTAGCTAGGTTAGAGAGAGGAGAGATGAGAGATGAGAGGGGCTTAAGGATTTTAGATGCTTGCATGCATCAAGCAAGAACAAGCTAAGATCAAACAAGATTTAGACAAAAGAGAGGAAGGAAAGAAAGGTGGTGAGGGTTTAGAGAGAGATGTTGATGTGAGGATAGGATTTTAGCAAGATCAAATAAGACCAATCCCAAAGGAGGGAGAGAGAGAAGAGAGATGGTCCACTCAAAATGACCAAATAAAAACAAAGAAGGACAAAAGATGTGATGGTTGCATGGCCCATGCAAGTATTTAATGCCATGTGTTAATCTTGTGAAAACAAAATAAAATCACATGTCATGATTCCATGCATTTCCAAAAGTTGGAATAAAGACCAAGCAAAAGAAATTAGAGTTGGTTCCACCCAACCCACATGAGCTAGAATAAAAATCCAAAGAAAAGAATTACAAGCTCATGGGTTATTGGAATGGTGGAAGTATAAGGTGGTGACAAAGAAAGGTGGTGGAATGGAATAAAAGATATGCCCTCAACTCAACTTGGGCATTTAAACAATATATCAAGAACCAAATACAATATCAAGAGGCAAATACAATTTACAATGCATATGAGAGAAGAACCAACACAAAAAGGGTTTTATATGATGCTCAAATGCAAGGTGGCATGATGACATGAGCATGATATCATTATGATGCAACAATTATATATTGGAAGTAGCCATTATATTACTAAACCAAGTAGCATTACAATTTGTTAGACAAATGGGATGCTACAACTCTCCCCCACTAAACAGGAATCTCGCCCCGAGATTCTAGGAAGAAGAAGAAGACTCAAAGAGGGTAGGATAGTTGGCACGGAGCTCCTCTTCACGCTCCCAAGTGGCTTCATCCACGGAATGGTGCGACAACTGCACCTTGCAGAACTTGATGGACTTGTTGCGAGTCCTTCTTTCTGCGATCTCAAGGATTTTTGTGGGGTGTTCTTGATAAGACAGATCTTCTTGGATATTGATTAGCTCATGATCCACGGTCCTGCCGAGATCCTTGAAACACTTCTTGAGTTGAGAGATGTGGAAAACATCATGGACCTTGAGTTTTTCCGGGAGCTCAAGAGCATAAGCAACTTCTCCTCTTCTTCCACGAATTTTGAAAGGACCGATGTATCTAGGAGCCAGCTTCCCTTTGATACCAAAACGGTGCGTGCCTTTCATGGGAGTGACACGAAGGTAAACGAGATCACCAGGGACATACACCATGTCCGTGTGCTTCCTGTCATAATTGCTCTTCTGGCGACTTTGAGCAATCTTCAGATTTTCAAGAATGATGTGCACCTTCTCCTCCGCTTGAGTTACAATGTCAGGGCCAAACCATATTCTTTCTCCTGCGCCCGACCAACCAATCGGAGTTCTGCATTTGCGGCCATAGAGAGCCTCAAATGGTGCCATCTTTAGACTCTTCTGGAAGCTGTTGTTGTAAGAGAATTCAGCATAAGGAAGACATTCCTCCCACTTCATGCCAAAAGAGATGACGCAAGCACGAAGCATATCCTCCAGAATCTGATTGATCCTTTCAACTTGTCCTTGCGACTGAGGGTGGTAAGCTGTGCTGAAGTTCAACTTTGTTCCCAAAGCATTTTGGAAACTTTCCCAGAACTTGGAAGTGAAGATGCTCCCACGGTCTGAACTGATCTCAAGCGGAACCCCATACAGAGAGACAATTCTGTTGATATAGAGCTCAGCCAACTGAATTCCAGAAATTGTTTCCTTGACGGGGAAGAAGTGAGCCACTTTAGAAAGCCTGTCAATGACAACAAAGATTGAATTGTTGCCCTTCTGCGACCTTGGAAAACCAGTGATGAAGTCCATCTCTACTTTCTCCCATTTCCATTCCGGGGGTTTCAATGGCTGTAGAAGACCGAAAGGTTTCTGATGGACAGCTTTCACTCTACGGCAGACATCACACTCCGAGACATACTTGGCACAATATCGTTTCAAACCCGGCCACCAATATTGTGTTTTCAAGTCCATGTACATCTTTGTGCTGCCAGGGTGGATAGAAAGAACAGAATCATGCGCCTCCTTGAGAACTTGCTCTCTCAAACCCGGGTAGTTCGGAACAAACATCCGGTGTTCAAAGAAAAGCGTGCCTTGATCATCGACATGGAAGGACTCATACTTCGGAAGCTGAAGTTTGGAGATGATCTTTCTGGTGTGCGGATCACCAAGCTGTCGAGAGCGGACCTTCTCTTCCAAGAGAGGAGTAGCCAGAAGGTTCAGGAGATACCCTTGTTCCACAATTTCAAGGTTGAGCTGACGGAATTCCTCGCACAAGAGAGACTGTTGTTCTTCCATCATGAGGTTGTTGACATAAGCTTTGCGGCTGAGAGCATCGACCATGACATTAGCTTTGCCCGCAGTGTAGTTGATGGTCAAATCAAAATCATTGATTGCTTCAATCCATCTCCTCTGCCGAAGGTTGAGATCAGGCTGAGTGAAGATATACTTCAGACTCTTGTGATCAGAAAAGATTTCACAACGGTTGCCAAGCAAGTAGTGCCTCCATAGCTTCAAAGCAAAGACAACTGCTGCGAGCTCGAGGTCATGTGTAGGATAGTTGATCTCATGCGTCTTCAACTGTCGAGAGGCATAAGCAACAACTTGTTTTTCTTGCATAAGGACCGCACCCAATCCTTGCAAAGAGGCGTCACAGAATATCTGGAAAGGCTTAGAGGTATCCGGAGGAACCAAGACTGGTGTGGAGGTGAGCTTCTCTTTGAGTGTCTCAAAGCTTGCTTGACATGCAGGAGTCCAAAGGTATTTATTGCCTTTCTTGAGGAGATCGGTAAGAGGCTTTGCTATCTTTGAAAAGTTCTGAACGAAGCGACGGCAATAACTAGCCAAACCAAGGAAACTCCGCACTTCTTTGACATTTACAGGAGGAAGCCATTCAAAAATTGTCTTTACAGTTTCCGGGTTGACTGCAATGCCCTTGGCAGAGATGACGTGACCCAGATAGGTTACTTGAGGCAGCCAAAACTCACACTTGGAGAACTTTGCATACAAGCGGTTCTCACGAAGCTTGTTTAGGACACACCGAAGGTGTTCTTCATGTTCTTCCTTTGACTTAGAATAGACTAGGATGTCATCCAGATAGACCACAACGAACTTATCAAGATACTTCATAAAAACCGAGTTCATAAGCCTCGAGAAGGTGGCAGGTGCGTTGGTGAGACCGAAAGACATGACCGTGTACTCATACAGGCCATAGCGGGTGGTGAAAGCTGTTTTAGGAACATCTTCCTTGCGAATCTTGATTTGGTGATAACCACTTCTCAAGTCAAGCTTAGAGAACACCATAGCTCCATCTAGCTGATCGTAGAGATCATTAATCCGCGGAAGGGGATATTTATTCTTGATGGTTTTAGCATTGAGAGCCCGATAGTCAACACAAAGTCTATCATTCATGTCCCGATTTTTCACAAAGATTGTTGGGCTACCCCAAGAAGAAGTACTGTGTTGAATGAAACCCAACTTATCTTGTTCATCAAGCTGACGTTTGAGTTCAGCCAACTCAGCAGGACCCATTTTATAAGGCCGCTTGGAGATAGGAGCCGTTCCAGGTTCAAGCTCAATTACAAACTCAACCTCACGATCCGGAGGCATACCTGGCAACTCTTCGGGAAAGACATTTGGGAACTCACAGACCACCGGAACACTCTGAATAGCTTCCATAGCATCATCATTCAGAGCCGCCAAAGATAAAAGCTGGATAGCAGGAGTCAGACTTGGAGAAAAGACTATATGGCCTTAAGGAATCTTCAGAGAAACCGAGCGTTCAGCACAATCAATCACAGCTGCATTTGCTATCAACCAATCCATGCCCAAGATGACATCAATGTCAGAATTGCCCAGAACAATTAAGGCCGCCGAGAACGAAGAGCCACCAATCTCAATTTGATTGCCATGGCTGATTTTAGCAGCTGCCATTGTTGCTCCAGGAGAAAGGACCATTGACCGCTTAAGGAGAGGATCCATAGCTAACTCATTCTCATTTGCAAACTTGATAGAAACAAAAGAATGCGATGCACCAGAATCAAACAAAACTCGTGCAGGGACTGAGTTAACGGGAAGCATACCCATCACAACTCCAGGTGCATGCTCAGCTTGAGCGGCGTTGACACAGTTGGCACGAGCAACAGTAGACCCGGGCTTGGTGTTGATGTTGAGAGCCCGAGGTGGTGGTGCACGAACCAAAGGAGAGCTTGCCGCAGATCTTGGAGGTGGTGGAGGAAGAGCTTTGTTTTTCATCGGACAGTTCCAGTTTAGATGCCCAGAGTATCCACACGTGAAACAAGCACCAGGTGGACGTGGAGCAACGTAGCCAGGGACTCCGCCAGGCGCTCCAGGGTAGTGGTGGTTGTAGCCCCTGGGAGCAGCAGTGAGGAAGTTTGTTGGCCTTGCCGCGAAGCTTGAAGGTCTTGGTGGAGCCGGGAGCGACGGTGGGGTGTTAGGAACCCAGACACGACGCTTAGAAGGAGTTGACATAGCTGAAGAGCTTGCTGCATCACGGTTGTGTTTCTTTGACTCCTCAAACACTTGCCTACTTGCTTCTTCCTGCAGAGCTGTATGCTGAAGTTCCAGAAAAGACGCTGGCCTTGCATGTGTGATTGCATATTTAATCGATGCATTGAGCCCTTGCCGGAACCTCTTTTGCTTCTTCTTGTCATCAGAGATCTCATCGCCACCATAACAAGAAAGTTTCATGAAGTTCCTGATGTAGGTATTGACATTGTCATTTCCCTGCTTGAGGTTGAGAAACACTTCCTTCATCCTTTCCATGACAATTTCTGACAGATACTGCTCTTTGAAGGCTCCAGTGAACTGTTCCCAAGTAGGCTGAAAACCAATGCAGTTTGCCTTCAGGTAATTCTCCCACCAGAGAGCTGCATCTCCCTTCAGAAGGTGAGTAGCACATTTTACCCATTCTTGCTCAGGAACATCAGCAGTCTCCAGTAGCCTTGACATCTCACGCAGCCAATCATCAGCATCAAGTGGTTGATCGGACACATCAAATTGGCGTGGGTTGAACTTCAGGAAGCTTTTGATGTCTCCCCGCTTGGGAGGTGGAGGTAGCGGAGCAAACTCATTCCTCCGAACACTCTCTTCAAAACGCTGCTGGTTCTGCTGCATTGCTGCCAAGGCATTGGCGATGTTTGACAAGGCGGACCCCAGTTCAGGTGGTATGTCCTCATCAGAACGGCGTGGTGGTGCCATCCTGTGATTGATATAAAACACAAGTCAGTACTATAATGGAGAATAATAATAATCCAAAATAGTACCAAGATGGAATTAACCAAGATTAAAGGATACAATTTACTAAGATGATATTAAAATATCAACAAAGTTCAAATCACCTAGAAGATATTAAGCATATCGCACACGACTGAAAAGGAGTGTGGTACATAGATATATCAAAGAAAAAATTTCCGCAAATTTCGGCATTAAAATACCAGTAGATGCGCAAAATCACTTAACGAATCAAGATTAGTGACTCTACTAATTCAATATACAAAAGCGAATGATAAGAGTAGTGGTATGGTCGCGACTCCATCCCGCACTCAAATCATTACTCCGCACATGAATAAGTAGAACACATATCCTAACCCCTTCTTCTCACGATGAACCTAAAGATTAGTAACTACGGAAACGAACACCCCAAACAAGATAACGTCGGATAACCAAGAGTAAGACAGATCGCGGCGGTATACAACGAATCAGATAGATCGCGTCGGTTTGCAAAAGCCTGTCGGTATGGAATGTACCAACAGTTGATAACCAAAAGGCCGATTGTGATAACAACTTGGATGCAACAGATAGACAAGGAATTACACACACACACACACACACAACCTATGGTACTACGGAAACCCAGAACACGTGAATCCTAGTTTGAACTTTTAAGAAGAGGATTGAAAACGTTACACTTACTTACCAGAAAAGGGTGGGTGGGTGGGTAAGAAGAAAAGTGGAAGCAGTCCTACTCACATTTTGTTTTTCCCTAGTATACATAGCTACCAAAATATTTGCTAGACTGACAACGACCATTTGGCTGAGACCCTGAAGGTCGGGATGACTCTGATACCAATTGTAACTACCTCGGAGAATTACGCTCCTAGTTACAAGCCTGGATGAGCGGAAATGGTTGAAATAGTACGGTGGGGCCCAAATGCCGCTCACAGGTAGACCTTTCGGCCGTCCCAACCATTTCCAAACATTGGGACAAGAACGGGCGGCGTAATCGGCAGGCGAAGGGATCAACTACATACACAAATGAGTATGTATGCAAGCCACCATACAACAGTACATCAGAGCCATTCCATCTAAAAAGAAAGGAAATATAGCAACGCCATACGGCAAGATTCAAATGTCCTAGATAGATATAATAGTTTAGGATATCTCCTCATACATCAAACATCAGAGTATCAGGCGGAAGCGGCAAACAAGATCCGAGTACGGATAAGAAGCAAATTGGCATAAGATGCCCCATAAATAAACACATCCCGCCCACAGATCTCACGGATCCCCGTTCCCGGAATCTCTACACCGAACGATCGTTGCCCACATCGTCTGCCTCCTCCACCCAGTATCCATCTTGTGAGTGTACCTGTCCATCTGAATCAAACAATTTATCGTGTGAGACCCTAGGGGTACTCAGCAAATCTTTATGCCTCTAAAGGGGACACAACCTGGGGTGACGCAATTGCAGCAAAAGATAATACCTAGCAATTCTATAGATACTCGCTAACCATCCGCCTAACCAAAGATAGACGGATGTCCGTGAATTAATGACAACAGTTATAACAGTAATATCAACAGATCCATCCTCCTCCTCGCTTACCGACGAGGAAGCGGACGAATAACCCCCATCCGTTGGCAGTTTTATTATCCATTCCATGAGTGTTGCACTATTTACTAGTCAGTTACTTAGTCAAATTAAAAGCGGTACTTTAGTTATGCTTGTCTATGATCGAGAAACTATGCTCCAAGTCATCCATAACCGCAGACACGGCTTTCAGAAAGTTTTACCCTGCAGGGGTGCACAAATAGCAACACACACTCGATCAACCTCGGAAAAACCAAATCAAAACCCAACGAGGCCTTCACGACAAAGCAATCACAGGATTCAGAAATATTTCAGGGGGCCACCCCATTGAGTACACCCGCAACGAAGTTAGCTGACTCCGAGACGGACCCAAGGTTTGCGTCAATGGCTGTAAACGACTGGGAACCCGAAAATGTGACTGGGCTTGTCGATACCGCGAAAACACTCCGCTTCCCTAAACAGTACAGATGCTCCTCGCACAATCGTAATAAAGCAGTAAAGCATGGCATAAGTACCAGATAGTAAATAAAACCTCAAACTAGTTTGTGGCCCCAAGAAATAAGAATGAATCAAGCTCTGGCTCAGGGGGGTCCCATAAGCCTCCCGGATGTGGATAGCGCGAATAATCAAGGAACAGGAATCAAGTACTCGGGGTCCTACGGGACACAAGTGAGCAGGAAAAACCAAATAGCAGATATTGCTCACCGGTGCCACTTTCATTAGTTATCCCATACTACTCAGGTTAGGTTGTTTAGGTACCTCGTTATCCATCAGACACTCACATACCCTACACATGCTGTTCTACGACTCGCATGGCTCAAACAACTCCTGTAGTAATGGCTCATGGGATGGAGGAACAAGCTTCGGTGGGGTTTAAAAGTAAAGGCTATGCAATACTTGGGATTCAGTTTAATGCAATCGCGACTCAATGATGCAAGAATGAGATAGAGGCAATAGGTACTAAATGTATGCAAGCATGTGGTAGTGCTTGCCTGGCAGCTCAGTTGAAGCGAGAGAAGGATCTGGGTAGTGCTCCTGGTTTTGTTGATATATCCCCTGCTCAGCGTCTATTCGAAGAAGAACCAAACAAACAAGGGCCAACATAAATAAAGTGCACAAGCATAGGAATAAAATGCGACAAGCAAACAATCATGCCATGATGAATGATGCACAATTTGCATGGCATGGGTGAGATGTGGAATACAAGAAATAAACATTTTATTGAGTTTTGGTCACATTTTATACCCAAATAAGTTGTTGTACTCTTTATATTTATATGATGCATGCTGCAAAACAGAACATGGAATGCATAAACAGAAAGGTCTCGTCGAGCTGATCATTTTAGACATATCATTTGTTAAATTTGGAGTTATAAATCAAAAGTTATTAATTAATTAAGGTGGAAGGGAATTTTATTGTAATTTTGAACAACTTGAATTTTAAAGTGTCCAAAATATATTTTGAAGGTCATATTTGAATTCCTCACATTTTTCTGATTTGAAAACATATATCATTTGTATTATTTGGATTTGTATTTTAAAAGTTATTATAAATCTGAGTTGAATTTGAATTGATTTAAATTTGAAAAGATTTGAATTAAAACAGAAAACAGAAAAACTTTTTCTACTCAGGCTAACTTAGCCACAGACGCTGACGGGTGGGACCAAGCTGACTAGGACACACAACGCGCAGAAACCTTTTCTTACCAGCACAGAGGCTAGCCCCGGAGGCCGACAGGTGGGACCAGCGGCTTGCAGGCCCACGCCGCAGCGGGTGCACCGTGCAGAGCCACGTGGGTCAGCTGAGGACCGCGGGTTGAGTGCTCGAAAAATCGAGGGGGGGTTTTGCAAAAAAGGTAGAGAGGCTGGCTGGTGCGGTCGAAGGGGGCGCGGGTTGAAGAAAATAAAAAGGTGGGGGGTTTTACTGGAAAACGGCGCCGCGGTACTGTTTCTCTTCCTTTCTCTGCCTCGAGCGACAGAGCGGTGCGCGGCGCGGGCGGGGATCGATCCCTGGACCTGGGGCTCGCGCGCGAAAGCGGTGACCACTGCGGTGGCTTAGGCTGGGTGCTAGGAAACGACAGCGCGACCAGATGAAGGTTTACTGCGGCACGACAGCGGAAACACGAACGACGAGCAGCGCGCCCAGAGAGCGTTCGGCGAAAGGATCTACGTGTCCAGGAAGCACGAGGCCGTGAGAGGTTGTCCGGGGGGACCAGGGGCTCACCGGGAGTGCGTCGGTGGGGTTGGTGCGACCGGGGAAGCAGCGGATTGGCGGCGTTGCTGGCGCACCCGGGGTTAGGGTTTCGGGTCGACGTCGTGGACGTGCAGGGGTCCTGGGCCTCCTCCTCCTCGACGGCATGTACGGGGCGACGCAGAGGGTCCTCCTCGTCCTCCTCGATCACCCCCACGACGAGCTTGACGACCGGAACGACGAGGACGACGAGGTACTGGCGGTGGGCGGCGTCGGCCGTTGGTGGTCGGAGAGGAAGAAGGGAGGAGAGGGCAGGGCCCTGGGGCGGATCTGGGGAAGGCAGCGGCGAGGGAGAGGGGGTTGATAAGGACAGGGGGGGAGGAAAGGGGTGCTGTGGGGAGGTGGTGGTGGTAAAGGTGGCTTCGACCACCTTTTCCTCCTCCTCCCATGTGCTCGAGCTGGAGGGGAGGCAGGCACGGGTGGGGCTTCCAGGTGGGGCCAGGGAGCATCCAAGGATGGGGCTCGATGTGGGGCACGCTTGGCAGAGAGAAGGAAAGGAGAGAGGAGAGGGGAGGCTCGGGCTAGGGTCGGGTGTAGCTCGGTTAGGAGCTAGGGTTGGCTAGGAGAGGGGTAGATGGGGTGGTTAGGGAGAGAGGGTGGCCAGGTGGGGCCTGCAAGGCAGAGAGAAGAGAGAGGAAGGGTGTGGCATGGAGCTAGGGTAGGAAGGGGGCTCGGGTTAGGGTTAGATGGGGGGTTAGGTTTAGGGTTTTAGCTAGGTTAGAGAGAGGAGAGATGAGAGATGAGAGGGGCTTAAGGATTTTAGATGCTTGCATGCATCAAGCAAGAACAAGCTAAGATCAAACAAGATTTAGACAAAAGAGAGGAAGGAAAGAAAGGTGGTGAGGGTTTAGAGAGAGATGTTGATGTGAGGATAGGATTTTAGCAAGATCAAATAAGACCAAGCCCAAAGGAGGGAGAGAGAGAAGAGAGATGGTCCACTCAAAATGACCAAATAAAAATAAAGAAGGACAAAAGATGTGATGGTTGCATGGCCCATGCAAGTATTTAATGCCATGTGTTAATCTTGTGAAAACAAAATAAAATCACATGGCATGATTCCATGCATTGCCAAAAGTTGGAATAAAGACCAAGCAAAAGAAATTAGAGTTGCTTCCACCCAACCCACATGAGCTAGAATAAAAATCCAAAGAAAAGAATTACAAGCTCATGGGTTATTGGAATGGTGGAAGTATAAGGTGGTGACAAAGAAAGGTGGTGGAATGGAATAAAAGATATGCCCTCAACTCAACTTGGGCATTTAAACAATATATCAAGAACCAAATACAATATCAAGAGACAAATACAATTTACAATGCATATGAGAGAAGAACCAACACAAAAAGGGTTTTATATGATGCTCAAATGCAAGGTGGCATGATGACATGAGCATGATATCATTATGATGCAACAATTATATATTGGAAGTATCCATTATATTACTAAACCAAGTAGTATTACAATTTGTTAGACAAATGGGATGCTACAATCATCGTAATGAGCATCTATGAAGCATCCTCAATAAAAAGCTATGCATATGGTAAATAAAATGATTTTTGAGATGCTCATTGTCTGCTTGCCTTGTCATTTTGGTTATGGAAAAGCTCCTGTACCATGTGAAAGGGGTACCCCGTTGGCGGTTCTCTATGATATGCATGTATTTAGAATGACAAGAACTTACAGGTAACCAAAGTTGAGTCGCATGCGGAGCGGCCCTCATACTCAAGGGACTTGGGATTTTCAGCCTATGGTCTGTCAAGCATATGATTCAGAGTGGACCTCACTTTCACCTTAACCACATGAAGATGCCTATGATAGGGGCAATGAGAGCTCAAAGCTAATGAGTACCTTCCTTTCAGCATTAGGAAGCCTTTCAAACTTTCCAAAACCGTTTTCACAACTTTGTTGAGTCACCACTTATTCTATGAGCACCTTCTTCAGAGCATAGTTGTCATTCTTGTGTTTGTTCCAAAACTTGGTTAATTATATCATGACTTTGGTGCTTGTATCTCTGATATTTTTACCTCTAGTCTTCACTTGAACTTCAGAGGTGCCTTGGCATTTATATTATTCTCTACAAACAAAGGCAAGCGAGATACCACTCTATCATACCTTACTATGAGCATTGCAATATTGCTTGTGTTTATGTTCCATGCTACTTATTATTATTGAGTTGGTTTCTCTTTATAGCTTGCAATGATTATTGAGTAGACTTGGTTGCATACTTCTTATTATGAATGGTTTAAGCATCTACTCCTATGATGAGAATATATACATCATATGAAGCAAATATGTTTGTGAAAGTTATTTTATCGCACTCAGTTTTCAACGGAGCCAAAAGATGAGCCGGAGAAGGGGCCTGGTGCAGCCATCCCAGGCACCCCGTCGGACTCCCTTTGCGCCTATAAGTTGCCTTTCGACCTAAAAACCGAGGCGGTTCGATAGTTTTCCAGATAGAGTTCCGCTCCACCGCCGCCACCAGAAACCAAGATTCGGATCCAGAAACTCCATTTTGGCACCCTGCCGGGACGGGGAATTTGGAGAGGATCAACGCCATCGTCATCACCAACGCATCTCCATCAACCACCGATGTTTCCCTCATCCATGAGTGAGTAATCCCCCGCTGTAGGCTTGGGGATGGTAGGGATTGGATGAGTTCTTTCATATAATCGAATAAGATCTGTTAGGGCATAGTGCCTAGTATCTCCATTAGTGCTATTTGACTTTGTTGCAACTTGTTGTGCTTAATGCTTGTCACTAGGGCCCGAGTGCCATGATCTCAGATCTGAACTTATTATTGAATTATTATGATAGTATTGTTTGTGATCTTATCTGCAAGTTGTGTACACATATCATTGTCCGGATCCGAAGGCCCCAAAGTGACAATAATTGGGACAACCAGAGGGGATGGTTGTGGTGTGAGGATCACATGTGTTCACGGAGTGTTAATGCTTTGCTCTGGTGCTCTATTAAAAGGAGCACCTTAATTTCCAGTAGTTCCCTAGAGGCCCCGCTGCCACGGGCTGGCTGGATAGAAGATGTTGTGCAAGTTCTCATTGTGAGCACGTATGACTATATTTGGAGCACATGCCTAGGATTTTTTAGTACTTGGATGCTTATTATTATTTATCTGCAATTCCCTAGATCTTGAAGTTGCATGTTTAGAATCGTCCATGCAACGCCCGTCCATCCATCCCTATGCCTACCGCACTCGAATCCTACTGTTTACTGTTACTGTTACTATTGCTCCTGTTTCACTTTTGTTGTTGCTTTCCTGTTGCTACTATAAACTGTTGCTACTGATAAACTTCTGTGAGCAAGAACTATTTGCAGGTGCAGCTAAACTGACAACTCAGTTGTTAAGGCTTGCAAGTATTCTTTGGCTCCCCTTGTGTCAATTCAATAAATTGGGTAATACTACCCGTGAACACTGTTGTGATCCCCTATACTTGTGGGTCATCAATCACACATTCACATTAGATAACAAAGGCACAAACACAAAAAACTAAAATCGTTTCACGGGTGAGAGATAAAAATGTTGGATAGGACTCAAATAGCCCTAAGACCAAATAAACACAACATGACATCAAGGCACAAAAATGCCAAGAAATTTGCATACAAAAGAGAACCGTACGTTTTCGAAAATAAGAAAAAGGTATAAAGTAGGGAAAATAATAATAGTTAATGCATGGATAAAGGGGTTCATAACGGATGAGAGGTGTTGGAACCATATTGCTCCAGCCTACAACTGAAAGGTATAATTTAGAAGAAGAGTGGAGGGTGGAACCTACTAATCTATTTGCATAGAGTTGATGCTCGATGATAGAGGTGCACTCTGTAGACCCGTCTGAGAGTGTCGTGAGAGATCTTTAAGGCATAAGAGCTGGAAGGTGAGAACAGAGGGTTGATGAACAAACCGGCCATGCATATGAGGAGAAAAAGAGAGCTTATAACATGTGATAAGAAGGGTTGTGGGAGCTATAATTTATTGGCAAAGAGTTGGTGTGATCATCAAAAAATTACATGGAGAGCAATGGCCTAGACATGACACAAATCTCTGCAGGGTGGCCTCCCGCCATAGGATAATAGGAGGAGTGCCACAAAGCCTTGCAGTATGTGCGCTCTCCTCAGACAGAATGTCACACAATAGTAGCATGTGCATACATGAAGCATGGCGTAAAATCACACGTATGGTCGCCCAATGTGAAAGCCAGTATTGTGCATGAACTACGCACAATGAGACTACAAAGTGCATATTTCCTATGACCTAAAGAGTTGAGATCAGTATGCGCAAGCTCCACTTGGTGAGGGGAAGTGGGCTCACGCGGGCTTCGATACGCTCTCACCAAGAGGAACCATGCCCATGGTCGATGACATGTGGGACCAAGTGTGGCGGGGACAACGATTAGTGACATGGGGAAGTCAAGAACACGTGGAAACTCGATGAGGGATTTTTTATGTATAATAATATTTAAGTACTCTTGTAGCTTGGTAGATCTTATCCATAATTTTTAGAAAAACTAAAATATTTACTTGGAAAATCCAAAAGTACAAATGCATATTTTCGTGTTTTTGTTTTTAATGAATTATATATGTGTTATGAAAAATATAAAAAAATTCATAGGTCATTTTATGAGCCATGAGACCATGTATAAAATTTGACACAGTTTCACAAATCTAGAATTGAATATTACTTTTTATCTCTTGCATCCTAAGGAAGAATCATAGAATTCAAAGTTAAACTATGAATTTTGATCATCATGGAACACTTTATTGACCATGTTCACTTCAGATTTGATCTACGACTTCTTTTTTCTGTATTTTTTACAAATATACCTTCAGGTTTCATTTTGTTATAAATAATTAGTGTTTTCTGTAAGTTGAAATATAAAGTTAAGGTACCTTCTATAGTGATATCTTATATGATCTTGTATTTAATAAATGATGTGGATGAAATATATTTTTTCATATCTCACTTAATTAATTGTTGAACTTGCAGACAAAAAAGTGTGCACTGTATCATGGCGAGTAATTGAGAGTGAACTGGAATGAAATAATCAATGTAGAGGTGTAAAAGCATAAGATAGTGATAGAAAATATTTAATGGAAAAATATTTTTTTGTCTGGTTCTGCATCCATTTAATGGAGTAATTAAACTCATTGAATTTTCCATCCTCCTATGCATTCCTATATAAACCGCAATAGCCCGGCACAACCAAAGAACACAATTTTCTTCTCACCTTTTTGCATTCAGGTAACAAAATTTCATCCCTTCATGTATGTTTTCTACATATTTTATTTTTTGTGATGTTGATCTTTAAAGGTGTCTTTGGTGTGATTAAGGTTGCAATCCATGAGCAGAAGCAATAGCAGCAATGTTGAGGATGATGTCAAAAGTGATGCATCGTCTCCAAGCTCGTGCATGTCATCCAATGATAGCACGGGTGGAGGGAAGGTGATGTTGCTTGGTGTGTGTCAGGGTTGCAACACTTACTGCATGCAAATAAGGGAAGAGTACCCAATCTGTCTCAATTGCAAGAAACCCTTCCTCGTCCACATCAAAACTGCCATTGACAACATAAATCAGAACAAGAAGCAGTGAATATGACTTGGGAATTGATGTCTATCTGAGTCATTCCGTTTAAGAATAATGTCTTAGCCGGGGTAGGCTGGATATTTTTCTTGTAATATTGTCCGTGCTTTTATATGTAAACCTCTTAATAAGGATATGATGCAATGTTCCTTTTAAGTATTCTCTGTATATATGGTGAAATTATTGCTTTTGAAGTGCTTATGTCGAGGATTAAATTATTGGTATCTTTTGTAATTACAATGATTGCATGTGATTCTCTTGGCCGCATAGGTACAATTGGATCAATAATGGCCAAGGGACAAAAGAATTTGACCCATGTCCATGCCCCGCATATGCCGGTAATATCCCTTATGTTTCTTCGATTGGATTTATATCGAGGATATTATAAAGTAATGTTTACAATTGTGAGTGGCGAGTTAGATGTGCAACCCGATAATTCCTAGAGGGTGAAATTTGGTGAAGCACTCTAGATCACCATTCGATTATGTCATCCTGCTCAATTGTGGTGTAGACCTTATCACTACAAAAATGCAGGCGCATGGTAGAGTATTTAAACGCATCATGTTCGTATTTAGCTGGCAATTAAAATCCGAGAAGCATGCCCGCATAAGGGAAAATGTACGCGTGACACTTTTTTCGCGCGGCATAGTGGATCTGCCATGCAATCTGGCTAGCCGCACCAAGACGATGTGCCTCGATAAATTATAAAACGAAACAATTTTATTATCGTGTACACATATGGTGAGGCAGAACTTTCCATTGCATTAGTACACCTTTGTATGTCACCAAAGTTAACTGCAATCAACTAGTAAACAAACTAGGTTGTTGATGACATTCTAATCGAATTTTCCATTCTTTTGAGATGTAGTTGTGTTTACATTACAAGATTTGAGACACTCTCTCTCTATTTATTATATTAACTAGGAGTCCCTTGCAACTCCAAAAAAATAAAAATAAAAAATCTAAAGCATAAGTGTCGAAATGTATCTAAATCCTATTCTTGGGTGTCTCTATTCGGCACGACATTATCCATGCTTGGTGCTGAATATGGTATCCTAATGCCCATCATTCTCTACGCATGGTACTTTGACATATGTGGAGACAACCTACCATCCTCCACCAAATGCTTAAAGAGAAAACAAAGATGAAACATAGTATGTAGATGAGACGAAAAACATACCTTAGGATACAGAACACATGAAGATGAATCCAATGCAAAGGCTATGTCTAACTAGATATTCAACCTACATGTCTTCAACTTGTCTAACATCTCCTTAGCATAACGAGAGTAGGGAGGCAGATAGTAGGAGATACTGGAGTTGTCGAGGTATATGTTTTTTCTTAAACGGCGATGCTTAGATCTAGTATTTGTGTCGCTGAGTGGGAGTCACTAAGGAGGACTGTGGAGCCATAAGGAGTAAGTAGCGGAGAATGTGTACCAAGGGTTCCTTGTATCATATAGGAAATGGGCTTGGGAAGTGGGGATAGAATTTGGGAGGGGGGGCTCTAGAACATTGTATAGCTAGATATATGGGCCGTATTTGTAAAAAAGCCACATACATGGAGCTCAAATATAATGGTCAAGGGTCAACTCAACATATGTAGGCCACACTAGTCAGCAAGACGTTCCTGACAAGTTAGTAGAATGTGCTTGACCATTCTATAGTTTTGGACCGACTTTTAGTGTCACACAATGGATGCGGTAATATGATTGACTTCATTCAATCTAACACGACATTACAGAGTGTCGGGGTTGGTAGAAACCACGACGCTATATATAAATCCTTCACCCTATTGTTGTAGTTATATAAGGAGAATGCTCATCACCACGTTTGGTGCATCAACACTCACTTGAAAGGAAGAACTTATTCATCTACAAGATGTTGATGCATCGCAAAATGGTAAGACTGTGATCGAACTCTGCTATGAGATGCCAAAAACATTGGCTTGTGGTAAGTACCATTACACCTCGGGTAGACATACCTTGGGAAATAGGTGGATAAAATATGGAGCATCAAAGGCTGGCTATATGACTTTAAATTAGAGATCTCTTCCTGGGAGGCAACCTAGAAACTTGCGGTGACCCAGCATACACTGCATGTGTAGTACAATATAGTCGTTGATATGACATCCACAGAACACCGTTCCGTAAATATCACATCCCTCAGAGTGGTACAACAAAAACATTATGGGTCCATATTAAAAAAGTACACACATTATTATTATTACAATACCGGAAGTTCAAGACTTTCAAAAGATCCAACTTACAAACCAAAATATAAGATGTTCAGCGGAAATTTAAAAGTAACAACTCCGACTAGGAGTGGGGCTCAACAGCTTATTCTATAGAGTTCATGTTGCTCGGCTCCGTTAGTTAGTACTAACTAGACCCTTAAGTGGACTTGTTCTCATCGATGCCATAGCGGATCTCGTAATCCACACCTTCAACTCCTCCGGGTAGATCAGGTTCCTCGTAAAACACGTCTTCTTGGCATTCGGCTGCATACATTGGTAGGTCTTCGGGATCCTCATAGTCTAAGCAAGGAATCAAAGGAAAGGATGAGTAACTGCGTTACCCAACAAGTTCATTATATGCAAGGTGGGAAGTTTGATGCTCTAGCTAACACCTCCGATTATAAATCCTTGGCACTATGCAGTTTTTGTAAATATTTCTTCAAAGATTGATTTTATTCCGAAAAACTATGACAATCAGCCTTCACAGGTTGACCAGAACTTTCATGGAGTTCCTTTCCTGCCGCGTTCGTAGCTCCTTCCCGGAACAGGGAGTAACAAGTTACAGTTCTTACACTCTGCAGAGGTGCGTTACTTTACCCATGATAGATCAACTCCTTGTTTCACAACCGGGCGTACTTTCCCGTCCAAAATTCCATGATGTGGGGCACAGTAGTTGGTCCAAGCCAATCACTGCCCCTTTCGCGACCCCGCATGCCTCCTTGGTGTACACCATGCCCACATAATGAATTACGGAAATGGTTTGTACAAACCGTTAGATGCCAGAACTATCGTGGGACGATGAGGGTTCCCACCCATATGATGCATATCCTCTACGGATTACCAATTAATATGCACGCTACGAGGATAACAACCACGACCTGCACATCCGGCTTCATGCGAGAGGAAGAAGATACAGCTGACTTCTCTGTCCCATTCCAAATCTCATGGCTAACGCGTAATATACGGCGCTAGAATCACTGGTGTCAGGGGTTATTAAGTCCCTATTTGATCATCATTGTTGCAATTAGAACTCTAAGTTCTATTGCTCCATCATATCACCACTTAGGATGATATCTATGATTTCTTTGTTTATGAAAATAATATTTTCTTTCTTTTTTAGCATATATGATAACACACAATTTGCAAATACTTTGATAAAGACTCTTCAAAGGACATGAGCAAGTGATGAACTTGCCTTGTGATGGCAAGGTAGTGAAGTCTGATGCTTGCACTGGACCCTGAGCTTCTAGTTCTATAAAAACATCATTATTGCCCGGTAAGGACAATATTTAAAGAAGCAAAATGATTATGCAAGTAATGTGATGCATTGTTTAATTTTATATGCATTTACCCCAAAAAGTTCCTTTTTGAGTAATAAAGGATTTATAAATATTACTTTTTAATATGTATAACATATATTGAGTTATTTTATTTTATTTCCCTTTATTTGACTTTTATTGATTTAATAATCCTTTTAGGATTTATTAATTATACATTAAATTTATTACTAAATATTTATTTAGTATTTTTTAAAAATAATATAATATTAATAAATAATGAAAGTGATTTTTATTTATTTTTATCACCTTTCAATAATTTTGTAAAATTCCCTAAGGAATATATAAATTACAAAATTCTTATAAAAATTTAAGTGTCCAAAATTTTATATCTTATTTTATTTGGATAGAGTGGATTATTGTGAATCCAAAAATATTTTATTTATAATTTTTGGACTTTTATTTTATTTTCTATAATTTTATTGAGGTCAGGGGCATTTTGGTCTTTTCTAATTGAACAAAAGATTTATTAAATAACTTGGGCTGGCCCCTTGGGCTTATTGGGCCAGGGTGTCCCAATAGGGCACGGTCAAAAGATTACCCCGAAGGGTTTTGGCCCACCCATCCCACTCTGCCTCCCCTCTCTCCCTCGACCTTATCCCCTCCTCTGACTCGACCCTGTGGCTGGCTATGCCGCCACTATCGATTCTTGCCGTCGTCGGCCGTTCTGGACGCTGCCATGGTGCGAGTTGGGGTTGTCGACGATGCTCTTTCGTTCTATCCACTTGGATTTGACTCCGGGGCTTCCCGTTGGTCAGGTCCACCCCATTCCCGAACCCGAGGGTTCGGAAACGGTGTTGTCGCTGCCGCCGTGATCCTGCCTGCGGTGGTGTGCTGGACTCGTGCGCTGCTGCGGCCGCCGTTGTGGCAGGTGCAGGTTGCAGTGCCCCTCTGGGTGCTCCCTATGCCGTCGCGGTTCGTCGGCCCCTCTGCTTCCTCTTCGATTCGTCAGCAAGGACCTCGGGTAAGTTGTCTTTGTGGTGCTTGTCCATGCTACTGCCATGATTCTCTCTTTGTGTATCTAGTGGCTTCTCATGCCGAGTGACTATGTGCTGGTTGAGTTCATCTCTGGATTAGGGTTCTTGCTCTGATTAGGGTTCATAACCCCCTGTTGATCATATCTATGATGCTTTCTATTTAGTGTTGATCATATCTGATCATGGGAAATGATTGTCTGCTATGGTTGATGATTGGTAGTGGCTTTGATGATACTAGTTGCCTGTCAGATTTATTCTAGTGGTAATCCACCATGATCCATGCTAGTGTTTTAATTAAATCCTTGATTGGATTATGTTGTTGATCTGAGAAGTTTCTGTACTATCAGAATACTTGTACCGACAGTAGATTTCTCTCAGTAGTTGCTTACTACAATTATAATGTGGGCTTGTTTGAGATTATATACTCTGAATCAAATCATTACATGTAATGATTTTCTGTGGATGTATAGATTCATTTTAATGTTGATTCCTGTCATTTGGCTTCAGGAAAATGATATGTAGTGATTGTCCCTTTTTATCTGTGGAAGCTAAGTAAAGATTGGTTTTAGTTCATTAAGAACTTGTCCTTGTGATACCATTGTATTCTGCCACACAAGTGATTGAGTTTTATTTCTGGGCTTAGCTTGATAATGCTTGTGATCAAAACTGACAAGTTGACATGAAAGCTTGTATTAACTTTCCTGCCTATGATGTTGGTCTGAGGCTCTAGGATGTAATTCCTAGTTAGTTGGGCAATACTTTGTTTGAAACTTATAGGTTTAGAGGTGCTACCCTCTCTGAGAGATGTTCCCTGATCTAATAAGATCAAATTAAAATGATCTAAGTTGCAAAAATAACACTAAACCCAGTGATGCTGTTCTGAGGGTTTAGTGCTTGTGGTTTGAGCTTGATTTTCTTATCCTTATACTTGAAATCTCTAGGATAGATGCACTCCTCTTGGGTGATTATTGAGAGATTATCTCATAAAACAACACATGCTTTTATTTAGATAATATGATGAAATCATGTGATGGTTTTATGAGGCTCACCACAAATTCTGATGTGGATGTAGTAGATTAATGATGATCTTGATCTTGATCTTGATCTGGTTCTTGATCTGCATTTGCTGGGTTCCTGAGCTTGCTCTTGAGCTTGCCTGCTCCTCCTAGCTCCTGGGCTTGACCTTGTTGTCCACCAGATCCATCCCCCTCCTTATGTCACCATCGTGGTGATGTTTGGGTTGATATGGGTGGTTGGTTTTTGGCTGCTGTTCTTGGTTTGGCTGCTGTTCACCCTGGTTGTGCTGGTGTGTTGTGTAGTGGAGTGATGCACTGATGTTCTCCCCCACGGATGTGCTGTGGTTTTGTGATATTTGGTTGTGCTTGTGAGGTCGACAGCACACCCTTTGCATGCTTGTGTGTGTGCAGCTTGTGTGCCTGCTATGCACTTGTGGATAGGTTCAGAATTTTTGAACTTACCATTACCAAACTACTTTTACCCTGGCTGGTGAATTGGTCCCTTTTGGCTGTCATTTGCATTCTGGATTTGAATTTATGAAAGATGAAATCTTTCATATTGGTGAAACTTGCCCCTTTATAACATTTCTCAATGATGAGTTTGTCAAGTGCACCTCACTGACATATCTGAGAGAAATATACTAACACTAATCATGTTTTGTTTTCTATTTATTCTTTGTTTTGCAGGTACAAAGATAAGGATAAAGATTTAGTGTAAATTTAGTTGTAGGCTAGTCAGTAAATATACAAATGTAATTTTCTTTTTCTTTTTTAACCCTTGTAACCTTTATTTTATTCATTTGTAATAAAGATTATATATTTATTAATAAAGAATATTCTTATTCTTTATTCTTTTTGTAAATTGTGAAGTTTTAAATAACTTCAGTAAGTTCATTATTTGTAACTTGTTTATGTATATAAAATGAATTTCATATACAATATTATTTTTAGATAAGATTTAAGTTATAGTACTTTTTTCTTAATTAATTTAAGATTCAAATCTTAAATCAAAACCATTTAAATTATAAAACACTTAAGTTTTAAAATCCAAACTCATTTCAAAACACACATAATTCCTTTAAGATCATATCAAAGTTTATAGCAATATTTCTTTAAGGCTAAACCTAATCTCAAAGTAAGAAAGAAACATTGATCACTCAAGGTTTTTATTTAGAGAAAATTTTACTCACATTTTCTCAAATGAATGCATGCAACAATTCATATTCCTAATTCTACCCTTTGTTAGGTCCTTCATGATTTTAGTTGCATTCATATTGCATTGGAACTTCTCATTTTTGCATGATTTTCTATTATAGTTGTCTTGGGGCTAAACCTTAAAAGGTATAATTGTTCATTTCTCTGATCATGTGTAGCACCGCTTAGTTAAAAATTCTCTAGAAAAATATATGTACGGTTTGTTTGGATGTTTGACTAATGTTTTGTAACATCACAACATTAGAGGCTAGAATTAAATAGATATCGGGTGTGTGTATTGCATTCATTCATAGAAAATCTGAATAATTTTCACGCTTTTGATCAAAACTTGTCAAAGTGATTGAAACTTCTCTTAACTTGGTGGAACTGAAATAGATCATCAAGTTGAGTGCGATAAGTTTCAATGTGACCTTTGATAAAACCTTATTTTTGGGTAAATGTAATTTGATCTATGGGTAGATCAAATGGGATAAAGCTAAATCACAACACATTACTTAAGGATTAACACTTATTCTTCTAGAGACCATATGAAGGTATTCTTTACAACCACCCATGGATACCAAATCAAGTATGTAACCTAAGGAAAGAAACTAAATAACTAAACCTTGATATAGATGCTTACCATAATTACTCCTACCATGAGCATCATGGTAGTTCCCAAACATTATCCCTTATTACAAATAGAGTAGGAAGGAAGTCAAGCCAAGACCATTCACCAAATTAAATATTCTTGAACCTTTATCCTTTGATTTACTATATGGTCCTTTCAAAGTCTTGAAGTAGATTAATAAGAAGAGAAAAACCAAACATGATAGAATATGTCATTATCACTAGAATGAGAGTCCTAGTGGAGCTCAAACCATTTGATGTTGTAGGAGTTAACTCACTCATGGGTTAACTAGAAGAAGCATCTAGGCCTAAGAGATAAGATGATAATTAAGGAGTTATGAGAAGGTAGTCAGGATAGAGTATCAATGAGTAATCTTGTTGAGACAAGTAGGTACAACCATAGAGTAATTTTTATTAATAAGGTAGACCATATAAGAGACTTGGTGTAGTATTAGATTGTTACATAGTTGAGGATAGATCTTGACTAGACAATTAGAAGCCTAAGCTTAGTGTTATCAAAGGATAATGGTCATTATTCTCAAATCACTTGGGGATAATTGACTATGCATTGAAGAATTGTTATTGGTATACCAAGCTAGGCTAAACCTTAGTAGTTAAGTTATCTAGCTTGATCATAAGAAGTCAAGGTAGAGTATGATAAAGTGTGAAACATGATTTGCATGGAGTAGTTGAAGACATGGTAATTTTAACCAAGGTAATACAAGAATAATCTTGTATTATGGGGAGTAGTACCATACCTCTTCTATAGGATTGAGATCACTTATGGTGTAGTGAGGATTATAGTCTTGCAAGCCTTGGAAGCAGATGAGAGAAGAATGTAAAGGAGTTGATGAATGGAGTTAAAAATAACTACATGAATGAATTCGTCAAGGGTGCTAAGAAGTGGAATTATGTCGTAAAGAAAGAATGGAGAATGAGTAGTGAAGAAGTGACATGACCATGTGATGGCAACAACTCTGTGTGTACCAACTCGTTGGGACTCCAAGTGTAGAGTGTTGTAGCAAGCATCTTTTTTCCACAAGGATGACTCGGGGGTTTATATCGAACTCTTGAGGAATTAGCTCAGAGGTTGTTCTTCTTCTCCTCTTCAACCAACCTACAAATCAAAGTTTTTGTCTTGTGTCCCCAACTCCACCGTGTGGTTGTCAAGCACAAGGTTTCGTATTAGTAATATGAAATATAAGTATAAATAAAGTAAAGTAAAGCAAGTAAAAATAGGCATGCAAGATAAATGCAATAAAATAATGGTTGTTTTTGGATTTTTTGTGTTTTTTCAAGTGAAGAAAGTATGTTTGTATTTTTGAAATAATAAATTGCAGAAAATGTAAAGTGTGATAAATGTGTTGGAAAGGTGTTTCTAATGGTTTAAAATGGACCGGGGTTCATGAGTTCACTTGTCTACTCTCGTTTTGGGTTGTAATGAACATAAACAATTCATCAAAGACATAATATTGGTGGAACTTCCACATGTGTTTGATAAGCATTCATTTGGACATCATGTCCTAACATAGATATGATGCAACACATCTCTCTTATACTCCTCAAGAAAGGGAAAACTCCAAGCAATCTTGAATTAAGAATCAACAGATTATATCCTTAAGTAATTTGACATGATGTTTGAATCACCAATATGCTACCTTGACCAAACAAGATTATATAGCTGTCAAAATATAATTATAGCACATGAGTTCACTTTATCCCTAGTGAGGCACAAAATAAAGGTAAATACCATATTAGATCGTTTGTTGTCACTATTCAATCACTAGCACCCTGCTACTTCATCTAATACACACTTCTTCCCACACATGTTGTTGCATACAAGTTGGGTTAGAACAAGTACTTAAGAATGGGGTACACGATTCTCATCTATCAATACATATTACACATAATAGGTTCCAATCTCATATATCAACTCATAGAATAAAGATCCGCCACATTGGAATTACAAATATGACCATAATCATGTTGGGAAACTCATATGGTACTATATCTATGAAGAACAAGAGACAAATAGATCAAGCTACTGCCACAAACCCATAGTCCAGAGGTGGACTACTCCCTATTCATCATGGTGATTATTGTGGAGACGTTGGATAAGGTAGAGATCCCTCCGGCGACGGATCCGGCGCCGGCGACGGATCCGGCGGAGTTTCCCCCTCCAATCTTCATTGGTTCTGGCTTTGTTTTGGTGTTTCGGTTTTTCTACGGCGCCTCCTGTAACATCCCGATTTTGTAATAAAGAATAAAGTTGTTTAGTCATGAGCATAGCATGCATTAATTTTTAACTAAAAAAATTGCATTCATGAGAAAAATCTAACACTCTAAAATAGACAATATTTCTCTATTTTAAATATCCTCAAAAACAATTTGCTTAAAGTTGGTTCAATCGAAGAGGTTGTATCTAAATATATCTAGACCGAGTACACACGTGTACACTTAGTACACACATGTACTGTAGCTGGAGCTGAATTTTCTAGTAACATTTTTTAACTGATATGTGTTAGCTACAGTAGCGGCCAACTAAATATCCTAGGAAGAGAGAGAGCGTACCTTACCTGAAGAGAGACGTGACCAAGTAGTATCTTTGTACCCCTCCTCTTAATACATAGAAGAAGACCACCCACCATTATTATCCTCAATTCCCCATCACAAACGACCCCAACTCTGGAGCCATGGAGATCACCTAGGAGAATAAGTGTCTGGAGGAGGAACATCGGGATTGGGCTCTGAAATAACAGAGCAAGGCAAGGAGGGCATCGGGGGAAGCAAGAGGGGGAGAAGAAGAGACCCATTCGCCGCCAATCTTCTTTTCTGCGACTTCTTTTCATGGGTATAGGTATAGCTCGTCTATGAGGTCACCAATAATCGTTTTCTTGTGCAACTATCCGATCCTTGTGTTCCTTGTCTGATGAGTTGATTCCTGAAGGTGGTTTCTACATCGATGTTGACGAGTAGTCAGGTTCCCGGGCAGCAGCCTAGGATCTATGCAAGGGTCGCTACTTCTGTTTAAGGCCTCTTAGGCCCTTGTAACATCCCAAATTTTATCAAATGCAAAATCATGTATTGCATTCATATCATCATAGCATATTTATCTTGCACAAAAAATTTCAAATCAAAACCCTAAATAAAACCATATTTAAACCCCTCTTATATATTATATATGGGGCATGGTTTTATTTTTATTTCAAAGACCAAAGTGATTTTGAGTGAATGTATGTGTTTGACACACTTTTTGACTCTAGGATCACAATACAAAAACTTGGTGAAGATTTGAATTGGGGTTTCAAAACCATTTCTGAAAATCAAATCAGAAAAGAAAAAGGAGAAAGAAAAAACAAGCGCTGCCTATCTAGCCTAGCCCCACTTGCGGCCCAACAGCCCACCCGGGTTTCCCCCTCCCCCTCTCTCTTTCTCACCGCATGCACCCGCACCCGATCGCTGACAGCATGGCCCCACCGCCACGCCAGCGCGTCATCTTCAATCACGCGCCGCTGACCATGTCGTCGCCACCCGTTTCTTCCTCGATTCAATTCGAATCAAATCAATTGATTGCAGGCGTAATTACCTTCCCCTCAACCTGCTACTTAACCCCCACCTTGCTGCGGTCATTTCCCCTCAAACCCCATCGCCACAGCACCCCCGGGCTGCTAGTAATCGAGCTCGCATTGCCACAACACCGCACGTCTCCGGCGACCAATCCTGGTGAGCTCCGTCCACCCCTCTCCCTCTAGCTGATGCTGTCTTTATCGCCATACTCTTGCGCTCCTTCTGATGCTTTCCGTTTGCTCTCTGGTGCCCCAGAACGTCGCCCTCGACAAGCTCTGCAAGTACCCAATGCCGACCACGACTTCGACGAGCTATTCCGGTGAGGCCTGTGTTCCCCTTGATCTCTAGTTCACGCGAGTGAGTTTGCCACTGTCTTGTGCATCTTCTTATGCATGATGTTTGCTCCCTTGCACACCAGGTTGTCACCCCGTCTCCATTCGCAAATGCCCGACGCCAGAACCAACTCCGACGAGCTCCCGCGCCCGCGACAGTACGCCCCTGTCCAAGCCAGTTGCACGTTGAGCTTCACCGCGACTCTGTGTTTCGGTAACCACCCTCACCTCCCCCTTTTAACCCCTCGCGCCGCCAAAACGTCGCCGATAGATCCGTCACCACCGCCAGCGCCATCAGCGCCTCCCCGCTATGGTCGCATTGTTCAGTTCCGTTGGATCTAGATCCAACGTCGTAGATAGATCACTTAAGAGAAGCGGTACCGAGCGATCCTGGCCACACGATCTAACTTAGATTTACGGCCCACGAGCATGATCCGCGTGAAGCGGTACGGGCCAATCAGACGCGGCCACGTGTCTGTGTTTTCGATTTAAAATATGTTTTTAGATCTATTAGTTATTCAAACTTGTAAAATTCATATCTTTTGTTCTGTATGTCCAAAAATTGCAATTAATATATCAATGGATTCAGAAAATTAAGCCCTACACACCTATAGCCTTGAATTGGACATTTGTTTCTGGAAAATTAGGATTATTTGCAGAAGAATTTGTAGGCCTATTTTGCATATAAAAATTATTTGGAAAATTGTTTTAAAGTAAATTTGAGGTTGTTTAGACTTTAGAAAGTTTACTTTGTGTTCAGTACTGTTTGGTTTGACTTGTTTAGTCTAGAATATCATTCCATTGCATTTGCATGCATTCATATGTATTTTTGTTTGAATATTGAAATGTGAATTTGGTATAATGATTTTATGTGTAGATTTTGGTGATTGTGGTGATTATGATTTTGGTGATTTTGGTGAATATTGAAATGTGAATTTGGGATACTCACTCATGGATGTGAGGACTGTTGCTACTCTCCTAGCAACCAAAGCAAGTGATGCTTCATATTTTTTTCCTACTATTTTATCTATTCACTAGTAATATTTTGAGTAGGATTTGCATGGAGATTTTTCAAAGTATATGCTATGCCAAGGGAAATCCTATAGATATTGTCTTAGTAGAATTTCTCTAAGTTAAGACACTTGTTATACTTATGGTTAGCCTAGCTAGTAGAAAACAAGGGTGGAATATTTCACTATGTTGTTATGCAAAAATCTATGACTTTGTTTTTTAATAATAAAACAACATGTGAATGAATCACCTGGGTGGAATGGAAAGATTGGTTTGCGTTGAGTGGTAACACAAGGCCCATGTCTATGGTTTACCTTGTGTATCTCACTTGTCGATGGCTGATACGTCCAAAACGTATCTACTTTCCCGAACACTTTTGCTGTTGTTTCTCCTCTAAACTTGTGTGATTTGGATACAACTAACACGGACTGATGCTGTTTTCAGCATAACTACCTTGGTGTCTTGTTTTTGTGCAGAAAATCAACTATCAGGAAAAATCCCGGAAAATATGCCAAAAAATATATTTCACTAGAAGACCCACGAAGCCAGAAGATGAGACGGAGAAGGTGCCTGGGGGCCCACACCCCTGCCAGGCGCGGGCCCACCTCTAGCCGCACCTAGGGGGTGTAGCCACCCCAGGCACCCCCTTGGCCTCCCTCTGCGCCTATAAGTTTCCTTTTGACCCAAAAACCGAGGGGGGGTTGATAGTTTTCCAAAAAGATTTCCGCTCCGCCGCCGCCACCAGAAACCAAGATTCGGATCCAGAAACTCCGTTCGGGCACCCTGCAGGGACGGGGAATTTGGAGAGGATCATTGCCATCATCATCACCAACGCATCTCCATCAACCATCGATGTTTCCCTCATCCATGAGTGAGTATCCCCCCCTTTAGGCTTGGGGATGGTAGGGATTGGATGAGTTCTATCATGTAATCGAATAAGATCTGTTAGGGCATAGTGCCTAGTATCTCTATTAGTGTTGTTTGACTTTGTTGCAACTTGTTGTGCTTAATTCTTTTCACTAGGACACGAGTGCCATGATCTCAGATTTGAACTTATTATTGAATCATTATGATAGTATTGTTTGTGATCTTATCTGCAAGTTGTGCACACATATCATTGTCCGGATCCAAAGGCCCCAAAGTGACAATAATTGGGACAACCGGAGGGGGTGGCTGTGGTGTGAGGATCACATGTGTTCACGGAGTGTTAATGCTTTGCTCTGGTGCTCTATTAAAAGGAGCACCTTAATTGCCAGTAGTTCCCTAGAGGCCTGTAAGGTTCCCAACCTTTAATAAAGTAGAGATCCCTGTGTTTATAATGCTAGTCCCTGGATCAATAGCTAGCATCCACAGTTAAGATGTAATATCAAGAAACAAAGGTCATAATACAACTTTATAATCAGGAATAAAATATTACATTACATCTTACATAGCTCATTTGGCTATCACATTACATTGCAGCAGAATATCTATAAAGCATGGGGTCCTTCATCTTCAAAGTGCCACATGCAGTCATGTTGGTTGTAGACTTGTAATCCTATTTAGTAAACTTCACTAACATCAAACAAACCTGCAACATAATAAGTTGCAGCCACAAGGGTCAATACATTTGAATTGTATTGGCAAGTTTCACTATTATGTAGAAGTAAGTGGATCCTATCATTACATGCAAATTTGGCTAAGTAGGGTTTAGGCTCTTTGCAGAAAGCAGTATAGTTTTATCCTATCTTTTCAAAATAGTTTGATCTTTTGTCAAATCTTTCTGAACTTCTTGGAAAACTCCAAGTGTTTCAAAATCCCTTGTTGTCACCATCAAGTTTTACTTTGAAAAATTGGAATGTCGAGATCTTCCATAGCTTCAGGGCTTAGTTGCTCAGTATTGTCCATAACCGGGGACACGGCTAAGTACTTAGAATTTTTGATCTTCTGCAGAAGTTGTACACTTTACCCACATGACACAATCTCATCTTGATGCCACTAGTGGCCGCTGGGTAAGTACTCACCAAGATGGAGTACTGGCAGATTGAGAATGTGACAAAGTCTTTCCATAGGATTCCTCCCAATACACAATGCTAGCTTGTCATCCAGGCACCAATGTAGGGTTTCAAGTTCCCTTACACAATTCTAGTTAACCTGAAGATGCCAATGCATGGGTCTTCCACTATGTAGTTGACTAAGCCAGAGCCCATTTAGCATGTGGCTGTACACGGAAGCCACTGTACGAGAAACATGTTCAATCTCTAAGTCCCTGGGTGGTTTTCTTATAGTGCACAACAGAAAGAGATAGCCATATAAACATGGTTCCTTTTGTTGCCACCTTGTCCAAAACTTGAGTATCCTTGTCCACCCAGGTGGTTCATTGAGTACTTGTTTTATTATATAAAACATAAGTCTTTTCAACTCTTCATATAATCATATCATGTATCCCATCCCAATATATAGCAGGGCTAAGCTTACTACAACTACATTGTTTCCACTAAGGAATATATAGGGTATCCTATTAGGATTTAGCATAGCATAAAATATAGTAAACCTTTCCATGCATGTTGCAAAATCCACTAAGTGTAATGAAAATAGTAGGACATGGATGATAGTGTCACTTGCCTTTTTAGTAGAGAATGTTGGTTCACTTCTTGATCTTGCTAATATCACACTCTTCTAACTTCACTACAATTCAATCAAGCAAACACATATTCAACACAATATTCAAACAATTTGTCACACATAAAATAACAAAAACAAGGTCATGCATGCAAGCATGCAAAAGATAGTTTTACTTGTAAAAGTGGTTTCTACTAGGCTCTAAACATTGTAAAGTTCAAAGTGGTCATTTACTAAAGTGGTAAAACCATTTGCAAAAGGTTTTATCTATAAACCATTTTTAAATCAAATCATTATTTTATGTGGTTTAAAATACTTTTAGCAAAGCAATATTCTTTAAAGAGTTCTCCAAATATATTTTAATTCTCAAAACATGGTGTTTAGGGTCAGAAGGTTTGAATCAAATCATTTCCCAAAGGTTTTACTCAAAAATCATTTCTAAAACAAAATCAATATTTTTATTTGACTAGAAATGAGCTAATTCAATTATTTATTCCCTAACTTCACAAAATTCATTTTTAAATCCATAAGTTGGTTCCTAAGGTCAGTAGGTTCACAACAAACCATTTTGCAAAGATTTCATACTAAAAATATATCTAGAACATTTTTTTATATTCAAAATAAGCCTACACATGTTTCTGCAATTTCAACCAATTTTCCAGAAGCAAATCATTAAACAAATTGCATGGTTGCAAAGTACTTGTTCTACTGATTCCATTGATATAAAATTTGCAAAATTTAGACGTGTAGAATTAAAGTTATAAATTTTACAAGTTTGCAATTCAATCAGATTCAAATTTCTGTTTTAATCTAAACCATGTCCACGTGGCTGTTTCCTATTGGACGGTACCGTTTTGTTTGGATCGAGCTTTCTAGACCGCAGGATTTAAGTGAGATTGTGCGGCACAGAGCACACGATACCCTTTCTCTTAAGTTCTAATCTCAGCCAAAGGATCAAGATCTAACGGACACGGTTCCTCTGACCATGGTTGGGCGGCGCTAGCGGCGGCTGGCGGCGGCGCACACTCTGGCGGCGAGCTTGCCGACGTTGCAGGAAGCGAGGGAGAGGGGGAAATGTCTTACAGCATTCGCGTGGTCGAGGTGAAGCTCGAGGTGGCGTTGGCTTGGCGAGGGGCGCTCAGGAACGGCGACGATTGCTCGCCGGAGTAGCTCCTGACGACGGGCGGCTCTGTTTGCTGACGGAGGTGAGGCTGCAGGTCACGCCGAGGTAAAACAAAGACGTGGTCACATGCGTACTGATCTGGGGAAGATGGGAGCATCAACAGGAGGCGCTGGGGCGGTCGAGGCTTACCAGGGAACTTCGTCGGAGATGAGTCATACGCGGTAGTGCTCAGGTGATGACGAAGCCGACGATTCGGAGCGCGCGCGAGCGAACGAGTGGCACGGGGAGATGCGCCAGGAGGTGAGGAGCGAACTCGTGTGCAGTGGGAGGCGAGAGGCGGCGGGGTGTGGCCAGAATTGTTCGGAGACGCTCGCCGGAGCAGTGGCGGTGCAAGAGGAAATCGGAGCAGACCTGGGGAAGAGAAGGAGGGGCGAGTGAGGGGAAATGTCGAGGAGAGGCGTGCGCTTAAGTGTGCGTGGTTGGGGGCGACAATAACGCAGGCAATAACATGAATTGATCGCCGGAGTTAAAGGGCAGAAACGGCAAGGAGGAAATGTTGTGGTGAAGACGATGATGTGTTGGCTGCGGGGTCTGCTCGTCAGTGAAGTGGGAAATGAGGGAGTGGGGTCCTACTGTCTGTGACTCAACGGGTTTACTTTCGCGTGAGAAAACGTTTCGCCGTGGTGAGAGCTGGTGGGCTGCGATGCTGGGCCTATTGGGTTGGGTCAGTTCGTTTCACTTTTTTTTATACACGGAGCTTTTTCTTTTTCCATTTAGAATTTCTGTTTTGATTTTTATTCAAACAATTCAAACACCCAAATGAATTCAAACCTTTGCCAAACTTTCTATCTATTTTAATTATGTTTAACAACACAAATCAAAGTCCAAAACAAAATAATTTTTATTCCTTTAGGATCTATTTAATAATTAAATAAAATAGACCTTAGTCATTAATTCAAATAGGATTTGATTTATTTAAAACCTCCATTTGAAATCTAAATAATACCAAAATCATTTCAGTAGGCTTTATTTGATTAAATAAAACACTTGGGAAAACTTATTTAAAATAAATTAACAAGTTTTAGTGTTTATTTAAAATGGAAAAGCCTTTACTTAAATAAAATTGGATATTAATAAATCCTCTTTATTTTATTTAAATAAACCTTTAATCTTTTTATCAAATAGAAATATTTTATTTCAAAAGCTAGGCCAAGATTTAATTTGGCTTTATAAAATAATCTTTATTTATAATTCTACCTTTTCATTTGAAAACCAAATCTTTTTATTAAAAGATCCAAAATAGTAATTCCAACTATCATAACTTTATTTATTATTTGTTTATTTTTTTAAATCCCTTTAGGATTTTATTTGATCAAATAGGTTTGGATATTTCCAATTGGAAACAAAAGTTTATTCTCACCCTAAATTTCAACAAAATTTTATTTTGTTTATTTATTTTTCACATTTCAAAATTTGGAAAATTTTGGGATGTGACAAGGCCCCGCTGCCACGGGCTGGCTGGACAGAAGATGTTGTGCAAGTTCTCATTGCGAGCACGTATGACTATATTTGGAGCACATGCCTAGGATTGTTTACTATTTGGATGCTTGTTATTATTTATCTGCAATGCCCTAGATCTTGAAGTTACATGTTTAGACTCGTCCATGCAACGCCCGTCCATCCATCCCTATGCCTACCGCACTCGAATCCCACTGTTACCGTTACTGTTACTATTTCTCCTGTTTTGCTGCTACTGTTGCTTTGCTGTTACTACTACAAACTGTTGCTACTGATAAACTTCTGTGCGCAAGAACTATTTCCAGGTGCAGCTGAACTAACAACTCAGTTGTTAAGGCTTGCAAATATTCTTTGGCTCCCCTTGTGTCGAATAAATAAATTGGGTAATACTACCCGCGAAGACTGTTGCGATCCCCAATACTTGTGGGCATCAAGACTAGTTTCTAGCGCCGTTGCCGGGGAGCATATCTTTATTTGTAAGTTCACTTGGATCTATTATTTTTCACTGCTACTTTGTTCATCATGGGGAAGTCTCGTGATGGAAAGTTCCCTATTTTACCATCCACTACAAGAAGAGGTACAGTCCTAAACACCTCTGTTGCTCTTGATTCACCGGTTGTTAAAAGTAAGCTTGTCACACCACCACCACATACTCATGCTACACACACTGCTACTACTGTTGAATCTGAAACTGCTTTTGATGCTCATGATGTTACTTCTATTGTGCTTGATGTGAGTGGTTCACTAGGTCCTTTTCTTGGAGTCCTTCATAAATATATCATGGAGTCCTTCATCTTCAAAGTGCCACAGGCAATCATGTTGGTTGCAGACTTGTAATCCTAATCAACACACTTCACTCACATCAAACAAACCTGCACCATAATAAGTTACAGCCACAAGGGTCAATACATTTGAATTGTATTGGCAAGTGATACTATGGTAGTATAGTGGTATCTATCATCTATATGCATTTGGCTAAGTGGAGCTTAGGCTTGCTTTTCTCAAAATAGATTTTCCTTATCATTTGAAAACACTAAGTTTTTGTTTATCAAAATCACCCAAGGCATCTACCAATCAAAGACTGAAGATCCTTTAACCCTTGTTCAACCACAAGTTTTAACTTAGAAATTGGGATGAGGAGATTCTTGATAGCTTCCATGTATTGATGCTCAAATTGTCCATTGCCGGGGACACGGCTAAGTACTTAGATTTTACACTCTCGAGAGGTGGTGCACTTTCCCCACAAGACTCGACATGCAACGAGACAAGTTCTTTCAGAAGCCTTCCCTTAAACCAGAATGGACGCGTTCCATCCTATCATCCCCTACCACCAACTGTCCATTTGGCTAAGTTATTGCAACCTATATGATCCAGGCAGAGCCCATAATGCCAAGTGGCTGCACTTGAAGCTTTCTCAACATTTGACATCTCAAATCTCTTTGTTCCTGGGTGGCATTCCACAAGTGAGATACACAAGGTTCACTAGTCCCCTGGCCTTGTGTAACCACTCAACAAAAATCCATCCAAGCAATACCATTCCACCGAGGTGATTCATTCACATAGTTGTTTTATTAAAAAAACACAACTCCTTGACTTAGAAATATTCCATAGCATGAATATAATCCACCCTTGTTTTCTACTAGCTAAGCTAAGCATGATAGTAGTAGGAATCTTGACTTAGGAAAATTCTACTAAGGTTTCATCTACTAGGATTTCCCATGGCATAGTTTATACTTAGCAAAAATTCCATGCAAGTCCTACTTAGAAATAACACTAATGCATAGTGAAAATAATGGGACAAAAGTATGAAGCACCACTTGCCTTCTTGGTAGAGAATATAAGTTCACTCCTTGATCTTTCAATATTCACACTCTTCAAATTCCACTACAATTCAATCAAGGCACAAATTCAATCTACCATTCAAGCAATTCATCACATAGAATAAAAAGCAAAGGAATGCATGCAAGCATGGCAAATATAGTTTTATTTGGAAAAGTGGTTTCTATTAGGCTATAAACATTCTAAAACACCTATTGGTCATTTATAAAAGTGGAAAAACCATTTGATATTAAGTTAGTGAAATGGCCACTTTAAATCATTTTTGTTTTGTTAGAAATGATTTGATCAAATTAATAATTTCTAGTGTTTGACAAATATATTTTTTTAAACACAAATATTAGTGTTTTAAGGTCAAGTGTTTAATATTAAAACCATTTGCAAAAGGTTTTACCTATAAACCATTTTTATACCAAAGCAACATTTTATTTTGTTGGAAATGCCTTTAAGCAAGGTAATAATTTTCTAGAGTTAATCAAATACATTTTTTTAAATCCAAAACATGGTGTTTGGCGTCAGAGAGTTTAAATCAAATCATTTTCCAAAGGTTTTAACCAAAAATCATTTTTAAAACATATTCAACATTTTTATTTAGCTAGAAATGCTTTAATTCAAAGGAATAATTCCTTAGTGTCACAAAATATATTTTTAAACACAAAAGTTGGTTTCTATGGTCAGTAGGTTCAAAAAAATCTATTTACAAAAGATTTTACCCTAAAAATATTTCTAGAATAATTTTTATGTTCAAATTATGCCTACACAAGTTTCTGCAAAACCAAATAAGTTTGCAGAAGCAAATTACTAAACAAAGTGCATGGTTGGATATAATTCTCTTTTCTGATTCCATTGATATAAAATTTGCAAAATTTGGATGTGTGGATCAAAAGTTATGAATTTTACAAATTCTAACATCTAATAGTTTCAATTCTGTTTTTAAAACAAATCCTGAGCCACGTGTCTTAAACTAACTGGTCGATACCATTTCACGCAGATAGAGCTCTGTGGAGCGTTGGATTTAAGTTGCATCGCACGGCTCAGATGGATTCGTACCGCTTTGTTAAGTCAATCTATCGTAGCCACGCGATTGTGATCTGACGGCTGGTGTGCGTGTGACCAAGGATGCGCGGCGCTGGCAGCGGCGACTGGTGGCGGCGCGCTCAGACAAGGATGGTTTCGGCGATACATGAAGAGAGAGAGGACGTGGGGTGGCTCACCGAGATCGCCTTGAAGAGTAGATGCTCAAGGTAGTCTCCTTTGGCCGAGGGGCGCACAAGGTCGCCGTGGATTGCTCACCGGGGATCCTCCTGGTGTCGGGCACGCTCTGGCGTCGTTGAAGGTGAAGCTACGAGGCACGAGAAGGCAGGCAGAGGGTGGTGTTAGACGTGCAAGAGAATGGTGGGTGTACGAGCGTCAATGATAGGGAGAGGGGCAGTCAGAACTCACTGGGGAAACTCGCCGGAGTCGAGGCAGTGGATGGCAACGTTCGGTCTTGGTCGTTGCCAACGTTGTGGTGCACACGTGGGCGAACTGGAGCTACTAGGAGATGCATACGGGAGAGGGGAGCAGGCTCGAGTGGTCGAGGGGGCAAGGCGGTGGCTAGTGCTGCCGGAATTTGAGTGGAGGTTCGTTAGAGCAGAGGATGCTCAAGCGCAAAATCGAGGCAGCCTATGGGCAGTGAGTGCGGGGCGTCTGGGGGGAAATATAGAGGGGAGCGAGGAGCGTTGACGAGCGTAGTTACAGCGGCGATTTACTCGCAAAATTATGTCGAATTAAGCTGCGGAAATCAAGCAGTAACGGGAGAGAGAGGAGGGAGAAAGAACCAGTCACGCGAGTGGGAATGACGGTCTGGCAGGTGGGGTCTAGCATTCAGCTAGAGAGAGGGAAGGACGGTGGGGTCCAGGCGTCAGTGGCACCGCGAGTTGAGTTTGCGGTGTGAACCGTTTTTCTGCGGGGAGAGGGAAGATGGGCTTGCTGGGCTGGAATGGGCTAGGTTAGATGGCTGTGTTGTTTCCCTTTTTTTTTATTCTGAATCCTTTTTCTTTTTCTATTTAGATTTTCTGTTTTGATTTTATTCAAATGATTTCAAACCCTTTTTCTTTTCAAATCTTTTCAAACTTTTCAGTAAGTTTCTATTCTTTTCAACATGTATTTTTAAGACCATTTTTAGAATAATTTCTTTATTCTTTTTATGGTTTTATTCTTTATTAAAATAAGCACTTGCCTTTATTCAAATAAGATTAAATATATTTTCAAACTCTTTATTTGAATTTCTAATTTTCACTAAACCTTTTTCAGTAGGTTTTATTTATTTAATAAGGTGTTGAATAATTCATTTTGAATTATTTGAAATATTTTTATTATGATTTATTAATCATTTAAATTGGGCTTGTCTTTATTCAAATAAAATCAAATATGGTCTTAATTCCATATAATTTTATTTACAATTTTCTTTTATTTCATTTAATTTAATTAAATAACTTTAATTCCACTTGGCCAAATTCCATTTATTATTTTCCCATCATTTAATTAATCATTTCCATTAGAGATTTTGTCCTTATTTAATAGAATGGAATTTGGTTAATGCCATATAATTTTATTTGAATATTCTTTATCCATTTATTTTATTTTAATTTGGATTATATTTATTCCATTTGATTATGGATTAGGCCAAGTTTTAATTTGTCTTTTAAATATTCCTTATTTATTTATTATTTATTTATTTATTTCTTCCTTTGTCTTACAAAATCCATATCTTTCTATTTATAGATCCAATATTGGTGATTCCAATTTGTATAATTTTATTTAATATTTGTTTATCTTTTTAAATCCTTTAGGATTAATTTATCACAATTTGGTATGGATTTTAGATAGGAGATTTATTAGCTTTGGAAATTATTTCCTTTCAACTTATTATATTCATAAGTTTTTATCTATGGTTCCAAATTAAGTGAACCCAATTTCCATGGTTTTATAATATTTTTATTTACCATTCTTGATCATTTTAAAATGATTGTTTCTGAATCTTTATATGGATCAATTCCATAGTCTTAGAGAGATCTTGGAAATGATTTCTTCCATTAAGGCTTTAGAGTTTTGGTTTAACTTTTCTAAGTTTGAATTTCAAGATACATTCATTGATGAATGCATTCCACTTGATTGAAATTTTGTTGGATTCCATTTTATTCCAAGTTTGTTCAAGATGGGTTTTGATGTTTCCAATTTGAAATAAAAAGTTTATTTTCACCCTAAATTTCAATAAATATTTATTTTGTGTATTTATTTTTCACATTTCAAAATTTGGAAAATTTTGGGATGTGACATAGTGCTATTAAGAGTCTCCTTGCTAGACGTACAATTATGCCTAAACTGTCCTCTGATCCTAAGTTGGCCACCTCTCCCATAGATATTAAAGATAAAAATTATGATTTCTCTCTTGATTTGTCCTACTTGGACATTGTTGAGAACGAACCTTTTTGTGGGAGTGAAAATGAGAGTGATGTGGCTCATATGAATGAGCTTTCTACTATGAGTGATTTATTCTTTGATGATTTTAAGATGTGCAAGTACTTTGTTACTAAGATCTTCCCTTTTCACTAAAAGGAGAAGCTAGGGCTTGGTTTAATAGATTACCTCCCGGTTCCATTGATAGCCCTAATTGCTTGATTGCTTCTTTCTTCCAGAAGTATTTTCCTCCTAGTGCTAGACATGCTGCTTTGTAGAGACTTTTTGATTTTAAATAGGGAGAATAAGATAAATTGCCTGAGTCATGGACAAGGTTCTGTGCCTTGATTCATGCACATCCTAGATGTCCATTACCTAAGAATGAGCTTCTTGATATTTATTATAATGGACTAACTGATGATTCTAGGACCTACCTAGATAGCTTTGCTAATTGTGTTTTCAGGAAAAGAACTCCTACAGATGCTGAAGAATTGATGGCTAAGATAAGCAAGAATTATGATGATTGGACTTCAACTGAGCTAAATACGCCTGAGCCTATTACTCATGAACCAGTTGTGCCTGGACCAGTTCCAACACCAACACCAAAGAAGAGGGGAGTTATTGCATTAAATGATGAAGTGATGAAGTAAGCTAAGAAATGTCTAAAGGAGAAAGATATTAGAGCTGAAGATGTAAAGAATCTACCTCCTATAGAAGAATTATGTAAGCCGATTCCCCACTCATCTACTATTGAGGTACACTCTATCCACTTTAATGAAGGTGATATTCCTTATGGTAAGCCTCCTGATCAATGCTTAGAGGAACTTGACACATTTATTGTTAAACAAGGTAATTTTAATAAACAAGTTCAGAATCATTTATTTGAAAACTCTAGAGATATCCATGAGTTGAAAGATATTGTGGAAAGAACTTCTAATGATATTAAAATGCTTTCTAAAAACTTTCAAATGGTTCAAACCTAACTTGATCAACTTGCTAAGGTACAAAAGGATATGCTAGTTAATGCCTCAGGAAATAAACATGCTTATGGAATTAGAACTAGGAGTGGTATAGCTACTCAAGATCCTTTATATCCTGAAGGACACCCTAAAAGAATTGAGCAGGACACTCATCAAGGTGAAAGTAGTGGTAGTCCTCGTAAGAGAAAGAAAAAGAAACATAAGATAGTTGAGGAATCACTTGGACCTTATGTAGATCCTAATAGTATATCTATCTCTGATGCGGAAACTGAGAGTGGTAATAATAATGATGCTCCTGATAAGGAGGAAGTTGAGGAAGAACCTCAGAAGCACACTAAGAACACTAGGTACACAAAGTAAGATTTTATTGCTAATAAACATGGTAAAGAGAGAGAATCTTGGGTGCAGAAACCTATGCCTTTTCCAGGTAAGAAACACAAGTCCAAGGAGGAAGAACACTACAACAAGTTTTGTGAGTGGATGAAACCTTTATTTTTGCAAATTCCTTTGACTGATGCTATTAAGTTGCCTCCTTATTAAAAGTATATGAAGGATATTTTCTCTAATAAAAGGAAGATTCCTAATGAGGAAATTTCTACTTTCCTTGATAATTACTCCTTCAATGGTAAGGTTCGAAAGAAACTTGGCGATCCAGGTATACGAACTATTCCTTGCTCTATTAAGAACAATTATGTTTGAACTGCTTTATGTGATTTGGGAGCTAGAGTTAGTGTTATGCCTTTTTGTCTGTACAAGAGACTCCATATAGAAAAGTTGATACGAACTCATATATCTTTGCAAATGGCTGATAAGTCAACTACTATTCATGTTGGTATATGTGAGGATGTTCCTGTTCAAGTGACTCATAATTTCTTGGTTTTGACTGATTTTGTTGTGCTTGAAATGCCTGAAGATGATACTATGTCCATTATTCTTGGGAGACCTTTTCTTAATACTGCAGGTGCTGTCATTAATTGTAATCAAGGAAAAGTAACATTCAATATTAATGACAAAGAGCATACTGTTTATTTCCCCAAGAAGGTTGTTAGAAGCTATTGCCTGAATTCCATTGAAAATATTGAGAGCATAAAGGTTGGAGAAATACATTGTCCCATTCCACAAGAAAATTTTGAAACTATTATGATTGGGACCATTGTTATCAAGTATGAGGTAACATAATCACCATGTGGATTACAAAGTTTTGTTTCATATAAGATTGTTTTGATAACAAGACTTGATCAACCTTGTTAATAAAAGGATTTTTATGAACAAAATAATATTTCCACTATGGTTATACTTACTTTCTTTTACTTTCCTCCTTCCTAGTCTTTGCCTTTCTTTTGCTAGCTTTTGTTTTGCTAGTTGTTTGCTTGTTAGTTTGTCTTAGAGCTTCTGTAGTTTGGCATTTGGTTTGCTTTTGCTTCTTCTAAAAAACTGTTCCGGCGAGAAAATCAATTTTCATACCCTGAAAATTGGCCAAAATAAAGTTCCCCAAAAAATCCCAGAAAATTCAAAATAATTTTTCCTCGAAAAAGGGGCAGAGGGACACTTGAATTGACCCAGGGGGCCACCACACCCATGGTAGGCGCGTCCTACCTATGGGTGGCACCTAGGGGGGTCTGGCCCACCTAGGCCCTTTCAAGGTTCCCCCTCACAACCATCTTCTTTCTCTCTCCCGAAAAACACCGAAAAACTTGCTCAAGCTCGAGTTCTTGTTGTTCCTGCTCACGATTTTCGATCTCCTTGCTCATCCCATATTTGCTTCTGATTTTTGGAGGGATTGCTCCTTGGTATGTGCCTCCTCCACTTGTCCAATTGGATTTGTGATTGGTAGATTGTATTTTGAGTTTTTTGCTGTTATAGGTGACAGGTTGTTTGAGATTGTAGGCTTGTTCTATGCTTAGAAACTTTATTTTGATGCATGTGTAGTCCTCTAGCAAGTTCCTTTAGTAGTTGCTCATCATTTATCAACTTGGAAATCACTTGGTTTGATGTTTGTCTAAAAATTTCAGCAAGGAAGATGAGTACCTATCCACTGAATCAATATGACCTGATGGTGTCTGAGCCAATGAAGGTTCATCGTGAGGAGGAAGTTTTTCCTTCCATATATCCATGCCATGAATTTATGAGAACCGTAGGAATCTCCTAGGATTTCCAAACCTTGATTGGCAATGCAGGATTGGAACACTTTGTTGAAGGTGAACCATTTCAATTTGTTAAGCTAACGATGGCTTTGGTGCAGGACTTCCGGTTCACTTGGTCTACATCTAATCCCATGGTCCATTACAAAATTTATTATATACCTGTCGACCTGCCTTTTGCTGATTTCTATGCAGCAATTAGAGTACCTCAGTGGGGATGTTGTGAGAAGATCAAGGAAAGGCCCAAGTCACTTGTGGATTTATATGCTGAGATTTGCCAAGGTTTCGACTTCTCAAAGGAAAGTGGTAAAATTCGGAACATTTAGTTCCCAGCTATTAGATACTTTGTCTATTTCACTACCAAGTGTGTTCTTGCTAGAAAGATTGCTCGAAAGTTGTCTTCTTTTGATCTAGATTTTATCGCAGATGCTCTGAATAGGAATAGATCTTATAGCTTGGGTGCTTTGATAGCTCACCGTCTCACCACCAACCGCGAGAAGGGTGGAATTTGTGGAGGTCTCATTGCTTCTAGGTTGCTAGCTTTCCATGGTTTAGAGCCTCACTATTCAGATTATCAGTTCCCCATAGAGAGGCTTGATCTTGAATCCATGATTCAGCATGGTTTTGTGTCCCAGGGGGCCAATGTGAGAAGTTTACCGTATGAGTTATATTCTGCCTAGCAAGGTCGGAGAAAGGGTGGGACTGAGAAAATAGTTTATTTTCCTACACCTGCTTTGTTTAACTCTGATAACAGGCAAGGATGGTCGCTTACGGAGGAGGAGGTGGAAACGTATGTGGAGGAGCTCTCCCAGCAAGAGGAGAATGTTGAAGAGAATGCCGAAACAATTCGGTTCAGCCCTCCAACTTGGGAGAGTTCTCATACCAGCAGCCCTCATTTGATTGGGACGCATCTTCTTCTTCATCACAAGCGCCTCACTATGATCACTCATATGATGACCCACCAGCATGGAGTTACTACCCGCGCTATTGAGCCCCACTTAGGCTAAAAGCCTAAGCTTGGGGGGAGGTACCGACACCACACTCATCGATATATCATGTTCGGTCAGTTCTTTGTATATCCATTGTTGCACTTTCTTTTTGGTTCTTGTTGCTTCTTTCTCAAAAACACAAAAATACCAAAAATATTTTTGTTGTTTCTCTTGGTTTGTTTCTTTGATTTGGTTTGCCCTAAAAGAAAATCCAAAAATATTTTGCTTTGCTTGGTTTGTTTTTGCTTTGTTGGCTTCTTTAAAAAATCGAAAACACCAAAAATATTTGTTGTTCTTCTTTGGTTTTGTAAGTTCTTTGCAGGGTTCAGCCGTCCTCAGTGGATTTTGGTTTTCATGTTATTATTCAAGTCAAACAAGTGAAGGGCAATAATGAAGATTAAGACAACTTGAGGAGTGGTAAGAGGCTGGTAACGAACTCTATTTGTTTCATTTTTGTACATATACTCATCATTGTGAGCATGCTTAGTCTGTTCATGGTAAGGAGTGTGTTACTGATGGATGCTTAGTAGTTCTTGCTTGTCTATGATTAGCTCCAGCTTGCTAATAGTTTCTAGCATGTCATATGAATGTTTGCTTGCATTGGTTTATTCATATTTGGGTATGATATTGTGGTATCCTCCTCTAGAAGTTTCATGTGAATTGACTTGGCACATGCTCACGCATGCATATGACTAATCAATAGTCAGTAAGTCTCGATGATTTATTTTGCCTTAGAGTTCTTGTATCACTTTCATGCCATAATTAGTCATGTTTTGTTGCAAGCATGATTATGAAAATTACTGCTCTCTCGTTTGTCGCTCCCTCTCTTTTGCTAGACTTCACTTGCACTGAGCATGAGCTCTACCTGTATTTCCAACTCCCCAAAACCAATATTGCCAGTTGTGTCCACCATACCTACCTATTAGCATTGTTTGCATTTCAGTGCATATTCAATGTGCCTTGTTTTCTTCCAAATAAAATGTTTGTCTATTTTGAGAAAGTTAGTTAGTAAAGCTCTCACAAACTTGATGGCACACTTTATTCCTTGCGCTTAATAATCTTGAACCATTGTGACTTGACCATGAAAGTTATATGCTTGAAAATTATATGCTGGGAGTCAGCAGAACCGTGCTGCCACGGGGAACACTTTCAACACTTTTTTGGATATCCTATCCAGTTGATACTTTGCTCTTTTGTTTACGGATGTCGACGATGTGAAATAAAAGGGGAGATTGTGAGTTCATGGAGTCTATAGATTGTGTTAGAGCAACGCATGGGCCGCTAGCCTAAGCCATGCCTAATCATGGTGGAAACTTGCAGCATAACCATAGTGAGCATTCTATGAAGCATCCCCAATAAAAAGCTATGCACATAGTAAATAAAAAAGATCGCTGAGATGCTCATTGTCTGCTTGCCTTGTCATTTTGATCACGGGATAGCTCCTGTATCATGTGCAAGGGGTACCCCGTTTGCGGTTCTCTATGATATGCGTGTATTTATAATGACAAGAACTTACAGGTAACCAAAGTTGAGTAGCATGCGGAGCGGCCCTCGTACTCAAGGGACTTGGGATTTTCAGTCTATGGTCTGTCAAGCATATGATTCAGAGTGGACCTCACTTTCACCTTAACCACATCAAGATGCCTATGATAGGGGCAATGAGAGCTCAGAGCTAATGAGTACCTTCCTTTCAGCATTAGGAAGCCTTTCAAACTTTCCAAAACCGTTTTCACAACCATGTTGAGTCAACACTTATTCTATGAGCACCTTCTCGAGAGCATAGTTATCATTTTTTGTGTTTGTTCCAAAACTTGGTTAATTATGTCATGACTTTGATGCTTGTATCTCTGATATTTCTTCACTTCAACTTCAGAGGTGCCTTGGCATTTATATTGTGCTCTACAAACAAAGGCAAGCGAGATACCACTCTATCATACATTACTATGAGCATTGCAATGTTGCTTATGTTTATGTTCCATGCTACTTATTATTATTGAGTTGGTTTCTCTTCATAGATTGCAATAACTATTGAGTAGACTTAGTTGCATACTTCTTATTATGAATGTTTTAAGAATCTACTCCTATGCTGAGAATATATACATCATATGAAGCAAATGTGTTTGTGAAAGTTCTTTAATCGCACTCAGTTTTCAACTGAATTGCTTGAGGACAAGCAATAAGCTAATCTTGGCGGAGTTGATACATCCAAAACATATCTACTTTCCCGAACACTTTTGCTATTATTTCTCCTCTAAACTTGTGTGATTTGGATACAACTAACACAGATTGACGCTGTTTTCAGCAGAACTACCTTGGTGTCATGTTTTTGTGCAGAAAATCAACTATCAGGAAAAATCCCGGAAAATATGCTAAAAATTATATTTCACCAGAAGACCCACGGAGCCAGAAGATGAGACGGAGAAGGGGCCTGGGGGGCCCACACCCCTGCCAGGTGCGGGCCCACCTCTGGCCGCGCCTAGGGGTGCAGCCACCCCAGGAACCCCCTCGGCCTCCCTTTGCGCCTATAAGTTGCCTTCCGACCTAAAAACTGAGGGGGGGTTCGATAGTTTTCCAGAAAGAGTTCCACTTCGCCGCCGCCACCAGAAACCAAGATTTGGATCCAGAAACTCCATTTTGGCACCCTGCCGAAACGAGAAATTTGGAGAGCATCATCGCCATCGTCATCACCAACGCATCTCCATCAACCACCAATGTTTCCCTCATCCATGAGTGAGTAATCCCCTAATGTAGGCTTGGGGATGGTAGGGATTGGATGAGTTCTATCATGTAATCGAATAAGATCTGTTAGGGCATAGTGCTTAGTATCTCTATTAGTGTTGTTTCACTTTGTTGCAACTTGCTGTGCTTAATGCTTGTCACTAGGGCCCGAGTGCCATGATCATAGATCTGAACTTATTATTGAATCATTATGATAGTATTGTTTGTGATCTTATCTACAAGTTGTGTACACATATCATTATCCGGATCCAAAGGCCCCAAAGTGACAATAATTGGGACAACCGGAGGGGATGGCTGTGGTGTGAGGATCACATGTGTTCATGGAGTGTTAATGCTTTGCTCTGGTGCTCTATTAAAAGGAGCACCTTAATTGCCAGTAGTTCCCTAGAGGCCCCACTGCCACCGGCTGGCTGGACAAAAGATGTTGTGCAAGTTCTCATTGCGAGCACGTATGACTATATATGGAGCACATGCCTAGGATTATTTAGTACTTCGATGCTTGTTATTATTTATCTGCAATGCCCTAGATCTTGAAGTTACATGTTTAGACTCGTCCATGCAACGCCCGTCCATCCATCCCTATGCCTACCGCACTCGAATCCCACTGTTACTGTTACTATTACTATTGCTCCTATTTTGCTGCTGCTGTTGCTTTGCTGTTACTACTACAAATTGTTGCTACTGATAAAATTTTGTGAGCAAGAACTATTTCCAGGTGCAGCTGAACTGACAACACAGTTGTTAAGGCTTGCAAGTATTCTTTGGCTCACCTTGTGTCGAATCAATAAATTGGGTAATACTACCCGCGAAGACTGTTGCGATCCCCTATACTTGTGGGTCATCAATGGCCATCCAGGAACAAAGGGATTTGATATATTTAGTGTTGAGAAGCTTCTAGTGCAACCACATGGCATATGGGCTCTTCCTTGACCAACTAGGTTGCAAGAACTTAGCCAGATGGACAGTTGGTGGTAGGGTTGATCTCGTCTCGATGCATGTCGAGTCTTGTGGAGAAAGTGCACCACCTCTCGAGAGGGTAAAACCTAAGTACTTAGACGTGTCCCCAGCAACGGACAATTTGAGCATCAAGACATTGAAGTGATCAAGAATCTCCTCATCCCAATTTCCCTAAGTTAAAACTTGTGGTTGAACAAGGGTAAACTGCACTTGTGGATGAAGAATCTCCTCATCCTCTTGGATGTTTTTGTCAAACAAAAACTTAGTTTTTTCAACTAATAAGAAAAACCTTATTTTGAGAAAAGCCAGCCTAAACTACACTTAGCCAAATTCATATAGTTATGAGATGTTGCTATACTATAATGGTATCACTTGCCAATACAATTCCAAATGTATTGACCCTCTGTGGCTATAACTTATGATGTTGCAGGTTACTCTGGTGGAGACTAGGGTTATGAGTCTACACTCAACATGTTTGCCTGTGGCACATGAAGATGAAGACTTTTATTTATCTACTTATGTATGAACTCTATGTATTAGCCTTGGGCTAATGAGTTGTAAAGACTATGTTATCTCTGGAATGACGATGTAATAATGACCTTTGTATCTGTGTACTTCATCTCAAATTGTGGATTCTAGCATTTCGATCTAGAGACTAGCATTGCAATCACAGGGGCCTTTACCTTTAAAAGGTTGGGTCTTACAGCCCTTTGCTAAGTTTGTTGTTTAGAACAACTTGTTTGCTTCCGTTGTTTATTGTAATGATGCGTCTGTGACCCCTGTCTTGCATGTCTGGTTTGTAACTCTATTAAGAGTTTACCTTATTAATGTATGGTTTGTATGTTCTGTAATGTTACCGATCATTCCCTGCGCGCTTCGGAATTTAGCTTAGGGTTATGTCAGATGAAGATCTGGTATTTGTCTAGCCCTAATCTCGGGTCATGACAAATTTTGGTATCAGAGCAGGACTGCCTGTAGGAAACCCTTCTAGCTGGTCGATGTTGAGTCTAGAGTTTGAGAAAACTATTTGAAAGGTAAAAAATATTTGCGAAACTCTGAATAGGACTCTTTTTACTCCTTATCCAAGGTTGTTCTATTGTTGAGTTATCTTACCTCGTTTTCTTTGCAAAGTTTTCACTTCTCGTCTATCATTTAAAACTTTTAGGATATACGGGTTTGGGTAGTTTTTCCTAGTACTCTGTACTCGGTTGCAAGGCTCAGAGTTTCCAAGATACATCCGTGCAACTAAAGCATTGTTTTTCGACTTTGCTATGGATGCCTATCATCCTACTCCCTATTCTTTTGTGACCTGTTGGTATCATATCATGCTTGCATTCCATTGTCATGGTTTGTATCTAAGTTGGTAGCGTATACGATTCGTATGCTTGTTCTACTGCCATACTTAATGCACTGATATAACCTTCATCCACATGTTCCTTTCTACCATGATCTTTCTACATGGTTTATGTCATCCTTTGATGTATCCTTTTTGGTGAACCCCTTCTCATGGCTTCTGTTTTCTCCTCAGGATGTTGTTTGGTACTCGTGGTTCTGTTGGCCGTCGAGGGAACAATAATGCTGAACAGGAACTTCTGCCACCTCCCACAATGACTGAGGTTCTCAACAACATTGATACCAATCATTTGAGGAATGAACGCCTTCTTGAGTGTGTGGCGCAGAACACTGAATTTCGTCCCGACGACTGTGTCACACTTGGAGATTTCATTCGCTCTTTTCCTCCAATCTTCACTCACCCTAAGGAGCCCCTTGATGCTGATGATTGGTTTTGCACAATAGATCGCAAGTTCAGTGCTCTTCGTGTCTGTCCAGATGACCGCGTCAACTTTGCCACCTATCAATTGGAAGGTGAGGATGGTGTTTGGTGGGAAGGTTTCCTGAATCAGCAAGCTCAGGGACATGTTGTTACTTGGGAAGAGTTTGTTGCAGCATTTCGTGCCTCTTATATTCCTAAGCCCATTATGGATCTCAAAAGGAGGGAGTTTCTGGATCTGACTCAGGGACATAGGGATATTGAAACATATGGGCGTGAGTTTACCCGCCTGGCTCGTTATGCAACTAGGGATGTGACCAATGATGAAGATAAGCAAGAGTTGACGCCCTTCAAGTTCTAGTCTTTCTAGGAACTACACAATCAGGCACTTACTTTGGAGCATGGAAGGAGGGATATGGAGGTCTCTCAGAAGCGTGAAGAAGGAAATTCTCGTGCTTCTTCCTCTAGTAACAAGAAGCGTCGTGTCTTTGTTCCATAAAATGTTGTGCGTCATGCTCCTTATGCACCCAAGTCTCCTGGAAGTGCTTCTCGTCAGCCACAGTCAAATACTGATGGAGAAAATTATCGTCCTCCTGCTAGTTTCTACTCTGGAGTTACCTGCTACTCCTGCCGTCAGCCTGGTCACTACTCAAGAGAGTGTCGCCAAAGGGCTGTCAGTCGCAATGATCAACCGGCAAAGAAGAATGATAAATCTCAAGGTGCTGGACATGGTTGTCTGACCCATGTCACTATTGAAGAAGCTTAGGAAGATCCACACGTCATTCTGGGTACACTCCATGTCAATTCAATTCTAGCAACAGTCTTGTTTGATTCTGGATCATCGCATACATTCATATCACAAGATTTTGCGCAAATGCATGATGTCACCTTTGAGGCTATGGCCTCTCCTCTAGATATTAGAACTCCTGGGTCTCATTGGCAGACCATCTGGGTTACTCATGGGGTTGAGATAGATATAGCATATCAGAAGTTTCCCACTTCTCCCATTGCACTCAAGTCAACTGACATTGATGTCATTCTGGGCATGGACTGGTTAACCAAGTATCAAGCCGTCATTGACTATGCACTTAGAACAGTTACTGTGACCTCTCCTGCTGGCATAATTGTCAAGTACTGGACTGATGGTTCAAAGTCTCCATCGGCAGTTCTTAAACCTTTCTCGGAGTTGTATGCCATGGATGTTTTACCTTCTCTCGAGGTCCAAGATGTCCATGTATTCTATGATTTCCCGGATGTCTTTCCTGAAGAGTTGCATGGCATGCCACCTGATCGAAGTGTGGAGTTTGTCACAGAGCTAGTTCCTGGAACTGCTCCTATCTCCAAAAGACCTTATCGCATGCCTCCTCATGAGTTGGTGGATTTGAAGAAAAACTTGAAGATCTAGAAGGACTAGGCTACATACAACCTAGCACATCCTCTTGGGGTTGCCCTACCATCTTTGCCAAGAAGCGGGATACAAATATTCCAAGATTGGTTATTGATTACCGTCCACTCAACGCGATGACAATCAAGAATAAGTACCCTATTCCCCGGATAAATGACCTCTTTGATCAATTAAGTGATGCCACTATCTTCTCCAAAATGGATTTAAGATCAGGGTATCATCAAATCAAGATCAGAAAGGAGGATATCCCAAAGACAACATTCACAACTCGTTATGGTCTTTACGAGTATACCGTGATGTTATTCGGGTTAACCAATGCCCCTGCCAAATTTATGAGGCTCATGAACTCCGTCTTCATGGAATATCTCGACAAGTTCGTCGTGGTATACATTGATGATAATTTAATCTACTCCAAGACCGAAGAAGAGCATGGCGAACATCTACGTTTGGTGTTGACTAAACTTCATGAACATCGTATCTATGCCAAGTTCTCCAAATGTGAGTTTTGGTTACAAGATCTCATCTTCCTTTATCATGTTGTGTCTGCAAGTGTTTTTGTTGTCATACCAGATAAGGTTCAGACCATTATGGAATGGAAGTCACCTACTTCAGTCAAGGAAGTCCGAAGTTTTCTTGGAATGGCAGGATATTACCGCTGATTCATCGAGAACTTATCCAAGATAGCCAAGCCTATGACTGATCTTCTTAAGAAAGATAAGAAGTTTGACTGGCCAAAAAAGGCAGAAGAAATCTTCCAAGCTTTCAAAACTAAGCTAACCACTTCTCATGTGCTTGTCCTCCCGGATACAAGCAAGGATTTCATTATCTATTGTGATGCCTCCCTTCAAGGGCTCGTTTGTGTGTTGATGCAAGATGGTCATGTAGTGGCCTATGCTTCTCGACAGTTGAAGCCACATGAGAACAACTATCCAACCCATGATCTCGAACTCGCTGTTGTTGTTCATGCTCTTAAGCAATGGCGACATTACCTCATTGGTAACCGCTGCGAACTTTATTCGGGTCATCAAAGCCTGAAGTATCTCTTTACCTAGCTAGATTTGAATCTCAGGCAAATACGATGGTTGGAACTCATCAAAGATTATGATTTGGGTCTCAACCATCAACTCGGCAAAGCCAACGTCGTTGTTGATGCGCTAAGTCGGAAGTCTTATTGCAACAATATGATGATATCACAAGCCCAACCTTCTCTCTATGAGGAAATCAAGCGTCTTAACTTTAAAGTGATTCCTTGTGGATTCCTTGCTAACCTTGAAATAAAATCTTCTCTGGAGGACCAAATCAAGGAAGCTCAAAAACAAGACGGTGAGATCACCGAGAACAAAGAACATGTTGCAAGTGGTGAAGTTAAATGTTTCTCCACCAATGATCAAGGTACCCTCTATTTCGGTAACTGGGTAGTGGTTCCAAACAGTCGGAAAATCAAAGATCTAATCCTACTAGAAGCTCATGAATCCCCTCTGTCCATCCATCCTGGTGGTACCAAGATGTAACGAGATCTCCAACAAAGATTCTGGTGGAGTGGAATGAAACCAGAAATCGCTCGCTTTGTTGCAGAGTGCGACGTTTGTCGTTGTGTGAAGGCTAAACAACAAAGACATGCTGGACTTCTGCAACCATTGAAAATTCCTGAGTGAAAATGGGAAATGGATTTTATTACTGGACTACCAAGGACACAAGCAGGAAATGATGCCATATGGGTAATAGTTGATCGGTTATCCAAAGTTGCTCATTTTCTTCCGGTTCAAGAAAATATTCGTCCTAGTCAAATGGTTGAATTATACATCTCTCGGATCGTTGTTCTTCATGGTGTTCCTAAGAAGATCATCTCTGATCACGAAAGTTTGTTTACTTCCAAATTTTGGCAAATTTTGCAAGAAGACATGGGAACTCATGTCTCCTTCAGCACAACTTATCATCCTAAAACCGGTGGACAAACCGAAAGAGTGAATCAAATCCTTGAAGACATGATCAGAGCGTGTGTCATATCCTTTGGAAAGAACTAGGAGAAATTTCTTCCTTTTGAGGAGTTCTCCTACAACAACAGTTTTCAATCTAGTTTGGGCATGGCACCTTTCCAATTCCTGTATGGGAGAACATGTCGAACACCGCTAACCTGGACAGAAACAGGTGAAAGACAATTCTTTGGTCCGGATATGATACAATAAGCAGAAGATCAAGTTCGCATAATTTGAGAGCGTCTGAAGGCCGATCAATCTCGTCAGAATGCAAACTATGATCGTCATCATCTTGAAGTTCATTATGAATTTGGTGATCAAGTTTATCTCCGGGTCACTCCTCTAAAGGGTGTCCATGGATTCGGTATCAAAGGAAAATTGGCTCCTTGCTATGTTGGTCCTTTCTGTATTCTCTCCAAGCAGGGTGAGCTTGCCTACCAATTGGATCTACCATCAAACTTTCCAGAGGTTCATGATGTCTTTCATGTGTCTCAATTCAAGCGTTGTTTCAAAGATCCCATTCGTGGTGTGGACCATGAAACTTTGGATCTCCAAGATAATCTAACCTACCGAGAATACCCTGTTCGTATTCTTGATGAAACCGAGCGCAAGACTCGTCGTCAAACCATCAAGTTCCTGAAAGTTCAATGGTCTCATCACTTTGAGTTCGAAGCAACCTGGGAACGCAAAGATTGTCTTCGATCTGAGTACCCTGCCTTCTTTTCTAAAACCTAGGAATCTCGGGTGAGTTGCTTTCTACTATGAGTTGTGCATTGGTAAGTGTGATGCTTCTTGTCTGTATTCTTTTTATTGACACTTCACTCCATAAACCTGTGGACATGTTTACTGAGCTTAGTTTTCGCTTGGGGACAAGCGAGGTCTAAGCTTGGGGGAGTTGATACGTCCATTTTGCATTACCATTCTATATCATAATTTGCTTCTATTCATTGATATATTCCTTATTAAGAGGTGTTACTTATGTTATTTCATCTGTTTTTGCATGTTGGATGATTCTTGGAGGATGAACTGCCGGAGTCAGGATTCTGATGGAAAAAGCGGTGTCTAGATGAAATTTTCGCGAAGATCAGAAAAACTATGGAAAATTATATTTTTCCAGAAGATGAAGGAACCCAAAAGGGGAGGCGGAGTTGGGCCACAGGGAGCCCACACCCCCAGGCGTGGGACACCCTAGGCCGTGGCTAAAGGGGGTGTGGCCGCCCTGGACCACCTCTGGCTCCGCCCCTTCGCCTATATCTTCCTCCCGAAACCCTCAAGTTCGGAGAGACCACAGAAATATTCCGCTGCCTCTGCGGGGCGGAAACTACAGAGAGAGAAAGAGCTCTCCGGTAGACAGATTTCTGCTGAGGAAATTCCTTCCCGGAGAGGGGATATCGTCTCCATCAATACTATCATCAAGCTAGACTTCATCGGGATCATCATCATCGTCCACACCACCATCTCCACCAGAACCATCATCACCACTCCATCCCGTTGTAACAATTGTCTTGAATCTTGCATAGTTCTTAGGGAAACTTTCCCGGTGTTGATAACTATTGTAGTTGATGCTTGTGAGTGGAACCATTGAATTATTGTTTATGTTCAGATTGTTATTCATCATCATATCATATCTGGTCTTGATCTATATGATGTCTCGTGAGTAGCTCGTTTAGTTCTTGAGGACATGGGATAAGTCATGTTGTTAGTAGTGGAATTGTGTTGAGGTATTATTCAATGGTTTAATATTTAAGTTGTGGTGCTATTCTTCTAGTGGTGTCATGTTAACGCCGACTACATGATACTTCACCATTTATGGGCCTAGGGGAATGCATTGTGTATTTGGCTACTAATTGTGGGGTTGCCGGAGTGACAGAAACCTGAACCCCCGTTAGGAAACCTTTGCACAAGGGAGTGTAGGATCTCAGAGTTAAAGGCTGTAGTTAGGTTTTTTATCTTATTACATTCTTGTAGTTGCGGATGCTTGCAAGGGGTTTAATCACAAGTTTGTATCAGTCCAAGTAAGGTCGGTGCATTAGCACAGGTTCACCCACACAACACTTATCAAACCAAAGAAGATCAATCAACTATATGAAACGAAAGCACTTGACAGTATTCCCATGTGTCCTCGAGAATGTTTGGTCATCATAAGTATTACCACCGGCTTGTCCTTTGCTAAGAAAGGATTGGGCCACTTGCTGCAATTATTAGTTGTCTTTATTTACTTGCACTTTATTTCCTTGCTTTATCAAAACCTCCTAAAAATCCGTTTGTTAAGTATTTACAGATATTTCCTTCTCCAAACCACTAGTCAACACCTTCTTCTCCTCGTTGGGATCGACACACCTATTTATTAAAAGTACTACGATACACCCCCTATACTTGTGGGTCATCAGTGTGACGGAGGTCACCTTCTTCGTGTTTGATCTTTCCACATGCTATTTTGCATGGTTGTCTTGCATATTGTCTAGCAGCTGCTTTGCTTCGGTAATTTGTTTACCCATAAATATCCTCCAGCTGTAGTATCTAGCATAGACTTAGACACAGGGTTAAGAGCATTATAAAATAAATGGAGAATTAACCAATCTTCCATCCCATGGCTGGGATAGTTTCTCATGAATTCTTTCATTCTCTCCCATGGAAGCGCTAGTGGCTCACGCTCTTCTTGTCTAAAACCAGTAATATTATATCTGAGTTTCATAGTCTTTGCAGGTGGAAAGAATTTAGTCATAAATAAAGAAGTACATTCCACCCATGATGCAATAGTATTTCTAGGCAAAGATAGCAACCATTCTTTTGATCTTCCTCTAAGAGAGAAAGGAAACAAACGCAACTTGACCACGTCGGGGTAAACATCTTTAATGCGCATCATATCACATATTTCAGTAAAAGTATTTAAGTGCATACTTGCATCTTCTACAGCAGAGCCTCCAAATTGATTCTATTGAATCAAACTTAAATAGTGGGGCTTAATTTCATAATCTTTAGCAGCAATTGTTGGATGAGTAATAGGAGTACGCAAATAATCATTGTTGGGAGTTGCAAACTGCCCAAGCTTATTTTTAGCCATACTTCCTATGTTTTTGGATTTTCTTAAACAAGTACTAAAGATGATTAAAACATGAATTAAAAGATTAACTATTTTTTTGGTTTTTCAAATAAAAAATGAAAGACAAAATTAAAAACAAGAATTAAAACTAGCAAGGTTCCTACTAACCTCACCAGGGTAGCTATTGCTTCCCTGGAAACGGCGCCAGAAAAAGGGTTGATACCTTCGATCTGGATTACAGATGTAGTATATCTCTTTTTCCGTAGTAGACCTAGGTTTATCGAATCCTCGGGAAGCAAAAAGCAAAGTGAGATTACTTAAACGGACCTTCTAGAGCTTTAGAATTCCTTTTGTGTTTTCACCGGACCAAGAGTTTGCGATCTTTTCGTTATTGTTGACGACGGAGAGAGAGAGGGCCTAGGGTCTTCGGTTTTCACTAGTAGCTGTGCAAAACATCTTATGGGAATAATAGATAATAATAAAGTATGCATGTAATCATTAGAGCAAGATAATTATATGTGGGCAGTGCATCCATAATTGTTACCGCCTCCACAACCACTTATAGCAATAACCTACTAGTCTAATCCATATAAGAAAGAGAACTAATGATATGCATAGTGATGTCACTGTAAATCCCAAGTAAATTCCTCACATACAACCATACTACCCCTTCTATCACTAGGGTTCCCATCCTGCAGATCAGTCATTACTCACACTCCCTTTACCTGGATCAATCCTCAGGGTCTTGGGTACCTGACAAGTCCTTAGATTGAGGCAAGCGAGGGTACTAAAATCATCATTTCATACAAACTAATACATGATCCCATCTATGATAAATAGCATGCATATTAAGCTACATGGCTAGGCCGAAGCCCTTAGCCCAAGGAGAATTACTCCACATAGAGATGAAATAAAAATCATAAACATTGTAATAGAGATAATAAGGTTGATTGCAAATAGTCTTACAATGTCGCCATTGGAGAAGAGATCTACTATTATAAGTGGTGGAAGATGGCTATGGTGGTGGAAAAGGGTTTAGAGGTTTAGATCCATATCTATTCCTCCGGCGTGGCGGCTTCTGGTGGCAGGGAGAGTTGGGGTAAAAAAGAAGTGTTGTTTCCCGTCGCCCGAAGCCTCTTTATATAGGGGTCCCTTCACGAAAGTTGTTTTGTTTGACCTAATGAAGTCGATGGAAAATATATGGTCAGAATTATACGGCCGGAAAAAAATTCCCGTCGTATGGTTGGTCGTTAAGGCTTCTGCCTCCACTTCACGGCTCCTGGTTTCTTTGACGTGTTGGAAATCTCGTATCATTGGCATTTATGTAGTGATTCCCATCATCATACATCATTATCTGTGCAGGGAAAAATAGAAAGAAAGGATTGCAACCTCTTTGATCATTAGGCATTAATGGCAGGTTTTAGAGAGATATTTCATCAAATATATGAATAATATCTAGTTTAAATGCGGACGTGGATGGCTATATTTCACAGCCATCAGGAACGCGCTGTACCGTCTGCCTGTATGACCCGACAACACCTTCGTTATATCAACACAAGCAATTTCTGTATTGGGGAGACAACAACAAACACAACACTATCGCCGCAAACCATTGCAGAAGAGGGGAGATCAGATCTGAAGGAGGAGAAGAACATCGCCTCACTCTTTGAAGATCCCTAGCCTCTAACCCATTCAGTCCATCATCATCCCCACTTGTATTGAGAGAGAGAGAGATTGGCACTTGTAAGATTAGGGTTTGATACTTTGATCTTTCTTGATGTGTATTTGATTTGATCCCCAAACCATATTGTGGCTTGCTATGGTAAAGTTGAGATGATTTCATTTTGCAATATTATTATGCCTTTGATCTATTCTTCTCTTATGTATGAGTAAACATAGGCGTGGGAGATGTAGGGGATTGGTGAGGTGTGATGTGCCTCTCTTATTTTCATCCATTTGTGATTGTTGTCGTAATTATTATATTGTGATAATGAATATCTATGTTTCTCTAATGCTTGTTGTCTAATTTAAGGGCCCAGATAACATGATCCTAACATCTCATAGATATGAACTTGTTTACTAATGAATCGGTGACCTCCGAGTGACAAGGACGATATCAATGAGGACCTAGTATTACTTGAGGATAAACAAGGAACCATAAAGATTAAAGCCTTGATCCAGTCAAAAGACCTTAATTAATATGCTGACCATTACTGTGGTAACAGGCTGATGGATCATTGGGACAAGGAGGAATTTTCCATGAGGACTCCTAGTCGGTATACGGGTTGCTTGCCTACTTACTTATGAATAAGAAGTATCATAATCACTTATCTCATTTTATTCATTTGGCACATTCACTATCATCATGAACCATTTATCTTCGCGCCTAACTTCTCATGTGCAGAAACTTCGGAAATTATCATCGTCTTTTTACTTTTATGTTATTTACTTTTAGCATATACCTTCACTCAAGTTTCCTATATTATTCACTCACCAATTTTCACCTCCAACACTTGCAGTCAATTCAATCAAGACTCATGACACCATTGGTGTGACAGAAACGCTGAATAGAAACATTTACCGAAGCTCCTTATTGGGATCGATATAAAAACTAGAATTAACACTTCCACGAAAACGTGCTCTGACAAACCTGTGCACTTGTAGGCTATCATCAACGGAAGTGGAACCTCCTTCCCATTCCACGCGGCCTATGGCAGTGCGTGTGGTGGAGGTGGAAGATCTTCCTCTTGCACCACTACCATCGCGGCGAGCTTCACGATATCCTCCATCTCGGTCCATATGTTGTTCTCCTCCTGCTTGGACAACTCGATGGCGCATGCGGTGGCCGCATCGTCATAGTAGTATGGCGGGAGGATGACCATGGCCTCCTACTTCACAACGACGCCCATGCCGCCACTGCCGCTGCCCTCCTCCCTATTGTTGGAGTCCTTGTCGTCGAAGTGCACAGGCAGATTGTCGTAATCTTGGCCGGGCAGGAACTCACCCCGGTATGCTAAATTCAGTATAGTATGTTGATACATACGAAGTGACTTGTTTTAATCATATTTCTGTGTCTCAATTTATGCAAAGTTATATAATAAAATTTGAGTACTAATATAAAGTTGGGGTTCATAGCATGGAAAACAAAAAAATTCTACTGCATGCAAACAAACAAGCCAAGATCTATCTACTAGATTGTAGCAATGAGTCGATAGAGGAACTCACCCTCGAAGATTCCAAAGTAGTTAACGAGAGCAGATTCTCGTGGATGATGTAGTCGTACTCTTGCTGATCTCAAGATCGCGTAGACGATCCTTCCGGCGCTGTGTTCCGGCAGCGCTTCCGCAGTCGGTCACACGTTTGGTACTTTATGAATACCTTCATCTCCCTTGTTCTAGCAGGCAGCGGAGGTTGTAGCACTCTCCTCGCGATTCCGGCAGCACGACGACGTGGTACCAGAAGTAGAGGGGAGATCTCCCAGGGCTTCGCCTTAAGCCGAAGCGAGTATGGTGGACTATGAGAGAGGCCTTGGCGATCTAGGGTTTAGAAGGCACCAAGGGGCGGATCTTGGCCGGTGGCTAGGGCTTGGGGAAGCCCCAAGTAGACGGCTAGGAGAAACCCTAGGGGCGGCGACGACTTGCAGGAGGCCGGCGGCTAGGGTTAGGGTTTTGAGGTGTGAGAGGTGTGTGGGAGAGGGGCAGCCCTGCCCCTCCTTTTATAGGTGCGAGGGCGCGGCTTGGGAGGAGGGAGTCCTCCCCCAAGTCGGCCTCCTTGGCCGGCGGGTGGAGGGAGGAGGACTTCCTCCCCAAGTAGGTTTCCTACTCTCCCTCCACCAAGCAAACTTGCCGTTTGACTTTTTCAAATTGGCGTTTGACTTTCAAACTAGGGTTTTATTTCTCCCTTTATTTTGCCTAGCCATGTTACCTAGTACATGATGTAACCATTCCACATTGTCATGACACATTCATTTACCCTTCCCCTCCGGAGTGCCGGACCTTCCGGACCCTTCTAGAACATTCCCGGTGAAAACACCAGAATCATTCCCCAACTCCGAAACAGGACTTTCCTTATATGAATCTTATTCTACGGACCATTCCGGATCTCCTCGTGATATCCCGGATCCCATCCGAGACTTCGAACAAAATTCGGTCTCTTACTCATCATTCCATAACTACTCAACAACATCGAATCCTTAAGTGTGTCTCCCTACGGTTCGTGAATTATGCGGACATGATCGAGACACTTCTCCAATCAATAACCAATAGAGGAATCTAGAAATTCATATGGCTCCCACATATTTCTACGATTACTTTGCGATCTAATGAACCACTTACATATGATACCAATTTCCCTTTGTCTCACGATAGTTTACTTATCTGAGGTTATGATCGTCAGTATCTCTGCATACCTAGTTCAACCTCGTTACGGATAAGTACTCTTTTCTCGTTCCTGTGGTATGTGATCCCTTGTGAGCCAGTCACATGCTTGCAAGCCAATTGGATGACATTCCACCGAGAGGGCCCAGGTATATCTATCTGTCATATGGATGGACAGATCCCACTCTTGATCCATGTTCCTCAACCCATACATTCCGAACACTCAATGCCACCTTTATAGACACCCAGTTACGGTGTGGTGTTTGATGTCATCAAAGCATCCTTCCGGTGATGGTGATTAGCATGATCTCATGGTCGAAGGAATTAGGTTACTTTGTATCAGAAAGCTTATAGCAATTGAACTATTAAAATGACTTGATCTTTATGCTACACTTATCTATAGGAGTATGTCCATCATACCATTCTCCTAATGATATGACCTTGTTATTAACAACATCTCAAATGTTCATGATTAAGAAACTATGATCATCTATTAATCAACAAGCTAGTATTATAAAGAGGCTTTACTAGGGACTCTAATTTAGTTTACAAATCACACAAGTATTAATGTTTCTGATTAATACTGTTATAGCATGAATGTAAACATTTATCATAAACACAAAGATATAATAATAGCTACATTTATTATTGCCTCTAGGGCATATATCCAACAGTCTCCCACTTGCACTAGAGTCAACTAATCTAGATTACATGGTAATATACCGAACACCCATGGCGGTTTGGTGCTGGTCATGTTTTTCCCTCAGGAGAGGTTTAGTCAACGGATCCGCCACATTCAGATCTGTGTGTACTTTGCAAATCTTCATGTCACCATCTTGGACATGTTCTTGAATAGCGTGAAAATGTAGCTTGATGTGCTTCAGATTCTTGTGTGACCTTGGTTCTTGCGCATTGGCTATGGCGCCCATGTTATCACAGTAGATAGACACTGGGTCCAGCGCACTTGGAACCACACCGAGCTCTGTAATGAAATCCTTCATCCATATCGCTTCTTGTGAAGCCTCCGAAGCAGCTATGTATTCTGATTCAGTTGAAGATCTTGCCACAACGCTTTGCTTTGCACTCCTCCAGCTAACTGCTCCACCATTCAAAGTAAATATGTATCCAGATTGAGATTTAGAATCATCCGGATCGGTGTTCCAACTAGCATCGGTGTAACCATTAACAACGAGCTGTTCATCACCTCCTTAAGAAAGAACCATATCCTTAGTTCTTCTCAAGTACTTAAGGATGTTTTAACCGTTGTCCAATGATCCACTCCTGGATCACTTTGATATCTGCTAGTCAAACTAACAATATATGCAATGTCGGGTCTAGTACATAGCATGGCATACATTAGAGATCCTATGGCTGAGGCATAGGGAGTCTTACTCATCCTTTCTCTATCTTCTGCCGTTGCTGGACTTTGAGTTTTACTCAAGGTCGTATTGGGCAACATGGGCAAGAACCCTTTCTTGCTATCTTCCATTCCAAACCTCTTTAGAACTTTGTCCAAATATGTACTTTGTGACAATGATATTAGGCGTCTCGATCTATCTCTATAAATCTTTATGCCTAATATGTAAGCTGCTTCGCCAAGATCTTTCATTGAAAAACTATTATTCAAATATTCTTTGACACTATTAAGAAGGTCTACATCATTACCAATCAACAATATGTCATCTACATATAGTATTAAGAATTCTACAGAGCTCCCACTCACTTTCTTGTAAATACAAGCTTCTCCATAAGTTTGTATAAAACCAAAACTTTTGATTACCTTATCAAAACGTTGATTCCAACTTCGGGATGCTTGCTTCAATCCATATATGGACCATTGAAGTTTGCATACCTTGTTAGCATCTTTAGGATCGACAAAACCTTTGGGTTGCATCATATACAACTCTTCATCAATGTCTCCATTGAGGAACACCGTTTTGACATCCATCTGTCATATCTCATAATCGTAATATGCAGCGATTGCTAACATAATCCTCACAGACTTTAGCTTCGCTACTGGTGAGAAAGTCTCATCGTAGTCAACTCCTTGAATTTTTCAAAACCCTTTTGCGAGAAGTCGAGCTTTATAGATAGTAATATTACCATCAGCATCTGTTTTCTTCTTGAAAATCCATTTGTTCTCAACAGCCTTTCGGTCATCCGGTAAGTCCACCAAAGTCCATACTTGGTTTTCGTACATGGATCCAATCTCGGATTTCATGGCATCTTTCCATTTATTGGAATCTGGGCTCATCATTGCTTCCTCATATGTCGCAGGGTCATCGGTGTTGTCCACCAACATGACACTCGTAACGGGATCATACCAATCTGGAGTGGTACGAGTTCTCGTTAACCTACGAGGCTCTGTAGCAACTTCAACCAAAGTTTCATGATCATCATCATTAGCTTCCTCTCTTATTGGTGTAGGCGCCACAGGAACTACTTCCGGTGCTGCGCTACTCGCAAGTTCGAGAGAAGGTTCAACAACCTCGTCGAGTTCTACTTTCCTTCCAGTCACTTCTTTCGAGAGAAATTCCTTCTCTAGAAAGGATCCATTCTTAGCAACGAAGATTTTTCCTTCGGATCTATGGTAGAAGGTATACCCAATAATTTCCTTCGGGTATCCTATGAAGACGCATTTTTCCGCTTTGGGTTCAAGCTTGTCCGGCTGTAACTTCTTTACATAGGCTTTGCAACCCCAAACTTTAAGGAACGACAACTAAGGTTTCTTCCCAAACCATAATTCATACGATGTCGTTTCAACGGATTTAGATGGTGCCCTATTTAAAGTGAATGCGGTTGTTTCTAATGCATAACCCCAAAACGATAGCGGTAAATCTGTAAGTGACATCATAGAATGAACCATATCTAAGAGAGTTCGATTACGACGTTCGGACACACCATTACGCTGTGGTGTTCCCGGCGGTGTCAATTGTGAAAGTATTCCGCATTTCTTTAAATGCTCGTCCAACTCGTAACTTATATATTCACCTCCACGATCAGAACATAGAAATTTAATCTTCTTGTTACGTTGATTCTCTACCTTACTTTGAAATTCCTTATACTTCTCGAAAGTTTTAGACTTATGTTTCATGAAATAGATATACCCATATCTACTCAAGTCATCCGTGAAGGTAAGAACATAACGATAACCACCGTGATGCTACACTCATTGGTCCACACACATCGGTATGTATGATTTCCAATAAGTCTGTAGCTCGCTCCATCATCCCAGAAAATTGAGTCTTAGTCATTTTGCCCATCAGACATGCTTCACATCTTTCAAGTGATTCAAAATCAAGTGATTCAAGAAGTCCATCGGAATAGAGTTTCTTCATACGCTTCACTCCAATAGGACCAACACGACAGTGCCACATATAGGTCGAGTTATCGCTCAATTTCAAACGTTTAGCTTCAATGTTATTAATATGTGTATTTCCACTATCGAGATTCAATAAGAATAGACCATCTATCAAAGGTGCATGTGCATAAAACATATTACTCATATAAATCGAACAACCATTATTCTCGGATTTAAACAAGTAACCGTATCGCAACAAACATGATCCAGATATAATGTCCATGCTCAACGCAGGCACCAAATATAAATTATTTAAGTATAAAACTAATCCCGATGGTAGATGAAGAGGTAGTGTGCCGACCGCGATCACATCAACCTTTGATCCATTTCCAACGCGCATCGTCACCTCGTTCTTCGCTAGCTTCCGTTTATTCTGCAGTACTTGTTTCGAGTTACAAATATGAGCAACCGAACCAGTATCAAATACCCAGGCACTACTACGAGTACTAGTGAGATACACATCAATAACATGTATATTGGATATACCTTTCTTCTTGATGTTGCCGTTCTTCAAATCTACTTTGGGCAATTCTGCTTCCAGTGACCTTCTCCCTTGCAGTAAAAGCACTCAGTATCAGGCTTTGGTCCAGCCTTGGTCTTCTTCGTCGGTGCGGTAACTTTCTTACCACCCTTCTTGAAGTTTCGCTTTTTCTTAGACTTGCCTTTCTTGAATTTGGTGGTCTTATTGAACAACAACACTTGATGCTCTTTCTTGATCTCCACTTCTGTAGATTTCAACATGGAGAAGAGTTCTGGCGACGTCTTGTTCATGTTTTGGATATTGTAGTTCATCACAAAGTTCTTGTAACTTGGTGGCAGTGATTGGAGGACACGGTAAATCCCCAAAGCATTAGGAATCACTATACCCAAACTTTGGAGTTTGTTTGCGTGCCCAGACATCTTAAGCACATGCTCACTGACGGAGCTGCCCTCTTCCATCTTGCAGTTAAAGAACTTTTCAGAACACTCATAACTCTCAACTGCCGCGTGAGTCTCAAAAATAATTTTGAGTTCACGGACAATATCATATGGGTCTTGGTTCTCAAACCTTTTCTGAAGCTCCGATTCCAAACCATACAAGATAGCACACTGAACTGTGGAGTACTGATTCTTCCGAGTGAGGTAAACATTCTTTACTTCATCGGTAGCAGTAGCTGCAGGTGGTTCACCCAGCGGCGCATCTAGCACATAGGTCAAATTACCAGCATTGAGGACAATCCTCAAATTGCGGAACCAATCCGCGAAGTTGTTTCCATTGTTTTTCAACTTTTCTTTCTCTAGGAACGCATTAAAATTGATGGTAGGGGCCGCCATTGATCTACAACATATTTGCAATAGTTTAGACTAATTTTATGACAAATTAAGTTCTAATTTATATTTAAATTAATCTAGGTGAACTCCCACTCAAAACAATATCCCTCACATTGTTTTAGTGATCACACGAACCAAATCCACCACATCAAAACCGATCATCACGAGAGTTGATGTGCTTCAATGGCGATCAATCAACATGTTCATCATATCTACTATATGACTCATGCTTTACCTTTCGGTGATCCGTGTTCCGAGACCATGTCTGTACATGCTAGGCTCGTCAAGATCAAACCTTAGCTTCCGCATGAGCAAATATGGCTTTCTCACGTTGTATACACCCGCAGAATCTAACACACCCGATCATCATGTGGTGCTTCGAAATAACGAGCTTTAGCAACGGTGCTTACTAAGGATGAACACTTTGGAACTTGAAATTTGTGTGCATGAGGGATCATCTTATAATGCTACCGTCGTTAACTAAGCAATACAAGATGCATAAAGGATTAACATCACATGCAATTCATAATATGTGATATGATATGGCCTTTCTTCTTGTGCTTCCGACCTCCATCTTCAAGCACGAACATGATCTCCATCATCACTGGCATTGCGTCAAGGTCAATGGCGCCGTTCCATGGTTGTCGTCGACCAGCTTCAACTATTACAACTACTTTGAATAGACACGCGGGTCTTAACAGAAATTAAAGAAAACCATATGGCTCCTGCCGGTTGCCAACTTACAATAAGGAACATTGCATACATCAAATATAATCACAATCATGGTCATATCACATCACAGCACACCCCTGGAAAACAAAGTTAGACGCCTCTAATTTTCTTTGCATATTTTACGTGGTTTGGGGCTTTCAATAAGTGTCGCTCTAAATTACGAACAAGAACCACAACGTTGATGCTTGAACTATCAAGTGCCCGTTGTAAATTGGATCTATACTATAATGGGAGAGACAGACACCCGCAAAGCCACTTATGCAATACAAGTGGCATGTTGAGCGTGGAGCAAGTCTCATGAACGATGTCATGTAAGGTTAGCCCGGACCGCTTCATCCCATCATACCGCAAGATGCAAAGTACACAAAAAGCAATTGATAATAAAAGCACCACCACCCACAATGACCATTGTGTTCTACTCGTGCAACAGATTTACATATAGACACGGCTCTGATACCACTGTTGGGGTTCGTAGCATGGAAAACAAAAAAATTCTACCGCATGCAAACAAACAAGCCAAGATCTATCTACTAGATTGTAGCAACGAGTCGATAGAGGAACTCACCCTCGAAGATTCCAAAGCAGTTAACGAGAGCAGATTCTTGTGGATGATGTAGTCGTACTCTTGACGATCTCAAGATCGCGTAGACGATCCTTCCGGCGCTGCGTTCCGACAGTGCTTCCGCAGTCGGTCACACGTTCGGTACTTTATGAAGACCTTCCTCTCCCTTGTTCCAGCAGGCAGCAGAGGTTGTAGCACTCTCCTCGCGATTCCGGCAGCACGACGGCGTGGTACCAGAAGTAGAGGGGAGATCTCGTAGGGCTTCGCCTTAAGCCGGAGCGAGTATGGTGGACTATGAGAGAGGACTTGGAGATCTAGGGTTTCGAAGGCACCAAGGGGCGGAGCTTGGCTGGTGGCTAGGGCTTGGGGAAGCCCCAAGTCGGCGGCTAGGAGTAACCCTAGGGGCAGCAGCGACTTGCAGGAGGCCGGCGGCTAGGGTTAGGGTTTTGGGGTGTGAGAGGTGTGTGGGAGAGGGGTAGCCCTGCCCCTCCTTTTATAGGTGGGAGGGCGCGACTTGGGAGGAGGGAGTCCTCCCCCAAGTCGGCCTCCTTGGCCGGCGGGTGGAGGGAGGAGGACTTCCTCCCCAAGTATGTTTCCTACTCTCCCTCCACCAAGCAAACTTGCTGTTTGACTTTTTCAAATTGGCGTTTGACTTTAAAACTAGGATTTGATTTCTCCCTTTATTTTTCCCAGCCATGTTACCTAGTACATGATGCAACCATTCCACATTGTCATGACACATTCATGTACCCTTCCCCTCCGGAGTGCCGGACCTTCCAGACCCTTCTAGAACATTCCCGGTGAAAACACCGGAATCATTCCCCAACTCCGAAACAGGACTTTCCTTATATGAATCTTATTCTCCGGACCATTCCGGATCTCCTCGTGATATCCCGGATCCCATCCGAGACTTCGAACAACATTCGGTCTCTTACTCATCATTCCATAACTACTCAACAACATCGAATCCTTAAGTGTGTCTCCCTATGGTTCGTGAATTATGCGGACATGATCGAGACACTTCTCCAATCAATAACCAATAGAGGAATCTAGAAATTCATATGGCTCCCACATATTTCTATGATTACTTTGCGATCGAATGAACTCATATGACAGCCGTGTCCACCGGCGACGGTCGTGTCCATGCGGTGGTAGCGGTGTTGTCCGGCTCGCCGGTGACTCGTCCTCGACGGCGCACGCCTCGGCTTGGCCTTGTAGGTGTGTGCCGTCAGGGCTAGAACGACGGCGACAGCGTGCAGATTGGTGGCACGGCGGAGGTAGGGCACAAGATCTTGGCGGCGGCCGCGGCGACTGTGATGTTGATCTTGGGGAGGAACACCGGATAGTCCAGAATGATGTCCGACGGATGGCTAGACAATCCGGTGCGATGTCCGGCAGAAAGCCAGATAGTCCGGAAAGCTTGTCTAACGTCTAGTGCAGCTAGATAATTCCAGCTACAAAGTATTAACAGGAGCAAATGGGTGTCCCTGAACAATGTTCCGAACTTGTCTGGCGGGAAAATAATTTGCGACAATGCAACGTTGCCTACCAATGTCCTGTCCGGCAACTTTTCCGACCATACCAAAAAACTATTGCTGGTCTGTCCGGCTAGAAAAACAGACAGTCCAATGGAGTTGTTCCTAGGTAGGAAATTTTTACAGGAGCTAATGGGTGTTGTCGGACATGTCGGTGGAGAAAACACTTCGGATGCTAAATATCTCCACAAAACTATTCACATACGGCACAGAACGCATGATTAATGATTTTCAGGTTGTCCTAAATTAATCTCATATATATTATATCAAACATATCGATCTTAGCATAATTTGATTACACATCAAAGGCATAATACTGACGTTGTGATTTTTGCGAAAACAGCGGCAAATATAGATAGACCACAATACAGATGAATTCAGCAGGAACAACGATTGTATAAAAGAAAATAAAGTATGATCTCTTACTCGCAGCTAATGTCTTGGTTCGATATAAAACCAAGTGTTGAACACAGCCAGGAAACCTTCTTCGGGACGAAAAGCTAACCATATCCAAAAGTCTTGGTTCTAATAATCATCTTCATGGCGCTTGAGTTTCAGCAGATTATCTTCGACGCTTTCCAACTCGTTTGTATATGATAAGATTATTTCTGTGGGCACAACTTCCCTGGTCGAGTCAACGACAGTCTGACAAATAATTGCACAAGTGAATGAAGATGTTATTGATATGATTTGTTTGTTTGAAACTACACGGCAACATTGGATAGTTAATCATCAAGAAATAAATAACAAAAACAAACTAATTTCACATAGCAAATAAATATCTATATTTATGACACACGAATAGTAAGTTGAAAAAATGGCTTTCTTGAGTAAAAGATGGCATAAGGGACGTCGGCATAAAAACTGAAGTACAGAACAAACCGGCTAAATGGGCACCAGACACTCTGGCGCTGCTGGCAGACCGGCTCAGTGGTACCCGGACTGTCCGGTGACCCAGATACCACAGCGATCTGGCACGCCACGGTCTGGAAAGGAGAGTGTGCTAACTCTCTGGCATGGACGGTCGATGAGGATGCGACGATAGCCAACGTCGACGGCAGTTCTGAGATGGCCGCTGGCGACGGTGATGGCCGCCGGTGGCGGTGGTGATGACGGATGGCCGGTGTAGAGGATCTAGGTCTGGTGCGTGGGAATGCGTGTATCTATAGATTCTGATCAGTATCCCTATATGTAGGTAATACTCGATGTTGATATGGGTTCACATGTATATATGAACGTATTTATACGAGTTTAGGTGGGAGGGGGTAGTACTAGATCAGGGGCCTTTGAATATATGGGCGTATTTGGTTACCCGTTGTCCCGTTTCTAGCATAGGCCTGGAAAAAATAACGGTGTTTGGTGTATTTGGTCGCATATGTTTCTTGCATTGCATGAACTTTAAAGCAGCCCAAATGTTGGCCCACTGAAAACGCCGATTTTGGGCGTTTCCGCGGGGACAGGCCCCGCTCGTGCAAAAGGGGGGAAGCCGCGCCGCTCGTGCGACCTCGGCGATGGCGCGAGCCGTGCGTCTCCCCCAAAAGCTAGCGGAAGAAATTGGGTCACCGCCTGCTGTAGCGCTGCCGTATATATCACCTCCCTCCACACCTACCTCCCTCGCCACCATTTTCCCCATTCTTTGAGCTCTCAAGCCGGCGAGGTTCTTCATCGGCGAGTACAGGTAAGCGGCGGTTGCGGAGGTGGTGGTTCTGGATCGGGCGGTGCATGCATTCTCCTCCAAGATCTTCAGCGGCGACGTTCTCTGCTCCTACGATGCCTGTGAGTTCCATCAAACCCCAGGCGTGGTAGCTTTGATCTGTTAGCACCTCGTAGATCTAATTGTTGTTTGCGGTAGATTTATGTTAGTTTGCCCAATGAACTGCTAGGTATCGTCATAGATCGGTGTCTTCGTGGACTCGTTTCATGTTTAAGTATGTGTTCATGCCTAGTCTAGGTCCTAATATGTGCGACTGTGAGATCTGTAGGACATGACCGTCGATGAGTTCAACCAGGACCTCATGGATTCTCAGGAGACGTTTGTCGCTGAGACCCAGTCCTAGCTCCTTCCTCTAAGGCTCACCTATCCTCAGTGCAAGGAGATCTTGTCTGCTCCTCCGATGACCGGGTTCATGGGGATAGCAAATTGCAAAGCAACCTGCCAAGATCTTGACCGAGAAGAAAGCCATCAAGGCTGGCAAAGCCCACAACATATTCCAGGGGGGGCAAGGGGGTGAAGGGCACCATGAAGTGGGAACTGCTCCTCTCGGCGTTTGTGCTCAACCAGATGTGCGACATCATCAAGAGCGGCGTCAGGACGAAGAAATGGTTTAAATAGGTGCACCTCAACACTATTGCCCGCAAGGTGTTTGAGTTTTGTGGCATCGAGGTGTCCTCCCAGCAGGTGTACAACCACCTGCATAAGTGAAGGACCAGGTGGATCCATATCTCCAATATCAGAGACCTTAGCAGAGCTAGATGGGATGAGGAGACCTGCACCATCATCTTGGAGGACTCCCACTACATGGGACACATCTCGGTATTAACTAATTTCAGTTACATCCATATGATTCCCTTCTGTAACCTCGCTAACCTGGCTAACCTCCCTACAATTCCATGTCTCGGGATCACCCCAAGGATGCTAAGTATTTGAACAAGCCTGTCGCGAACTATAGGCAGATGGAGGCCATCTTCTCCTTCGGCCTTGCCACTGGCAGGTTTGCAATGGGATCCATTGAGCCTCTTGGAAAGCCAAGCTCTAAATACATGCAGACCCAGGAGTCGGAGACAGTGGTGATTAATGACGATGTCGAGACCGATGTCGCCGCAGGTTCTCCTTCTACCGATGTTGGTCAAGGCGGCAGCACAAATTCCTATGTTGCTGCTGGCTTCGATCCTTGCAAGAAGAGGAAGGGATCGATGTTGGTAGAGGAGGACGTCGTCGCCATCACTTGCATGACCGACGCCGTGAAAGTGGTGGCAACCGCCATCACCACTGCTTCCCCTCCTGACGTGAACCCAGCTCTGTATGACGTTGTCATGGCCGCCAAAGGGTATAGCCCTGAGGCTCTGATGGTGGCACTCAGCCACCTCTTCGCCAATAGGGCTATGGGCAACAGATTTGTTTAGATGGCGGAGGACCACAGGGATCGCTGGCTCAGGACCTTCCTTGCCAAGCACTACTACGTGTAGTTCTTTCTCCCTATGGAGATGGTGGCAATAGTTCATGAATGATGAAGAAGAAGTTTTATATTTTGAAGTTGCTAGGGACTTGATGAAAACTTATGCATGTTTATTGTGAGGAGGTATATACTAACCCCTCACATGATGGATAACTTATGCGGTGGTAGGATTGCACCCCTATTGATGTGGTGGTAGGATGACACCATGGATGTTGGTGGTGATCGGTTGGATCACACTAACTTAATAGGTTGGAACTGGTGATGCTTGTGACCTTATGATCATGCATGCTTAACTAGTTTATGTTTATTGCCTTGTGTTGTTTGTGCACTTGATCTGCCTGCTTTAGTTGTGATTCTTATATGTGTTATGTCTCGTAGAAATATAACTAGTATGTGGTCTACTAAGGAAATCATCCAGGAATCTATAAGACATGGAAGGAGTGCATCCAACAAGTGACAGGTTACCAGCATAGCCTCTATAAGGGGTTTAAAACTCTAGAGCAAGAACAACAATCCTAATCTGAGTGCGTCCACATAAGGAACAGCCATCACAAGATGTGAACATCAATTTCACTCCACCGCCATCGTTTCATCAACGAGTTCGTGGACATGAGCAGTTTCCACCTACAGAGGGTGCAAGTATGATCAAAGACATCATCATTGTCAGTCGGTTCATGTGGATTATCCACTACCAGTTTCTCTGAATCATGTGAACGATCATGTAAGTTGTTAAACCCGATGAGTAGTTGGTAATCTCACCATTTTGTCATGCGAGGTAACCATACCGGACCGGATACGGGCTTCCAAACATGCAACTTTGCACCAGCCGAGCCCAATCTGGGAAACCAAACAAAGTGGCCATATGGGCTCTCAAAGTGGGGACACGAAAAAACATGCAACCAAATAAACCGCCCATCCTGGTCCGAGGTCAATCTCCCCCCATGCAACATCCACTGGTGCAAGTTGTAAAAACGTGAAATTCTGGCCCAAGTAACCAAACACCCCCTATATTTTTTTCAAACTATGGAGGAGAGATGCATGTGATATATTAAGAGAGAAAAGCGGTCAAAGATGGACAGAGTACAAACGATCACAAACAAAACCGCGGTACCACATGGTACAAAATGATAAGAAAACTGAAAGTATCTAGAAAAAAGGAACACAAATCCTGGTAGGAACATTATGTTCTCGAAGACAAGACGATCTATGCTAACCGATGCCCACTAAACTGCCTTTGATTTAATCTGATCAATCACATGCTGAATAGGTTTGTATGCATTGTCGAAAACTCTTCTATTCCTCTCGCATCAGATCGACCAGGCTACCAGGGAAAAAGTAGACATGAAGCATTTGGTGCTATCTCCTTACAGATTGTTCCCGCGAGCCACCATTTCTTCAGGGTAGAGGAGATGCTTGGTGTAGCCTGGGACAACTCCTCCCAAGCCAGGACTAGCACCAGATGATATTGGTGACTGCGTAGCCTACAAAGAGATGATTAGAATTTCTCTTTGCTGGTGTTGCAGAAAACATACCGAGGGTTGTGGGGAAGACCCCTTTTCTGAAGCTGATTGGCAGTCCACATTTTTTGTTTGTGAAGGAGACAAACAAAGAATTTACTTTTGAGTGGAGCCCAAGGTTCCCAAATAACTTTGGCGGCAAATAGTGCATTGTAGACCGATTTTGATAAGAAAACTACATTCGTCGCTTCCCATGTACAAGTCGGTGAGTCTCCAGCCTCGGGATTTAAAGGAACGACTAAGTTTCTTCCCAGATTGAAGTTGCATGCATGAAAGCTTTGGTCCCCTCATGTCCTTGATCTAGTTGCACTCCGGAAGGGCATCTCCACCACTCTCAACCCGGGTATAAACTTCTTTAACTAGTTTGCATGCCCCGTGGCCTCATAACATGCTACATACTTAGCTACCATCATGGACGATGCCGTGATGGTTGGTTTGGAGCGTTTCCACAATATAGCTCCACCTACGAGAGTAAATATATATCCTGATGTGGATTTTATTTCATCTACATCTCCCGCATAGTCTGCATCTGAATACCCTTCTATCTCAAGGGAATCGGTTCTTCTATATGTTACCATGAGGCCTTTTGTGCCTTTTGCATAACGCAATGCCTTCTTTACTATTTTCCATTGATCTATCCCTGGATTACTTTGAAATCTGCCAACTACCCCGGTAACAAAAGCTAGGTTAGGGCGTGTATATACTTGAGCATACATCAAGCTTCCGATAGGAGAAGCATATGGAACCGCTTTCATTTGATCGATCTCATATTGGTTCCTGGGACATAGAAAATTCCCAAATCTATCGCCCTTGACTATTGGAGCAGGCGTAGGATTACTCGCATGCATACTATACTTCTTTAGAATCTTCTCTAAGTATTCCTTCTGTGATGCCCTAAAACCCCCTTTTCTCTATCTCGGAGAATTTCAATTCCTAAAACGAATGAAGCTTCACCAAGATCTTTCATATCAAAGTTCGAGGACAAGAACTTCTTTGTCTCCAATAGTAGACTAACATCACTACTAGCGAGTAGAATGTCATCCACATACAGGATAAGGAAAATGAATTTCCCAGTCTTGAACTTTGCATATATGCAATTGTCCTCCTCATTCTCATCGAACCCAAACTTTCTTATTGTTTCATGGAACTTTAAGTACCATTGCCTGGAGGCCTGTTTTAATCCATAAATGGATTTCTTCAGATGACATTCCATACGTTCTTTTCCATCCATGAAAAAACCCTTGGGTTGTGTCATGTAAACATTTTATTCCAAGTCTCCATTTAGGAATGTCGTCTTGTAACTACCTCGGTGAACTACGCTCCTAGATACAAGCCTGGATGAGTGGTAGTGGTTGAAATAGTACGGCGGGGCCCCAAAAGCCACACACTGGTAGTCCTTTCAGACATCCCAACCACTACCCTCTCAACGGGACCTGTACGGGCGGCGTAGTCGGCAGGCGAAGGGATCAACTACGTACACAAGTGGGTATGTACGCAAGCCGCCATACAAGAGTACATCAGAGCCATACCATCTAGAAAGAAAGGAAATATACCAACGCCATACGGCAAGATTCAAATGACCTAGATAGATCTATATTTTAGGATAACTCCTCATACAACACACATCAGAGAATCATGCGGAAGCGGCAAACAAAATCCGAGTACGGATAAGAAGCAAATCGGCATAAGATGCCAGAGAAATGAGCACATCCCAACTACAGGTCTCACGGATCCCCGATCCCGGAATCTCTACACCGAACGATCGTTGCCCACATCATCGGCTTCTTCCACCCAGTATCCGTCCTGCGGGGGTACCTGTTCATCTGAATCAAGAATTTATCGTGTGAGACCCTAAGGGTACTCAGCAAGTCTTAATGCCTCTAAAGGGGACACAACCTGGGGTGACGCAATTGCAGCGAAAGATAAACCCTAGCAATTCTACAGATAAACGCTAACCATCCGCCTAACCAATGATAGACGGATGTCCGTGAATTAAGTACAACAGTTATAATGGTAATCTCATCCGATCCATCCTCCTCCCTGCTTACCAACAAGGAAGCGGACGAACAACCCCCATCCGTTGGCAATTTTATTAACCATTCCATGAGCGTTGCACTATTTACTAGTCAAATTACTTAGTCAGATTAAGGCGGTACTTTAGTTATGCTTGTCTATGATCGAGAAACTGTGCTCCAAGTCGTCCATATCCGCGGACACGGCTTTCAGAAAGTTTTACCCGGCCGGGGTGCACCAATAGCAACACACACTCGATCAACCTCGGAAAAACCAAATCAAAACCCAACGAGGCTTTCACGACTGAACAATCACAGAATTCAGAAATATTTCAGGGGGCCACCCCTTGGAGTATACCCGCAACGGAGTAAGCAAGCTTCGAGACGGACTACAAGGTTTGTGGGGCCGGCGGTAAACGACAGCAGATCCCCAAACGGGGACTGTCGATACCACGTAAACGGGTCACCTTTCCTAAACAGTACAGTGTGCTCATCGCACAATAGTAAATAAAGCCGTAAAACATGGCATAAGTACAGGATCGTAATAAAACCTCGAACTAGTTTGTGGCCCCAAGAAATAAGACGGAATCAAGCTCTGGCTCAGGGGGGTCCCATATACCTCCCGGATGTGGATAGCGCGATAAATCAAGGAACAGGAATCAAGTACTCGGGGTCTTACGGGACACAAGTGAGCAGGAAAACCAAATAGCAGACGTTGCTCACCGGTGCCACTTTCTTTAGTTATCCCAGAACTACTCAGGTTAAGTTGTTTAGGTACCTCATTATCCAACAGACGCTCACATACCCTACACATGCTGTTCTACGACTCGCATGGCTCAAACAACTCCTATAGTAATGGCTCATGGGATGGAGGAAAACAAGCTTGGTGGAGTTTAAAAGTAAAGGCTATGCATACTTGGGATTCATTTTAATGCAATCGCGACTCGATGATGCAAGAATAAGATAGGGGCAATAGGTACTGTATGTATGCAAGCATGTGGAAGTGCTTGCCTGGTATCTCAGTTGAGGCGAGGGACGGATCTGGGTAGTGCTCCTGGTTCTCTTGATACAACCCCTGCTCAGTGTCTATCCGAGAAAAACCAAACAAACAAGGCCAACATGAATATAGAGCACAAGCATATGAATAAGATGCGTCAAGCAAACAATCATGCCATGATGAATGATGCACAATTTACATGGCAAGTAAAGTAGCATGGCATGGTGAGGTGTGGAGGACAAAAATATAACATTTAGTTGGGTTTTAGAATCACATTTGTTGCCATAACAGTTGTTGTTCCATATATATTTATATGATGCATGTTGCAATTGATGTCATGGATAGCATAAACAGAAAAGTCTCGTCGAGCTGATCATTTTAGACTACTCATTTGCTTAATTTGGATTTATAAAACCAAAGTTATGAATTATTGAAAATCCAGTGGCATTTGATGTAATTAACATAGCTTGGAATTTTACTTGAGCAAAATACAAAACAGATGGCATATTTGGAATCCTCTCATTTTTCTGATATCCATACATATATTATTTGTCAAATTTGGAATTAGTATGTAAAAGTTATTGGTAACTGAATTTGAATTTTGAATTTGCAAAATATTTAACAGGATTTGAATTTAAACCAACCTCTGAAACGTTTTCTACCAAACCACTTACCCCTGAGTCGCTGACAGGTGGGGCTAGAGGTGGCCTGCGGCCCACGCGTCAGCGACTGAGAAGAAAGGGGACCGCGGGTTTATATGGGACAAACCAGGGGGCCTAACTGCAAGGATTTCGCAGACACCGACGAGTGGGCCCCCAGGGACCGCGGGTTTACGCACGAAAAAGGGCCAGGGGTTACTTGCAAATCGAGCACGCGGGCCAGGGGGGGGGGACTGCGGGTTGCGTCTAGTTTCTTGCGGGAGCCTTTTTAGAAAAAGGCCACCGCCGCTGACAGTGGGGCCTCGAGGGTCGCGGGTTGCTAAAAAGATACTGCAGGGGGTTTTTCGCAAAAAGGACATGGCGCACTGTGGATCTTCCCCCATCTCTGAACCGCGCGTGTGTCTGTCGCGTGCGCGACGCGCGCGGCGCAGAGGGTTCGAACCCGCGACCGGGGGCGCCTGCGCGGACGCGGAGCCGCTGCGGTAGGGTGCGGTTGGTGCTAGGAGGGACGTCGACGGCTAGATAAGGAGGTGGCGTGCGCTGAAGCAGGCGACGACGACGACACCCACCGTGCACCGAGGGTGCTCGACGGCTTGACCCGCGCAACCAGGAAGCGAGCTAGGGGGGGAGATGTCTGGGAGGCTCGTGTGCTTACCGCGGGCGTGCTGGCGTGGTCGGTTCGGGCTGGGGTGGTAGCGATCCACGGCGAGGCTGGCGGCGGCCGTAGCTAGGGTTTGCGCCGGCGTGCGCTGGTGCAGGCGTACTTGGCGCGTCTCCTCCTCGCGTCTGGCTCCAGAGCGTCGCAGGCGAGCTCCCGGGGCCTCCTCGACAACACGCAGCGACTCGCCTCCGGCTAGAGCACTGGGGCAGGAGGTAGACGGCGATGTCGAGCCGGTGGCGAAGGGGAAGGAAGGGGAGAGGCAGGGGGTTCTCGGGGTGGATCTGGGGGGTTCTGGGTGAGGCAGAGAGGGATGAGGGGGGGGATAAGAACGCCAGGGGGGCAGGTTGTAGCGTGGGGGAGGGGTAGGTCGGCTTTGGCGCCTCCTTCTCTGAACACGTGATCGGCACGGCCAGGAGGGCACGGCAGGGTGGCGTGGGCGCTAGGGGTGGCTGACAGGTGGGGTAGGCGCGGCTAGGGTCGCAGGCAGTGGCCCTGGGGCGCTGGGCAGGTACTGGCTGAGAGAAAAGAAAGAGGGGAAGGGGAGAGGGGATGGTCGGGCTAGGGCATAGGGTGAGGGGTGGTACTGGTCACGTGTGGGCAGGTGGAGAGAGGGGAGGGGCGAGCTGGGGACAGCTAGGAGGAAGGAGGGCACTAGGTAGATTACTAGAGAGGAGAGGGAGAGGGTTAGATGGTAGCTAGGTTTAGTTAGAGGAAAAAGGTAGTTTAGGGTTTTGATTAGAGGTAGATGGCAAGAGTGGGATTAGGGTTTTGCTACAAGAGGTAAGAAAAGATGGAGGGGGATACTTAAGTTTTAGCAAAATTGCTACAAACTAAACTTGGCAAGATCAAACAAGAAAAGAGGAAGAGGAGGAGAGATGGGCATATGGTGATGGGGTGGTTCTAATGGCTCATGCATGTTCCAACAAAGGACCAAGCAAGATCCAAGAGGGGAAGGTTTTAAACTCACAAAACAAGATCAGGCAAGGAAGACGGTTCCATTTAGAAAATAAGCAAAAACCAAATGCTAGGAGAAAGGTGGCTATTGCATGGCCCATGCAGAATAATTAATGCCAGGTTATCCTTGTGAAAACAATGTTATAATCCTGGCATTATCCATATGCATTCCAAAATGTGGGCAAGGCCAAGCAAAGATTATGGGTGGATCCAACCAACAACATGGGCTAGAGAAACTCAATAAAATGCCAAGCCCATATTACTGGATGGTGGAATTATAAGGTGGTGAAAGATAAGGTGGTGGAGTCAAAAGAGAGATGCCCCCAACTCAACTTGGGCATTTAACAATTTAATAAGATCCAAATACAATATCAAGAGGCAACTACAATTAATCATGCACATGAGATAAGAACCAAACAAGAAAAGGTTTTATATGATGCTCAAATGCAAGGGAACATGATGACATGAGCATGATGTGATGATGATGCAACTATTACATGTTGGAAGTTGCCCATTTTATTATTATGACATGTAGCATTACAGGGGTTAGACAACTGGGATGCTACAACTCTCCCCCACTAAACAGGAATCTCGCCCCGAGATTCTAGGAAGAAGAAGAAGACACAAAGAGAGAAGGGTGGTTGGCACGGAGTTCATCTTCACGCTCCCAAGTGGCTTCATCAACAGAATGGTGTGACCACTGCACCTTGCAGAACTTGATGGACTTGTTGCGAGTCCTTCTTTCTGCGGTCTCAAGGATTTTGGTGGGGTGTTCTTGATAAGACAGATCTTCTTGGAGGTCGATCAACTCATGATCCACGGTCCTACCGGGATCTTTGAAGCACTTCTTGAGCTGAGAGATGTGGAAAACATCATGGACTTTGAGTTTTTCCGGAAGCTCAAGTGCATAAGCAACTTCTCCTCTTCTACCACGTATCTTGAAAGGGCCGATGTATCTAGGAGCCAACTTTCCTTTGATACCGAAGCGGTGTGTTCCTCTCATGGGAGTAACACGAAGGTAGACGAGATCACCAGGGGCATATACCATATCTGTGTGCTTCCTGTCATAGTTGCTCTTCTGACGACTTTGAGCAATCTTCAGGTTCTCCAGAATGATATGCACCTTCTCCTCTGCCTGAGTCACAATGTCAGGGCCAAACCAGATTCTTTCTCCTGCACCTGACCAACCAATCGGTGTTCTGCACTTCCGACCATAGAGAGCCTCGAATGGTGCCATCTTCAGACTCTTCTGGAAGCTGTTGTTGTAGGAGAATTCAGCATATGGAAGGCATTCTTCCCACTTCATGCCAAACGAGATGACGCAAGCCCGAAGCATATCCTCCAGAATCTGATTGATTCTTTCCACTTGTCCTTGAGACTGAGGGTGGTAAGCAGTGCTGAAGTTCAACTTCGTTCCCAAAGCTTTTTGGAAACTCTCCCAGAACTTTGAGGTGAAGATGCTCCCACGGTCTGAACTGATTTCAAGTGGAACCCCATACAAAGAGACAATCCTGTTGATATAGAGCTCAGCCAACTGAATTCCAGAAATTGTTTCTTTGACTGGGAAGAAGTGAGCCACTTTAGAAAGCCTGTCGATGACAACAAAGATTGCATTGTTGCCCTTCTGCGACCTTGGAAAACCAGTGATGAAGTCCATCTCTACTTTCTCCCATTTCCATTCCGGAGGTTTCAATGGCTGAAGAAGACCAAATGGTTTCTGATGGACAGCCTTGACTCTGCGGCAGACATCACATTCTGAGACATACTTGGCACAATACCTTTTCAACCCAGGCCACCAGTATTGTGTTTTCAAGTCCATGTACATCTTTGTGCTGCCAGGATGGATAGAAAGAACCGAATCATGTGCCTCCTTGAGAACTTGGTCTCTCAGGCCCGGGTAGTTTGGAACAAACATCCGGTGATCAAAGAAGAGCGTGCCCTGATCATCAACATGGAAGGATTCATACTTCGGAGTGCCGAGCTTAGAGATGAGCTTTCTGGCGTGCGGATCACCACGCTGACGAGAACGAATCTGTTCTTCCAAGAGAGGAGTAGCCAGAAGGTTCAGGAGATGCCCTTGTTCCACAATTTCCAGGTTCAGCTGACGGAACTCCTCGCACAAGAGAGGCTGCTGCTCTTCTACCATGAGGTTGTTGACATAAGCTTTACGGCTAAGCGCATCTGCCATGACGTTTGCTTTGCCTGGAGTGTAGTTGATGGTCACATCGAAGTCATTGATGGCTTCAATCCATCTCCTCTGTCGAAGGTTGAGATCAGGTTGAGTGAAGATATACTTCAAACTCTTGTGGTCCGAGAAGATCTCACAACGGTTACCCAGCAAATAGTGCCTCCATAGCTTCAAAGCAAAGACCACTGCTGCTAGCTCAAGGTCATGCGTGGGATAGTTGACCTCATGCGTCTTCAACTGACGAGAGGCATAAGCAACCACCTGTCTCTCTTGCATAAGGACCGCACCCAATCCTTGCAAAGAGGCATCGCAGAATATCTGGAAAGGCTTAGATGTATCCGGAGGAACCAAGACTGGCGTGGAAGTGAGCTTCTCTTTGAGCGTCTCAAAACTTTCTTGACAAGCAGGAGTCCACAGGTACTTCTTGCCTTTCTTGAGGAGGTCGGTAAGAGGCTTTGCTATCTTCGAGAAGTTCTGCACAAAGCGACGGCAATAGCTCTCCAAGCCGAGAAAACTCCGCACTTCCTTGACATTAGCAGGAGGAAGCCATTCAACTATTGTCTTCACGGTTTCCGGGTTGACTGCAATGCCCTTGGCAGAGATAACATGACCCAAATATGTTACTTCAGGCAGCCAAAACTCACACTTAGAGAACTTTGCATACAAGCGGTTCTCACGAAGCTTGTTCAGGACACACCGCAGGTGTTCTTCATGCTCCTCCTTGGACTTGGAATAGACCAGAATGTCATCCAGATATACCACCACAAACTTATCAAGATACTCCATGAAAACGGAGTTCATCAGCCTCGAGAAGGTAGCAGGTGCGTTGGTGAGACCGAAAGACATGACCGTGTACTCATACAGGCCATAGCGAGTGGTGAAGGCTGTTTTGGGCACATCCTCTTTGCGAATCTTGATTTGGTGATAACCACTTCTCAAATCCAGCTTAGAGAACACCACAGTTCCTGCTAGCTGATCAAATAGATCATTTATCCGAGGAAGAGGATATTTGTTCTTGATGGTTTTAGCATTGAGAGCCCGGTAGTCAACACAGAGTCTATCGGTTCTGTCACGCTTCTTCACAAAGATTGTTGGGCTACCCCAAGACGAAGTGCTGTGTTGAATGAAACCCAACTTCTCTTGTTCATCAAGTTGTCGTTTGAGTTCAGCCAACTCAGAAGGACCCATTTTATATGGCCTCTTGGAGATAGGAGCCGTTCCAGGTTCAAGCTCAATCACGAATTCAACCTCGCGATCCGGAGGCATACCTGGCAACTCTTCAGGAAAGACATCTGGAAACTCACAGACCACTGGTACACCCTGAATAGCTTCCATAGCATCATTATTCAGAGCAGCCAAGGAATAGAGCTGGACAGCAGGAGTCAGACTTGGAGAAAAGACTATGTGGCCTTCAGGAATCTTCAGAGACACTGAGCGTTCAGCACAATCAATGACAGCTGCATTTGCTGTCAACCAATCCATGCCCAAGATGACATCAATGTCAGAGTTGCCCAGAAGAATCAAAGAAGCCAAGAATGAAGAACCACCAATCTCGATCTGATTGCCGTGACTGATATGAGCAGCCCTCATGTTTGAACCAGGAGATAGCACCACCAGACGACGTGGTAAAGGAACCCTATCCAGGTCATGCTCTTGTGCAAACTTATGCGAGACAAACGAATGTGATGCACCAGAATCAAAGAGAACTCGTGCAGGAACTGAGTTAACTGAAAGCATACCCATGACAACTCCTGGTGCGAGCTCAGCTTGAGAGGCGTTGACGCAGTTTGCACGAACAACCGCAGACCCGGGCTTAGTGTTGATGTTGAGAGCCCGAGACGGTGGTGCACGAACCGAAGGAGAGCTTGTTGCAGATCTTGGCGGGGGTGGAGGGAGAGTTTTGTTCTTCATTGGGCAGTTCCAGTTTCGATGTCCAGGATCTCCACACACGAAGCAGACACTAGCTGGACGTGGAGCAGAGTAGCCAGGGACTCCGCCAGGCGCTCCAGGGTAGTGGTTGTTGTAGCCCCTGGGAGCCGCAGTGGTGAAGTTTGGTGGCCTTGGCGCGAAACTTGCAGGTCTTGGTGGAGCCGGGAGCGACGGTGGGGTGTTAGGAACCCAAACACGCCGCTTAGAAGGAGCTGCCATAACCGAAGAGCTTGATGCATCCCTGTTATGTTTCTTGGACTCCTCGAACACTTGCCTGCTTGCCTCCTCTTGCAGTGCTGTGTGCTGTAGTTCCAGGAAGGTTGCCGGTCTCGCATGCGTGATTGCATACTTGATCGACGCATTGAGCCCTTGCCTGAACCTTTTCTGCTTCTTCTTGTCATCAGATACCTCATCACCACCATAACGAGAGAGATTCATGAAGTTCCTGATGTAGGTGTTGACGTTATCATTTCCCTGCTTCAGGTTGAGAAACGCCTCCTTCATCCTTTCCATTTCAATCTCTGAGAGAAACTGCTCCTTGAACGCTCCAGTGAACCTTTCCCAAGTTGGCTGGAAACCAGTGCATCTTGCCTTCAAGTAGTTTTCCCACCAAAGAGCTGCATCTCCCTTGAGAAGGTGAGTAGCACACTTTACCCACTCCTGTTCTGGAACATCAGCAGTCTCGAGCAGCCTTGAGATCTCACGCAGCCAATCATCCGCGTCCAGAGGTCGGTCAGACACATCAAACTGACGAGGGTTGAACTTGAGGAAGCTCTTGATGTCTCCACGCCTGGGAGGTGGAGGAAGTGGAGCAAACTCGTTCCTTCTGACGCTCTCCTCAAAGCGCTGCTGGTTCTCTTGCATAGCTGCCAAAGCATTAGCAATGTTTGACAGCGCTGAGCCCAGTTCGGAGGTATGTCCTCATCAGTCCGGCGTGGTGGAGCCATCCTGTCATTGATATAAAACTCAAGTCAGTACTATAATGGAGAATGATAATAATCCAAAATAGTACCAAGATGGAATTAACCAAGATTAAAGGATACAATTTACTGAGATGATATTAAAATATCAACAAAGTTCATAGCACCTAAAAGATATTAAGTATATCGCACACGACTGAAAAGGAGTGTGGTACACAAATATATCAAAGAAAAATTTTCCACAAATTTCGGCATTAGAATACCAATAGATGCGCAAAATTACTTAACGAATCAAGATTAGTGACTCTACCGATTCAATATACAAAAGCGAATGAGAAGAGTAGTGGTATGGTCGCGACTCCATCCCGCACTCAAATCATTACTCCGCACATGAACAAGTGGAACACATATCCTAACCCCTTCTTCTCACGACGAAACCTAAAGATTGGTAACTACGGAAACGAACACCCCAAACAAGATAGCGTCGGATACAAGAGGAAGATAGATTGCGTCGGTTTATAAAAACCTGTCGGTATGGAATGTACCAACAGTTGATAACCAAAGGCAGATAAGATAACAACTTGGATGCAACAGATAGACAAGGGATTACACACACACACACACAGACAACCTATGGTACTACGGAAACCCCGAACACGTGAATCCTAGTTTGAACTTTGAGAAGAGAATTCAAAACGTTACACTTCCTTACCAGAAAGGGTGGGTGGGAGGGTAAGAAGAAAAAGTGGAAGCAGTCCTACTCTCGCGTTTTGTTTTTTCCTAATATACATAACTACCAAAATATTTGCTAGACTGACAACGACTGTTTGGCTGAAACCCTGAAGGTCGGGATGGCTCTGATACCAATTGTAACTACCTCGGTGAACTACGCTCCTAGATACAAGCCTGGATGAGTGGTAGTGGTTGAAATAGTACGGCGGGGCCCCAAAAGCCACACACTGGTAGTCCTTTCAGACGTCCCAACCACTACCCTCTCAACGGGACCTGTACGGGCGGCGTAGTCGGCAGGCGAAGGGATCAACTACGTACACAAGTGGGTATGTACGCAAGCCGCCATACAAGAGTACATCAGAGCCATACCATCTAGAAAGAAAGGAAATATACCAACGCCATACGGCAAGATTCAAATGACCTAGATAGATCTATATTTTAGGATAACTCCTCATACAACACACATCAGAGAATCATGCGGAAGCGGCAAACAAAATCCGAGTACGGATAAGAAGCAAATCGGCATAAGATGCCAGAGAAATGAGCACATCCCAACTACAGGTCTCACGGATCCCCGATCCCGGAATCTCTACACCGAACGATCGTTGCCCACATCATCGGCTTCTTCCACCCAGTATCCGTCCTGCGGGGGTACCTGTTCATCTGAATCAAGAATTTATCGTGTGAGACCCTAAGGGTACTCAGCAAGTCTTAATGCCTCTAAAGGGGACACAACCTGGGGTGACGCAATTGCAGCGAAAGATAAACCCTAGCAATTCTACAGATAAACGCTAACCATCCGCCTAACCAATGATAGACGGATGTCCGTGAATTAAGTACAACAGTTATAATGGTAATCTCATCCGATCCATCCTCCTCCCTGCTTACCAACAAGGAAGCGGACGAACAACCCCCATCCGTTGGCAATTTTATTAACCATTCCATGAGCGTTGCACTATTTACTAGTCAAATTACTTAGTCAGATTAAGGCGGTACTTTAGTTATGCTTGTCTATGATCGAGAAACTGTGCTCCAAGTCGTCCATATCCGCGGACACGGCTTTCAGAAAGTTTTACCCGGCCGGGGTGCACCAATAGCAACACACACTCGATCAACCTCGGAAAAACCAAATCAAAACCCAACGAGGCTTTCACGACTGAACAATCACAGAATTCAGAAATATTTCAGGGGGCCACCCCTTGGAGTATACCCGCAACGGAGTAAGCAAGCTTCGAGACGGACTACAAGGTTTGTGGGGCCGGCGGTAAACGACAGCAGATCCCCAACGGGGACTGTCGATACCACGTAAACGGGTCACCTTTCCTAAACAGTACAGTGTGCTCATCGCACAATAGTAAATAAAGCCGTAAAACATGGCATAAGTACAGGATCGTAATAAAACCTCGAACTAGTTTGTGGCCCCAAGAAATAAGACGGAATCAAGCTCTGGCTCAGGGGGGTCCCATATACCTCCCGGATGTGGATAGCGCGATAAATCAAGGAACAGGAATCAAGTACTCGGGGTCTTACGGGACACAAGTGAGCAGGAAAACCAAATAGCAGACGTTGCTCACCGGTGCCACTTTCTTTAGTTATCCCAGAACTACTCAGGTTAAGTTGTTTAGGTACCTCATTATCCAACAGACGCTCACATACCCTACACATGCTGTTCTACGACTCGCATGGCTCAAACAACTCCTATAGTAATGGCTCATGGGATGGAGGAAAACAAGCTTGGTGGAGTTTAAAAGTAAAGGCTATGCATACTTGGGATTCATTTTAATGCAATCGCGACTCGATGATGCAAGAATGTGGAAGTGCTTGCATGGTATCTCAGTTGAGGCGAGGGACGGATCTGGGTAGTGCTCCTGGTTCTCTTGATACAACCCCTGCTCAGTGTCTATCCGAGAAAAACCAAACAAACAAGGCCAACATGAATATAGAGCACAAGCATATGAATAAGATGCGTCAAGCAAACAATCATGCCATGATGAATGATGCACAATTTACATGGCAAGTAAAGTAGCATGGCATGGTGAGGTGTGGAGGACAAAAATATAACATTTAGTTGGGTTTTAGAATCACATTTGTTGCCATAACAGTTGTTGTTCCATATATATTTATATGATGCATGCTGCAATTGATGTCATGGATAGCATAAACAGAAAAGTCTCGTCGAGCTGATCATTTTAGACTACTCATTTGCTTAATTTGGATTTATAAAACCAAAGTTATGAATTATTGAAAATCCAGTGGCATTTGATGTAATTAACATAGCTTGGAATTTTACTTGAGCAAAATACAAAACAGATGGCATATTTGGAATCCTCTCATTTTTCTGATATCCATACATATATTATTTGTCAAATTTGGAATTAGTATGTAAAAGTTATTGGTAACTGAATTTGAATTTTGAATTTGCAAAATATTTAACAGGATTTGAATTTAAACCAACCTCTGAAACGTTTTCTACCAAACCACTTACCCCTGAGTCGCTGACAGGTGGGGCTAGAGGTGGCCTGCGGCCCACGCGTCAGCGACTGAGAAGAAAGGGGACCGCGGGTTTATATGGGGCAAACCAGGGGGCCTAACTGCAAGGATTTCGCAGACACCGACGAGTGGGCCCCCAGGGACCGCGGGTTTACGCACGAAAAAGGGCCAGGGGTTACTTGCAAATCGAGCACGCGGGCCAGGGGGGGGGGGACTGCGGGTTGCGTCTAGTTTCTTGCGGGAGCCTTTTTAGAAAAAGGCCACCGCCGCTGACAGTGGGGCCTCGAGGGTCGCGGGTTGCTAAAAAGATACTGCAGGGGGTTTTTCGCAAAAAGGACATGGCGCACTGTGGATCTTCCCCCATCTCTGAACCGCGCGTGTGTCTGTCGCGTGCGCGACGCGCGCGGCGCAGAGGGTTCGAACCCGCGACCGGGGGCGCCTGCGCGGACGCGGAGCCGCTGCGGTAGGGTGCGGTTGGTGCTAGGAGGGACGTCGACGGCTAGATAAGGAGGTGGCGTGCGCTGAAGCAGGCGACGACGACGACACCCACCGTGCACCGAGGGTGCTCGACGGCTTGACCCGCGCAACCAGGAAGCGAGCTAGGGGGGGAGATGTCTGGGAGGCTCGTGTGCTTACCGCGGGCGTGCTGGCGTGGTCGGTTCGGGCTGGGGTGGTAGCGATCCACGGCGAGGCTGGCGGCGGCCGTAGCTAGGGTTTGCGCCGGCGTGCGCTGGTGCAGGCGTACTTGGCGCGTCTCCTCCTCGCGTCTGGCTCCAGAGCGTCGCAGGCGAGCTCCCGGGGCCTCCTCGACAACACGCAGCGACTCGCCTCCGGCTAGAGCACTGGGGCAGGAGGTAGACGGCGATGTCGAGCCGGTGGCGAAGGGGAAGGAAGGGGAGAGGCAGGGGGTTCTCGGGGTGGATCTGGGGGGTTCTGGGTGAGGCAGAGAGGGATGAGGGGGGGATAAGAACGCCAGGGGGCAGGTTGTAGCGTGGGGGAGGGGTAGGTCGGCTTTGGCGCCTCCTTCTCTGAACACGTGATCGGCACGGCCAGGAGGGCACGGCAGGGTGGCGTGGGCGCTAGGGGTGGCTGACAGGTGGGGTAGGCGCGGCTAGGGTCGCAGGCAGTGGCCCTGGGGCGCTGGGCAGGTACTGGCTGAGAGAAAAGAAAGAGGGGAAGGGGAGAGGGGATGGTCGGGCTAGGGCATAGGGTGAGGGGTGGTACTGGTCACGTGTGGGCAGGTGGAGAGAGGGGAGGGGCGAGCTGGGGACAGCTAGGAGGAAGGAGGGCACTAGGTAGATTACTAGAGAGGAGAGGGAGAGGGTTAGATGGTAGCTAGGTTTAGTTAGAGGAAAAAGGTAGTTTAGGGTTTTGATTAGAGGTAGATGGCAAGAGTGGGATTAGGGTTTTGCTACAAGAGGTAAGAAAAGATGGAGGGGGATACTTAAGTTTTAGCAAAATTGCTACAAACTAAACTTGGCAAGATCAAACAAGAAAAGAGGAAGAGGAGGAGAGATGGGCATATGGTGATGGGGTGGTTCTAATGGCTCATGCATGTTCCAACAAAGGACCAAGCAAGATCCAAGAGGGGAAGGTTTTAAACTCACAAAACAAGATCAGGCAAGGAAGACGGTTCCATTTAGAAAATAAGCAAAAACCAAATGCTAGGAGAAAGGTGGCTATTGCATGGCCCATGCAGAATAATTAATGCCAGGTTATCCTTGTGAAAACAATGTTATAATCCTGGCATTATCCATATGCATTCCAAAATGTGGGCAAGGCCAAGCAAAGATTATGGGTGGATCCAACCAACAACATGGGCTAGAGAAACTCAATAAAATGCCAAGCCCATATTACTGGATGGTGGAATTATAAGGTGGTGAAAGATAAGGTGGTGGAGTCAAAAGAGAGATGCCCCCAACTCAACTTGGGCATTTAACAATTTAATAAGATCCAAATACAATATCAAGAGGCAACTACAATTAATCATGCACATGAGATAAGAACCAAACAAGAAAAGGTTTTATATGATGCTCAAATGCAAGGGAACATGATGACATGAGCATGATGTGATGATGATGCAACTATTACATGTTGGAAGTTGCCCATTTTATTATTATGACATGTAGCATTACAGGGGTTAGACAACTGGGATGCTACACGTCTTTACATCCATCTGATGAAATTCTAAATTATATTGTGCCACTAAAGCCATTATGATTCTAAAAGAATCCTTACTTGAGACTGGAGAAAATGTCTCATTTTAATCTATTCCTTCTCTTTGGGTGAAGCCGTTAGCAACAAGTCGTGATTTATATCTTTCAATATTCCCTCTAGAGTCACATTTTGTTTTGTAGACCCATTTACAGCCTACTGTTTTGGATCCTTTAGGAATTTCTTCTAAATCCTAGACTTTGTTGCTACTCATGGATCTCATTTCATCTTCCATGGCTTCAAGCCACTTCGATGAGTGAGCACTTTTAATAGCTTCTTCAAATGTGGTGGGATCACCCTCCATTTGAACTTCTTCACTAACATAGATTTCAAAATCGTTAGGAATAGCTGGCTTTCTAGTTCTTTGAGACCTTCTAAGGGTCTCACCTTCTGGCATATTCTCTGTGTGGGGCTGTTGCAGCTCTCCCTCATGTGTGGTAACAGGGTCTTCATTTTCATCCATTTTTACCACAGGAGAACTAACAACAGGTGTCACATCGACATTATCCTGTGTCGGTGCAACAGCAGGTATCGAGAAAATCGTTCCTAAATAATCGGATTGGGTGCATGCACCCGCTTCTCCTCAAGGTTGATTTATCGGGATGTCGTGCTCCCCCTGATCATCTGATCCTCTAGAAACACAGCGTGTCTCGTTTCTACAAACTTTGTAATTATGTCTGGACAATAGAAACGATAACCTTTCGACTTGACTGGATAGCCAATGAAATGGCAACTTACTGTCTTAGGATCTAACTTCCCAAGGTTTGGGTTGAAGAGTTTTGCCTCAGCTGGACAGCCCCGCACTCGCAAATAATTGAGTGAAGGTTCGCGACTAGTCCATAACTCATATGGTGTTTTAGCCACCGACTTACTGGGAACTCGATTAAGTATGTGAATGGCGGTTTTTAACGCCTCCATCCACAAACCAACCGGTAAGGTGGAGTAACTTAACATGCTTCTCACCATATCCATCAAGGTACGGTTACGTCTTTCAGCTACTCCATTATGCTGAGGCTCGCCCGGTGTTGAATACTGGGCAACTATACCATGTTCCTGTAGAAACCTTGCAAAGGGTCCAGGAACTTGGCCATATGGGGTATGCCGACCATAGTATTCACCTCCATGGTCGGACCTTACTACTTTAATCTGTAAACTATGCTGATTTTCAACTTTAGTCTTAAATATCTTGAATTTATCCAACGCTTCTAAACGTTCTTTAATTGGATAAATATACCCATAACGCGAATAATCATCCGTGAATGTTATGAAAGAGTCATAGCCATCCACAGATGTCACAGGAAACGGACCGCATATATCCGTATGAATTATTTCTAAAACTCATGTGCTTCTTTTGGCGCCCTTCTTAATATTCTTTACAAACTTTCCTTTAATTCAATCGATGCATTGCTCTAAATTTGAAAATTCTAGAGGCGGTAGAATTGATTCTTTTACTAAGCATTCTATTATCCCCCTCGAAATATGGCCTAAACGACAGTGCCATAATTTCGATGAAACGTCATCAATTCTTTTCCTCTTACCCTTTCCATTCAGGGATGAGGAGGCATTCTCATTCTCAGTGCTTAATGCATTCACATTCTCACAAAGTGATAACAAATAAAGCTTGTCTTGTCTGAAGGCAAGACTGACAATCTCATTATTAAACTTGATCTTACATTGTCCATCGCCAAAATGGCAAGCAAAACCACAATCATCTAAGCACGATACACTTATTAAGTTTCGATGCAAAGAGGGTACATAAAGCACATCTACTAGTAAAACTACAAAACCATTTGATAACTCTAATGGGAGATCTCCAATGGCTTCGACTTCAGCTTGGATGCCATTTGCAACTTTAATCCTTCTTTCTCCTCTTTGCAGGGTCCTTCTCATACGAAATCCCTGTAATGAATTTGCAATATGAATAGTCGCACCTGAGTCAATCCACCAAGTAGATTTTGCATAACTTAAAAATTAGGATTCATCAACAAAAGTAATTAAATCCTCACCACTCTTGCACAGATACTTTAGAAAAGTAGTGGCCCTTCTGCTTGCACCACTTGCAGGTATCCTTGTCCACCTCCTGCACCTGGTGATTAGGAGCCTTTCCATGCGGCCTAGAAGAAGAGGGATGCCCGTGAGGTTTCCCTTGTGGCTTGGAACCCTGAAAGTTCCTCTTCTTGGTTGGGCTCAGGTAGTTCACAGAATCACCAGATTGCCCCTTAATCCTCTCTTCTTCTTGTACGAACATGGCCATCATCTTCTCAATGCCCCACTTTTCTGGCTGTACATTGTAGTTCACAGCGACAGCTTCAAATTGATTTGGCAGTGAGGCAAAAATCAGATGAATGATGAACTCGTCTGGAAGCTCCATGCCCATGGGCTTGAGCTTGGAAGACATGTTGCTCATTCGCAATATGTGGTCCCTTAATCCACCACCAGTGTATCTTGTAGTAACAAGTTTCTTAATGAGAGAGATTGCATAGGCCTTTGAAGACCCAGTAAACTAACTCTCTACCTTTTTCAGGTACTCACTGGCAGTGATGCACTCTGGGATTGCTCCCCTTATAGCTTCCATAATGGAGCTCTTAATCACCATCAAGCACTTTCTATTAAACGAGTCGCACTTTGCACGATCAAGGTTGTACTTCATTCTTATTGGTGCATGGTCATAGACCCTTTTGTTGAAGTCCACTTCACTTTATTTTTCACCCCTCACGGGGTCGACAGGTTCTATGGGAAAAGTCTCAACGAGTGCCAAGTCGAGGTCCAGCAGAGCCAGCCCTATCTCAATCTTCTCTCGCCATGAGCCGTAGTTCCCTCTATTGAGGGGCTCAATAGCCGAGATGAAACTCATAGGATTGCCTGAAAGCAAAATATCATCAAAATGAGTTAATTGAACATTGGTTAAATTAAACATAAAACATTTCAATATGAATTCTACATCACTGTTGGGAAGAAATAGAACTAATAGTGATGAAAATGACTATTCATAGTGAAAATTTTACTAACAACGTTGGTCATCAAATAAAATCATCACTCTTAAAAAAATTAATTCTCACTCTACTGAATTTAAGCAATTACTTTTGACTAATTGTAGCGCAAGAATGAATTGAAAAATTCATCAACTTTTCATCTTTACAGAAGCTTTATTGTTACTTTATCATTTTCTACACAAAATTTCATTCGACAATTGTAACATCCCAGCATTAGAGCTTAGAAATAAGATGAACCCAGATATGTGCATTACATTCATGCATAGAAAATCCGAATAATTTTCGCGCTTTTGAACAAAACTTGTCAAAGTGATTGAAGTTTCTCTCAACTTGATGGAATTGAAGTAGATCATCAAGTTGACTGCGATAAGTTTCAATATGACCTTTGCTAAAACCTTATTTTCGGTAAACATGATTTGATCTAAGGGTAGATAAAATGTAATAAAATTAAACCCTAATACATTACTTAATGATTTATAATTGATCCTTAAGTAATTATATCCTAGTATTCATTACACAACTCATGAATACCAAGTTATTAACATAACTTAAGTAATAGGAATATAACAACTAAATCTTAATCTCATCTGCTTATATCATGAGTATCATGGTAATACCTAACCTTAACCCTTTAGTGAGATTGAGTAGGAAGGAAACCAAGTCAAGGTCATTCACTATATATCTTTCTTTCCATATCAATCCTTATGGAATCATGTCTCAATATCTGTTGTTCATCAATGTTGAGTAATAAACTATTGATTCACTAATTCTTAACCTATCAATTCTTGACCTATCAACTCTTGTCCTTATTATAGCATTCACTCAAGCTTATAAAGAAAGAAGTAAGAAGAGGTAGGTAGTAATGCTAGATCTAGATATCCTCTATAAGATGTGAGTGTTGGAAGCAAATATGATCATTGTGATAATTGATGGAGTTAACTCACTTCTAAAATGATAGAAGAGTTATTTGGAATATATAATTATATGGTAGTAAAGAAGATTACAAGGATGAATCCTGAAGAAAGTTACTAGGACTAATCCTATTGGATTAAGTAGGCATAGTCAATGAATAACATTTCTTAATCCAATAGAGATACTAAGAAGATAATTTCAATACAACTGTAATGTTGTATTAATAAAGCCTTGATTAGCCAACTGGGAACCTAAGCCATAAATGATCAAAGGATTATAATGATCATGCTTTAGTCATCAAAATTGAATGCTTATATCATGTATAAGTGACATTGGTGGATAGAACATGATTGAACCCTAGTATAGATATATTATCCTAGATTAGTCATTACAAGTCACATTAATATAATGTGAGGTTGGAATGTTAGATACTGGAGTTAAGTAGAGACAAGATAGTATGATTAAGATGATGTTAGGGCAACATTGGATTAAAGAAGTAGTATTTTCCTCTTTGGAAATACTAGCACTTGAGGTGAAGTAGGATTTGATGTATACATCTATTGAAGTGATATTAGTGAAGGATGATAAGGGAAGAGCATGAATGGAAGTAACTGTAAACATTTGTTAGATTGGAGGTTATCAGTAGTAGAGTAACTGATAATATTATTCTTGTGAATCAAAGCTCATCATGTGAACACATGATGATGGAGATGAAGAAGTAGAATATCTAGGAAAGGAATTCCTTAATCAGAAGTCCAGAATTGTGAAGCATGGAAAATAGGAATTCTTGGTAAACACTCAACTTTAAATCTTAAACCAAACATAATATTCATTTCATATTATTGATCTATCATCTTATCTCCATACAACTTTATAGGAATATTTCCCTATAGCAAATCACATAAGCACATCTTTATCATTTCCAATTATCTTTATTAATTATTTTCAATAAGACCTTTCAGAAAATAACTTATTATTTTAAAAAGGTGATATCCATAATGACCACAAACATAAACACAATATGTTTAGCCATTTATCTTTATTCACATCAACAAAAGAATATAAGTAAATTAAGAACCCTAAACCCTAGGGTAAGAATTTACAATTCAAACCCTAACTCTTTTGTTAGTTATAATAAAATATATATAACTTATTATTCCCTAGATTCATGGGAGTAATATTAACCATATTAAATCCTTAGGATATTATGCATCAAATAATAATAATAGGAAAAGTATATTTATAAAGAAAATAAAGAAACTATAGCACTATATAATAAAAACTCACAAAATGATTTTAAATACCATTTATCATTTCTGCAAGTATTAGCAAAGGAATTCCATAAAGATAAGTCAAAATTATTGTTTAAATAAAAAGGTTAGAAACAAAACAGAAAACAACAAAGAAAAACAAACAAAAAAATAGCTTCTGGCCCACGGCCCATTACCCCTCTCTCTTATTCGTCGCCTACGAGCAATCACAGCAACCCAACCGAAGCCCAGTAGTAGCCCAACAACCGGCCCGGCCTGTCTTTCTCTCTGGCTGACTAGTGGGGCCATGGAGGGACTGCAGAGCAAATCAGAAGAACGCCAGGGGGTTTTCTGCGAAACAACGTCGTCGTCTTCCTCGTCGACTGGAAGCATCTCGCTGGCAAGTGCTCTGTTGTACGCCGCCGTTGCTCCGTGATTCGTGCCGTAGCCGACGTCACCCTGGAAGATAAGAACGCCACCACAACGCTCAGTCTCTTCCTCATCCTCTCCCACTCGCCACTCTCTTCCTCTCTGTCTGCTCTCGGGGTCGAAACTCTAGCTTCGAGTTGCCACCATTCTAAGCTCCGCCGTGCTCCGTTGATCAAGAACACGGCTTCGTCATGTTCCCCTGAGTCTCCCTGCCAAAGGAATTGAAGTGGGACGTCTCGAGACGATGCGGCGACCTCGTCTTCCCGAAGTTCGGCCGTCGTCGTCCATCTCGATTCCGGCTACCCCAAGTCTTCTAAAGCCCATCAATGGCATGCTAGTGAGCTTGTGGTGCTCTGTCACCCCTCCGTTGCCTTCCTATCTTCCTCCATCGCGCCCGTGTCGTGCACCTCTGTGCGCCGCCGCAGATGCTCGTCGGAGCTAGTGCTCCAGTGACCAAATACGGGCGGCGCGACCACCAATCGAATCGCCTTGATCTCCAGCGTCCGAATATCCTAACCCCGCAAGCGCGTGTGCGTCCTGTCGCCGGATTCGAGCACCGCCTGTAGAATCCCCATTGTCGACGTAAGTATGACGCCATGCTCTCGTGAGTCCAGCCCAGTCAGTTGGTTTGACCTAGTCTTGCACGCGTGGCAGATGACGTGGTCACTAGCCCACTGGTCAGTGACCTTGGGTAGGTTTAGCTTAGGTACAAAACATATTTTCTGTTTAGGAATTAGATAAAACATTATAATATCAAATATAAATATTTCCTGAAATGCAATAAAATATTTAAATCTTGTTTAATTAATAACTTTTGTTTTATAATTCAGAAAAATATGTGTAATATATGAAAATGTTCAGAAAAATAAAATCTACAACTTAAAACTACTATTAAACATTCTTATGTTAATAATTTAAATAATTATTATTTAATAAAGTTTTTATAAGTAATAAAACTTTGATAATTCATATTTTAATAATGGTAAATGTTAAAAATATAAATAAAATACCAAAAATCTTGGAAAAATAAAAACAATACTTAAAACTATCATCATACATTATTATTTCACTTAAATAAGTATTTATTATTTATTAAGTATTTACAAATTAATAAACCTTATAAAAATCATATCTTATTATTTATAAATCACAAAAATAAATGTAATATACCTAAATGATCACACAAATAATACCTACATGTTAAAAATATGATATTCCACTTTTGAGATAAATAAACATTTGAACAACTTAATAAATTGAATTTAAATTTATTTCCTTAATTGATAATTCATATAAGGGTAAATAAAAATTGCTAATATTTCTAAAACTAGCCAATTGAGTCTAATAAATAGTAATAGTCTTCAATATTGATAATATGAAGTCAAAATGATTCAACACATTTTAAAAGAAATTTTATTGAATTATATTTCATCCATAAGTGTAGATATTTCTTAAAAAGATTCTTATCCAATATAAAATCTTCAATAATAATTTGTGACTAAATGAAACCTTTTCCCTTACTTCAACCACAAGTTATAAAAAATCAAAACACTATAGTGAATCCATAAGTAGTTAAGTAATATTATTTCCTTGTTTATAAACTATAACCACTCATCTATAAAAAGGAAAATGATTCTATTCCATTATAATGTTAGGAAACCACTACTCAAATAGAAGTAATACCATTCTTAGATAACTTTAATGAAACATTATGAAGTGAAAAAATACAAATATCACAAGCATTACAACCTAAGTTCATCTATGTTTTTTAAAGTTAACTTTAGTCTGCAAAGCTTTAAGTATAATGCTAAAGACCTTATTATGTTTTTATAGTTAACTTTGGTCTATTATAATTAAGTCGTAAAGCATCTCAAGCCCAAACTATTCAAGCAAGCACAAACAACATCGACCACATTGACTCTTATATAAGCAATCTTGAGTAGCATTTCACATTTGTGTGTATCTCATTATTCTATGATATTGTAATTACATGATGTTTCCCACACACTCACAAGCCTTAATAAGAAGCACAAATATGAAACTTAATCTAAAAGAGTAACACATTCCAAAGAAACCATTTACAGTATTCAAACCCTAGAACAACGTTATCCCCGGGATTCGAGTTTACGAAATTGCATTACATTACTTATGCATAATAGCATCTTGATTTTTTTAAACATTAGTCCTTACCAGACCAATGATGCTGATTTCAGATATTGGATCTTATATTGTCTTGAAGACCGTGAGTGCATAATCTTGCAATCACACAAGTCAAGTTCACACTTGCTCATGTCCTTTGATTATTTTCTGTAAAGTATTTTGCAAATCCAGTGTTGTCATCGCCTGCATTTGAAAAAGGACAGAAAACACTATTTTCATAATAATGTAATTATAGGTTATTTACCATGAGGTAATAACCTACTATGAAAGTTTCGGTGGTAAAGGAACATATTATCTAGGACTTAACAACCAATGTCGCCAGTGATTCTTGCGTCGTATATTACGTGTTGACCATGAGATTTGGAATGGGACGGAGAAGTCAGTTGTATCTTTTCCTTATCGCATGGAGCCGGATGTGCGGGTCGTGGCTGTTATCACTCGTAGCATGCATATTAATTGGTAATTCATAGAGGATATGCAGCATATGGGTGGGAGCCCTCAACGTCCCATGATAGTTCCGACATCTGAACGGTCTATACTGCCAATAGCCGTAATTCAATAGGTGGGCTGGCGTACACCAAGGAGACATGCGGGTTTGCGGAGAAGGCAGTGATAGGCTTGGATCTTAGGTTGGGCATTAAACCAAGGAAGTTTGAACGGGGACATACTCCCGGACGTGCAACAAAACCTAAGGTCTCTCATGGGTAAAGTGACGCACCTCTGCAGAGTGTAAGAACTGTAACTTGTTACTCCCTGTTCCGGAAAGGAGCTACGAACGTGGCGGGAAAGAAACTCCATAAAAGTTCTGGTAAACCCGTGAAGGCTAACGGACATAGCTTTTCAGAATAAAAGCAACCTTTGAAGAAATGTTTACGAAAACTTGCATTGCCTACGACCTACGGTCTGTGGCTAGAGATGGCACCCGCCGGGTTCGGGGCCGGGTCGAGGCCCCCCATACCCGCCCCCGCCCCATTTTCCCCGCCCCGTGACCCGCCCCGATAAGTCCACCGGGTCTGGAAATCTACCAGACCCGTGACCCGGCCGGGTCTAGGGACCCGATGGGTACCCGCGGCGGCGCTGGGAGCTGCATCATGACTGCTGCGATATGCGAACTGCGGCGGCGCTGTGAGATGCAAGACTGGCAGCGGCGACGCTAGGAACTGCAAGTGGAAGCAGCGGTGCTGGGGCTGCGAGTGGCGGCGGCGGCGCTGGGGGATGCGAGCGGCGGTGCTGGGGGATGCGACCGGCGGCGGCAGCGGCGCTAGGAGATGCGAGCGGCGGCGGCGGCGCTAGGCGATGCGAGCGGTGGCGGCGGCGCTGGGGGCTGCGAGCAGCGACGGTGGCGGCGAGCGGCGCTGGGACCGGCATGCTAGGCGGTGGCGGCGCTAGGAGATACGTGTTGGGCGAGTTGAGGACGAGTGTGGTTGGGTGTGTGGCTGCGTGCGTGTTGTGCGTTAGGGTTAGGATGGTGTGTGGTTCTGTGTGTGTTAGGGTTAGGATAAATTAGTAAGATTTAAATTTGTAAAAAAAGAATTAGTGGGGTTTCGTCGGGTCCGCGGGTCTGCGGGGATGGGTCCGGCCCCTCCATACCCGCCCCCGCTAGACCCGGCGGGTCTAGGTTTTTACCAATAAGTAGCCCTGTTGGTTTTTTTGTTACCAAACCCTCCCCATTTAAGGCGGGTACCCGTCGGGTTATCGGGTACCCATTGCCATCCCTATCTGTGGATGTAGATATAGTGCATCAAACACTCCTTTTCTAGTGAACTTGCTGAGTATGCTCGTACTCAACGTATCTTCTTAACCCTTGCTAGGTTCTGAAGCCAGTACAGACGATGTCTACATCAAGTTATGCTCCAGGAATTATCACCAGAATCTAAAGCTCTTCAATGAAGTCAAGAAAGTCAATATATACATCAAATCATGTGAAGACGAAGTTACTGATTAGATAGAAATATTATCTCTAGCCATAGAACCTATTTCTATAGTGTATTGCAATAGCAGCAATGCCAGACCACTAGTTAAGATACTAGTCTTCATAGTATGATAGTTTTTGAGTTATTTATTTCTGATTCTTCTTTGTAAGAAGTTTCTTTCTCTCTCTTTAACCTGGAGTGTTCTCTGGATCTTGTGTAAAGAGTTGAGTTGTAACATATAGTCATGTCTTGGACCTGATGTGTTTCTATTGTAACACTCTGAGGGATGTAATACTAGTGAAAGGTGTTTTATTGGTGTTATGTCAAAGACTATAGTGTACTACATCATACAGTGGTATGCTGGGTCCCTGCAACAATTTTTCTATAGAAAAAACTGTGTCAAAAACAATTAAAACGGATAATAAATCTGCCAGGAAAAAGCTTATGTAATAAGAAAAAACCAAAACTGAGCGGCACTTAGTGGCCTAGCCACGGCCTAGCCGCAGTATCCTCTCTGCCGCGTGGCCTAGATCGGACAGTCCAGCGCGCATCTCGCTGGAACAAAACGGCCACGCCGCGAGCCCCCCCTCCCCCCCGTAACCCTAACTCATATCGCCCCCTCCCACTGCCCCGCTCGATCTCTCTCTCTGGCGGCGGCTCCGCTCTCTGCGAGCAAGGCGAGGCGGCCGCACCACCCGGCACGGCGCCGGCGGTGAGCCCCTCCCTCTCTCCAGATGCGACCCCCTCCCCTTCCTATCTCTCTACCTATCCCTGGCGGCTGTGCAACTAGGTTCGAGGCGAGGCAGAGCCTCCCTACGAGTGGGGTGAGGTGGCTGCGACACCGGCGGCAATCCCCTCCCTCCTCTTGCAGCGAGCCCCTGTCCCCTCTACTCCCTCTTTCTTCATGCCCCGGTCCACTCCCCACCATCATGCGCAGACGGAGAGAGTAGAGAGCGGGAGAGCAAGCATTGGCGCCCCCTGGCTCCTTGCCGACGAGCGCCTCCACCCGCAGGTGGGAGCGCCGCCGTCAAGTGGCCAGCGGTGGTGCCCTGTATCGGCGGTGGCCGATGTAATTTTCTGTTTGGGATTTCTTTCTTTGTTTTCATTTCTGGAGGGGGGAAATCGGGGTTTTCTGTGGGATTTGGGGATGGGAAAATGGGATCTTTCGTTTCTCTGTTCTTTCCCCCCAAGGTTAGGTTTTTCCCGAAAGGTTTCAGTTGGATCTTGGGGTTAGGGTTTTAGATCTAATGGGGGGTTCTTCTTACCGACCTCGGCTTGCCGATGCGTCGGGATCGAGAGGAACGGCGCGGCCTCACAGCGGTGCTTCTAGAAACCCTAGCCCTCTTGCTTTTCTTTTCAGATTTGCTACTATCTCGACTAGATCAACAAGCACTAGCCTTGCTCTGATACCATTGTTGGGTCTATTAGGATCGCTAGGCGTCGATCTAGAGAGAGTGAGTGTGAGAGATTCATACCATCGTCCTTTGGAGTTGACTATGAGCTTGCCATTGAGCCCGACGGAGTGGTGGCGGTGGTGAGGGGTGATTCCCGCCGCTATAGCGCAAGCCGATCGGTGGCTAGGGTTTGGGGTTTTCGGTGGGGAGAGTGGGCACGACGAACCTTGGCGTATGTGCCCCCGGCCCTTTATATGCGTTACGCGACGGGGGGCCACCAACGATTGCGACGGGGGGCGCCCCCGATCAGGGCGCGAGACCAATCCGTTCGGGCCGTTGGGCCGAACACGGGGAGATCAAACTAACAGGAGATACTTATAAAATTATGAAATTGTTGTGCAAGATCTCCCCATAGAACTTAATTTTAGTTGTGCGTCTTATTCTCCATGTGCACTAAATATTTGTAGTTCCTGTTGGTTGGCGGCAGATTCAGAGCTTCACCTTATATTAACAATGAAAGGAAAGGGGTCCAAGGCATGTGACAAATATAATTATTCCTACTCGGCGCTAATAAAAAAAGGAAAAAGGAATTATTTTGTCGGTTTGACCTCTACTCTGTTTTAATAAGGATAGGTTTCATTCCGGTGAAGAGTATATTACAGCATGCAGTGCAAAACCCTAAAGATCTTAATTCCTAGAACCCCAGAGAGACAGGGCAAAGATTGTTTACACAAGCTGAGTTAATACAAGAAAAGGAAGGTTCAGACAAGGATCAAGATCTCTTATCAATGTGAAACACACGTTGCTACATCATACTTGGGACATGTATGTAAATCTGCAAGCACACGACTTATCAACTTTGAGCAATTCATAAGCAACAATCTCTAGGACATATACCATGTAATATTTAACAGCACTTCAGCAATACCCTAGTCGCCTAAGCAAACACAAAACCACTTGAAATTGGACAATTCTATTAGGTCGCCCAATTAATTTTTCATTTTTCTAGAACTACAATCTACACAAAGCTAGCAGATTCCATTCAGGCATCTACAACATTAACCGACATGGCAGCGTTGAACTTAGGGCCGGTCCTGAAATTTCGGAGGTCCGGGGCAAAAATAAAATTTTGGGCCCCTTAGTATAAATTTTTTTATGTATATGAGATGATGAAAGATAAATATTTTAAGTACACTTCTAACTATAATATTCATACAAAAATAACAATGTTTACATAATACCTTAAAATTTCCTTCGAAAATTCCTAAAACCAAAGTCCGTGACGAATAAGCTAACCTCGTTCACTAAAAACAAAAAATCAAGAACAATAATCACTAACTAGAATTAAGAACTAAGAATTAGGGCTGCACGTGGACAGACCAGCAGGCAGATTTGAAGATCGTCGATGGCCTGCGTGCGGCGTGCCTGGCGGTCGCTGGTGGATCATAGAGGGCTCGAGCCTCGACGCTCCCGAGTCCCGAATTCCTGATCGGCGATTTGATCCAGGGTAGTGGGGCGGCTATCAGGCGACGGTGCGGACTTGATACCGTACGTGGGAAGCCGAACAGCTGAAGCGAAAGCACAGGGTCGTGGACATGGTGGACTCGTGGTTGAGTCGAGGCGAGCAATCCCTAGCGTGATCGTCGCGTACTAGCGTCGAGCCTGGCGACTAGCGAGCGATCGATGCCCCCAGATGTGAGTAATATTGATGTGTACCTAGACGTGAGAAATATCGAGCCCTTCACCGAACGATGGATGCCTAGGATCGATTACCGCCAGGGCCTGATTACCGTACGTGTGACTGGCGAACGATGGATGTCTGGGATCGATGCCTGGCGACTAGCGAACGATGGATTCCTAGGATAATTTTTTTTACTATGTATACTAGGCCTGTATATATTTGGGCTCCTAGTTTTTTTTGGGCCCGGGGCGGCTTCCCAGCTAGTCCCCCTAGGACCGGCTCTGGTTGAACTTACCCAAAAAGAAGTACGCCCTACTCGTACTTATCCCAAAAATTTGATAAACAAATACACACTGGTTTGTTATAATATCAACTGGTTAAGCCTACTTAACTACTTCGCAAACAATATCAATCTACAGTGTGGTCAAGCGAGTTTTGCCAGGCAAACATCTTAAGGTTATTGCGTTATTCTAATATCTGAGAAATACTAAATTTTAAATGTCAATTGTCGAAGAAAAGAAAGATCAAAAACCAATGTATCATCTTAGTTGCATGTCACTGAAGGATAGATAACCTATCTGTGTGGTGCAACATATCAGATATGGTGCTAAATATCTCGATAAGATCACAAATGAGATCATAAATTAGCTAATAGCAGAACCATTTACCAAAAAGCCACAAACCACTGCCAATAGCATAGAAAATTGAAAAAAATTGACTAAATGTAAATGTACAAGATTGAGACATCATCGGATATTACTCTTAGAAATTTTGTTTAACATACTGTGTGGACATCTCTACTATTTCAAAGGGTTAGGAGCTAAAGATTAGAGGAGACCTCTACAGTCATGGTTGTACATGTTATGTAATACAAGTCTTAGAGTGGTTGATATTTTAAATAACCGTCCATCAATCTTGATCTAACGGTAAAAAAAATAGCGGCACAAACCTAGCGGTAACAGACAATACAGATAGTGTGGGACTGGTACAAAAATAAGGTAGGATCGGTACCATAAAAAATGTGTTATTTTAGTTGATTAGAGGACGATCGTGAGTGGGTGGTCTAAAATCTATATTTCCCCATAAAAAAAAATATCCACCGATCTCTCTCCATCGTATCTTCCTCCCTGTGGCTACATCTTCCTCCCTGTGGCTACTTTCTCTCCACGGAGCCCTTTCCAGTTCTCCTCCTATCTTTGCTTCGCTGTGCTTGCGGTGGGACGAGTCGGGCGGTAGCTAGGTCGAGCTGGACCTGTACGCCGGTGAAGTGTTCACTTGCAGTGGCCCGTCACCCGTGCCTTTTCAATGAAGCTCCCGCACTGACTTGGCGGCATGAATGCCTGCGTGTAGATGTGCACACACCACCTGGACAAATGAGGCCTCGCGTGCGTGCTCAGGATGATCTAGATGGCTGCGACGGCCATGCGCTTCCAGCCCAGTGATGGCACGACGATGTCGTCTTCAAAGATCGAGGAGTGGAGATGGCGTATGCCGCCAGCTTGTCCGCTGGCAGCCCTGTCGCTGTCATCGCCGTTGTCAGCGGAGCGCAGCTTGTGGGAGTGGATACGGCACCTCTGCACGCCGCCGCGCCGACGCTGTCATTCTTCAGTAACCGATCTGCTCGCCAGCAGCCCCGTCACCGTTCCTAGAGGCTGAGGTGACACCGGGCTACACACGGGAGCGGAGGGCGCTTCGGCATGGTCGCCGGCAGCCCTGACCTCATGGAGTTGTAGCCGGCGTCGGCCTGCACGCCCGGCGGCCGACGGCCCGACGTACGGTGTCAGCGTCTACGGCTGCGGCATCTGGGGATGCTAGCTTCTTCTCCATGGCCTCCTCGCTACTGACCTTGATCATCAATGAGTGTATGTGTATGGTATTTGGGCTGTGTGGGTGCTGATCGATGGATGTTTGGAGATTAGGTAACTAGTTGGAGATTTGTAGATGTGTTTTGGAAGGTGGTTTCTTGGGTGTTGTTTTCTTTTGGCTATGCTGACCCGATCTTGGATTAGGTTACCTATTATTTCCGCGAGCTGTGCCGTAGGTGTGAGAGCCGTCCGTCCTTCAGGGCTCGAGAGCTGTGCCTCTAGATGGGGCTGCTTTTGTGCTCCAAGGCTGAGGCTGCTTGCGTGTGTGTTTGCTAGATTGATTCCTGCTTCTGGCCGCTGGTTCCTTTTCTACTCGTTGATCATCAGATGCGATCTCCGCCTCTGGTTGTCCGCTTGTTTCTGCATCCAAATCTTGATAGAGAGCATAATCTACCGTCTTAATCAATAGCTAGAAAAAATTATAGCCAACGGTACGGAACAGCACCCAGCGCGGTACCAAAAGTACCGCTCCAATCATCGTAAAACAGCTCCTTATGTAAACAACAAAGTGAGGAAATCTCATAACAAAAAAATTTGTCAATAGGCACAACATCACTTATATTAGCTAATAGGCAGTTCAGCAAATTAAGATATTATAAGTTCAGTTGAGGCACAACTGATTGCAAAATAAAAAAGGTCGGGATAAACAGCTTTGAAGACTTATTAGCTGCAAGTAGATGTCACCGAGTCCAATCTAATGAGCAACAGGCTGCTTCGGCAAACATCAGTAGTGGTCCAAACCAGTCCAACACTAAATCCCAGTAAAATCGACAGAACACCATGGTCGAACACAGGGAGCTACCTGCAATTTCCTCTTATTCGATTCTAGTGAAACACTAGTTTGGTGTTGATAACCCCAAGTGCAGGGGGTCACCGTAGTACCTCTCAATGTGGAAGTTAGGTATCGATCCGCAGGATCAAGAAGGAAATATTATCTATTCTCTACAACTAAAGTGTCACAAGCTTTAGTTGATTATGCACTAAACTAGTTTTAAGAAATAAGATGATTGTTTTAATGGTTGGAAATTTAATGTAACAAAATAAGAATATAAAAGGGTCTCAATCCTCTTCAATGCAAGAGGACAAGACAAGAGTTTTATTTTATAGGAACAATGGACATGGGTTCACTTAATCCTCTCTTCTCCATCTATGTTGATTATCATATTATAGTTAGTAAAGGTACACACAACTGTCATGTTTTAATGGTACTTTTATGGTGGCTATATGTCATAAAACACATAGGTGAAAGAAGTACTCCTTTGTGTTTCTAGGTCACCCTTATAATAAGGCTAACATTTGGATTTTGTCACATCACACATCATACTTCTCCCTTTTTACCCTTAGATAAAGGATGTTGGGCTGCATTGCTGTCACTCAATACATATGCCGCTGTCACTCGGTCACCTATTACCTACATACATCATACTTCTTAATGAAAAACATTCTAAACAATAGTGCAATGATTCATATGTTGTGAGTATTATCACATCTCTCTCATCTACCCTCGCTTGGTGGTGTCAATCACCTCATGATATGGATAAACAAGGCATTATGTATAGATCTAAACCATTACATGCATCATAGATTATCCCTAAAGTATGACAAACCATACAAGATCCAATACAACGCTAAATAAATAACAAGTACTATCTCATAACACAATATCCACCACAGGAATTAAATAGATAGATCCATACTCGTGCAAGGCACATCATGTGAACTTCAACAATGATCATACATGGAGAGATTAGATCAAGTTAACACCATAAACCCAAAGTACAGGGGGTGGACTACTCCCCTCTCATCATGGAGAGTGATGAGGAGGCGTTGGTGAAGGAGGAGAGGCGGCTGGATGCGATTCTGGCAGCAGTTCCCCCTCCAATCTCCTCCGGTAGCGGCCAACGGACTCTTTGTTCTTGGTGTTTTGTATCTCCGCCTCCTATGTTCTGAGGATGGCCTCCCCAGGGTATATATAGTCATTTTTAGGTCAAAACAAGTCGGCGCCCGAATGATTGAGGCGAATCGGACGGCCGAGGGGCAAAACACCCTAGAGGGCGCGCCCTCTGGGATTTCTCCCAGTCTGTTGGGCTCCTGATGTCCTCCTTTTGCATGTTGGATGTGTCTCGAAATTTGTGCACTGTGGCCTCTGACCTTGCCCTTTTTGGAGTATCGTAGCTCCTGGAATCGCAAAAATACTAACAGAAGGTGTTTTTTGCCAAACAGTGACAAACATAGTTATAACCAAAATAAAGGGGATTATTGGTAAATCCCCAAAAATCAATGTAAAACATGGATATAACATTATATATGATGCAAATATGTGGGTAAACATGTCAATAAACTACAAAGTTCATGTATGCATATTACATGCATCAACATCCCTAAGTTTAACCTATGATCATGCTCGAGCATAAAGGTGATAAAAATAAACATGGACTTTGGAGTTTGTTACTTTGCTTCTTTCATTATCATACAAAGTTCATAGATTCAAATCTTCTCAATGAAACATGATAAGCAAGTGTACTATCAAGTTGTATCTTTTGCACATCTATAAACAAAACAATAAGTAATGGTGTGCTAAAACAAATGAGGAACAAAAAAACCTTCAAGCACACTTTGATGAACCTATAGAATAAGAGACTCTTACTATCATCGGCATTGGTGTTTTATGCCTCTACTTTTATTTTTGGGCCCAATTCTTAGTTTAATGCTCGACTAAAAGACTCACTTCTTAGTTTCATGTCTTCCCTTAAGATGTTTTGCTTCTCGTACCGAAAGTAAGCATTGAATACATATGTTAACCCTTCATAAATAATGTAAAATAAAGTTTTGAGCTATGTAGTTCATGTCAACAATACTAATAAGGATGGGGTTCCAAGTAGCTTTTTGTTTCAAAAGTTGCATATGGTTCATGCGTTAAATAGTTTACAAGTTGAATGTCTCATGCACCTTTACCAATGAACTGACACTATAACCTGTCATTGTATAGCACAGGTTGTCATAAAAATTGCATCACTAAGGTACCTCTTGCCCCTGTGTGACTATATGCCTAACATACGTTTGGTAGCTAGGAAGCATATGCTTCTTTTGCGTTATTTTCATAAGGGGCATATCTCCACATTTCAGAAGACAAGACAAACAGACATATGAGTCCTCTCGGCAAATTTTTTTTTTGAAAAGAGCGTCGTCGATTGTTGATACGTCGTAAACGTATCTATAATTATTAATGTTACATGCTTGTTTAGTATCAACTTTACTATGTTTTGTCTACACTTTGAGGTGTTTTTATAAATTTTTTGGGACTAACCTATTAACAAGATGCCACAGTGCTAGTTGCCTATTTTATGCTGTTTTTAGCTTTACAAAAGCTAGTAAGGAAATATTTTAGGAATTGGACGGGATAAAAGCCAAAGTAAATATTTTACCGAAACAAACACAGAGATTGAAGGGCAGCCGAAGGGAGGCCATAGGGTGGACATACCCCCCTAGGCGCGAGTCCACCCTAGACCGCGCTAGGGAAGGGTGTGGCCCCCCTGGTCGGCCTCCTGCCTAGTCCCTTCGCCTATAATGTCCCCCGGTGCAAAAACCCTAGGCACCCGATCAGATCTCCATGAAACAGTCTGTAGCCGTCGCCACCATCGTCCCTAGATCGGGGGGATCTGAAGATCTTCCCGGCACCCTGCCAGAGGGGAGAGATCATCCCGGAGGCCTTCTTCATCACCATGCCAGCCTCCGGTATGATGCGTGAGTAGTTCACCCTTGGACTATGGGTCCATACAGTATCTAGATGGTTGTTTACCTTTCTTTGTGCTATCATGTTTAGATCTTGTGAGCTCCGTTCATGATCAAGATCATCTATTTGTAATCATACATGTTGTGTTTGCGGTGATCCGATGGATATTGAGATACTATGTCAGATTGATTATTGATTCTATCATGTCATATTGATTATTGATTCTATCATGTCTGTGTTATTTGTGATCTTGCATGCTCTCTGTTGTTAGTAGCTATCTTGGCCAAGTAGATGCTTGTGACTCCAAGAGGGAGTATTTATGCTCGATAGTGGGTTCATGCCTCTAGTAATCTGGGGAAGTGACAGAAACCTCTGAGGTTGTAGATGTGTTGTTGCTACTAGGGAGAAAACAACAATCTTTTGTTCATGGAATAATTGTATTGTTTACTCTACACTCATTGCTTAATGCAATTATCCGTTGCTTGCAACTTAATACTGGAAGGGGTTCGGATGATAACCTGAAGGTGGATTATTAGTCATAGATGTAGTTGGATTACGGTCTACGTATATTGTTGTAATGCCCAAGCAAATCTCATAGAAAGCATGATGTCTAGTATTTGCATTGTTATGCTTGCTCAATCCTGTCAATTTCCCCGTTGTAATTTGTTCACCCAGCATGTCATTTATCTTAAGGAGAACACCTCTAGTGAAATGTGGACCCCGGACCAATCTTTAACATTGATACATCATCCACTGTTACTGTTTACTCTCTACAAGCAACTATTATCTTCCACACTATATGTTTAATCCTTTGTTTTCAGCAAACCAGTCAGATTGACAACCTCACTGTAAGGTGGGTCAAAGTCTTGAATTTGTGTTGTGCAGGATTCCAAGTGGTTAGCAACACCTTGGAGTTGTTTCCTTGCTCCTACTGGTTCCATAACTTGGTTTCATAACTGATGGAGAACTTACTGTTGTGCTTATCACACCTTCCTCTTGGGTTATCCCAACGAAGCTCTACAGTGATCTGAGCCCATCAAGAATTTTTCTGGCGCCGTTGTCGGGGAGTTAAGGACAACTTCACAAGGGGGTCTCTCACAACCACTCTCTTTACTTTGTTTTAGTTTTTCTTTGTTTTGCTTGTTTCTATTTTTTAAAAAAAATTACAAAAAAATAGTTTTGTTTGCATTGCTTTATCATGCTTTCTATCAATGGTTGGTTTCTTTGAAACTAGTTCTTATTGGCAAGGTGGGTTCACGGAAGAACGAAAATATTATTATAAGGAACACCGCTTGTCAGAAAAAGGGAAACACTTATGGGAACAAATTGATAAATTGAATATCATTGCTAGAAACATGTGCTCTACTTATAATGTTACTTATTGCTTTGATGAATCTTGTTGCTGTAGGAGGTATAAACACCTCCCTTTTCAATGTGAGTATAATGATAATGTTACCATATCTTCTTATGTTAAAGGAAATTATAACTTTTATGATGTGGAACAAATTGAAGAATTTATTGCTTGGAAGGGTGCATTTGAACTTGCTAGTTTGCTTGAAAATACTGATGATTCACCTTATAAATATGAGGTTTATGATATACTTAAATTTTGCTTTGATAATTACAAGGAATAAAATGGCTATATTCTTGAATATATTAATAGATGCTTTCCACAAACGTAAGAGACTAATGCCTTGCAGGAGCTTATGGAAGAAGAAATTGCTGAAACGTGAAGCTCATTAGATGAAAAAGAGGAGGAGAGTGATGAAAAAAAGGAGGAAGAATAGATTAGCTATCCATGCTTACCTTCTAATGAGAGTAACTCTTTATCCCTTACATTATTTGATTGTCCCCCATGCTTACCAAAGGAGGATGAATGTTATGTTCCTGTGGACCCTTTTGAAATATCTGTTGGAGATATGCCCTAGAGGCAATAATAAATATAGTTATTATTATATATTTGTGTTTATGATAAATGTTTACATTCATGCTATAATAGTATTAACAAGGAAACATTAATACTTGTGTGATTTGTAAACTTAAATTGAAGTCCCTAGTAAAAGCCTCTTCATAATACTAGCTTGTTGGTTAATAAATGATTGTGGTTTCCCTATCATGAACATTGAGATGTTATTAACAACAAGATCATATCGTTAGGATAATGATATGGTGGACATACTCCTATAGATAAGCGTAGCATAAAGATCAAGTCATTTTAATAGTTCAATTGCTATATGCTTTCTGATACATAGTAACCTACTTCCTTCGACCATGAGATCATGCATATCACCTTTACCGGATGGATGCTTTGATGACATCAAACACCACACCGTAACTAGGTGGCTATAAAGGTGGCATTGAGTGTTCGGAAAGTATTGGTTGAGACACATGGATCAAGAGTGGGATTTGTCCATCCATATGACGGATAGATATACTCTGGGCCCTCTCGGTGAAATGTCATCCAATTAGCTTGCAAGCATGTGACTGGCTCACAAGGGAGCACATATCACGGGAACGAGAAAAGAGTACTTATCGGTAACGAGGTTGAACTAGGTATGCAGAGATACCGACGATCATAACCTCGGATAAGTAAACTATCGTGAGACAAAGGGAAAATTGGTATTGTATGTAAGTGGTTCATTCGATCGCAAAGTAATCGTAGAAATATGTGGGAGCCATATGAATTTCCAGATTCCTCTATTGGTTATTGTTCGGAGAAGTGTCTCGATCATGTCCGCATAATTCACGAACCGTAGGGAGACACACTTAAGGATTCGACGTTGTTTGAGTAGTTATGGAATGATGAGAAAGAGACCGAATGTTGTTCGGAGTCTCGAATGGGATTCGGGATATCACGAGGAGATCCGGAATCGTCCGGAGAATAAGATTCATATAAGGAAAGTCCTGTTTCAGAGTTGGGGAATGGTTCCGGTGTTTTCATCGGGAATGTTCTAGAAGGTTCCGGAATGTCCGGCACTCCGAAGGGGAAGGGTACATGAATGTGTCATACCACGTTGGAATGATTGCATCATGTACTAGGTGTCATCTCTGAACAAAATAAAGGGTTTAATCAAATCCTAGTTTGAAAAAGTCAAACGGCTATTTTCGGAAGTAGAGGGGAGGTGGAAACCGGGTTGGGGAGGAGTTCCTCCCCTCCACCGCCGGCCCACCTCCAAGCCGAGTTGGGGAGGGACTCCCCTCGCCTTGGCCGGCCCCTCCACCTATAAAAGGAGGGGAAGGGCTCCCCTCCTAGACACACAACTCCTCCACCTCTAAACCCTAGCCGCCGGCGCCGCCACCTCCACTTCCGCCGCCGCCCTAGGGCAAAACTGCCGCCGCCGCCTAGCTAACCCTAGTCGCCGGCTTGCCCCCTCCTCGGCGTGTCTAAACCCTAGATCGTCGAGGGCTCTCTCATAGTCCACCATACTCGCTATGGCTTAAGGCGAAGCCCTGCGAGATCTCCCCTCTACTTCCGGTACCACGCCGTTGTGCTGCCGGAATCGCGATGAGAGTGCTACAACCTCCGCTGCCTGCTGGAACAAGGGAGAGGAAGGTCTTCGTCGAGTACCGAACGTGTGACCGACTGCGGGAGCGCTGCCGGAACACAGCGCCGGAAGGATCGTCTACGCGATCTTGAGATCGGAAAGAGTACGACTACATCACCCACGAGAATCCGCTCTCGTTAGACACTTTGGAATCTTCGAGGGTGAGTTATTCCATCGACTCGTTGCTACAATCTAGTAGATAGATCTTGGCTTGTTTGTTTGTATGCGATAGAAAATTTTTGTTTTCCATGCTACGAAACCCAACAGTGGTATCAGAGCCGTGTCTATATGTAGATCTGTTGCACGAGTAGAACACAATGGTCATTGTGGGCATTGATGCTTTTATTGTCGATTGCTTCTTGTGTACTTTGCATCTTGCGGGATGTTGGGATGAAGCGCCCCGGGATAACCTTACATGACATCGTTCATGAGACTTGCTCCACGCTTGACATGCAACTTGTATTGCATAAGTGGCTTTGCGGGTGCCTGTTTCTCCTAGCATAGTTAAGATCCAATTTATAATGGGTGATTGACAATACTAGTATCAATGTTGTGGTTCTTGTTCGTAAGTTAGAACGACACTTATTGAAAGCCCCAAACCACGTAAAACATGCAAAGAAAGTAGAGGCGTCTAACTTTGTTTTGCAGGGGTGTGCAGTGATGTGATATGTCCATGATTGTGATTATATTTGATGTATGCAATGTTCCTTATTGTAAGTTGGCAACCGGCAGGAGCCATATGGTTGTCTTTAATTTATGTTAAGACCCGCGTGTCTATTCAAAGTAGTTGTAATAGTTGAAGCCGGTGGACGACAACCATGGAGAAGCGTCATTGACCTTGATGCTATGCCGGTGATGATGGAGATCATGTTCGGGCTTGAAGATGGAGATCGGAAGAACAAAGAAGAAAGGCCATATCATATCACATATTATGAATTGCATGTGATGTTAATCCTTTATGCATCTTGTATTTCTTAGTTAACGACGGTAGCATTATAAGATGATCCCTCATGCACATGAATTTCAAGTCATAAAGTGTTCACCCTTGGTTAGCACCGTTGCTAAAGCTTGTTGTTTCGAAGCACCACGTGATGATCGGGTGTGTTAGATTCCGCAAGTGTATACAACGTGAGCAAGCCAGATTTTCTCATGCGGAAGCTAAGGTTTGATCTTGACGAGCCTAGCATGTATAGACATGGTCTCGGAACACGGATCACCGAAAGGTAAAGCATGAATCATATAGTAGATATGATGAACATGTCGATTGTTCGCCATTGAAACTATATCAACTCTCGTGATGATCGGTGTTGATGTGGTGGATTTGGTTCGTGTGATCACTAAAACAATGTGAGGGATGTTGTTTTGAGTGGGAGTTCACCTAGATTAATTTTATTATTAATTTGAACTCAATTTGTCATAAACTTAGTCTAAACTATTGCAAATATGTTGTAGATCAATGGCAGCCCCTACCATCAATTTTAATGCGTTCCTAGAGAAAGAAAAGTTGAAAACATTGGAAGCAACTTCGCGGATTGGTTCCGCAATTTGAGGATTGTCCTCACAGCTGGTAATTTGACCTATGTGTTGGATGCACCGCTGGGTGACCCGCCTGCAGCTGATGCTACCGACGAAGTAAAGAACGTTTACCTCGCTCGGAAGACTCAGTACTCCACAGTTCAGTGTGCTATCTTGTATGGTTTAGAATCGGAGCTTCAGAAAAGGTTTAAGGATTCAGACCCACATGATATTGTCCGTGAACTCAAATTGATCATTGAGACTCATGCGGCAATTGAGAGCTATGAGGCTTCTGGAAAGTTCTTTAACTGCAAGATGGAGGAGGGCAGCTCCGTTAGTGAGCATGTGCTTAAGATGTCTAGGCACGCAAGCAAACTTCAAAGCTTGGGTATAGTGATTCCTAATGCTTTGGGGATTTACCGTGTCCTCCAATCACTACCACCAAGTTACAAGAACTTTGTGATGAACTACAACATGCAGAACATGAACAAGCAGTTACCAGAACTGTTTTCTATGTTGAAATCTGCAGAAGTGGAGATCAAGAAAGAGCACCAAGTGTTGATGGTCAATAAGACCACCAAATTCAAGAAAGGCAAGTCTAAGCAAAAGGGACACTTCAAGAAGGGTGGTAAGAAAGTTACCGCACCGACGAAGAAGACCAAGGATGGACCTAAGCCTGATACTGAGTGTTTTTACTGCAAGGGAGAAGGTCACTGGAAGCGGAATTTTCCAAAGTACTTGGCGGATTTGAAGAACGGCAACATCAAGAAGAAAGGTATATCCGATATACATGTTATTGATGTGTATCTCACTAGTACTCGTAGTAGTGCCTGGGTATTTGATACTGGTTCGGTTGCTCATATTTGTAACTCGAAACAGGTGCTACAGAATAAACGGAAACTAGCGAAGAACGAGGTGACGATGCGCGTGGGAAACGGATCAAAGGTTGATGTGATCACGGTCGGGACGCTACCCCTTCATCTACCATCGGGATTAGTTTTATACTTAAATAATTGTTATTTCGTGCCTACATTAAGCATAAACATTATATTGGGATCTTGTTTATTGCGAGACGGTTACTTGTTTAAATCCGAGAATAATGGTTGTTCGATTTATATGAGTAATATGTTTTATGCACATGCACCTTTGATAGATGGTATATTCTTATTGAATCTCGATAGTGGAAATACACATATCAACAACATTGAGGCTAAACGTTTGAAATCGAGCGATAACTCGACCTATATGTGGCACTGTCGTCTTGGTCACATTGGAGTGAAGCGTATGAAGAAACTCCATTCCGATGGACTTCTTGAATCACTTGATTTCGAATCACTTGAAAGACGCGAAGCATGTCTGATGGGTAAAATGACTAAGACTCCATTTTCTGGTATGATGGATCGAGCTACGGACTTATTGGAAATCATACATACCGATGTATGTGGTCCAACGAGTGTAGCATCGCGCAGTGGTTATCGTTATGTTCTTACCTTCACGGATGACTTGAGTAGATATGGGTATATCTATTTCATGAAACATAAGTCCGAAACTTTCGAGAAGTTTAAGGAATTTCAAAGTGAGGTAGAGAATCAACGTAACAAGAAGATTAAATTTCTACGTTCTGATCGTGGAGGTGAATATCTGAGTTACGAGTTTGGCGAGCATTTGAAGAAATGCAGAATACTTTCACAATTGACACCGCCGGGAACACCACAGCGTAATGGTGTGTCCGAACATCGTAATCGAACTCTCTTAGATATGGTTCGTTCTATGATGTCACTTATAGATTTACCGCTATCATTTTGGAGTTATGCATTAGAAACATCCGCATTCACTTTAAATAGGGCACCATCTAAATCCGTTGAGACGACACCGTATGAATTATGGTTTGGGAAGAAACCTAAATTGTTGTTCCTTAAAGTTTGGGGTTGCGAAGTCTATGTAAAGAAGTTACAGCCGGACAAGCTTGAACCCAAAGCGGAAAAATGCGTCTTCATAGGATACCCGAAGGAAACTATTGGGCATACCTTCTATCATAGATCCGAAGGCAAAATCTTCGTTGCCAAGAATGGATCCTTTCTAGAGAAGGAATTTCTCTCGAAAGAAGTGACTGGAAGGAAAGTAGAACTCGACGAGGTTGTCGAACCTTCTCTTGAAATTGCGAGTAGCGCAGCACCGGAAGAAGTTCCTGTGGTGCCTGCACCAATAAGAGAGGAAGCTAATGATGATGATCATGAAACTTCGGTTGTAGTTGCTACAGAGCCTCGGAGGTCAACGAGAACTCGTACCACTCCAGATTGGTATGATCCCGTTATGAATGTCATGTTGGTGGACAACACCGATGACCCTGCGACATATGAGGAAGCGATGATGAGCCCAGATTCCAACAAATGGCAAAAAGCCATGAAATCCGAGATTGGATCCATGTACGAAAATCAAGTATGGACTTTGGTGGACTTACCGGATGGCCGGAAGGCTGTCGAGAACAAATGTATTTTCAAGAAGAAAACAGATGATGATGGTAATGTTACTGTCTATAAAGCTCGACTTGTCGCAAAAGGGTTTCGACAAATTCAAGGAGTTTACTACGATGAGACTTTCTCACCAGTAGCGAAGCTAAAGTCTGTGAGGATTATGTTAGCAATCGCTGCATATTATGATTATGAGATATGGCAGATGGATGTCAAAACAGCATTCCTCAATGGAGACATTGATGAAGAGTTGTATATGATGCAACCCAAAGGTTTTGTTGATCCTAAAGATGCTAACAAGGTATGCAAACTTCAACGATCCATCTATGGATTGAAGCAAGCATCCCGAAGTTGGAATCAACGTTTTGATAAGGTAATCAAAAGTTTTGGTTTTATACAAACTTATGGAGAAGCTTGTATTTACAAGAAAGTGAGTGGGAGCTCTGTAGCATTCTTAATACTATATGTAGATGACATATTGTTGATTGGGAATGATGTAGACCTTCTTAATAGTGTCAAGGAATATTTGAATAATAGTTTTTCAATGAAGGATCTTGGCGAAGCAGCTTACATATTAGGCATAAAGATTTATAGAGATAGATCGAGACGCCTAATATCATTGTCACAAAGTACATATTTGGACAAGGTTCTAAAGAGGTTTGGAATGGAAGATAGCAAGAAAGGGTTCTTGCCCATGTTGCCCTATACGACCTTGAGTAAAACTCAAAGTCCAACATCGGCAGAAGATAGAGAAAGGATGAGTAAGACTCCCTATGCCTCAGCCATAGGATCTCTAATGTATGCCATGCTATGTACTGGACCCGACATTGCATATGCTGTTAGTTTAACTAGTAGATATCAAAGTGATCCAGGAGTGGATCATTGGACAACGGTCAAAAACATCCTTAAGTACTTGAGAAGAACTAAGGATATGGTTCTTTCTTATGGAGGTGATGAACAGCTCGTTGTTAATGGTTACACCGATGCTAGTTGGAACACCGATCCGGATGATTCTAAATCACAATCTGGATACGTATTTATTTTGAATGGTGCAGCAGTTAGCTAGAGGAGTGCAAAGCAAAGCGTTGTGGCGAGATCTTCAACTGAATCAGAATACATGGCTGCTTCGGAGGCTTCACAAGAAGCGATATGGATGAAAGAGTTCATTACAGAGCTGGGTGTGGTTCCTAGTGCGCTGGACCCAATGTCTATATACTGTGATAACATGGGCGCCATAGCCAATGTGCAAGAACCGAGGTCACACAAGAAGCTGAAGCACATCAAGCTACGTTTTCACGCTATTCGAGAACATGTCCAAGATGGGGACATAAAGATTTGCAAAGTACACACAGATCTGAATGTGGCAGATCCGTTGACTAAACCTCTCCCGAGGGCAAAACATGACCAACACCAAACTGGCCATGGGTGTTCGGTATATTACCATGTAATCTAGATTAGATGACTCTAGTGCAAGTGGGAGACTGTTGGAGATATGCCCTAGAGGCAATAATAAATATAGTTATTATTATATCTTTGTGTTTATGATAAATGTTTACATTCATGCTATAATAGTATTAACAAGGAAACATTAATACTTGTGTGATTTGTAAACTTAAATTGAAGTCCCTAGTAAAAGCCTCTTCATAATACTAGCTTGTTGGTTAATAAATGATTGTGGTTTCCCTATCATGAACATTGGGATGTTATTAACAACAAGATCATATTGTTAGGAGAATGATATGGTGGACATACTCCTATAGATAAGCGTAGCATAAAGATCAAGTCATTTTAATAGTTCAATTGCTATATGCTTTCTGATACATAGTAACATAATTCCTTCGACCATGAGATCATGCATATCACCTTTACCGGATGGATGATTTGATGACATCAAACACCACACCGTAACTGGGTGGCTATAAAGGTGGCATTGAGTGTTCGGAAATTATTGGTTGAGGATCAAGAGTGGGATTTGTCCATCCATATGACGGATAGATATACTCTGGGCCCTCTCGGTGAAATGTCACCAATTATCTTGCAAGCATGTGACTGGCTCACAAGGGATCACATATCACGGGAACGAGAAAAGAGTACTTATCGGTAACGAGGTTGAACTAGGTATGCAGAGATACCGACGATCATAACCTCGGATAAGTAAACTATCGTGAGACAAAGGGAAAATTGGTATCGTATGTAAGTGGTTCATTCGATCACAAAGTAATCGTAGAAATATGTGGGAGCCATATGAATTTCCATATTCCTCTATTGGTTATTGTTCGGAGAAGTGTCTCGATCATGTCTGCATAATTCACGAACCGTAGGGAGACACACTTAAGGATTCGACGTTGTTTGAGTAGTTATGGAATGATGAGAAAGAGACCGAATGTTGTTCGGAGTCTCGAATGGGATTCGGGATATCACGAGGAGATCCGGAATGGTCCGAAGAATAAGATTCATATAAGCAAAGTCATGTTTCGGAGTTGGGGAATGGTTCCGGTGTTTTCATCGGGAATGTTCTAGAAGGTTCCGGAATGTCCGACACTCCGAAGGGGAAGGGTACATGAATGTGTCATACCAAGTTGGAATGATTGCATCATTTACTAGGTGTCATCGCTGAACAAAATAAAGGGTTTAATCAAATCCTAGTTTGAAAAAGTCAAACGGCTATTTTGGGAAGTAGAGGGGAGGTGGAAACCGAGTTGGGGAGGAGTTCCTCCCCTCCACCGCCGGCCCACCTCCAAGCCGAGTTGGGGAGGACTCCCCTCCCCTTGGCCGGCCCCTCCACCTATAAAAGGAGGGGCAGGGCTCCCCTCCTAGACACACAACTCCTCCACCTCTAAACCCTAGCCGCCGGCGCCGCCACCTCCACTGCCGCCGCCGCCCTAGGGCAAAACTGCCGCCGCCGCCTAGATAACCCTAGCCTCCAGCTTGCCCCCTCCTCGGCGTGTCTAAACCCTAGATCGTCGAGGGCTCTCTCATAGTCCACCATACTCGCTCTGGCTTAAGGCGAAGCCCTGCGAGATCTCCCCTCTACTTCCGGTACCACGTCGTTGTGCTGCCGGAATCGTGAGGAGAGTGCTACAACCTCCGCTGCCTGCTGGAACAAGGGAGAGGAAGGTCTTTGTCGAGTACCGAACGTGTGACCGACTGCGGGAGCGCTGCCGGAACGCAGCGCCGGAAGGATCGTCTACGCGATCTTGAGATCAGAAAGAGTACGACTACATCACCCACGAGAATCCGCTCTCGTTAAACACTTTGGAATCTTCGAGGGTGAGTTATTCCATCGACTCGTTGCTACAATCTAGTAGATAGATCTTGGCTTGTTTGTTTGTATGCGATAGAAAATTTTTGTTTTCCATGCTACGAAACCCAACAATATCTACTATGGGTAAAAGGTGTGATAATAATTATGCTCCTGTTACCTATGATAATCCATGCTATTTTGATAAATCTTATGATAATCCTTTATTTGTGTCTAACTTCGAAATGCATGGTACTAAAGAGTTTTGCTTAGAAAATGTTTATGATAAAGCTCTAGATGATGGTCCTATATTGGTTGATAATATTAATTGTACTACTATTGAAAATGAGATTGGAGGGGTCTTGGATTTATCTTGGAACCCCATAGCTCTTGAGAATGATCATTCACCTTGTTATAAAATTGTTAAAAGTGGGTTTGAAGGTTTTAATCCCACTATTTTTGAGCTTGATAGAAATTACGTGTTTGTAGATCATGAAAAGCATGCTTTAAGTGATAGTTATATTATTGAGTTTATTCATGAGGCTACTTAAAATTATTATGAGAGAGGAAAATATGGTAGTAGAAGTTTTCATGGTACTGAAACACCTCTCTATGTGCTGAAAGTTTTGAAGTTGCTCTTGTTTTATCTACCCATTCTTGTCACTATGTGCTTCTTTGATTTATTTTCTTACAATATTCCTATGCATAGGAAGTGGGTTAGACTTAAATGTGTTCTAAATTTGCTTCTTGATACTTTATTTTACTTCAATTCATATTTCTTATGTGAGCATCTTCTCAAACTATCATGCCTAACTTAAAGGCGTTAAAGAAAAGTACTTCTTAGGAGATAACCCAATAGTTTTATTGAGTCTTGGAAGTTATTACGTCTGTAATAACCTCTCCTCATCCTTTTTGTGTGATTTATGTGCCAATAATAACCTCTAATGAGAGAGAGAAGTAAGATTTGGGGAAGTTGCTCTCCCGAAACAGATTTTTGTGCTTCACCGTAAAAATCCGTGAAAAATCTCTGTATGTCGGATTGAGCTGTAATTTTCTGAGTAAATGCCCCATGTTGTTAACTTTCGTTAGTTCAACACTTTTTGATTTGAGCAATAGAAGGTCTTAAAAAAATCAGTTTTTACCTGTTGGTCTGTTTTGACAGATTTCTACCATTATTTGCATTTGCCTCTTACCGGTTTCTTTTTGAGTTCTCCTTAATCACTTGAGATTTTTAAAGGAATTGCTATAGTATATTGTGTTTTAATGAAGGTTTTACTTGTTTTGAAACTAAACCCAAGGGCGTATTATCTTGAATACACTAATGTTGCTAATGAAGATTGTGTGAAGTTTTGTATGAAGGAAAATTTTCAAGTGTAGGGGAAGAATGATGTGATGAGATGAAGAATGGAAAAAATCTCAAGCTTGGGGATGCAACCCTGTGTCACCCCAAGAAATATTCAAGAGGTACAAGCGTAATCTTAGGAATTCCCAAGGCATCCCCTTCTTTATCAATAAAAATCCCAGGTCTCTTTCTAGACACTTTGTTTTTATTGTTTCATGCACTGTTGTGTTGTTCTTGGAGCGTCTTAGTTTTATTTTTTGGTTTTCGTTTGCTTAGTTTTCTTGAATAAAGTAGTTGTACCCCCGCATTCACTGTGTTGTTTCAAATAAGTTGATTGGTGTTGGAAAAGAGTAGAAAGTTTCATGCTTAAGTGGTACAAAAGGGAGCTTGTTTTGGTTGTGGCTTAGACTTTATCATGTCATGCTAGATGTTTTTTGACCTTATACTTAGTGATTATTGCTGTAGCATGACTTGTTCCAAACAATTGAGATTGCTTAATGTTCCTTGAAATAATCATGTGTTGCTTTAGCATACAAAATCATAATATTGTGGTATTCTCCTTTGATGCTTTGTTTGGGTTGACTTGGCACATGCTCACACCATATTATGACTATGAACCAGTCACCTTAGCCTCTATGATCATTTATTTTTTGACTTGTGATATCACTTTATGCTTTAGTTGATAATGTTTTGTCGCTCTACATTATGGCCATTATTGCTCTCTTAGTTGGTCGCTCCCAGTCTTTTGATAGCATCCACTTGTATTGAGTAAGCTCTACTCATGCATCCAACTCCCAAGAAACCAAGTTATTCCAAATAATCCACTATAAATTCCTATGCATGGTATGTTACACCATTCCAAGTATATTCTTGTTTTATCTATCTTCCAAATTAAACTTGTTTTGAGAAAATTAGTGATTAAAGCTCTTACAAACTTGATGGCACACTTTATTTTTATTGCCCCTAATAAACTTGAACCATTGTGTCATCTATGTTGTATATGCTTGCACTTATAAGTTGGGAATTAGCAGAACCGTGCTGTCACGGGGAAAGCTTTCAACACCTGTACATATTACCTAGTTGATATCATTATCTTTTGTTTGCGGATGTCGGCGGTGAAATAAAAGGGAAGCTTGTAAGTCCATGGAGTTATGTATATGTGTTAGATAAACACCTAGGCCGCTAGCCTAATCCATGCCTAATCATGGTGAAAACTTGCAGCATAACCTTAGTGAACAATCTATGAAGCATCCTCAATAAAAACCTATGCAAATAGCAAATAAAAAGATCGCTGAGATGCTCATTGTATGTTCCCTTGTCATTTTGATATGGGATAGCTCATGTGTCATGGGGCAAGGGGTACCCCGTTGGCGGTTCTCTATGATACACATATACTTACAATGACAAGAACTTACCGGCGACTAAAGTTGAGTAGCATGTGGAATGGCCCTCGTACTCAAGGGACATGAGATTGCCAACTTATGATTTGTTAAGCATATACTCCATATTGGTTTCACTTTAACCTTAATCACTTCAAGATGCTTATGATAGGGGCAATGAGAGCTGAAAGCTAACAATTACCATAATTTTTGGAAGCTCTTTATGAAACTTGAAATCCCTGCTTCCCTCTGTGAAGGGCCTTTCTTCCTACTTTTATATTGAGTCTCCACCTTCTATCATTATGCACCAATTAACAGAGCATAGTTGTCATTCTTAGTTTTATGTGCATTGTCCAAAAACTTATTGATTCATAATGTTGATATTGCTTGTTCTTCAACTATTTGTATCTAGTCACCCTTATGAACTTTGAAGGTGTCCTATGCATTTATGTTTTGCTACTCCATGAGGGACAAGTTGAATACCACTATGTTATGTTTTCTATATGTGAAACAAACAAACGTCTTTCAATGCATTGTTATTCATGATCTTTGTTTGTATCTTTTCATGTTGCAACATAGTTGTTATGTCTTATTATTAGAACTACATCTTCCATGCTCATGTTTAGAGTACTTTGATCCCATCTTTCAATGCTTTGCAAATGGTTTGATCAAGATTGTGATGGTGCATGTCACCTCAAAAATTATTCTTTTTATCACTTACCTACTCGAGGACGAGCAGGAGTTAAGCTTGGGGATGCTTGATATGTTGTAAATGTATCTATAATTTTTGATGTTGCATGCTTGTTTAGTATCAACTTTGTTATGCTTTGTCTACACTTTGAGGTATTTTTATACATTTTCTAGGACTAATCTATTAATAAGATGCCGCAGTGCCAGTTGCCTATTTTCTGTTGTTTTTGGCTTCAGAAAATCTAGTAAGGAAATATTCTCGGAATTGGACAGGACAAAATCCAAAGTCCATATTTTACCGGAACAAACACAAAGACCGAAGGGCAGCCCAATGGGGCCAACAGGGTGGCCACACCCCCCAGGCACGGGTCCACCCTAGACTGCGCCAGGGCAGGGTGTGGGCCCCCTGGCCGTCCTCCTGCCTCATGCCTTCGCCTATAAAGTCCCCCGATGCAGAAACCCTAAGCACCCGTTCAGATCTCCAAGAAATAGTCTGTAGCCACTGCCACTATCGTCCCTAGATCGGGGGGATATGAAGCTCTTCCCGGCACCCTGCCAGAGGGGGGAGATCATCCTGGAGGCCTTCTTCATCACCATGCCAGCCTCCGGTATGATGCGTGAGTAGTTCACCCTTGGACTATGGGTCCATACAGTAGCTAGATGGTTGTTTCTCCTCCTTTGTGCTATCATGTGTAGATCTTATGAGCTCCGTTCATGATCAAGATCATCTATTTGTAATCATACATGTTGTGTTTGCGGGGATCCGATGGATATTGAGATACTATGTCAGATTGATTATTGATTCTATCATGTCATATTGATTATTGATTCTATCATGTCTGTGTTATTTGTGATCTTGCATGATCTCCGTTGCTAGTAGGTTTCTTGGTCAAGTAGATGCTTGTGGCTCCAAGAGGGAGTATTTATGCTCGATAGTGGGTTCATACCTCTAGTAATCTGGGGAAGTGACAGAAATCTCTAAGGTTGTAGATGTGTTGTTGCTACTAGGGAGAAAACAACAATCTTTTGTTCACTAAACAATTGTATTGTTTACTTTACACACATTGCTTAATGCAATTATCTGTTGCTTGCAACTTAATATTGGAAGGGGTTCGGATGATAACCTGAAGGTGGATTATTATTCATAGATGTAGTTGGATTATGGTCTAAGTATATTGTTGTAATGCCCAATCAAATCTCATAGGAATCATGATGTCTAGTATTTGCATTGTTATGCTTGCTCAATCATGTCAATTTACCCGCTGTAATTTGTTCACCCAGCATGTCATTTATCTTAAGGAGAACACCTCTAGTGAACTGTAGACTCTAGTCCAATCTTTACCATTGATACATCATCCACTGTTACTGTTTACTCTCTGCAAGCAACTATTATCTTCCACACTATATGTTTAATCCTTTGTTTTTAGCAAACCAGTGAGATTGACAACCTTACTGTAAGTTGGGGCAAAGTCTTGAGTTTGTGTTGTGCGGGATTCCAAGTTGTTAGAAACATCTTGGATTTGTTTCCTTGCTCCTACTGGTTCGATAACCTTGGTTTCATAACTGAGGGAAAACTTACTGTTGTGCACATCACACCTTCCTCTTGGGGTATCCTAACGAAGCTCTACAGTTATCTGAGCCCATCAATTGTCATGATGTAAGTTTCCACCATGTTATGCATGGGTTTGGCTAGCGGCCTAGGATCATATTCTCTTTCCTTATGCTTACTCCAGTGTGTAGTGCAAGACAAAGCAAGAACAAACATGATATTTCAATAACGGATATTGAAAGCTTGTGCCATGACAGCATGGTTTGGCCAACAAACAACTTATAAAATGTGAAGCACATAAAGTTCCATAGTGGTATCATCCAAAACCTTCCTTTCTTATGAGCTTTAAATTACACAAAAAGGATGTTTTAGAATATTTTGGAGGATTAACATGCATATTATACTTGGAAGTAGTTTTGCCACAAATAGGTAGATATGCCTAGTCTAGTTTAACGGGTATGGAACAAGTCTTAGCTTGCATTGTGAAGGTTTAGCAAAAAGATATCTAAAGAGTGTGCCATCTAGGTCATAATGTCAAACTTTTATTTTCTCACCTTCCTCCTAATGGTTGAACATAAATATACACGAGCAAAAGGTAAAATTTAATAGGCACAAACAAATCATATGCCACGTAAAGTATTTGAGCTTAGTAACTAGGCATAACATGAATTTCAGCTTTTTGCTTTTATCCCCCCCCCCCTTTCTTTTATTTCCATGGCATACATATTTAGTTTCATTCTTTTATGGCAAAGTTTATTTTTAGTAGCTTAATCATAAACATGCATAATGATTCATACGGTGGTCCTTTTATTTCAAACAAAAGTAAAATAAATAAAATAGACGCTCCAAGTTTCTATGGTAGTCTTATGTTGCTCGAAAAACAAAGTTTAGAGGTTTGCAAACCGGTAGTTTAATAGGCACAGTGGGGTGCCTTGTATATCCCCAAGCTTGTGGTTTTCACCATTCTTAGATTGCTCTTGGTGTGGTGTTCCTCTATTCCCTTTCAAAAAACTTTAACACAAAACTTTTCTCCCATCTCTTTTCTGAGTGGTGACATTAGTGGCACAAAAGCATAATAGTTCCTGCATATATATCAAAGAAAAAATTATTTCTAAATGTTACAGCAAGCATATAATGTTTCTACACATCCCTAACATATAATATGGCTTATATCAATCATTTTAGGACACTTGGAAATGGTTAAAAAAACATGGCAGAATTTGTTACGCCCACTTAAACATGTCAGGAATTTTAGCCAATTTTTGTGCATACAGAGGATGAAAAGTTGTAATTTCTGTGCAAATATGAGCGCAAAGGGAGTTACAGAAAAAATCATAGAATTTTTCTTCTAAAAACTATTATGCAGGAATTTGCTACTCCATATGTTTTACAACTTTTTATCATCCTAGATGAGTTCCACTTGGTACTTTATTACTAGTATACAGCAAATACACTAAAAATTACTCTTTTAAAAGCAAGCGGGCATAAAAAATGACCGGGTTCCCTCCTAAAAAGCGATTTCTTTATAGCCATATAGCTAGGCTTTACTTACTTGATTTTAAGTGATATGGAATTCATGTGGTAACTTGTGCTTCTTTGCTACCTCCTTCTTCCTTAGAATGTATTTCCTTACAAAATACCTGGGTCCCATGGTGTGCTCATACCAATCAAAGTAATAGTCAAGTTGAAACATGGTAGAAAGCAACACAAGATATAGGAACAATAATAATGAAGTCTCACTTTCTTCCTGTGCATTGGCATTTTATATGTCACTAAATCGCAGCAAATAGAGGCATGCCATTTCCTAATATTAGTAGGTGAACACAACATATAATGACTAAAAGCATAAATAGGGAACTTATCACCTCCTCTTTCATAGTAGTTGCATTCACTAGAAGCAAATCTATCATTATAACCCTTCAAAGCATGCAAGTTCATAGAGTTTTTCATGTAAATAGTATCATTATACATATCATGGCATTCATTAGCATTATTTCCTCTTTCAAAATAGTTGCTAGTAATATTTTTAATATCAAGATCATGGTTGCAAACAAAATTTTGCAAACCACATATATATTTCCTAGCAAGTTCATATTTCTCCTCTATGGTTAACATAGGAGAGTTCAAGAATGATATAGGACTCTTACTAATAAGATCATCATCATGGGCAGCAGTTCATCATTTATATCTTCATTTGTTAAACATGTATGGTTATCAAGAAGCATAGGACCATCATCTAAAGCATTATCATATAGCATATCTAAGAACCACTCATTATCAATAGTAGCATTAGTAGCAAGTGAACGAGCGTTATTAGTTTGATCATAATAGCATGGGATATCAAAGATGACCATAGAATTTTTTAGTTGCACAATTATCATAGCATGGGTTCTCATAAATGACAAATGAGTTTTGAGATTGAGTGTTACTATCATTTTTGAGAGGTTCTCATACATCCCCAAGCTTAGGTTGGACCATATCTTCTTCTTTATCATCATTTTTCTCCTCTTCTTTGGGGTGCATGGGCATCCCCAAGCTAATGATTTTGTCATCTTCTCCCTGCAAAGCATCAGTGCTTTTTTAGGCAGCAATAAGCCTCTTGCTATAGTCAACAATATATATATATATATATATTTAGAGAATTCAGCCATGCAAATAATAAGGGTACAATCAATAAAACATTCTTGTGATCTAACCACAACACGAGTTTCATAATTTTCTTCTATAAAAGTTTTTAACTCATGGGCTGCCATAAAAATGACATATTCTTCTACTTGTTCCAATCCTAGCTGAATATAATACCTTCTATTGTAATATGCAATTGCATATTCTTCATGGAACATATATTGGAATCCAAAGTGTCTCTCTTTATGTTGAGACCAACAAGTTATATCATGATGTTTTTCAAGAAACTCCATAGCAATACGATTTATCACATTCATGACATTTTTCAGATGTTTCCCTTCAATTGATTCTCTATGTTTTTTAACAAATTCAGGAGCATTATTTAACATATACAATGTGTCATCAAAATTCATAAGTGTGCTCATAGGATTTTTGGTATTTTCCATTTTCTAAAAACAACTAGACTAGAACTCTCAACCAAACAAGTTAAAGAAGTAAACCTCCCCAAGCTTAAATGATTACAATATATAAAACAAAGTGAAAGTAAAACAAAACTGAAAGTAAATATATTTTTTAGTGCACAAAAGAATAGAAACTTAAGCGCGACACTCCCCGGAAACGGCCCCAGAAAAGTATTTTGATAACCCCCAAGTGCAGGGGATCACCGTAGTACCTCTCAATGTGGAAGTTGGGTACCGATCCGCATGAGCAAGAAAGAAAAGCTATCTATTCTCTAAAACTAAAGTGTCACAAGCTTTAATTGATTATGCACTAAACAAGTTTTAAGGAATAATATGGTGTTTTAATGGTTGGAAGTTTAATGTAACAAAATAATAATATAAAAGTGTCCCAATCCTCTTTAATGCAAGAGGACAAGACAAGGGTTTTATTTTATAGGAACAATGGACATGGGTTCACTTAATCCTATCTTCTCCATCTAGGGTGTTTATCATGTTATAGGTAGTAAAGGTACACACAATTGTCATGTTTTAATGGTATTTTTATGGTGGCTATATGTCATAAAACACATAGGTGAAAGAAGTACTCCTTTGTGTTGCTAGGTTACTCTTGCAATAATGCTACCATTTGGTTTTTGTCACACCACATCATACTTCCCCCTTTTTACCCCTAGATAAAGGATGTTGGGTTGCATTGCTGTCACTCAATACATATGCCGCTGTCACTCGGCCACCCATTACCTACATACATCATACTTCTTAATGGAAAACATTCTAAACACTAGTGCAATGATTCATATGGTGTGAGTATTATCACATATATCTCATCTACCTCCACTTGGTAGTGTCAATCACCTCATGATATGGATAAACAAGGCATTATGTATAGATCTAAATCATTACATGCATCATAGAATATCCTCAAAGTATGACAAACCATACAAGATCCAACACAATGGTAAATGAATAACAAGTACTATCTCATAACACAATATCCACCATAGGAATTACATAGATAGATCCATACTCATGCAAGGTACATCATATGGACTTCAACAATTATCATACATGGAGATATTAGATCAAGTTACCACCATAAACCCGAAGTACAAGGGGTGTACTACTCCCCTCTCATCATGGAGAGTGATGAGGAGGCGTTGGTGAAGGAGGAGAGGCGGACGGAGGCGATTCCGGCAGCGATTCCCCCTCCAATATTCCTTCAACGATGGCCAATAGACTCTCTGTTCTTGGTGTTTTCTATATCCGCCTCCTCTGTGTCGATAATGGCTGCCCCAGGGTATATATAGTTGTTTTTAGGTCAAAACAAGTTGGTTTGTGAAAGATTGAGGCGAATCGGACGACCGAGGGGCAAAACACCCTGGAGGGCGCCCCCCTTGTTGGGTGCTCCCTCTAGGATTTCTCCCATACTATTGGGATCTTGATGTCCTCCTTTGTCGTTCTGGATGCATCTCTAAATTTTTGAACCGTGGCCTCTGACCTTGCCCTTTTTGGAGTACCGTAGCTCCTAGAATCGCAAAAATACTAACATAAGGTGTTTTCTGCCAAACAGTGACAAACAGAGTTATAACCAAAATAAAGGGGATTATTGGTAAATCCCCAAAACTCAATGTACAACATGGATATAACATTATATATGATGCAAATATGTGGGTAAACATGTCTCAATAAACTACAAAGTTCATGTATGCATTTTACATGCATCAACACCCCCAAGCTTAACATGTGCTCATTCATGTATGCATTTCACATGCATCAGGTGTACGTGTGATTTCATTCCTCCACAAGAATCGCTTATGCATCTTCTCAGCCAGCAACTCCTTCTCGTGTTGTAGCTTCCTTGCACTGCATAGAATTCAGAACATTGGTGCGTCCTTCACTACTTACTTCAGAACTGTAGATATACACAAATCTGAAGAAAACACCAGCTCATGAAGCTTGTGTCCATTAATGCAACATGGAAATTAGTATTGACATGTGAATTCTTACCCTTTGCTATATGACTCAAATTTCTGCACCCTTCATCCTGGCAAGCTAACTTTCCTATCAGGCTGAAACTACATTGCGTAATGACCTGGAGATAATCATAACTAGAATGTGTACCCTCCATTGAGCATTTAGTTCCTTCATGTAACAACAAATCAATGCATCAATTGCTTGAATTTCTCATATGCTAGAAAATTACTAACTTGAGATGATTTGGCAGCTACATTCAAATGAGATGGCAATGACAACAATAGAGATGATACGGAGAAGAGCAGCAAGTACTAGTACAAACTCGTTACTTAGAGATGTTAATTTCACATAGGCCTCAGAAGGTTTCTCATTCCGGCTCAAGCGCATAGCTTCTAGCAGCACACCACCTGAGCTAGTTTTTGTTTGCGGCTCTAAGATGCGCTACCTCTGACGGTGCAAAAAAGGAAAACACCTCAAATATATATATAGCAGCTCGATCGCGGTAAACATTAGCCAGATATATATAGTTGGGAAAATCCATACAAATTTAGCCATTACACATTATGAAAGTACATGCAAAGTGCATTACATAAATCAATCAGCTAACATAATTAGTACTCTCTAAGAAACCAACATTGCATTTATAATGGGACACCCCGTGGAAGTTGCTGAACCAGAATATGTACCTCTCCATTATCTTTTTCATCAAAGAAAAAAAAGAAAAATTATATCCTTCTTTAGGTTTAAGCTTCTCAAAACCTTCTCACATCCAGTTGTCAAGATTGCATTTGACCCAGCTCCCATCTTCATCCTAACCATCTTTGGATTTTTGCTCTTCATTTGCCAAACATGGACATCAATAGGTTCATCAAGGAGATTCTTTAGGTATTTTCTTGTGAACTTAGCTCCAAATGTGTGGGCAAGTACAGAGAATTGAAGAATTAACATGCTTGTGATTACTGAAAGTATTTAAATAGCACAGGGTAGCTTGTTGTTGATAATATTATTAAGAATATATCATCTTACCATCTTGCATTTCTTTTTCATGACATGTGAATAGGACAGCATGTATATGTAGTACTTGATTTCTGGTGTAAATTTGGGTTCACACCAATCTAAGAGGAAGTCTACATGAACTTCTTTCAGATACATGTCATTTCAAAAAAGGCTCTACTTATCAAAATCAGTGTGCCCCTTATGTTGAGGCCCTGATGCAACAACAAATCAATGTCTACCATCTAAACACATACAAAACAGATAACTGCAATTTTGATGTTCTTTTGATACCTCTAAACTCAATCCTCTCGGTGGGCTCTTAATTTGATGACTGGAAATCAAAACCACCAAATGTAAAGCGTAAACTATCTTTGCTAGATAGCGATATTGCATTGTCACTGATGACTCCTTGATGGCGCCAGAGAACTTGGTGCTTGATGTGGAGTCTTGTTGGGAACCCCAAGAGCAAGGTGTGAAGAGCACATCAGTAAGTCTTCCCTCAGTTGAGACCCAGGTTATCGAACCAGAAGGAGGAAGGAAACTTCACACAGGTGTTGCAAGCAACGCGGAGACCTGCACAACACAAACTCAAGACTTTTCCCCAACAAATCAATGAGGTTGTCAAGCTCACCGGTTTGTTGTAACAAAGGATTAAACGTATGGTGTGAAAGGTAATGGTTTGCAGCAAGTAAACAAGTAACAGTGGAGGATGTATCAATGGTAAAGATTGGACCGGGGTCCATAGTTCACTAGAGGTGCTCTCCTTAGATAAACAACATGGCATGAAGGGTAAACAAATTATAGCGGAGCAATTGAAGGAACTAAGCAAGGCATAACAATGCAATTACTAGACAGAAAGATCCTATGATATTGATTGTGCAATACAACAATATACATAGACCGCCATCCAGCTGCATCTATGACTAGAAGTCCACCTTCAGGTTATCATCCGAACCCCCTCCAGTATTAAGTTGCAAGCACCAGACAACTGCTTTAAGCAAAGTGTGTAAGGTAAACAGTCCACATGTTCCATGAATAAGAGACCGTTGTTTTCTCCCTAGTAGCAACAGCACATCTACAACCGAAGAGATTTCTATCACTTCCCTTGGAAACTAGAGGCATGAACCCACTATCGAGCATAAATACCCCCTCTTGGAGTCACTAGCAACTACTTGGCCAAGATAACCACTAGCAACAGAGAGCATGCAACATCACAAACAACACAGACATGATAGAATCATAAAGACAAAACCATTAATCAAACCAACATAATAATCTCAATATCCATCGGATCCCCGCAAACACAACATGCATGATTACAAATAGATTAGATCTTGATCATGAACGGAGCTCACAAGATCTATACATGAAAGCACAAAGGAGGTGATACAACCATCTAGCTACTACATGGACCCATAGTCCAAGGTGGAACTACTCACGCATCATACCGGAGAGAAGGCCTCCGGGATGATCTCCCCTCCGGCAGGGTGCCGAGAAGAACTTCAGATCCTCTCCCCCCCCCCCCAATCTAGGGATGATGGTGGCGGCGGCTACAAACGGTTTCATGGGTTTCTGATCGGGTCCTCAGGGTTTATGCATCAGGGGCTTCTTATAGGCGAAGGGGCGAGACCGAGAGGCGGCCAAGGCCACCAAACCCTAGCTAGGTGCGGGCCCACCTGCCCCCACGCCTGGGGTGGGTCTGGCCCCTCCGGCTCTCCTCTGGACTTCTTGTTCCCCACGGAAAGTAATTGACTTTAACGTTTGTCTCGTCCAATTCCGAGAATATTTCTTTACTAACTTTTCTGAAACCAAAAACAGTAGAAAATAGGCATCTGAAACTGTTGCAACTTGTTAATAGGTTAGTACCAGAAAACATGTAAAAATCACCTCAAAGTGTAGAAAAGAAAAGCAAAGTAGATACAAAACAAACATGGAGCATTAAAAATTATAGATACGTTTCCAACGTATCAGCATCCTCAAGCTTAACTCCTGCTCATCCTCGAGTAGGTAAGTGATAAACAGAATAAACTTTTAGATGACATGCACCCTCACAAAGATCCAACCATTTGCAAGCATTGAAAGCTGGATCAAAGAACACTAAACATGTGCATGAAAGATGGAGTTCTAACAATAGGACATAGTAACTATGCATGCAACATGACAAGCTACAAACAAAGATCATGAATAACTTGCATTGAAAAATGTTTGTTTGTTTCACATGCAGAAAACATAGCATAGTGGTAATCAGCTTGTCCCTCATATAGTAGCAATATAATGCATAGGACACCTGCAAAGTTCACAAGGGTGACTAGAAACAAGTAGCACAAGAGCAAGTAATAACACAATATGCATCAATCAGTAAGCTTTGGAACACTGCACACAGAATGACAACTATGCTCTCTTAATGGTGCCTAAAGGTAGAAGGTGGAGACTCAATAATTGTGGAAGAAAGGCCTTTTTGTAAAGGAAGCGCGGATTACAAGTTTCAGAAAGAGCTTCCAAAAATTATGGTACTTGTTAGCTTTCATCCCTCATTGCCCCTATCATAAGCATCTTGAAGTGGTTAAGGTTAAAGTTGCAAAGCTGGAGTATAAGCTTGACGAAGTATAGGTTGGCAATCTCATGCCCCTTGAATACGAGGGCCACACCTCATGCATACTCAACTTTGGGTCCAGGTAAGTTCTTGTCACTTTAAGTATTTGCATATCATTGAGAACCGCCAACGGGGTACCCCTTGCACATGGTACAGGAGCTTTCCCATAACCAAAATGACAAGGCAAGCAGACAATGAGCATCTCAGCAATTCTTCTTATGTACCATGGGAATATGGTTCTTTTTTATCTATTTCCTCTTTTCTCAATGTGTCTCTTTTTTTAGGAAGAATGCTTCATAGATGTCACTATGGTGATGCTGCAAGTTTCCACCATGATTAGGCATGGCTTAGGCTAGCGGCCTAGACGTTTCTCTAACATAGGATACAAACTCCATGGACTTACAAGTTCCCTCTTTATTTCACACCGGTGACATCCATAGACAAAAGAACATGATATGAACTAAGTACAATAAGGTACAAGTGCAATGTTGAAAACGTTCCCCGTGACAGCATGGTTCTGCTAAATCCAACTTATAAGTGCAAGCATATATAACAAAGTTGTCACAATGGTTCAAGTTTATTAGGGGCAAAGAATAAAGTGTGCCATCAAGTTCGTGAGGGCTTTAATCACTAATTTTTCACATAACAAAATAGTTTTTAATTGGAAGATAGATGAAAACAAGAATATACTTGGAATGGTGTAACACACCATGCATAGGAGTTTATAGTGGACACTTTGGAATAACATGGTTTCTTGGGAGTTGGAGGCATGAGTAGAACTTACTCATACAAGTGGAGGCTAGCAAAGGACTAAGAGCGACCAACTAAGAGAGCAATAATGGCCAAAATCATGCAGTGCAACAAAGCATACTAATAAAATCAAAGAGTGGTACTACAAGTCAAGGACTAAACGATCATAGAGGCTAATGGTGAATTGTCATAGTCATAACATGGTGTGAGCATGTGTCAAGTCAACCCAAGCAAAACATCAAAGGAGAATACCACAATACTATGCTTTTGCATGCTAAAACAACGCATAATTTCTTCAAGGCACACTAAGCAATCCCAATTGTTTGGGACAAGATATGCTACAGCAATAATAACTAAGCATAATGCTAAAACAACACCTAGCATGTCATGCTAAAGTCTAAGTCACAGTCAATGCAGGCTCCTCTTGCACTTACAAGCAAGAACTTACTACTCCTTTCCAAACACCAAGCAAAGTTATTTGAAAAACAACACAGCGAGAACAGGGGTCCAAACTACTTTATTCAAGCAAACTAAACAACCTAAGCAAAGCAAACTAAAACTAAGACGCTCTAAGAACAACATAACTGTGAATGAAACAATAAAAAACGAAGTGTCTAGATAGACCTGAGCTTTTTATTGATGAAGAAGGGGATGCCTTGGGCATCCCCAAGCTTTGACGCTTGTACCTATTGGATATTTCTTGGAGTGACACCATGGTGGCATCCCCAAGCTTGAACTTTTGTCCATTATTCATCTCATTGCATCATTCTCTCTCTACACCTGAAATTTTTCTTTCATACAAAACTTCACACAATCTTCATTAGCAACATTAGCTTATTCAAAAGATATTAGACCACTGGAAAAGCTTTGGAACAGCAAGGATTTTCACTAAAAACACAAGCTACTGTAATAACTCCTTCAAAAAGCTCAATTTACCTGAAGAGAACTCAAAAAGGAATGAATAAGAAGCAAATGCCAATTATGGCAGAAATCTGTCAAAACAGACCAGCAGGTAGAAACGAATTTTTTCGAACATCTTCTATTGCTCGAATCAAAAATTGTTGAACTAACGAAAGTTATCTAACATACTGGGGGATTTATTCGTAAATTTGGAGCTCAATCCGAGATACATAGCCTCCTCGTGAATTTTTTTGGTGGAGGACAGAAATCTGTTTTGGGACAGCAACTCCCTAAATCTTACTTCTCTTTCATTAGAGGTCATTCTTGGCATAAAAAGCAAACAAAAAGGATAAGGAGAGGTCATTACTGAAATAATAACTTCCAAGACTCAATAAAACTCTTGGGTTATCTCCCAACAAGTACTTTTCTTTAACGCCTTTAAGTTAGGCACAAGAAGGAAGAAGAATCAAGTATTTTCAAATGAGGAAGCATTAACATCAAATCTTGCTTTCAAAGGGGGAGAAAAGGCAACTTATATCTTCTCATTGGGAAGTGTTCAATACCTTTCTTGAATGGAAAATGATATTTAATGGTGCCTTCTTTCATATCAATGATGGCACCAACTGTTCTAAGAAAAGGTCTTCCCAAAGTAATAGGATAAGAAGCATTGTATTCAACATCCAAAACATAGAAATCCATAGGGACATAAGCATTATTAACCATGATGAGAACATCATTAATACTCCCCATGAGTTTCTTCTTAGCATTATAATTGAGTGGGACATCTAAATAACAATCTTCCAAAGGTGGTAAATCAATCATTTCATAAATCTTCCTAGGCATAATAGAGACACTAGAACCAAGATCACATGAAGCTTTGAGATCAAAGTCATTCACTTGCATATTAATAATGGGTCCCCAACTATCTTCTACTTTCCTAGGAATAGAAGCTTTGTGTTTTAGCTTCTCTTCCTTAATATTAACAAGAGCATCTGTAATATGTTTGGTAAATGCAACATGCATATCACTAGCATCAGGACTTCTAGCAAGCTTTTGCAAGAACATAATAACTTCAGAAATATTGCAACCATCAACATCAAAATCAAACTTAGCATCACTAGTAGTAGGCTCAATAGGCGTAGGCATAATAGGAGAAGGAATAGGGACTACTTGTAGTTTAGTGGTGATGGTGTACACACTATTGTTTCTATCAATTTCAGCTTCCCTTTCCCACTTAGCATGAAGTTGAGCCAACAACCTAACATTTTCATCAATAGTAACCAGTATGGCATGAGAAGTAGCAAAGGTATTTTCCATAGTTTCAGGTTTAGCAGCCATTTTACTAACCAAGGAAGTTTGAGCTTCAGACAAAGAGGATATATTTTTCTCAACAGTTAAAAGCTTTTCCTCTATAGTCTTATTGAAAGTGGTTTGTTTACTAATAAAGTCCTTGAGCATGACTTCGAGTTCAGAGGGGGCACTTCTAGCATTATTGTAAGAGCTTCCATAGGAGTTTCCATTATTAGGAGGATAAGGCCTATAATTGTTGTTGCTACCAAAATTATTCCTATAGGCATTGTTGTTGAAATTGTTGTTTCTAATGAAATTCACATCAACTTGCTCTTCTTGAGCAACCAAAGAGGCTGAGGGAACACTATTAGGATCTAGAGGAGCTTTCCCATTAACAAGCATAGCCATAATAACATCAATCTTTTCACTAAAAGAGGAAGTTTCCTCAACAGAATTTACCTTCTTACCATGTGGAGCTCTCTCAATGTGCCATTCAGAGTAGTTAAACATCATATTATCAAGGAGCCTTGTTGAAGCACCCAAAGTGAGGCCCATGAAGGTACCTCCAGCAGCAGAATCCAACAGGTTTCTTGAGGAGAAATTCAACCCTGCATAAAAAGTTTGGATAATCATCCAAGCAGTGATTCCATGAGTAGGGAAATTTTTAACCAAAAATTGCATTCTTTCCCAAGCAGGAGCAACATGTTCACTATCAAGTTGTTTAAATTTCATAATGTCGCTTATCGTAGCAATAATCTTAGCAGGAGGATAGTACTTCCCAATAAAAGCATCTTTGCACTTAGTCCAAGAATCAATACTATTTTTAGGCAAAGATAGCAACCATTCTTTAGCTTTTCCCCTCAAGGAGAAAGGAAAAAGCATGAGCTTAATAATACCTCCATCTACATCCTTATACTTTTGCGTCTCACAAAGTTCAACAAAGCTATTAAGATGGGCAGCAGGATCATCAGAACCAGCACCATAAAATTGCTCTCTCATCACAAGATTCAACAAAGTAGGCTTAATTTCATAAAAGGTAACATCAGGAGCAGGTGGAGCAATAGGAGTGCTTAGTAAATCATTGTTGATGGTGCTAGTGAAGTCACACAACTTGGTGTTCTCAGCAGAGATCATTTTGGCAATGGTGGGCAAGCCAAAAACAGCAGCGGCAGCTAGAGCAGGAACTATTTTTTGTGTGTTTTTGAATAAAGAAAGCAACCCAAGCTAGACTATTTTTTGGGTTTTTTGAAAAGAGGCAAACAAAACTAAGCAAAAGAAACAAAACAAACTAAAAACAAAGTAAAGGACTCCCCTAGTGAAGACATCCTTAGCCTCCCCGGCAACGGCGCCAGAAAACTTGTTGATGACTCCTTGATGGCGCCAGAGAACTTGGTGTTTGATGTGGAGTATTGTTGGGAACCCCAAGAGCAAGGTGTGAAGAGCAAAGCAGCAAGTCTTCCCTCAGTTGATACCGAGGTTATCGAACCAGAAGGAGGAAGGAAACGTCACACAGGTGTTGCAAGCAACGCAGAGACCTGCACAACACAAACTCAAGACTTTGCCCCAACGAATCAGTGAGGTTGTCAAGCTCACCGGTTTGATGTAACAAAGGATTAAAGGTATGGTGTGGAAGGTAATGGTTTGCAGCAAGTAAACAAGTAACAGTGGAGGATGTATCAATGGTTAAGATTGGACCGGGGTCCATAGTTCACTAGAGGTGCTCTCCTTAGATAAACAACATGGCTTGAAGGGTAAACAAATTACAGCGGGGTAATTGACAGGAACTAAGCAAGGCATAACAATGCAATTACTAGCCAGAAAGATCCTATGAGGTTGATTGGGCAATACAACAATATACATAGACCGCCATCTAGCTACATCTATGACTAGAAGTCCACCTTCAGGTTATCATCTGAAGCCCCTCCAGTATTAAGTTGCAAGCAACAAACAACTTCTTTAAGCAAAGTGTGTAAGGTAAACAGTCCACATGATCCATGAACAAGAGACCGTTGTTTTATCCCTAGTAGCAACAACACATCTACAACCGAAGAGATTTCTGTCACTTCCCTTGGAAACTAGAGGCATGAACCCACTATCGAGCATAAATACCCCCTCTTGGAGTCACTAGCAACTACTTGCCAAGATAACCACTAGCAACGGAGATTATGCAAGATCACAAACAACACAGACATGATAGAATCATAAAGACAAAACCATTAATCAAACCAACATAATAATCTCAATATCCATCGGATCCCCGCAAACACAACATGCATGATTACAAATAGATTATATCTTGATCATGAACGGAGCTCACAAGATCTATACATAAAAGCACAAAGGAGGAGATACAACCATCTAGCTACTACATGGACCCATAGTACAAGGTGGAACTACTCACGCATCATACCAGAGAGAAGGCCTCCGGGATGATCTCCCCTCCGGCAGGGTGCCGGGAAGAACTTCAGATCCCCCCCCCCCCGATCTAGGGACGCTGGTGGTGGCGGCTACAGACGGTGTTTTTGGATTTATGATCGGGTCCTTATGGTTTCTGCATCGGGGGCTTCTTATAGGTGAGGGGGCAAGACCGGGAGGCGGCAAGGGCCACCAAACCCTAGCCAGGCGTGGGCCCACCTTCCCCCCGTGCTTGGGGTGGGTCTGGCCCCTCCCGCTCTCCTCTGGACTTCTTATTCCCCACGGAAAGTAATTGACTTTGACGTTTGTCCCGTCCAATTTCGAGAATATTTCTTTACTAACTTTTCTGAAACCAAAAACAGCAGAAAACAGGCATCTGGCACTGTTGTAACTTGTTAATAGGTTAGTACCAGAAAACATGTAAAAAGCACCTCAAAGTGTATACAAGCAAAGCAAAGTAGATACAAAACAAGCATAGAGCATAAAAAATTATAGATACGTTTCCAACGTATCAGTCACTACAGGTTCCCATCTGTTAAATAGATACATACAGAGAGCATCTTAATACAATCAAGATGCAAGCAGACTAATGAAGTGATAATTAAAATAGATACAAATAGACCAATGAAGTGATAATGAAATCTCTACTGCTAGAAGTGACAATTGCAGATTTTGAGATTTATACAAGGGAAAAAGAGTTGGGACAGATACAAGCCGGCTGGGGAAGGTTATCCCTAGTGCATTGTCGGGTATTTGCATCTCGGTAACCCCGAACCTTAAATTCGAGAAGAAAAATGGCAAATTCCATGGAAAAATTCATCAATCGAAGCTACTAATTTAGGGTTTTGGGGGTTTGGTTTTCAAGCGTACCTACGTGGACAACAAAGGGGGTCCTCGGAGGCGAGGGAGAGAGTCCGCACTGTAGGAGAACGGAGGCGGCAGTGGTGGAGAGGCAGGGGACCGGAGGCGGCGGCGGTGGAGATGCGGGGGACCGACGGCGGTGGAAAGTGGTCTGGGCGGGCGGGGAAGAACACAAGTGGCACATATCTGAAGTGTTTGTCCAAATATTTTTCAGATATTTGCTGCCAAGAACTATCCTCAGATGGATGCAAGTCGAAAACATCTCTAAGAATATCCTTTCTCCTAATATTTCATAATTTTCCACCAAGAAATTCCCTTGCTAAGACAACTAGTAATTTGAAAAAAGCTAATATTCGAAACTCTAGATATATTCGAAACTCTAGATATATTCGGAACTCCAGATATATTCGGAACTCCAGATTTTGAGTATCCTAAAATTTGAGAATTATCCATACTTTAAAGGAAAATAAAGGTGTTTATACATGCTTGCTAGAGTGAAATTTAGTCCCCTAAGACTAAATGAGGTTCATAAATTAAAGAAAATATTTTTCATAGTACAAACCTTGGATATTTACCCTGAAAGACATGACGACTAGTGTTCATGCGACTTTCTGTAGAGCAATAAGGTGCAAGTGTTATGAATTTGACTAGTTAAAATGTTTAATCATGAAGTGAGACCGTTTGGTTACTTAATTATGAATGTTTCATCAATATAACTTTTTTCATGTACTCTTTGAAGGAAATCTCGTTGAGTGAATATTCGGACATTCGGATATATTCAAAACTCTAGATTTTATTAATCTTAAATTTTGAGAACAATTCATAATTTAAAGGCAAAGGAAGGTGTTTACACATTATTGCTAGAGTCCTAAGAGCAAATGAGGTTCACACATCGAAGAAAATATATGGCATAGTACATATATACATCGAAGAGTGAAATTGAGTCCTTAGAGCAAATGAGGTTCATACATCAAAGAGGATTAAGAGCAAATGAATTTCATGCTTCCTGCAGAGCAATAAGGTGCACCTATTTTGAATTTGACTAATTCAAATGTTAGGTACTGTGCACTAAAAATATTTGGTAGTATGCATGAGCATGATTAGTAATATAATTGAACACTAGAAATATTTGGTAGTGTGCATGAGCATCACTAGGAAAAGTTTGTACTAGTGCATGATTAATAATATAATTTAACACTATAATTTTAAGAAACTCCACATATAAAGGAGATTAATATATATATAATCACCACCACCAGAGTGAAACTGTCTTACATGAAACTAGTTAATAATTAACATATACAAAATACGCAGGGGCAGCAGCAGGAGGGACACAGAGACGCCTTAGCAGGGGCAGCAGCAGGAGGAGGAGCATGCATAGCCTACTCTAGAGGAAACAGGCCAGTCCTGACATATTCCTAAAGTAATTCTCCGTAGGCTGCGTGCCGAGCCAAGGTCTTCGGGTGGTGCTTACAGCCTAGGTCTTTTCCAATGTCCACCGCGTGCTGGATCAAGCTATCAATGTCCGAGTCGATGACTCTGCCACAGAATGGGCAAAACAGTCTCCCCTGCGGTGGAAACGTATGTGCCAACGTCGCAACTTCCTTAGCACATAGCGGCTCTTGTTGTCCCTATAGTACTTTCTAGAGTCCACGTCATCAGAAACCTCCTGTAGATTTTTAAGAACATAACTTAGAACTCATTAATATGATTGACAACATATGTAAGACAATATTAAATTGATTGGATCAGAGTTATATGTAGAACAAAGTCTGCGTACTCATAAGTTTCTTTAGGGATGGCATAAGCAAACCAAGTACCCATTGCACAACCTATTGTTCTTGTACATTGCCTCGGGTTCACTAACTCATCCCTGAAAAACTCTGACACCAATATGTACTGCCTCTCTTTTGGGGCAAATTTCAATCATTGGCCACCATAAGATATATAGCAGAAACAATTCAAAGATCATATAGTTCATATGAGAATAAATTAGGGGCCTCATAATTTTTTCGGATATGGAGTTTGCGAAGCAATTAACCATTGCACAACCTATTGTTCATGTACATTGCCGCGGGTTCGCTAACTCATTCCTGAAAAAATCTGATACAAATGTGTATTGCCTCTCTTTTGAGGAAAACTTCAATCATTGGCCACAATAAAATATATAGCAGAGACAATTCAAAGATCATATAATTTATATGAGAATAAATCATGGGCCTCATAATTTTTTAGAGATGGATCTAGGGAACCAAAGTACCAACAACACAACTTATATTGTTTGTGTAGCTGCCTCAGGTTCACTAACCCATCCCTAAAAAATGACACCAACAAATGTGTATCACCCTGCAATCTTTTGGGGCAAATTTCAATCATCGGCCTTAGTTAGAAACTGAAATGTAATTCTTATTATACACTATGAATGCATGCAATAAAAATTCAAAGATCATATAGTTCATAAGAATGTAGAATAAATCTGGGGGGCCTCATAATTTTTTCAGAGATGGAGTAAGTGAACCAAAGTACCAACAGCACAACCTATATTCTTTGTGTACATTGCCTCAAGTTCACTTACCCGTCCCTAAAAAACGGACACCAACAAAGTGTGTCACCCCTGCAATATTTTGGGGAAATTTTCAATCATCGGCCTCAATGAGAAACTAAAATGTAATTCTTATACACTATGAATGCATGTGATGCAGCTCAGACCACTGTACAGCTTCGTTGGGAAACCCCAAGAGGAAGGTATGTGTTAGATCCCTCCTTTATAAAGGAAAGGATCCCTGTGATTGCAATGCTAGTCCCTGGATCAATGCTAGCATCCACAGTTTAAGATGAAGTACACAGATACAAAGGTCGTTTATTACATTCATTCCAGAGATAAAACATAGTCTTTTACAACTCAGGGCCAAAGGCCTAATACAAGAGTTTGCGTAATAAGTAAATAAACATAAGTCTTCATCTTCATGTGCCACAGGCAAGCATGTTGAGTGTAGACTCATGACTCCTATTCATCATCGGAGTAACCTGCAACATCACAAGTTACAGCCACAGAGGGTCAATACTTTGGAATAGTATTGGCAAGTGATACCTTAGTATATTTTAAGTGGACTATATTACTACATGCATTTTGGCTAAGTGTAGCTGGGCTTGCTTTGCTTGAAAATAGATTTTTCCTATTAGTTGAAAACTCTAAGTTCTTTCTTGTCAAAAACATTCCCAAGGAACCACCAATAGACATTGGGGTCCTTCACCCTTGTTCACCCACAAATTTTTATTGTAGAAGTTGGAGTGATGAGATTCTTGTGGCTTCCATGTCTTGATGCTCAAAAGTGTCCATTTCCTTGTACTAGGCTAAGTACTTAGGTTTTCCATCTGCAGAGGTTGTGCACTTTCCCCACCAGACTTGGTTTCCCAAGACAGGACCTTTCAGAAGCTTTTCCTTAGTCAAAATGGACGCGCTCCAACCTAACAACCCAACTACCACCATCTGTCCAAAATGACTAAGTTCCAGCAACCTATACGATCATGGCAGAGCCCATATTGCCAAGTGGTTGCACTGTAAGCTTTCCCAACACTTGGCCTCCAAATCCCTTTGTGCCTGGGTGGCATACCCCAAGTGAGATACACAACCCAAGTCCATGGCCTTGTGTAACCACTCAACATAACCCAAACATTCCATTCCACCCAGGAGGTTCATTTGACTTAGTTGTTTTATTAAGAAAAACATAAGTCTCTTGACTTAGAATATTTTATCACAAACTATATAGATGTTCACCACCCTTGTTTGCTAAGTAGCTAGACTAAGCAGAATATGGCAACCTATCATAGGATAATTTCCTTAGTATATCTACTATTCTATTCTACTTGGGATTTCCCATCTTAGCACTTGGCAAAATATCATGCAATAAATTCTAGCAAAATAACTAATGCTAGTACAAAACATAGGACAAAATGTTGATGAAAATATCACTTGCCTTGGTAGTGTGGAGAGTAGCACTCTTCACAATCACAATCACTAGCAAAATCTACACAAGAAATCAAAACATACAATTACACACAATTAAATACAACCAAAAATAACATGAATGCATGCATGCAAAAATCTACCAAGTGTGAAATTTTGAAATTTCCACCAAGTATGTTCATGATTACAGAAACTTAATATGATCCAAGTTTGCTCACTAAACTTTATTTGGCCCCAAAATAATATACATAAATAAACTATATCAAAAGTAGCCCTAAACTTGTTCCACAAATAAAATCATTTTAGCTGTTACTATATACTAAACAAATGGGATATTCAGAAAGGCCTTGTTTCACTGAATCCAACGGTACAAAGTTTGCAAAAATCCAACGTGGAATTCAAAAGTTATAAGCATTTGAAGTTTGAATCTAAATCAGGTTTTAAATTCTGTTTTTAATTTAACCTTGCCACGCGTTATTACTGGCGCGTACCGGTTCGCACCGGATCACCCTTCTGTGCCGTTGGATCTAACTAACGCTGCGCGGCTCAGATCCGTCCATACCCCTTCGTTAAGTGAAGTGTTTCTACGCGTAGGATTCAGATCTAACGGCTAAAATTCTCCTAACCAAAAACGAGCGGCGCTGCCGGCGGTGACAGGCGGCGGCGCGTCAGTCAGTGGCGGTGCCGGCGTTCTAGGTCGCCCGGGGAAGGGAGGAGATGCTTACCAGAACCGCAGAAGGCTGCTGATGCTCAAGGTGGCAATGGCTTGGGAAGGGGCGTACGGGTTCGTCGGAGATTTCTCGCCGGAGTTCGCGAATGCGTCAGCCACGGTCAGTTGTCGATGTTGGCGAGGTTCCTCGTCGTGCTAAGCCAAAACAGGGGTACTGTCAGATGCGCAAGACGATGGGAATTCTAGGCGTATCAGTCAGAGGGCAAGGGGCGGTGGCTACTTACGGAGGGAGGTCGCCGGAGTTCTTGCAGGAGACGGTGGCGGCCAGTCGTCGACGTTGCCAAAGCTAGGGGTCATGCGAAGGCAAACGGAGAGTGTCAGAAGATGCACAGAGGTTCGCTGAACAAGATAGCGTGAACGCGAGACTGGGGGAAACTCGAGACTCACCGGAATTTGCCGGCGCAGTCGTCGGAGACGGCGGGGTTGCAGAGAGAAATGCGCGCAGCCTGGGGGCATTCTGTGCTCGGGGTTTGGGGGAAAAGAGAGAGGGGACAGAGGGGGTTTATATAGCCTGGCTGAGCGCGAGAATTACTCGGCCATTGATTCGAATTGACGCCGCGATTATCACTCAGGAAACGGCAGCGTTGATTGGGGACGAACAGGTCGTGCGGGTGGAGACGATGCTGGCGTGGAGATGGCCCGCTAGTCAGCGAGGTGCGCTGAGTTTGGGTGGGGTCTTCTTGTCAGCGTCTATTTGCGTGTGCTCGCGCGTGAGAGAAGAAAAAGAGATCCCTGGGTGGGCTTACTGGGCTCGTTCTACCGCTGGGCCAAATTGTGGCCGCGTGGCCTTTTTCTTTTGAAGTGTTCTTTTCTTTTTCTAAATTCATTTTCTGGTATGAATTTTGATATGAATTCAAATCCTTTTTGAAATCAAAATGTCTTGGGACTTTTGCAGGGTTTTTGTGGATTCAAAAATAGTCATAGAACTAAGTGGTTACTTTGCAAGGCTTGGTCCAGCTTGGTTTCTAAAAATAATTAGGGATTTGTTCCTGTTTGCAAGTAATTGAAAGGGATTTTGAAAACTACTTCTAAATTTGAAATCTTGGGGTTTAAAAATTTCACCTAAACTTTCCATCAATGGAGGCAAGCAATCAAGTATTTAAACATTCAAATTTCAAAGGGTGATGTTTATTTGGGACAATTTGACCACATGAAATCATAGATCATATTCTTTCACTAAGTGATTTTTGAGAAAACCCTAAATGAATGAATGATGCAAAGTGATATGAATGAGTTTTGAAATTATGATTTTTTTGGGATGTTACAAATCTAACCCCCTTAAGATGAATCTCGCCCTCGAGATTCGGGTTGGCTAGCAAATAGGTGAGGGTGGTCTTTCCGAAGATCATCTTCTCTTTCCCATGTTGCTTCTTCTTCGGTGTGATGGTTCCATTGCACTTTACAAAACTTGATAGTCTTGGTCCTTGTAACTCTTTCTGTGGTCTCTAGTATCTTGACAGGCTTTTCCTCATAAGTGAGATCACTTTCTAGTTGAACTTCTTCCAAAGGTATGGTATCCTTCAAAGAAGATTCTTCCATTTCTGGGTGACATTTCTTAAGCTGACTCACATGAAATACTTTATGGACTGCTGACAGAGATTCTGGCAATTCAACTTCATATGCAACTTCTCCTTTGCGACTTAGAATCCTGGAGGGCCCAACATATCTTGGTGCCAACTTTCCTTTGACTCCAAATCTTTTCACTCCACGGAGTGGTGATATCCTGAGGTAGGCTCTATCCCCAACTTCGTAGGTGACTTCTCTACGCTTAGAATCCGCGTAGCTTTTCTGTCGGGACTGTGCTACCTTCAACCTGTCCTTAACCAATTTGACTTTTTCCTCGGCGTCTTTGATAAGATCCGGTCCAAATAATCTCCTTTCTCCCACGCCATTCCATAACAATGGGGTGGTACACTTCCTTCCGTAAAGTAACTCAAACGGTGCCATTCCAATACTAGATTGGTGACTGTTATTGTAAGAGAACTCTGCATACGGTAAACTTTCATCCCAACTTGCTCCATAGTCTAAAGCACAGGCTCTTAGCATGTCTTCAAGAATTTGGTTGGTTCTTTCTGTTTGTTCATCTGTTTGTGGATGAAAAGCGGTGCTGAATTCCAATCTTGTTCCTAAAGATTCATGAAGTTGTCTCCAGAAGTGAGATGTGAACTGGGTTCCTCTATCTGATACAATACTCTTAGGCACACCGTGAAGGCATACAATTCTGCTCATGTAAATTTTTGCTAACTTGGCACTTGTATAGGTGGTCTTCACAGGTATGAAATGAGCCACCTTAGTTAGGCGATCCACCACTACCCATATGGAATCATACCCTGACCTGGTCCTTGGTAATCCTGTGATGAAATCCATACCAATATTTTCCCACTTCCATTCAGGAATAGGCAGTGGTTGAAGCAAACCTGCTGGTTTCTGGTGTTCCGCTTTAACTCTGCTACACACATCACACAAAGCGATATGTTCCGCGATGTCCCTTTTGAGATTGTTCCACCAAAACCTTTCCTTCATGTCCATGTACATCTTAGTATTTCCCGGGTGAATAGAATACGGAGAGTTGTGTCCTTCTTGTAAGATCAATTTCCGCAACTCTGGGTCTCGTGGAACACATATACGTTTCCCGTGCCATAAAGTACCCTGTTCGTCAACACGGAAACTCTTAGCCTTCCCTAGACTAATGTTTTCCTTTATCTTTCCAATTTCCTCATCAGTCTTCTGGGCTTCTCGGATTTTGTCTAGTAGAGTGGGTTGAACATCTAAGGACATGAGATATCCTTCTGGTACAATCTCCAATCTGAGTTCTTTGAATTGCTTACACAAGTCATCTGGCAATTCCCCTTTTGTAAGGCCATTTACAAATGTCTTACGACTTAGAGCATCGGCTACCACATTTGCTTTACCGGGATGGTATTGCAAACTTAAGTCGTAATCCTTGATAAGTTCTAGCCATCTTCTTTGTCTCATGTTGATTTCCTTCTGGGTGAAGATATACTTCAAGCTTTTATGATCTGTGAACACTTCACAACGCTTTCCCAAAAGGTAATGTCTCCATGTTTTGAGTGCATGGACGACAGAGGCTAACTCCAAATCATGAGTAGGATAGTTTACTTCATGAGTTTTGAGTTGTCTCGAAGCATAGGCTACGACTTTACCATCTTGCATAAGTACGGCACCCAACCCTTGATGAGAAGCATCACAATACACTTGGAAATCCTTTTCCAAATCTGGCAGGCAAAGTACTGGTGCTGTTACAAGTCTCTTCTTTAATTCTTGGAAACTGATTTCACTACTTTCAGTCCAAGCAAACTTCTTATCCTTCTTTAGCAATTCTGTCATTGGCTTAGCAACCTTCGAGAAATTTTCAATGAATCTTCTGTAATAACCTGCTAAGCCGAGAAAACTACGAACTTCTTTCACATTCTTAGGTGATTCCCATTCAGTCACAGCTGAAACCTTAGCAGGATCAACTGCCACACCATCTTTTGTCATCACATGACCAAGAAAACCAACTTTCTCTAACCAGAACTCACACTTGCTGAATTTGGCATAAAGTTTATGTTCCCTTAGTTTCTCAAGTATCAAGCGCAAGTGTCTTTCATGTTCTTCCTTGCTCTTGGAGTAGACCAAGATGTCATCGATGAAAACGACAACGAACTTGTCAAGGAATTCCATGAACACCTTGTTCATCATATTCATGAAGTATGCTGGAGCGTTGGTTAAACCGAAAGGCATCACAGTATACTCATATAATCCATACCTTGTGGTGAATGCTGTTTTTGGTATGTCTTGCTCTCGTATCTTGAGTTGAAAATAACCTGACCGGAGATCAATCTTCGAGAATACACATGCTCCTTCTAGCTGATCAAATAAGTCATTAATTCTTGGCAAAGAATATTTGTTCTTGATAGTAACCTCGTTGAGTGAACGGTAGTCAATACATAACCTTTGTGTTCCATCCTTCTTCTCCACGAACAACACTGGGGCTCCCCAAGATGAAGAACTTGGTTGAATAAACCCTTTCTGTAATTGTTCTCCTAGTTGTTTCTTGAGCTCTTTCAATTCATCAACTGACATTTTGTATGGTCTCTTAGCTATTGGTCCTGATCCTGGCACCAAATCTATCAGAAACTCCACATCTCTATCTGGAGGCATTCCTGGTAACTCTTCCGGAAACACATCCGGATACTCACATACTATTGGTACACTGTCCATGCTAACCCCCTTAAGAGAATTCAGCTTACTTCCTTTGGATTCAAAGTTTGACTTAAATTTTATTCTTTTTCCTTCGGGGGTTGTGAGTGTAACAGTACGATTGGCACAATCTAATACTCCTTCATACTTAGCCATCTAGTCCATTCCCAAAATTACGTCTAGTCCTTGGGAATCTAGGATTATCAGGCTTACTGGAAATTTATGTTTACCAAACTCTATGGTGAGATCCCGGCATCCAAGGCTTACTATCATGTCTCCCCCCGGAGAACTAACTTTTATTGGACACCCAATGTTTTCTGATGCAAACCCATTTCTATCAACAAATGCCTTGGATATGAATGAATGAGATGCACCGGTATCAAAGAGTACAAATGCTGAAATTGAATTGAGTCTGAACTTACCAGCCACGGCATCAGGCTCCTCATAGACCTCCTCCACATTTATGTGGTTAACCTGTCCTTTCTGGAAAGGATTTGGCTTGTTAGGTCCTTCAACTTTCTTTTCAGGGCACTCATTTGCATAATGCCCTAGCTTTTTTGCATTTGAAGCACTCAACCTGACTGATGTCCTTTTTAGGAGGTTGGCCTCCACTACCACTACCATTTCCACCATAGTGGCTCTTATGTCCACCCTTGTGGTTCTTGTACTTGTCCTTGTCATGACTGCGGTGATGTTTGTTGTCATGACGGTTGTGATTGTGCTTGCTGAATTTCCCATTTTTATGGGATCCTGAGCTGCCACTGTCATCATAGTGAGATCGTTTGTGAGACGATCCCGAGCTGTGCTTGTCGGAGTGTTTCCTCTTTCTACTCTCGACTTGCTTTATTTTACTCTCCAAGATAGCAGCCTTGTCACACAATGACTGATAGGTTGGAACATATGCTACAGCCAACTGTAGATTCAGTTCATCACTTAAGCCTTCCAGAAATTTTTCCTTTCTTTTGGCATCTGTGTCAACCTCATCCGGTGCATAACACGCCAGATTGTTGAACTCTTCTATGTATTCTGCCACGCTGCGGTGGCGCTGTTTCAGGTTGTGAAACTCCTTCTTTTTCAGACTCATCATTCCTGTTGAGATATGAGCGGTGCGAAAGCCATCTTCAAAGATAGCCCAAGTCACCTCATCAATAGGAGTGGTGATTTGGAAGTTGTCCCACCATGTGGCAGCTGGTCCTTCCAACAAATGTGCTGTGAACCTGACTTTTTCAGCATCCGTGCAGCCCACGGTCACTAAGTCCTTGTTCACGGAACGTAGCCAGTCATTGGCCACCATGGGATCAGTTGTTCCCGCAAACTTTGCAGGCCTCAAACGCAGAAATCTGGTGAGCATATCGAAACCCGGAGGGTTGTTGTTGTTGTTGTTGTTGTTGTTATTGTTGTTAGGGTTGTTGTTGTTATTCTGGTTTTGGATGAATGTCGTCATCATTTGCATAAGCTGTGTTTGCGCATTCATCATTTGTTGCATTTCCGGGGTGATGTTGTTGGGGTTGGGGTTTGCGCGACGGGGAGGCATCTGTGGTTTGTTCAAACAGATAAGAATGAGATACCCTTAGATGATTCATGCACAATACATCATAAGCAAACACATAACAACATCATAAGAATAAAAGTTCAACATCCACATAATAAGCTCATGAAGTAAACACACAAGTGGCAAGCCATCCACATGTCGGATGGTCCAATAACAAGTTCATAATAATAAGTATGAATAATAAAGGTAAACGGGTAGTCAAGTCTACTCGTCAGCGTCAATCTCCTCCTAGACAAAGGTAAGACCTGCGTTCTCCATCGCGGTCTTGTTCTCCTCAATCGTAGTGGTCAAGGAATCGACCTTGGCCTTGAGAGCCCTCTTCTGGGAGCGAAGCCTCTCAATAACCATCTGCTGCTGCTCAAGATCAAAGTCCTTGGACTTCAGTTCCTCGGTCATGTCCCGGATCTTCTTGTTCCTATCCTGGACGCGTTTCTCTTGACTCTTGAACTTGCGGTCCTGGGCCTCGAACTTTGTCTCCATTTCCTTGATCATCTCATCCTGCTGCGCAAAAAGCTTGTCCTTCTCGCGAAGCTGCACCTGAAGCTCGTCATTTCCTAACATGACGTTCGTCCTGTCCGTATCTACGTGCCTGAGAAGAGTCTCTAAGTCCTGAAGATAAAGACGTATCGGCTCCGCAGTGCTCCTCGAGTCGTCCTCAAAGTCGATGGACTCTCCGTCAACATCAAGTCTTCCAAAGACGTGGAAGTGAGTGCCTCTAACCTGACGGGAATGACGGCCTAACAGTCGTCCTATCAGATCCTGCATGACTACCTCCATGCCTCTCTCCCTGTCATCGTGCATCAGCTTGAAGACGATGGCCTCAGTAGTACGCTCAGTCTGGCGTCCGGGCTGATTCACTTTGAAACCCCAAAGGTCCTTCCTCTCGAACTTGGTGAGTGGGTACACCGTAATGGTAGGAAGAGGGAGATCAAGCAGAGTGGTAAGCTCAATGATACGGGAACCAAAACGAGTAACCCGAAACCCTCAATAGTGCTGATGGCAATAGGCATCTATTTATAAGAATGAAAAAGTTAGAACAACACAAATCAAGGTAAATCGAGACAATCATTCATACATATCCATGGAATACATTCATCACACCAATCATGCATACATAAGTCTATTACATTAATCAAAGGTCCAAACTTAATTAGAATATTTTTTTTTTGGAAATAAGATGATAGGTGGTGGTCCAACTAACGATGTTTCTTACAGTCCAATCTCACGGGATCTATTATTAAACACAATGTTCCTAGAGGCAATCCACCAATCTTGCTCTCTTGACTCAATCACTAAGTCTATAACATCTCCCCTTATTTCTTGGTTGTTGTCTTCCAACTCTTGAGTAAGCTCCTTCTCTTTCTCTAAGTCCTTTTGGAGGTTGAGCATTCTGCATTTGACTCTAGCACTTAGTTCCTTGATAGTCCTCCAAGCTGCATCCCTGGCTGACTCAAAGAATGTGGTGTGCATTGTTGTGTTGGTGTACATGCAGAATCCCCTTTCTTTGTGGTTGTCTTCCTTGCTTTTGTACAAGTGAAGTTGCACCCACCAATACTCCACTCCTTCCTCCATCACTGGAAAGCCCTTGTACACGGCTTCACCATGTGCATCCATTGCCTCCATGAGGTCCTTGAGAATGTTGGGAAACTCAGTCTCACACTCCAAGGTCATGGTCATGAGTGGTCCCTTCTTCACGGCTTCGTTGATGGAGTTCATCTACAAAGGAAGTTGAAAGAGATTAGAAAAGTTTTACGAGAAGAATAGACAAGTGTAGAAGTAGTTGAAAAACTTTTTCCTTAGTGGTTTTCCAATCCTAGGGTCATAATCCTACAGGCAACACAGTGCTCTGATACCATCTGTTAGATCCCTCCTTTATAAAGGAAAGGATCCATGTGATTGCAATGCTAGTCCCTGGATCAATGCTAGCATCCACAGTTTAAGATGAAGTACACAGATACAAAGGTCGTTTATTACATTCATTCCAGAGATAAAACATAGTCTTTTACAACTCAGGGCCAAAGGCCTAATACAAGAGTTTGCGGAATAAGTAAATAAACATAAGTCTTCATCTTCATGTGCCACAGGCAAGCATGTTGAGTGTAGACTCATGACTCCTATTCATCATCGGAGTAACCTGCAACATCACAAGTTACAGCCACAGAGGGTCAATACTTTGGAATAGTATTGGCAAGTGATACCTTAGTATATTTTAAGTGGACTATATTACTACATGCATTTTGGCTAAGTGTAGCTGGGCTTGCTTTGCTTGAAAATAGATTTTTCCTATTAGTTGAAAACTCTAAGTTCTTTCTTGTCAAAAACATTCCCAAGGAACCACCAATAGACATTGGGGTCCTTCACCCTTGTTCACCCACAAATTTTTATTGTAGAAGTTGGAGTGATGAGATTCTTGTGGCTTCCATGTCTTGATGCTCAAAAGTGTCCATTTCCTTGGACTAGGCTAAGTACTTAGGTTTTCCATCTGCAGAGGTTGTGCACTTTCCCCACCAGACTTGGTTTCCCAAGACAGGACCTTTCAGAAGCTTTTCCTTAGTCAAAATGGACGCGCTCCAACCTAACAACCCAACTACCACCATCTGTCCAAAATGACTAAGTTCCAGCAACCTATACGATCATGGCAGAGCCCATATTGCCAAGTGGTTGCACTGTAAGCTTTCCCAACACTTGGCCTCCAAATCCCTTTGTGCCTGGGTGGCATACCCCAAGTGAGATACACAACCCAAGTCCATGGCCTTGTGTAACCACTCAACATAACCCAAACATTCCATTCCACCCAGGAGGTTCATTTGACTTAGTTGTTTTATTAAGAAAAACATAAGTCTCTTGACTTAGAATATTTTATCACAAACTATATAGATGTTCACCACCCTTGTTTGCTAAGTAGCTAGACTAAGCAGAATATGGCAACCTACCATAGGATAATTTCCTTAGTATATCTACTATTCTATTCTACTTGGGATTTCCCATCTTAGCACTTGGCAAAATATCATGCAATAAATTCTAGCAAAATAACTAATGCTAGTACAAAACATAGGACAAAATGTTGATGAAAATATCACTTGCCTTGGTAGTGTGGAGAGTAGCACTCTTCACAATCACAATCACTAGCAAAATCTACACAAGAAATCAAAACATACAATTACACACAATTAAATACAACCAAAAATAACATGAATGCATGCATGCAAAAATCTACCAAGTGTGAAATTTTGAAATTTCCACCAAGTATGTTCATGATTACAGAAACTTAATATGATCCAAGTTTGCTCACTAAACTTTATTTGGCCCCAAAATAATATACATAAATAAACTATATCAAAAGTAGCCCTAAACTTGTTCCACAAATAAAATCATTTTAGCTGTTACTATATACTAAACAAATGGGATATTCAGAAAGGCCTTGTTTCACTGAATCCAACGGTACAAAGTTTGCAAAAATCCAACGTGGAATTCAAAAGTTATAAGCATTTGAAGTTTGAATCTAAATCAGGTTTTAAATTCTGTTTTTAATTTAACCTTGCCACGCGTCGCGTTATTACTGGCGCGTACCGGTTCGCACCGGATCACCCTTCTGTGCCGTTGGATCTAACTAACGCTGCGCGGCTCAGATCCGTCCATACCCCTTCGTTAAGTGAAGTGTTTCTACGCGTAGGATTCAGATCTAACGGCTAAAATTCTCCTAACCAAAAACGAGCGGCGCTGCCGGCGGTGACAGGCGGCGGCGCGTCAGTCAGTGGCGGTGCCAGCGTTCTAGGTCGCCCCGGGAAGGGAGGAGATGCTTACCAGAACCGCAGAAGGCTGCTGATGCTCAAGGTGGCAATGGCTTGGGAAGGGGCGTACGGGTTCGTCGGAGATTTCTCGCCGGAGTTCGCGAATGCGTCAGCCACGGTCAGTTGTCGATGTTGGCGAGGTTCCTCGTCGTGCTAAGCCAAAACAGGGGTACTGTCAGATGCGCAAGACGATGGGAATTCTAGGCGTATCAGTCAGAGGGCAAGGGGCGGTGGCTACTTACGGAGGGAGGTCGCCGGAGTTCTTGCAGGAGACGGTGGCGGCCAGTCGTCGACGTTGCCAAAGCTAGGGGTCATGCGAAGGCAAACGGAGAGTGTCAGAAGATGCACAGAGGTTCGCTGAACAAGATAGCGTGAACGCGAGACTGGGGGAAACTCGAGACTCACCGGAATTTGCCGGCGCAGTCGTCGGAGACGGCGGGGTTGCAGAGAGAAATGTGCGCAGCCTGGGGGCGTTCTGTGCTCGGGGTTTGGGGGAAAAGAGAGAGGGGACAGAGGGGGTTTATATAGCCTGGCTGAGCGCGAGAATTACTCGGCCATTGATTCGAATTGACGCCGCGATTATCACTCAGGAAACGGCAGCGTTGATTGGGGACGAACAGGTCGTGCGGGTGGAGACGATGCTGGCGTGGAGATGGCCCGCTAGTCAGCGAGGTGCGCTGAGTTTGGGTGGGGTCTTCTTGTCAGCGTCTGTTTGCGTGTGCTCGCGCGTGAGAGAAGAAAAAGAGATCCCCGGGTGGGCTTACTGGGCTCGTTCTACCGCTGGCCAAATTGTGGCCGCGTGGCCTTTTTCTTTTGAAGTGTTCTTTTCTTTTTCTAAATTCATTTTCTGGTATGAATTTTGATATGAATTCAAATCCTTTTTGAAATCAAAATGTCTTGGGACTTTTGCAGGGTTTTTGTGGATTCAAAAATAGTCATAGAACTAAGTGGTTACTTTGCAAGGCTTGGTCCAGCTTGGTTTCTAAAAATAATTAGGGATTTGTTCCTGTTTGCAAGTAATTGAAAGGGATTTTGAAAACTACTTCTAAATTTGAAATCTTGGGGTTCAAAAATTTCACCTAAACTTTCCATCAATGGAGGCAAGCAATCAAGTATTTAAACATTCAAATTTCAAAGGGTGATGTTTATTTGGGACAATTTGACCACATGAAATCATAGATCATATTCTTTCACTAAGTGATTTTTGAGAAAACCCTAAATGAATGAATGATGCAAAGTGATATGAATGAGTTTTGAAATTATGATTTTTTTGGGATGTTACAGTATGATGAGCACAGCAGCAAGTTTTCCCTCAGAAAGAAACCAAGGTTATCGAACCAGTAGGAGGAAGGAAACTACCCAAAGGTGTTGCTAGCAACTTGGAAACCTGCACAACACAAAATCAAGACTTTGCCGCAATGAACAGTGAGGTTGTCAATCTCACCAGTTTGCTGAAAACAAAGGATTAACTGTATGGTGTGGAAGGTAATGGTGGTTTGCAGAAAGTAAACAGGAACAGTGGAAGTTGTATCAATGGTAAAGATTGGACCGGAGTCCATAGTTTACTAGAGGTGTTCTCCTTAAGATAAACAATATAACATGCTGGGTAAACAAATTACAGCAGGGCAATTGACAGGACAGAGCAAGGCATAACAATGCAATACTAGACATTCATAATCCTATGGGATTTGATTGGGCAATACAACAAGATACATAGACCGCCATCCAACTACATCTATGACTAGTAATCCACCTTCAGGTTATCATTCGAACCCCCTCCGGTATTAAGTTGCAAGCAATGGATAACTGCTTTAAGCAAACTGTGTAAGGTAAACAATCCACTTGTTCCATGAACAAGAGATCGTTGTTTTCTCCCTAGTATCAATAGCACATCTATAACCTTAGAGATTTCTGTCACTTCCCCAGATTAAATAGAGGCATGAACCCACTATCGAGCATAAATACTCCCTCTTGGAGTCACTAGCATCTACTTGGCCAAGATAGCTACTAGAAACGAAGATCATGCAAGATCTCAAACAACACATATGTGATAGAATCAATAAGATAGAATCATTAACCAATTTGTCATAGTAATCTCAATATCCATCGGATCCCTGCAAACACAACATGCATGATTACAAATAGATGATCTTATTCATGAACGGAGCTCACAAGATCTAAACATGGTAGCACAAATGAGGAGAAACAAACATTTAGTTACTACATGGACCCGTAGTCCAAGGTGGAACTACTCACGCATCATAGCGGAGGCTGGCATGGTGATGAAGAAGGCCTCCGGGATGATCTCTCCCCTCCGGTAGGGTGCCGGGAAGAGCTTCAGATCCCCCCGATCTAGGGACGATGGTGGCGGCGTCTACGGAATGTTTCGTGGAAGATTAATCGGGTCCTTAGGGTTTAGGTATCAGGGGCTTCTTATAGGCGAAGAGGGAGGCCGAGGGGGTACCTGAGGCGGCTGCACACACACCCCCGGGGCGCGGGCCAGGCCTGTCCACGCGGCCAGGGGGTGTGGCCCTCCTCCGTCTTGTCTTCTGGCTCCATATTCCCCACGGTAAAATATTGACTTTGGCTTTTGTCCCGTCCAATTCCGAGAATATTGATTTTTTGCTTTTTCTAGAACCAAAAATAGAAGAAAACAGGCAACTGGCACTGTGGCATCTTGTTAATAGGTTAGTACCAGAAAACATATAAAAATACCTCAAAGTGTAGACAAAGCAAAGCAAAGTATATACTAAACAAGCATGGAACATAAAAAAATTTAGATACGTTTATGACATATCAGCATGCAATAACAATTTAAAGATCATAATTCATATGAATGTAAATTAAATCTGGGGGTCTCATAATATTATTCAGAGATGGCTTCAGCGAACCAAAGTACCAACGGCACAACCTATATTGTATTTGTGTACATTGCCTCAGGTCACTCACAGGTCCCTAAAAAACCGACACCAACAAAATGTGTGTCGCCCGTCCCCTTCAAACTTTTGGAGAAAATTTCAATCATCGGTCTAATAATGAATGCATAAACAGTTCAAATATGATAGTTCATATGTGTAGAATAAATCTGGGGCCTTATAAGATTTTAGAGATGGTGTTAGCAAACTAAAGTACCAATTGCTGCATTTTGGTGCATTGTTATACATTGTCAAACTTATATTGTTGTACATTGTCTCAGGTTACTAACACCATCCCTAAAAAATCTGACATCATATATGTGTCTCCGCCTTGCACTCTATTGGTGCAAAATTGAATCATTGACCTCGGTAAATAATAGAAATGTAATGTTATATGATTGTTGTGTACCGAAATGAACACTCAGCTAGCAATCCTTAAAACCCCTAAAATCAAATGTTATAGATCAAATGTAAATTTACTAGCTGCCAGATGAGCAGATCTAATCAAATCTCCAAAACAATCGATTGTTCAAACATTTATATTCCCTACATCAAGAGCAAAAGAATCTATAGAAGATTGAGCAAATCATACATATGAACAATGAAATATGCGGCTACGACTAGAGAAGGTAGCGAAGCAGTACCTCAGAATCATCATCGGATGCCTCCTCCTCGAACTCATCATTCTCCGCGAATGGGTCGAGGAATTTTGGTGGAGGATGAGGTCGTTGATGTAGAGCACCCGCTGGTTTCCTCCTCCTGCCAACGCCTGACCCTCCTCGAGATCTACCACTTGAACCACGACATTGTTGGCCACCTGTTGCTCAACGACGATGGAGACTGTTGGCTGCATGGAGCCCGAAGCCTCGCCTTCTCGGCGACGAGAGGCGTGTGTGTCCGTAGCCGCCTCCGCCTGCTCGGCAACGACCGAGCCATGTGCTACTGCGCCTCCAACTAGCTTCGCCTCCAGCTCGTCTCCACGCCTACGCTTCATGGCACAGCTAAGAGGAGGGCGGTGGTGCAAGCGAACGAGCTTTGGTGTGCGTGGAAGGTGCAGATTGGGGTTTTTTGACTAGACAGATTGGGGGGAAATGACACGAGCTCGTGGAAGAATAAGGCCGAGCGGGTTTATATACTCGAGACCATTCGTAGTCCTCGAGTGGACACGTGTGAGTGTGGACTCGTGTGGGTGGGGGCTAGCACGATATCCACTTTCTAATTGCATTAACAACATGCGCACGCTACCTCGGGAACATGCACGACGCGAGTTTTTGAGGCGGGCGGCATAATGGTCCGCCTTAGTAGAGCCCTAGAGGCGATTAATATTTATGACTGGATTCGGTTGAGTGATCTGGGTAGACTGTCAATAATTTTCGTCGTCTCAGGTTCCATTTAGAGGCGTTTTGTTTTAACAAGCAGCTGAGGGGGTAGTCATACTAGAGACGATGCATATTAAAACCGTGTGAGGTTAAAGTTAGAGGCAGTCAAACAATTACGACCACCTGAGGGTGATGAACACAGTCGGTGGATTGTATTTTGGGGGTATACCAGCTCTAGGCACAATCTCTAAGTAACGAGTTTGTACTAGTGAAGCCACACAAAAGAAGAGTTTGATCCGACGGAGTTAAGCGGGGCATGCGGTTCTCCAGCGGCGGCATGTTGGATGGGCGAGATGCTGTTGGAGATATGCCCAAGAGGCAATAATAAAGTGGTTATTATTATATCTTTGTGTTTATGATAAATGTTTACATCCCATGCTATAATTATATTAACCGGAAACATTAATACGTGTGTGTTTTGTAAAAATAAAAGAGTCCCTAGTAAGCCCTAGCTTGTTGATTAATACATGATCATGGTTTCCTGATCATGGACATTGGATGTTATTAATAACAAGATCATATCATTAGGAGAATGATGTGATGGACACACACACCCATAGTAAGCATAGCATAAGATCAAGTCATTAAGTTCATTTTGCTACAAGCTTTCAGATACATAGTAACCTAATCCTTCTACCATGAGATCATGTTAATCACCGTCATTGGATGAGTACTTTCATGACATCAAACACCACTTCCGTAACTAGGTGGTTATAAAGATGGCATTAGGTATTCTGAAAGTATGTGTTGAAGCACATGGATCAAGAATGGGATTTGTCCATCCATATAACGGATAGATATACTCTGGGCCCTCACGGTGGAATGTCATACAATTGGATTTCAAGCATGTAACTAGGTCACAAGGGATGTCATATCACATAACGAGTAAAGAGTACTTATCGGTAACGAGGTTGGACTAGGTATAGAGATACGCCTCGGATAATTAAAGTATCGTGCGACAAAAGGAATTGGTATCGTATGTGAATGGTTCATTCGATCACGAAGTTATCATTGAATATGTGGGAGCCATTATGGATCTCTAGATCCCGTTGTTGGTTATTGACCGGAGAGGTGTCTCGATCATGTTTGCATAGTTCACGAACCGTAGGGTGACACACTTAAGGTTCGATGTTGTTTAAGTAGATATCGAATATGAGTTGGAGACTGAATGTTGTTCGGAGTTTCGGATTGGATCCAGGACATCACGAGGAGATCCGGAATGGTCTAGAGAATAAGATTCATATAAGGAAAGTCGATTTCCGGGGTTCGGAAATGTTTTCGGTGTTTTGACCCGAAGCTTCTAGAATGTTCTAGAGGGACCACTAGTGGGTCCACCACCCCAGGGGGGCACTTGGGCAGTGTCATGCCATGGGGGCCTAGGTCTAGTCGCACCAAGCCCAAGGAGGCTAGCCGTCCGGCACAAGGAAAAGGGGAAACCCTAATTTGGTAAGGGGGAACTTGGAGGGCAAGTTCCCACCTCTCCCCCCTTGGCCGCCGAGTTAGGGGAGGACTCAGCTAGGGGTGGGAACCCTGGCCATAGCCCCCATCTATATAAGAAGGGGTGGGGGCGCCCCCTTGGCCCCTCACACCTCAACCCTAGCCGCCGGCTTCCTCTCCCTTCTTCACCATACTGCTCTGGCTTAGGCGAAGCCCTGCAGATTTCTCTCCTCCACCACCACCACGTGTCATGCTGCTGGGATTTCGAGGAGATATACTACCTCCACTGCCCGCTAGAACTGGGAGAGGAAGGTCTTCATCGACTTCGTATGTGTGACGGAGTGCGGAAGCGCTGCCGGAACGCGGCGCCAGAAGGATCATCTACACGATCTTGAGATCGGCAAGTGATCGACTACATCAACCACGAGATCTAAAATCGTTAACTCTTTGCATCTACGTGGGTTAGTTCTCTACAATCTCGTTGCACCGATCTCGTAGAGTAGGTCTTGGTTTTGTGTGTTTTTGCGATAGAATTTTTTTGTTTTCCATGCAATGTACCCTACAGTGGTATTAGAGCCGTATCTATGCATAGATCTGTTGCATGAGTAGAACACAATGGTTTTGTGGGCGTTGATGCTTTTGTTATCTCTTGTTTTTTGTGTACTTTGCATCTTGCCGGATGATGGGATGAAGCGTCCCAGGCTAACCTTACCTGTCGTTGCACATGAGACTTTCTCCACGCTCAACGTGCAACTTGTATTGCACAAGTGGCTTTGCGGGTGTCTGTCTCTCCCACCATAGTTAAGATTCAATTTACAATGGGTACTTGACAACACTTGTATCTGTGTTGTGGTTCATGTTCGTACGTAAGAACGATTCTTATTTGAAAGCCTCAAGCCATGTAAAACATGCAAAGAAAATTAGAGGCGTCTAACTTGTTTTTGCAGGGGCATGTGATGTGATATGGCCATGATGTGATTGTGATTATATTTGATGTATGCAATGATCCTTATTGTAAGTTGGCAACCAGCAGAAGCCTTATGGTTGTCTTTAAAAAATTTAAGACATGCGTGTATATTCATCAAGTAGTTGTAATAGTTGTTGTTGGTGATGGACAACCATGAAGCGGCGCCATTAACCTTGACGCCACACTGGTGATGATGGAGATCGTGTTTGTGCTTTGGAGGTGGAGATTGAAGGCACAAGAAGAAAGGCCATATCATATCACATATTATGAATTGCATGTGATGTTAATCCTTTTTTGCACCGTGTATTGGTTAGATCGTAAAGATAGCATTATAAGATGATCTCTCTCACTAAATATCAAGTAATAAAGTGTTCATCCTTAGTAGGCACCGTGGCTAAGACTCGTCGTTTCGAAGCATCTCGTGATGATCGGGTGTGATAGATTCTACGTGTGCATACAACGGGTGCAAGCCAGATTTGCACATGCATATACTAAGGTTAATCTTGACGAGCCTAGCATGTACAGACATGGTCTCGAAACACGGAATACCAAAAGGTAAAGCATGAGTCATATGCATGATATGATGAACATGTTGATTGTTCGCCTTTGAAGCTACATCTTCTCTCATGAAGATTGGACTTGGTGTAGTGGATTTGGTTCATGTAATCACTAAAACAATGTGAGGGATGTTGTTTTGAGTGGGAGTTCACCTAGTTAATTTAATAATTAAGTTTGAACTCAATTTATCATGAACTTAGTCTAAACTCTTTGCAAATATGTTGTAGATCATAGCGGCCCCTACCATCAATTTTAATGCGTTCCTAGAGAAATAAAATTTGAAAAACAATGGAGGCAACTTCACGGACTAGTTCCGTAACATGAGGATTGTCCTCAATGATGGTCATTTGACCTATGTGCTGAATGCACCGCTGGGTGACCCGCATGCAGCTGATGCTACTGATGAGGTGAAAAATGTTTAGTGTGCCATCACGTACGGTTTGGAATCGGAGCTTCAAAAGTGCTTTGAGAACTGTGGCCTTTATGATATTATCAATGAACTCAAATGATATTTGAGACTCATGCGGCCATGGAAAGCTATGAAGCTTCCGAGAAGTTCTTTAACTACAATATGGAAGAGGGCAGCTCCGTTAGCGAGCATGTGCTCAAAATTTCTGGGCACGCAAGCAAACTCCAAGATTTGGGAATAACGCTTCCTAATGCGTTGGGGATTCATCGTGTCCTCCAATCACTGCCACATAGTTACAAGAACTTTTTGATGAACTACAAGATGCAGCACATGGATAAGTCATTGCCTTAACTCTTCTCCATGTTGAAGTCTGTGGAAGTGGAGATCAAGAAAGAGCACCAAGTGTTGATGGTCAATAAGACCACCAATTTCAAGAAGCAAGGCAAGCCTAAGAATAAGGGAAACTTCAAGAAGGGTGGAAAGAAAGTTGTTGCGCCTGCTAAGAATCCCAAGGCTGGTCCTAAGCCTGATACTAAGTGTTTTACTCCAAGGGTGAAGATCACTAGAAGCGGAATTGCCCCAAGTACCTGGCAGATCTGAAGAATGGCAACATCAATAAGAAAGGTATATTTGACATACATGTTATTGATGTGTATCTTACTAATAATCGTAGCAGTGCCTGGGTATTTGATACTGGTTCGGTTGCTCATATTTGTAACTCAAAACAGGTGTTGCAGAATAAACGAAGACTAGCGAGAGACGAGGTGATGATGCGCGTTGGAAATGGCTCCAAGGTTGATGTGATCGCCGTCGGCATGCTCCCTCTTCATCTACCGCCGGGATTAGTTTTAAACTTAAATTATTGTTATTTGGTGTGTGCGTTAAGCATGAACATTATATCTGGATCTTGTTTATTGCGAGACGGTTACTCGTTTAAGTCCGAGAATAATGGTTGCTTGATTTATATGAGTAATATCTTTTATGGTCATGCACCTAAGATGGATGGTCTATTCTTATTGAATCTCGATAGTAGTGATACACATATTCACAACATAGATGCTAAACGAATGAGACCGAATGATAATTCCACATACATGTGGCACTGCCGTCTTGGTCACATTGGAGTGAAGCGCATGAATAAACTCCATTCCGATGGACTTCTTGAATCACTTGAAAGATGCAAAGCATGTCTGATGGGAAAAATCACTAAGACTCCATTCTCTAGCATAATGGAGCGACCTACGGACTTATTGGAAATAAGTCATACCGATGTGTGCGGTCCAATGAGTGTATCATCGCGTGGTGGATATCCGTATGGTCTTACTTTCACAGATGACTTTAGTAGATATGGGTATATCTACTTTATAAAACATCAGTCTGAAACTTTCAGAAGTTTAAGGAATTCCAAAGTGAGAAAATCAACATAATAAGAAAATTAAGTTTCGGTGATCTAATCGCGGAGGTGACTATCTAAGTTACGATTTTGGCATGCATTTGAAGAAATGCGGAATACTTTCGTAGTTGACACAGCCGGTAAAACCACAACGTAATGGTGTGTCTGAACGTCGTAATCGAACTCTCTTAGATATGGTTCATTCTATGATGTGTCTTACATATTTACCGTTATCTTTTTGGGTTTATGCATTAGAGATAGCCACATTCACTTTAAATAGGGAACCATCTAAATCCATTGAAATGACACTGTATGAATTGTGGTTTGGTAAGAAACCTAAGTTGTCGTTCCTTAAAGTTTGGGGTTACGAAGCTTATGTAAAGAAGTTATAGCCCGACAAGCTTGAACCCAAAGCGGAAAAATGCGTCTTCATAGGATATCCTAAAGAAACAATTGGGTATACCTTCTATCATAGATTTGAAGGTAAAGTTTTTCTTGCCAAGAATGGATCCTTTCTTGAGAAGGAGTTTCTCTCGAAATAAGTGACTGGAAGGAAAGTAGAACTCGACGAGGTTGTTGAACCTTCTCTCGGATTTGAGAGTAGCGTGGCACCGGAAGATGTTCATGTGTCGCCTGTACCAATAAGAGAGGAAGCTAATGATGGTGATCATGAAACTTTGAACGAAGTTGCTACTGAACCTCGTAGGTCAACGACGGTTCATGCCACTCCTGATTGGTATGATCCTATCATGTTGGTGGAAAACATCAACGACCCTGCGACGTATGAGGAAGCAATGATGAGCCTAGTATTCCAACAAATGGCAAGAAGCCATGAAATCCGAGATTGGATCCATGTACGAAAACCAAGTGTGGACTTTGGTGGACTTACCAGATGGCCGCAAGGCTGTCGATAGCAAATGGATTTTCAAAAGAAAAATAGATGCTGATGGTAATGTTACCGTCTATAAATCTCAACTTGTCGCGAAAGGGTTCCGACAAATTCAAGGAGTTGACTATGATGAGACTTTCTCACCGGTAGCAAAGCTAAAGTCTGTGAGGATTTTGTTAGCAATCGTTGCATATTTCGATTATGAAATTTGGCAGGTGGATTTCAAAATGGCGTTTCTCAATGGTGCCATTGAAGAAGAGTTGTATATGATACAACCCAAAGGTTTTGTCGGTCCTAAAGATGCTAACAAGGTATGCAAACTTTAGCGGTCCATTTATGGACTAAGCAAGCATCCCGGAGCTAGAATCAATGTTTTGATCAGGTGATAAAAAACTTTGGATTTATACAAACTTTTGGAGAAGCTTGTACTTACAAGAAAGTGAGTGGGAGCTATGTAGCATTCCTAGTACTATATGTGGATGACATATTGTTGATTGGGAATGATATAGAACTTCTTGAAAGTGTCAAAGGATATTTGAATAATAGTTTTTCAATGAAGGATCTTGGCGAAGTAGCATACATCTTAGGCATCAAGATTTATAGAGATAGATTAAGACGCTTGATAGCGCTTTCACAAAGTACATACTTGTACAAGGTTCTAAAGAGGTTTATAATGGAAGAAAGCAAGAAAGGGTTCTTGCCCATGTTGCCAGGTAAGACCTTGAGTAAGACTCAATGTCCAACTACAACAGAAGATGGAGAGAGGATGAGTAAGATCCCCTATGCCTCGGCCATAGGATCTATCATGTAAGCCATGTTGTATACAAGACCAGATATAGCACATGTTGTTAGTTTGACCAGCAGATATCAAAGTGATCTAGGAGTGGAACACTGGACATTGGTCAAAAATATTCTAAAGTACCTAAAGAGGACTAAGGATATGGTTCTTTCTTATGGTGGTGACGAACAACTCGTTGTAAACGGTTACACCGATACTAATTGGAACATCGATCTGGATGACTCAAAGTCAAAGTCTGGATACATATTTATTTTGAATGGTGCGGCAGTGAGCTGGAGGAGCGCAAAGCAAAGCGTCATGGCGAAATCTTCAACTGAATCGGAATACATAACTGCTTTGGAGGCTTCACAAGAAGCGATATGGATGAAGGAGTTCATTACCGAGGTTGTTGTGGTTCCTAGTGCGTTGGACCCGATGGCAATTTATTGTGATAACATGGGTGCCATAGCTAATGCACAGGAGCCAAGGTCACACAAGAAGCTGAAGCAGATCAAGCTACGTTTCCATTCGATTCACGAGTATGTCCAAGAGGGTGACATAAAGATTTTCAAAGTACACACATATCTGAATGTGGCAGATCCTTTGACTAAACCTCTCCCTAGAGCAAAACATGACCAACACCAGAACACCATGGGTGTTAGGTACATTACCATCTAATATAGATTATTGACTCTACTGCAAGTGGGAGACTGTTGGAGATATGCCCAAGAGGCAATAATAAAGTGGTTATTATTATATCTTTGTGTTTATGATAAATGTTTACATCCCATGCTATAATTGTATTAACTAGAAGCATCAATACGTGTGTGTTTTGTAAACATAAAAGAGTCCATAGTAAGCCTCTTTTTGAAACTAGCTTGTTAATTAATAGATGTTCATGGTTTCCTGATCATGGACATTGGATGTTATTAATAAAAAGATCATATCATTAGGAGAATGATGTGATGGACACACACCCATAGTAAGCATAGCATAAGATCAAGTCATTAAGTTCGTTTTGCTACAAGATTTCAGATACATAGTAAACTAATCCTTCTTCCATGAGAACATGTTAATCACCATCACCGGAAGAATACTTTGATTACATCAAACACCACTTCCATAATTGGGTGGTTATAAATATGGCATTAGCTATTCTGAAAGTATGTGTTGAAGCACATGGATCAAGAGTGGGATTTGTCCATCCATATGATGGATAGATATACTCTGGTCCCTCTTGGTGGAATGCCATCCAATTGGCTTGCAAGCATGTGACTCGGTCACAAGGGATGTCATATCATGGAATGAGTAAAGAGTACTTATCGGTAACAAGGTTGAACTAGGTATAGAGATACCAACGATCGAACCTCAGATAAGTAAAGTATCGCATGCCAAAAGGAATCGGTATCATATGTGAATGGTTCATTCGATCACGAAGTTATCGTTGAATATGTGGGAGCCATTATGGATCTCTAGATCCCGTTGTTGGTTATTGACCGGAGAGGTGTCTGCATAGTTCGTGAACCGTAGGGTGACACACTTAAGGTTCAATGTTGTTTAAGTAGATATGGAATATGAGTTGGAGACCTAATTTTGTTCAGAGTATCGGATTGGATCGAGGACATCACGAGGAGATCCAGAATGGTCTGGAGAATAAGATTCATATAAGGAAAGTCGATTTCCGAGGTTCAGAAATTTTTTTGGTGTTTTGACCCGAAGCTTCTAGAATGTTCTAGAGGGACCACCAGTGGGTCCACCACCCCGGGGGGCACTCGTGGCATGCCGTGGTGGCCTAGGGCCATCCGCACCAAGCCTAAGGAGGCCATCACAAGGAAAAGGGGAAACCCTAATTTGGTAAGAGGGGAACTTGGAGGTCAAGTTCCCACCTCACCCCCCTTGGCCGATTAGTTAGGGGAGGACTCGATCAAGGGTGGGAACCCTGGCTGCAGCCCCCCATCTATATAAGGAGGGGTGGGGGCACCCCCTTGGCCCCTCACACCTCAACCCTAGCCTCCGGCTCCCTCTCCCTTCTCCACCATACTTCTCCGGCTTAGGCGAATCCCCCCATCTACTACCTCTGCTGCCCGCTGGGACAGGGAGAGGAAGGTCTTCATCGACTCCGTACGTGTGACCCTATGCGGAAGCGCTGCCGAAACGCGGCGCCGGAAGTATTGTCTACACGATCTTGAGATAGGCAAGTGATCGACTACATCAACCACGAGATCTAATATCGTTAACGCTTTGGATCTACGAGGGTTAGTTCTCTACAATCTCTTTGCACCGATCTCGTAGATTAGATCTTGTTTTGTGTGTTCTTGTGATAGAATTTTTTTTGTTTTCCATGCAACGTACCCTACAGCTGTCGTGTGTTGGCACGTGGGCTCGAGCAGTGGAGGCGGCAATCTAGGTTGGGAGGAGGAGGGGTCCATATCTCCTCGCTGCCTCCCATCCATCGATCTCCATGCGGTGGAGGAGAACGACCTGGTGAATCCCGCACAACCAGCAAGCTAGGTCGACCAAATGGACGACTAGCCTAGCCTGCTCCTAGCCGCGCTCATTTGCACCTACGTCGAGGCCCACCTCGTGTAGGGGTTGGAGGAGGGGCCCTCATGGGGAGGCAGAGTCTAGGTCGTTGACACCGGAGTAGAGTGGCGGCATGGAAGGTGCCGGAGTATACACGGGAAGGCGAGATAGGAGGTAGGGGATGGAGACAAGGAGATCTAGACTTTATGGAGGCGCAAGAATCGATGCGTACATGCGGTCATACCTGGCCATCGGGGCCAACCTTTGGCGGCCTAGCCCATGGCCCACAGAAAAAGCATGGCACGACCCGACCCTATGACGTGTCGTGCATGTGTTGGCTCGTGAGATGCCCGGGCCACAGACTCAAGCATGCGGGCTAGCCCGGCACAGCGATTTTAGCATATGTCCAGAGGAATATTTACTAATAATTGGCAAAATGAGTGTTGATAGGGAGTCAAACTCGCAACCTCCTGGTCTCCCGCAGTCCTCTCGACCAATTGGCCACTGGAACATTGGTGAAATACTATAGATTCGGCCCCTAGTTAACGTTTATTTGACGGGCCAGTCAAAAAATAGGCCAACGTGCTTCACATGCCGCGGACCGGCCCGTTTGGCCTCTGGGTCATGCCCGCGCCACGGGGAGAGGCACTCATACCAGCACAACCCGGCCCACGAGCTTGATGGGCTACCACGTGCCGTGCCGGGCCAGGCACGTCAAGCATGTGTCGGGCCGGCCCGTTGGCCAGGTATGTGTGTGGTTCTGTCCTAGGTTTTTTTCGGGCAACAAAGGAGGTGTAACAAAGGGGTGAGAAAAATGGGTTGCTGTCATGTGAGGAGGGCGAAGAAAGAACAACGTATCACGAGGAAGGCAGAAACCAGAACACCAATCTTCTTTTTAGATAGCAGTGAAAGTGCAATGGACCTCGCCTAGAGGGGGATGAATAGGATTTTAAAATTATTACGGTTTAGGCTCTAATAAATGCAGCATAAAAATAATATTTAATTTATTGAGCACAAAGACTAACCACTAGATTCAACTAAGTGCACTAACAACCTATGATAAGCAAGACAAGCAACAAGGTGATAGCAAGATATAAAACTTCAAGCTCGATCTCTATCACAATATAAATTGCATAAGTAAAGTTCTTGCTTGAGAGATAACCGATGGACCCGGAGACGATGATTTTTATCCCGATGTTCACTTCCAAAGAATCTATGTCTCGGTTAGAGAGGTGCGATGGCACAATGCTCTTCGAAAACCATGAATGTCTCACCTAAGGGTGTGGTGGCTTGATGCTCACCCAATGCCACACAAGGCCTCAACCCAAGATGAAAAGGCACACAATACACCGACGCCATAATAGTCTCATCCTATTCTCCCATGAGCTCGCCACAAAGGCCTACTCACAATCCACTAAGGGACACTTGAGGGCGGTCACCAAATTCGTACAAGGAAGCGGATATCTCCACAACTCAATTTGAGGCTCCCAAAAATCACCACAAAAGCCTTTAGCTTGGGTACACTCCACAACTCAATTGGAGGCTCCAAGGAAATCACACCACAACCACACAACCGTCGAGGGTTCCAATAACCCAAGAGTAACAAGCCCACAAGCCTGTACTCGTCGAATCTCCATGGAGAACTCAAACCTATGCAACAAATGCAATTGCAAGAGTAACAAGCCCACAAGCCTGTACTCGCCGAATCTCCATGGAGAACTCAAACCTATGCAACAAATGCAATTGCAAGTCCTTCACTCCCAACTTCCAACAAAGCTACAAAAGCTATTGGGAGAATAAGGGAGGAAGAACACAAGAGGAGAACACAAAACTCTCCAAGATCTATATCCCAAGGATTCCTTCACAAAGAAGGGATTTGGTTTAGTAGGTTATAGATCTAGATCTCCTCTCTCAAATCCCTCAAAACGATGCAAGAATCATAGGAGGGGAAAGGGAGAGGACAAGATCTTCAAGGTCAAGAATGGAGGGGAGAGAGAGAGAGAGAGAGGACCAAAAGATCTCATACTCACGAAGAGGAAGAGGATCCCCTTTTAAAGGGATCCCAAATCTAACCATTTGGGAAAATTTGCGACCCTAGCTGGTACTACCAATGGGAGGGCGGAACTACCGTTGGCACCCAGCCAACGGTCACAAAACTACGATGCGAACGAAAGAAAAACAATCCTGGTCAACACTACCGCCGGTCCAATAGTACTACCGCCTTTACTTTCGACCAAAGTTTCATCAAATATTACACACAAAACAGAGAGGTTACTGAAATGAAACCAGGGTGAGCGGAAAGAGAGCCGAAAAATCACCTGGTACTATCGGAGGCGATTACGCCCGAGCGGTACTTCCGGTGCCTAGCCAGTACTACCGGTCGTGCTGCTCCAATGACTTCTTCCAATAGGTACTAACGGTCAACTTCTGACCAAAGTACCGCCAAATAGCACAGAACATGCAGATAGGTTACTGAACTGATTCCAGGATGAGCGGGAGTAGCCCTAGTACTTCCCTAGGTACTAACAGTGGCAAATATTCCCTAGCGGTACTACCGGTGCCGAGCCAGAACTTCCACCTAGGGAAACTTCAGAAACCAGAAATGCAATAACTTGCGCATCCGAACTCCAAACGAGATGAATCCAATTTTGTTGGAAAGAAAACAACATGAAGATTCCAAGGGAGAAAATACAATGAATATATATATGTGAGATATCTCCCAAGGTGCAGAGCTAGAAAACTCGCAAGATCGAAACCGCAATAAGATATGCAAGGGAAATCCTTATTTGATGGACGAGAGATTGTTATGATCATAACTACAAGCTCTAGATCCTCACATGGACAAGATACAAATAACAACCAAGAAAGATGATGCAAGAATGCAAAGGTTTGAGCTCTCTCTGAAAGATGCGATTGAGTCGAGAGCCCCTCTTGATAGTATGGCTATTTATTCTAAACCCGTTCTCCCAACTAACAACATGAGACCGTCATAAGATAAATCCTATCAAGATCATACCTTTGCCTTAAGCATTCCACTTGAGCTTGATGTAGACCATCTTGTTCTTCTCAAGATGGAACACCTTTCTTGAGTGTCTTGCTTGCTCTTGCTTGATGAAGACTTGTGAATTGCTCCCCATACTCCATGGAGAAACCTTTTCTTTAATTTGAACTTTTCTTCATCAATCCATGATCACCGAGGATGATAAGCTTCAAGCATGATATCTTCTAGAGATGGTGCATCTTGAGCTTGCACTTCATTTCTTCTATCCCCATAAGGATGATGTCTTGAGGATGCACATGAGGAACTCCATCTTCTTCATTTCTTCATCTTTCAACCTTGAGACCAACACATGGCCCAAGAGATGCTAGTGGACAAAACCTACAAGTAAAACTCAATTTACACATTAGTCCATGGAGATTGTCATTAATTACCAAAACCACGCATGGGGGCATACACACCCTTTCAAGTAGAGATAACAACAAATCAATGCATCTATTGCTTGAATTTCTCATATGCTAGCAAATTACTAACTTGAGATGATTTGGCAGCTACCTTCGAATGAGATTGCAATGACAACAGAGACGACGCGAAGAAGAGCGGCAAGGCCACACAAAAGTAGAGTTTGAGGCGGTGGAGTTGAGCGGGGTACGCGGTTATCAAGCGGCGACATGCTGGATGGGCGTGTTTCCGTGCGTCGGTGGGTGGGCTCGAGCACTGTAGGCAGCAATCTAGGTTGGGAGGAGCATGGATCCATCTCTCCACGGTGCCTCCCCTCCATCGAGCTCCATGTGGTGTAGGTGCACGACGTGGTGAAGCCCGCACAACCAGCAAGCTGGTCAGCCAAACGGCCGACTAGCCTTGGCTACTCCTAGCCACGCTCGTTTGCGCCTATGCTAGGGCCCGACTCATGTAGGGGTTGGAGGAGGGTCCCTCACGGGGAGGCAGCGTATAGGTTGTTGGCACCGGAGCAAAGTGGTGGCACGAAAGGCGCCGGAGTATCCACGGGCAGGCGAGATGGGGGTGGGCGACGGAAACGGGGGATCTGGACATTATGGAGGCGCGAGAATCACGTCGTAAGTGTGGTTTTGTATTGGGGTTCTTATCAGGCGACAAATGAGGTATTACGAAGGGGTGAGAAAAATAGGTTGTTGTCATGTGGGGAGGGCGACGAAAGAATGACATATCGCGAGGAAGGCAGAAAACGGAATACCAATCTTCCTTTTAGATAATAGAGATTGGATTGCACTATGTTTTGGAGGAAAATTTTCATCCACCCAAACCCTTTGTTACAATTCCTTTATCTTTAGTGCGATTTCAAATACTACTTAAAAAACTTTTGTTTTCTCAAAAAAATCCCGTAGACTCCAAATCTTGTAGGATTCAACCGGACAAGGCATTCTAATCTTGCATTTTTACTATTCCTACATTTTTTTTCTATCATAGAATTAAACAGGTCCTAAGATTAGAGTGACATGACCTCTTGAATTCTACATGAACAGAAAACTACATGAATTTGGTATGTGCTTGAATCACAGGAAAATCAAAGAAATTCGAACATGAGGTTGGAGTGGACGGAAATATTTCTACAAAATAGAGTGCAAAAATATACTTAAAGGAATTCCTAGGATTGCAATTCTTTGAAACAAACTATCAATGTAGAAATATTTTCTAAGGGATAAATCCTCTGAAATTCCTTCCATCCCAATGGAGCCCATGATATAGGTACTCCCTCCATTCCAATTTATGTTGCATATAAGGTTTTATTAAAGTCAAATTTACAATATTTGACAAATAGTTTGATACAATATGAACTTATACAACATAAAATTTATACTAATAGAATTGGCTTAAAATATACTTTTATATTACTAGCACAAATGCCCGTGCGTTGCAACGGAAGAAAAAACAAACCTTTGACACGATGAAATTTTGCCCATGCGTTACATTAGGAGATGAAAATCATTTTTTACATTTTAATGACCACATAATGGACCTATATTTTTATGTACGTCGTCCTTATGTTTTATCCACTCTTTTTTTCGCCCTTATGGACATATTGAGGTGTTGTTATGCTCGTTATATTCACTTTTATACACAAATAGAAAATGTGTTTCTGCGTTACAACAATTTCAGTTGTTGCGTCATCATGACATAATCCATCGGCTCTTAAAATATTTTGCTAAAATATATTTTATAATTCTACACTACTTCTCTCTTTTATATTTGTCTAAAACTATTTACAAAAATACATTTTTTAAAAAATAAAAATAAAAATTACTTATAAAAACATATGAAAATGCAACCCAGCCTGTAGGCCAGGCCACCTACCACACCGGCCAGCCCAGCCCACATAAAACCCTAACACCAACCTCGTCCCTGCACCAACAACGCCGCCGCCACGCCCCACAGCCCCAAAACTCACACACGCAACGGACCACGCACGCACACACACACACGCTACGCACGTCGCACTCCCCATCCCGACCACGTCTCTCGCTCTCGCTCTCGCAAGGCTCCCCCGACCGACGCCGCCCCCAGGCATCGATCCCGGAAATCCTGGCCCCCTCTCTCGCGACCTCTCCTCTCCTCCCCTTCATGCAGCGGACGCCGCCGTCTCCCCTGCGCGTGCCCTCGACCCGAGAGCTCGCCCGAGGCCACGTCCGCTCGTCCTCGACGAGAAGCTTTCCCTTGGCAACCCCGCCCCTGCAGATCCCTCCTTGATCCTCCCGCCTCCCTCCGTCGGCCTTCGGGCGTCGTGGGGTTGTTCCCCTGTGCTCCTTCTTCACGTGGGAAGCAACGTCCTTGTGGCCGTCCCCGCTGGGTGATCCCCGCGCCGCCATGGCTGAATCCTTTCGAGCTCTGCTCTGACTCTCAAAGCTCAGAGACATTTCCATCCCCATGGCTGAATCCTTTCGCGTGCCCCGTCGCCAATCCTTTCGATCTCTGCCCCGACAAGCTCAGACATTTCCATCCCATGGCTAAATCCTTTCACGTCCCCCGTCGGGTTCTTTCTCGTTTTCCCAGGCATCATTAAATTTTAGAGGCTGCTTGACGATTGTGGGCAATCTGCAGAGTATATAAATTGGTGGATCTTGCTTTAAGCGAGCGGTGTGGGACTATTCGGTAACAGAAATCAAGCAAACGCGATGGATTTTTACTCACCAGTGGTTATTGTACCCGTCGCTTTCCACGATTGACTTCTAGTTGGCCTTCTTCGGCCCTATTCGAGCAGGCGAGCGGACAAAACGGTCCTTTTTTATTTTTGCTGTGTACTGCGTACCGACAATCAGATCCGAGAGTTTTTCACTTACCAGTGGTACAGGGGGTAATTTAATGTCTAGTGAAAGGGTAAAAAAGTCCAAAAAAGTGTTTGACCGGGAGAAACACTTCGTGCTTTATTATTAGGTATAGATATGCATTTCGTACCATACATATTCATTATTTTATATATTATTGGTTAAACTACCCACAAAATTATGCGGAATAACATGTTATGATTTTTTTTTTTGAGGGAAGAACATGTTATGAGATGGAGGGAGTATATCTGTGTTGACCAGCGACGTGTTTCAAATACGGATAGCCGTGGCCCGGAGAGACGTGGGGCCAACAATTCGCCTCCAGCAGGCCCCACCCTGCACCGCCGCTCACCACGCCGCCGTCTCGCCGTCCACGCCCGAAATTACGCACCCGTCTCCACTCTTGTCTCTCACGTATACCTCACATTTCGCGCTCACACCCACGTTAGAGATTGAGACTGCCATGTGGACCGGTGTCTACCTTCCCAGCCAATTATTTCCCGTACTTGTAGCTGCGAGTTTATATAGTACACATAAAACAACCCACTCTCGAATTATTCCTCTCCGCTACGCGATATCTTCTTCTTTTTTCCGTTGTTTAAAAGAGGAGAAATCTTCTCTTCTCCAACCACCAGCTGTGCGTGATACGAACTGATCGTGCTATGGTGGCAGCCGTGATGGAGTCTCCGTCACGGTCGCCATCGGGGCGGCGGCACCGGCTGGCGAACTCTACAACCGGCGACTTCGAGCTCCGGCACTGGCGCCCGGCCAAGAAGAGTGGTTCCTCCGGGATGAAGGGGCGGTGGGTGCCGCCGGAGATCGAGATACCCGGCGGCGAGGGCGACGAGAGGGGTTACACAAGCCTCCGCGACATCATGTCCTCGCCAGAGTACGCCGCCGCCAAGCAGGCTCACTCCCCCGCGGACGGTGGAAGCGCCGGTCGCGGGGATGTGCACATGATACGGCACCCGCTCGTGAAGCACGCGGCGTACGCGTACCTGCAGCTGACGCCGTCGGCGCGGGAGGACCCCAGCAGGCGCCGCCGGGGGAAGCGTGGTCCCCTCTGCCGCCTCATCCTGAGCTGTATCGACTTCGTCGGGGCTTTCTTCGCTCCCGCGTGACCCTCACGGTTCTCGCTCGCCTTTTTTGACCTTTTCTTGCTTGTCTTTTCAGTCATTTTTTTTCTTGCTCTTTAATTCCCGGTGTAAGAAGGAATCGGTTATCTTTCTTTGCCTCGCAATTCTTGTAAATATCTGGTAGGATTATATAGGAGTAAAAGATCCATGATCGCAAGTAGAGATTAGCTTGATTTGAGTCTATTATCCTTTTTTGGTCGTCATGAACTCGTAATTGATGCCAATTACATAATGGGGCAAAGAACCAAAGAAAGGAATTTCCATCATCCTCATATAGTCACACAAGCGTGAACTTCACATTGTAATTGATTTGCTATGTACTCTGCTTTTCTTGCGCCTCCCTTTGATGTTTTGATCCAATCTATGTACACACACACGATCATCCCCTAGAACTGGAGCAAATGCTGCTCCGGGTCCGAGGGCGTTAATACTTGCCACTGTACTGTCGCCTGGCCGGCTTGGCGCCGGCCAACGAAGAGCGGATAACCTGGGCCACGGCCGCGGCATCGAGGTCGACGGGGCCACCGAAGACGGACTCCTGCGGCGGAGGCGACGGCGGCCGGCGTTTGGTGGCGAACGGGCTCCACCCGCTCCCGGACGACTTCTTGTTCCTCTGGCGCACATGCAAAAGTTGAAGGGATCAGAGAACTGATAGTAATTGCCAAATAAACATATTGTCCCTAGTGCCTTGCATCTAGCGCGTCAAGATTCGTGCACATGCCCGTCTGGTTCGCGGGGCGCGAGCCTATCTTCAACTTCAAGCTTGATGCTCCGTCGGAACGTGCCCGCGACGACTGCTTCCATTGTCGCCCGTCACTGTCTGGTGGGGCCAGGTTTGAACCGAAGTAGTGAGAGCTGACAACGATCAGGCAGGTGGATGTGCTTGGGCCAGATACGTCCTGAGCTGAAGTCGAAGATGGAGGATAAGGGGAAGACTAGCCTGCAGCTTGCCAAACTACGCACCTAGTTCAGGTCTCATTTCTATATAATTTCACACTGTATGTAGAATAGAGGTGGTACATCTAGTCCATATAGTCCTAAAATAATCTAGTCTTCTTGATGCACGCTGCCAATTTTCATATCCTATTCAGGTCATCAGTTTTTCTGGAGACAGAGGAGGCATTCTAGCCTCGGCAGTTGGCAGTGCCATGCATGGACAACTGCCCCTGTCTATTTGCCAAAGTAGGTAAAGTTCGAGAGTAGGAGCTGTCGAGCTGAGACTGTGAGGAGTCGATTTGGCAGAAAGGGCAAAGCCCTTTAATTGCCTCCCAATTTTGTTTGACGGCAGTTGGAAGTTCATCAAATCTGGAGTGGTTGGAGGCATTCTTGCTACTCTATGGTTTCTGGCTGCGGCAGTTGATGGGGAGCAGTGAAGCTGATGAGGAATGAAAAGTAGTTCCACGATTGCAATGCTGCCAACAAGCCAACTCACATCCCCAATAACGAGCATCGCACTACCGTGAACTATCCTATCTATACCATGGAAGAGATGAATGATTTGGTGTTGGTATGCGTGTGAAATTTTGGCACAGAAAACACATATGCAGTTACCTCTGAAACTGATGCTCCGGGTTCGTCAGAGACGACGCATCGCAGGACATCCATGAAGAAGGCCGTCCCTTTGTCAGCGAAGTTCTTCATGTAGAACGTCAGCAGCTGCCCGGATCTGCCTCTCAGATGAAGCAACCTTTGCTCGATGTTGGGCTCGTACTGCATCACCATAGGCCGGAGGAAGGTGTCGTACACAATGTCGCTGCCCTGAAGAAATAATCCGTTGGCCCCATATAAGAAACCTTAATCTTTATGCTTTGCCAATAAGTCCAGATAAGAAGCTAGATGCTGTTAATTGTGGATCTGTCTGTCCCTTCTTTTTTCACTTCTGTTGAGGGCAAATTTTGAGTAACAGAGGTACTTTCTCACCTTTGTCTTGGGGTACCACAGGTAAACAAAGAAAGCAAGCTTGATTTCTCCGTACATTGGCATCCTAGTATAGCATGCAAAGCATGGATGAGAAGGGAACTTCACAACACAACCGTGAAACGATCTTGCAAATGTAATTGATTTAAACTAACCATGAGATGAAGCTCTCAACAGCTATCACCATGGCCACTATGATCCTGAAATGTATACACCAAGTCAACTGTTAGGAAGAAAAATACAGTACATATTTCAGGTTTCACAAGAAGCTTAGGCGGAAAAGTGCTCGCCATTAGTTTGCAGTGCGTGACAACATATTGGAACTTTATAGTTTACGATACTAAGATCCTAACATATTTTGGACAACATTATCAGTAACTTCCATGTCTTAGTTGTTCATTTATGATCTCCTAAGAACACGGAAAGCACAACTTGCATGATACTACATGAATAACTTCCATGGCAATATCAGTCTCCTGGTTAATCGTTTTAGCAAGACGTAAGAAACATGTCTTAGTTGTTCATTTATGATCTAATAAGGTTTTGCCATGCTAAAGTCCTGACAACAAAATAAAATAGCTTGCGTAGAAGCATCCCATTGGAACAGACAAATAAATCACATAATGGCAATGATAAAAAAAAAGCAATACACGCAGAAAGAACTTTGAATAGATAGGCACCGTATTATAAATTTATATCTCTTACTAGCGACATCTACCTGATTTAAAGGGTTTTTATATTGTAACTAAACTGGTACTCGTTCATAGTTTCATTACAAGTTAATGGTCCATCTATATGTGCCATTTTATTTACTTTGTCCTAGGTATAAACTGTGGTCTTTGACCCGATCGCGTTCGCGGTTCACTAGATGGGCCGTATCTGGCAGGAGTCCATCTCCGTCCAATAGTGCCAGCCAGCGGTAGCATTTTTAATAAAAGGTTGTGCATCAACCGACGCAAAGACCGGAGTTATGCTCCCATTTTTGAGAAAAAAAACTAGTATCATCCATCGGTGCTTGTCATGGTCAATCGCTCTCTGTGTACAACAGCGCTAGGGGAGCGATCAGGCTGGACGTGGTGCCGCAACACATAGACCGAGGGGCCGGAGTTAAGGTGAGCGTCCTCAACCATCAAGGGAGGAAAGGACTTTCGCCAACTATCATCACGGCTCAGCTCCCTGACAAGATCTCCGTGTTGGCGTTGTCACCGACAACTTGTCCAATCTACAGTTTGGCCGTTTCCAATCTTAACGCAGGTCTGATTCTCTAGACCTTTTTTTTCGAGAGTCTGATTCTCTAGACCTAAGATTGAGGAATACACCATGTGCTCTACACCAGAGCACCCATAACGAGTCCAGGCCCGCATCTTTTCTAGTGGCAGGGCTCAAATTCAAAATGCAGTAGTACTAGCATACAATTGGTGAGCGCATAGCGATCAATAATGTACTACCTCCTAGAACAGCTAATACCTTGCCGATAATACGTTTTCTGAATCAGCGGCGGAAAGTATCTTCAGACACCTAACGTCCACCTAAAACTGCACCTTATATCTATCTAAACAAAACTAAAGTGATGCAGAAAAAAAGAAAAGTTGGCATTATATCGCAGCACATGAACCTTTGCCGCGAGATACACATAAAAAAAACCTTGTCATCAATGAAAAGGCCAAAGGGTGCCATCATGCATGGTACTAGTATCACGTAAAGCAAAGAAGAAGCGAGCCAACAAAAAAAAGAAAGGCAATGCAATCCATCCAAGTTTTGCATCTCACGCTTCCTCCTCCTATTTTGTTTGTTTTCGAAATAAAAATGAACAGTTGGATCGCTCACATTTTCACCGAGTCAATGGTAGAAATGCAAGCAGGTGAAGCGGGCGACCGATCCATTAATTTCTTGTGGCGTTTTTTGGTACTGGTTAGCAGTGTGGTTGTTGAGCGAATATACTAGGGAGTTGCGTGGGTGCGCACGTACGTACCAGTATTGGCACCAGAAGCGGAGCATGTGCGCGTCGTTGGGCCGCGCCTCCACCGTCTTGAAGCACTCGAACGCCGGCATCGCGTACCCGAACAGCAGCCTGCGCGCGTCGCCAATGGCGTTTTCCGGTCAGCGGCCGGCCACACTGCCTTACGAGATATGTACGATCCAGCGCGTACGAGGAGAGCGATGAGACAGAGCAGGGGGAACACTTACAGCAGGATCCTGGAGAGGAGCTCCCCCAGCATCTCGCCGGACGCCCGGACCGGACTGGACGCGCGCGGGGGTGGTTCCGTCGGCGCCGCGCGCCGAACTCGCCGCCGCAGCAGCCGACCGGCCGGAATCGCCGCGGTTATCGCGGAATGGCTGGGGGAATTTGCGTGGGAGGGGTGTGAGCGGTTGTTGCTTCGGGGAGACGGGACGGGAAGCGGGAGCGAGGAGCAGCAGACGCGACTGCGACTGCGACTGAGACTCTACGACGAGTTGTGGCGTCTGGTTTGAGTTAGTCGGTCCTAGGACACGGGTCCACTGCAGGTGGGCCCGTGACGTGCCTTGTAGTGTTACCGGTATATCCACCCAGACGCGTGTTTGCTCTGCACCGACGGACGCTTACGTGCAGTTTTGTCAGTGGCTTTGTGGGGCCCGTGCACAGGTCGCGTTATCTTTTCTTGGTCAGCGCTGCGTGCTGCTGCAGTCAGTCCGTTTTCCACAGTTGTTCAACGGTTTCAATTTTGAACGGTTTTTTTAGAAACACGGTATGCTCACCCTCTTATAAATTACTGCAGAGCGGGACGTCCGTGTTCCTCTATCTCTGGAGAGCAACTACTGCGATCACATGTTGTACATGCTTCGTTTAATTAGTATCTTTGTTAGGCGAACGATGAACTGAAAAGTGCTACCACACGTGTTGACGACAACCTTTTTTACGCTCTATGTAGCTCTTCATCTGTGAAGCTACGGTATCGAACGAAGGTCACGATGCCCTCTATGCCTTCGCTTCGACATTTTCTTCAAGCCTCCACCATTAATTGCCCTTTGAATTTCCCCAATTCAAGTACTACTCTATTCGTTCAGAAATAGGTAACTTGTAATTTTTTAAATTCAGATATATTTATATAGTAAAATATGTTTAAATACATGTGAATTTAGAAAAAATCAAGTCATTTATTTCTGCAATGCAATGAGGGAGTACTAGTCAGCCTTGTATTTAAGCTTGGTTAGACCATTCGCTCTGCCCGATTATTCGATCGTCATGACGTTCTGCGTTGTACTAGCTGCCAGGGGCATGATTATTACATCTAGTGCCAACAGCGCTTGATTGCATCCGTAAACGAAACGAAACGAAACGTGAGGGGAAAGCCTAACCACATCCGGTCCATTTTTTAGGAGACACAAGAAGCATACAAGGCAAGATTCCAACTATGATGTTGGCATCCGCGGCACCTAGAGTCCGCTCAAAGCAACCGCCCGCGCGTGCAAAGCCATCGCACTTGCCTGCGCGGTTGCATGGTTGCGTGCTCTTCTCCTTCTGCTAGTGTTCACGTAATAATGCTCAGTAATTTTTAAATATATTGTCAATACAAAAATGTGCCAACTGCCAACTGGTTTCTGATATTTTAGTTGCTCAACCAAATGGACCCCATATATAAATGTATATTGACAGTTTTGTTGGAGATATGCCCTAGAGGCAATAATAAATGTAGTTATTATTATATTTTTGTGTTTATGATAAATGTTTACATTCATGCTATAATAGTATTAATAAGGAAACATTGATACTTGTGTGATTTGTAAACTTAATTTGAAGTCCCTAGTATAGCCTCTATACATCACTAGCTTGTTGGTTGATAAATGATTGTGGTTTTCCTATCATAAACATTGAGATGTTATCAACAACAAGATCATATCGTTAGGAGAATGATATGGTGGACATACTCCTATAGATAAGCGTAGCATAAAGATCAAGTCATTTCAATAGTTCAATTGCTATATGCTTTCTGATACATAGTAACCTAATTCCTTCGACCATGAGATCATGCATATCACCTTTACCGGATGGATGCTTTGATGACATCAAACACCACACCGTAACTGGGTGGCTATAAAGGTGGCATTGAGTGTTCGGAAAGTATTGGTTGAGACACATGGATCAAGAGTGGGATTTGTCCATCCATATGACGGATAGATATACTCTGGGCCCTCTCGGTGGAATGTCATCCACTTAGCTTGCAAGCATGTGACTGGCTCACGAGGGATCACATATCACGGGAACGAGAAAAGAGTACTTATCGGTAACGAGGTTGAACTAGGTATGCAGAGATACCGACGATCATAACCTCGGATAAGTAAACTATCGTGAGACAAAGGGAAATTGGTATCGTATGTAAGTGGTTCATTCGATCGCAAAGTAATCGTAAAAATATGTGGGAGCCATATGAATTTCCAGATTCCTCTATTGGTTATTGTTCAGAGAAGTGTCTCGATCATGTCCGTATAATTCACGAACCGTAGGGAGACACACTTAAGGATTCGACGTTGTTTGAGTAGTTATGGTATTATGAGAAAGAGACCGAATGTTGTTCGGAGTCTCGGATGGGATCCGGGATATCACGAGGAGATCCGGAATGGTCCGGAGAATAAGATTCATATAAGGAAAGTCCCGTTTCGGAGTTGGGGAATGATTCCGGTGTTTTCATCGGGAATGTTCTAGAAGGTTCCGGAATGTCCGGCACTCCGGAGGGGAAGGGGTACATGAATGTTTCATTGCAAGTTGGAATGATTGCATCATGTACTAAGTGTCTTCGCTGTCCAAAATAAAGGGTTTATTCAAATCCTAAATTGAAAAGTCAAACGGCTAGTTTGAAAGTCAAACGGCAAGTTTTGGAAAGAGGAGGAGGAGGTTGAAACCGAGTTGGGGAGGGAGTCCCTCCTCCCCAAGCCGGCGCACCACCCAAGCCGAGTTGGGGAGGGACTCCACTCCCTCCCCTTGGTCGCCGGCCCCTCCACCTATATAAGGAGGGGCAGGGCTCCCTCCTAGCACACACAAGTACCTCTCCTCAAACCCTAGCTTGGGGCCTACCACCATAGCCGCCGCCTCCCCCTAGGGTTTTGCCCTAGCCACCGACTTGGGGGTCCCCGGAACCCTAACCTCCGGCTCTAGCACCTCCTCCTTGGTGTGTCTAAACCCTAGATCGCCGAGGAGCTCTCTCATACTCCACCATACTCGCTTCGGCTTAAGGCGAAGCCCTGCGAGATCTCCCCTCTACTTCCGGTACCACGCCGTTGTGCTGCCGGAATCGCTAGGAGAGTGCTACAACCTCCGCTGCCTGCTGGAACAAGGGAGAGGAAGGTCTTCGTCGAGTACCGAACGTGTGACCGACTGCGGGAGCGCTGCCGGAACGCAGCGCCGGAAGGATCGTCTACACGATCTTGAGATCGGGAAGAGTACGACTACATGACCCACGAGAATCCGCTCTCGTTAAACACTTTGGAATCTTCGAGGGTAAGTTATTCCATCGACTCGTTGCTACAATCTAGTAGATAGATCTTGGCTTGTTTGTTTGTATGCGATAGAAATTTTTTGTTTTCCATGCTACGAAACCCTACAGTGGTATCAGAGCCGTGTCTATATGTAGATCTGTTGCACGAGTAGAACACAATGGTCATTATGGGCGTTGATGCTTTTATTATCGATTGCTTCTTGTGTACTTTGCATCTTGCGGTATGTTGGGATGAAGCGGCCCGGGCTAACCTTACATGACATCGTTCATGAGACTTGCTCCACGCTTGACATGCAACTTGTATTGCATAAGTGGCTTTGCGGGTGCCTGTTTCTCCTAGCATAGTTAAGATCCAATTTACAACGGGTGATTAACAATACTAGTATCAATGTTGTGGTTCATGTTCGTAAGTTAGAACGACACTTATAGAAAGCCCCAAACCACGTAAAACATGCAAAGAAAGTAGAGGCGTCTAACTTTGTTTTGCAGGGGTGTGCAGTGATGTGATATGGCCATGATTGTGATTATATTTGATGTATGCAATGTTCCTTATTGTAAGTTGGCAACCGGCAGGAGCCATATGGTTGTCTTTAATTTATGTTAAGACCCGCGTGTCTATTCAAAGTAGTTGTAATAGTTGAAGCCGGTGGACGACAACCATGGAGAGGCGTCATTGACCTTGATGCAATGCCGGTGATGATGGAGATCATGTTCGTGCTAGAAGATGGAGATCGGAAGCACAAAGAAGAAAGTCCATATCATATCACATATTATGAATTGCATGTGATGTTAATCCTTTATGCATCTTGTATTGCTTAGTAGACGACGGTAGCATTATAAGATGATCCCTCATGCACATGAATTTCAAGTCATAAAGTGTTCACCCTTAGTTAGCACCGTTGCTAAAGCTTGTTGTTTCGAAGCACCACGTGATGATCGGGTGTGTTAGATTCTGCAAGTGTATACAACGTGAGCAAGCCAGATTAGCTCATGCAGAAACTAAGGTTTGATCTTGACGAGCCTAGCATGTACAAACATGGTCTCGGAACACGGATCACCGAAAGGTAAAGCATGAATCATATAGTAGATATGATGAACATGACGATTGTTCGCCATTGAAACTATATCAACTCTCGTGATGATCGGTGTTGATGTAGTGGATTTGGTTCGTGTGATCACTAAAACAATGTGAGGGATGTTGTTTTGAGTGGGAGTTCACCTAGATTAACTTTATTATTAATTTGAACTCAATTTGTCATAAACTTAGTCTAAACTATTGCAAATATGTTATAGATCAATGGCAGACCCTACCATCAATTTTAATGCGTTCCTAGAGAAAGAAAAGTTGAAAAACAATGGAAGCAACTTCGCGGATTGGTTCCGCAATTTGAGGATTGTCCTCACAGCTGGTAATTTGACCTATGTGCTGGATGCACCGCTGGGTGACCCACCTGCAGTTGATGCTTCCGATGAAGTAAAGAATGTTTACCTCGCTCGGAAGAATCAGTACTCCATAGTTCAGTGTGCTATCTTGTATGGTTTGGAATCGGAGCTTCAAAAAAGGTTTGAGAATTCAGACCCATATGATATTGTCGAGGATCTCAAATTGATCTTTGAGACTCATGCGGCAATTGAAAGTTATGAGGCTTCTGAAAAGTTCTTTAACTGCAAGATGGAAGAGGGCAGCTCCGTCAGTGAGCATGTGATTAAGATGTCTAGGCACGCAAACAAACTTCAAAGCTTGGGTATAGTGATTCCTAATGCTTTGGGGATTTACCGTGTCCTCCAATCACTACCACCAAGTTACAAGAACTTTGTGATGAACTACAACATGCAGAACATGAACAAACAGTTGCCAAAACTGTTTGCTATGTTGAAGTCTGCAGAAGTGGAGATCAAGAAAGAGCACCAAGTGTTGTTGGTCAATAAGACCACCAAATTCAAGAAAGGCAAGTATAAGCAGAAGGGACACTTCAAGAAGGGTGGTAAGAAAGTTACCACGCCGACGAAGAAGACCAAGGCTGGACCTAAGCCTGATACTGAGTGCTTTTACTGCAAGGGAGAAGGTCACTGGAAGCGGAATTGCCCAAAGTACTTGGCGGATTTGAAGAACGGCAACATCAAGAAGAAAGGTATATCTGATATACATGTTATTGATGTGTATCTCACTAGTACCCGTAGTAGTGCCTGGGTATTTGATACTGGTTCGGTTGCTCATATTTGTAACTCGAAACAAGTGCTGTAGAATAAACGGAAGCTAGCGAAGAACGAGGTGACGATGCGCGTGGGAAACGGATCAAAGGTTGATGTGATCTCGGTCGGCACGCTATCCCTTCATCTACCATCGGGATTAGTTTTATACTTAAATATTTGTTATTTGGTGCCTGCGTTGAGCATGAACATTATATCGGGATCTTGTTTATTGCGAGACGGTTACTTGTTTAAGTCCGAGAATAATGGTTGTTCGATTTATATGAGTAATATGTTTTATGCACATGCACCTTTGATAGATGGTCTATTCTTATTGAATCTCGGTAGTGGAAATACACATATCAACAACATTGAGGCTAAACGTTTGAAATCGAGCGATAACTCGGCCTATATGTGGCACTGTTGTCTTGGTCACATTGGAGTGAAGCGTATGAAGAAACTCCATTCCGATGGACTTCTTGAATCACTTGATTTCGAATCACTTGAAAGGTGCGAAGCATGTCTGATGGGAAAAATGACTAAGACTCCATTTTCTGGTATGATGGAGCGAGCTACGGACTTATTGGAAATCATACATACCGATGTGTGTTGTCCAATGAGTGTAGCATCGCGCGGTGGTTATCGTTATGTTCTTACCTTCACGGATGACTTGAGTAGATATGGGTATATCTATTTCATGAAACATAAGTCCAAAACTTTCGAGAAGTTTAAGGAGTTTCAAAGTGAGGTAGAGAATCAACGTAACAAGAAGATTAAATTTCTGCGTTCTGATCGTGGAGGTGAATATCTAAGTTACGAGTTTGGCGAGCATTTGAAGAAATGCGGAATACTTTCACAATTGACACCGCCGGGAACACCACAGCGTAATGGTGTGTCCGAACATCGTAATCGAACTCTTTTAGATATGGTTCATTCTATGATGTCACTTACAGATTTACCGCTATCGTTTTGGGGTTATGCATTAGAAACAGCCGCATTCACTTTAAGGGCACCGTCTAAATCCGTTGAAACGACACCGTATGAATTATGGTTTGGGAAGAAACCTAAATTGTCGTTCCTTCAAGTTTGGGGATGCGAAGCCTATGTAAAGAAGTTACAGCCGGACAAGCTAGAACCCAAAGCGAAAAAATGCGTCTTCATAGGATACCCGAAGGAAACTATTGGGTATACCTTCTATCACAGATCCGAAGGCAAAATCTTCGTTGCTAAGAATGGATCCTTTCTAGAGAAGGAATTTCTCTCGAAAGAAGTGACTGGAAGGAAAGTAGAACTCGACGAGGTTGTCGAACCTTCTATCGAAATTGCGAGCAGCGCAGCACCGGAAGAAGTTCCTGTGGTGCCTGCACCAATTAGAGAGGAAGCTAATGATGATGATCATGAAACTTCGGTTGAAGTTGCTACAGAGCCTCGGAGGTCAACGAGAACTCGTACCACTCCAGATTGGTATGATCCCGTTATGAGTGTCATGTTGGTGGATAACACCGATGACCCTGAGACATATGAGGAAGCGATGATGAGCCCAGATTCCAATAAATGGCAAGAAGCCATGAAATCCGAGATTGGATCCATGTACGAAAACCAAGTATGGACTTTGGTGGACTTACCGGATGGCCGGAAGGCTGTCGAGAACAAATGGATCTTCAAGAAGAAAACAGATGCTGATGGTAATGTTACTGTCTATAAAGCTCGACTTGTCGCAAAAGGGTTTCGACAAATTCAAGGAGTTGACTACGATGAGACTTTCTCACCAGTAGCGAAGCTAAAGTCTGTGAGGATTATGTTAGCAATCGCTGCATATTATGATTATGAGATATGGCAGATGGATGTCAAAACAACATTCCTCAATGGAGACATTGATGAAGAGTTGTATATGATGCAACCCAAAGGTTTTGTCGATCCTAAAGATGCTAACAAGGTATGCAAACTTCAACGATCCATCTATGGATTGAAGCAAGCATCCCGAAGTTGGAATCAACGTTTTGATAAGGTGATCAAAAGTTTTGGTTTTATACAAACTTATGGAGAAGCTTGTATTTACAAGAAAGTGAGTGGGAGCTCTGTAGCATTCTTAATACTATATGTAGATGACATATTGTTGATTGGGAATGATGTAGACCTTCTTAATAGTGTCAAGGAATATTTGAATAATAGTTTTTCAATGAAGGATCTTGGCGAAGCAGCTTACATATTAGGAATAAAGATTTACAGAGATAGATCAAAACGCCAAATATCATTGTCACATAGTACATATTTGGACAAAGTTCTAAAGAGGTTTGGAACGGAAGATAGCACGAAAGGGTTCTTGCCCATGTTGCCCAATACGACCTTGAGTAAAACTCAAAGTCCGACATCGGCAGAAGATAGAGAAAGGATGAGTAAGACTCCCTATGCCTCAGCCATAGGATCTCTAATGTATGCCATGCTATGTACTAGACCCGACATTGCATATGCTGTTAGTTTGACTAGCAGATATCAAAGTGATCCAGGAGTGGATCATTGGACAGCGGTCAAAAACATCCTTAAGTACTTGAGAAGAACTAAGGATATGGTTCTTTATTATGGAGGTGATGAATAGCTCGTTGTTAATGGTTACACCGATGCTAGTTGGAACACCAATCCGGATGATTCTAAATCACAATCTGGATACGTATTTATTTTGAATGGTGCAGCAGTTAGCTGGAGGAGTGCAAAGCAAAGCGTTGTGGCGAGATCTTCAACTGAATCGGAATACATGGCTGCTTCGGAGGCTTCACAAGAAGCGATATGGATGAAAGAGTTCATTACAGAGCTGGGTGTGGTTCCTAGTGCGCTGGACCCAATGTCTATCTACTGTGATAACATTGGCGCCATAGCCAATGCGCAAGAACCAAGGTCACACAAGAAGTTGAAGCACATCAAGCTACGTTTTCACGCTATTCGAGAACATATCCAAGATGGGGATATAAAGATTTGCAAAGTACACACAGATCTGAATGTGGCGGATCCGTTGACTAAACCTCTTCCGAGGGCAAAACATGACCAACACCAAACTGCCATGGGTGTTCGGTATATTACCATGTAATCTAGATTAGATGACTCTAGTGCAAGTGGGAGACTGTTGGAGATATGCCCTAGAGGCAATAATAAATGTAGTTATTATTATATCTTTGTGTTTATGATAAATGTTTACATTCATGCTATAATAGTATTAACAAGGAAACATTGATACTTGTGTGATTTGTAAACTTAATTTGAAGTCCCTAGTATAGCCTCTATACATCACTAGCTTGTTGGTTGATAAATGATTGTGGTTTCCCTATCATGAACATTGAGATGTTATCAACAACAAGATCATATCGTTAGGAGAATGATATGGTGGACATACTCCTATAGATAAGCGTAGCATAAAGATCAAGTCATTTCAATAGTTCAATTGCTATATGCTTTTTGATACATAGTAACCTAATTCCTTCGACCATGAGATCATGCATATCACCTTTACCGGATGGATGCTTTGATGACATCAAACACCACACCGTAACTGGGTGGCTATAAAGGTGGCATTGAGTGTTCGGAAAGTATTGGTTGAGACACATGGATCAAGAGTGGGATTTGTCCATCCATATGACGGATAGATATACTCTGGGCCCTCTCGGTGGAATGTCATCCAATTAGCTTGCAAGCATGTGACTGGATCACAAGGGATCACATATCACGGGAACGAGAAAAGAGTACTTATCGGTAACGAGGTTGAACTAGGTATGCAGAGATACCGACGATCATAACCTCGGATAAGTAAACTATCGTGAGACAAAGGGAAATTGGTATCGTATGTAAGTGGTTCATTCGATCGCAAAGTAATCGTAGAAATATGTGGGAGCCATATGAATTTCCAGATTCCTCTATTGGTTATTGTTCAGAGAAGTGTCTCGATCATGTCCGCATAATTCACGAACCGTAGGGAGACACACTTAAGGATTCGACGTTGTTTGAGTAGTTATGGTATTATGAGAAAGAGACCGAATGTTGTTCGGAGTCTCGGATGGGATCCGGGATATCACGAGGAGATCCGGAATGGTCCGGAGAATAAGATTCATATAAGGAAAGTCCCGTTTCGGAGTTGGGGAATGATTCCGGTGTTTTCATCGGGAATGTTCTAGAAGGTTCCGGAATGTCCGGCACTCCGGAGGGGAAGGGGTACATGAATGTGTCATTGCAAGTTGGAATGATTGCATCATGTACTAAGTGTATTCGCTATCCAAAATAAAGGGTTTATTCAAATCCTAAATTGAAAAGTCAAACGGCTAGTTTGAAAGTCAAACGGCAAGTTTTGGAAAGAGGAGGAGGAGGTTGAAACCGAGTTGGGGATGGAGTCCCTCCTCCCCAAGCCGGCGCACCACCCAAGCCGAGTTGGGGAGGGACTCCACTCCCTCCCCTTGGCCGCCGGCCCCTCCACCTATATAAGGAGGGGCAGGGCTCCCTCCTAGCACACACAAGTACCTCTCCTCAAACCCTAGCTTGGCGCCTACCACCATAGCCGCCGCCGCCCCCTAGGGTTTTGCCCTAGCCACCGACTTGGGGGTCCCCGGAACCCTAACCGCCGGCTCTAGCACCTCCTCCTTGGTGTGTCTAAACCCTAGATCGCCGAGGAGCTCTCTCATACTCCACCATACTCGCTCCGGCTTAAGGCGAAGCCCTGCAAGATCTCCCCTCTACTTCCGGTACCACGCGGTTGTGCTGCCGGAATCGCGAGGAGAGTGCTACAACCTCCGCTGCCTGCTGGAACAAGGGAGAGTAAGGTCTTCGTCGAGTACCGAACGTGTGACCGACTGCGGGAGCGCTGCCGGAACGCAGCGCCGGAAGGATCGTCTACACGATCTTGAGATCGGGAAGAGTACGACTACAGCACCCACGAGAATCCGCTCTCGTTAAACACTTTGGAATCTTCGAGGGTAAGTTATTCCATCGACTCGTTGCTACAATCTAGTAGATAGATCTTGGCTTGTTTGTTTGTATGCGATAGTTTGTTTTCCATGCTACGAAACCCTACAAGTTTTGCTTCTTAGAACGACATATGAGTGGACAGTGTTGGAATTTGAGGCATATTTGATGTTGCGCTTCATAACAAATACAAATTCTAAAATTCTCTTTGACCCATTATTATGGCAGCCCATATGTGTGATAGTGGAGCCAAAGTTTAGTCCCACAATGCTAGTGGAAAGGGAGTTCGATCACCTTATATAGTAGAGTGTTGCACCACTCACTAAGGTGTGAGAAGAAAAGAAGCCCTCGCGCACTCCTCCGACGCCGCCCGCCCCGCCCCGCCGAGCCGAGCTTTTTGTCCTCTACGTCCGTCTTCCTCGACTCCATCGCCATATCTGACGAAGTTGCCAAGCTTGCTGCTGCAGCCGGTGGTGGATCCAACTTTGCGCTGTTGGTCATACCATCGACGAGCTCGTACGTGTTCTTTGCCCTCTTGTTATTTCCTATGATGATTACTAGTATTGCAGTATGCGTAGATGTATACTAGGTTTTCACTTGACTGTATGGTGCATGTCTATTATGTGTATGCTAGTTAATCTTGGAAATTGTTCTGTCATAATTAATACTTGGATTAAATTAATACAAAAACTGCTAATTATTTCAACAGACAGTGGGGGACTCAGAAACTTCCCATGGCCTTGACAAACATGTCTAAGATGCCCTTTTTCGAATAAAATCACTATAGAAAGCTAAAACTAAAAGGCATCACCTGTCTAGGCGACTATCTAGACTAGAGGGGTAGTGGATCTCGTTGCATTAGACTAGCGGAACTAAGTGAAAATATTGGCCTAGCACAAATATAGCCATATTTGTTTTGCTTCCATAGCCCAATTTGATTGGTCCTTTGCTTTTTTAATCAAGGTCAAATAAGTGCTTAAAAATATAACACAAAACCAAAAAAATAAAAGGTGTTCAAAATTTTAATAAAAGAAAAAACAGTTAAAAAGAATTGTAATAAAAATCATAATTAAAACTTAAAATTTTTGTAATAAAAATTAAATTAAATGCATAAAAAGTGAAAGGAAACAGGAAAAGGAAAGTACAATAAGCTAAAGCGAAAGAAATATAGAAGAAAACATGTTACGCTTTAGAAGGCCCAACCCATCAGCCTAAGCAACACTCTTGAAATAGGAGCCCCATAAAAGTCAATTTCCTATTTTGCCACTCATGTGTGCAAATATGGAAATATGTCAAGTAATTTGATCCCCTACTCTCGCACCTATATGTATTTCTTTATTGTTCTTTTTCTTTATTTCTATTTTAATATTTATTTATTTATTGCTATATTTTTCATGTTTACCTTTAGGAATAAAAGTGTTCTAAATATATAAAATACATTAATATTTACACATATGAAATTTTCCAACTAAGAATAACTATTTTATTATAATAGAAAACCTTTTATAATAGATTAACATATTTTATGTATATATGAACACTAATTTAGAAATACATAATTTTTTACTCGAGAACAATGAATGCATACTATGTTAATGGAAAATTCAGGAATAGCAAAATTTTCGGAGCTAATTTTTTTTAACATGTATGCTTTTTCTTAAATATTAGGAAGTCAATATGAATTGCGATATCTATATAAAGGAAAAAAAATAAAAAGGGTACATGATATGGGCCGCATAAAAGGGGGCCATGTAAGTATCCCTTCAGACGTCACCCTCCTATTTGATGCATGAGCGTCAAATAAGAAGCCGTAGACTCCTAGGGAGTCGGGAAGAAGGGAATGGAAACTCCCCCAAATTGTCAAAGCTAAAGATGCGACAAAATATTTAAATGGCCGGTGCGGCATGTGTACACAGATACTTTCTCTAAGATGGGCCCGTCCATCCATGTACCGAGCTAAAAGGTTTTCAAAAAAAACAGAGCCAAAAAAAACCTGGACAGTGTGAAGGTGACGTATTAGCTCGCATGTGCATATGAACTTATTATAAAAATAGATACCAAAATGAAAATAAAATTTCGCATGTACACAAGTTTTAGGAAAAATAAATATTTTATATGGCTTATCTAAAATGATAAAAAAAATGTCCATTAATTGTCATGTTGGAATCGTCTAAATTTTGTCTTTTTTGCTGGCAACAAAAAATAGTTCCTCTTTTCGGAAAACTTGAGCGTCAACATAGATGCCCGGATGACATTTTTCTATGTGTTTTGAAACAGTAGGTTCATGTCTTTCTGAATTAGATTTCTGTGGACTGTCCCCATTAATAAAAAACTAAGAGCTTGTTTGATTTATAGGATAGAAAAAGTATAGCAATAGAAAAAACATAGGATTGAGATGTCATGCCAATTTCAATCCTATGAGAAGAGAAATTCTGTTTAATATAGCAAAAGAATTTTTCTATAAAGTCTGATCTAATGTTTATTTCCTATAAGAATTGCACTGCTATAGGATGTGTTCCTATGAATCAAACAATAACATAAAAAAATTACCACAGTATTTAAATCCTACACAATTCCTATTTAATTCCTATGAATCAAACAAACCCTAAAATGTAAAACAGATTTGTGTGAGTGATGAATTACTCCGTGGAGTCCATCGAAAGCATTGAGTTGCTTCCTGTCTCTGTTGCCCAGACCCCCAGGGCCAGGGATAATCTGATCCATCCATTACCCAGATGACCCAGCTCATCTAGTCTGCCCCTGAGACCACAGGCTCCTGCATCCACTGCAAATGGTCAGTTAATACCATTCACTCCTCCTGCATTCCAGCTCCTCTGTTCTGCTGCTAACCATTTATCAGTTCAGAAAATGTGATAATCACCCATTCAGGAATAGATGCTCTTTGTTCAAGTTCGAGTGTATTCCTTCCTGGAGTTGGAGGCCACCCACCATGACATGGAATGGAACTTGTGTGTTTTTCTTCATCTACTCCTGCGATTTCTTACTTAAAATTTGAGTAACAAAGCGCCTCTTATCGGAAAAAACTCCTGCGTTTTCCCGTTCCCTTCTCTCGAAACAAGCCGTGTGGGTTAGAAACTTTCGGAAAAATAAACAGCTCCCGGGTTACATTGGTTCAGGACAAATACTAGATCCGAGGCCAAGCTTGAGGCATCAAATTGGCGGTAGCTGAGAGTGGTTTGGTAATAAAGAGTTGGAGCATTGAAGATATAGGCTGCACCACAGGCAGGGATGCGTCACCCTCCCTCCTGCACTGACAGACAGCTTCATAATTCGTGGCAGCAGCAGGGCAGGGGCAGGGGCAGGGCGGGGCAGGGAGGGCCATGATTCGTAGATAGAATTTGACTGCAAGCCCGAGCAATGAAAAATAAACTCTGAATCACTCTGGCCAGGTCTGGTGTCTCCTCACCACCCTGGTTGATTGTCTCTCTCATCCGGCCGTGGTACTAGATCGCATGGACTCGTTTTCATCCGCAGCAAGAGCATGCATGCAGATGCAGGGTGGCCTGATGATGGATGGCATGGGTGAGAGTGATGCGAGTTTTCTTGTCAGAAGGAGATGTCATCCTTTCAGGCTAGCTATTGCTCGTCTAGACCGGGGAGATGCCTGATAATAGCTAGCACGGCTCGCGCAATGCCTAGCAGTGTCGGTTGGGTAGTTTGAATGCCTAGCAGTGTCGGTTGGGTATTTGATTAGCTTTCATTCAATGGTCATAGAGTGAATTTCTGTAAGATACTTAAGGAAGTCGGACAAATTTTTGCAGAGAACAGATATCATTGGAAAACCATCAAAACTTGGACCAAAATGTATGAGCAGATGTTGCAGCAGCAGGGCGAATCTTTTGTAAATGTGGTCAAAGTAAATCTAAGCACCTCTGTCTCCTGCTCCAAACATAAAGCCTTAAGAGTCTGAGACGAGTATTTCTGGTGAACTTTTTACAAGGACGCTTTTTCACTATACCTAAGAAACCAAGAGGAACATGAAGTCATCGCAAAACACACACGGACGCACGTTTCTAGGCGAGCACACAGGTCTCCGGTGGGCCTGGGCCTGGGCCTAGGTGCGCGACCGAACCTATGCGCGCGAGGGAATGACGGATCGATCGACCCCGCATGGTCGCCCGGTTCTCCCTCCGATCGAGAATGTGCACCGGTCTTCACGCCGGCTAAGATGCACGTACGTACGGTACGGGCCGGGTCGAGGGAATAAACCTTCATCGAAATCTGCCCGCCTGCGGACAGAATCGACCGCAATGATCATCTCTACCACGGCCAGCTCCCGAAGGAGGATCACAGACGAAGGGTAAAACATCCATCGTTTACTTGACATTTGACAGGTGTTTACTAGCTCGCTGCGTAGATCATACTCCTCCGTTTCAATGAATAAATGCCACATGTAATTCAAAGCAAAGTTTGACGAAATAAATAGAACAACTAAAATTTAGTTATATTGTATAAAAAATAGTATCGTTGGATTTGTATTGAAACACACTTTTTAATAATACTATTTTTATATATTTAGAGTAAATCTTGGTTTATTTTAAGGCACGTTCGGTAGCACTCCGGCTCCCAACTCCGCCGCCGGAGCGCGTGGAGCGGCCCCGAACGCCCCAAATCCGCGGAGTTGAAGTGGTGGAGCGGAGCGGCCCATAGTACAATTTTGTGGAGCGACGTATTCCAGCATACACGTTTCAGCGAAACGCGGAGCGGCTAAAATTTACTACTGACTGCCACCGCCAAGTGATGCGAAACGTATCAATTCATGCGAGATAGTCCATCTTCTCTCTCCACTCGACCGTGTTCCTCCGGAGCCTCCTCTGTGAGTCAGAGCAACGAACCCTCGCCGCCCTGAAATTCATGGTGCCGCTGGCCGATTTACGAGTTCTCCTGCGTATTGAGGGCACACAATATCGAATCGACCTTCCCGCCGCATATTTTGCTCCCGCGGCCGCCGATTTATCCTCGCCATGGTCCCAACTGAGGCCTAGCTCGAGGCCGCGGCCAGGATGAAAGGATGCGGATGTCGCCTAGAGGGGGGTAAATAGGCGATTAAAACTTTTCTTAGAGTGGCTCAACAAAGGAGGAATAAAACTAGTGTTTACTTTGTTAAGCGCAACCTAGAACAACTAAGGTTCACCTATGTGCAGCAACAACTTTTGCTAAGCAAAACAAGCAACAAAGTGATAGCAAGATATATATTACTTCAAGCACGAAGGCTATCACAATGTAAAGTACATAAGTAAAGAGCTCGGGTATAGAGATAACCGAGGCACGCGGGGACACCGATATTTTACCGAGTTCCTCCCAACATGGAGTACGTCTCGTTTGGAGAGGGGGTGGTATCAAATCACCAACGCCACAAAAGGCCTCCCTTATTCTCCGGTGAATCTCACCCCAACGGGATCGATCCACGCTTCCACTATCGGTGCACTTGTCGGTGGCAACGGAACCTCTCACAAGGTTGGAGCACTTCTCCACAACTTAATTGGAGGCTCCCAACAAACGCCACCAAGGCCACAAACCGTCTAGGGTTCCAAGAACCCAAGAGGGACAAGCTCCAATGAGTAACTCAAATCAAATCCTCCAAAGAGAACTCAAACCGATGCACCAAATGCAAATGACAAAAACACCACAAAGGTGTTCAAATCCCTCACTCTCAAGTTCCAACAAAGCTACTAAAGCTATTGGGGGAACAAGAGAGGAGGAATCAAAAAGAGACACAAAATCCCCCAAAATCTAGATCCCCAAAGATGCACTCACAAAGAGATGAATCGGTTAGGTCAAAACGTGAGTCTAGATCTCCTCTCTTTTCCACTCAAATATAGGCAAGAATCATCGGAGGGAAAAGATTAGACAAGCTTCAAAATCTAGAGCAAGTGTGGACAAAGCTTAGCCTAATAGAAGAGGAAGAAGCTCACTAAAATCAAAACGGACAAAGCTTATTTAAAGGCCCCGGAAAATATACCCGTTGGGACTAGATTTCAGCATGTACCGGTATTACCGTAAATCGCCGGTACGCCGGTACTACCGCACCTGGCAAAAGCGAGCTAGCAAGCAGCCATGCGGGTGGTTCGGGGGGCCCAGCGAGCAAGGCGTGTAGGGGCGAGCGCGTAGGAGCATGCGTGGCAGCAGGCGCGCGCGAGGGTGTTGGGCGGCCAGCGCCGCTGGGGCCAGGCAGCAGCTGGCGCAGCGCACAACACAGCAGGCGACGAGCAAGCACGCGCGAGGCCAGCGGGCGGGATCTGAGCGGAGAAAATTACAAATAACCACCACATTACAGGCTAGGGTTTCAAAAAGCAACCACTTTACGTTAGGGTTTCAAAAATCCACCGGTTCAAAGTTCGTTCGTTGCAGAAAGCACAAATACCGGTTTGACGCTGGTCTAATGACAAAACTGACAGGATGGCCCCACCTGTAAGGATGACGTGGCTCACGCAGACGGCTGCGGGCAGACGGCCGTTAACGGCGTTGTCTAGACAAAACGGTTGGTCAGCTCGCACCTCAGTCCTCTGCTTCTTCTCCCTATCAGCTCGGCCGCCGCCTCAGTCCTCTGCTTCTTCTCCCTATCAGCTCGCCCACCGTCGCCGCTGGTCACCTGCCGCCGCCGCCGTCGTAGACCATGTCGAGCTGGAACGAGAGCGAAACATCCGGTGAATCTCTCCTCGGTGATGTGAGTACTTTTCTCCTCTGGTTACTGATTTGGGATTTTTTTTTGAAATTGTTTAATTTGAGCTCTGATTTGTGGATGATTTGTTCGATTTGTAGATATGTCCGCTTGACTACGCACCGAATCATCTTTTTGACGAGGGATATTATGTCATTGATGATGATGCCCCACTCGTTTGCTCTGGTCACAATCTGAAACCGCGTCGATGTGTTGCATTTGAGGGCAAAGATACAGGGAGGAGGTTCTATCTATGCTCAGTGGAAAATGTGAGTACTCAGGTCCTTGCTTTCCCTCAGTACTTTTATCATGGCTCGATAATTTGATTAACTGATTCATACATTTAGATAAATCATGAGTACTTGTTTTAAATCATGTGCACTAAATCTCTCTTATACTTAGAAAAATAATGAGTAGTTGTTGTCAACATATATGTTCCTGGATCAAGTGCTCTCTATACTAAATCATGTGCACTGAATCTCTCTGTATTTAGATAAATAATGATTATTTGTTCTCAACATATATGTTGCTGGATCATGTGCAATCTCTCTATATTAAATCATGTGCATTGAATCTCTCTGTATTTATCTCTCTGTATTTAGATAAATAATGATTACTTGTTCACTCCATTTGTAATGGCCTGAACCTGTTAGAAAATCATGTACAGAACCGAATGGTGTTTTAGATAGACCCTGGATCATTTAGATACATTGTGAGTACTGATTATATTCTAAACATATACATGTGCAGCAGGTCATGAATTGTGGCTTTCAAAGGTGGATAGATCCAGAGTGGGATGATAGTTTGCATCATGCATTGTCTAAGTTGTGGGGAATGTACAATGACAGCCACAACTCAAGAATTGAAGAGAGGTATGAGAGTAGTAAGATGATGAAGGCTCTATCTGAAGAGAAGGAGAAATTGGAGAAGAAACATGCAACCCTATTAGAGGAAGGTAATAGGTGGATAGATCAGACTGAAAGGAAGTGGATAGCTCAGACTGAGAAAAAAGTCATAGCAGAAAACTATGCTAAGATAATGAGTGGGCAATATGATGCTGAGCAGATGGATAAGCACATAGCTGCATTGAAGAATGAAGTAGAGGTGCTGAAGAATGCCAAGGAGGAACTGAAGAATATGCTCAAATCACAGGCACAAGTATTCAAGGTGAAATAACAGAAGTGGGATGAGGAAAGAGCTAATCTGAAGGATGAAAAGAAAAAGTTAGAGTACTCCATGCATGACCTTTTCAAGGCCAATGCTGTTAACAAGGACAAGGTCAAGAGAATCAAGGCAATTTGTGAGGAGGAGGAGTGATGGTCTGTTTAGTTGGCATATTTGTGTAATGGTGTGTTCAGTTGGCATATTTATGTTTAGGTAGATGTATGAGTCTGTTGAGTTGAACCCTGTATTTGTTGAGTTGAACTATCCTTGTGTTGAACCCTGTATTTGTTGAGTTGAACTATCCATGTGTTGAACCCTGTATTTGTTTAGTTGAACCCTCCATGTGTTGAACCATTCAGTTTGTGTGAATATGCTTTGTGGTACTGGATACAATGTTATATTATACTATGTTCAATAATTTAACATCTACCATGATCAATAATTTAATATACTAGCATGACAACATCTACACAAGCATTTCATAACACAACCACACATAGTACCAACATAGTTCAAAACCACAAGTAACATAGTTCACAACCACACATAGTTCACAACCACAAGTAACATAGTTCAGAACCACACATAGTACCAACATAGTTCACAACCACACATAGTACCAACATAGTTCACAACCACAAGTTGCATTGTTCACAACAGCCCTTTCTTGATATCACTCAAGGTAAGGTTGTCAATATTGCTTGCTGTGAGGTAACCTGGCATCCTTGATGATTGCTTTCTTGCTCTTACAGGCCTACTGGAAGTACCACTTGCTTCATTTTGAGCAGGACCTGGCCTTGGAGCTTTGAAAGGTGCTGTTTGAGCTGGTGTTGTCCTCCTAGCAGCAGGTGCTGTTTGAGCTGGTGTTGCCCTCCTTGCAGTAGGTGTTGTCCTCCTAGTAGCAGCTGCTGCTGTAGAAGACTCAGAGTGCTCTGCCCTGTTCTCCTGCATCCAAGCAAGACAATGTTTATTACACAGAAAATGCATAGAATGGTTAAAACATAGAAATTGCAGAGAATGATTAAAATAGAAAACAAACCTTATGTTTGTTTTTCCTCATCACCAGAGATGGCTTTAGAGGGGCACCACAACTAGTGTATCTATGCCCAAGAGTTCCACAATTGCTACATGTTATAGTGGCCATCCTTGATGATTGCTTTGGTTCTGGATCTTCATACTTTCCTTTTCTCCTCTTGGTCTGATTCCCGCCCAATGAGATCTTGAAGACTAGTGGATCAATATCAGGTGTATCAGTCCTTGTCCAGCTATCTTCACCTGGCATAGGGTAAATCACAGGCTTGTATGCCTCAATATACAAAGGCTTCTTGAAGAAATCAGAAACAAAATCTTCAGGGTGTTGGAATGACTTGTAGATGGCTGATATAGCATGATTGCAAGGGATACCAGTCATGTCCCATTTGTTACATCCACATGTCATAGTTGTCAAGTTAACAGCATAACATTTTTCCCCATGGCTAACTTCCCACAAACCTTCAGCAGCCTTTCTTGATCTATACATTCTTGACCATTTCTTATTTTCTTCTAGCATTTCTACATAAGTAGGTGTGATTTCCCATCTTGACTTGGCAGCTCCTGTTCTCTTGCCTTCATTCCTGGCCATAATTTTTTTCCTTATGCCATCAAACATTGTTCTCACTGGTTTCCCTCTAATGTCAAGAATCCACCTATTGAAAACCTCACTTAAATTGTTAACCACTAAGTCTGTTTTGCAATTATAGTCCATGGCATATCTGGACCATGCTGCAACTGGTATTTTCATTAACCACTCCCAAGCTTCCACACTCTCCTCCTTCATGTTATCCATGGAAACATCAAAACCATGCTTTGTGTAAGAATAGGAGGCTGCATCCATGTATTTCTTGAGCTCCTCACCTCTAAACCCAGCAGTTTGAAAGTTTGCATAAATGTGTCTTAAGCAGTATCTTTGTGGGCAGTTGGGGAATATTTGGTTGATTGCATTAAGTAGACCCTACACAAAGATTTCTAACTATGTAAATAACTATGCAACTGACAATAAAATAAGAAATGTATACTATGTAAATAACTATGCAATTACCTTCTGCCTGTCTGAAATTATGGTATAGTACCCAAACTTGCCTGCCTCACCACCAATAGCATACTTTAGTTGGGTGAGAAACCAAGACCATGTAGCTGTCTCCTCCTTGTCAACCAGGCCAAAAGCAATAGGGAAGATATTGTTGTTCCCATCCCTTCCAGTGGCACAGAGAATCTGCTGGCCTGTGGTCAGCTTAATGAAGCAGCCATCTAGACCTACAAATGAATAGATGTATGCCATGTCATAATGTGTATATGTCTCATTAATTAGCAAAGGGAAAATATATCATGTAAATTACCTATAAATGGTCTGCAACCATTAAGGAATCCTTGTACAGATGCACCTAGACAGTAGAACAATCCATGAAATCTAGGGTTGGTACTTGGATGCTCTACCAGAATTTTTGTGGTCACAATGCATCTGGAGCCTGGATTTGGGTCAAGCACTGTCTGCAAGTAATCCCTTAGCCTCTTGTATTGCTCCACCTGATCACCAAGCACAACCTGTAAAGCTTTCCTCTTTGCCCTGTATGCCATCATTTTAGGAACATCTACACCAAATTTCTCCTTGGTTGTCTCCATCACAGCCTCAATGCCTGTCCTTGGATCAATTCTAATGCTGGGCTCACAAATATTTGCAACCCATTTGCCTGTGACCTTGCAGTGCTCACCTACTGTGCCACAAGTGTGCTCAAAGTGCACCTTTCTCAGGCAGAATGATTTCTCATTCTTTATCTGAGAACCAACCATAAAAAAAGGACACTTCTCTTGAGCACACTTTACTATCACTCTGTCCTTGCAATTTCTATGGTACCTGAAGTTCCTAAGTTGTGCAATATGAAGTGTTTGCACTGCTCTCCTGAACTGGTACACATCTAGGAAGCACATCCTAAGACACAATCCTTCTTCAGGTTGTAGTCTGCTCTCATCATACCACACCCTTGGCTGTTTCTTTTTGGCCCTGCTTTTCCTTCCTTTTGGCAGAGCCCATGACAATTTCTCAAATCCATCATCATCCTCTGGATCCAAATCACCATCTGGCCCTTCATCATCAGAAGGAAGCCAGTCTGGTGTTGTTGTACTCTGCTGACTGCAATGTGATCTGCTAGTAGGCCCCTTCCTTACTGGTTCTTTCTTCTTATTCACAGTAACTGGCTCATCCTTGTCAACTTCTGAGCAATCAGATGCATTAAATAAATCTTCAGGCTCTTCTGCAAAATAAGACTCATGCTCTAAGGCACCCCTCTTTCTCTTATTCAAATCATGGTTTGGCTCATTCTCATCTGATTCAGTTTCATTTATATGCTCTGGAGTGTAATTTTCATCATCTTCCATTTCTGAATCTTCATCCTCTTCCATATCTTCTTGTTCATCCTCTTCCATATCTTCTTGTTCATCCTCTTCCGTATCTTCTTGTTCTTCATCAACAATGTGCTCTGTTCCCTGTTCATTGAATAAGTACCCTCCATCACCATCACCCACTTCTAAGATTTGCATGTCATTCTCATGATCGTTTTCATGATCATTCTCAACATTGTTGCTCTGTTGTGTCAGCAAGTACATGCACTCAGGATCTTCAGTTAACTGTGTACATTCTTGACTTGGTAAAACAACCCCATCATCATCAACTATGTAAACAATGGGGTTTCCAATTTCTGAAATTGGGATTTGCTCTTCAACTGCAGCAGTGTTGATGTTTGATGGAAGTGTGCTTCCTCTATTAATTACAGTCAAGCTGACAGATCTCTTATCCTCATAAATTTCAACCATCTGATGCACCTTACTATGCCCATCTAGTAAGTCCATCCCAGCTATCCCTATACCCTTCTCTTTCACATAATATATGTTGTCACTAATCCCATAGCCCTCTGTCTCTATTAGAGCTAGCAAATTGAGGAATGCTACATCTGATTCAGACAAAGTGCGCTCTAAATTGTCCTTGCCATCTAAATTGATCCTTATATCCCATATATCATCATCCAAACTGCATATATTCAGAATAGGAGAATTTAATTGTCTATTTTTCAGTACAAAATGGTAGTGGCAGATTAGATGGATGCGAATGACTTACTCAATGCCGCCTCCGAATGCACTGGTCCAACGGCTGCTCTGGGTAAGGTCCTCCTTCGATTTGCCAAGGAAGCGGCGGCCCGCTTCTCCGGCGATGCAAACGTCGCCGTCGATGGGTTCGAGCTACCGCACCAATCCCCTTCCGCCCCAAGGAAGCCCGGCACCTCGACTTCGTGCCCACCGCCGCCGTCTCCACCGCCATCTTCTCCGCCAGGTACGCCTCCAGCGCCCCCGCCGGCCGGAGATCTAGAGCCAGGAGAAATCGCCGCCGCCATGGCTTCAGTATGCACGCGAGAGAGGAAGTGTGCGAGCGTGTGGTCTGGTTTGTTTGACCCGTGTCCGAAACGGGAGGTTAGGGTTCCGACAGCGCCGTTAACGGCCGTCTGCCCGCAGCCGTCTGCGTGAGCCACGTCATCCTTACAGGTGGGGCCGTCCTGTCAGTTTTGTCATTAGACCAGCGTTAAACCGGTATCAGTGCTTTCTGCAACGAACGAACTCTGAACCGGTGGGTTTTTGAAACCCTAACGTAAAGTGGTTGCTTTTTGAAACCCTAGCCTGTAATGTGGTGGTTATTTGTAATTTTCTCATCTGAGAGGTTGGTGAGCGGAGCGCGAGGGAGTGGGCCAGGGGGCGAGCGCGCGCAGCGAGGCGGCGGCAGTGGCAGGGAGTCAACGCGCGCGGGAGCGGCGCGAGTGGGAGCAAGCGCGCGGGGCTGGCACAGCCTGGGAATCGGGGCAAGCGAGGAGGGCCAGGTGCAGGTCATCCTGGGTCGGCCGGTACTACCGGCCCTCCCGGGCGGTAGTACCGGGCCGGTCCGGTAGAATCGAAAAATGGTACCGGGCCAGACTAAAGTGGAGCGGGCCGGATCAGGTGTGTCCGGTACTGGATCCGGTAGTACCGGACATGCCAGGAAAATCTTTTTCTTTTCTTTTTCAATTTAAATAAAGCAAATATACAAACGGTCATAATTTTTGATTGGAGACTCCGATTGACCCGATTCCAATTGCGTTGGATAGAGGACAACAAGGGCTTCCCAATAAAAAGTGGAAATATTGATTATCACCAAGTGGGAGTGTATCAATTAATATAATGTGAGACACCTCACTTGGTGAGAAACCGAAAAGCCGCATAAATCAAAATCGCAACAGGATACATATGGCAGATCCGATTTTGATGAACAAGAGCTTGTTATGGAGATTACCACAAGCTCTATATCCTCATATGGATAAGACCAAATAACAACCAAATACGATGATGCAAGTATGCAAAGGTTTGAGCTCTCTCCGAACGATGTGACCGAATTACTCATACGAGAGCCCCTCTTGATAGTACGGTTATCTATCCTAAACCCGGTCTCCTACACACAACAAGAGACCGGCAAAAGGGAAAACCTATCAAGATTATAGATTTTCCTTGAGCATTCCACTTTATCTCGATGTAGACGGTCTTGCCCTTCTCAAAATGGAACGCCTTTCTTAATTCCTCATCATCGACCTCGCATATTGAGCTTGCGTAACATATCTTCTTTGCATTTCATCGACCTTGAAGACAACACATGTTCCAAGCGATGCCAATGGACAATTTCTACAAGTACAACTTAATACACACATTAGTCCATAAAGATTGTCATTAATTACCAAAACCATACATGGGGGCCCAACATGTTCTTTCACAGGAGCTCGACAACGCTGAAACGAGCTGGTCGGCGCCACAGACCTTCTCCCGCTCAATTCATGGCTGAAGCATCTTGGCCCCATGTCTCCCCATCCCATGTCGACCAACAGCGAGTATCTAAGAGCCATTATTACACAGTCGTCGACGCGACCTTGCCGTTGGCAGGACTTTGTCACCGAAGTGCGAGGCCTTTCCGCCCAGCCACGAACTCCCGCCGGTGCGTGCCGATATACAGATGCAGTGTAAAAAACTTCCTTCGATTTTGGGCACGATTTAGGGAGGCATACGCATGGTGCTGCTCCATGAATCCACGTAGGTAATAGCTAGAGCATCTAGTGAATACACAAACCTCCAACGGAAGCATCGGCTCATGGGACCCACCGATATAGCCTTTTCTGAAATGCTCTCTCTGTTGAACGTTTCTTTTTCATTGAGCCCTATGCACTTTTCCTCTACTTTACTGATACAATTCACTTTTGGTATGAAGGAGGCGGCTTCCTCCCCAAGAGACTGCTTTGCTCTGCCAAGCAACATGCATGGCCATCCTGGAACATCCGAGCCTGCGTGGAGGTTGGGACAGGTGTCCAGCATGGAGCGTTGGCCATGGCCTTCCAGCCCGATCAGGACCGTGAACGCATCATGCCATGACAGAAAAGGGTAAAAAACTGTGCGATCTGACGGAGTCTCTTTTCAGCCCACGTGCCTTTTAGGTTAGTGGGCTGGATCTATTTTATACCTCTTGTTTGGATCCGTCTGGATGGACTAGGCTAGAAGCCCGTTCACTTACGAAGTGGAACACACCGAACGTTTCTAGATCCTCATCTCTATCAGGAGAGCGCCAACCGCTCGGAGCTGAGCGGAACGGGCAATTCTGACGGAGCGGTGGGTTGCCGAACACACTTATAGTCTTAATTTTTATAGACCGTCACTTCATTTTGATAATGATCCACGTGTTAACACTTCATCTGGTTTATATTAATAGTATTAACTTCATCTACATTCGTATGTATCTAGTTAACTAGTTAAACTAGATGCATTCCTATTTAAATGAAATTGAGTAATAGAGACCAAAGGGAGCGTGCGTGCTGCTCTGCACCGATGTTATGGAGACCACCGTCGAGTGACGACTAACGAGTGATGATCACTGTTTTGCTTTTGGCATGATGATCTCCACCGTTGTTATGCATGTCTCACTGATCGATGAGTTTGTGTCTTGATTGTTACAATTGCGACAAGAAGATAACGAAGAACGAAAACAAAAAACACAGCAAGGGGACACATATTTAACGTGGAAAAACCTCTCCAACAAAGAGAGGAAAAAACCACGGGCGCCAGCCAGCAAAACTTCACTATATCGAGGAGTGTTTACAAACGCCGGGGATTTCACAGATGCAACTCATCCCAACCGGCGGCTTACAAGGGGTTTATATATCGGTGGAAACATAGGTCTTCGACGATCCGTACCGTACCGCGGTGTGGGCACGGTGTGGGCCGCCTCACTCCACTCGTCAGAAGTTGGCCTATACTTTGTAGAATTTGGATCAACATATAACAAACTCCACCTTGAGACAAATTCCTCCTTGTAGCATCAACAACAACCATCTCCCTGAACAAACAAAGCAAATACTTTCGGCGCCAATAGCCACTCGGGCTAATTAGTTAAACCAACTAAGTTCGAGCAAAGCTCAAACTTAGCAACAGGAACAGGTTTAGTAATCATATCAGCAGGATTATCATGAGTGCTGATCTTGCATACCTTTAATTTACCTTGAGCAACAATGTCTCTAACAAAATGGTACTTGACATCAATGTGCTTAGTTCTCTCATGGAACATCTGATCTTTTGTAAGGTATATGGCACTTTGACTGTCACAAAACAAAGTAATGCAAGAATCATCTCCACAAAGCTCAGCAAACAAACATTTCAACCAAACAGATTCTTTGCAAGCTTCAGCAATAGCCATGTATTCAGCTTCAGTAGTAGATTGTGCAACAACAGCCTGCAATGTAGCCTTCCAGCTAACAACACAACCACCAACATTAAACACATAACCTGTGAGGGATCTTCTCTTATCCAAATCGGCAGCAAAATCTGAATCCACATAGCCAACGAGTCCCTCACCGGTCCTGCCAAACTTCAAACAAGCATTGGAAGTGCCAAGAAGGTACCTGAAAACCCACTGAACTGCCTTCCAATGTTCTTTACCAGGATTAGCCATGTATCTACTTGTCAAACTCATAGCATATGATAAATCAGGACAAGAACAAACCATGGCATACATCAAAGAACCAACAGCACTAGAATATGGCACCTTTGACATGTACTCAAACTCTTCATCAGTAGTAGGACATTGAGAAATTGACAATTTAAAATGAGGAGCAATAGGAGTACTAACTGTGTTGGCACCATCCATATTAAAACGATGAAGAACTTTCTTAATGTAACTTTGCTGACTAAGAAATAACAAACCCGATTTCTATCTCGGGTAATCTCCATACCTAAGATCTTCTTAGCAGCACCAAGATCCTTCATCTCAAACTCACTACTTAGGTGTGCCTTCAAAGTAGTGATTTCTTTCATGCCCTTGGCAGCAATTAACATATCATCAACATATAGCAGCAAGTATATAGGTGACCCATCAACAAACTTGATATAAACACAACTATCATATTTAGACCTCTCAAACCCATGTGAGATCATAAATGAATCAAACCTTTTATACCACTGTCTTGGAGATTGCTTTAAGCCATAAAGAGACTTCTTTAATTTGCACACAAAATCCTCTTTACCAGGCACTATGAACCCTTCTGGTTGGTCCATGTATATTTCCTCATCAAGCTCTCCATGCAGAAAAGCAGTCTTGACATCTAACTGCTCAAGCTCAAGATCATGCATAGCCACAATACTAAAGAAAGTACGAATGGAACTATGCTTCACAACTGGAGAGAACACATCATTGTAATCAATACCTGGAATGTGGCTGAACCCTTTTGCTACTAACCTTGCCTTGTACCTTGAAGGCTCTTTGGGAGATAGACCTTCCTTTTTCTTAAAGATCCACTTGCAGCGGACCGCCTTATTTTGTTAAGGAAAGCGCACAACATCTCATGTGCCATTTTTCTCAAGCGATTGCATCTCTTCTTGCATAGCAGAAACCCACTTCTCGCGGTCAACGGATGCAATGGCTTCATTATATGTAGCAGGTTCAGAATCGTTCTCCACCTGTTCAGCACAACTCAAAGCATAATGTACAAGATTACACTCTTCAATTAAACGAGGACGAGGACCACAGTTACGCCTCGGTCTATCAGCAGCAATGGACTCATGTGGCTGCTGCAAAACAGTAGGTGAGTGCTGAACAACAATATCATCAATGTTTTCCTCATGTGTATCTTCAACGATAGCATCATTATCAACAGTTTTCTGCAGGTTCTCCACCTGCACATTAACTCTCTCCTCTCCAACAACAACATGAGAGGTATCTGATGGCAAGCTATCATGATACATAACGGACTCATTGAAAACAGCGTTTCTACTTAGCAAAATTTTTTTAGTTTCAGGATTCCATAGTTTATATGCTTTAACTCCTGAACCATAACCAAGGAATATGCACTTAACAGCCCTAGGCTCTAACTTTCCATTATCAACATGAGCATATGCAGTGCAGCCAAAAACTCTCAACTGTGAATAATCAGCAGGCGAACCTGACCATACATCAAAGGGAGTTTTCTTCTCAAGTGGAATAGAAGGTGACCTGTTGATGAGGTAACACGCTGTGTTGGCTGCTTCAGCCCAGAAACGCCTATGCATACCTGCATTAGACAACATACAACGAGCCCTCGAGATGATGGTTCTGTTCATGTGCTCTGCCACACCATTCTGCTGAGGAGTATATGGGATGGTGTGATGACTGATCATGCCATCGTTACTGCAAAACTCCTCAAACTCATTAGAACAGAATTCCATACCATTTTCAGTACGTAGTACCTTTACCTTCTTCTCAGTCTGTTTTTCAACCATAACTTTCCACTTCTTAAAAGCATCAAAAACATCAAACTTATGCTTCAGAAAATAAGGCCACACTTTTCTTGAGTAATCATCAATAATAGTAAGCATATAATTAGCACCACCAATAGAAGTCTTACGGGACGGACCCATACATCAGCATGCACATAATCTAATATGCCTTTGGTGGTATGAACGGAAGCATTGAATTTAACTCTTTTATGCTTACCAAAGATGCAGTGCTCAGAGAACTCAAACTTACTCAAGTTGCAACCATCAATCAGCTCTCTCTTGACCAACTCTTCCATGCCTTGTTCGCTCATATGCCCAAGACGCATATGCCATAGATGTGTTTTACCACAATCATCAGAATCATTAGAAGTAACAGTAGCAGCAATACCAGACAAAGTGCTACCTCTAAGAACATATAATTTAGCAGAATTCATATCACCTATCATGTGAATAAGAGAACTTTTTGATACCTTCATAACTTGATGCCCACCGGCATACTTGTATCCATCAACATCCATGGTACTCAGGGAGATCAAATTTCTGGCCATGCTTGGTATGTGCTTCACCTCACTCAACGTGCGTGTCACGCCATCATGTGTCCTAATCTTAACAGATCCAGCACCAACGATATGGCATGGGTTGTCATTCCCCACGCGCACAAAATCTCCAGTCTGCACAGACTCATAAGAACTGAACCAATCTTTGTTACAACAAATATGAAACGAACATGCAGTATCAAGTATCCATTCATCATCACGAGAAGCACAAACAGCAAAAATAGCTAAGCATTCACCATCAGAACTATCAGAAACAACAGTAGCCTTACCAGAACCTTCAGACCTATCTTTCGGTTGGTAAGTTCCGTTTCTTTTCTCCTTATTCTGCAACTTCCAACAATCATCAATAACATGATTATATTTCTTACAATACCTGCAGAATTTATCCTTTCCCTTGGACTTTGAACGACTTCTACCGTCCTTGCTCTTATCTCTGTTGCCATAGTTGTTGTATCTCTGCTCGGTCCTGCCACGAACCTGCAGAGCCTCAGCCTTGGATGACGTCCCATCTAACCCTACCATAGTTTTCATCTTTTCCCTCTGTTTGAGGGCGTCATGTACTTCGGCAAGGGTTAGTTCATCACGGCTCAACAATATTGTATCACGAAAATGTGTATAGGAAGTAGGCAACGAGCATAAGAGTAGAAGAGCTAAATCCTCATCATCATATTTTACCTCCATAGACTGCAAGTCTGAAACAATCTCTTTAAAAACAGATATGTGATTCATTACCGATCCACCTTCTTGCAGCCTGTGTGAGAACAACTTTATCTTCATGTTCATCTTACTGGTTAGATCCTTTGACACACAGATCGTTTCCAGTTTTTCCCATAGGGCAGCCGCAGATTTCATCTCCAGTACTTCCTGCAAAATATTATTGGACAGATGAAGTTGAATCAAAGACAAAGCCTTACGGTCCTTCCGTTTCTCTTCGGCGGACCAGGTCTTAGCATCCTTTTCACCGAATCCATACAGCGCTTCATCCAGATCAGAAGTTTGGGCGAGAATCGCCCGCATCTTCACCTGCCACAAGGAGAATCTTGTGGTGTAGTCCAGCTGTGGTAGATCGAACTTCAATGACGACATGTCGCAAACCCTAGATTAGAACCTGGGGCTCTGATACCACTTGTTACAATTGCGACAAGAAGATAACGAAGAACGAAAACAAAAAACACAGCAAGGGGACACAGATTTAACGTGGAAAAACCTCTCCAACAAAGAGAGGAAAAAACCACGGGCGCCAGCCAGCGAAACTTCACTATATCGAGGAGTGTTTACAAACTCCGGGGATTTCACAGATGCAACTCATCCCAACCGGCAGCTTACAAGGGGTTTATATATCGGTGGAAACCTAGGTCTTCGACGATCTGTACCGTACCGCGGTGTGGGCACGGTGTGGGCCGCCTCACTCCACTCGTCAGAAGTTGGCCTATACTTTGTAGAATTTGGATCAACATATAACATTGATGACAAGGCGTCTTCATTGGACCGATATATTCGACTATTTGTCATTCAAATATGATCGCGCAGTTAGGGGTAGGCCGAGCAGGACGATCCATTCGACCAACTCGGCGCGGACCGGTCCGTGATGATTCATTTCTAGTCTAAATTGCGTTGGTTTTGTGTCGGCCTGACAGACTTTGTTCGCCGTTGGTCCGCTAGCCAGTGAGTGAAACACCCCATTCTCCCCCGAAATCGATCTCCACTCGGCTCGCACCACCAATCCGCCGCTATAGGCCTCCGCCTCCGTTTTGCCATCCATCTAGCACCTATTGAGCTTGCCGTAGTTCTCCACCTCCATAGGCAGCTTCGTGCCCGAAGTTGGTACATGTCGGCATCACCGGACTAGCTCGGCATCCCCGACCTCCATCCGAGCTGCTGGCGCGCAACAGAGCAGGATGTCATTGATTTGTTGTGCTGCACCGGCTTCCTACTGGGGAGTCGTCCACACCAACCCAGTTTTCCTACCCTGTTGGGCCACGTAGAGATAAAACAAAACTTTTTCCTCTAACATGGAGATCCCAAGATCCAGCTAAGGTAGAAGGTCACGAGGATTATCACTAGACGTGCAGTTGCGGATTACTGATGAAGCGCGTCAGTTGATGCAGTGTAGTCCTCAAGATCCGATCCGATCACGATCGTCATGGTGCTGATCGTACAACACCTCTGCTATTATCCACACGTACAAGGGGGAGCACCGGCGGTGAACTTCTAGGTTTAGTAAGACGGCTGGACTGCTATGGAGCTAGGGTTTCCAACTCATGGAATGACCTAACCGATCAACCCCCTGGGTTGCTGCGCCCCACTATATATAGGGAGTGAACGTGGGCACCACTCACTCGCGGCGCATTCACTAAAGCCCATATAATATTAGTCACCGTGAGTCCGACTCACTGACTCAGTCCAAATCTGGCTCGGTTCCAACCCAACCAGATTTCCAGTTTAGATCTAATCCGAACTTGCTCCCGCTCTTAAGTGTGTGACCCCGCAGGTTCACGGCTACTTGGACAAGATTGGAGTCCGACTCTCAATCAATCAGTCGGTAGCGGCTCCTAGCAGAACGTGCCAACTCCCAAGTACCAAAGAGTCACGGTGACTTTCCTTTCCAATGCGACTTGCGTCCGAGTCCCTTTTTCCTCACGATATACCTTGTCAGACTATAGGTGAATATTTGTCGTCCCTTAAATAGTCCGACTCTCTTCTCGATCCAAGATAAGTGATTCATCCAACTAAGTCTTAGTCGATCGCCTCGGTTAACACTTAACTGAGTCGTGCATGGCCATGCTTTCTGAATTATATCATCCGAGAGGGCCCAGAAAATATCTCTCTAATTGGAGGGGCAAAATCCCATCTTGGTTATTCACATCACGCAGCTTGATTTTCAGTCGACCCAAACTATGCCTTTATAACTGACCAGTTATGGATCAACGTTTGACAGAACCTAAGTTGGTGATCCTCAACTCGAACTATGCAACAACCTCAGGTCTGAGGATTACATTGATTGACATATACGAATGACAATGATACGTCATTAACGTATCTATAATTTTTGATGTTTCATGCTTGTTTAGTATCTACTTTGCTTTGCTTTGTCTACACTTTGAGGTATTTTTATATGTTTTCTGGGACTAACCTATTAATAAGATGCCATAGTGCAAATTGTCTGTTTTCTTCTGTTTTTGGTTCCAGAAAAGGCAGAAAATCAATATTCTCAAAATTGGACGAGACAAAAGCCAAAGTCAATATTTTACCGTGGGAAACACGAATCCAGAATACAAGACGGAGGAGAGCCACCAGGGGGCCACACCCCCTGGCCGCGCGGCCAAGCCTGACACGCGCTTGGGGGGTGCGGCCACCCTGGGTGCCCCCTACCTCGCCTCTTTGCCTATAAGCAGCCTCCGATACCAAAACCCTAAGTACCTGATCAATCTTCCACAAAACAGTCTATAGCCGATGCCACCATCGTCCCTAGATCGGGGAGGAATCTGAAGTTCTTCCCGGCACCCTGCCGGAGGAGACATCATCCCAGAGGCCTTCTTCATCACCATGCCAGCCTCCGGTATGAAGCGTGAGTAGTTCCACCTTGGACTACGGGTCCATGTAGTAGCTAGATGGTTGTCTCTCCTCCTTTGTGCTACCATGTTTAGATCTTGTGAGCTCTGCTCATGATCAAGATCATCTATTTGTAATCATGCATGTTGTGTTTGTGGGGATCCAATGGATATTGAGATTATAGGGTCCGCAGCATAGAAAACAAAAAAATATATGATGGGAGCAACTAAGTACCAAGATCTATCTACTAGATACAAGCAACGGGTGGATATACATCCATAGAATACATACCCTCGAAGACCGAATAGCGTTAACGAGGTTGTACTCGTAGATGATGTAGATGAACGCTTCCCAATCTCAAGATCGTGATGAAGTCCATTTGGTCCAGCCTGTCTAGCACCGCAAAGCAGTGGTGCATCCGTGACCGCGCACACGTCCGGGTACCCCGAAAACCTCCGCGCCCTCGCTCCAGCGAAGCAGCGGAAGCAACAAATCCTTACAGAAAAAGCCACCAGGAACATGTATCTCGCTGATCCGAGACCATGGGGAAATTCTAAAGGGGGAGAGAGATCCTTCACGAGGAGGAGTACTTTGAGAGGAAGAGAGGGGCCTTTTATAGGGAGAGGGGGGACACCCCAAGGGGCATGGCGCCCAGCCATGGTGGCTGCTGTAGGGGTTCGTAGCATGGAAAACAAAAATTTTCTATCGCATACAAACAAACAAGCCAAGATCTATCTACTAGATTGTAGCAACGAGTCGATGGAATAACTTACCCTCGAAGATTCCAAAGCGTTTAACGAGAGCGGATTCTCGTGGGTGATGTAGTCGTACTCTTCCCGATCTCAAGATCGTGTAGACGATCCTTCCGGCGCTGCGTTCCGGCAGCGCTCCCGCAGTCGGTCACACGTTCGGTACTCGACGAAGACCTTCCTCTCCCTTGTTCCAGCAGGCAGCGGAGGTTGTAGCACTCTCCTCGTGATTCCGGCAGCACAACGGCGTGGTACCGGAAGTAGAGGGGAGATCCCGCAGGGCTTCGCCTTAAGCCGGAGCGAGTATGGTGGAGTATGAGAGAGTACTATTAGTGGTCTAGGGATTAGACACACCAATTAGAAGGCTCTAAACCGCAGGCTAAAGCAATTAGAAGCTCTAAACCAGAACGACTCTAAACCGGAGATTAGAGGTAGAAACTTGTGTGTCTAGAGGAGGAGGCCCTGCCCCTCCTTTTATGGGTGGAGGGGCTGGGCGCGCCAGGGGAGGGAGGGAGTCCCTCCCCAACTCGGCCTAGGGCTGGCCGCCGGCTTGGAGGAGAGGAACTCCTCCTCCAAGTTGGTTTCCAACTCCTCTTGCTTGTTTCCCACAGTTTCTTGTTTTAGCCGTTTGACTTTCAAACTGGACATTTGACTTTTCTGTTTTAGGATTCAATTTAATCCTTTATTTGGGACAGCAAGAACACTTAGTACATGATGCAATCATTCCAATATGTAATGACACATTCATGTACCCCTCCCCCCCCGGAGTGCCGGACAATCCGGAACCTTCTAGAACATTCCCGATGAAATCACCGGAATCATTCCCGAACTCCAAAACGGGACTTTCCTTATATGAATATTATTCTCCGGACCATTCTGGATCACCTCGTGATATCTCGGATCCCATCCGAGACTCCGAACAACATTCGGTCTCTTTCTCATAATACCATAACTACTCAAAACAACGTCGAATCCTTAAGTGTGTCTCCCTACGGTTCGTGAATTATGCGGACATGATCGAGACACTTCTCCGAACAATAACCAATAGAGGAATCTGGAAATTCATATGGCTCCCACATATTTCTACGATTACTTTGCGATCGAATGAACCACTTACATACGATACCAATTTCCCTTTGTCTCACGATATGTTACTTATCCGAGGTTATGATCGTCGGTATCTCTGCATACCTAGTTCAACCTCGTTACTGATAAGTACTCCTTTCTCGTTCCCGTGATATGTGATCCCTTGTGAGCCAGTCACATGCTTGCAAGATAATTGGATGACATTCCACCGAGAGGGCCCAGAGTATATCTATCCGTCATATGGATGGACAAATCCCACTCTTGATCCATGTGTCTCAACCAATACTTTCCGAACACTCAATGCCACCTTTATAGCCACCCAGTTACGGTGTGGTGTTTGATGTCATCAAAGCATCCATCCGGTAAAGGTGATATGCATGATCTCATGGTCGAAGGAATTAGGTTACTATGTATCAGAAAGCATATAGCAATTGAACTATTGAAATGACTTGATCTTTATGCTACGCTTATCTATAGGAGTATGTCCACCATATCATTCTCCTAACGATATGATCTTGTTGTTGATAACATCTCTATGTTCATGATAGGGAAACCACAATCATCTATCAACCAACAAGCTAGTGAAGTATAGAGGCTATACTAGGGACTTCAAATTAAGTTTACAAATCACACAAGTATTAATGTTTCCTTGTTAATACTATTATAGCATGAATGTAAATATTTATCATAAACACAAAGATATAATAATAACCACATTTATTATTGCCTCTAGGGCATATCTCCAACAGTCTCCCACTTGCACTAGAGTCATCTAATCTAGATTACATGGTAATATACCGAACACCCATGGCAGTTTGGTGTTGGTCATGTTTTGCCCTCGGGAGAGGTTTAGTCAACGGATCCGCCACATTCAGATCTGTGTGTACTTTGCAAATCTTTATATCCCCATCCTGGATATGTTCTCGAATAGCATGAAAACGTAGCTTGATGTGCTTCAGCTTCTTGTGTGACCTTGGTTCTTGCGCATTGGCTATGGCGCCCATGTTATCACAGTAGATAGACATTGGGTCCAGCGCACTAGGAACCACACCCAGCTCTGTAATGAACTCTTTCATCCATATCGCTTCTTGTGAAGCCTCCGAAGCAGCCATGTATTCCGATTCAGTTGAAGATCTCGCCACAACACTTTGCTTTGCACTCCTCCAGCTAACTGCTGCACCATTCAAAATAAATACGTATCCGGATTATGATTTAGAATCATCCGGATCAGTGTTCCAACTAGCATCGGTGTAACCGTTAACAACGAGTTGTTCATCACCTCCATAAGAAAGAACCATATCCTTAGTTCTTCTCAAATACTTAAGGATGTTTTTGACCGCTGTCCAATGATCCACTCCTGGATCACTTTGATATCTGCTAGTTAAACTAACATCATATGCAATGTCGGGTCTAGTACATAGCATGGCATACATCAGAGATCCTATGGCTGAGGCATAGGGAGTCTTACTCATCCTTTCTCTATCTTCTGCCGATGTCGGACTTTGAGTTTTACTCAAGGTCGTATTGGGCAACATGGGCAAGAACCCTTTCTTGATTTCTTCCATTCCAAACCTCTTTAGAACTTTGTCCAAATATGTACTCTGTGACAATGATATTTGGCGTTTCGATCTATCTCTATAAATCTTTATGCCTAATATGTAAGCTGCTTCGCCAAGATCCTTCATTGAAAAACTATTATTCAAATATTCCTTGACACTATTAAGAAGGTCTACATCATTCCCAATCAACAATATGTCATCCACATATAGTATTAAGAATGCTACAGAGCTCCCACTCACTTTCTTGTAAATACAAGCTTCTCCATAAGTTTGTATAAAACCAAAACTTTTTATTACCTTATCAAAACGTTGATTCCAACTTCGGGATGCTTGCTTCAATCCATAGATGGACCGTTGAAGTTTGCATACCTTGTTAGCATCTTTAGGATCGACAAAACCTTTGGGTTGCATCATATACAACTCTTCATCAATGTCTCCATTGAGGAATGCTGTTTTGACATCCATCTGCCATATCTCATAATCATAATATGCAGTGATTGCTAACATAATCCTCACAGACTTTAGCTTCGCTACCGGTGAGAAAGTCTCATCGTAGTCAACTCCTTGAATTTGTCGAAACCCTTTTGCGACAAGTCGAGCTTTATAGACAGTAACATTACCATCAGCATCTGTTTTCTTCTTGAAAATCCATTTGTTCTCGACAGCCTTTCGGCCATCCGGTAAGTCCACCAAAGTCCATACTTGGTTTTCGTACATGGATCCAATCTCGGATTTCATGGCTTCTTGCCATTTATTGGAATTTGGGCTCATCATCGCTTCCTCATATGTCTCGGGGTCATCGGTGTTGTCCACCAACATGACACTCATAACGGGATCATACCAATCTAGAGTGGTACGAGTTCTCGTTGATCTCCGAGGCTCTGTAGCAACTTCAACCGAAGTTTCATGATCACCATCATTAACTCCCTCTCTTATTGGTGCAGGCACCACAGGAACTTCTTCCGGTGCTGCGCTACTCGCAATTTCGAGAGAAGGTTCGACAACCTCGTCGAGTTCTACTTTCCTTCCAGTCACTTCTTTCGAGAGAAATTCCTTCTCTAGAAAGGATCCATTCTTGGCAACGAAGGTTTTGCCTTCGGATCTATGATAGAAGGTATACCCAATAGTTTCCTTTGGGTATCCTATGAAGACGCATTTTTCCGCTTTGGGTTCTAGCTTGTCCGGCTGTAACTTCTTTACATAGGCTTCGCATCCCCAAACTTTAAGGAACGACAATTTAGGTTTCTTCCCAAACCATAATTCATACGGTGTCGTTTCAACGGATTTAGACGGTGCCCTATTTAAAGTAAATGCGGCTGTTTCTAATGCATAACCCCAAAATGATAGCGGTAAATCTGTAAGTGACATCATAGAACGAACCATATCTAAGAGAGTTCGATTACGACGTTCGGACACACCATTACGCTGTGGTGTTCCCGGCGGTGTCAATTGTGAAAGTATTCCGCATTTCTTCAAATGCTCGCCAAACTCGTAACTTAGATATTCACCTCCACGATCAGAACGTAGAAATTTAATCTTCTTGTTACGTTGATTCTCTACCTCACTTTTGAAACTCCTTAAACTTCTCAAAAGTTTCGGACTTATGTTTCATGAAATAGATATACCCATATCTACTCAAGTCATCCGTGAAGGTAAGAACATAACGATAACCACCGCGCGATGCTACACTCATTGGACCACACACATCGGTATGTATGATTTCCAATAAGTCCGTAGCTCGCTCCATCATACCAGAAAATGGAGTCTTAGTCATTTTACCCATCAGACATGCTTCGCATCTTTCAAGTGATTCAAAATCAAGTGATTCAAGAAGTCCATCGGAATGGAGTTTCTTCATACGTTTCACTCCAATATGACCAAGACGACAGTGCCACATATAGGTCGAATTATCGCTTGATTTCAAACGTTTAGCCTCAATGTTGTTGATATGTGTATTTCCACTATCGAGATTCAATAAGAATAGACCATCTATCAAAGGTGCATGTGCATAAAACATATTACTCATATAAATCGAACAACCATTATTCTCGGACTTAAACAAGTAACTGTCTCGCAATAAACAAGATCCCGATATAATGTTCATGCTCAACGCAGGCACCAAATAACAATTATTTAACTAATCCCGATGGTAGATGAAGGGGTAGCGTGCCGACCGCGATCACATCAACCTTTGATCCATTTCCCACGCGCATCGTCACCTCGTTCTTCGCTAGCTTCCGTTTATTCTGCAGCACCTGTTTCGAGTTACAAATATGAGCAACCGAACCAGTATCAAATACCCAGGCACTACTACGAGTACTAGTGAGATACACATCAATAACATGTATATCAGATATACCTTTCTTCTTGATGTTGCCATTCTTCAAATCCGCCAAGTACTTTGGGCAATTCCGCTTCCAGTGACCTTCTCCCTTGCAGTAAAAGCACTCAGTATCAGGCTTGGGTCCAGCCTTGGTCTTCTTCGCCGGCGTAGTAACTTTCTTACCACCCTTCTTGAAGTGTCCCTTTGGCTTAGACTTGCCTTTCTTGAATTTGGTGGTCTTATTGACCAACAACACTTGGTGCTCTTTCTTGATCTCCACTTCTGCAGATTTCAACATGGCAGAGAGTTCTGGCAACATCTTGTTCATGTTCTGCATGTTGTAGTTCATCACAAAGTTCTTGTAACTTGGTGGTAGTGATTGGAGGACACGGTAAATCCCCAAAGCATTAGGAATCACTATACCCAAGCTTTGAAGTTTGTTTGCGTGCCCAGACATCTTAAGCACATGCTCACTGACGGAGCTGCCCTCTTCCATCTTGCAGTTAAAGAACTTTTCAGAAGCCTCATAGCTTTCAATTGCCGCATGAGTCTCAAAAATCAATTTGAGATCCTCGACAATATCATATGGGTCTGAATCCTCAAACCTTTTCTGAAGCTCCGATTCCAAACCATACAAGATAGCACACTGAACTATGGAGTACTGATTCTTCCGAGCGAGGTAAACATTCTTTACTTCATCGGGAGCATCAGCTGCAGGTGGGTCACGCAGCGGTGCATCCAGCACATAGGTCAAATTACCAGCTGTGAGGACAATCCTCAAATTGCGGAACCAATCCGCGAAGTTGCTTCCATTGTTTTTCAACTTTTCTTTCTCTAGGAACGCATTAAAATTGATGGTAGGGGCTGCCATTGATCTACAACATATTTGCAATAGTTTAGACTAAGTTTATGACAAATTGAGTTCAAATTAATTAATGTAATTAAACTAGGTGAACTCCCACTCAAAACAATATCCCTCACATTGTTTTAGTGATCACACGAACCAAATCCACTACATCAACACCGATCATCACGAGAGTTGATATAGTTTCAGTGGCGAACAATCGTCATGTTCATCATATCTACTATATGATTCATGCTTTACCTTTCGGTGATCCGTGTTCCGAGACCATGTCTGTACATGCTAGGCTCGTCAAGATCAAACCTTAGTTTCCGCATGAGCAAATCTGGCTTGCTCACGTTGTATACACTTGCGGAATCTAACACACCCGATCATCACGTGGTGCTTCGAAACAACAAGCTTTAGCAACGGTGCTAACTAAGGGTGAACACTTTATGACTTGAAATTCATGTGCATGAGGGATCATCTTATAATGCTACCGTCGTCTAATAAGCAATACAAGATGCATAAAGGATTAACATCACATGCAATTCAATATATTTGTGATATGATATGGCCTTTCTTCTTCGTGCTTCCGATCTCTATCTTCAACCACGAACATGATCTCCATCATCACCGGCATTGCATCAAGGTCAATGACGCCTCTCCATGGTTGTCGTCCACCGACTTCAACTATTACAACTACTTTGAATAGACACGCGGGTCTTAACATAAATTAAAGACAACCATATGGCTCCTGCCGGTTGCCGACTTACAATAAGGAACATTGCATACATCAAATATAATCACAATCATAGCCATATCACATCACTGCACACCCCTGCAAAACAAAGTTAGACGCCTCTACTTTCTTTGCATATTTTACGTGGTTTGGGGCTTTCAATAAGTGTCGTTCTAACTTACGAACAAGAACCACAACATTGATACTAGTATTGTTAATCACCCGTTGTAAATTGGATCTTAACTATGCTAGGAGAAACAGGCACCCGCAAAGCCACTTATGCAATACAAGTTGCATGTCAAGCGTGGAGCAAGTCTCATGAACGATGTCATGTAAGGTTAGCCCGGGCCGCTTCATCCCAACATACCGCAAGATGCAAATTACACAAGAAGCAATCGACAATAAAAGCATCAACGCCCACAATGACCATTGTGTTCTACTCGTGCAATAGATCTACATATAGACACGGCTCTGATACCACTGTAGGGGTTCGTAGCATGGAAAACAAAAAATTTCTATCGCGTACAAACAAACAAGCCAAGATCTATCTACTAGATTGTAGCAACGAGTCGATGGAATAACTTACCCTCGAAGATTCCAAAGCGTTTAACGAGAGCGGATTCTCGTGGGTGATGTAGTCGTACTCTTCCCGATCTCAAGATCGTGTAGACGATCCTTCCGGCGCTGCGTTCCGGCAGCGCTCCCGCAGTCGGTCACACGTTCGGTACTCGACGAAGACCTTCCTCTCCCTTGTTCCAGCAGGCAGTGGAGGTTGTAGCACTCTCCTCGTGATTCCGGCAGCACAACAGCGTGGTACCGGAAGTAGAGGGGAGATCCCGCAGGGCTTCGCCTTAAGCCGGAGCGAGTATGGTGGAGTATGAGAGAGTACTATTAGTGGTCTAGGGATTAGACACACCAATTAGAAGGCTCTAAACCGCAGGCTAAAGCAATTAGAAGCTCTAAACCAGAACGGCTCTAAACCGGAGATTAGAGGTAGAAACTTGTGTGTCTAGAGGAGGAGGCCCTGCCCCTCCTTTTATGGGTGGAGGGGCTGGGCGCGCCAGGGGAGGGAGGGAGTCCCTCCCCAACTCGTCCTAGGGCTGGCCGCCGGCTTGGAGGAGAGGAACTCCTCCTCCAAGTTGGTTTCCAACTCCTCTTGCTTGTTTCCCACAGTTTCTTGTTTTAGCCGTTTGACTTTCAAACTGGACATTTGACTTTTCTGTTTTAGGATTCAATTTAATCCTTTATTGGGACAGCAAGAACACTTAGTACATGATGCAACCATTCCAATATGTAATGACACATTCATGTACCCCTCCCCCCCCCCGGAGTGCCGGACAATCCGGAACCTTCTAGAACATTCCCGATGAAATCACCGGAATCATTCCCGAACTCCGAAACGGGACTTTCCTTATATGAATCATATTCTCCGGACCATTCCGGATCACCTCGTGATATCCCGGATCCCATCCGAGACTCCGAACAACATTCGGTCTCTTTCTCATAATACCATAACTACTCAAAACAACGTCGAATCCTTAAGTGTGTCTCCCTACGGTTCGTGAATTATGCGGACATGATTGAGACACTTCTCCGAACAATAACCAATAGAGGAATCTGGAAATTCATATGGCTCCCACATATTTCTACGATTACTTTGCGATCGAATGAACCACTTACATACGATACCAATTTCCCTTTGTCTCACGATATGTTACTTATCCGAGGTTATGATCGTCGGTATCTCTGCATACCTAGTTCAACCTCGTTACTGATAAGTACTCTTTTCTCGTTCCCGTGATATGTGATCCCTTGTGAGCTAGTCACATGCTTGCAAGCTAATTGGATGACATTCCACCGAGAGGGCCCAGAGTATATCTATCTGTCATATGGATGGACAAATCCCACTCTTGATCCATGTGTCTCAACCAATACTTTCCGAACACTCAATGCCACCTTTATAACCACCCAGTTACGGTGTGGTGTTTGATGTCATCAAAGCATCCATCCGGTAAAGGTGATATGCATGATCTCATGGTCGAAGGAATTAGGTTACTATGTATCAGAAAGCATATAGCAATTGAACTATTGAAATGACTTGATATTTATGCTACGCTTATCTATAGGAGTATGTCCACCATATCATTCTCCTAACGATATGATCTTGTTGTTGATAACATCTCTATGTTCATGATAGGGAAACCACAATCATCTATCAACCAACAAGCTAGTGAAGTATAGAGGCTATACTAGGGACTTCAAATTAAGTTTACAAATCACACAAGTATTAATGTTTCCTTGTTAATACTATTATAGCATGAATGTAAATATTTATCATAAACACAAAGATATAATAATAACCACATTTATTATTGCCTCTAGGGCATATCTCCAACAGCTGCCCCCACCTCTTCCACATTCATGTGGGTGGAGCTCCCACTCAAAATGAAAAGCCTCCACTCCCATAAAAAGCCTCCACTCAAAAATCCACTCGAGTGCATTAAATTTCCACCAACTTTAATGCAAACACTCATTTAAATAAAACACTTTTATTTATTTATTCAGAATTTTTTTAATTACTCTAATTAACAAACATTCACATAAAACCCCTTATAACATTTTAATTTCACATGCAGAACCAGTTTCAGCAATTTCAACCGAAACTGTTTCGGTGTCTAGTAAAATAAATTCATGCGCTTTTCTTTTTCTTTCTCTGGCATATTATTTTCTCCAAATGGTGTCTGTATCCCTTAAGTGTGTCACCCTACAATTCGCGAATAATGTAGACATGATCGATACCCCTCTCCGATCAATAATCAGCAGCGGGACCTGGAGATCCGTACTGACTCCCACATATTCAACGATGACTTCTGTGATCGTGTGAACCTTATACGCATGTAACTCAATCCCTTTGTCTCGCGATATATTACATGTCCGAGATTTGATCATCGATAGCTCCATACCTAGTTTGATCTCGTTAGCGACATGTACTCTTTTCTCGTTCCCGTGATATAACATTCTAGTGATCAAATCACTTGCTTGCAAGCTAATTAATGTGATATCACCGAGAGGGCCCAGAGTATATCTCTCCATCATCGGTATGGACAAATTCCACTCTTGATCCATGAGCCTCAACATAACACCTTAATAGCATTGAACCCATCTTTATAGTCACCTTGTTACGGTGTGACGTTTGATGTTATCAAGATACTTTTCCGGTGTTAGTGATTGACATGACATCATGGTCTAAGTACTAAGATAACTCCGTATGATGTTATAGCAATATAAACACAATGACCTTGATCGTAATGTTATACTTCGGATGAATGTTCATCACACCATTCCAATAAAGTTGTGACCTTATTATTAACATACTCCAATGTCCATGATCAGGAAACATTTGATCATCTTGTTAATCAACGTGCTAGTTTATAAGAGAGGCATAACTAGGAACTTCCTTTTTTTATTAAACATACATGTATTAAAGTTTCCGTATTAATACAATTATAGCATGCAAAATAAACTTTTATCATAAATAAGGAATATGATAATAACCACTTTATTATTGCCTCTCGGGCATATTCCCTTCAGAGATTACTATGCCAGATTGATTAATGGTTCTATCTTATTGATTCTATCATGTCTATGTTGTTTGTGATCTTGCATGCTCTCCGTTTCTAGTAGCTATCTTGGCCAAGTAGATGTTAGTGACTCCAAGAGGGAGTATTTATGCTCGATAGTGGGTTCATGCCTCTATTTTATATAGGGAAGTGACAGAAATATCTAAGGTTGTAGATGTGTTGTTGCTACTAGGGGGGAAATAACGTTCTCTTGTTCATGAAACAAGCGAATTGTTTACTTTACACACTTTGCTTAAACCAGTTATCCATTGCTTGCAACTTAATACTAGAGGGGGTTTAATGATAACCTAAAGGTGGATTACTAGTCATAGATGCAGTTGGATGACGGTCTATGTATCTTGTTGTATTGCCCAATCAAATCTCATAGGATCATGAATGTATAGTATTGCATTGTTATGTCTTGCTCTGTCCTGTCAATTGCCCTGTTGTAATTTGTTTACCCAGCATGCCATGTTTGTTTATCTTAAGGGGAACACCTCTAGTGAACTATGGACCCCGGTCCAATCTTTACCATTGATACATCTTCCACTGTTACTATTTACTTTCTGCAAACCACCATTACCTTCCACACCATACAGTTAATCCTTTGTTTTCAGCAAATCGGTGAGATTGACAACCTCACTGTTAGTTGGGGCAAAGTCTTGAGTTTGTGTTGTGCAGGTTTCCAAGTTGCTAACAAAACCTTTGGGTCGTTTCCTTCCTCCTACTGGTTCAATAACCTTGGTTTCTTTCTGAGGGAAGACTTGCTGATGTGCTCATCATAGCTTCCCCTTGGTGTAGGGTTCGCAGCATAGAAAACAAAAAATTTCCTACGATGGGAACAACTATGTACCAAGATCTATCTTCTAGATACAAGCAATGGGCGGATATATATCCGTAGAGAACATACCCTTCAAGACCGACAAATATTAATGAGGTTGAACTCGTGGTTGATGTAGACGATCTTTTGTCGATCTCAAGATCGAGAGGAAGTCCTAGCGCCGCAAATCAGCGATGTATCTGTGCTCGCACACACGTCCGAGGCACCGAGCAACCTCCGCCTCCTCGCTCCAGCGATGCAGCGTAAGCACAACTCATTCTTGCCGAATATCCACCGGGGACATGTATCTCGCTAGTCCGAGACCATGGGGGATAAATACTAGAGGGGGAGAGAGATCCTTCACGAGGAGGTGTGAGTGAGAAGAGAGGAGGGGGGCTCCTTATATAGGAGGAGGGGGAACCCCAAGGGGGTGGCCAGTGCATGGGGGCTGCCCCTTGCCCTCCCTCCATTCATGTGGGTGGACACTCCACTCACAAAATGTCCCTTCAATTTTCTCCACTAAAAAACCCACTTAAATTCCCATTAAATTTCCACCAAATTTAATGCAAACTCTCATTAAATAAAACTCTTTTTATTTATTCAGAATTTTGTCAATTACTTTAATGACAAACATTCACATATAACCCCTTGCTAGTATTTCATTTCACATGCAGAAACACTTTCTGCAATTTCACCCAAAAACCAGTTACGGTATCTAGTGAAATAAATTCCTGCGCTTGTTATTCTTTTTAGCATGAAACTTTTGCTCCAAATGGTGTCGGTGTCTCTTAAGTGTGTCACCCTACGGTTTCCGAATAATGCAGACATGATCGAGAACCCTCTCAGATCAATAATCAGAAGCGGGACCTGGAGATCGATACTGACTCCCACACATTCAACGATGACTTTCTTGTGATCGTGAGAACCTTTTACGCTAGTATCTTAATCCTTTTATTTCACGATATATTACATGTCTGATATTCGATCATCGGTATCTCGATACCTAGTTTGATCTCTTTACTGACATGTACTCTTTTCTCGTTCCCGTGATATAACATTCTAGTGATAAAATCACTTGCTTGCAAGCTAATCAATGTGATATCACCGAGAGGGCCTAGAGCATATATATTCGTCATCGGGATGAACAAATTCCACTCTCGATCCATGGGCCTCAACATAACACTTTAGTAGTACTGAACCCATCTTTATAATCACCCTGTTACGGTGTGACGTTTGATGTTATCAAGATACTCTTCTAGTGTTAGTGATTGACATGATCTCATGGTCTAAGGATTAGGATCACTTTGTATGATGTTATAGCAATATAAACTTAATGACTTTGATCGTAATGATATACTTCGGATGAATGTTCATCACACCACTCCAATAATGTTGTGACCTCGTTATTAACAACATCCAATGTCCATGATCAGAAAACCTTGATCATCTTGTTAATCAACGAGCTAGTTTATGAGAGAGGCATAACTAGGAACTTTCTGTTTGTTTATTAAACACACACGTATTAACGTTTCTGTATTAATACAATTATAGCATGCAAAATAAACATCTATCATATACTTGGAATATACATAATAACCACTTTATTATTGACTCTCAGGGCGTATTCCCTTTAGTATCCCACTTGCGCTAGAGACAATAATCTAGCTACATAATGATAAATATAACACCCATGGAGTTCTGGTGTTGATCATGTTTTGCTCTAGGGAGAGTTTTAGTCAACGGATCTGCTACATTGAGATTCGTGTGTACTTTACAAATCTTTATATCTCCATCCTTGACATGCTCGCGGATGGAGTGAAACTGGCGCTTAATATGCTTGGAATTATTGTGAGACCTTGGTTCTTTGGCATTGGCTATGGCACCATTGTTGTCACAATAGATCACCATTGGGTCCAACGCGCTCGCAACCACACCTAGTTCGGATATGAACTCATTCGTCCAAACTGCTTCCTGAGCCGCTTCCGAAGCGGCAACATATTTAGCCTCCGTTGTTGATCCCGCCACCACGGGTTGTTTGGAACTCCTCCAACTAACCGCTCCACCATTCATGAGAAATACATATCCAGATTGAGACTTGGAGTCATCCGAATCTGTTGGGGGGATCACACCCGGGTAGGCTAACCGGACAAGATACAAAGCGGCACAACCCGCCAGCCGGCTGAGTAGCCGGACGCAAGAAACTCAAAGACAGACCAAAAGGATGGCCAGACAAAGACCAAGCTGGTGAACTAGTCAGCCGGATGAGAATCATCAGCAAGGAAGCTAGCCGGCTGGATCATGCCAGCCGGATAGAGCAAGACAGACCCAAAGTTAACCGCCAGAACTATCAGCCGGATGAGACGAGCAAAGACAGAAGACCAGCCGGATTGAACCAACCACCCGGACCAAACGGATCAGCCGGCTAGGTCACCCTAGCCGGACACTCAAGACAGGCAAGGTACAAGATGGCGTAGAGCATAGTGCGCAGTACGCGTAGGATGATGGACAAGACAGAAAGGAGACTCAGACACTCGGCCCATACCGACGACTTTACCGATGACGGTTGTAACAGTAGATAGTAGGTGGCACAGTGCATAACTGCCCGCACGGCGGCCACTGTAGATGGCGTGGCGGCATGGGCTTGACTGTGGGTACACACCCTCCATGCCGGACACTGTAGATGACCTAGCCGGCTGGGGCCCGCTTGTGGGACCCGTTAGTCAGCTAGGCCGTTGCCCACGCCGCGCCGGCCTATATAAGGGGCGGCAGGGGCAACACAGCAAGGGTTGGGCCCTGATTCACTGCTAGCTAGACCAGATACAGCTCAAGGAGCCTTGTAGCCCTTTGTCTTCATCCCCATAGTCAGATTGGCAGGAGTAGGAGCTTTACCTCACCCCGAGGGCTCCGAACCTGGGTACTTCTTGTGTCCACGACACTTGCTTGTATCCAATCCTGCATGCGGACGCCGTCGCTCGCTTCCCTGCTCGCTCCCACACCTCTATCTAGTCTTCTTAGGCTCTGTCGTTTCCATAATGACGACAGTAGGCTCCCACCGTGGGGCAGAGATGGCAGCGACATGAGTTACGTTCCGCACGGGACTCTTCACTTCATCCGGCGAGCGCGTGGCCTCCAGCCTCTTGCTCACGCTGGGCAAGTTAGACTGCGTTATCGACAACGCGCGCTGCTTTCCCGGTGCCAGTTTTCTGGCTAGCAGTTCTATCCTGTTGTTCGGCGACTAATACCTCCAAAACGTATCTACTTTCTCGAACACTTTGCTATTGATTCTTATCTAAACTTGTGTGATTTGAATGCAACTAACATTGACTGACGTTGTTTTCAGCAGAATTACCTTAGTGTCTTGTTTTTGTGCAGAAAATGAACTATCAGGAAAAATCCCGGAAAATATGCCAAAAACTATTTCTCACCAGAAGATCCACGGAGCCATAAGGGGAGGCCTGGGGGGCCAGACCCACCCCAGGCACGGGCTCACTGACCCCACGCCTGGGGGAGGTTTGGCCACCCCAGGCAGCTCCTCGGCCTCCCTCCGCGCCTATAAGTTGCCTTCTGACCTAAAAACAGAGGGGGGTTCCAGAGTTTTCCAGAAAGAGTTCCGCTCCGCCACCACCAGAAACCAAGATTCGGATCCAGAAACTCCATTCTGGCACCCTGCCGAGACGGGGAATTTGGAGAGGATCATCGCCACCGTCATCACCAACGCATCTCCGTCAACCACCGATGTTTCCCTCATCCATGAGTGAGTAATCCCCCACTATAGGCTTGGGGATGGTAGGGATTGGATGATTTCTATCATTTAACCGAATAAGATTTGTTAGGGGCATAGTGCCTAGTATCTCTATTAGTGCTATTTGACTTTGTTGCAACTTGTTGTGCTTAATGCTTGTCACTAGGGCCGGAGTACCATGATCTCAGATCTAAACTTATTATTGAATCATTATGATAGTATTGTTTTTGATCTTATCTGCAAGTTGTGTACACATATCATTGTCCGGATCCAAAGGCCCCAAAGTGACAATAATTGGGACAACCGGAGGGGATGACTGTGGTGTGAGAATCACATGTGTTCATGGAGTGTTAATGCTTTGCTCCGCTGCTCTATTAAAAGGAGCACCTTAATTGCCAGTAGTTCCCTAGAGGCCCCGCTGCCACGGGCTGGCTGGACAGAAGATGTTGTGCAAGTTCTCATTGCGAGCACGTATGACTATATTTGGAGAACATGCCTAGGATTGTTTAGTACTTGGATGCTTGTTATTATTTATCTGAAATGCCCTAGTTCTTGAAGTTACATGTTTAGACTCGTCCATGCAACGCCCGTCCATCCATGCCTATGCATACCGCACTCGAATCCTACTGTTACCGTTACTATTACTATTTCTACTATTCCACTGTTGCTGTTGCTGTTACTGCTGCTGTTGCTACTACAAACTGTTACTACTGATAAACTTCTGTGAGAAATAACTATTTCCAGATGCAGCTGAACTGACAACTCAGTTATTAAGGCTTGCAAGTATTCTTTGACTCCCCTTGTGTCGAATCAATAAATTGGGTAATACTACCCGCGAAGACTGATGCGATTCCCTACACTCGTGGGTCATCAAGACTATTTTATAGCGCCGTTGCCAGGGAGCATAGCTTTATTTGTAAGTTCACTTGGATCTATTATTGTTCACTGCTACTCCTTTCATCATGGGGAAGTCTCGTGATGGAAAGTTCCCTATTTTACCATCCACTACAAGAAGAGGTACAGTCCTAAACACCTCTGCTGCTCTTGATTCACCGTCTGTTATAAGTAAGCTTGTCACACTACCACCACATACTCATGCTACACACACTGCTACTACTGCTGAGTCTGAAACTGCTTTTGATACCCATGATGTTACTCCTGCTGTGCTTGATGCGAGTGGTTCACTAGGTCCTTTTGTATATGCTACTATGGCTAGTCTAGGAAATACCGAAACTCCTAGTGAGGACACTGTTACACCTGTTAGCTCACCTGAGTCTAGTGAGAGTTATGATATTAATGATGGTTACATTGAGCTCACTAATGAATTTGTTGAAGATTGCCGAAACACACATGGTGCTAGTGCTATTAAGAGTCTCCTTGCTAGACATACTATTATGCCTAATAAGTCCTATGATCCTAAGTTTGCCACCTCTCCCATAGATATTAAAGATAAAGATTATGATTTCTCTCTTGATTTATCTTATTTAGATATTGTTGAGAAAGAACCTTTTTGTGGTACTGAAAATGAGAGTGTTGTGGATCATATGAATGAGCTTTCTACTATGAGTGCTTTGTTCTCTGATGATTTTAAAATGCGCAGTACTTTGTTGCTAAGATCTTCCCTTTTTCACTAAAAGGAGAAGCTAGGGGTTGGTTTAATAGATTACCTCCTGGTTCCATTGATAGCCCTAATTGCTTGATTGCTTCTTTCTTCCATAAATATTTTCCTCCTAGTGCTAGACATGCTGCTTTGCAGATACTTTTTTTATTTTAAATAGGGGGAAGAAGAGAAATAGCCTGAGTCATGGAAAAGATTATGTTCCTTGATTCATGCATATCCTAGATGTCCATTACCTCAGAATGAGCTTCTTGATATTTATTATAATGGACTAACTGATGATTCTAGGACCTACCTAGATAGCTTTGCTGATTGTGTTTTTAGGAAAATGACTCCTACAGATGCTGAAGAATTAATGAACAAGATAAGCAAGAATTATGATGATTGGACTTCAACTGAGTTGAATACACATGAGCCTGTTACTCCTGAACCAGTTGTTCCCGAACCATTTCCAACACCAACAACAAATAAGAGGGGAGTTATTGCATTAAATGATGAAGTGATGAAGGAAGCTAAAAAGTGTCCAAAGGAGAAAGGTATTAGAGCTGAAGATGTGAAGAATCTACCTCCTATAGAAGAATTATGTAAGCCAATTCCCCACTCATCTACTATTGAGGTACACTCTCTCCAATTTAATGAAGGTGATATTCCTTATGTAAGCCTCCTGATCAATGCTTAGAGGAACTTGACACATTTATTGTTAAACAAGGTAATTTTAATAAACAAGTTGAGAATCATTTATTGGAAAACTCTATATCTATCCATGAGTTGAAAGATATTGTGGAAAGAACTTCTAATGATATTAAAATGCTTTGTAAACACTTTCAAATGGTTCAAACCCAACTTGATCAACTTGCTAAGGTGCAAAAGGATATGCTAGTTAATGCTTTAGGAAATAAACATGCTTATGGAATTAGAACTAGGAGTGGTGCAGCTACTCAAGATCCTTTATATCCTGAAGGATACCCTAAAAGAATAGAGCAGGATTCCCAGCAAGGTGAGGATAGTGCTAGTCCTCGTAAGAGGAAGAAAAAGAAACATAAGATCTCTGATGCTGAAACTGAGAGTGGTAATATTGATGAGTCACCTGATAAGGAGGAAGGTGAGTAAGAACCTAAGAAGCACACTAAGAACACTAGGTACACAAAGGAAGATTTTATTGCTAATAAACATGGTAAAGAGAGAGAACCTTGAGTGCAGAAGCCTATGCCTTTTCTAGGTAAGAAACACAAGTCAAAGGAGGAACAACACTACAACAAGTCTTGTGAGTGGATGAAACCTTTATTTTTGCAAATTCCTTTGACTGATGCTATTAAATTGCCTCCTTGTTCAAAGTATATGAAGGATATTGTCTCTAATAAAAGGAAGATTCCTAATGAGGATATTTCTACTCTACTTGCTAATTACTCCTTCAATGGTAAGGTTCCAAAGAAACTTGGTGATCCAGGTATACCAACTATTCCTTGCTCCATTAAGAATAATTATGTTAGAACTGCTTTATGTGATTTGGGTGTTGCAGTTAGTGTTATGCCTTTTTCTCTCTATAAGAGACTCTAGTTAGAAAATTTGATACCAACTGATATATCTTTGCAAATGGCTGATAAGTCAACTAATGTTCCTGTTGGTATATGTGAGGATGTTCATGTTCAAGTTGCTCATAATTGCATGGTTTTAACTGATTCTGTTGTGATTGAAATGCCTGAAGATGATAATATGTCTATTATTCTTGGAAGACCTTTTCTTAATACTGTAGGTGCTGTCATCAATTCCAATCAAGGAAAAGTAACATTCAATATTAATGACAAAGAGAACACTGTCTATTTCCCCAAGAAGGTTGTTAAGAGATATTGCCTGAATTCTATTGAAAATATTGAGAGCATCTAGGTTGTAGAAATATATTGTCCCATTCCACAAGAAAATTTTGAAACTATTATGATTGGGACCATTGCTATCAAGTATGAGGTAACATAATCACCTTGTGGAATGCAAAGTTTTGTTAAGATTGTTTTGGTAACAAGACTTGATCAACCTTGTTAACAAAAGGATTTTAATGAACAAAATAATGTTTCCACTGTGGTTATACTTGCTTTCTTTTTCCCTTCTCCTTCCTAGCTTTTTCTTTAGCTTTAGTTTTGCTAGTTGTTTGCTTGTTTGAGTTTCTTAGAGCTCCTGTAGTTTGGCTTTTGGTTTGCTTTTGCTTCTTTTGAAAAAAACTGTTTCTGTGAGAAAATCAATTGTCATACCCTGAAAATTGGCCAGAAATAAAGTTTCCCAAAAAATCCCAGAAAATTCAAAATAAATTTTTCCTCGAAAAAAGGGGCAGAGAGGTACCAAAGGTGACCCATGGGGCCACCCCTAGGCCCCACACCCATGGTAGGCGCGACCTACCTAGTGGTGGCGCCTAGGAGGGTCTCGCCCACCTGGGCCCCTCCTGGCTGCCTCCTCAAAGCCACCTTCTTTCTCTCCCCCGAAAACACTGGAAAACTTTCTCAAGCTCGAGTTCTTGCAGTTCTTGCTCGCGATTTTCGATCTCCTTGTTCATCCCATCTCAAGTGCTTATTTTTGGAGTGATTGTTCCTTGGTATGTGCCTCCTCCACTTGTCCAATTAGATTTGTGATTGGTAGATAGTATCTTGAGCATTTTGCTACTGTAGGTGACAGGTTGTTTGAGCTTGCATGCTTGTTCTATGCTTATAAACTTTGTTTTGATGGATGTGTAGTCCTCTAGCAAGTTCCTATAGTAGTTTCTCATCATTTATCAATTTAGAAATCACTTGGTTTGATGGTTGTCTAAAAATTTCAGCAAGGAAGATGAGTGCTTATCCACTAAATCAATATGACTTGATGGTGCATGAGCCAATGAAGGTTCATCGTGAGGAGGCAGTTTTTCCTTCCATATATCCTTGCCATGAATTTATGAGAGCTGCGGGGATCCTCCAAGATTTCCAAACTTTGGTTACAAATGCAGGGTTGGAGCACTTTGTTGAAGGTGAACCAATCCAATATGTTAAGCTAACCATGGATTTTGTGCAGGACTTTCAGTTCACTCGGTCTACCTCTAATCCCATGATCCATTACAAAATATATAATATACCTGTCAACCTGCCTTTTGCTGATTTATGTGCAGCAATTAGAGTACCTCAGTGGGGATCTTGTGAGAAGATCAAGGAGAGGCCCAAGTCACTTGTTGATTTGTATGCTGAGATTTGCCAAGGTTTTGACTTCTTAAAGGAAAGTGGTAAAATTCGGAACATCCAGCTCCTAGCTATTCGATACTTTGCCTATTTTATTACCAAGTGTGTTCTTGCTAGAAAGACTGCTAGAAAGTTGTCTTCTTTCGATCTAGATTTTATTGCAGCTACTCTTAGTAGGAATAGTTCCTATAGTTTGGGTGCTTTGATATCTCACCGTCTCACCACCAACCGTGAAAAAGGTGGAATTTGTGGAGGTCTCATTGCTTCTAGGTTGCTAGCTTTCAATGGTTTAGAGCCTCATTATTCAGATTTTCAGTTCCCCATAGAGAGGCTTGATATTGAATCTATGATTCAGCATGGTTTTGTTTCCTTGGGGGCTAATGTGAGAAGTTTTCCATTTGAACTATCTTTTGTCTAGCAAGGTCGGATAAAGGGTAGGAGTGAGAAAATAGTTTATTTGCATGCACCTGCTTTGTTTAACTTTGATAACAGGCAAGGATGGTCACTTACTAAGGAGGAGGTTGACACTTATGTGGGGGAACTCTCCTAGCAAGAGGAGAATGTTGAAGAGGATGCCGAAGACAATTCGGTTCAGCCCTCCAACTTGGGAGAGTCTTCATACCAACAGCCCTCATTTGATTGGGGCACGTCTTCTTCTTTATCGCAGGTGCCTGACTATGATCATTCCTATGATGACCCACCATCATGGGGTTACTATCCACGTTAATGAGCGCCACTTAGGCCAATAGCCTAAGCTTGGGGGAGGTTGTAGAGGTCCCAATCTTTATTAAGATAGAGCCCCCTGTGTTTACAATGCTAGTCCCTAGATCAATAGCTAGCATCCACAGTTAAGATGTAATATCAAGAAACAAAGGTCATATTATAACTTTATAACCAGGAATAACATAATTTCATTACATCTTACATAGCTCATTTGGCTATTACATTACATTGCAGCGGAATAACTATAGTCATGGGGTCCTTCATCTTCAAAGTGCCACAGGCAGATGTTTGGTTGTAGACTTTGTAATCCTAATCAATCAATCTTCACTAAAACAATCAAACCTGCAACATACAAGTTACAGCCACAAGGGTCAATACATTTGAATTGTATTGGCAAGTGATACTATGGTAGTATAGTGGAGTCTATTTCTATATGCATTTGGCTAAGTGGAGTTGAGGCTTGCATTGCTCAAAATAGATTTTTCCTTAACATTTGAAAATACTAGGTTTTGTTTGGCAAAAACATTTTTCTCAATCAAAGATTTGAAGATCCTTTACAAGGCATCTCTCCATAAAAAATTGAAGATTTCAATCAACCCTTGTTCAAACCACAAGATTTTAACTTAGAAATTTAATTGATGAGATTCTTGATTGCTTCCATGTCTTGATGCTCAAATTGTCCTTTACCAGGGACATGGCTAAGTACTTAGATTCTACACTCTGCAGAGGTGGTGCACTTTCCCCACAAGACTTGGTTTCCCAAGACAAAATCTTTCAGAAGCCTTCCCTTAGACCAAAATGGACGCGTTCCAACCTATCAAACACTACCACCCACTGTCCATATGGCTAAGTTCTTGCAACCTATATGATCATGGCAGAGCCCATATTGCCAAGTCGTTGCACTTGAAGCTTATCAACATTTGACATCTCAAATCTCTTTGTTCCTAGGTGGCATACCACAAGTGAGATACACAAGCCAAGTCCATGGCCTTGTGAACCACTCAACCAAAAACCACCAAGCAAGTCCCATTCCACCCAGGTGATTCATTAACTTAGTTGTTTTATTAAACAAAACTCAAGTCCTCAGACTTAGAATATTTTCCATAGTATGAATATATTTCCACCCTTGTTTTCTATTAGCTAGGCTAAGCTTGATAGTAATAGGAATCTTAACTTAGAAAAATCCTACTAAGGTTTCATCTACTAGTTTTCCTATAGTAAGGTTTATACTTAGCAAAATTCATGCAAGTTTTACTTAGAGAAAAATCACTAATGCATAGTGAAAGTAATGGGACAAAAAGTATGAAGCATCACTTGCCTTTTTCGTAGAGGGTATAGGTTCACTCCTTGTCCTTGCAACAATCACACTCTTCAAGTCACTACAAACCAATCAAGCAAGGCACAATCTCAATCTACCAATCAAGCAAAACATCACATAAAATGACAAAGTCAAAGTAATGCATGCAAGCATGCCAAGCTTTGTTTTGTTTGAAAGAGTGGTTCCTAATGGGTCATAAACATTTGAAAACACCTATTGGTCATTTTGTAAAGTGGCAAAGTCATTTGCTAAAGGTTTCACCTCAAAACCCATTTTCAAAACAAAGTATCATTTTATGTGGTGTAAAAATATTTTTACTTGGGCATTAATCTATAGGGTTCTCCAAATATGTTTTCAAAACCACAAAACTTGATGTTTAGGGTCAGAGAGTTTAAAACAAAACATTTTCCAAAGGTTTTCTTCCAAAACCAATTTTAATAAATAAACCACATTTCTATTTGACTAGAAATGGTTTTAAATCAAAGAATCATATTTTTATTTCACCAAATACATTTTTGAGTCCACAAAGTGTTTCCTAATGTTAGTAGGTTCAAATCAATCCAATTGCCAAAGATTTTAACCCCAAATTCATTTTTAAACAATTTTTACATCCTTAACAAGCATACAAATGTTTCTGCAAATTCAAACAAGCTAACAGATACTATTTGCTAAACTAAGGACATGGTTGGCTAGGGTTTGCTCTCCTGAATCCAACGACATAAAATTTGTAAAATTTGGACGTGTGGTTTGAAAGTTACAAGGGTTTCAAAATGGCATTTAAATCTGGTTTCTAAATCTGTTTCAATCAAACACTGGCCACGCGTCGCGCCGTGATTGGCCAGTACCGGTTCGTCTGGATCGAGTGACACAGACCACAGGATTAAAAGGGGCATGTGCGGCTCAGATCAAACGTACCACTTCGTTTTAATGAATCTATCCTAGCCAACGGATCTGCATCTAACGGTTGCTACGTGTTTGACCTAAAATGGGCGGCGCTGACGGCGGCTGTGCGGCGGCGGCGCTCTGGCGGCGAGGTTGCCGACGATGCAGGATGCGAGAAAGAGGGAGGGGGAGCTCACCGAGTTCGCAGCATACTGCTGATGCTCCTCGTGGTCTTTGTTGGCCAAGGGGCGCACGGGTTCCTGGGGAATTGCTCACCGGAGTTGAGCCGTGCCTCGGGTGTGGTCAGTCGTCGACGGGGGCGAGGTTGCAGGCCATGCGCGAGTGTTTGGCGAGCACCTGGAGATGCGGAAGACGCAGACTAATCAAATGGCATGATTCACTGATCAATGCGCGCACAGAGTCGAGTGCTAGAGCTCACCGGAGTTGCGGGGTCGTCGGTGGCGTACGGGTGGAGACGTTGCCGACATTCTGGGGCGCTCGGGGGCGAGCTGGCGCTACGGGGATGATCGCCAGGAGGTGGGGATCACGAGAGCATGGTCGAGGAGGCAAGGGGCGGCGAGGGGCTGCCGGAATCGCCCGGGGAAGTCGTCGGAGACAGAGCGGCTCGGGGAGAAATTGGAGCGGCCTGGGGGCGTGCTTGTGGGAGGAGTCAGGGGGAAAAGAGAGAGGAGAGGAAGACGATTTATCGTGCGTGATCACGGCAGGTTTTACTCGCGGCATTAAGGCGAATTCATGCCGCGAATTCAAAGCTTGCAACGGTGACGGGGGGAGGAAGAACGGGTCGTGGGGGTGGGGAGGAAGAACAGAGGAAAGTGGGCCTACCGGTCAGTGGGAAAAGAAAGGAGGGGAGGGTCCACTGGTCATACTCTGTACGGGTCAGAAACGAGGTGCGAATCGTTTTCTTTCGGGGTGAGGGAAAAGTTGGGCTGTTTCTGGGCCAGTTGGGCTGCTGGGTTGGGTCGACCTTTTCTTATTTTTTTCTGTTTCTGAATCTTTTCCTTTTTCTAATTCTATTTCCTGTTTTGAATTTGAATCAATTATTCATTCACTCAAACCATTCAAACTTATAATGAGTTTTTGGTTCTGTTTATCAACATAAACCAAATCCCTAAAATAAAATAATATTTTTGTTCTTTTTAGGACCAATCATTAATTAAATAAAATGGTTCATTAGTTATTTAATAAAATAGGGTTTGATTTAATTAATAGAATCTCTATTTGAAATCCAAATATTTTCAAAACCAAATCAGTAGGTTTTATTTGGAAATAAAGAATATTTGGAAAACTTGTTTAAAATAAAATAACATCTTTATTTTTGGTCCATTAACAATTAAATAAAATGGGCCTTATCCATTTACTTCAAATAAGATTTGTTTTATTAGAATATTTATTTTGAAATCTAAAATAAAACCAAAACACTTCTGTAGGTTTTAATTAAGAAAATAAAATACTTAGAAAACTTATTTAAAATAAATTAATAAGTTTTGATGTTTTAATTAAAATGGTAAAACCTATTATTTGAATAAAATTTGGATATTAATTCCTTATTACTTTATTTAAATAAACTTTTATTGTTTTTATCAAAACAAAATGTTTCATTTTCAAAAGCTTGGCCAAGGTTTAATTTGGCTCTATAAGATAATCTTTATTTATAAACCTTCCTTTTCATTTTGAGAACCAAATCCTTTTATAAAAAGATTTCAAAGCAGTAATAAAATATTTTTATTCTTCCTTTGTTAAATATTTATCTTTTTAATCCCTTTAGGATTTATTTGACCCAAATTGGTTTGAAGGTTTCCAATTGGGTTCAAAAGTTTCTTCTGACTCTAAAAATCACCAAAGTTTTATTTTATTCATTTATTTTTCACATTACAAGATTTGGAAAATCTTGGGATGTGACAGAGGTATATCGACGTCACGCTCATCTATATATCATGTTCGGTCGATTCTTTGTATATCAGTTGTTTTCGCTTTCTTTTTGGTTCTTGTTGCTTCTTTCTCAAAAACACAAAAATATTTTCGTTGTTTCTCTTGGTTTGTTTCTTTGCTTTGGTTTACCTTAAAAGAAAAATCCAAAAATATTTTGCTTTGTTTGGTTTGCTTTGTTTTTGTTTGGTTATTCTTTGTTTGCTTGTTTCTAAAAAAATCGAAAACACCAAAAATATTTGTTGTTCTTGTTTGGTTTTGTGAGTTCTTTGCAGAGTTCAGCCGTTCTCAGTGGATATTGGTTTTCATGTTAATATTCAAGTCACACAAGTGAAGGGCAATAATGAAGATTAAGACAACTAGAGGTATGGTAAGAGGCTGGTAACGAACTCTATTTGTTTCATTTTTGTACATATACTCATCATTGTGAACATGCTTAGCCTGTTTGTGTAAGGTGTAAGTCATTATGGATGCTTAGTAGTTCTTGCTTGTCTATGATTAGCTCCATCTTGATAATAGTTTGTAGGATGTCATATGAATGTTTGGTTGCATTGTTTTATTCATACTTTGGTATGATATTGTGGTATCCTCCTCTGACTGTTCATGTGAATCGACTTGGCACATGATCACGCATGCATATGACTAATCAATAATCAGTAAGCATCGATGATTTTTTTGCCTTAGAGTTCTAGTATCACTTTCATGCCATAATTAGTCATGTTTTGTTGCAAGCATGATTATGACTGTTATTGCTCTCTCGTTTGTCGTTCCCTTTCTACTACTAGCCTTCACTTGCACTGAGTACGTGCTCTACCTGTGCTTCCAACTCCCCAAAACCAATATTGCCAGTTGTGTCCACCATACCTACCTATTGTCATCGTTTGCTACTTCAGTGCGTAATTTATATATGTCATGTGTTCTTCCAAAATAAAATGTTTGTCTGTTTTGAGAAAGTTAGTTAGTAAAGCTCTCACGAACTTGATGGCACACTTTATTCCTTGCGCTTAATAATCTTGAACCATTGTGACTAGTCCATGAAATTTATATGCTTGCTTATTATATACTGGGAGTCAGCAGAACCGTGCTGTCACGAGGAACGCTTTCAACACTTTTTGGATATCTCATCCAGTTGATTCCTTGCTCTTTTGTTTATGGATTTCAACGAAGTGAAATAAAAGGGGAAGTTGTTAGTTCATGGAGTTTATACATTGTGTTAGAGAAACGCCAGGGCCGCTAGCCTAAGCCATGCTTAATCATGGTGGAAACTTGCAGCAACACTATAAGGAGCATCTATGAAGCATCCTCAATAAAAAGCTATGCATATGGTAAATAAAAAGATTGCTGAGATGCTCATTGTCTGCTTGCCTTGTCATTTTGGTGATGGGAAAGCTCTTGTACCATGTGCAAGCGGTACCTCGTTGGCGGTTCTCGATGATATGCATGTATTTACAATGACAACAACTTTCAAGTGACCAAAGTTGAGTAGCATGCGGAGCGGCCCTTGTACTCAAGGGACTTGGGATTTCCAATCTATGGTCTTTCAAGCATATGATTCAGAGTGGACCTCACTTTCACCTTAACCACATGAAGATGCCTATGATAGGGGCAATGAGAGCTCAAAGCTAATGAGTACCTTCCTTTCAGCATTGGGAAGCCTTTCAAAACCTTCACAAAACCGTTTTCACAACTTTGTTAAGTCACCACTTATTCTATGAGCACCTTCTTGAGATCATAGTTGTCATTCTTGTGTTTGTTCCAAAACTTGGTTAATTATGTCATGAATTTGATGCTTGTATCTCTGATATCTTTACTTCTAGTCTTCATGTGAACTTCAGAGGTGCCTTGGCATTTATGATCATTGCAATGTTGCTTATCAGCATTGCAATGTTGCTTATGTTTATGTTTCATGCTACTTATTATTATTGAGTTGGTTTCTCTTCATAGCTTGCAATGACTATTGAGTAGACTTAGTTGCATACTCTTTATTATGAATTGTCTAAGCATCTACTCCTGTGTTGAGAATATATACATCATATGAAGCAAAGTGTTTGTGAAAGTTCTTTTATCGCACTCAGTTTTCAACTTAATTGCTTGAGGACAAGCAATAAGCTAAGCTTGGGGGGAGTTGATACGTCCAAAACGTATCTACTTTCTCGAACACTTTGCTATTGTTTCTTCTCTAAACTTGTGTGATTTGGATACAACTAACACGGACTGACGCTGTTTTCAGCAGAATTTCCTTGGTGTCTTGTTTTTGTGCAGAAAATGAACTATCAGGAAAAATCCCAGAAAATATGCCAAAAACTATTTCTCACCAGAAGATCCACGGAGCTAGAAGGGGAGACAGAGGGGAGGCCTGGGGGGCCCAGACCCACCCCAGGCGCAGGCCCACTGACCCCATGCCTGGGGGAGGTTTGGCCACCCCAGGCAGCTCCTCGGCCTCCCTTCGCGCATATAAGTTGCCTTCTGACCTAAAAATAGAGGGGGGTTCGATAGTTTTCTAGAAAGAGTTCCGCTCCGCCGCCACCACCAGAAACCAAGATTCGGATCCAGAAACTCCGTTGTGGCACCCTGCCGGGACGCGGAATTTGGAGAGGATCATCACCATCGTCATCACCAACGCATCTCCATCAACCACCAATGTTTCCCTCATCCATGAGTGGGTAATCCCCCGCTGTAGGCTTGGGGATGGTAGGGATTGGATGAGTTCTATCATGTAATTGAATAATATCTGTTAGGGGCATAGTGCCTAGTATCTCTATTAGTGCTATTTGACTTTGATGCAACTTGTTGTGCTTAATGCTTGTCACTAGGGCCCGAGTGCCATGATCTCAGATCTGAACTTATTATTGAATCATTATGATAGAATTGTTTGTGATCTTATATGCAAGTTGTGTACACATATCATTGTCCGGATCCAAAGGCCCCGAAGTGACAATAATTGGGACAACCGGAGGGGATGGTTGTGGTGTGAGGATCACATGTGTTCATGGAGTGTTAATGCTTTGCTCCTGTGCTCTATTAAAAGGAGAACCTTAATTGCCAGTAGTTCCCTAGAGGCCCCGCTGCCACGGGCTGGCTGGACAGAAGATGTTGTGCAAGTTCTCATTGCAAGCACGTATGACTATATTTGGAGCACATGCCTAGGATTGTTTAGTACTTGGATGCTTGTTATTATTTATCTGAAATGCCCTAGTTCTTGAAGTTACAGGTTTAGACTCGTCCATGCAACCCCCGTCCATCCATCCCTATGCCTACCGCACTCGGATCCTACTGTTACTGTTACTGTTACTATTGCTACTGTTCCACTATTGTTGTTACTGCTGCTGTTGCTTTGCTGTTGCTACTACAAACTGTTACTACTGATAAAATTTTGTGAGCAAGAACTATTTCTAGGTGCAGCTGAACTAACAACTCAGTTGTTAAGGCTTGCAAGTATTCTTTGGCTCCCCTTATGTCGAATCAATAAATTGGGTAATATGTTGGAGATATGCCCTAGAGGCAATAATAAAAGTGGTTATTATTATATCTTTGTGCTTATGATAAATGTTTACATTCATGCTATAATAGTATTAACCAGAAACATTAATATTTGTGTGATTTGTAAACTAAATTAGAGTCCCTGGTAAAGCCTCTTTATAATACTAGCTTGTTGGTTAATAGACAATCGTGGTTTCTCGATCATGAACATTGAGATGTTATTAACAACAAGATCATATCATTAGGAGAATGGTATGATGGACATACTCCTATAGATAAGCGTAGCATAAAGATCAAGTCATTTCATTAGTTCGTTTGCTATAAGCTTTCTGATACATAGTAACCTAATTCCATGAGATAATGCTAATAACCATCACCGGAAGGATGCTTTGATGACATCAAACACCACACCGTAACTGGGTGGCTACAAAGGTGGCATTGAGTATTCAGAAAGTATGTGTTGAGGCACATGGATCAAGAGTGGGATTTGTCCATCCATATGATAGATAGATATTCTCTGGGCCCTCTTGGTGGAATGTCATCCAATTAGCTTGCAAGCATGTGACTGTCTCACAAGGGATCACATATCATGGGAACGATAAAAGATTACTTATCAGTAACAAGGTTGAACTAGGTATGCGGAGATACCGACGATCAAAACCTCGGATAAGTAAACTATCGTGAGACAAAGGGAAATTGGTATCGTATGTAAGTGGTTCATTCGATCGCAAAGTAATCATAGAAATATGTGGGATCCATATGAGTTTCCAGATTCCTCTATTGGTTATTGATCGGAGAAGTGTCTCGGTCATGTCCGCATAATTCACGAACCATAGGGAGACACACTTAAGGATTCGATGTAGTTTAGTAGATATGGAATGTTAGTAGGTATACCGAATGTTATTCGGAGTATCGGATGGGATCCGGGATATCACGAGGAGATCCAGAATGATCCGGAGAATAAGATTCATATAAGGAAAGTCTGATTCCGGAGTTCGGGAAAGATTCCGATGTTTTCATCGGAGAGGTTCTATAAGGTTCTAGAAGATTCACCGAACCGGAAGGGGAATGGTCCATGAATGTGCCATGGGTAAGTGGAATGATTGGATCATATCCTAGGTCGCTTGGTTTGGGCATTTGCTAGAGAGAATTAAAGCTCTAAATTGAAAGTCAAACGGGAAGTTTGAAAAGTCAAACTAGAACAATGGTTTCCTAGTAGAAGAAGAAACAAGTCCTTCTCTCAATCCAACTTGGGTTTGGGTTTGGATTCAAACCCACCCCTCCCAAGGCTGCCCCCCTCTCATAAATAGAGGGGGAGGGCTGCCCTAAAGCACCAAGCCCTAGCCCCTCTACACCCGAGCCGCCGCCGCCCTAGTCGCCGACACCTCCTCCTCCTCCTCCCGGTCTTCTAAACAATAGGTCACCGAGAAACCCTAATTCCACCATAACTCGCACCGTATTAGGTGAAGCCCTGCGGGATCCTCCCTCTACTTCCGACACCACGCCGTCGTGCTGCCGGAATCGCGAGGGGAGAACTACAACCTCCGCTGCCTGCTGGAACAAGGAAGAGGAAGGTCTTCATCGAGTACCGAACGTGTAATCGACTGCGGAAGCGCTGCTGGAACGCAGCGCTGGAAGGGTCGTCTACGCGATCTTGAGATCGGCAAGTGTACGACTATATCACCCACGAGAATCTGCTCTCGTTAACCGCTTTGGAATCTTCGAGGGTGAGTGCTTCTATCGATTCGTTGCTACAATCTAGTAGATAGATCTTGGCTTGTCGTCCAGGAATTCCGGCAGAAGACAGTCGGACGGAACGAAAGGCAAAGAAAGAATACTTACCCATGGCAACGAGGCCGAAGTTCATCAGCTTGTCGTCCAGGAATTCCGCGTGCTCCTTCAGCCGGGTGTCCTCCTTGTCCAGGAGGTCAAAGGCAGTGGCCCGGCTGGTGAGGGCCTCATCCCGCTCCTTAAGAGTGGCCTCCAGCTGGTTGACCTTAGAGTACCACTCCTTGTTCTAGAGCCGGAGCGCGGCATTATCCCGGCTGAGGCGCACGTTGGAGTGCTTCGTCCGGTTAATCTCGTGCTGCGCGCAGACCATGAAGGCTGCAGTAGGTGAGAAAAGAGCACTAGTGAGAAGATGGCAAGAAAAGTTGGGAGAAACTTACTTTGCATGGGTCCCTCGCGCTGCACCAGCTGCGAATTCCTCGTTGGCGCCGGCCAGCGCCGCCCGGAGCTGCTTGACCTCCGCAAGCCCGACCTCGAGGTTCACCTCAAGGGTCTGCAGGGAGGCTCCCGCCTCCACCGGCAGAGGCGCCAGCGGTCCGGCTAGAGCAGTCGGGGCGTCACGGATGGCCACCTGCCACTGCACCGTCGCCTCGTCGTCTGATTCGACGTCCTCCATGATCACCGTGTCCTTGCCGGCGCGCGAGCCTCCCGTGCCGGCTGACGAGCCCCCACCCGGGCTAGAAGCCGCATCCAACTAGCTCACCATGCGCTCGGGCGCGACGAGAGTCGGCTGGGTGGCGGCTGTCGGCTCTGGCGGGGGCATGTTTTTGGTCGTGGGAGGCGGAGCAGCCGTCGCAGGGGCAGCCAGCAAAGGAGGAGGATCGCGAGGTGGTGAAGCAGAAGGCGTGCTGCGGGCCGGGCTCGCAGTGAAGGAAAGAAAGGCGTTGCAAAAGAATGGCAAGATCAGAACAAGAGCAAGGGCAGATGCGGGAAAAAGAAAGAGCAAGAAAAAGAACCGTGTAAGGAACTTACCCCTGCACCATGGGCACTGACCTCTTCCCCCATCCGTGGTCCGGCCGGGGCGTGGAGGAACCCCCGCAGCCCGGCTATGCTTGGAAGTCGGGTCTTCAGTTGCGGCAGCGCTACTAGAGGAGTCCTCGCTGGCGCGCTTCCGGGTGGGTTCGGGCGCGGCGGTGCCATCGCTCTCCTCCGGCTCGGAGCCATGCGGATCCTCCACCGCCTCGTCACCCCGGCTGGGGAATAAGCCCTCCTCGCCATCTGAGCCCTCTCCGCTGGTCCGGCGCGGGCGCGGCTCTGGGAGGTCAGCCATGAAGACCTGGAGGGGCGCGTCGCCCTCCTCCCGGATGATGCAGGGGAACATCTGCATAAAAGTATGCAAGTCAGGACCGGATAAGGTGGTTTAGCCGGATAATGCAAGAGAGAAAGGAGGAACAAGAAAAGAACAAGTACACTTACCCGGGGCGTGGGATTCTCGCGCGTGTAGGGAGCTAGACCAAAGCGCAAGTCGGCTTTGATCTTATCCTTGGTGATCATCCGCACCCATTCGTAAAGGTTGGAAAATGGGGGGTCGTGGCGGGAGAGCCTGGTCGGGTCAAGCCGCCCGGAGTAATAGCACATCTTGTGCGCTTGCTGCTGCAGGGGCATCATCAGCCGGCTATCCCAACTTAGCTTCACGTCGACGCCAGTTAGGCCAGCCGTGACCAGCCCCTCATCTGGTGGAGAAGCGCGTCCGACTCTGCTTTGGCGCCGAAGATCTTCTCCTCCCAGTGCACTCGGCTGGATTCCGTGTCTTGGAAGGCCGGGAGGTTCAGCCGGTCCTCGGACCCCACGTTCCGTACATAAAAGTATGTTTGCTGCCACAGTTTAACTATGTCGTGCAGCTTGAACTTGGGGTAACCGGTCTGCGACCGGGAGTAGATCGAAGCGCTACCGCAGGTCACGAGTGGCCCCTTGGTGTATTGTACTTGTGACCGGATCAAGAAGAGCCAGCAAAAGAGCTCGAGATCCGGTTGGATCCCGAGGTAGCATTCACATAAGGAGAAGAAGTGGGCCAGAAAGTCGATTACATTTGGCCCGAGATGGTGGAGGCGGAGATCGAAATGGGCGAGGAAGGAGATGAAGAAGGCGCTGGCTGGGAAGGCTAGGCCGTGCGCCAGATGCGCGAGGAAAATAACACATTCTCTGGCTTGTGGAGCCGGTGAAATTTCATGAGCCGGGGCCAGGCGGACCCCGACCTCACCGGCGGTCGGCAGGAGGCGCGACCGCCGGTATTTCTACACCTGCGCCTCCGTCACGGAGGAACCACACCAGGCACCTCTGCTCTCGGCCATGGCAATGGTGGCGGAGCGCGGCAGAGCAAAAAAAGGACGAGAGGAAGGTGAAAGGGGAGTGGCGGAGGAATTCCGATGACCCATCGCTCCGGCAAGAAAGTGGCTAGCAGCGCTGGCAGAGTGGAGAGGCACGAGCTTGTCGACGGCATGGAGGGAGGGCGGAGGCAGAAAGCAGAGAGGGTGCGCGGCGTCGAAGGCAAGAAAGAGGGGGTGAATGGCCTGTGGGGGGCGGCGGGGCGCCGTGGCCTCTACTTAAAGGGGTCGGGGAGGAAAACCGTCGGCTCGCCACGTGGCGGACCCCCATAGCCCCAGCGGCGTCCGGATCCTTTGCGACCACGCGCAGCGCACAGAAGATCCCAGCGCGGGAGGCGAGGCGCTGAAAGCGGTTCCCGAGGCGACATTCGACGCGACCCCACTACGCACGTCCTCCCACGACCATCATTGCGTGTGGTTGATGTCAGTGATGACGCATCCGGGCAGTTCAACTGCCAAAATCCAGCCGGCATTTCAAAACTAGCTTTTTTTAGCCTGTGCACATTTCGCCTAAGGGTGGAATCTATGCGCGCTCGGGGGCTAGTGTCGGGGGGATAACCCCCAGGTAGTCTAACCGGACAAGATACAAAGCAGCACAACCCGCCAGCCGGCTGGGCAACCGGACGCAAGAAACTCAATGACAGACTAAAAGGACGGCCAGCCGAAGACCAAGCTGGCGAACCAGTCAGCCGGCTGGATCATGCCAGCCGGATAGAGCAAGACAGACCCAGAGTTAACCGACAGAACTATCAGCCAGATGAGACGAGCAAATACAGAAGACCAGCCGGATGGAACCAACCACCCGGCCCAGACGGATCAGCCGGCTAGGTCACCCTAGTCGACCACTCAAGACAGGTAAGGTACAAGATGACGTAGAGCACCGTGCGCAGTACGCGTAGGACGATAGACAAGACAGAAAGGAGGATCAGACACTCGGCCCATACCGACGACTTTACCGATGACGGTTGTAACAGTGGACAGTAGGTGGCACTTTGCATAACTGCCCGCACGACGGCCACTGTAGATGGCGTGGCGGCATGGGCTTAACTGTGGGTACACGCCCTCCATGCCGGCCACTGTAGATGACCTAGCCGGCTGGGGCCGACCTGTGGGACCCGCTAGTCGGCCAGGCCGTTGCCCATGCCGCCCGGCCTATATAAGGGGCGACAGGGGCAACACAGCAAGGGTTGGACCCTGATTCACTTCTAGCTAGACCAGATACAGCTCAAGGAGCCTTGTAGCCCTTTGTGTTCGTCCCCATAGTCATATTGGCAGGAGTAGGAGCTTTAACTCACCCCGAGGGCTCCGAACCTGGGTACTTCTTGTGTCCCGATGCTTGATTGTATCCAATCCCGCCTGCGGATGCCGTTGCTCGCTTACCTGTTCTCTTCCACACCTCTATCTAGTCTTCTTAGGCTCTGCCAATTCCATAATGACGACAGGATCGGTATCAAAGCTAGCGTCGACATTACACTTAGCGACGAGCTCTTCTTCACCTCCATACACAAGAAACATATCCTTAGTTCTTCGCAAGTACTTCAGGATATTCTTGACCGCTATCCAGTGTTCCGATCCTGGATCAGATTGGTACCTACTAGTCAAACTAATAGCATGTGCCACATCCGGTCTTGTACATAGCATGGCGTACATTATAGAGCCTATGGCTGAAGCATAGGGGACTTTGTCCATTATCTCACTTTCTTCCGCCGTCGCCGGACTTTGAGTCTTACTCAATGTCTTGCCTTGCAACATAGGTCAAAACCCCTTCTTACTTCCGTCCATTTTAAACTTCTTTAAAATCTTATCAAGGTATGTACTTTGCGATAGCCCTATTAGGCGCCTAGATCTATCTCTATAGATCTTTATGCCTAATATGTATGACGCTTCACCTAGGTCCTTCATTGAAAATCTGTTGTTTAGATAACTTTTAACACTGTTTAAAAGATCTACATTATTTCTGATTAACAATATGCCATCCACATATAATATCAGAAATGCCACATTGCTCCCACTTACTTTCTTGTAAATACAAGCCTCTCCATAAGTTTGGACAAATCCAAACTCTTTGATCACCTCATCAAAGCAGAGATTCCAACTCCGGGATGCTTGCTTCAGTCCATAGATGGATCGCTGAAGCTTGCATACCTTGTCAGCATCGTTAGGATTTACAAAACCCTTTGGTTGTATCATATACAACTCTTCTTCAATGTTGCCATTGAGGAACGCAGTTTTGACATCCATCTGCCATATCTCATAGTCAAGATTTGCAGCAATTGCTAACATAATCCTAATTGACTTTAGCATCGCTATGGGAGAGAATGTCTCATCATAGTCAAATCCGTGAATTTGTCGAAACCCCTTTGTGACAAGTCGAGCTTTATAGACGGTTACATTACCATCAGCATCAGTTTTCCTTTTGAAAATCCATTTATTCTCCATGGCCTTTCGGTCGTGAGGTAAGTCCACCAAGGTCCAAACCTGGTTTTCATACCTGGATTCCATCTCGGATTTCATGGCTTCTAACCATTTGTTTGAATCCGGGCTCATCATCGCTTCTTCATACATCACAGAGTCATCAATTCCATCGACCATGCAATTCATAACAGGATTTCCGTACAGCTCGGGAGCTGCACGCGTCCTGCTAGACCTGCGAGGTTTGGTAGTATTCTCTTTCGGAGTTTCATGATCGTTATCATTAGTTCCCTCTTCAATTGGTGAAGCCAACTCCAGAACGACTTCCGGTGATGCGCTACTCGCCATACTATGAAGAGAAGGTTCTACAACCTCTTCGAGTTCTACCTTTCGACTACTCACGCCTTTCGCGAGAAACTCTTTCTTTAGAAATGATCCATTCTTGGCAACAAAAACCTTGCCCTCGGATCTGTGATAGACGGAATACCCAATAGTTTCCTTAGGGTATCCTATGAAGACGCATTTTTTCGGTTTGGGTTTGAGTTTATCCGGTTGAAGTTTCTTCACATAAACATCGCATCCCCAAAGTTTAAGAAATGACAGCTTAGGTTTGTTTCCAAACCACAATTCATACGGTGTCTTTTCAACGGGTTTAGATGGTGCCCGGTTTAAAGTGAATGCAGCAGTTTCTAGTGCATAACCCCAAAATGACAGTGGCAAGTCCGTCAGAGACATCATAGATTGAACCATATATAATAAAGTACGATTATGACATTCTGACACACCATTTCGCTGTGGTGTTCCAGCAGGTGTGAGTTGTGAAACTATTCCACACTCTTTCATATGAGTGCTAAACTCGTAACTTAGATACTCACCTCCACGGTCAGACTGTAGAAATTTGATCTTTCTATTACGATGATTTTCCACTTCACTCTAAAACTCCTTGAATTTCTCAAAGGTTTCAGACTTGTGTTTCATCAAGTAGATATAACCGTATCTACTCAAATCATCCGTGTACAAAATAACGATATCCACCTCGCGCCGACACACTCATTGGACCACACACATCAGAATGTATGATTTCCAATAAATCTGTCGCCCGTTCCATTGAACCGGAAAACGGTGTTCTAGTCATCTTGCCCATAAGGCATGGCTCACATGTATCAAATGATTCAAAATCAAGTGATTCCAAAAGTCCATCCAAATGGAGCTTCTTCATGCGTTTAACGCCAATATGACCTAGACAGCAGTGCCACATATATGTGGATATATCATCATTAAGTTTAATCCTTTTAGCATCAACATTATGAATATGTGTAACACTATTATCGAGATCCAACAGAAATAAACCGTTCATCATCGGTGCATGACCATAAAAGATTTCATTCATATAAATAGAACAACCATTGTTCTTGGATTTAAATGAATAACTAATGCGCATCAAACATGATTCGGATACAATGTTCATGCTCAGTGCTGGCACCAGATAACAATTATTCAAGTTTATAACTAATCCCGATGGTAAGTGGAGAGGTAGCATTCCGAAGGTGATCACATCAATGCTTGATCCATTACCGACACGCATCTTGACCTCACCCCTTACTAGCGGTCGCTTATTTCGCAGCCCCTGATTCGAGTTACAAATATTAGCAACTGAACCGGTATCAAATACCCAGGTGCTACTGCGAGTACTAGTCAAGTACACATCAATAACATGTATATCATATATACCTTTATTTGTCTTGCCGGCCTTCTTGTCTGCCAAATACTTGGGGCAGTTGCGCTTCCAGTGGCCAGTCCCCTTGCAATAATAGCACTCAGTATTAGACTTAGGGCCAACTCGGGGTTTCTTTTCAGGCACGGAAACCGGCTTGCCGCCCTTCTTTCCCTTCTGCTTACCCTTCTTGTCTTTCTTGAAACCAGTGGACTTATTGATCATCAACACTTGATGTTCTTTCTTGATGTCCGCTTCTGTAGTTTTAAGCATTGACAGAAGCTCGAGGAGAGACTTCTTGATGCCTTGCATATTATAGTTCATCACAAAGCTCTTATAGCTAGGTGGCAGAGATTGTAGAACACGATGGATGCCTAAGGAAATGGGAATCGTTATTCCCAAGGACACAAGCTTATCGGCGTAACCCGACATCTTGAGTACATGCTCACTTACAGAGCTGTTCTCTTTCATCATGCAGCTAAAGAACTTTTCTGAAGCATTGTAACTCTCTACAGCAGCATGGGTGTCAAAAATCATTTTCAACTCACCCATTGTATCAAAAGCATTGCCGTTTTCGAAACGCTTTCAAATTTCTGGCTCTAGCCCATATAATATGCTGCAATGAACTAAGTTGTGTCCCTCCTGACGAGTCTGAAAGACGTTCTTTTCCTTGTCAGGGGCATCATCAAGTGGTGGGGGGCCTAGCGGCGCTTCTAGCACATATTGCTTTTGTGCAGCAGTGAGAAGAATCCTCAAATTCATGGGCCAGTCGGTAAAGTTTCTACCGTTTGTTGCAAGTTTATCTTTCTCCATGAACACATTGAAATTAAAAGCAGGTGGTGCCATCTACAACAGAATTTGTAAAGTTTAGACTAAGTTTATGATAGATTGAGTTCAACTAATCCAAATTAAGAATGAACTCCCACTCAAAAAGGACATCCCTCGTGCCTTTTTGGTGATTACATGAACCAAATCCACTACACCAAGTCCGATCATCACGTGAGTCGGTGTAGCTTCAAAGGCGAGCATCAAATGCGCATCATATCTTCCATATGACTCATGATTAACCTTTCGGTCTGTGTTCCGAGGCCATGTTTGTACATGCTAGGCTCGCCAAGTAAGAACCTTAGTATTCACGTGTGTAACTGTCTTACACCCGAAATATGATCGTGGATCCTAGAACACCCGATCATCACGTGAGAAAACATTTTTAAGGGAGAACACATTTTTAAGGGAGAACACCCGATCATCACGTGATCTTGGAGCGACCAAACATAATCGGTGCATACTTAAGGGAGAACACATTTTTATCTTGATATCTAAATGAGGGATCATATTATTATGCTAAGAAAATGCCAAACAAGCAATATAAGATGCAACAAACATCACATGTTAATAAGTGGAATGATATGGTTCTTGCGCTTGATCTCCATCATGTGCATTGTGGTATGATCATCCTCATACCTTTATGTGTAAGGCCAAGGTCTATGGAACTTACATTTTATTTGTGTTGTAAGAGTATCGACTTATACTTCTACTTACAACATAACCATATCATGACACTAGCCCAGCAACAATCTAAACTAGACGCCTCTAATTTATCCATTGCAAGTTTTACGTGGCTTAGGGCTTTCGAAGATAGAACCGTTCTTACCTACGAACATGAACCACAACGAGGATAACTAAATTGTTGATAGCTTATTGCAAATTATACATTGACTATAGTAGGAGAGACAGACACCCGCTAGCCACTTATCAAAACTAGTTGCATGTCAAGCGTGGAACAGGTCTCATGTGCGAGGACATGTAAAGTTTGTCCGGGCCGCTTCATCCTACTATGCCACCAATATCCAAAGTACAACTAAGAAGCAATAACATGATCATCATCGCCCACATACCCTTATTTGTACTACCCGTGCAAAGCATCTACGCATAGATCCGGCTCTGATACCACCGTAGGGTTCGCAACATAGAAAACAAAAAAATCCTACGATGGGAACAACTATGTATCAAGATATATCTACTACATAAAAGCAATGGGCGGATATACATCTGTAGAGAACATACCCTTAAAGACCAACAAATCTTAACAGGGTTGAACTCGTGGTTGATGTAGACGATCTCTTGCCGATCTCAATATCGAGAGGAAGTCCTAGCGCCGCAAATTAGCGGCGCATTCGTGATCGCACACACGTCCGAAGCGCCGAGCAACCTCCGCCTCCTCGCTCTAGCGATGCAGCGAAAGCACATCTCTTTCTTGCCGAATAACCACCGGGAACATGTATCTCGCTAGTCCGAGACCATGGGGGATAAATACTAGAGGGGGAGAGAGATCCTTCATGAGGAGGTGTGAGTGAGAAGAGAGGAGGGGTCTCCTTTTATAGGAGGAGGGGGAACCCCAAGGGGTGGTCGGCGCTTGGCGGCTGCCCCCTTGCCCTCCCTCCATTCATGTGGGTGGACACTCCACTCACAAAATGTCCCTTCAATTTTCTCCACTCAAAAATCCACTCAAATTCCCATTAAATTTCCACCAAATTTAATGCAAACTCTTATTAAATAAAACTCCTTTTATTTATTCAGAATTTTGTCAATTACTTTAATGACAGACATTCACATATAACCCCTTGCTAGTATTTCATTTCACATGCAGAAAAACTTTCTGCAATTTCACCCGAAAACCAGTTTCGGTATCTAGTGAAATAAATTCCAGCGCTTGTTATTCTTTTTAGCATGAAACTTTTGCTCCAAATGGTGTCGGTGTCTTTTAAGTGTGTCGCCCTACGGTTCGCGAATAATGTGGACATGATCGAGACCCCTCTCAGATCAATAATCAAAAGTGGGACCTGGAGATACATACTGACTCCCACACATTCAACAATGACTTTCTTGTGATCGTGAGAACCATTTACGCTAGTATCTTAATCCTTTTGTTTCGTGATATATTACATGTCTGAGATTTGATCATTGGTATCTCCATACCTAGTTTGATCTCATTACTGACATGTACTCTTTTCTTGTTCCCGTGATATAACATTCTAGTGATCAAATCACTTGCTTGCAAGCTAATCAATGTGATATCACCGAGAGGGCCTAGAGCATCTCTATCCGTCATCGGGATGAACAAATTCCACTCTCCCTGCTATGGTGTGACGTTTGATGTTATCAAGATACTCTTCCAGTGTTAGTGATTGATATGATCTCATGGTCTAAGGATTAGGATCACTTCATATGATGTTATAGCAATATAAACTCAATGACTTTGATCGTAATGCTATAGTTTGGATGAATGTTCATCACACCATTCCAATAATGTTGTGACCTCGTTATTAACAACATCCAACGTCCATGATCAGGAAACCTTGATCATCTTGTTAATCAACGAGCTAGTTTATGAGAGGCATAACTAGGAACTTTCTGTTTGTTTATTAAACACACATGTATTAACGTTTCCGTATTAATACAATTATAGCATGCAAAATAAACATCTATCATATACTTGGAATATACATAATAACCATTTTATTATTGCCTCTCAGGACATATTCCCTTCACTTGGGGTCTCCCAACGAAGCTCTACATTGATCTGAGCGCATCAGACAACTTGTTCGTTGTACCTCAATATGGGTCAATCTGACTCGCTAAACTCTTTAGCCGAATCTATGCAAGTCAGAATATCATCTCCATGCCCATGACAAGTGGAACCGAGTCATCAGCCGACTTTCACATTGGTCTAATTTGTGTGTCCAACACAACCTCAATGACCAAGGACATTTAGTACAAACAACATGAATGTATAGTTCCACAACTGAATCACGTATTCAATGATACACATCAGATGTTTATACAAGGACAACTTAATATCTTTATGAATACAACGAGAAATATCATCATACATGATTGCCTCTAGGGCATATTCCCAACATGCCCTTGGCTCCGAATCTTACCTGGCCCACAACGACCACGACCTGTTCGGCATTTGCACAGTCGAAGTGATGGCAACAAGCTTCAAATCAATCAAGTTCTTCTACGACAATCTTGTGAACACGTTGTTCGATGATGATTCCGGCAATGATACCGAGTTCATGATGGTGGTGAAGACTTGTCACATGATCGAGAAGCTGACCACGCCGAGAGCATACCGCCCGTCCACCGAGGCTCGATAAAGGGGCGTTGCGGCAAACTTGTCACATGATCGAGAAGGTGTCCATGACCGGTTGTTCAAGGAATACTTCCATCGGACGAACCCGCTCTTCTCAAAGAACATATTTCGACGATGGTTTCGCATGTCAAGAAATTTATTTGAGACAATTGTTGATGGTTTCAGGGACTACGCCAACTATTTCAAATGTAAGAATGACTGCACTAATAAGACTGGCTTTAGCTCTTACAAAAATGCTGCTTTGCTATTCGAATGCATGCATATGGAGTGGTTGGTGATCTTGTCGATTAGTACATGACTACGAGCGAGATCACCTGCCTTGAGGCAATATGCATGTTCTGCAAAGCAGTGATTGCGGTTCTTTGTGACATTTACCTAAGAGAGCTAAATCTCAAAGACACTACCCATCTGTTTTTTATCAATGAGAAGAGGGAATTTTAAGGGATGCGAGGCAGCATAGATTGCATGCATTAAGAGTGGAATAAATGCCCTTTTGCTTGGCAAGAGCAGTATAGTAGGCATGTGGATGGCTGCACAGTGATGTTTGAGGTAGTTGCATCTCAAGATATATGGATATGGCACTGTTTCTTTGGCATGGCAAGTTCTAACAATGACATCAATGTGCTCTGGCGCTCTAGGTATTCTCTAAGTTGGCGGAAGGTAATGCTCAACATATTCACTATGAGATCAGGGGTCATGCATATGCCAAAGGGTATTACTTTGCTGATGGCATCTACCCAGATTTGGCAACCCTTGTGAAGACCATGGATGATGGGAAATGCGCAAGGTTTGTCAAGGAGTAAGAGGCTGCTAGGAAGGATGTGGACCGGGTCTTTCATGTGCTATAGTCTAGGTGGGTCATTGTTTGGCACTCTCTTTAACTTGGAGCACCGAAACTATATGAAAAGTGATGACCGCTAAGTAAGGCCTCATATTTTCCCTTGTTGTTTGCTATGTTTGGTCATGAACTATATTTGTTTCGAAACAAATTTGTTGAAATCTATCAAAAACTGGAAAGTTCTGGCCATGTCCGGCCAGAATGGGTTAACCCAAGTGGATATATGCTAAAATAACATGTTTTCGTGTTTAGGAACCGATCTAAACAGATAGATTAGGACACCTCCTATGTATGAAATGGCTTGGCCAAGAGGAGATGTCTTCAGTGACCCCATTTTCATCCGCAGCAAGAGCATGCATGCATATGCATACGTAGGCTGGCCTGATGATTGGTGAGAGTGATGCGAGTTTTCTTGTCAGGAGGAGATGTCATCCTTTCAGGCTATTATGGTCGTGTAGACCGGGGAGATGCCTGATAGCTAGCCCGACTCACGCAATGCCTAGCAGTGTCGGTTGGGTATTTGGATTACCATTCATTCAATTGTCATAGAGTGTCTGTAAGAAACTGGATGATCGTCCAATATTTTGCAGAGGACTGATAATCATGCAAAAAACCATCAAAACTGGACCAAAATGTACGAGCAGATGTGCCAGCAGCAGGGTGAATCTTTTCTTCTAAATGTGGGTTTTGCAGTTACACCTCGGCTCGTGCTCCAAACGTAAAGCCTGAGACGAGTATTTCTTGTAAAGAAACAAGTCATAAAAGCAACAAGCATAGGAAAGCAGAACTAGTAAACTTTAAAATTTTCAACATAAAGAGGGGAAACTTAATATTTTTTTGATGCATAAGACCATGTTTCCCTCTCTCATAATAACTTTCAGTAGCAACATGAACAAAATTAACAATATAGCTATCACATAAAACATTCTTATCATGAGCCACCTACATAAAATGATTATTACTCTCCACATAAGAATAGCCATCCTTATTAATTATAGTGGGAGCAAATTCAACAAAATAGCTATCTTCGCAAGTGTGTTCATTTGGATACATAACATCATTGGAAGGAACATGGATAGCACTAATAGCACAACAATTATTAATATTATCATTTTCAGAATTGGTGCCAAAGAGATTTTCAATATCAAAAGTAGTGTGCTTTTCCCAATCATGTTCACTAATATAGGTAACAGGCATATGAACATCATCTAGTTCAGACTCATCAGCAAAAACTATGATAGGAGCAATATGCTTAGGGGAAGATACTGTTTCCTCTCTCCTTATACTCCTCTTCTTCTTCTTCTTCTTCTTCTTCTTCTTCTTCTTCTCCTCTTTAGGAGGGAGAGGCTTGAAAGTAAGCTTCTCCACACATCCTGGTTTATTGTTAGAGACAATAGAAGAAACTTTGGAGGATTCCTCCTTTTCATTAATAAGAAAAAATCTCATATCAGTCCTATCATATTTTGGTAAAATATTATCTTTTATAAGATTTTGTATGTAAGTATTCGCATGGCAATTATCAACACAATAAACATGACACCCATGCAGGACGCAATTCATACCAAAATCACTCATGTCTACCAAAGAAGTTTTTCTTGATAACTCTTCACACCCCAAAAACAAAGTAAGCTCATCATGTTGATTATAAGTGATCGCGTTATCACAATACAAGCTTGCAGTACTCATTGGATTAGAAAGGTCATTAGTATGGCCTAAGCATTGAAAATTGAAATGACCCACTTTATAGCAGAGTTCACAAATAAAAGGACAGAGGGCACACATTTTTTTACCAAGATCATTTAGAGCCTTATACCACGTTCTGGTTTTTTCATTCCAGTGTGTGATACAATATTCTTCTTCTATTTGATTCTTCTCACAAGGTCTATGCATACCATAAAAATTAACATGCTTATAAGAAATAGTACTTTCAGAAGTTTGAGCATGTTTATTGCAATCATTAATAACATTTTCATTTTCCATGCAAGTGTCTTTAAAAGGTTCATGATACATGTCCCACTTTTCTTTTGGATCATTAATATGGGAAGCAAAGGCTCTATAATATTTAACAAGAATTTGAGGATCAATACCATATCTAGCACTAAGCTCTTGAAAATTAGCAGTTTCAGCGAAAGACTTAATGCAATCATTCTCATAGTTTATACCTGGCTTTTTACCTTTGTTGTTATCCCAACCTTCGGTATTGCTTTGAATTGTTTCAAGAAAATCCCACTTAGCCTTGACCTACTTACTTGTGAAGGATCCCTCTAAACAGGTATCCAGATAGTCCTTGTAATGTCCTGAAAGCCTTGCATAAAAATTATTGATAACAACATTTCTGGGGAGCTCACGAATGGGACATTTGAGGATTAGTGACTTCAATCTCCCCCAAGCTTGGGCAATACTTTCTCCTTCATGAGGATGAAAATTATAAATATAATTCCTATCTTTATGAATTTCATGAGAAGGATAAAATTTAGAATAAAAGAGAGATTCAAGTTCCTTCCACTCCAAATGATGAGGATCATCTAGTAGCTCATACCACTCCCTTTCTTTGTCCCTAAGTGAGAAAGGGAATATCTTCCTCTTCTTGGTCCATTGAAATACCTGCACACTTGAACAACTCGCATAATTCATGTATAAAGAGTAAATGATCACTAGGATGGACAGTTCCATCTCCAAAATAGTAGTTATTCATAACACGTTCAACAATTTCAATAGGTATTTTAAAAGGGACACTTTCAGTATGTGGATTTAAAATATCACAAGTATCATTAGAATTACCACATATGGGATATAAAGTATCATCAGAGCAAATTTTCTTCCCTAAAGCTAGGGAAATAAAAAGATCTTTCTCATAAAAACTAGCTTCCCCAAGCTTGGACGTTTCCATACCATTAGTAACAATGGTGTTCAAAAAATTCATACTAATAACATTGCTATTAGCATGCAAAGAAAGTTCCACAGGTTTTTTAATTTTCTTTTCAAACCACTAAAATTCTAACTTAGGAAAAATACTAAAAAGCTCTCTAATTTTTTTGTTGTTTTCCATTAAGCCTAACTAGTGAAAACAAGAAACAAAAAGATAAAACTGCATAATCTAAAGGAAATAACTTCGAGCACTCACACCGGAGGATGTGAGTACCTTTTACCTTACCTCCCCGGCAATGGCACGAGAAAAGAGCTTGATGTCTACGCACTTCTATTCTTGTAGACAGTTGTTGGGCCTCCAAGTGTAGAGGTTTGTAGAACAGCAGCAAGTTTCCCTTAAGTGGATCACCCAAGGTTTATCGAACTCGGGGAGGAAGTGATCAAAGGTATTCCCTCTCAAGCAACCCTGCAATCAAGATACAAGAAGTCTCTTGTGTCCCCAACACGCCCAATACACTTGTCAAGTGTATAGGTACACTAGTTCAGTGAAGAGATAGTGAAATACAAGTGGTAACGGTGACAGAAAATAGCTTTGATGGAGCTTGACGATGAGGTAAAGACTGGAAGCAAGCAAACATGTAACAAATCTAGATGCAAACAGTGTTTCAATGCTTAGAAACAAGGCCTAGGGATCATACTTTCACTAGTGAACACTCTCTCATATAAATATCCTCTCTTCATGATACTACTCTTAACTACTCTCCGGTTGGACACTCTAATCATCGGTAGGGCTATAATAGCACTCCTCAAAGTCCGCTTTCCCCAATCTACAAAACCCCACACTGTCACCTTGAGCGCTAGATGGTTCCAACAAACACCACAATTTCATAGAGACATCCAACTCCAAATATAACTCATAACAAATATTCAATCTAGCCAAAGTGCCACACACGGTATGCACGCTGTCACTTTCACACACGTGGGGAAAAACATAGATCTATTAAAGCACAAAGAGTATTTATGTAGACTCAAACCTAAGTGCCACCATAGCGTGCACGCTGTCACTTTCATACACATGGGGAGAGTAGAGATCTATTGAAGCACTTGAGTAGCAAGGTAGATCTACTTGATTACAAAGCTCATGATCACAATATGACCATGGATAGAGAGAGAGATGAACACATAGCTACCGGTAGAGCCCTTAGCCTCGAGGAAGAACTACTCCCTCCTCATCATGGGAATCAGCAACGGTGATGAAGATGGTGGCGGAGATCGATGGAGATGGCTCCGGGGGCACTTCCCCGTCCCGGCAGGGTGCCAGAACAGATACTTTCTGTCCCCCGAATCTCCCCTTCGGTGGCTGCGGCGCTACGAAGGTTTTCGTGGATTTCTTCTGGATACCCTAGGGTTTTTGGGTCGAAGGCTTCTTATAGCCGAAGGGGAAGGCCGAGGAGGCGGCCAGAGGGCCCACACCCTCCCCAGGCGCGAGCCAGGCTTGGCCGCGCCCAGGGGGTCTAGCCACCCTCTGGTGCCTCTTCGTCCCTCCTTCTGGATTCGTGTCCCTCACGAAAAGTTATTGACTTTGGCTTTTGTCCCTTTCAATTCCGAGAATATTGATTTTCTGTCTTTCTGGAACCAAAAACAGAAGAAAACAGGCAACTGGCACTGTGGCAACTTGTTAATAGGTTAGTTCCAAAATATATATAAAAACATCTCAAAGTGTAGACAAAGCAAAGCAAAGTAGATACAAAACAAGCATGAAGCATCAAAAATTATAGATATGTTTCCGACGTATCAGAATCTTAAGGGATGTTGGGCAGTATATATTGCATGCATGAGGAGTGGAAGAACTGCCCTTTTGTTTGGCAGGAGCAGTATAGTGGGCATGCGGTTGGCTGCACGGTGATGCTTGAGGTAGTTGCATCTCAAAATCTATCGATATGGCACTCTTTCTTTGGCAAGTTCTAACAATGGCATCAATGTGCTCCAACGCTCCCAGGTATTCTCTAAGTTGACGGAAGGCAATGCTCGACATATTCACTATGAGATCAGGGGTCATGCATATGACAAAGGGTATTACTTTGTTGATGTCATCTACCTAGATTTGGCAACCCTTGTGAAGACCATTCGTGAGCCGGATGATGAGAAATGTGCGAGGTTTGACAAGAAGTAAGAGGCTTCTAGGAAGGATGTGGACCGAGTCTTTGGTATGCTCCAGTCTAGGTGGGTCATTGTTTGGCACCATCTTTTACTTGGAGCACTGAAACTATGTAGAAGGTGATGACCGCTTGCGTAATCATGCACAACATGATCGTTGAGAATGAGTGGGATGATGGACTCCATGACCAAGGATGGGACTTTGAAGGTGACCTAGTCGAGGCTACGCCAGGTACGTGATCATGCTACACACAACCGACTACTAGAGGATTTGATCGAGCATATGTGGACGCACATCGTCACCGCTAAGTATGGCCTCATATTTTCTCTTGTTGCTTGCTATGTTTGATCGTGAGCTATATTTGCTTCGGAACTATGCGATGTATTTCGTTATTAACTATTTAAATTTATGTATTATTTGGTAATTTGTTGAAATCTATCAACTGGCGAGTTTTAGCCATGTCCGGCTAGAATGGGTCGACGCCGCTTGGCGCCTCCAACCAAAACGCATAGACGCCAAAATAACATGTTTTTGTGTTCACGAACCGATCTAAACGGACAGATTAGGACACCTTTTATGTTCGAAATGGCTCGGACAGGTGGAGATGGCCATGTGGAGATGGCCTTGATGCCCCCATTTTCATCCGCAGCAAGAGTATGCATGCATATGCATATGCAGGCTGGCCTGATGATTGGTGAGAGTGATGCGAGTGTTCTTGTCAGGAGGAGATGTCATCCTTTGAGGCTAGCTATTGCTCGTGTAGAGTGTGGCGATGCCAAATAACTAGCCCGGCTCGCGCAATGCCTAGCAGTGTTGGTTGGGTATTTTGATTAGTACCATTCATTCAATTGTCATAGAGTGTATGTAAGAAACTTGATGATTGGCCAATATTTTGCAGAGGACAGATAATCTTGCAAAAAAACCATCAAAACTGGACCAAAATGTATGAGCAGATGTGCCAGCAGCAGGGTGAATCTTTTCTTCTAAATGTGGGTTTTGCAGTTACACCTCGGCTCGTGCTCCAAACGGTAAAGACTGAGACGAGTATTTCTGGTAAAATTTACAGGGACGCTTTTTTACTATTCCTAGGAAACCAAGAGGAACATGAACTCGCCGCAAAAAACACACACGGACGCACGTTCTTTATTTTTTGATCGGAATAAACGTGCAGAGATGTCTCCGGTGGGCCTGGACCTAGGCGCGCGACCAAACCTATGCGAGGGAATGACGGATCGATCGACCCCGCATGTTCGCTCGGTTTCTCCCTCCAATCGAGAATGTGCACCGGTTTGCACGCCGGCTAAGATGCACGTACGTACGGACCGGGTCGAGGGAATAAACGTTCATCGAAAAATGTCCGCCTGCAAACCGACCACAATGATCGTCTCTACCAGTGCCAGCTATTAAAATAGAATTAGAGACGAGGGGTAAAAGTAAAACATCTATAGTTTACTTGATATTTTGACAAGTGTTTGCTAGCTCCTGCATAAAGAGCATCTCCACTCGCATTCCAAACCCGGATTCAATGGTCTTTAGTGTCCCACAAACAGTATCGGCAACTAGGACAGCATAGAAATCTGTCCGGCACCACCTTGCCAACACGCTGGTTTGGCTCGGGCTGCCGGCAACGTGTGCCACTTTGGATTGTTTGTGCCGGTTTGCCAACGACCATAACAAACCCCCATCCACCCCCATCTACCCTTCATCGCTCGTTCTTTCTTCAGACCCAGCAAATTGTCGTTGTCGCCGACCAAATTTAACGCGCTGATCGCCATATCTACCTGCTAGTTACGTCGCCCAGTAGCCTCCCCATCTAGTAGGCGTCGCTATGTCGCCACCGATTTGATGCCCGCAGACCATGCGACCTGGCACGTATCTTGTGAACAGCCGACCGTCAGCCACCGCTCACATGAGAGGCCAGTCATGTCAATCGTGTCCTACCATCACCTCGGCTATTTGGAGGGCCACCTAGAGAATAGACGACACGCCACTGAGCCGTAAACCGTCTCAAAATCGCCGCGCGTAGAAGATGCTCAGCCAATTGCACTACAACAAGTACATTGGGTCCTGGCCCTAATAGACACCAAGACACACGCCTAATCGTCGTGTTCGCGTTGGCATGGTAAAAAAAACGTCATTAGAAAAAAATGGATAGAAGGCGCTTCTTCCGCTCGACAAATCATCAAGCACTTTCGCAACAGCAAGTGGTTAACGCATCGGCCCATTGTAGACCAACATAGTCTAGGTGTCGGACATTAGGAGCGACGACGGCCCAATAACACTCATGGCTAATGTATCTGTCACCCGTGCTACACTGCCGCGGGGCGTTGGTGTGCACGATCGGCGAGCCGCCGGCCAACGGAGTTGTGTTGAGGTTAATGGCAGCGGGCAACGGGCCATGCTGCACTGGTTCGCCAACTTCCGACGATATTTCCCGCACGCCGCCATGCATGGCATGGTCGGGCTGTTTTCGCACGGGTCGGCGACACGTAGATCCCGGTCGATGTTGGCGTGGTCCGAGTTTGCCATCGTGTGATAGACGTCGCAGAAATCGTCGCCACCGAAAAATTGACGGCATTGGTGATGGCTGCGTTCAGGGACCCCTCCTTGATCATTGTATCCGGGATGGTCTGCGCCTGCACGGTGATGGCTCGCTTCTTTGGTGGCGCGGGCATGTACTGCGGCCACGTTTTCGTCCCGTGCGGCGGCGGCGGCAGCCTCCGCTCGTGCTCCGGCTGGCCTTTTTCTAGCTCTGTATGGCCCTCTGCTTCATCGGCGGCTTCGGTAGTGTTGTTGAAGTCGGCCAGTATTTTACATTGTAGAGATAATCTTGCAAAAGAGGACCAAAATGTATGAGCAGATGTGGCAGTAGCAGGACAAATCTTTTTTAAAGCCTTGTTTACTTATTCGGTATTTTTATTTCTAAAATACGCGGAGATATGCGAGGATTGTGTTCGCTCAATACTTTTAAATCCTCTCAAATATCCTTTTTAAAAATACTTTACCATGACGGAGAGTTTTTACTCTAGTCAAAAATACACTAGTGTGAAGAGGATTTGTAGGATATTTCAGGATTATTCCGTTAAACCCGGCCTAGTAAACGACCTATCGGAAAAATTCGGGGATACAAAATAATCCCCTTTCATCCTCTGAAATACCCTAGAAATAAACAAGGCCTAAATGTGATGTAAGTAAATTTAAGCTGGGTTTTCCAGTTACACGTCGGCTCGTGATCCAAACGTAAACTTTTTCTAGTTACACGTCGGCTCGTGATCCAAACGTAAACTTTTTCCAGTTATTCCTAGGAACATGAAGTCATCGCAATACACACACGGATCGGACACACGTTCTGAATGACGGATGCTCGCCCTACGTATGCGTGTAGGGAATGACGGATCCATCGACCCCGCATGGTCGCTCGCCCGGTTTTCCCTCCGATCGAGAACCTGCACCGGTTTACACGCCGGCTAAATTGCACGTACGTACGGAGCCGGGTCGAGGGAATAAACCTGCCCGCCTGCAGACCGACCGCAATGATCATCTTAAACACTGCCAGCTCTCAAAGAAAGAGAATCAGAGTCCAGAGACACGAGGGGTGAAACTAAAACATCCGTGGTTTACTTGACAATTTGACAAGTGTTTGCTTTGCTAGATGCTGCCTGAATCATGCATATGGATGTTTCTTCTACCCGCAGGCCATCGATCAGTTCATTTGGATAATGATCCAGCACATGCCATTGTTGCTGAACAGCGCTTCAACGCAACGGGCATGGTGATCTGCACCCATATTACGGAGTGACGAGTAATGATCACAGTTTGCTGCCGATTTGGCATTGCTGATTTCCACCGATGTCTCGGTGCTGATCGATGAGTTTGGCAGCACTGCGTATACGTATGCTTGCTTAATTCTCTGAAACACCATATCAACCATGACCATCTAGTTTGAACATTGCATACATACCATGATTATTACTCCTCCAAAATCTCCTTGGTCCATTTGCAGATTTGCGCCTATTGCAACTGCAGAGAATCGGTGGCGATGATAAGTTCACCCACTCCCGGGCAAAATGACTGTTTGTTACTAAGTATATACTTTTTACTGCGGGTGGTTTACGATGATGGCTCCTCTTGGACGGTGTCGGGCCTGGGCCGGTGTCTAGTGGCCCAGCTCGTACCGTACTGCAGGCTGCAGCGGTGATATGATGGAGGTGGATGAAGCGAAGAAGGTGAAACGGAGCCACCTCTGCCGCTGCCGCTGCCTGAATCTGATGGATGAATGCGAGGCAGCAGGACAGCCCACTGGCAGTCTGACGTGCTTTGACTGCTGGTCCGACGCCCGCCCTTGTTAATATACAGACCAATGAAAATACTCTACTATACACTTCACAGTGCGCGGCCGGCCGTACGTACATTTGCAGGGGCCGGGAATTATGTATGTCGTACGATCAACATACGCAGCCTGAGGTACTACTAGGTGTCAAGTTTCACCTTGATGAACGAAACCGAACGGGTTGATTTTTTTTACACAATATTAGTACTACTGTACATCGAAATTACTACTGTACTAGAGTGCTAGTACTAGTGGACGTGGATTTGGGCGAGGCTTTGGTAAACTGGAGACTAGCTGCACCATACTGTCTGACATGTGCACGGGACTAAACTAAACTACTCTACAGTACGCGGAGTTCGAGTCCGGATTCGATTCCGCCCTCCCCTCACGGATCATATCTCCGGATCCCGATGGAATTCCCGTACGCTTCCAACCTCTGTTGATGCTGACCTTGACCGGTCGCTCAGGCTGTTAGTTTACTGCAGTAGAATTTCTGGCAAATCGTCACTTCAGTAGTTCCAGTAGACTAGCAAAAATACGAATGCAGTACTGTAGTCGAATTTACAGCATTGCAGCCAACAGATTTACCGCCCCCGGTGGAATGACCAGAGTACGCGTACGGGGAAACAGTCGAGCGCTATACTATTGCTACCAGTACATCACATCAGCAGAGTACCGAAGAGAAGTAGTATTTTACAGCCAGTTACCGGGGCAGGCTTTTTACTGGTGATGAGATGGTTGTGACTTGTGAGACACCACCACCAACCGGATGGGTGGCCTGCCGCGCGTCATCGGAGTCACCGTCCATCCAGACTACATTAGTCAAAACAAAATACATTTTCCAAAGCCAAGTAAACATAGTAGTACTAGTATAAGTGTGTCCGTCAGCGCAAGTACACGTACGCGACGTACTAGTTTTATCTTATCGGCATGGAAACATCGCATTTTTCTTACAAAAGAATGGCACAAAGGTATCCGACCAGAGCAACAAACTTGACTAATTTGTGCAGACGTTAACCCAAGAATTCTCACAAAAGGCCTTGCAAATATAAGAGTTCCAGAGAATCTCTAACCAAAAACAACAAATTCGTTTAGATGATAATTCTTTATCATTTAAACCGCACCTAGCCGAACAACTATCGGCGTTAGGTGATATAATTTTTAGGGGCTGCCCCCAATTTGGCCTTCACACTCTCGTGCTCGGCCGCCCAAACTATTGACCAAAATTTTCATCTATTTTGGTAAAAAAAAAACATGCGCTTTGAAACACTTAAAATGGTCCCATTTTTTGGAACACTAATAAATATGTAAATATTAAGTTAATGCAAATGCCATATCTAGTTCCTTTGAAATCCATTTAAATTATTCTTCATGTTTAGCAATTACACTTTAGTACCTTTAACATGGCATATCATACATCGTGTGCATTGTGTCGATGTCATGTGTTGAATGTTGTTTTTTGCTTTCGGGTATTTTCTTCTCCCATAGAACATGACTCTAAGGTTAAGAACATGACTCAAGCACAACATATCTATATTTTGGTTACCAAAAAATGAAGTCGTAACTCCATCATCCATTTTTAAAGTATTTCAATACTTGATATATTGCATATGATTTCAATGTGGTCTTTTGTCGATAGATAGAGTATTGTACCGTTGCATGGTTCCTTCATTATAGATTATATTACCCGATCCATTGTTTCTAGCATAACTAAGGTTTTGGCTTGTGAGCGTCTCTAGAGATGTTATATCTGTTATGATTAGCCATGCTTAGTTTTTTAGGTATGATCCATATGGTTTGATGAATCACAGATGCAAATGAACCTAGTATGTCATGATGATATAGTATGATCATTTATGTGAGTTAAACATGCTAAATTATGAGATCCTAGCGCATGGCTTAATGGGATACCCATATCAACAAGTTGCAACTTGTTTTTCAAAAGCCGTTTGTATGGTGCCTTGCAATGATTAATTACAGTTACTATTTAATTCCTAGGGTAACTTTTCTAGTACAATGAAATCTTCATCACATGATTTTCCATCAAGTCTAACCATAATCCTGTTGACCACCATTCCATAGTTTATTTTATTCATAAAACGGTATTTTACTTTAGAATACAGGTGATAATACTTCTAAAAATAATTTGGATAAAATATTCCAATGTACATGTAAAATTGAACTTCTCTGGTAATTGTAAGATAATGCGGTTCGTAGGTTCTACTTCACCCTCGACCTCGAACTCTGAAATAGCATCATTGTCCAGTAAGAAAAATATTTAAAGAAGTAATTGGATGCTATTATGCAAATATATGTAATGCAACATTTTCATGTATTGGTTTCAATTCCCCCTTTGATTGTGGACTTCTTCTATTTAAGATTTTTATAGTTGTTCATATGAATTTTAATTTAGAATTTTAATATGAATTTCATTTTATATTTTTCATATGATTTATTTTAATTTCACTTTATAGTTTTCATATATCTCAATAAAATCATGTTGAATATTTTTATATAATTTCCTTGGTAATTTTCTTTTAGAATTACCATTTTGTTCTTTTAGGGTTTAACTATTTAATTAGTTTCAAATTGGTTAACTTCATACTTCTATCACTTTGAATGTTTTTAAGTTCAAAATGATATTCCATAGTTTTGAAATATTATTGATGTTTAAACTATTTTTAAGGTATTTTAAAATACATAAATGATTTTATTTAAATCCATTATTAAACATAACACAAAATAATTTTTTAATAATTTTGGAAAATAGGAATTGGATTCCTTGCATTTTTCCTATTTGAAAATATTTTTATTTTATTTTTAGGATTGTTATTTTGCAAGTTATTGATTTGTGCTCAATTAGGTAATTGGGAAATTACTAAATTATACCTCGGCCCACTGGTCAAACCAGATCAAAAATGTCCATTTCGACTAAACCGACTCACTCTTTTTTCCATTCCCTCTCATAGTCAAGTGTGAAAAGTGGTTGCTGCTCTCAAGTTGACGACATGGACACAATTTTGTTTCATTCATGTGTCTCTTGACATACCATTTCATGTTGGAGATATGCCCTAGAGGCAATAATAAATGTAGTTATTATTATATCTTTGTGTTTATGATAAATGTTTACATTGATGCTATAACAGTATTAACAAGGAAACATTAATACTTGTGTGATTTGTAAACTAAATTAGAGTCCCTAGTAAAGCCTCTTCATAATACTAGCTTGTTGGTTAATAGATGATTGTGGCTTCCCTATCATGAACATTGAGATGTTATTAACAACAAGATCATATCATTAGGAGAATGGTATGATGGACATACTCCTATAGATAAGCGTAGCATAAAGATCAAGTCATTTTAATAGTTCAATTGCTATAAGCTTTCTGATACATAGTAACCTAATTCCTTCGACCATGAGATCATGCTTATCACCATCACCGGAAGGATGCTTTGATGACATCAAAAACCACACCCTAACTGGGTGGCTATAAAGGTGACATTGAGTGTTCGGAAAGTATGGGTTGAGACACATGAATCAAGAGTGGGATTTGTCCATCCATATGACGGATAGATATACTCTGGGCCCTCTCGGTGGAATGTCATCCAATTAGCTTGCAAGCATGTGACTGGCTCACAAGGGATCACATACCACGGGAACGAGAAAAGAGTACTTATCGGTAACGAGGTTGAACTAGGTATGCAGAGATACCGACGATCAAAACCTCGGATTAGTAAACTATCGTGAGACAAAGGGAAATTGGTATCGTATGTAAGTGGTTCATTCGATCGCAAAGTAATCATAGAAATATGTGGGAGACATATGAATTTCCAGATTCCTCTATTGGTTATTGATCGGAGAAGTGTCTCGATCATGTCCGCATAATTCACGAACCGTAGGGAGACACACTTAAGGATTCTATGTTGTTGAGTAGTTATGAAATGATGAGTAAGAGACCAAATGTTGTTCGGAGTCTCGAATGGGATCCGGGATAACACGAGGAGATCCGGAATATCACGAGGAGATCCGGAATGGTCCGGAGAATAAGATTCATATTAGGAAAGTCCTATTTCAGAGTTGGAGAATGATTCCGGTGTTTTCACCGGGAATGTTCTAGAAGGGTCCGGAAGGTCTGGCACTCCGGAGGGGAAGGGTACATGAATGTTTCATAACAATATGGAATGGTTGCATCATGTACTAGGTAACATAGCTGGGGAAAATAAAGGGAGTAATCAAATCCTAAGTTTGAAAGTCAAACGCCAATTTGAAAAGTCAAACGGCAAATTTTCTTGGTGGAGGGAGAGTAGGAAACCTACTTGGGGAGGAGTTCCTCTCCCTCCACCCGCCCGCCAAGGAGGCCGAGTTGGGGGAGGACTCCCTCCTCCCAACCGGCGCCCTCCCACCTATATAAGGAGGGGCAGGGCTGCCCCTCTTCCCTACACCCAACACCACCCAAAACCCTAGCCCTAGCCGTCGGCCATCCCAAGTCGCCGCCGCCCCTAGGGTTTCCTCCAACTCGCCGAGTTGGGGCTTCCCCAAGCTCTAGCCGCCGAACAAGCTTCCTCCCTTGGTGCCTCTAAACCCTAGATCGCCAAGGCCTCTCTCATAGTCCACCATACTCGCTCCGGCTTAAGGCGAAGCCCTGCGAGATCTCCCCTCTACTTCCGGTACCATGCCGTTGTGCTGCCGGAATCGCGAGGAGAGTGCTACAACCTCCGCTGCCTGCTGGAACAAGGGAGAGGAAGGTCTTCATCGAGTATCGAACGTGTGACCGACTGCGGAAGCGCTGTCGGAACGCAGCGCCGGAAGGATCGTCTACGCGATCTTGAGATCGGCAAGAGTACGACTACATCACCCACGAGAATCTGCTCTCGTTAACCGCTTTGGAATCTTCGAGGGTGAGTTCCTCTATCGACTCGTTGCTACAATCTAGTATATAGATCTTGGCTTGTTTGTTTGCATGCGGTAATTTTTTTTTGTTTTCCATGCTACGAACCCCTACATTTCAAACCAACCATGAGCAGTTTTTGTTTGTAAAGATATGAAACCCTTCAACATGTGAACCTTAAAAGATTAATTATCATGATATATGATAGCTCCAACTATCCAAACCTCATGATACATATTTGTGTTTGTGATCCTCTCCACCTTGCTCCTTTCCTTTTTGCAATATAATTTTCTACAAGTTATATCTTTCTAGAATTGCATGCTTAGGGTATTTTAGATAATCCTAGAAAAGAACTTGTAAAACGTGCCAAATTTCGTTCATGTTTTGAATACCGCATATTCAACCCCACCCCTCAAGTTGACATAGGCGATATTCCACTGGCCTTCTTTGTGTTCTCACGAACAAAGTACGAGTTCTTCCACTATTGGTAGACCTTGATGTGATATTCTGGGACTTTGCAAACTTCTTGGTTCAAATCTAAAGTTTGTATGCTCCTTGTGACTGCAACCATCTAGGGTTACCTAAGAACCCAAGAGTAACAAGCATGACTCAAAGTTGTAGGGGCATCAACATTTTCCTTAATGGAATCATAGATCAAGATCTCCTATTTATTTTCCCTAGAAGGGAGGGGAAGACATGAAGCCTTTGCATTTCAACAATGGCAACTCAACTTAGACCCGAACAAGATTTATCACTTGGTGGATGGAAACCCTCTTGTATAGCTCCCTATGATTTATGTTCGTTGCCGATTTTTTTCGATTGGCTTTGGGCATCCCAGATATTCTGACCATCTGCGTCATTTATAACGGGCTGGTCCATGGGCTTCCTAGACCAACCCAGATCCCAATTTTTTCTGCAAACAAGCACAATCATGTGGCTAGGAATCAGGGTTTCTCAATGGCATTTTCATGAGTGTGTGGGATGTGCCCACTTCATGCAAACATCAACCCTCTCTAGTAGAATGGCTTCCCTATGCCTCAAAGGTAATACAAAGTTTTTAAAAAATATGTCTTACTTTAACACGTGTGTAGGGGCATCAATAATGTTTTTTGTACACCTAGGGACTATAATCATGTTCTTATGCTTGGAAAAAAATAGTCCTCTAAATCATTGGTCATTACCACCAAAACCTAGTTAGTAGGCAAAGATGACATTACTCGCCTCAATCATTAGTTGCTAACCCACTACATATTCAAGATTTCGGTGAACTTCTCTGGTTTTTTCATGATAGTGATGCATACTCCCTCCGTCTGGAATTAATAAATGTTAGAGACTAGTGTAAATTCACATGTATCTAGGCACGACAGATACATGTGAATCCGGATAAATCTCCAAATCTATCATGAGACGGAGGGAGTAGATTTGATGTTGTAGGTGTTGGTATATTTTCCTAATTTTTTTGTCAAACTTAAAAATATTTGATATAGATAGAGTTTGAACATCAATTGATTTGGAACATATAGAGAGTATCCGTATACTCACTCCGTTTAGAAATACAAGACATTTTAGCTTTGTAAGATAAATATATCTAGATCTCTTTTAGTGTATAGGTTCACTCCAAACCTTTATAAACCGATACACTAAAAGACATTTAGATAGAGTATATGTTTGCGATTTCAAGGGTGTAACCTGTAGGCATTGCCGAATGCATGATTAATGTGGTCGCTGTCGATACGGATAATAACCAAACTAAACTCGATCACTGCCACGTATACTTTGTTAGATTAATGCTGCATGCGTCGAAAAGATTGTCGCGCTCGAGTAAGTTTTAGTTGCCCATCGGATCATGTTCAGACGCGTCGCGTGGAGTACGTGTTCCCATCAATCCAGATGTACTATTTTCTTATGTTCGACGGCTGCCGGCCTTGGCTAGTTATCTATTCGTGGAGATATCAACGGATCGATCGATCTTCGTGGCTAGCTGTTATCCAAGGTGATCGATGAAATAAAACGCATGTTTCAATCAATCAACGATCAAACAAGAAATTTAATTCCTCGGCACACGGAAAGGAGATACTGCAACTAGCAGACGCACGATTTCCACGCCGTAGTTCACACCGGACGTGCGTGCGTCATGCTCATGACGACGAGAGCCCGTCTGTGAAACCCGGCGACTTGCGCGTGGCTGACCTGCCTGATGCCATGCCAAGGCATCAACACAGAGCACGATGCGCATGCCATGTCACTCGATCGGGCGTGTGCGGATGCCGAATATTGCCCATGAAATTCTACGCAAAAAAACGAAAAGCCAAAATGCCCTCGGCGTATGGTACGCCGAGGGCAGCCCTCGACGTAGCCTCCTCGGCAAAGATCTCCCTCGGCGGAGCACACTTAAGCCGTCGGCGTATCAAAATGCCGTCGGCGTATGCTACGCCGAGGGCTTTGCCGTCGGCGTAGCGGCCGTCGGCAAAGCCTGTCGACTGGTTGCAAAAATATTTTTTTTTGAAAAATAATATTTTCTATTTTTTTTCTCAATTTTTTTATTCTTTGAATTGTTTCACTTGTTAATCTCCTACTTTGAACATTTTTAACACTAATTATACATACTATTTGATTAAATTCCAGTCTTAGTCAAACTTCCCAGCAGGTCACCCATCCTAATACTACTCCAGCTTCAGCACGCTTAACATCCTCGTTCCTTCAGAATCCGTTTCCGCAAAGTAATTCATACATTGGTGTCAATACTATGATATCAATCCTATTAACTCTTATATCATCATGTCACATGTTTGTATTTTTTGAAATTACAAACAATTATTTAAGTAAATATTATTGAATTCAAATAAAAATATAATAATTTTATTTTTTTTGTATTTTTCTATTTAATATAGAATAATTAATATCTTTAAATCTGTAAATCGAAATTCAACAAATAATATGTTTAAATTGATCAGAAAAATGAGATGAATCCAAATATGATATCCATATCAACTAATCACAAACCCTCCGTTTTTGAATTAGCTATTTGGTGGTTGCTTTAGAAAATTCCCTTTTTGCGCTCGGATAATGAAAAATGCCTTTTTGGTGCGATGAAAAGGAAAACTTGCATTGGATCTTTGATAAAATAGCATATTGTCAACCTAAAAATGATTTTTGTAAAAAAACATGAGCATCGAATCATGTACCTGTAGTTCATATCTGACTCACTTCCTACCGATTCGGCAGGAATTTGTCTTTTTCACCAAAGGTGGACGGAAAGGTTTCGGATCCCCCTGTTGGGACATTGTCCATATAAGTTGGTATAGTATTTTTTTAAAATGTGGTGGTAGTATTTTGAATTAGCCATTTGGTGGTTGCTTCACAAAACCGTCTGTTTTTTATACTCGGAAAATAGAAAATGGCCTTTTGGTGCGACGAAAAGGAAAACTTCCTCCTGCAACATTGTTCGCCATCCCAAGATGCATGTGTATGCATAATATGGGCACATTATCACAAACTATACCTTGATTCTAGCCATAACATTGGTCATTTGACCCGAAAGCCAAGAAACCTCGAATGAGGTAGGTCATTTTGTGAAGGGTTTTTTGAGACATAATTAATATATCAAGTTTGCTATTTTTCCTTATAAATATGTCATATAATATGACACCACGCGAAGGTTTCGCATTGTTTCGATCATTTTTCAATTTTTTATGCCCGTTTTAAACTATCGTTAAACTTTGTCGAACGGCGGACATAAAGATTCTTAGCTCGAGGCCGAGCCTCGCTAAACTTTTATTAGATCTTTGATAAAATAGCATATTGTGAACCTAAAAATGATTTTTGTAAAAAAACATGAGCATCGGATCATGTACCTGTAGTTCATATCTGACCCACTTCATGCCGATTCGGCAGGAATTTGTCTTTTTCATCGAAGGTGGACGGAAAGGTTTCGGATCCCCCTGTTGGGACATTGTCCATATAAGGTGGTATAGTATTTTTGTAAAATATGGTGGTAGTATTTTGAATTAGCTATTTGGTGGTTGCTTCACAAAACCGTCCGTTTTTTATGCTCGGAAAATAGAAAATGGCTTTTTGGTGCGACGAAAAGGAAAACTTCCTCCTGCAACATTGTTCGCCATCCCATGATGCATGTGTATGCACAATATGGGCACATTATCACAAACTATGCCTTGATTCTAGCCATAACATTGGTCATTTGACCCGAAAGCCAAAAAACCTCGAATGAGATAGGTCATTTTGTGAAGGGTTTTTTGAGACATAATTAATATATCAAGTTTGCTATTTTTCCTTATAAATATGTCACATAATATGACACCACGCGAAGGTTTCTCATTGTTTCGATTATTTTTCAATTTTTTATGCCCGTTTTAAACTATCGTTAAACTTTGTCGAACGGCGGACATAAAGATTCTTAGCTCGGGGCCGAGCCTCGCTAAACTTTCATTAGATCTTTGATCAATAGCATATTGTGAACCTAAAAATGATTTTTGTAAAAAAACATGAGCATCAGATCATGTACCTGTAGTTTATATCTGACCCACTTCCTGCCGATTCGGCAGAAATTTGTCTTTTTCACCAAAGGTGGACGGAAAGGTTTCGGATCCCCCTGTTGGGACATTGTCCATATAAGGTGGTATAGTATTTTTGTAAAATGTGGTGGTAGTATTTTGAATTAGCCATTTGGTGGTTGCTTCACAAAACCGTCCGTTTTTTATGCTCGGAAAATGGGAAATGGCTTTTTGGTGCGACGAAAAGGAAAACTTCCTCCTGCAACATTGTTCGCCATCCCATGATGCATGTGTATGCACAATATGGGCACATTATCACAAACTATGTCTTGATTCTAGCCATAACATTGGTCATTTGACCCGAAAGCCAAGAAACCTCGAATGAGATAGTTCATTTTGTGAATGTTTCTTTGAGACATAATTAATATACCAAGTTTAATATTTTTCCTTCTAACTATGTCACATAATATAACACCACGCGAAGGTTTCGCATTGTTTCGATCGTTTTTGAATTTTTTATGCCCGTTTTAAACTATATATAATGTTTTATATTTTACTTAATTTTTATTTATAAATGTGTAATATTTAAGTGTAGATAGATAGGTCTTATTTTTCTGCAAATTTTGATATATTATTTGTATTTTTCCGAAATAGAATGATTTAGTTATGATTTTTCAAAGTTTAATGAGATAAAATAAAAAATAGCTACGCCGACGACAGCCGTCGGCGTATGCTACGCCGAGGGCAGCCGTCGGCGTAGCATAGAATATGTCGAGGGCAATTTTACGCCGACGGCTGCTTGGCGGGGCTGGCCTAAACGATGGCTACGCCGACGGCCCCAACGTTTGGCCGTCGGTGTAGCGACCGGCCGTCGGCGTAGCTTCCCAGTCCTGTAGTGAAAACACTACTAGGACACGATGACATGCTGCATACTAGCTAGCAACCTCTTCTAACTTGGCAGTTGGCACACGGCCAGACAATTTTACCATTTGCAAATCGCGATTGCCAGGACATTGGCAAATTTGCTCGATCTCTATAGATAGAGAGGACAGTCAAAGTCAGCAGAAATGGCAGGGGAGGAATGATGAGCTAGCTAGCTAGCTAGCCCCACATGGCCCAGCTAATCCTCTCCCAATTAACTATCCCATCAACCTATCTCGTAGTCAAATCCACCATATATAAACTAGTACATGCCCCCTATCACGCCATCCCACACGAGAAAATATACAAACAACACCTCACTCGCATAGTCGCATTCGCGAGGACGACGTTTGCGAGCTCGCGAAATCGCACCACGGTGCAAGCAATTAATCCCAACCCGCGCCTACACAGTCACACCTCCACCGGAACCGGAACTAACGACGCTTTATACACCCGTCGAGCGTACACGCCAACGTCGTAGCCTTGCAACAGATAGCTAGCTACACTGTTCGTTCTGCTGTTCCGGCGCGCGATGTCGTCGTCGACCGGAGCGCGCAGGGGGGTTGGCGCCGGCGGAGGGCACTTCCCGGTGGGCCGGCGCCGCCACGTGCAGGTGGTGGACACCGGGTGCAGCTGCCGCCCGCGCCGCCCGAGGGTGCAGCTCAGCCTGCCGTCCTTCCTCAAGCCTTCCTTCGGGAGCAAGCCTGCTGCGCCGGCCACGACGGCGAGGAGCAACAGCTCCTCCAGCTTCTTCCCGTCCTCCTCCTCCACCGCCTCCTTCTCCACCAGCTACGCCTCCTCCAACTGCTCCAACTACTACTCCTCCTACCACGGCTTCGGCAACGCTCCTAATAAGCAGCAGCACCAGCGCCTGCAGCAAGAACACCTTCCCGCCGCTCCTCCCAAGCAGCAGGTGCCGGCGGTGACGCCGGCTTCCCCCGTCAGGAGGCAGCCGGCGAGCGTGAAGAAGAAGAAGCAGAACAAGAGGTATTACGCGGAGCAGCAAGCGGCTACGGCGGGAGCGGCGGCGGAGCAGGAGGACGTGGGGCTGGCGGTGGAGAAGGACTCGTCGGACCCGCGCGCGGACTTCCGCGAGAGCATGGTGCAGATGGTGGTCGAGACGGGGCTGTGCAGCTGGGACGACCTCCGCTGCATGCTCCGCCGCCTGCTCGCCCTCAACTCCCCGCGCCACCACGCCGCCATCCTCACCGCCTTCGCCGAGCTCTGCGCGCAGCTCGCCTCGCCGCCGCCGCCCCCGCCGGCGGGATCCTCCTACCACTACCAGCTCTAGCAACCTAGCCTAGCTACAGCTAGCTAGCCGAAAGGCCTCGAGATCCTGGCACCACCTGGCGTCCGCGCGCCGGCGTCGCGCATCCATGCCGCTCAGGCTACCGGGTGGTGATAGGATCTCGCAGAAGAAACAAAGGTAGCCAGTACCGTTAGTACTAGCTCTAGGACAAAAACCTCATTAAAATAATGAGAAGTACCAGGTGTTTGATTTCTAGAGCGACCCTGTTGTTGTTGTTCTTGTTGGGTTTCTAGGAGTAATTAGTTTCTTAAATGTTTAGGTTGCTTGCGTGCTACTACTACTGTTATGCTAGTTTGTTGTGAGTTTGCGCTAGTACTACGTGCCAACTGCGTGGCCTTCAGTTTTGTTTCAAGGTCCATGCATGCACGGAAAAGTTCTAGTATATGAGTAAGTACTACTAGTAGGGTTTGCTAATTACAAAGTGTGTAACGAAATCACGTATGTGATGTGTACTGATTGTATTGTATCAAAACCTTGCTACTGAATGAGACTGTGTGCTAGAACCATCAAACTTTATATTTTTCGCGATGGTGCCCTGCAACAAGCAATGAGTGTACCATTGTCGAGTTTTGCGGGTGTAGTGTGGGGTCGTCAGGTTTTCTGATATATGTTCTCTTTAGTCTTTTGTTGAATAATTCAATAAAGAAATCAATCAATTTCGGCTCGCGGGTGCAAATGAAACCACGGTTTGAAAACACATATCAAAATGTCAAAATAATTCTGAAAAATATATTTGAATGTACATCTAAACATTATATGTTTGTACACAAGTTTTCAGGTGAAAATAACATATTAGGTGTCCCAGATAAACAAGACAAATTTCAGTGCTCCAACTTGTCTACTCCCTCCGATCCATATTACTTGTCATTGAAATGGATGTATCTGCACTAGATACATCCATTTCAATGACAAGTAATATGGATCGGAAGGAGTATTCACGAACATGTCTTTTATCTTTTTTATATAAGCCACATAAAATGTTCATTTTTTCCGAAAACTTGTGTACAGACATAAAATGTCCAAATGTGTATGCGAAAATTTTATCAAGATTTTTTTGACAATTTAAATTTTATTATTAATGTATTTTTCATAATGGGTTCATTTGCCCTGAGAGCCAAAACACCACCTCCGAAATCCGAAATTTGCATGTATCTTTTCAATGTAGAGACCAGGAGTGTGCCGTTAGAGCAACTTCAATAGTCGCTGGAAAACGCCGCACATGGGCGATTCCTGTTTTCAGCGTGGCGCGCGGTTTTTTCTCCGGCGGAAGCGCTAAAAGTTGCGCGCAAAAATAGAGCAAAAAAACACCCCCAACTTGTGCGGCCAATGCAGTGCGCGGCGCCGGCGAAAACATGTTTTACAATGAACTATAGGATCAAGAAGATCAAACAAATCTAAATAAATTCAACAAAAATGTCTAATTATTATTATAACACAACCAAATGGTACATGAATAATACATTAAATTTAGGAATTCTTCATCAACAAATACAACAAGTTTTTTATCAACACTACAACAAATTGTTTTTACAATACAACAAACAACAAATAAAAGGAGGGCTTAACTTTTTCCTCAAACCATTTCCACCATTCTTTGATGAGATCTTTTTGAAGATTATCATGGATATTATTATCGCGAATGGCAATGATATGAGGCAATGAAACTCGCCACCCTGTGCTCTCTCCTATGCACTTGCACGGGAGTCCCCATCAAGTCATAGTGGTGACTGCGATCTACAATCATCCTCTATGATCATGTTATGCATGATGAAACAAGTTGTAATGATGTCGGATGAATCATATGAGATCCTCTACAAGCACAAAAATACACCCACTTCGTCTACCGAAACTAAAATATGGCGCGGCCGGCGGCGAAACGTACCATGCGGCGGCCATTTTGCCGAGCACGTAGCATGCGCCAAGTAGCGTCCCGGTTTGAGGAGGACATGGCGGTCGTCGAGGGCAGAGCGTGTAGGGTTCGCAGCATAGAAAACAAAAAAATTCCTACGATGTGAACTATGTACCAAGATCTATCTACTAGATACAAACAACGGGCGGATGTATATCCGTAGAGAACATACCCTTGAAGACCGACAAAGCTTAACGAGTTCAACTCGTGGTTGATGTAGACGATCTCTTGCCGATCTCAAGATCGAGAGGAAGTCCTAGCGCCGCAAATCAGCAGCGCATCTGTGCTCGCACACACGTTCGAGGCACCGAGCAACCTCCGCCTCCTCGCTCCAGTGATACAGCGGAAGCACAACTCTTTCTTGCCGAATAGCCACCGGGAACATGTATCTCGCTAGTCCGAGACCACGGGGGATAAATTCTAGAGGGGGAGAGAGATCCTTCACGAGGAGGTGTGAGAGACAAGTGAGGAGGGGGGCTCCTTTTATAGAAGGAGGGGAGACCCCAAGGGGGTGGCCGGCGCATGGGGCTGCCCCTTGCCCTCCCCTCTTCATGTGGGTGGACACTCCACTCACAAATCTCCTTTAAATTCCCTCCACTCAAAATTCCACTCAAATTCCCATTAAATTTTCACCAAATTTAATGCAAACTCTCATTAAATAAAACTCTTTTATTTTATTCAGAATTTTATCAATTACTTTAATGACAAACATTCACAAATAACCCCTTGCTAGAATTCCATTTCACATGCATAACCACTTTATGCAATTTCACCCGAAAACCTGTTTCGGTATCTAGTGAAATAAATTCCTGCGCTTGTTCATTCTTTCGGCATGAAACTTTTGCTCCAATTGGATGTCGGTGTCTCTTAAGTGTGTCACCCTACGGTTCGTGAATAATGCGGACATGATCGAGACCCCTCTCGGATCAATAATCAGAAGCGGGATCTAGAGACCCATACTGACTCCCACACATTCAACGATGACTTTCTTGTGATCGTCGGAACCTTTTATGCTAGTATCTTAATCCCTTTGTTTCACGATATATTACATGTCCGAGATTTGATCATCGGTATCTCCATACCTAGTTTGATCTCGTTACCGACATGCACTCTTTTCTCGTTCCCGTGATATAACATTCTAGTGATCAAATCACTTGCTTGCAACCTAACCAATGTGATATCACCGAGAGGGCCCAGAGTATATCTATCCGTCATGGGGATGAACAAATTCCACGCTCGATCCATGAGCCTCAACATAACACTTTATTAGTTCTGAATCCATCTTTATAATCACCCTGTTACGGTGTGACGTTTGATGTTATCAAGAAACTCTTTCGGTGTTAGTGATTGACATGATCTCATGGTCTAAGGATTAGGATCACTTCGTAAGTTGTTATAGCAATATAAACTCAATGACTTTTACCGTAATTCTATACTTCGGATGAATGTTCATCACATCATTACACTATTGTTGTGATCCCGTTATTAACAACATCCAATGTCCATGATCAGGAAACCTTGATCATCTTGTTAATCAACGAGCTAGTTTATGAGAGAGGCATAACTAGGAACTTTCTGTTTGTTTATTAAACACACATGTATTAATGTTTCCGTATTAATACAATTATAGCATGCAAAATAAACATCTATCATATACTTGGAATACACATAATAAACACTTTATTATTGCCTCTCAGGGCATATTCCCTTCAGTCTCCCACTTGCACTAGAGACAATAATCTAGTTACATAGTGATAAATCTAACACCCATTGAGTTCTGGTGTTGATCATGTTTTGCTCTAGGGAGAGTTATAGTCAACGGATCTGCTACATTGAGATCCGTATGTACTTTACAAATCTTTATATTTCCATCCTTGACATGCTCACGGATGGAGTGAAACCGGCGCTTAATATGCTTGGAATGCTTGTGAGACCTTGGTTCTTTGGCATTGGCAATGGCACCATTGTTGTCACAATAGATCACCATTGGGTCCAACGCGTTTGCAACCACACCTAGTTCGGATATGAACTCCTTCATCCAAACTGCTTCCTGAGCCGCTTCTGAAGCAGAAACATATTCGGCCTCCGTTGTTGATCCCGCTACCACAGGTTGTTTGGAGCTCCTCCAACTAACCGCTCCGCCATTCATGAGAAATACGTATCCGGATTGAGACTTAGAGTCATCCGAATCGGTGTCAAAGCTAGCGTCAACATAACACTTAGCAACGAGCTCTTCTTCACCTCCGTATACAAGAAACATATCCTTAGTTCTTCGTAAGTACTTAAGGATATTCTTGACCGCTATCCAGTGTTCTGAACCTGGATCCAATTGGTACCTACTAGTCAAACTAATAGCATGTGCCACATCCGGTCTTGTACATAGCATGGCGTACATTATAGAGCCTATGGCTGAAGCATAGGGGACTTTGTCCATTATCTCTCTTTCTTCCGCCGAAGCCGGACTTTGAGTCTTACTCAATGTCTTGCCTTGCAACATAGGCAAGAACCCCTTCTTACTTTCGTCCATTTTACACTTCTTTAAAATCTTATCAAGGTATGTACTTTGCGATAGCCCTATTAGGCGCCTAGATCTATCTATATAGATCTTTATGCCTAATATGTATGACGCTTTACCTAGGTCCTTCATTGAAAATTTGCTGTTTAGATAACTTTTAACACTGTTTAAAAGATCTATATCATTTCCGATCAATAATATGTCATCCACATATAATATCAGAAATGCCACATTGCTCCCACTCACTTTCTTGTAAATACAAGCTTCTCCATAAGTTTGGACAAATCTAAACTCTTTGATCACCTCATCAAAGCGGAGATTCCAACTTCGTGATGCTTGCTTCAATCCATAGATGGATCGCTAAAGCTTCCACACCTTGTTAGCATCCTTAGGATCGACAAAACCCTGTGGTTGTATCATATACAACTCTTCTTCAATATTACCATTGAGAAACGCGGTTTTGACATCCATCTGCCATATCTCATAATCGAAATATGCAGCAATTGCTAACATAATCCTAACTGACTTTAGCATCGCTACGGGAGAGAATGTCTCATCGTAGTCAACTCCTTGAATTTGTCGAAACCCCTTTGCGACAAGTCGAGATTTATAGACGGTCACATTACCATCAGCATCAGTTTTCCTTTTGAAAATCCATTTGTTCTCCACGGCCTTTCGGTCGTGAGGTAATTCCACCAAGTTCCAAACTTGATTTTCGTACATGGATTCCATCTCGGATTTCATGGCTTCTAACCATTTGTTGGAATCCGGGCTCATCATCGCTTCTTCATACGTCGCAGGGTCATCATTTTCATCAACCATGAAATTCATGACAGGATTTCCGTACAGCTCGGGAGCTGCATGTGTCCTGCTTGACCTGCGAGGTTCGGTAGTACTCTCTTTCGGAGTTTCATAATCATTATCATTAGTTCCCTCTTCAACAGGTGGAGCCAACTCCGGAACAACTTCCGGCGCTGCGCTACTCGCCATACTTTGAAGAGAAGGTTCAATAACCTCTTCGAGTTCTACCTTCCGACTACTCACACCTTTCGTGAGAAACTCTTTCTCTAGAAAGGATCCATTCTTGGCAACAAAAAACTTGCCCTCGGATTTGTGATAGAAGGAATACCCAATAGTTTCCTTAGGGTATCCTATGAAGACGCATTTTTCCGCTTTGGGTTCGAGTTTATCCGGTTGAAGTTTCTTCACATAAACATCGCATCCCCAAACTTTAAGAAAAGAAAGCTTAGGTTTGTTTCCAAACCACAATTCATACGACGTATTTTCAACGGATTTAGATGGTGCCCGATTTAAAGTGAATGCAGCAGTTTCTAGTGCATAACCCCAAAATGAGAACGACAAGTCCGTCAGAGACATCATAGATCGAACCATATCTAATAAAGTACGATTATGACGTTCCGACACACCATTTCGCTGTGGTGTTTCGACAGGCGTGAGTTGTGAAACAATTCCACACTCTTTCACGTGAGTGCTAAACTCGTAACTTAGATACTCACCTCCACGGTCGGACCGTAGAAATTTGATCTTTCTATTACGATGATTTTCCACTTTATTCTGAAATTCCTTGAACTTTTCAAGGGTTTCAGACTTGTGTTTCATCAAGTAGATATAACCGTATCTACTCAAATCATCCGTGAAAGTAACAAAATAACGATATCCACCTCGCGCCGACACACTCATTGGACCACATACATCAGAATGTATGATTTCTAATAAATCTGTCGCCCGTTCCATTGAACCAGAAAACGGCGTTCTAGTCATCTTGCCCATAAGGCATGGCTCACATGTATCAAATGATTCAAAATCAAGTGATTCCAAAAGTCCATCCGAATGGATCTTCTTCATGCGTTTAACGCCAATATGACCTAGACGGCAGTGCCACATATATGCGGATATATCATCATTAAGTTTAATCCTTTTAGCATCAACATTATGAATATGTGTAACATTATTATCGAGATCTAATAGAAATAAACCATTCATCATCGGTGCATGACCATAAAAGATTTCATTCATATAAATGGAACAACCATTGTTCGCGGATTTAAATGAATAACCACTTCGCATCAAACATGATCCAGATACAATGTTCATGCTCAGTGCAGGCACCAGATAACAATTATTCAAGTTTATAACTAATCCCAACGGCAAGTGGAGAGGAAGCGTTCCGACGGCGATCACATAAACGCTTGATCCATTGCTGACACGCATCTTGACCTCACCCCTTGCTAGCGGTCGCTTGTTCCACAGCCCCTGATTCGAGTTACAAATATTAGCAACTGAACCGGTATCAAATACCCAGGTGCTACTGCGAGCACTAGTCAAGTACACATCAATAACATGTATATCATATATACCTTTGTTGGCCTTGCCGGCCTTCTTGTCCGCCAGATACTTGGGGCAGTTGCGCTTCCAGTGGCCAGTCCCCTTACAATAGTAGCACTCGGTATCAGACTTAGATCCAACTCGGGGTTTCTTTTCAGGCACGTCAACAGGCTTTCCGCCCTTACGTTCCTTCCGTTTTCCCTTCTTGTCTTTCTTGAAACCAATGTTCCTATTGATCATCAACACTTGATGTTCCTTTTTGATCTCCACTTCTGCAGTTTTAAGCATTGACAGAAGCTCGAGGAGAGACTTCTTCATGCCTTCCATATTATAGTTCATCACGAAGCTCTTATAGCTAGGTGGCAGAGACTGCAGAACACGATGGATGCCTAAGTCAATGGGAATCGATATTACCAAGGACACAAGCTTATCGGCGTAACCCGACATCTTGAGTACATGCTCACTAACGGAGCTGTGCTCTTCCATCATACAGCTAAAGAACTTTTCTGAAGCATTGTAGCTCTCTACAACAGCATGTGTGTCGAAAATCATTTTCAACTCACCCATTGTATCAAAAGCATTGCCATTTTCGAAACGCTTTCGAAGTTCCGGCTCTAGCCCATACAATATGCCGCAATGAACTAAGTTGTGGTCCTCCTGACGAGTCTGATAGACATTCTTCTCCTCGTCAGGGGCATCATCTAAAGGTGGGGGGCCTAACGGCGCTTCTAGCACATATTGCTTTTGTGCAGCAAAGAGGAGAATCCTCAAATTCATGGCCCATTCGGTAAAGTTGCTACCGTTCGTTGCTAGTTTCTCTTTCTCCATGAACACATTGAAATTAAAAGCAGGTGGTGCCATCTACAACAGAATTTTTAAAGTTTAGACTAAGTGTATGATAGATTGAGTTCAACTAATCCATATTACGAATGAACTTCCACTCAAAAACGACATCCCTCGTGCCTTTTTGGTGATTACATGAACCAAATCCACTATACCAAGTCCGATCATCACGTGAGTCGGTATAGCTTCAAAGGCGAGCATCAAATGGGCATCATATCAACTATATGACTCATGCTTAACCTTTCGGTCCGTGTTCCGAGGCCATGTCTGTACATGCTAGGCTCGCCAAGTTAGAACCTTAGTATTCGGGTGTGTAACTGTTTTACACCCGAAATATGGTCGTGGATCCAAGAACACCCGATCATCACGTGATGTCTTGGAGCGACGAAGACATAATCGGTGCATATTGAAGGAAGAACACATTCTTATCTTGATATTTAAAAGAGGGATCATCTTATTATGCTAACAAAGCGCTAAACAAGCAATATAAGATGCTATCAAACATCACATGTTTATTAGTGAAATGATTTGTGTCCCGCAGATGATCTCTATCATGTGCATCGTGGTATGATCACTATCATACCTATATGTGTAAATCCAAGGTCTATGGAGTTTACACGCTATGTGTGTTGTAAGAGTATCATCTCATACTTCTACTTACAACACTACCATATCATAACACTAGCCCAGCAACATCCATTGCAAGTTTTACGTGGCTTAGGGCTTTCGAGATAGAACCGTTCTTACCTACGAACATGAACCACAACGAGGATAATCAAATTGTTGACAACTCGCTTGCAAAATAGATATTAACTATAGTAGGAGAGACAGACACCCGCTAGCCACTTATGCAAACTAGTTGCATGTCAAGCATGGAATAGGTCTCATGTGCGAGGACATGTAAAGTTTGTTCGGACCGCTTCATCCCACTATGACACCAATATCCAAAATTACAACAAAGGAGCAACAACATGATCATCATCGCCCACATACTCACATGTGTACTACCCGTGTAAAGTATCTACGCATAGATCCGGCTCTGATACCACTGTAGGGTTCGCAACATAGAAAACAAAAATTTTCCTACGATGTGAACTATGTACCAAGATCTATCTACTAGATACAAACAACGGGCGGATGTATATCCGTAGAGAACATACCCTTGAAGACCGACAAAGCTTAACGAGTTCAACTCGTGGTTGATGTAGACGATCTCTTGCCGATCTCAAGATCGAGAGGAAGTCCTAGCGCCGCAAATCAGCAGCGCATCCGTGCTCGCACACACGTTAGAGGCACCGAGCAACCTCCGCCTCCTCGCTCCAGCGATGCAGCGGAAGCACAACTCTTTCTTGCCGAATAGCCACCGGGAACATGTATATCGCTAGTCCGAGACCATGGGGGATAAATTCTAGAGGGGGAGAGAGATCCTTCACGAGGAGGTGTGAGAGACAAGTGAGGAGGGTGGCTCCTTTTATAGGAGGAGGGGGGAACCCCAAGGGGGTGGCCGGCGCATGGGGCTGCCCCCTTGCCCTCCCCTCTTCATGTGGGTGGACACTCCACTCACAAATCTCCTTTAAATTCCCTCCACTCAAAAGTCCACTCAAATTCCCATTAAATTTCCACCAAATTTAATGCAAACTCTCATTAAATAAAACTCTTTTATTTTATTCAGAATTTTATCAATTACTTTAATGACAAACATTCACAAATAACCCCTTGCTAGAATTCCATTTCACATGCATAACCACTTTATGCAATTTCACCCGAAAACCTGTTTTGATATCTAGTGAAATAAATTCCTGCGCTTGTTCATTCTTTCGGCATGAAACTTTTGCTCCAATTGGATGTCGGTGTCTCTTAAGTGTGTCACCCTACGGTTCGTGAATAATGCGGACATGATCGAGACCCCTCTCGGATCAATAATCAGAAGCGGGATCTAGAGACCCATACTGACTCCCACACATTCAACGATGACTTTCTTGTGATCGTCGGGACCTTTTACGCTAGTATCTTAATCCCTTTGTTTCACGATATATTACATGTCCGAGATTCGATCATCGGTATCTCCATACCTAGTTTGATCTCGTTATCGACATGCACTCTTTTCTCGTTCCCGTGATATAACATTCTAGTGATCAAATCACTTGCTTGCAAGCTAACCAATGTGATATCACCGAGAGGGCCCAGAGTATATCTATCCGTCATCGGGATGAACAAATTTCACTCTCGATCCATGAGCCTCAACATAACACTTTATTAGTTCTGAATCCATCTTTATAATCACCCTGTTACGGTGTGACGTTTGATGTTATCAAGAAACTTTTCCGGTGTTAGTGATTGACATGATCTCATGGTCTAAGGATTAGGATCACTTCGTAAGTTGTTATAGCAATATAAACTCAATGACTTTGATCGTAATGCTATACTTCGGATGAATATTCATCACACCATTACACTAATGTTGTGATCCCGTTATTAACAACATCCAATGTCCATGATCAGGAAACCTTGATCATGTTGTTAATCAACGAGCTAGTTTATGAGAGAGGCATAACTAGGAACTTTCTGTTTGTTTATTAAACACACATGTATTAATGTTTCCATATTAATACAATTATAGCATGCAAAATAAACATCTATCATATACTTGGAATACACATAATAAACACTTTATTATTGTCTCTCAGGGCATATTCCCTTCAGCGCGGCGCCGCGCCAGCTCCGAGTTGTCCAAGGCGCGGCGGCGGCAGTTCGCTTGGCCGAGACGCGGCGCCGACGGCTCACTTTGATTCCCACCGTGGTGAGCTCGAGGAAGGTGCGGGGAGGCGCGGCGGCGACGGATATGCAGCTACTACGCACAGAGAAGCGCCGTCAGTGGTAAATCGAAGAGGGGGCGCCAGTGGAATGGGGCGTGGGAAATGGGGGCAGCGCGGGCGCGGGTAAGATTTTAGCAGCAGTTGGGCTTCGTGCGCTTCGCCGAACAATACCGCGCACCGGACGGCGTGCAGCAAATTTGGTGCGTCGGATAGCACAAATTGCCATGCACGGAACAAAATTTAGCGCGCGCAACTATGCAGCGCCTTGTGAAGAAGCAAAAGTCCATCAGCCGTTGGACTTGCTCTTACAAGCAATGGGCGTACGCGTTTGTAGATCTGGTGTGCTAGCTTGGGTTTCCTGATGTATGTTTTTTCAATCCTTTATTGAATAATTTAATAAAAAAGTCCCTATGTATCTTTTTATGCAGAAACCGGGTGCGCGGTTATAAGCAATGGGTGTACCATTGTTGAGTTTATATGTATTTTGGGGACCATATCTAGCGAAACCAAGTTAAATCTGTCCACCCAATGCACTCATGTTAAACCTAAGTTTACATTAAGTTTCTATCAAGTTACATATATATATGAAACGTATCATGAGTTGATTTTACTCAATACAAGGTTCTTTATGCAAAAAACTTGGTCTATATCTCGTCCATTGTTGTTTCATCCAATAACAGTTTAGAAACTATTTGTTCATGGTTGCACGGGTTCATTTGATATGTTCCTAGGTGTGGTGTGATGGTTTTGTCTTTTAAAGGGTGTGCCTAATTCTCATTTGACTGAAAATTAGCTTAATTCTCAGTTAGGTGATGTCATACAATCTTAGGTGCAAGCCCTCTCAATTGCAACCTCACTTGCAATTCTCGGTCGCTAGAAATATCTAAGTTGCAACCCCAATTGTAACTAAAACATCTTAGTTGCAACTCTACTTGCAACGGAAAATCCCACTTGCAAGTTGCAACTCACAGGACACATGGATGATGATGCAAATGCAACAATTAGGACCTGGCTGAATTCTAACTTGATTCTCATTAGGCTAGGAATTAGCAAATCCCTTTTCTGATATATATGTCCTCTGTTGAACGCTTTAATAAAATTTCTGTGTGCATCTTTTAGATACATGATCTCATCCTCCATTTCAAAAAAAATTGTAGGGATATCTTCATGTACTCTTTTGCTTAATTCCTTGCACACGTAGGGAGCAATGCTTACATATCTAAGGTAAAAGAGAAAGAGGGAGAGAGAGGGGGGAAGGAAGTAGAAGTAGAAATACTGGATCACATCTGATCTAGAGATAGATCGAGCTGCTGGGGAACGGAAAGAACAAGAAGAAGACAGGTCATGCAGATCTCATGACCTCCCGCCATGTACGCGCGCGCGCCTAGCATTCCGTGTCTGCGTGCAACTGCAACTTGACTCCGATTCATCACATTTATGTACATACGTACGCACGCCACTGTTCGGTCTCATTTATGTTTGTGTGTCCTGTTCGCTGTTGTGCCTGTGACCGACTGACAAAGTTTCACTGTACTGATCGAGTAGAGTACTTCCTTTGCTTGCATCACGGGCGTCCTTGAATAGTTGCATGTATAATACTACTGCTAGCTGGACCACGGTCCACGGATGGGATCTCGGCGCTCGGTATTTACGCTCCCAGAGTAGTACATGTCTACGTGTGGGTGGGGGTACTATCTTTACGATCGTGGATTGCAGTTGCACCAAAGGTACGTACATTAGATTAGGTTTGGTACATTATCTTGTACTACCTTCGTTTCAGGGCTTAAAACGCACACGTTTTTCAAAGCAAAGTTTGATCAAAAAAATTGAACAACAAAATCTTAATTATATTGTACATAATTAGTATCGTTGGATTCGTATTGAAAAATACTTTCTAGTGATACTAGTTTCATACCAAAACTCTTTATGTATTTAGAGTAATTCTTGGTCAAAGAAAAAACATGCAAAACGAGAACATCGTAAGCCTTAAAACGGAGGGAGTATAAACGGTTCAATGTAATAATACTCATTACAGAAACGCTCAAGGCCTCGATGACCATATGGACAACGGCCAAATATCGGGGCCATCGACATAGCGGCAGAAGACGGGCGAGCCGGCAAAGAGCCCGGCGACACAAAATAGTCATAGGCCTAGGAAAAATAGCTATCAGCGTATACGGGCTGTCAGCGTAGTAGATAGGCTGCGACGACAATACAGCGGCGTCAATGCTACGCCGACGGCAAAACCATCGGCATAGCTATTTTCCTTTTTTAATTTAATACTTGAAAAATCACAATTAAATATTTTAATTCAAAAAATACATATAATATATTAAAATTTGCAGAAAACTAATATTTATCTAACTAAACTTAAATATTACATATTTTATTTGAACAAAATATAAAAACATTACATATACTTTTGTATAACTCATTTTCTATTTTTCGAGCGTCAAAAGCGAGGCGTTTTGTGAATCAACCACCAAATGACAGTTTCAAAATGGTATCATCGTATTTTCTGAAAATACTATACCACCTTACATGGATAATATTCTAACTGGGGTATCTCAAACCTTTTCGTCCACCCCTGATAAAAAGACAAATGTGTGTCGAATCGGTAGAAGTGGGTCCGGTTTGAACTATAGGTATATGATCTAATACTCATAATTTTTATCATTTTTAGACTCATAATGTGATGTTTCTTCAGAGATCCAATGCAAGTTTTAGTGAGGCTCTTCACATATGTTTATGCCCGCCGTTTTTACCATAGTTTGAAATGGGTATAAGAAATTTAAAAACGGTTCCAACAATGTAAATCCTTCGCGTGGTATCAAATTATGTGATATAGTTTCAAGGAAAAATACCAAACTTGGTAAATTGACTATGTCTCAAAAAAACATTCACAAAATGAACTATCATATTCGAGGTTTCATGGTTTTCGGTCAAAAGACCAATGTTATGACTACAATTAGGGCATAGTTTGTGATAATATGCCTATATTATGCACGTGTGTGTATCATGGGATGGCGAACAATGTTTTAGGAGAAAGTTTTCTTTTTTGTCAAACTAAAAAGTCATTTTCCATTTTTTTGAGTGCCAAAAATGGGACGTTTTATGAAGCATCTACCAAATGACAATTTTAAAATGGTACCATCGTATTTTAAAAAAATCTTAGACCACCTTACATGGACAATATCCTAACCGGGATATCTCATATTTCCATTCATCCGTAGTGAAAAAGATAAGTATTTGCCGAATCGGTAGGAAGTGAGTTCGGTTTGAACTATAGGTACATGAGCTAATGCTCATATTTTTTGAAAAAAAATCATTTTTAGACTCACAATATGATGCTTCTTCAGAGATACAATGAAAGTTTTAGTGAAGCTCATCACATATCTTAATTCCCGCCGTTTTGACTATAGTTTTAAATTGGAAAATTTTGAAAGAGGCATAAGAAATTCAAAATGGTCCGAACAAAATAAATCTTTCGCGTGGTGTCATATTATGTGACATATTTTCAAGGAAAAACACCAAACTTGGTAAATTGATTATGTCTTAAAAAACCTTCACAAAATAACCTATCAAGTTCGAGGTTTCCTAGCTTTCAGGTCAAATGACCAATGTTATAGCTAAAATTAGGACATAGTTTATGATATTGTGCCCATATCGTGCACGCATGTGCATTATGGGATGGCGAATAATGTTGCAGCAGGAAGTTTTCCTTTTCGTCATATGGAAAAGCCATTTTCCATTCTCCAAGCGCTGAAAATTGGGCGTTTTGTGAAGCAAGCATCAAATGACAATTTCAAAATGGTACCATCGTATTTTTTAAAAATACTAGACCACCTGACATGGACAATGTTCCAACCGGGATATCTCAAATATTTCCGTCCACCCCTGGTGAAAAAAGACAAATATCTGTCGAATTCGTAGAAAGTGGGTCCGGTTTAAACTACAGGTATATTATCTAATGCTCGTGATTTTTAAAAAAAATCATTTTTAGATTCACAATATGATATTTCTTCAAAGATCCAATGCAAATTTAGCAAGTATCATCACATAGGCAAGAATCTTGATGTCCGCCGTTTTGACCATTTTTAGACTCACAATATGATTTTTTGAAGATTTGAACACTATTAAATAAATTTTATTTAAATACATGATGCATGATTAAAATATGATATTTACATCATGTTTGGATTCTTCTCATTTTTCTGAGCAATTTAGACATATTATTTGTTGGATTCCGATTCACGGATTTAAAGATATGAATTATTCCATATTAAATAGAAAAAACACAAAAAAATATTTATATTATTGTCATTTGGATTCAAGATTGTTATTACTTATTCATTTTTGTTTACTTAAATAATTGTTTGAAATTTTAAAAATAAAGACGTATGACACTATGGTCCAAGGATTTATGGGATAGATATGGTATATTATTAACAAGGTCTAATTTATTTATCGAAAGCTCATCCGGAAGGAAGAGAGAAGTTAAGCATTTTAGGACAGGATTAGTGTTAGGATGAGTGATCAATCTGGAAGTTTGACCATTAGTGTAATCTAACTGAGGAGTAGTATTAGGATGGGTGACCGATCGAAAAGTTTAACCATTAGTGCAATTTAAATAAAGATTAAGCATACTTAAAGTTAAAAAAATTGCTTGTGAGATTAACAAGTCAAACATTTTAAAAAAAATCTAAATTTTTTGGAATAAATAAATAATATTTGAAAAAATAAAATAAAATTAGGCCAACGGCCTAGCTGTCGGCGTAGCCTCCTCCTAGGCGCGCCCAGATGTGCCCACAAGGCAAGCTAGGCCGACGGGCGAGCCATCAGCATAGTTTCTTCTGCCGCTAACAGTGTTATAGGGCAAACAGGGCCCACATCACATTATGCTGATGGCAAACTGCTATGTCGACGGTCTGTTCTTCTATGTCGACGGCGTAGACCTAAGCCGACGGGCATTAGCCGTCGGCGTATTGAGTATTTCCTGTAATGACTACATAAACTTGCCTAAGTGGAGTACACCAAATGTTTAAATCAGCGCAGTAGAATTTAAAACTCCATCATGACAGGTTCATTTGAGGATTTTAGCGCGGGAGACGCGGGTGAGGGGAGTTAGGCGAGGCAATTTTGATAAGCGGTTTTAAACAGCGGCTTGATGACGGCAGCCAGTTCCGAAGATGTGGACTACACTATAACGATATGATGCAATTGGAGCATCCAGAACCTCAAGGCGCGCCCTGCTCACACTACTAGAAAAACCCTCTTCGGTTCGACGTGAAGAATGCTAGCACTAGTTCCGGGCCGTGAGGCCACTAACGGCTAGAAACGGCTGTAGTCACTAGTCCCGTGCAAGACCACATCTCTAGTCCTGGTCCGTAATACGACCCGTGACTAATGATCTGGAGCAGGCCAGCTGCTATTTTAGTGGACTATTAGTCCCAGGTCGTATCACTCCCAGGACTAGTTATCCACCACTATATATTCTGCTACCTGTCCTGCTGCCCTAAAGCATATGGTGGCCATTTTTCTCAAAGCAGCAAGCGAGTTCATGCCATTTTCTGTCAAGATTTAGTTTGCAACCCCTAAATCCAAAGCTTTAAAAGGTTAGAAATTTATTCTTTCATCTCTTATTGCTACTTTAGCTCTATAATGCTCCAGAAGTATATATAGAGATATGTATTAATGCATGCATGCTTTAGAAGTAGAAGGATTTTGATATATATGTGTAACAAATTTTGATTAGGCACATAGTTACTGAAAATTGAAATGTGTAATTTTAGAGTTTTAGAGCTTAGAATGGAATGAGGTTTTCACTGATATAACAATAATAAAAAACACCACATTTATCATGTTGATTGTTTTCTCCAATTCACAAATTGGTGCATGTAATTTTTTCAAAATTCAAAATTAATGTTCTAGAAGCTCTCAATATAACTTGTAATAATTTTATCTTGTTATGTAATAGTTTTTGATATACTTTTACTATAATGCAGATGGTTCGGGAATGGATGTACGGTACTGACCGACGCTTTGGCGAGTTCATTAATGACGTGCATGAATTCATCAGTGTTGCTGATGCAAACAAGCGCAATGGTTTTGTATTCTGTCCATGTAGTGGATGTAGGAATCAAAAGGATTACCCTGACTCAAAAACCCTTCACAGCCACCTGTTGAAGTCCGGCTTCATGCCCAGTTATAATTGTTGGACCAAGCATGGAGAGAGATGGGTTATAATAGAAGACAATGAAGAAGAGGAGAAGGATGACAACTATCATGGTTTTCCTGAGTACGGAGATACTTTCACGGGGGATGCTGAAGGGGAGGATGAAGAAGAGACACATGATGAACCCGCTGATGATCTTGGTCGGACCATTGCCGATGCATGAAGAGATTGTGAAACTGAAAAGGATAGGGAGAAGTTCAATCACATGTTAGAGGATCATAAAAAGTTGTTTGTACCCAAATTGCGAAATGGTCTGAAAAAGCTGGGCAGCACATTGGAATTGCTGTGATGGAAGGCTGAGTGTGCTATACCTGACTCCTCATTTGAAAAGTTGCTGAAAATGATGAAGAATATGCTTCCAAAAGATAACGTATTGCCCGCCAGTACGTACAAAGCAAAGAAGGTTGTCTGCCCTCTAGGTTTAGAGGTTCAGAAGATACATGCATGCCCTAATGATTGCATCCTCTACCGCGGTGAGGAGTACGAGAATTTGGATGCATGCCCGGTATGCACTTCACTTCGGTATAAGATTAGACGATATGACCCTGGTGACATTGAGGGCGAGCCCCCCGGAAGAGGGTTCCTGCCAAAGTGATGTGATATGCTCCTATAATACCACAGTTGAAACGCTTATTCAGAAACAAAGAGCACGCCAAGTTGTTGCGATGGTATAAAGAGGAACGTAAGTCAGACGGGATGTTGAGACACCCCGCTGATGGGTCACAATGGATAAAAATCGATAGAAAGTATCCGGACTTTGCAGATGACGCAAGGAATTTAAGGTTTGGTCTAAGTACAGATGGCATGAATCCCTTTGAGGAGCAGAGCTCCAGTCACATCACCTGGCCCGTGACTCTATGCATCTATAACCTTCCTCCTTGGTTGTGCATGAAGCGGAAGTTTATTATGATGCCAGTGTTGATCCAAGGTCCGAAGCAACCCGGCAACAACATTGATGTGTACCTAAGGCCATTAGTGGAAGAACTTTTACAGTTGTGGCACGAACCCGGCATACGCGTGTGGGATGAGTACAAGCAGGAATAATTTAACCTCCGAGCATTGCTTTTCGTAAGAATCAATGATTGGTCTGCTCTTAGTAACCTTTCACAACAGTCAAACAAGGGATACAATGCATGCACACACTGTTTAGATGAGACTAAAAGTATATATTTGGAACATTGTAAGAAGAATGTGTACAATGAGCATCGTCGATTTCTTTTGGCCAAGCATCCCTTAAGAAAGAAAGGCAAGCATTTCAACGGTCTGGCATGTCACCAGACGAAGCCTAAGAAGCGTACTGGTGCTGATAATATTTGATATGGTCAAAGATTTAGATCAAATAGTAACCTTTGGAAAGGGTCCTGGCGGAAAATCTGTTCCGAAGGACGCTGAAGGACACGCACCCATGTGGAAGAAGAAATCTATATTTTGGGAGCTTCCATATTGGAAATTCTTAGAGGTCCGCTCTGCAATCGATGTGATGCATGTGACGAAGAATCTTTGCGTGAACCTGCTAGGCTTGTTGAGCGTGTATGGGAAGACAAAAGATACACAGGAAGCACGAAAGGACCATCAACGTATGAACGACCCAGATGGCCTGCATCCAGAATGGTTTCAAGGTCATGCCAGCTACGCTTTTACCAAACAAGAGAAGGAAATATTTTTTTCAATGCCTAAGAAGTATTAAGGTCACGTCTAGCTTCTCATCGAATATAAAGGGAATAATAAATATAGCAGAAAAAAGTTCCAAAACCTAAAGTCTCATGACTGCCACGTGATTATGACGCAAATGCTTCCCATTGCATTGAGGGGGCTTCTACCAGATAATGTTCGAGTACCCATTATGAAGCTATGTGCATTTCTCAATGCAATCTCTCAGAAGATAATCAATCCTGAAGATCTACCATAGTTACAGAATGATGTGGTCCAATGTCTTATCAGTTTTGAGTTGGTGTTTCCACCATCCTTCTTAAATATTATGACGCACCTGCTGGTTCACCTAGTCGAAGATATTTACATTCCCAGTGCTGTATTTCTACACAATATGCTTCCCTTTGAGAGGTTCATGGGAATATTAAAGAAATATGTTCGTAACCGTGCTAAGCCAGAAGGAAGCATCTCCAAGGGCTATGGAACAGAGGAGGTCACTGAATTTTGTGTTGACTTCGTTCCTGACTTTAGGCCGATTGGTCTTCCTCAATCGCGGTATGAGGGGAGACTGAGTGAAAGGGTACTCTAGGAAGGAAATAAATAATATGTAGGGACGGGCATTCTTACACCGAAGCACATTACAGCGTTCTACAGAATTCTATCTTGGCAGCCCCATATATCGAGGAACACAAGAAAATATTACGCTCCAACAACCCTGGAAATCATGACTCTTGGATTAGAGATGAACACATGAAGGATTTTGCGGACCTAGAGATTGAAATCGCTACGCCTGAAGGCCTTATGAAACTAGGAGATGTCAAGCGCAACATCACTCTATGGAAGAATAAGTACATCAAGTTTCCAGGCTCGGCGCCAAGGCCACCGACTCCGAGGAATCCAAGTCCACCCCGCATCGAATATCGTCAACCTCCAAGTCCACCCCAACCCGATTATCGTCAACCTCCAAGTACACCCCGCCCCGCTGACGATCACCGCAGCAGAAGTACATCAACTCAATCTCCGCCTCCGTGCAATACTCGATCTCCGCCTCCGACTCCGTGCAATACTACTACCTCGTCGAAGAAACGGATGTTCGACGCTCCCCCGCTCCCCACATCAAAGAAAGGTCAAACGACGAAGATAGTCGATATCCCGCCGACTCTTTCAAAGAGACCTTATGACAGGACCGATGAGGAAACTAACGCGGATGTGGCTGCCCAAGTTAAGGCGCATTTTGCACCCAAAAAGCCTGAGCCAAAGCCGGTATATGATGAAAAAACCAAAAAGTGGGCTAAGTCTTTTCTTGAGCAACCATCCCAGATATCGATGAATCTGGAATCAGACTATGACTGGGATATTATTAAGAAAGCCTAGAAGAAAAAAATCACAAGTGCAAAAAGCGGGAAGCAAGTTGCCTAGCTCGGAGCACAGAAGAATCAATCGGTCACCCCGCTCAAAGTCATTTCAGACCTCGACAAGGACTTCAGAGCTGAAATGAATATGGACATGAAAATAATGGACCCCAGAGCCCGTAATAATGCCGCACTAATGGGAATCACTGTATCGTAGGCCAAAACACTTGCTACCGAAGCAAAAATGTCTCTTGGTTAATATTTAGGCTATGAAGATACGCCAGTGAGTCAGATAGTACGGAAGTATGTCCAAGGGGAGCCTCTAGTCAGTAATGAGGAGCTGCGCGTCTATCCACACATATGCGAAATCTACACGAACGGTACATGTCGCAAGCAGAAAAAAAGCATAAAAAAGATTGGTTTCCGGTGGACGTTAGAAAGGAGCATCACTTCAAACCATACTCGATACAGGTTCAAATGACCGAACTGTTTTAATTATACAACCAGCGCGCCCTCGACAAATCTATCATTGGTTGCTACTGTATGTAAGTGATGTATTTTTATAATTAATTTTGTAGCTCATCTCGTTCATTGCATTTAATATGTTATCCTAACTATATATCCTTTTGTATGATATTATATTCTGTAGAATGAAGATGCTTGAATGCAAAAGAGCTAGAAGATACGGCGTTGGGTTCATTGATCCATATATCGTTAATGAATATACGTTAAAGAATCACCCCAAGGACGTGGAGGAAGACCTGTGCAGGTTCTTAACCGAGAATAATTTTGTTAAGGAAATACTATTTTCTTACAACTTCAAGTGAGTGTTTATATCTTGTACACATTTTATTTTTGCTTACTCGATGAGCTATGCATGTATGCTTATATAAACGTCCACAGATTCCACTGGATCTTGCTAAACATTCAAGTTGACAAGTCCCTAGTTGAAGTCCACGACTCATTAAGTTGGGACCAAGAGCAGTGGAGCGACATAAAAGCAATGCTCCATAAGTAATTTCAATCATTATCGCATTATATCGGCCTCTTTCATTCATTTCCTGATATCAAGTAACTAATAACTCCTTTGTTCATTTTCTTGTCCGAGTAGGTGTTGGACACGGTTCAGACAGAAAATACCGGGTCCATTCAAAGAGAATCTAACTTATAAAATGGTGAAGAGTTTACAACAACCACCGAGAACTCATTTATGTGGATACTACGTCTGCGAGTACATCCGCGAGTTGACAAGTGAGCGGAAATTTGACTCACATTATATTTATGATTTGCGGGCTAGAGCCAGACCAGCGCATAAGAGCAATTCAAGAGGAGCTGGCGGGATTTATGATGAAGGAAGTCCTTGTTGTACATGAAGAGCATTATGCGGATCGTGGAACTCGATTTGCCTTATTGATCTCTATGTAGCTGATATGATATATATATTCATCAATGACCATGTAATTTCAAAACATTTCTCCCTTTTGATATATATATCATTAATGTATGCTTGCAAGGGATCGATTAATTATATAGATGCATCAATGTGTAGTATGTATGTACTAGCGTAGAATATGTGTACTTAAATTTATGTTTGAAATTATAGTAAAACACAAAACGAAAAAGGAACGAAATGACAAAAAAAAAAGGAAATACACAATCTCTGCCGCGGCAGAGAAACACACAATTCTCTGCCGCGGCAGGAAACCTTATAGTCCCGAGTGGTGTTACGGCCCGAGACTCGAGGGTTTCCGCCCCCTGCGGCGCTGAAACAACCACGTGACTGTTATCAGTCGCGGGCCATAGCGAGCCGGGACTAGAGGGTGGGGGGGCTCTAGTCCTGTTTTCGCAGTCCCGAACCCAAAACCGGGACTAGAGCCAGTTGCGGCCTGAGACTGGAGGCCCTTTTTCCACCAGTGTCAAAATTACGCCAATGCGGTTCCCATTAGTTATTTGTAGCGGGACACCAAAGATGCATGAGGACATGCATGACTTGTTTAGGTTTGGCAAATAACTGCTTGATTATGATTGGATTTATGCTGCAATCGGGGATTTCTTTCTACATGTGAGAATTTTTATTTTTGTAGCTTGGTTTCTTCCCAATGTACATCATGTTGTCTAGAGAGCGCGCATGTACATGATATTGGTGCGAGAGCTAGGATATTTTTGTGCAAGGTGTTGTCTTGGAAGTCTCTGTATTTATGAATGAATGTTTTTCATTGTATGCATCCATGATGATCAGTTCATTGTGGAGATACACCATGGTTGGAATTTTACGGTCTTGTGAGGTCACATCTATATAGACGTCAGTTTGATTGTCACGAGCCCCAAGTGATCTTTGATATGGATCACAACAATTCCGGAGGAACTTTGGTCTGCAAAGCCTCATATCATGAAAGTGTACCCGTGCTTGGAAATTTAAACGCGTGTTGACAGTTTATTAAAGCATTATCCATAGTTTATGAACATGTATATTGCTTCTATCGTTGTTTGTAAATGCCCGGATCATATATTCGTGTAAAGTTTAAGAGAAATGTTGTTGCATAGAGATGTATCTGGAAAAAAGTTATGCCCTTGGCCAAAGATGACATTATGTATGTTGATGATCTTGTGTGTCTTTATGGACTGACATGGATATTGCACATAGTTTCTTGTTATTTAGCAACAGAAAAATCGGAGAAAACCCACTAACCGTTCATGGCCCATGTTAGCATGACCAGTCCGCAGTTTTAGCTTACTTGGGGCTTTTTTGATCTTTGCCTTACCATTTAAGAAAGTTTATGTATTAGATTGAGCGGTTTGCAACCGTATGTACTAAACTAAACCTCCTTGGTTAACTCTTTATACTAATCGAGTATTTTAATCTATATCAATCAAGTTTACTTACGTCTTTTTTCAGTAATCCAAAAGTTGCGTTTTTGCCTAGTGGCTCCAAAAATAGTTTATAAGAGTTGCTTCAGAAATATTTATTGTAACTTCACTTAGACTCGCTACTTCAGAATCAACTTTCACCGACGAACCCTTAAGCCATGAAGGTTCAAACATTCATCCGTGGTAAGGTGCCAATGGAAGTTCTCAATCCTCTAGTGCATGCCAATAGACAATTGTCATCACTAATGGCCGCATATCAAATGGCCAGATAGATAATTATGTTAGACCTCATGTACATTTAACAACACCCACATGAACATTTTCTCAAATTTTCGTAGGTAAATATTTCGTGGATTGTCCGAAAGAAAAAGAGCTAGTTCAGGACTCTATTTGCAAGTTGTTCGGATAATTTCGTTACCTTCAGGAGCAAGATCGTGCCCTTCATTACGAGCCTGTACACAGGCTTCTCGAGCCGTCAAAAAAGGTAACTACTCTACAACGTCATGATCTGTATAAAGTAAATAGAACCTGTTAATGGGCCACGCCAAATGCCGTCCATTCGAGAACCGCTACAGACGAGGTGTCCTCAATCTGGACCACCGTGCTTATTTTTTACTTCCAAATTTTCATTGTTTTGTTTTTAGGTTTTTTGTTTTAATTAAAAAAGGTTTAGACGGACATTTATGTGCACAGATATTTATTTTAGACCTCATGTACATTTACACACCCGCATGAACATTTTCTCAAAATTTTGTAGGTATATTTTGCCAAAAAAAAATAGTGAACTACTCTACAAATTTCATGATTTGTAGTATAAAGTATAGAACCTGTTAACGGGCCGCATGAAATGCCGCCCATCCTCAAAACCTCAACAGAAGTCGGGCCATCAATCTGGGCCATACATAGGCCCATATAACCTTTACTTCCTTGCTACTGGGTCGGGCAAGTTTCAAATCTGGCCAGAGAGTTTTTTTTTTGGATCATCCAGAGCGAGCGTGGCCTAGTCAGCTGACGACCGAGTAGTAGGGATTGACAACTATCCAGTTCCACATCAATCAACGCATTAATAACTTGACAAGATGGCCGCATTGACTTGAAATTCAAGTGTGGGATTCACTCTCCCTACTCACGTGTACGCACGCAAGCCGGCGGCAATGCCTCAAATCTTTTTGAATCCTTGCATGTGGAGCAGCGCATGCATGTACTACTTCTGGATCGCAAGATCCACAGACCACAGTACAGTCCCCCGTGCTTCGTGTCGTGTGAGCTCTTCGAACAGCAGCCCTCGATCGATGTCCTCCGCCGTGTAAGCTCGACGGTCTTAAATGCGGCACCGGAATAGGGGCTGCCTGCCGTGTTAGAAAATTGGTGCATGCGGCAACAATGACGCGCGCTCCCTTGGAAGGCTCAAATGCCCTGAACCCGATGATGCGGGAGTGCGCTGCCACGGTAGTAGGCATGCAGCGCAGGGCAATATGTTCCTACCCTCTCGCGCAGTCTACGGTCATACTTCCTCCGATCCATATTAATTGATTCAAATTTATCTAGATTTAAATAAATTTAGACACTGTTTATTATATAGATTTATTTAAATTTTAACATATTAAAGTTAATTAACATGAATCAAAGGGAGTAGTTCATTGTTTCTTACAGCCGATTTGCCTGATTTATACGCCCAACCTGACAAAGACACAGCTTCTAGTTGTCTAGTAATTTACAGCAGCAAATATCTGTTCCAATCCAGGGTGACTGATGAATACGAGGTGCCAATTTGTTTCTACCCACTGACAGAATTACAGAGATAGTAGCAGAATCGAAATTTTACCCTGGTGAATTTTCAAAACGAAGGATCGAATGCAGAAGTTGGTACCACTATAGCACGGGTCACTACTTTGGTTGCATTCTATATCTACTATCTCGATCGAATAGGGCATGGTCCACTATGGAGTGCTATTATCGATCTTGATTCTTGCATAGTAGTACGTACTACTAGATTAGATGCTACTCTACATTGACTGTCATAGTAGTAGCTACTACTCAATGCGAAATTTTCGGCCAGTCTCGGACAGCGTAAAATAAGCGGTGACTGAACGGGTACCTTAAAATGAGAGAAAAGCACGGCACGGCACGCATCGGCGGGAGATACAGACAGACACGGTTTAGAAGGTTCTTCGGCACGTAGTGACAAACTCCGCGGTGCAGTGGAGGCGTACGTTATCCAGGGAAGAATCTCTCCCCTTCTGACTGCAGTGCACGGGGATCGATCGGAAAGCAAGTAGAGCTTACGCAATTAGAAAATGATGAGCTTATTGTTTGACCGTGTCGGCGTTCCCAACACAGCGGTGGTCGATTCAAAACGATGATGGCATTTCGAGGATAACGACTGGGGCAGATAAACAATGTTTGGTCATGGAACTTTTTTTTTAAAAAATGCATCACCGCAGTCGGCCAATTTTGATCCATGCGGCCGTAAGCATCCTCGGATGCACGGGTCGGTCAGGAGACATTTTCTCTCTTCAATGATATGCCAATTGTTTTTAGCTACTAGCTACTATACGAGCAAGAAAGAAACCGTCGTTAAAAATTGTGGGGAAAAAAAACTATGGCCATCATCTAAATGCACATTACTCCAACCAGATCTTCAGCAGGGAAAGCGTGCGAGGGCACGGAATACAGGCAGGAGCTCTGAAGCGACTGCTCCATCGCATTTAAATTCGCCGCCCAGACAGTCGGTCTGAACCTGTCTGAATGAATCATATCACTCACTACGACGATCGATCGACGGTGACCTCTCATCACTCCGTGTACTGCTAGCAGCTAATTGCGCGAGTTCGTACCTACTTCGTCTCTTCCAGAGTGGTACTACTGTACACCGTATTTAAGCACGTTAGTACTTTGCCTAATCAGATCGGTCCTTCTCTGATGTGCATAGTGTACACAGGCACATGCAGGCGTAATTGATTGATCGATCGGCCTTCTGGTGGAGTAGTACTACTGTACACATTGAATATTTGTATATGTGGCTCTGCTGCTGCTGCTGCTTCGACCTGCCCAGCTGCCTACCTGCACGTCGCTGCCCGCGTATTCGCCCGAGTAGTAGCTTTATTTGAGATTCACGTTAGCGGAGCCGCGGTCGGTGCCTGATCAGTAATCGGTGGTCTGTGATTAACTGACGAATGAATTGATGTTGAAGCTTCAGCTACAGTATTGATGTGGTAGTAGTAGACGGGCAGTAGTACCTCCTATCGGCAGAGGCCCTCCAATTAATGTGTGTCTAAACATTGGATCCCTACAACCTACACCCTCCTCAGATTCATTGCATCATCAACATTTCAAAAAGAAAGGGAAATTGACAAGCTGCTTGAAAAGGAATTTTCTTGCGATTGTTTGGAAAGCGAAAATTTCACCAGAATTTGGAGTAGAACAAATACTTACAGCAAATTCTGGTGAAATTCTGGCGTTCCAATCCAAGTGGGCCGTTAATCAAACACGGCCGCCCACAGTAATTTTGAGACCTCAATCCACCGATCGAATACAAGGTTCGGAACCTAATTAATGTGTACTGCTGATGCTATGGTCGTCACCTGCCTTCTCGCCGCCGACGTCTTCTCCGTGCTATGGTCGTCACCGTGCGTCGTCGCTGAGGCCGCCGCCGCATTGCTCCTCGGTCATCGGTGCCGTCGTCGTGGGAGTGGTGTCGCCGCAGGTGCTGCTGGACGTGCTGCTGCTGACGGTGCTGCTCCCGTTGCTTCTGCTGGTCGCGGTCGTCATGGTCGTCGCGGTGGTGGTGGTGGTTGGCGCGGCGGAAGAGGACGACGCGGGGGGCGCGGCGAGGCCCACGAGGAGGTCGACGAAGGCGCCCACGATGAGCGCGTGGTTGTGCTTGCCGTTGATCCGGAGGTACCACACCAGGAGCTCCTCCAGGGCCTCCCAGCCGCGCAGCCCGTGCGCCGCCACCATCTCCTCCATGGACGCACGGAAGTCCCCGTACGGGTCCTCCGAGTCCACCGCCACCGCAACGCTCTCCTCCACCAGCGACGACGGCTCCGACGGGGAAGGGCCCGTCTCTTCAGACGATGCCGCCGCTGCGGACTCGGCCGTTGCCGCCGATTTAAATTTTCCAGGCGACAGAGCCAGGATGGAGTTGGACGCCGGGCCCGGGTCCACGAAGAAGCGGTCGGTGGACGTGCGGCCGAGGCTTCGGATCACCGCCTCCGACCACTCCTCCGACGCGGTCGTCGTCGAGAAGCTGCCATCGTCGTCGTCCAGCTCCAGCACCCCCTGCTCCTCCTCCTCGTCGTCGTCGCCGAAGCAGGAGCCGTCCGCGGAGATGTAGTCGAGCTGGTAGACGGAGTTGACCGTCTTGTACATTTCCCCGGCGCCGCCGCGGATGAGCATCGCTGCAGACGCGGGGTTCCTGCTGACGAAAGCGGCGGCGGTGGTGGTGCCGCGGGACCGCCGCCTCTCTTCGTCGCGGAAGGAGGCGGTCTGCGGGTTCCGGCACGACGGCCACGGCCACGGCGGAGAAGGCTCGTCGGCGCCGGCGGGGTGCTTGGAGAAGATGGAGCCGAGCCCTTTCCTGCCCATCGTACGTACCCTCCCACACGGCTCGAACGGACTGGATTACGAACGAGTTCGAGGAGACGAGCTCAAGCGAGCGAGCTGTGTACTGTGGTCTGTATGTAGAGAGAGAAATTTGTTGAGGAGATGCAATGGAGGAGAGGGAAACGCGGGCCGTGTAGAGGAGAGCTGCAATTAAGAGAGCGAGAGCGGGCAACACATGGTGATGGGGCCGCGGATCATGTGCCCGTATTTATCTACTCTGTCTCAGTCCCTACGTGGAGTTGCAAATGCAACAATGGCTACCTACTATCTACCACATCAAGTATATACGATACTCTTCCCTTCAATTCATACATAGTAATAAGTATGGCTGATTTGCTTGTACCAAATGAGCGATACTTATTATGACATGACAATACTACTCCATACAATCTCTATATAGCATCTTGCTAGTGCAATCTCTATATTGAATGGTAGTATCATGTAATAATACCATAATTTTATTGTATTTATTGTGTTTTAGAATCTCAATAGAAAATTATATATAATATATATTTGATGTTAAATTACATAGTTATACGTAGATACGATATTAATTTGTGATACTACTATCATATCCCTTATCATCAATTACAGTGACACATTTGCTTTTTACATATATAATAAAATGTACCCCCTCGTTTTATAATATAAAATATTTTAGCTTTATAAAGATAATATATTTAGATGTTTTTTTAGTATGTAGATTCACTCCAAACCTATATAATAAAAGATGTCTAGATATATTAACTTTACAAACTTAAAACATCTTATATTTTGAAATGGGAGGAGTATGATACTATTTTATGGTACCCTACTAGTATTAGTTTATCCTACCGGTGGTTACAAGAAGGTCAGCTCTTTCCAATTTGGAATGCCCAATTATTATTAGACTACATGAGCGTTTCCACATTGGAGAATCTTCCTAGGATTTCTGGGGAGACTTTAAAAATCTTTTACTTTTACCTAGGCTATTTGGATCATGAAATCGGGCCACTCAAATTCTATGGACTATTTTCTTACATCCCAAGTTTACAAGGTAAATACCTCGTGAAAATGTTCCTTCTTTTGTGATGTATGTACATTCTCACTCACTAGAAATTGAGAATTCCCGTCTTGAATCTAAACTAAAATGTTTCAAATTCCTGTTATTTTTCTTTGGAAAATGATACGGTTTCATTGAGGCGAAGAAACAGTCATGTCATCCGCCTCATGTGAGCGCCATGCTCCCTATCTTCCCCATGTATCTTCTACTTTTCTCTTCTTTTTTCATTCTCCTTTTTCCCCGGGGTGCTCCTTCGGTCATGTACCCTTGACATCATACATGATCTTGTCACTGTCTGCGTCTCTCCCGCTCATTCTCCATCATCAAGCTCCATACACCCTCGAAGTGGGAGATTGGAGTTGCGTTGTGGAGCTCCAAGAGGCATCTGCTATCGCGGTGGGTTCAGGCACACTAGATGTAGCACCAACGGGTCAGATTTGTTGCCGACAAGTTTGGTGGTACAAATTAAGGTAAGTAACTTGCGGATTTTCCATGTTGCGTGTCTTTTTCACATGCTGCAAATTCATGTGTATTGTGTTGCAAATGCATAAGCAAGATGCTATATTGTTTTCGAGCCGTCTGCAAGAAATGTGTGTGCGCGCGCACATGCTGCAAGGATTTTTTTTGGTGCTGCAATCGTTGGGTATCCATGCCGCACACTCATGGTGATTGTTTTCTCGAGGGTTTGCAACGAGTAGTGGGGATTTGCCGCATACCCATGTTTTTTGTTATATTGTTTTGTCACGGTTTAGACACAATGTGGGAAGAAATGTTGCCAATATGCGTTTGAATATTATGAAACAATAATGAGCAGGTCAGCAAGGGTCGAATGGCTTAGATTTGACATCTTAGGGGAATCCGATGGTAAGGGTGAAGGGAATATGCCCTGAGAGGCAATAATAAAGTTGTTATTATGTATATTCCAAGTATATAATAGATTTTTATTTTGCATGCTATAGTTATATTAATACGGAAACATTAATACATATGTGTTTAATAAACAAACAGAAATTTCCTAGTTATGCCTCTCTTATAATAGCTCATTGATTAACAAGATGATCAAGGTTTCCTGATCATAGACATTGGATATTGTTAATAACGAGGTCACACCATTATTGGAATGGTGTAATGAACATTCATCCAAATTATAGCATTATGATCAAAGTCATTGTGTTTATATTGCTGTAACATCATACGAAGTAATCTTAATCCTTAGACCATGAGATCATGTCAATCACTAACACTAGAAGAGTATCTTGATAACATCAAACATCACACCATAACAGGGTGACTATAAAGATGGGTTCAGTGCTACTAAGGTGTTATGTTGAGGCCCATGGATCAAGAGTGGAATCTGTCCATCCCGATGATGGATAGATATACTCTGGACAATCTCGGTGATATCACATTGGTTAGCTTGCAAACAAGTGATTTGATCACTAGAATTTTATATCACATGAATGAGAAAAGAGTACATGTCGGTAACGAGATCAAACTATGTATGAAGATACATCTCGGACATGTAATATGTCACGAGACAAAGGGACTAAGATTCAAGCGTAAAAGGTTCTCACGATCACAAGAAGTCATCATTGAATGTGTGGGAGTCAGTATCGATCTCCAGGTCCCTCTTCTGATTATTGATCCGAGAGGGGTCTCGATCATGTCCGCATTATTCGCGAACCATAGGGTGACACACTTAAGAGACACTGATACCATTTGGAACAAATAGTTTCTTGCTGAAAAGATTTACAAAGCACAGGAATTTATTTCACTAGACACCAAAATTGTTTCGGGTGAAATTGTTGAAAGTGTTTCTACATGTGAAATAAAATACTAGCAGGGGGTTTTATGTGAATTTTTGTCCATTAAAGTAATTGACAAAATTCTGAATGAATAAATAAATAAAAAGAGTTAAACTTAAAGAGAGATTGCATTAAATTTGGTGGAAATTTAATGAGATTTTTTGAGTGGGATTTGAGTGGATAAGTGAAGGGACAAATTGTGAGTGGAAGCTCCACCCACATGAACGGAGGAAGGGGTGGGGGCACCCCGTCCATGCGCCGACCACCCCTTAGGGTGACCCCATCCCTCCTATATAAAGCCCCCTCTCACTCCATCTCACTCACACCTCCTCGTGAAGGATCTCTCTCCCCCTCTAGTTTATCTCCCATGGTCTCGGAGTAGCGAGATACATGTTTTCGGTGGATTTTCGGCAAGAAAGAGTTATTTCTTCTGCTGCATCGTTGGATCGAGGAGGCGGAGGTTGCTCGGTGGATTGGACGTGTGTGTTTGAGCACGGATGTGCTGTTGATTTGCGGTGTTGGACTTATTCTCGATCTTGAGATCGGCAAGCGCTCATCTACATCATCCACCCGTTGCTTGTATCTAGTAGATAGATCTTGGTACATAGTTTTTCCCATCATAGGATTTTTTTTGTTTTCTATGCTGCGAACCCTACAATGGTATCAGAGTCAGGTTTATGCCTAGATGCTTTGCACGGGTAGTACACATATGAGTATGTGGGCGACGATGATCATGTTATTGCTTCTTGGTTGTACTTTGGATATTAGTGTCATAGTGGGATGAAGCGTCCCAGACAAACTTTACATGTCCTCGCACATAAGACATGTTCCACGCTTGACATGCAACTAGTTTTGCATAAGTGGCTAGCGGGTGTCTATCTCTCCTACTATAGTCAATATCTAATTTACAACGAGTTGTTGATAATTTGGTTATCCTCGTTGTGGTTCCATGTTCATAGGTAAGGACGGTTCTATCTTCGAAATCCCTAAGCCATGTAAAACATGGATAAATTAGAAGCGTCTAGTTTAGATTGTTGCTGCGCTAGTGTCATGATATGGTAATGTTGTAAGTAAAAGTATAGTCAATACTCTTACAACACACATAACGTGTAAGTTCCATAGAACTTGGCCTTACACACAAAGGAATGATAAATATCATACCACGATGAACATGATGATGATCAGGTGCAAGAACCATATCATTTCACTTTTCACATATGATGTTTGTTGCATCTTATATTGCTTCTTTGGCATTTTATTAGCATAATAAGATGATCCCTCATTTAGATATCAATATAAAAAATGTGTTCTCCCTTAAGTATGCATTGATTATGTTTCACCGCTTCAAGACATCACGTGATAATCAGGTGTTCTTCGATCCACGATCATATTTCGGGTGTAAGACAGTTTTACACACGGGGATACTAAGGTTCTTACTTGGCGAGCCTAGCATGTACAGACATGGCCTTAGAACATGGACCGAAAGGTTAAGCATGAGTCATATGTAGATATGATGCCCATATAGATGCTCGCCTTTGAAGCTACACCGACTCACGTGATGATCGGACTTGGTGTAGTGGATTTGGTTCATGTAATCACCAAAAAGGCACGGGGGATATCATTTTTGAGTGGGAGTTCATTCTTAATTTGGATTATTTGAACTCGATCTATCATAAACTTAGTCTAAACTTTACAAATTCTGTTGTAGATGGCACCACCTCCTTTTAATTTCAATGTGTTCATGGAGAAAGAGAAACTTGCAACGAATGGTAGCAACTTTACCGACTGGGCTATGAATTTGAGGATTCTCCTCTCTGCTGCATAAAAGCAATATGTGCAAGAAGCGCCGCTAGGACCTCCACCACTTGATGATGCCCCTGACGAGGAAAAGAACATCTATTTGACTCGTCAGGAGGACCACAACTTAGTTTATTGCGGGATATTGTATGGGCTAGATCCAGAACTTGGAAAGCATTTTGAAAATGACAATGCCTTTGATACAATGGGTGAGTTGAAAATAATTTTCGACACCCATGCTGATGTAGAGAGTTATAATGCTTCAGAAAAATTCTTTAACTACATGATGGAAGAGAACAACTCCGTTAGTGAGCACATACTCAAAATGTCGGGGTACACCGATAAACTTGTCTCCTTGGGAATATTGATTCCCATTGACTTAGGCATACATTGTGTTCTCCAATCTCTGCCACCTAGATACAAGACCTTCGTGATGAACTATAACATGCAGGGCATGAAGAAGTCTCTCCCCGAGCTTCTGTCAATGCTTAAGACTGCAGAGGTGGAGATCAAGAAGGAACATCAAGTGTTGATGATCAATAAGACCACCGGTTTCAAAAAAGACAGGAAGGGTAAACAAAAGGGAAATAAGGGCAGAAAATCGGTTGCCGTACCTGAAAAGAAATCCCGAGTTGGCCCTAAGTCTGATATCGAGTGCTATTATTGCAAGGGGACTGGCCACTGGAAGTGCAACTGCCCCAAGTATTTGGCAGGCAAGAAGGCCGACAAGGAAAATAAAGGTATATACGATATACATGTTATTGATGTGTACTTGACTAGTACCCGCAGTAGCACCAGGGTATTTGATACCGTATCGGTTGCTAATATTTGTAACTCGAATCAGGGGCTGCGGAACAAGCGACCGCTAGCATGGGGTGAGGTCAAGATGCATGTCGGCAACGGATCAAGCGTTGATGTGATCGCCGTCGGAACGCTACCTCTCCACTTACCATCGGGATTAGCTATAAACCTGAATAATTGTTATTTGTTGCCTGCAATAAGCATGAACATTGTATCCGGATCATGTGTTGATGCGTAGTGGTTATTCATTTAAATCCGAAAACAATAGTTGTTCGATTCATATGAATGATATCTTTTATGGTCATGCACCTGTGATGAATGGTTTATTTTTGTTGGATCTCGATAATAGTGTTACACATATTCATAATGTTGATGCTAAAAGGATTAAACTTAATGATGATATATCCACATATATGTGTCACTGCCGTCTAGGTCATATTGGCGTTAAACATGTGAAGAAGCTCCATTCAAATGGACTTTTGGAATCACTTGATTTCGAATCATTTGGTACATGTGAGCCATGCCTTATGGGCAAGATGACTAGAACGTCGTTTTCCGGTTCAATGAAACGGCCGACGGATTTATTGGAAATCATACACTCTGATGTGTGTGGTCCAATGAGCGTGTAGGCATGAGGTGGATATCGTTATTTTGTAACTTTCATGGATGATTTGAGTAGATACGGTTATATCTACTTGATGAAAGACAATTCTGAAACCTTTGAAAAGTTCAAGGAATTTCAGAATGAAGTGGAAAATCATCATAACTGAAAGATCAAATTTCTACGGTCTGATCGTGGAGGTAAGTATCTAAGTTACGAGTTTAGCACACATATGAAAGAGTGTGGAATAGTTTCACAACTCACACCTGCCGGAACACCACAGCGAAATGGTGTGTCGGAACGTCGTAATCGTACTTTACTAGTTATGGTTCGATCTATGATGTCTCTAACGGACTTGCCACTGTCATTTTAGGGTTATGCACTAGAAACTGCGGCATTCACTTGAAATCGGGAACCATCTAAACCCTTTGAAAATACACCGTATGAATTGTGGTTTCGAAACAAACCTAAGCTATCATTTCTTAAAGTTTGGGGATGCGATGTTTATGTGAAGAAACTTCAACCTGATAAACTCGAACCCAAAGCAGAAAAATGCGTCTTCATAGGATACCTTAAGGAAACTATTGGGTATTCCTTCTATCACAGATCCGAGGGCAAGGTTTTCGTTGCCAAGAATGGATCCTTTCTAGAGAAAGAGTTTCTCGCGAAAGGTGTGTGTAGTCGGAAGGTAGAACTCGAAGAGGTTTTTGAACCTTCTCTTCATAATATGGCGAGTAGCGTAGCAACGGAAGCTGTTCCGAAGTTGACTTCACCAAATGAAGAGGGAACTAATGATAACGATCATGAAACTCCAAAAGAGAATACTATCGAACCTCGCAGGTCTAGCAGGATGCGTCCAGCTCCAGAATTGTACGCAAATCCTGTTATGAATTTCATGGTCGATGAAATTGATGACCCTGCGACGTATGAATAAGCGATGATGAGCCCGGATTTCAACAAATTCTAGAAGCCATGAAATCCGAGATGGAATCCATTTACGAAAACCAGGTTTGGACCTTGGTGGACTTACCTCACGACCGAAAGGCCGTGGAGAATAAATGGATTTTCAAAAGAAAGACTGATGCTGATGGTAATGTAACCGTCTATAAAGCTCGACTTGTCGCAAAAGGGTTTCGACAAATTCAAGGAGTTGACTACGATGAGACATTCTCTCCCATAGAGATGCTAAAGTCAGTTAGGATTATGTTAGCAATTGCTGCATATTTCGACTATGAGATATGGCAGATGGATGTTAAAACTACGTTCCTCAATGGCAACATTGAAGAAGAGTTGTACATGGTACAACCAAAGGTTTTGTCGATCCCAAGGATGCTGATAAGGTATGCAAGCTTCATCGATCCATCTATGGACTGAAGCAAGCATCCCGGAGTTGGAATCTTCGCTTTGATGAGGTGATCAAAGAATTTGGATTTATCCAAACTTATGGAGAGGCTTGTATTTAAAAGAAAGTGAGTGGGAGCGATGTGGCATTTCTGATATTATATGTGGATGACATATTCCTAATCAGAAATGATATAGATCTTTTAAACAGTGTTAAAAGTTATCTAAACAACAAATTTTCAATGAAGGTCCTAGGTGAAGCGTCATACATATTAGGCATAAAGATCTATAGAGATAGATCAAGGCGCCTAATAGGGCTATCGCAAAGTACATACCTTGATAAGATTTTAAAGAAGTTTAAAATGGACGAAAGTAAGAAATGGTTCTTACCTATGTTGGAAGGCAAGACATTGAGTAAGACTCAAAGTCCGGCTATGGCGGAAGAAAGAGAGATAATGGACAAAGTCTCATATGCTTCAGCCATATGCTATATAATGTATGCCATGCTATGTATAAGACCGGATGTGGCACATACTATTAGTTTGACTAGTAGATACCAATCTGATTCAGGATCGGAACACTGGATAGCGGTCAATAATATCCTTAAGTACTTAAGAAGAACTAAGGATATGTTTCTCGTGGACAGAGGTGAAGAAGAGCTCGTCGCTAAGTATTATGTCGACTCTAGCTTCGACACCGATCCAGATGACTCTAAGTCTTAATCCGGATACATATTTCTCATGAATGGTGGAGCGGATAGTTGGAGGAGTTCCAAACAACCCGTGGTGGCGGGATCAACAACGGAGGCCGAATATGTTGCTGCTTTGAAAGCGGCCCAGGAAGCAGTTCAGATGAAGGAATTCATAACCGAACTAGGTGTGGTTGCTAGAGTGTTGGACCCAATGGTGATATATTGTGACAACAATGGAGCCATATCCAATGCCAAATAACCAAGGTCTCACAAGAATTCCAAGCATATTAAGCGCCGGTTTCACTAGGATGGAGATATAAAGATTTGTAAAGTACACACGGATCTCAGTGTAGCAGATCCGTTGACTAGACGTCTCCCTAGAGAAAAACATGATCAATACCAGAACTCCCTGGTGTTAGATTTCTCACTATGTAACTAGATTATTGTCTCTAGTGCAAATGGGAGACTGAAGGGAATATGCCCTGAGAGGCAATAATAAAGTTGTTATTATGTATGTTCCAAATATATGAAGATGTTTATTTTGCATGCTATAATTGTATTAATACAGAAACATTATTACATGTGTGTTTAATAAACAAAAATAAAGTTCCTAGTTATGCCTCTCTTATAAACTAGCTCGTTGATTAACAAGATGATCAAGTTTTCCTGATCATAGAGATTGGATGTTGTTAATAACGAGGTCACAACATTATTGGAATGGTGTGATGAACATTCATCCGAAGTATAGCATTATGATCAAAGTCATTGTGTTTATATTGCTATAACATCATACGAAGTAATCCTAATCCTTAGACCATGAGATCATGTCAATCATTAACACTAGAAGAGTATCTTGATAACATCAAACTTCACACCGTAACAGAGTGACTATAAAGATGGGTTCAGTGCTACTAAGGTGTTATGTTGAGGCCCATGGATCAAGAGTGGAATTTGTCCATCCCGATGACAGATAGATATACTCTGGGCCCTCTTGGTGTTATCACATTGCTTAGCTTGCAAGCAAGTGATTTGATCACTAGAATGTTATATCACGGGAACAAGAAAAGAGTACATGTCGGTAACGAGATCAAACTAGGTATGAAGATACCGAGGATCGAATCTCAGACATGTAATATATCACGAGACAAAGGGACTAAGATTCCAGCATAAAAGGTTATCACGATCACAAGAAGTCATCGTTGAATGTGTGGGAGTCAGTATGGATCTCCAGGTCCCGATTCTGATTCTTGATCCGAGAGGGGTTGCGATCATGTCCGGATTATTCGCCAACCGTAGGGTGACACACTTAAGAGACACCGACACCACCTGGAACAAATATTTTCTTACTGAAAAGATTTACAAAGCGCATGAATTTATTTCACTAGACACCGGAATTGTTTCGGGTGAAATTGCTGAAAGTGTTTTGCATGTGAAATAAAATACTAGCAAGGGGTTTTATGTGAATGTTTGTCCATTAAAGTAATTGACAAAATTCTGAATAAATAAAAGGAGTTTTATTTATAGAGAGATTGCATTAAATTTGGTGGAAATTTAATGATATTTTTTGAGTGGGATTTGAGTGGAGAAGTGAAGGGACAAATTGCGAGTGGAAGCTCCACCCACATGAATGGAGGAAGGGGTGCGGGCAGCCCCCCATGCGCCGGCTGTAGGGGTTCGTAACATGGAAAACAAAAAATTTCTATCGCATGCAAACAAACAAGCCAGGATCTATCTACTAGATTGTATCAACGAGTCGATAGAGGAACTCACCCTCGAAGATTCCAAAGCGGTTAACAAGAGCAGATTCTCGTGGGTGATGTAGTCGTACTCTTGCCGATCTCAAGATCACGTAGACAATCCTTCCGGCGCTGCGTTCTGGCAGCGCTTCCGCAGTCGGTCACACGTTCGGTACTCGATGAAGACCTTCCTCTCCCTTGTTCCAGCAGGCAGCGGAGGTTGTAGCACTCTCCTCGTGATTCCGGCAGCACGACGGCGTGGTACCGGAAGTAGAGGGGAGATCTCGCAGGGCTTCGCCTTAAGCCGGAGCGAGTATGGTGGACTATGAGAGAGGCCCTTGGAGATCTAGGGTTTAGAGGGCACCAAGGGGAGAGTGTGGCCGGCGGCTAGGGCTTGGGGAAGCCCCAAGTCGCCGAGTTGGAGGGGAAACCCTAGGCGACGGCGACTGCACTTGGAGGTGAAGGCGCGCAGGAGCTAGGGTTTGAGGTGTAGGGAAGAGGGGCAGCCTTGCCCCTCCTTATATAGGTGGGAGGGCGCGGCTTGGGAGGAGGGAGTCCTCCCCCAAGTCGGCCTCCTTGGCCGGCGGGTGGAGGGAGAGGAACTCCTCCCCAAGTAGGTTTCCTACTCTCCTTCCACCAAGCAAACTTGTCGTTTGACTTTTCAAATTGGCGTTTGACTTTCAAACTAGGATTTGATTTCTTCCTTTATTTTTCCCAGCCAAGTGACCTAGTACATGATGCAACCATTCCATATTGTTATGACACATTCATGTACCCTTCCCCTCCGGAGTGCCGGACCTTCCGGACCCTTCTAGAACATTCCTGGTGAAAACACTGGAATCATTCCCCAACTCTGAAACAGGACTTTACTTATATGAATATGATTCTCCGGACCATTCCGGATCTCCTCGTGATATCCTGGATCACATCCGAGACTCCGAACAACATTCGGTCTCTTACTCATCATTCCATAACTACTCAACAACATCGAATCCTTAAGTGTGTGTCCCTACGGTTCGTGAATTATGTGGACATGACCGAGACACTTCTACGATCAATAACCAATAGAGGAATCTGGAAATTCATATGGCTCCCACATATTTCTACGATTACTTTGCGATCGAATGAACCACTTACATACAATACCAATTTCCCTTTGTCTCACGATTGTTTACTTATCCGAGGTTTTGATCGTCGGTATCTCTGCATACCTAGTTCAACCTCGTTACTGATAAGTACTCTTTTCTCGTTCCCGTGGTATGTGATCCCTTGTGAGCCAGTCACATGCTTGCAAGCCAATTGGATGACATTCCACCGAGAGGGCCCAGAGTATATCTATCCGTCATATGGATGGACAAATCCCACTCTTGATCCATGTTCCTCAACCCATACTTTCCGAACACTCAATGCCACCATTATAGCCACCCAGTTACGGTGTGGTGTTTTATGTCATCAAAGCATCCTTCCGGTGATGGTGATTAGCATGATCTCATGGTCGAAGGAATTAGGTTACTATGTATCAGAAAGCTTATAGCAATTGAACTATTAAAATGACTTGATCTTTATGCTACACTTATCTATAGGAGTATGTCCATCATACCATTCTCCTAATGATACCTTGTTATTAACAACATCTCAAATGTTCATGATCAAGAAACCATGATCATCTATTAATCAACAAGCTAGTATTATGAAGAGGCTTTACTAGGGACTCTAATTTAGTTTACAAATCACACAAGTATTAATGTTTCTGGTCAATACTGTTATAACATGAATGTAAACATTTATCATAAACCAAAAGATATAATAATAGCTACGTTTATTATTGCCTCTAGGGCATATCTCCAACACCGGCCACCCCTTAGGGTGCCCCCTCCCTCCTATATAAAGCCCCCCTCTCACTCCATCTCACTCACACCTCCTCGTGAAGGATCTCTCTCCTCCTATACTTTATCCCCATGGTATCGGACTAGCGAGATACATGTTCCCGGTGGCTTTTCGGCAAGAAATAGTTGTTGCTTCCGCCACATCGCTGGAGCGAGGAGGTGGAGGTTGCTCGGTGGCTTGTACGTGTGTGCGAGTACGAATGCGCTGCTGATTTGCGGCCCTGGACTTCTTCTCAATCTTGAGATCAACAAGTGTTCGTCTACATAATCCACAAGTACAACCTCGTTAAACTTTGTCGGTCTACAAGGGTACGTTCTCTATGGATGTATATCCACCCGTTGGTTTTATCTAGTAGATAGATCTTGGTACATAGTTGTTCCCACTGTAGGAAATTTTTTATTTTGTATGTTGTGAACCCTACAAAGGGAGAGGATTATTTTCCCCATTCCATATGGTTGATGCTTACTGCCCTCCTTTTTACATCCGGGGTAAACTTTGCGCAGGTGGTAGTTGATACGTCGGAAACGTATCTATAATTTTTGATATTCCATGCTTGCTTAGTATCTACTTTGCTTTGCTTTGTCTACACTTTGAGGTGTTTTTATATGTTTTCTGGTACTAACCTGTTAACAAGATGTCATAGTGCCAGTTGTCTGTTTTCTTCTGTTTTGGTTCTAGAAAGGGAGAAAATCAATATTCTCGGAATTGGACGGGACAAAAGCCAAAGTTAATATTTTACCGTGGGAAACACGGAGCCTGAATACGAGATGGAGGGGAGCCACCAGGGGGCCACACCCTGGCCGCGCGGCTAACCCTAGCCCGTGCCTGGGGGGTGCGGCCGCCCTGGCTGCCCCTGCCTTGCATCTTCACCTATAAGGACCCCCCGATGTAGAAACCCTAAGTACCTGATCAATATTCCACGAAACCGTCTATAGCATCCACCACCATCGTCCCTATATCGAGGGGGATCTGAAGCTCTTCTCGGCACCCTGCCATAGGGGAGATCATCCCGGAGGCCTTCTTCTTCATCATGCCAGCCTCTGGTATGAAGTGTGAGTAGTTCCACCTTGGACTACGTGTCCAGGTAGTAGCTAGATGGTTGTATCTCCTCCTTTGTTCTACCATGTTTAGATCTTGTGAGCTCCGTTCATGATCAAGATCATCTATTTGTAATCATGCATGTTGTATTTGCGGGATCCGATGGATATTGAGATTACTATGTCAGATTGGTTAATGGTTTTATCTTATTGATTCTATCATGTTTGTGTTGTTTGTGATCTTGCATGCTCTCTGTTTCTAGTAGCTATCTTGTCCGAATAGATGCTAGTGACTCCAAGAGGGGGTATTTATGCTTGATAGTGGGTTCATTCCTCTATTTAATCTAAGGGAAGTGATAGAAATCTCCAAGGTTATAGATGTGTTGTTGCCACTAGGGAGAAAACAATGGTATCTTGTTCATGGAACAAGTGGATTATTTACCTTACACACTTTGTTTAAAGCAGTTATCCGTTGTTTGCAACTTAATGCTGGAGGGGGTTCGGATGATAACCTGAAGGTGGGTTACTAGTCATAGATGCAGTTGGATGGCGGTCTATGTATCTTGTTGTATTGCCCAATCGAATCTCATAGGATCATGAATGTCTAGTATTGCATTGTTATGCCTTGCTCAGTCCTGTCAATTGCCCAGCTATAATTTGTTTACCCAGCATGCCATGTTTATTTATCTTAAGGAGAACACCTCTAGTGAACTATGGAACCCAGTCCAATCTTTACCATTGATACACCTTCCGCTGTTATTGTTTACTTTCTACAAACCATTATTACCTTCCACACCATACAGTTAATCCTTTGTTTTCAGCAAACCGGTGAGATTGACAACCTCACTGTTCGTTGGGGCAAGGTCGTGAGTTTGTGTTGTGCAGGTTTCCAAGTTGCTAGCAACACCTTTGAGTCGTTTCCTTCCTCCTACTGGTTCGATAACCTTGGTTTCTTACTGAGGGAAAACTTGCTGTTGTGTGATGACAGCCACACTATTGACGTGGAACGCTTCGTTGGAAACCCCAAGAGCAAGGTGTGAAGAGCACAGCTGCAAGTCTTCCCTCAGTATGAAACCGAGGTTATCGAACCAGTAGGCGGAAGGAAACGTCTCAAAGGTGTTGCAAGCAACGTGGAAACCTGCACAACACAAACTCAAGACTTTGCACCAACGAACAGTGTGGTTGTCAAGCTCATCGGTTTGCTGTAACAAAGGATTAAATATACGGTGTGGAAGGTGATGGTGGTTTGCATCAAGTAAACAGTAACAGTGGAATATGTATCAATGGTAAAGATTGGACCGGGGTCCATAGTTCACTAGAGGTGCTCTCCTTAGATAAACAAACATGGCATGAAGGGTAAACAAATTACAGCAGGGCAATTGACAGGACCGAGCAAGGCATAACAATGCAATACTAGACAAAAAGATCCTATGTGATTCGATTGGGCAATACAACAATATACATAGACCGCCATCCAACTGCATCTATGACTAGAATTCCACCTTCAGGTTATCATCCGAACCCCCTCCAGTATTAAGTTGCAAGCAACAGACAACTGCTTTAAGCAAAGTGTGTAAGGTAAACAATCCACTTGTTCCATGAACAAGAGACTGTTGTTTTCTCCCTAGTGGCAAGAGCACATCTACAACCAAAGAGATTTCTGTCACTTCCCTTGGAAACTAGAGGCATGAACCCACTATTGAGCATAAATAGCCCTCTTGGAGTCACTAGCAACTACTTGGCCAAGATAGCTACTAACAACGGAGAGCATGCAAGATCACAAACAACACAGACATGATAGAATCAAATAGACAAAACCATTAATCAATCTGACATAGTAATCTCAATATCCATCGGATCCCCGCAAACACAACATGCATGATTACAAATAGATTAGATCTTGATCATGAACGGAGCTCACAAGATCTATACATGAAAGTACAAGGAGGAGGTACAACCATCTAGCTACTACATGGGCCAATAGTCTAAGGTGGAACTACTCACGCTTCATACCGGAGGCTGGCATGATGATGAAGAAGGCCTCCGGGATGATCTCCCCTCCGGCAAGGTGCCGGGAAGAGCTTCAGATCCCCCTATCTAGGGACGATGGTGGCGGCAGCTATAGACGGTTTCGTGGAATATTGATCGAGTCCTAGGGTTTCTGCATCGGGGGCTTCTTATAGGCGAAGAGGCGAGGCAGGAGGGCCACCAGGGAGGCTACACCCCCCAGGAGCGGGGTGGGCCCACCCGCGCGGCTAGGGGGTGTGCCCCCCTGGTGGGTCTCCTTCGTCTCGTACTCCGGCTTCGTGTTCCCCACGGTAAAATTTTGACTTTGGCTTTTGTCCTGTCCAATTCCGAGAATATTGATTTTCTGCCTTTCTGGAACCAAAAACAGAAAAAAAACAGGCAACTGGCACTGTGACAACTTGTTAATAGGTTAGTACCAGAAAACATATAAAAACACCTCAAAGTGTAGACAAAGCAAAGCAAAGTTGATACTAAACAAGCATGGAGCATCAAAAATTATAGATACATTTCCGACGGATCACTGTGCTCAGCATACCTTCCTTTTAGGGTCTCCCAACGAAGCTTCAAGCACTCATCAAGACTTTTTCTGGTGCGGTTGCCTGGGAGGCTAAGGACGCCTTCACAAAGGGAGTCCTTCACAACCTTTCTCTTTATTTTGTTTTTGTTTTGCTTAGTTTCTTTTGCTTGGTTTTGTTTGCCTCTTTTTATCAAAAATCACAAAGAAATTAGTTCCTACTCTAGTTGTTGGTCTGTTATTGCCTTGCTTTGTCATGCTTTTTACGAGTGGATAGTTTCTTTGAAACTAGTTCTTATTGGCAAGGTGGGTTCAAGGAAGAACAAAATAATTATTATAAGGAACACCGTTTGTCACAAAAAGGGAAACACTTATGGGAACAAATTGATAAATTGAATACTATTGCTAGAGGTGTGATCTACTTATAATGTTACTTATTGCTTTGATAAATCTTGTTGCTATAGGAGGTATAAACACCTACCTTTTCAATGTGCGTGTAATGATAATGTTACCATATCTTATTATGTTAAAGGAAATTATGACTTTTATGATGTGGAACAAATTGAAGAATTTATTGCCTTTAAGGGTGCATTTGAACTTGCCAGTTTGCTTGAAAATACTGATGATGCACCTTATGAATATGAGGTTTATGAGATACTTAAACTTTTCTCTGATAATTACAAGGAAGAAAATGGCTATATTCTTGAATATTTTAATAGGTGCTTTCCACAAACGAAAGAGACTAATGCCTTGCAGGAGCCTATGGAAGACGAAATTGCTGAACCTGAAAGCTCATTAGATGAAAAATAGGAGGAGAGTGATGGCCAAGAGGAGGAAGAATGGATCTTACCCATGCCTACCTTCTAATGAGAGTAACTCTTTACCTCTTATATTATTCCATGCTTAGCAAAGGAGGATGAATGTTATGTTCCAGTGGATTCTTTTGAAATTTCTGCCATGGGTAAAACTTGTGATAATAGTTATGCTCCTGTTATCAATGATAATCCTATATTTGTGCCTAACTTCGAAATGCATGGTACTAAAGAGTTTTTCTTAGAAAATGTTTATGATAAGGCTCTAGATGATGGTCCTATATTGAATGTTCAGTCACCTTGTTATAAAATTGTTAAAAGTGGGTTTGAAGGTTTTAATCCCACTATTTTTGAGCTTTTTATGAGAGCATCAAGAAGCAAATTCAAAAGAAATTGCTTATAAATTATGTGTCTGTAGATCATGAAAAACATGCTTTATGTGATAGTTATATTGTTGAGTTTATTCATGAGGCTACTGAAAATTATTATGAGAGAGTAAAATATGGTTGTTGGAATTCTTATGTTACTAAAACACCTCTCTATGTGCTGAAAATTTTGAAGTTACTCTTGTTTTATCTTCCTATGCCCGTCACTTTGTTCTTTGTGAATTTATTTGTGTACAATATTCCTATGCATAGGAAGAGGGTTAGACTTAAATGTGTTTTGAATTTGCTTCTTGATTCTCTCTTTTACTTCAATCCATATTTCTTATGTGAGCATCTTTCTTGTGCCTAACTTAAAGGCGTTAAAGAAAAGTACTTATTGGGAGATAAACCAAAAGTTTTCTTGAGTCTTGGAAGTTATTACCTCAGTAATGACCTCTCCTTATCCTTTTTATTTGCCTTTTGTGCCAAGAATGACCTCTAATGAGAGGGAAGTAAGATTTGAGGAGTTGATGTCCCAAAACATATTTTTGTGCTCCACCGTAAAAAATCGTGTAAAATCTCTGTAAGTCGGCTTGAGCTGATATTTTCTGAATAAATCCCCAAGTATGTTATATAACTTTTGTTAGTTCAACACTTTTTTATTTGAGCAATAGAAGGTCTTCGAAAAAATCAGTGTCTACCTGCTGGTCTATTTTGATAGATTTCTGCCATTATTTGCATTTGCTTCTTATTGATTTTTTTTTGGGTTATTTTTGGGGAAATTGAGCTTTTTGAGGGAATTGCTACAATATCTTGTGTTTTTAATGAAAGGTTTGCTGTTCTAAAGCTAAACCCAAAGGTCTATTATCTTTTGAATACGCTAATGTTGCTAATGAAGATTGTGTGAAGTTTTGTATGAAGTAAAAGAATCAGGTGTAGAGAAAGAATGATGTAATGAGATGAAGAATGGAAAAAAGCTCAAGCTTGGGGATGCTACCCCGTGTCACCCCAAGAAATATTCAAGAGGTACAAGCGTCAAAGATTGGGGATGCCCAAGGCATCCCCTTCTTCATCAATAAAAATCTCAGGTCTTTCTAGACACTTCGTTTTTATTGTTTCATGCACAATTGTGATGTTCTTAGAGCATCTTAGTTTTTGTTTGGTTTGCTTAGTTTTATTGAATAAAGTAGTTTGGACCCCCGTTCTCGCTGTGTTGTTTCAAATAAGTTGATTGGTGTTGGAGAGGAGTTGAAAGTTCTTGCTTGACTAGTACAAGAGGCGCTTCCTTTGACCGTGACTTAGACTTTAGCATGTCATGCTAGGTGTTGTTTTGACCTTATGGTTAGTGATTATTGCTGTAACATGACTTGTTCCAAACAATTGGGATTGCTTAATGTGCCTTGAAGGAATCATGCATTGTTTTAGCATACAAAATCATAGTATTGTGGTATTCTCCTTTGATGCTTTGTTTGGGTTGACTTGGCACATCCTCACACCATGTTATGACTATGAACAAGTCACCATAGCATCTATGATCATTTAGTACTTGACTTGTAGTACCACTTTATGCTTTGATTAGTAATGTTTTGTCGCTCTGCATGATTATGGCCATTATTGCTCTCTTAGTTGGTCGCTCCCAGTCTTTTGCTAGCCTCCACTTGTATGAGTAAGCTATACTCATGCATCCAGTTCCCAAGAAACCAAGTTATTCCAAAATGTCCACTATAAATTCCTATGCATGGTATATTACACCATTCCAAGTATATTCTTGTTTTCATCTATCTTCCAATTAAAAAGTATTTTGTTATGTGAAAACTTAGTGATTAAATCTCTCACGAACTTGATGGCACACCTTATTTTTCTTCGCCTTAATAAACTTGAACCATTGTGTCATCTATGTTGTATATGCTTACACTTATACGTTGGAATTAGCAAAATCGTGCTATCTCGGGGAACACTTTTAACATTGCACTTGTACTTTGTATTTATATCATGCTCTTTTGTCTATGGATGTCCTCGGTGTGAAATAAAAGGGGAGCTTGTAAGTCCATGGAGTTTTGTATGTGTGTTATAGAAACGCCTGGGCCGCTAGCTTAAGCCATGCCTAATCATGGTGGAAACTTGCAGCATCACCATAATGACATCTATGAAGCTTTCTTCTTATAAAAAAGAGACATATTGGAAAGAGGAAAGAGAGAAAAAAACACCATTTTCCCATGGTAAATAAGAAGATTGCTGAGATGCTCATTGTGTGCTTGCCTTGCCATTTTGATTATGGGATAGCTCATGTATCATGTGCAAGGGGTACCCCGTTGGTGGTTCTTTATGATACACATGTACTTACTATGACAAGAACTTACAGGTGACTGAAGTTGAGTAGCATGAGGAGCGGACCTCGTATTCAAGGGACATGAGATTGCCAACTTATACTTTGTCAAGCATATACTCCATAGTTTGTTCACTTTAACCTTAATCACTTCAAGATGCTTATGATAGGGGCAATGAGAGATGAAAGCTAACAAGTATCATAATTTTTGGAATCTCTTTATGAAACTTGAAATCCCTAGTTCCCTTTATGAAGGGCCTTTCTTTCCACTTTTATATTAAGTCTCCACCTTCTATCCTTAGGGACCAATTAAGAGAGCATAGTTGCCATTTTTAGTTCTATGTGCATTGTCCCAAAACTTATTGATTGATGCATATTGTTGATATTACTTGTTCTTGTGATATTTGTATCTAGTCACTCTTATGAACTTTGAAGGTGTCCTATGCATCTATTTGCTACCCCATGAGGGACAAGTTGATTGCCACTATGCTATGTTTTCTGTATGTGAAACAAACAAACATTTTTCAATGCATGTTATTCATGATCTTTGTTTGTAACATTTCATGTTGCATGCATAGTTGCTTTGTCTTACTGTTAGAACTCCATCTTTCATGCTCATGTTTAGAGTTTTTTGATCCCATATTTCAATGCTTGAAAATGGTTTGATCTTGATTTTCATGGTGCATGTCACCTAAAAAATTATTCTTTTAATCACTTACTGATACGTCCAATTTGCATCACCATTCTATATCATAATTTGCCTCTATGCATTGATATGTGTCTTATAATGAGGTCTTACTTATGTCTTTTCCTCTGTTTGTGCATGTTGGATGATTCTTGGAGGATGAACTGCCGGTGTCAGGATTCTGATGGAAAAAGAGGTCTTTTATGAAATTTCGTGAAGATCAGAAAAATACTAGAAAAATATTGGAAAATTATATTTTCCCAGAAGACGAAGGAAGCCAGAAGGGGAGGCGTAGCTGGGCCATAGGGGGCCCACCCCTAGGCGCGGGTCCCCCTAGGCCGCGCCTAGGGTGGGTGTGGCCCACCTGGTCGACCTCCGACTCCGCCCTCTTGCTTATATCTTCTTATCGGAACCCTAATACCAGGGGAGCAACCACAAAAATATTTTCGCCGCCTCTGCGGGGCGGAAAACACCGAGAGAGAAAGAGCTCTCCGGCAGACAGATTTCTGCCGAGGAAATTCCTTCCCAGAGAGGGGAGATCATCGCCATCAACACCATCATCAAGCTAGACTTCATCGGGATCATCATCATCATCATCCACACCATCATCTCCACCAGCACCATCATCACCACTACATCCTGCTGTAACAATCGTGTTGAGTACTTGCATAGATCTTTGGGGAAACTTTCCCGGTGTTGATTACTATTGTAGTTGATGCTTGTGAGTGGAACCATTGGATTATTGTTTATGGTCAGATTGTTATCCATCATCATATCATATTTGATCTTGATCCATATGATGTCTTGTGAGTAGTTCGTTTAGTTCTTGAGGATATGGGAGAACTCATGTTGTTAGTAGTGGATTTGTGTTGAGATAGTATTCAACGGTTTAGTATTTAAGTTGTGGTGCTATTCTTCTAGTGGTGTCATGTGAACGTCGACTACATGATACTTCACCATTTATGGGCCTAGGGGAATGCATTGTGTATTTGGCTACTAATCATGGGGTTGCCGGAGTGACAGAAACCTGAACCCCCGTGATACGTATAATTTGCATCACCATTCTATATCATAATTTGCCTCTATTCATTGATATGTGTCTTATTATAAGGTGTTACTTATGTCTTTTCCTCTGTTTTTGCATGTTGGATGATTCTTGGAGGATGGATTGCCGGAGTCAGGTTTCTGATGGAAAAAGAGGTGTTTTGATGCAATTTCGCGAAGATCAGAAAAATACCAGAAAAATATTGGAAAAATATATTTTCCCAGAAGACGAAGGAAGCTAGAAGGGGAGGCGTATCTGGGCCACAGGGGTCCACACCCCTAGGCGCGAGCCCACCCTGGGCCACGCCTAGGGCAGGTGTGGCCCACCTAGCCGGCCTCTAACTTTGCCCTCTCGCCTATATCTTCCTCTTGGAACCCAAATACTAGGGGGCGACCATAGAAATATTTCCGCCGCCTCTACGGGGCGGAAAACACCGAGAGAGAAAGAGCTCTCCGGCAGGCAAATTTCTGCCGGGGGAAATTCCTTCCCAGAGAGGGGTGATCGTTGCCATCAACACTGTCATCAAGCTAGAATTCATTGGGATCATCATCATCATCCACACCATGATCTCCACCAGCACCATCATCACCACTCCATCCCGCTGTAACATGTGTTGAATACTTGCATAGATATTAGGGGAAACTTTCCTGCTGTTGATTACTATTGTAGTTGATGCTTGTGAGTTGAACCATTGGATTATTGTTTATGTTCATATTGTTATCCATTACCATACCATATGTTATCTTGATCCATATGGTGTCTCGTGAGTAGCTCGTTTAGTTCTTGAGGACATGGGAGAAGTCATGTTGTTAGTAGTGGATTTGTGTTGAGTTATTATTCAATGGTTTAGTATTTAAGTTGTGGTGCTATTCTTCTAGTGGTGTCATGTGAACATCGACTACATGATACTTCACCATTTATGGGCCTAGGGGAATGCATTGTGTGTTTGGCTACTAATCGTGGGGTTGCCGGAGTGACAGAAACCAGAACCTCCGTTAGGACACCATTGGACAAGGGAGTGTAGGATCTCAGAGTTTAAGGCTGTGGTTAGGTTTATATCTTAATTGCTTTCCTATAGTTACGGATGCTTGTAGGGGGTTAAATCACAAGTATGTATTACTCCAAGTAAGGTCGGTACATTAGCACATGTTCACCCACACAACACTTACAACAACAAAGAATAGTACTTAGCTATATGAAGCGAAAGCACTTGACATAATTCCCATGTGTCCTCGAGAATGTTTGGCCCTTATAAGTATTTCCACCGGCTTATCCTTTGCTAAGAAAGGATTGGGCCACTTGCTGCAGTTGTTCGTTGTCTTTATTACTTGCACTTTGTTTTGTTGCTTTATCAGAAAACCCCTAAAAATTCGGTTGCTAAGTATTTACAAAGATTCCTGCTCCATACCACTAGTCAACACCTTCTGCTCCTCGTTGGGATCGACACTCCTATTTATCAAAAGTACTACGATACACCCCCTATACTTGTGGGTCATCAAGACTATTTTCTGGCGCCATTGCCGGGGAGTGAAGCGCTATTGAAGAGTGGAACTAGTAAAGAAAACTTATACTATGAGTATTGCTTTTTGTTTCTGTTTGTTACTTTATTTCCAATATAGATAACCCACTTGGTTTTCTGTTTGGGAAAACTACTACCACTGTTAGGGTAGTAGATGAATCACCACCTATTGAGATAGATCCTTTTAAGATACCTACAAGTATTGTTGATCGTGTTATGGATAATTATTATTTAGGGATGGAACTGTCCACCCTGGTGATCATTTTCTTTTTATCCATGAATTATGCGGGTTGTTTAAGTGTGCAGGTATCACAATTGAACAGGTGAAGAAGAAGTTACTCTCTTTATCCTTGAAAGGGAGAGCTGGAAAATGGTATAAGCTGCTGAAGAATGGGCAATCCATGGAATGAGAGGAAATAGAACCTCTCTTTTATTCTAAATTCTATCCTCCGAGTGATATCCATAAGGATAGAATTCTGATATATAATTTTTGGCCTCGTGATGGAGAGAGTACAACTCAAGCTTGGGGGAGATTGAAGTTACTAATGCTTAAATGTCCTATTCATGAACTCCCTAACAATATTATTATCAATAACTTTTATGCTAGGCTTTTCTTCATGATAAAGATTTACTTGATGCTTCTTGTGCTAGATCATTCACACGTATGAAGGAAGAAACTAAATGGGATCTCCTAGACCGTATTCAAGAAAACACTAAGCTTGGGAGAATGACAAAGGAAGAAAGTCAGGTATAAACTATGATTATGAATGCATAAAATCTTTTGTGGGAACTGATGACTTCCGTGATATTAGTAATGAGTTTGGTCTTGACTGCCAAAGTATTGCCAATTGTTTTAAAGCCTTTGCCTCTTACATAGAAATTCCCCAAAAGAAGTGGAACAAGTACCATGCTCCTTATAAAGATGTTGTTAATCATGTTCCTGTTAGAAATACCAAAGTTTGTACTACTAATCATATTGTGCCTGAACCTTATGTTGAGAAAACACCTTTCCCAGCTAAGGTAAAGGAGTACTCTATGATAATTAGTGTAAATAATAAAGGTACACAAAAAACTGTGGAACCTGATGAGCAAATGAATAATGAACCTGTGGTAGCTATTGTGAAAAATCTTGCCACTAGAAATCTAGAGGATGAGCACATTGTCTTCTGTGAATATGCTTCTAATATTGTCTCTCATCCTACTAAAGCTGGAAAAGCTAGTTTCCCTGTGCTTTCTGTAAGAATTGGTGATCATTGCTATTATGGTTTATGTGATATTGGTGCTAGTTCTAGTGCTATTCCTTATGAGCTTTACAGGGAAATGATGCATGAAGTTGGTCCTTGTGAGCTTGAGGACATTGATGTGGTTATTCACCTTGATAATAAGGAAACCATTTTCCCTATTGGTATTGTAAGAGATGTGGAGGTTCTTTGTGGTAAGATTAAGTATCATGTTGGTTTTCTAGTGCTTAATTCAGCAGCTAGCAAAACTTGTCCTATCATTTTTGGTAGACCTTTCTTGAACACTTGTGGGGCTATTATAGATTGTAAGAAGGAGGAAGTTTTAACTAAGTTTGATGGAGATTCTTATGTGTTTAACTTTTCCAAATTTGCTAAAGCTCCTTGTGAAAATAGCTTGCCTAATGAAGATTTCAGGATGGAACAACTTGCTTCTATTGATACAGTTTATGACCTTGGACCTCTTTTTGGTGATTGTAAGTATGCTCACTCTGATGATAAAGTTGTTTCGTGTGACAGTTATATTGTCAACTTTATTCAAAGTGCTACTAAAAGTTATTATGAGAGAGGGAAACATGGTTTTATGCATCTCAATGATGTTAAGTTTCCCTGTTTTATGTTGAAAGCTTTGAAGTTACACTTGTTTTGTCTGCCTATGCTATTGGCTTTTTGTTTCAACAATTTGTTTTATCATGATACCCCCATGCATAGGAAGTGGGTTAGACTCAAATGTGTTGGTTATTTGCTTCTTGATGCTCTCTTTCACTCCAGATACATATCTCCTATGTGAGCATATTTGAAGATATCAAGCCTAACTTAAAGGCAATAAAGAAAAGTACTTCTTGGGAGATAACCCATAGTTTTGTCGAGTCTTGGAAGTTATTACCTCAGTAATAACCGCTCCTTATCCTTTCTGTTTTGGTTTTTGTGTCAAGTTCAACTACTTTTGAGATGTATAGGAGTTGTGAAAAGTGGCTGTCCTGGGACAGTTTTTTGTGCTGCATTGTAAAAATTAGTGAGGGAGCTCAGTACTTTGGATGGAGTTGTATTTTTATGAGCTTGTTCTCCAAGTTGTTACCCAACTTTCATTAGTTTTGCACTTTTTGATTTGAGCAACAGAAGGTTTTCGAAAAAAAATCAATCTTTACCTGCTGGTCTGTTTTGACAGATTTCTGTCATCATTTGTATTTGCCTCTTACAGAAGCCTTTGTTTTGATGGATTTTAGTTGAAGTGTGAACCTAAAGGTTTATTTTTTTTGCATACACTAATGTTGCCATTGAGGTTTGTGTAATGCCTTGCATGAAAGAAATTTCCAGGAGAAGGAGGAAAAGAGTCTGCAGATTTCGTCCTTGAATAGGTAAAAGTGGTGAAAACAGAAGGTTCATGAAAACCCTATCTTTTTATATTTGTGATGTTTTTATTACATACGGAAGGCTACAAAATGAAACAGAGGAGGAAACGAAGGCCGGGGTGGCCACACCCACCCTAGGCGCAGGCCCCAGCTGGCCACGCCTGGAGGGGATGTGAGCCCCCCGAGCTCCGTCTATGCCTCGTTTTTTAACCAGTACCTTCCATTTGCTTTGAAACTTCGTAATATATAACCCCCCGGGTTTCCCGAGGTTCGTGCATCGTGTTCTCTCCGTGTTTTCATTTCGATCTATTTTTGGTAGGAAATCTTCTCAAGTTTAGAGCACCATGGTCTCCGCCAACGACAAAGGCAAGAAGCCCGAGGAAGATGATCCTCAAAACCCCAAGGAGGAGGAGATTTTGGTGGGTGATGAAGAAGACATGGAGGAGGATGAGCATCCAGACACCCGCGCTACCGTCGCAAGCATTGGAGTGGTGGCAAACCCTACCAAGCTTAGGAGGACAGCACAAATGTCTACAGGAGGGAAAACCCCGCATCATATCCTCGCTCCACGATCACCTTCCCCATGTACCAAGAATCCCTTCCATACTCTTATACATGAGCATCAATACCAACAGGTGCCCAAAAAGAACTTGCCCTCGGTTTGGGATCTGCCTCGTTCTAACCATGCAGGGAAGGAACAGACTAAGAAGGAAGAGTGGGGAAATAATAGCAAGGACTGGGACTCTCGGTTCGATATGATCATGAACCGCATTGAGAAATTCGTACTCTGACCTTCAAGATTGAGGATTTGAGGAAACTGATTGAGGACCTTATCAAGAGAACACCACCACCACCGAAGGAATAATTCCTCGTCAGGTTTTGTATCCCCTTGGCTTGTTCCAAGCTTGGGGGAGTGCCGCGGTATCACATCATTATCTTTTATCTTTTACCTTTTTAGTGGATCCATGTCTTTGGTAGAGAAATTATCTTATAGGTTGGTTTGCATTGTGGAAGTATCTCTCCTTTAGTTGATTATCTATGTATCCTTTGGTGCGAGTGCCTTTATGGAATATTAATGAGAAGTTTCATCTTTTACTTTTTGCACTTCTTATTTTACTTTGCAATCTCTATTATATGATGGATCCTGTTGATTAGTATTGGCATCACTTTGGGAGCATCAAGTGAATCTAAATTGGTTTTGGCGAACCGAGCTATGGTCAGTAGCAACACTTTTTGAGGTTTGAAAGGAAAAGAGAAAAAGCTTACAGGTATTTTGTATCATTTATTTTCTTTCTTGATTGGCATAAGCTTAGTATTCTTTATTTAAGATCTTTTGTGTCTTCAAGGAATATTTCATGTTTGGCTTTATCACTTGTAGGTTTGCTTGTTTCTTTCAACTCTTTTGCTTACTACCCAGCCCTGCTAGCCAAAACCTGTTTTGAGAAGGCATTCTTCTCATGCATTCCAATCCCTTTGAATCAAACCTGTGCCATTTGTGTCCACCATATCTACCTATTAGCATTATTGCTATTCCAAGCAAATTATCAAGCTTCATCTATCTTTCAAATTAAAAATTATTTTGTTATGTGAAAACTAGTTAGTAAAGCTCTCACGAACTTGATGGCACACATTATTTTCTTTCCCCTAATAGACTTGAACCATTGTGTCATCGAAGTTGTATATGATTGCATCTATACGTTGGGATTAGTAGAACTGTGCTGTCATGGGGAACACTTTCAACACTTATGGATACATATCCAGTTGATATCATGCTCTTTTGTATGCGGATGTTGTCAGTGTGAAATAAAAGGGGAGCTTGTAAGTCCATGGAGTTATGTATGCGTGTTAGAGAAACGCCTGGGCCGCTATCCTAAGCCATGACTAATCATGGTGGAAACTTGCAGCATCACCATAGTGAGCAATCTGTGAAGCATCCTTAATAAAAATCTATGCAAATAGTAAATAAAAAGATCGCTAAGATGCTCACTGTCTGCTTGCCTTGTCATTTTGATTATGGGATAGCTCCTGTATCATGTGCAAGGGGTACCCCGTTGGCGGTTCTTTGTGATACACATGTACTTACGATGACAAGAACTTACCGGTAACTAAAGTTGAGTAGCATGAGGAGCGGCCCTCATACTCAAGGGACATGAGATTGCCAACTTATATTTCGTCAAGCATATACTCCATCCTTGTTCACTTTAACCTTAATCATCTCAAGATGCCTATGATAGGGGCAATGAGGGCTCAAAGCTAGTAAGTATCATAATCTTTTGTAAGCTCTTTATGACTTGAAATCCCTGCTTCCCTCTACGAAGGGACCTTTCTCCTATTTTCTGAGTTGAGTCGGTAAACCTACTTCCTATCTATCTCCAGCAAGCAATTGAGTTGTTGTGTTTTAAGCATTCATATGATGATTTATTCAATCATGTTATTTATCTTCCTTGTTTGCATAAAACTCTTATCTATTGAGTATTACTTTGAAAGCCATCATTGTGAAAAACCTTTTTGAGCAAAGAGTGCTCATGTTTTTGAAGACTTCTACAAAAGCTTATTGTGAAAATGTTTGCCAGCTGTTCTCTGACCAAGAACAAGAAGTTTTCCAATTCCAATTATGATTTATATTTATGCATCTCTATTGTGACTCCTGTACTTGTTGCAAGCTAAGTTATATAATGGTGAGTTGCTTTCTTCTATGAGTTGTGTAATGGTAAGTGTGATGCTTCTTGTCCGTATTATTTTATCGACACTTCACTGCATAAACCTGTGGACATGTTTACTGAGCTCAGTTTTCTCTTGGGGACAAGCGAAGGTCTAAGCTTGGGGGAGTTGATACGTCCAATTTGCATCACCATTCTATATCATAATTTGCCTCTATTCATCGATATGTGTCTTATTATGAGGTGTTACTTATGTCTTTTCCTCTGTTTTTGCATGTTGGATGATTCTTGGAGGATGGACTACCGAAGTCAGGGTTCTGATGCAATTTCGCGAAGATCAGAAAAATACCTGAAAAATATTAGAAAATTATATTTTCCCAGAAGACGAAGGAAGCCAGAAGGGGAGGCGTAGCTGGGCCACAGGGGGCCCACAACCCCCCATAGGCACGGGCCCATGCTGGGCCGCGCCTAGGGCAGGTGTGGCCCACCTGGCCGGCCTCCGACTCCGCCCTATCGCCTATATATTCCTCTCAGAACCCTAATACCAGGGGGCGACCATAGAAAGATTTCCACCGCCTCTGCGGGGTGAAAAACACCGAGAGAGAAAGAGCTCTCCGGCAGGCAGATTTCTACCGGGGGAAATTCCTTCCCGGAGAGGGGGGGTCGTCGCCATCAACACCGTCATCAAGCTAGACTTCATCGGGATCATCATCATCATCCACACCATCATCTCCACCAGCACCATCATCACCACTCCATCCCGTTGTAACAATCGTGTTGAATACTTGCATAGATATTAGGGGAAACTTTCCCGATGTTGATTACAATTGTAGTTGATGCTTGTGAGTGGAACCATTGGATTATTTTTTATGTTCAGATTGTTATCCATTACCATATCATCTTTGATCTTGATCCATATGATCTCTTGTGAGTAGTTCGTTTAGTTCTTGAGGACATGGGAGAAGTCATGTTTTTAGTAGTGGATTTGTGTTGAGTTATTATTCAATGGTTTAGTATTTAAGTTGTGGTGCTATTCTTCTAGTGGTGTCATGTGAACGTCGACTGCATGATACTTCACCATTTATGTGCCTAGGGGAATGCATTGTGTATTTGGCTACTAATCGTGGGGTTGCCGGAGTGACAGAAACCTGAACCCCCGTTAGGACACCATTGCACAAGGGAGTGTAGGATCTCAGAGTTTAAGGCTGTGGTTAGGTTTATATCTTAATTGCTTTCCTGTAGTTGCAGATGCTTGTAGGGAGTTTAATTACAAGTATGTATTGGTCCAAGTACGGTCGGTACATTAGCACAGGTTTACCCACACAACACTTCCAACACCTCATCTATTTGAAGCGAAAGCACTTGACAGAATTCCCATGTGTCCTCGAGAACGTTTGGTCCTTATAAGTATTTCCACCGGCTTGTCCTTTGCTAAGAAAGGATTGGGACACTTGCTGCAGTTGTTCGTTGTCTTTATTACTTTCACTTTGTTTCTTTACTTTATCAGAAAACCCCTAAAAATCCGTTTGCTAAGTATTTACAGAGATTTCCTGCTCCATACCACTAGTCAACACCTTCTGCTCCTCGTTGGGATCGACACTCCTATTTATCGAAAGTACTACGATACACCCCTATACTTGTGGGTCATTACTTACCTACTCGAGGACGAGTAGGACTTAAGCTTGGGTATGCTTGATACGTCGGAAACGTATCTATAATTTTTTATGTTCCATGCTTGTTTAGTATCTACTTTTCTTTGCTTTGTCTACACTTTCAGGTGTTTTATATGTTTTCTGGTACTAACCTATTAACAAGATGCCACAGTGCCAGTTGCATGTTTTCTTCTATTTTTGGTTCCAGAAAGGCAGAAAATCAATATTATCGGAATTGGACTGGACAAAAGCCAAAGTCAATATTTTATCGTGGGGAACACAGAGCCTAAATACGAGACGGAGGGGACCAACCAGGGTTCCACACCCCCTGATCACGCTGCTAACCCTAGCCTGCACCGGGGGGCACCCTGGCTGCCCCCTGCGTCGCCTCTTCGCCTATAAAGAACCCCCGATGCAGAAACCATAAGTACCCGATCAATATTCCACGAAACCGTCTATAGCTGCCGCCACCATCGTCCCTAGATCGGGGGATCTAAAGCTCTTCCCGGCAACCTGCCGGAGGGGAGGTCATCCCGGAGGCCTGTTCTTCATCATGCCAGCCTCTGGTATGAAGTGTGAGTAGTTCCACCTTGGAATACGGGTCCATGTAGTAGCTAGATGGTTGTATCTCCTCCTTTGTGCTACCATGTTTAGATCTTGTGAGCTCCGTTCATGATCAAGATCATCTATTTGTAATCATGCATGTTGTGTTTGCAGGGATCCGATGGATATTGAGATTACTATATCAGATTGATTAATGGTTTTGTCTTACATGCTCTCCGTTTCTAGTAGCTATCTTGGCCGAGTAGATGCTAGTGACTCCAAGAGGGGGTATTTATGCTCGATAGTGGGTTCATGTCTCTATTTAATCTAAGGGAAGTGACAGAAATCTCTAAGGTTATAGATGTGTTGTTTCCACTAGGGAGAAAACAATGTTCTCTTGTTCATGAAACAAGTGGATTGTTTACCTTACACACTTTGCTTAAAGCAGTTATCCATTGCTTGCAACTTAATACTAGAGAGGGTTCGGATGATAACCTGAAGGCAAATTACTAGTCATAGATGTAGTTCGATGGCGGTCTATGTATCTTGTTGTATTGCCCAATCGAATCTTATAGGATCATGAATGTCTAGTATTACATTGTTATGCCTTGCTCAGTCCTGTCAATTGCCCTGCTGTAATTTGTTTACCTAGCATGCCATGTTTGTTTATCTTAAGGAGAACACCTCTAGTGAACTATGGACCCCGGTCCAATCTTTACCATTGATACACCTTCCACTATTACTGTTTACTTTCTGCAAACCACTATTACCTTCCACACCATACAGTTAATCCTTTGTTTTCAGCAAACCGGTGAGATTGACAACCTCACTGTTCGTTGGGGCAAAGTCTTGAGTTTGTGTTGTGCAGGTTTCCAAGTTGCTAGCAACACCTTTGAGTCATTTCCTTCCTCCTACTAGTTCGACAAACTTGGTTTCTTATTGAGGGAAAACTTGCTGCTGTGCTCATCATACCTTCCTCTTGGGGTCTCCCAACGAAGCTTCAAGCACTCATCGGTAATGTGGGCATGAGAGGATCTAGGCATGTATTTATATCTCAAAAGTGTAAAGCTACAATGGTTGTGTACATGTGCAAGGTGTAGGGTTTGCGGCATAGAAAACAAAAAATTTCCTACGATAGGAACAACTATGTACCAAGATCTATCTACTAGATACAAGGAACGGGTGGATTTACATCCATAGAATACATACCCTCGAAGACCGGGGTTGTACTCGTGGATGATGTAGTCGAACGCTTGCCGATCTCAAGATCGAGAAGAAGTCCATCCGGTCCAGCAGATCCAACACCATCTAGTCCAGCACCGCAAAGCAGTGGTGCATCCATGATCACACACACGTTCGGGTACCCTGACAACCTCTACGCCCTCACTCCAGCGAAGCAGTGGAAGCAACAAATCCTTCCAGAAAAATCCACTGGGAACATGTATCTCGCTGATCCGAGACCATGGGGAAATTCTAAAGGGGAGAGAGATCCTTCACGAGGAGGCGTGAGAGTGGAGTAGGAGAGGGAGGCCTTTTATAGGGAGAGGGGGGCACCCAAGGGGCATGGCGCCCAGCCATGGTGGCTGCCCCTACCTCTTCCACATTCATGTGGGTGGATCTCCCACTCAAAATGAAAAGCCTCCACTCACATAAACATGCCTCCACTCAAAAATTCACTCACATGCATCTACTAGATACAAGCAACAGCTGGATATATATCCATAGAATACATACCCTCGAAGACAGAATAGAGTTAATGAGGTTGTACTCGTGGATGATGTAGTTGAACGCTTGCCGATCTCAAGATCGAGAAGAAGTGCATCTGGTCCAGCAGGTCCAGCACCGCAAAGTAGTGGTGCATCCGTGATCGCACACACGTTCGAGTACCCCGACAACCTCCACGCCCTCGCTCCAACGAAGCACCGGAAGCAACAAATCCTTCTAGAAAAAGCCACCGGGAACATGTATGTCGTTGATCCGAGACCATGGGGAAATTCTAAAGGAGGGGGAGAGATCCTTCACGAGGAGGTGTGAGAGTGGAGGAGGATTGGGAGGCCTTTTATAGGGAGAGGGGGGCACCCAAGGGGCATGGCGCCCAGACATGGTGGCTGCCCCCACCTCTTCCACATTCATGTGGGTGGAGCTCCCACTCAAAATGAAAAGCCTCCACTCACATAAACATGCCTCCACTCAAAAATCCACTCACATGCATTAAATTTCCACCAAATTTAATGCAAGCAATTTTAATCCCCTTATAACATTTCAATTTCACATGTAGAACCAGTTTCAGCAATTTTAATCGAAACACTTCCGGTGTCTAGTGAAATAAATTCATCCGCTTTTATTTTTCTTTCTATGGCATATCATTTGATCTGAATGGTGTCGGTATCCCTTAAGTGCGTCACCCTATGGTTCATGAATAATGTAGAAATGATCGAGACCCCTCTCCGATCAATAATCAGCAGCGGGACCTGGGGATCCATACTGAGTCCCACACATTCAACGATGATTTCTGTGATCGTGTGAACCTTATACGCCTGTAACTCAATCCCTTTGTCTCGCGATATATTACATGTCCGATATTCGATCATCGGTATCTCCATACCTAGTTTGATCGCGTTACCGACATGCACTCTTTTTTTGTTCCCGTGATATAACATTCTAGTGATCAAATCACTTGCTTGCAAGGTAACATCCAATGTCCATGATCAGGAAACCTTTGATCATCTTGTTAATCAACGAGCTAGTTTATAAGAGAGGCATAACTAGGAACTTTCTTTTTTGTTTATTAAACACACATGTATTAACTTTTCTGTATTAATACAATTATAGCATGCAAAATAAAAATTTATCATAAATAAGGAATACGATAATAACCACTTTATTATTGCCTCTCGGGCATATTCCCTTCACAAGGTTAGATAATCTCACCATGATATAGGCACACTAAAATATTTAAATACCTAAAAGCCTTTTTAGATTTATAAGTGATGACACCAAACATATTTATATGCTCCCGTCCTATTAATTCATGTCAAATATATATCATGGTGACACCAAACATAGTTTGTCCTCTTTTCAGAGGAGTCAGGTCCGCCCCTATCCATGGCGCACCTAAATAGTGTGCATCACGGATAGATGGGGCCGACCCCCCAGTGCTGGGCCCACTTAGGCATGGCGCACCGTTTGCCCATGCGCCACGGATAGGGTCATACCCATGGAGTACGTTTTTGTTGAAGGAGTTCATAGCATGGAAAACCAAAAATTTCTACCGCATGTACACAAACAAGCCAAGATCTATCTACTAGATTGTAGCAACGAGTCGATAGAGGAACTCACCCTCGAAGATTCCAAAGTGGTTAACAAGAGCAGATTCTCGTGGGTGATGTAGTCGTACTCTTGCCGATCTCAAGATCGTGTAGACGATCCTTCCGGCGCTGCGTTCCGGCAGCGCTTCCGCAGTCGGTCACACGTTCGGTACTCGATGAAGACCTTCCTCTCCCTTGTTCTAGTAGGCAGCGGAGGTTGTAGCACTCTCCTCGTGATTCCGGCAGCACGACGGCATGGTGTCGGAAGTAGAGGGGAGATCCCGCAGGGCTTCGCCTAAGCTGGAGCTAGTATGGTGGAGTAAGAGAGGGGCCTTGGTGATCTACGGTTTAGATGCACCAAGGGGGTGGCTTGGACGGTGGCTAGTGTTTGGGGAAACCCTAACTCGGCGACTTGGAGGAGGCCCTAGGCGGTGGCGACAGCACTTGGGGTGGTGGCGCTTGGGGCTAGGGTTTGGGTGTGAGGGGTAGGGGTGCGCCCTACCCCTCCTTATATAGGTGGGGAGAGGCGGTTTGGGGAGGAGGGAGTCCCCCCCCAACTCCTATTCATGGCCGGCGGGTGGAGGGAGTGGGATTCCTGCCCTAGGTAGGTTTCCTACTCTCCCTCCACCAAGCAAACTTCGGATTTGACTTTTCAAATTGGCGTTTGACTTTCAAACTTGGATTTGATTTCTCTCTTCATATTGCCCATCCAAGTGACCTAGTATATGATGCAACCATTCCACATTGTCATGACACATCCATGTACCCTTCCCCTCCGGAGTGCCGGACCTTCTAGACCCTTCTAGAACATTCCTGGTGAAAACACCGGAATCATTTCCGAACTCCGAAATAGGACTTTCCTTATATGAATCTTATTCTCCGAACCATTTCGGATCTCCTCATGATATACCGTATCCCATCTGAGACTCTGAACAACATTCGGTCTCTTACTCATCATTCCATAACTACACAACAACATCGAATCCTTAAGTGTGTCTCCCTACGGTTCGTGAATTATGTGGACATGACCGAGACACTTCTCCGATCAATAACCAATAGAGGAATTTGGAAATCCATATGGCTCCCACATATTTCTATGATTACTTTGCGATCGAATGAACCACTTACATACGATACCAATTTCCCTTTGTCTCACGATAGTTTACTCATCCGAGGTTTTGATCGTCGGTATCTCTGCATACCTAGTTCAACCTCGTTACTGATAAGTACTCTTTTCTTGTTCCCATGATATGTGATCCCATGTGAGCCAGTCACATGCTTGCAAGCTAATTGGATGACATTCCACTGAGAGGGCCCAGAGTATATCTATTCGTCATATGGATGGACAAATCCCACTCTTAATCCATGTGCCTCAACCCATACTTTCCGAACACTCAATGCCACCTTTATAGCCACCCAGTTACAGTGTGGTGTTTGATGTCATCAAAGCATCTTCCGGTGATAGTGATTAACATGATCTCATGGTCGAAGGAATTAGGTTACTATGTATCAGAAAGCTTATAGCAAACGGACTATTAAAATGACTTGATCTTTATGCTATGCTCATCTATAGGAGTATGTCCATCATACCATTCTCCTAATGATATGATCTTGTTGTTAACAACGTCGCAATGTTCATGACCGGGAAACCACTATCATCTATTAACCAACAAGCTAGTATTATAAAGAGGCTTTACTAGGGACTCTAATTTAGTTTACAAATCACACAAGTATTAATGTTTCCGGTTAATACTATTATAGCATGAATGTAAAAATTTATCATAAACACAAAGATATAATAATAACCACTTTTATTATTGCCTCTAGGGCATATCTCCAACAATCTCCCACTTGCACTAGAGTGAACTAATCTAGATTACATGGTAATATACCAAACAACCATGGCAGTTTGGTGTTGGTCATGTTTTGCCCTCGGGAGAGGTTTAGTCAACGAATCCGCCACATTCAGATCTGTGTGTACTTTGCAAATCTTTATGTCACCATTTTGGACATGCTCTCGAATAGCGTGAAAACGTAGCTTGATGTGCTTCAGCTTCTTGTGTGACCTTGGTTCTTGCGCATTGGCTATGGCGCCCATGTTATCACAATAGATAGACATTGGGTCCAGCGCACTTGGAACCACACCAAGCTCTGTAATGAACTCCTTCATCCATATCGCCTCTTGTGAAGCCTCCGAAGCAGCTATGTATTCCGATTCAGTTTAAGATCTCACCACAACGCTTTCCTTTGCACTCCTCCAGCTGACTGCTGCACCATTCAAAGTAAATACGTATCCAGATTGAGATTTAGAATCATCTGGATCGGTATTCCAACTAGCATCGGTGTAACCATTAACAACGAGTTGTTCATCACCTCCATAAGAAAGAACCATATCCTTAGTTCTTCTCAAGTACTTAAGGATGTTTTTGACCGCTGTCCAATGATCCACTCCTGGTGCATACCTTGTTAGCATCTTTAGGATCGACAAAACCTTTGGGTTGCATCATATACAACCCTTCATCAATGTCTCCATTGAGGAACGTCGTTTTGACATCCATATGCCATATCTCATAATCATAATATGCAGTGATTGCTAACATAATCCTCACAGACTTTAGCTTCACTACTGGTGAGAAAGTCTCATCGTAGTCAACTCCTTGAATTTGTCGAAACCCTTTTGCGACAAGTCGAGCTTTATAGACAGTAACATTACCATCAGCATTTGTTTTCTTCTTGAAAATCCATTTGTTCTCGACAGCCTTCCGGCCATCCGGTAAGTCTACCAAAGTCCATACTTGGTTTTCGTACATGGATCCAATCTTGGATTTCATGGCTTCTTGCCATTTATTGGAATCTGGGCTCATCATCGCTTCCTCATATGTCGCAGGGTCATCGGTGTTATCCACCAACATGACACTCATAAGGGGATCATACCAATCAGGAGTGGTACGAGTTCTCGTTGACCTGCGAGGTTCTGTAGTAACTTCAACCGAAGTTTCATGATCAACATCATTAGCTTCCTCTCTTATTGGTGCAGGTGCCACAGGAACTACTTCCGGTGCTGCGCTACTCGCAAGTTCGAGAGAAGGTTCAACAGCCTCGTTGAGTTCTACTTTCCTTCCAGTCACTTCTTTCGAGAGAAACTCCTTCTCTAGAAAGGATCCATTCTTGGCAACGAAGATTTTGCCCTCGGATCTATGATAGAAGGTATACCCAATAGTTTCCTTCGGGTATCCTATGAAGACGCATTTTTCTGCTTTGGGTTCAAGCTTGTCCGGCTGTAACTTCTTTATATAGGCTTCGCAACCCCAAACTTTAAGAAACGACAACTTAGGTTTCTTCCCAAACCATAATTCATACGGTGTCGTTTCAACGGATTTAGATGGTCCCCTATTTAAAGTGAATGCGGTTGTTTCTAATGCATAACCCCAAAACGATAGCGGTAAATCTGTAAGTGACATCATAGAACGAACCATATCTAAGAGAGTTCGATTACGACGTTCAGACACACCATTACGTTGTGGTGTTCCCGGCGGTGTCAATTGTGAAAGTATTCCGCATTTCTTCAAATGCTCGCCAAACTCGTAACTTATATATTCACCTCCACGATCAGATCGTAGAAATTTAATCTTCTTGTTACGTTGATTCTCTACCTTACTTTGAAATTCCTTAAACTTCTCGAAAGTTTCGGACATATGTTTCATGAAATAGATATACCCATATCTACTCAAGTCATCCGTGAAGGTAAGAACATAACGATAACCACCGCGCGATGCTACACTCATTAGGCTACACACATCGGTATGTATGATTTCCAATAAGTCCATAGCTCGCTCCACCATACCAGAAAATGGAGTCTTAGTCATTTTACCCATCAGACATGCTTCGCATCTTTCAAGTGATTCGAAATCAAGTTATTCAAGAAGTCCATCGGAATGGAGTTTCTTCATACACTTCACTCCAATGTGACCAAGACGACAGTGCCTCATATAGGTCGAGTTATCGCTCAATTTCAAACGTTTAGCTTCAATGTTATTAATGTGTGTATTTCCACAATCGAGATTCAATAAGAATAGACCATCTATCAAAGGTTCATGTGCATAAAACATATTACTCATATAAATCGAGCAACCATTATTCTCGGACTTAAACAAGTAATCGTCTCGCAATAAACATGATCCAGATATAATGTTCATGCTCAACACAAGCACGAAATAACAATTATTTAAGTATAAAACTAATCCCGATGGTAGATGAAGAGGTAGCGTGCCAACCGCGATCACATCAACCTTTGATCCATTTCCAACGCGCATCGTCACCTCGTTCTTTGCAAGCTTCCGTTTATTCCGCAGCACCTGTTTCGAGTTACAAATATGAGCAACTGAACCAGTATCAAATACCCAGGCACTACTACGAGTACTAGTGAGATACACATCAATAACATGTATATCGGATATACCTTTCTTCTTGATGTTGTCGTTCTTCAAATCCGCCAAGTACTTTGGGCAATTCCGCTTCCAGTGACCCTCTCCCTTGCATTAAAAGCACTCAGTATCAGTCTTAGGCCCAGCATTGGTCTTCTTCGCCGGCGCGGCAACTTTCTTACCGCCCTTCTTGAAGTTTACCTTTTTCTTAGACTTGCCTTGCTTCTTGAATTTGGTGGTCTTATTGACCAACAACACTTGGTGATCTTTCTTGATCTCCACTTCTGCAGATTTCAACATGGATAAGAGTTCTGGCAACGTCTTGTCCATGTTTTGCATATTGTAGTTCATCACAAAGTTCTTGTAACTTGGTGGTAGTGATTGGAGGACACGGTGAATCCCCAAAGAATTAGGAATAACTATACCTAAGCTTTGGAGTTTGTTTGCATGCCCAGACATCTTAAGCACGTGCTCACTGACGGAGCTGCCCTCTTCCATCTTGTAGTTAAAGAACTTTTCAGAAGCCTCATAACTCTCAACTGCCGCGTGAGCCTCAAATATCATTTTGAGTTCACGGACAATATCATGTGGGTCATGGTTCTCAAACCTTTTCTGAAGCTCCGATTCCAAACCATACAAGATAGCACACTGAATTGTGGAGTACTGATTCTTCCGAGTGAGGTAAATATTCTTTACTTCATCGGTAGCAGCAGCTGCAGGCGGGTCACCCAGCGGTGCATCTAGCACATAGTTCAAATTACCAGCATTGAGGATAATCCTCAAATTGCGGAACCAATCCGCAAAGTTGCTTCCATTGTTTTTCAACTTTTCTTTCTCTAGGAATGCATTATAATTGATGGTAGGGGGCGTCATTGATCTACAACATATTTGCAATAGTTTAGACTAAGTTTATGACAAATTGAGTTCTAATTAATAGTTAAATTAATCTAGGTGAACTCCCACTCAAAACAATATCCCTCAAATTGTTTTAGTGATCACACGAACCAAATCCACCACGTCAAAACCGATCATCACGAGAGTTGATGTAGCTTCAATGGCGAACAATCAACATGTTCATCATATCTACTATATGACTCATGCTTTACCTTTCGGTGATCCGTGTTCCGAGACCATGTATGTACATGCTAGGCTCGTCAAGATCAAACCTTAGCTTCCGCATGAGCAAATCTGCCTTGCTCACGTTGTATACACTCGCATAATCTAACACACCCGATCATCACGTGGTGCTTCAAAACAACGAGCTTTAGCAACGGTGCTTACTAAGGGCGAACACTTTAAAACTTGAAATTTGTGTGCTTGAGGGATCATCTTATAATGCTACCGTCGTTAACTAAGCAATACAAGATGCATAAAGGATTAACATCACATGCAATTCATAATATGTGATATGATATGGCATTTTCTTCTTGTGCTTCTGATCTCCATCTTCAAGCAAAATCATGATCTCCATCATTACCAGTATGGCGTCAAGGTCAATGGCGCCGTTTCATGGTTGTCGTCCACCAGCTTCAACTATTACAACTAATTTGAATATACACGCAGGTCTTAACGAAATTTAAAGACAACCATATGGCTCCCGCCAGTTGCCAACTTACAATAAGGAACATTGCATACATCAAATGTAATCACAGTCATGGCCATATCACATCACAACACACCCTTGCAAAACAAAGTTAGACGCCTCTAATTTTCTTTGCATATTTTACGTGGTTTGGGGCTTTCAATAAGTGTCGTTCTAACTTACGAACAAGAACCACAACGTTGATGCTTGAACTATCAAGTGCCTGTTGTAAATTGAATCTATACTATGATGGGAGAGACAGACACCCACAAAGCCACTTATGCAATACAAGTTCCATGTTGAGCATGGAGCAAGTCTCATGAACGATGTCATGTAAGGTTAGCCCAGGCCGCTTCATCCCATCATAACGCAAGATGCAAAGTACACAAAAAGAAATTGATAATAAAAGCACCACCGCCCACAATGACCATTGTGTTCTACTCGTGCAACAGATCTACATATAGACACGGCTCTGATACCACTAAAGGGGTTCGTAGCATGGAAAACAAAAAATTTCTACCACATGTACACAAACAAGCCAAGATCTATCTACTATATTGTAGCAACGAGTCGATAGAGGAACTCACCCTCGAAGATTCTAAAGCGGTTAACGAGAGCAGATTCTCGTGGTGATGTATTTGTACTCTTGCCGATCTCAAGATCGTGTAGACGATCCTTCCGGCGCTGCGTTCCGGCAGAGCTTCCGCGGTCGGTCACACGTTCGGTACTCGATGAAGACCTTCCTCTCCCTTGTTCCAGTAGGCAGCGGAGGTTGTAGCACTCTCCTCGTGATTCCGGTAGCACGACAGCTTGGTGTCAGAAGTAGAGGGGAGATCTCGCAGGGCTTTGCCTAAGCCGGAGCGAGTATGGTGGAGTAAGAGGGGGGCCTTGGCGATCTACGGTTTAGAGGCACCAAGGGGGTGGCTTGGCCAGCGGCTAGGGTTTGTGGAAACCCTAACTTGGCGACTTGGAGGAGACCCTAGGCGGCGGCGACAGCACTTGGGGTGGTGGCGCTTGGGGCTAGGGTTTGGGTGTGAGGGGTAGGGGTGCGCCCTACCCCTCCTTATATAGGTGGGGAGAGGCGGTTTGGGGAGGAGGGAGTCCTCCCCCAACTCCTCTTCATGGCCGGCGGGTGGAGAGAGTGGGATTCCTACCCTAGGTAGGTTTCCTACTCTCCCTCCACCAAGCAAACTTCGAATTTGACTTTTCTAATTGGCGTTTGACTTTCAAACTTGGATTTGATTTATCTCTTCATATTGCCCAACCAAGTGACCTAGTACATGATGCAACCATTCCACATTGTCATGACACATCCGTGTACCCTTCCCCTCTGGAGTTCCGGACCTTCTAGAACATTCCTGGTGAAAACACCGGAATCATTTCCGAACTCCGAAACAGGACTTTCCTTATATGAATCTTATTCTCCGGACCATTCCAGATCTCCTCGTGATATCCCGGATCCCATCCGAGACTCTGAACAACATTCGGTCTCTTACTCATCATTCCATAACTACACAACAACAACGAATCCTTAAGTGTGTCTCCCTACGGTTCGTGAATGATGCGGACATGACCGAGACACTTCTCCGATCAATAACCAATAGAGGAATCTGGAAATCCATATGGCTCCCACATATTTCTACGATTACTTTGCGATCGAATGAACCACTTACATACGATACCAATTTCCCTTTGTCTCATGATAGTTTACTCATCCGAGGTTTTGATCGTCGGTATCTCTACATACCTAGTTCAACCTCGTTCCTGATAAGTACTCTTTTATCATTCCTGTGATATGTGATTCCTTGTGATCCATTCACATGCTTGCAAGCTAATTGGATGACATTCCACCGAGAGGGCCCAGAGTATATCTATCCGTCATATGGATGGACAAATCCCACTCTTGATCCATGTGCCTCAACCCATACTTTCCGAACACTCAATGCCACCTTTATAGCCACCCAGTTACGGTGTGGTGTTTGATGTCATCAAAGCATCCTTCCGGTGATAGTGATTAACATGATCTCATGGTCGAAGGAATTAGGTTACTATGTATCAGAAAGCTTATAGCAAACGAACTATTAAAATGACTTGATCTTTATGCTACGCTCATCTATAGGAGTATGTCCATCATATCATTCTCCTAATGATATGATCTTGTTGTTAATAACATCTAAATGTTCATGATCAGGAAACCACGATCATCTATTAACCAACAAGCTAGTATTATAAAGAGGCTTTACTAGGGACTCTAATTTAGTTTAAAAATCACACAAGTATTAATGTTTCCGGTTAATACTATTATAGCATGAATGTAAACATTTATCATAAACACAGAGATATAATAATAACCACTTTTATTATTGCCTCTAGGGCATATCTCCAACATTTGCGGTGCATCACAGATACTTATCCGTGGAGCACCATATCAAGGTGATACGGGATCCCTTTTAGGATTGACCCTAGGGTGGCCCGATCTTCACGGATTTGAGGCGGGGAGTGAGGGAAAGCACGATGAACGCAACACAAATGCAAGGTAAAGATACAAACGCACGCAAACACGCCCGATTCGATTTGCTCCCATTGGTATGAACAACCAATCCAATAAAATCCTCGGCGAGAGACCGTGAGGTAGAATCACCGTAGGAAAGATCGGCAAGCGAATGAGGAGAGAGCAACAACCAAATAAAATCTCAATCAAAAAGAGAGAGCAGCAACCAAGTAGAATCCCAAAGGGAGAGACCTAGCACTCTAGAATCCTTGATAGGGAGAGACCAAACACTTGATAAGGGTCTTGACAATTTGGAGACGAACACCGAACTCGAAGGCCTTTTACAACTCATAGATTAACTATAGAAAGGGGTTCGCATCTAGGTTATGCACAAGCCTTTATTCATCCTCAACTCTAGTCAGATCTGAGCCACAAGGGGGATATTTATAGTGCTAGGGGCGAAAGGGTAGGTAGGAGGAATATTCCTGGGCATCAAACCCGAAACAGTGCACAAACTGGCATTTCGGCAGGCAGGCCGGCTGTGCCGGTCGGTGCGCCGGTTCGTCCGACAGCTAAGTCGGCGAACTGGATCTGGCGCCGGTTCGTCTGTGGGATGACGGAGAGGTGTACTACGGAGACTTTCGGCGGGGCACCGGTTTGGTTCGGCGGTGGGGCTAGCGTCGCAGGAGCTGGCGCCTGACTACTTCTTTCTCCTTTTCCATGCTTCATGCTTAAGCGTCTTGTCTTCTGTGGTATTCTTGCCTTCTCCTCTTGGTGTCCTGGTCATGGGCCTGGTCATAGCATTGATGATTGTCTCACGTAGAATCCTATTCACATGATAACCAAAAGAGGGCGAGATATAGAACGAATTCAACTTTGTGTGAATGGTTGGTGTAGCAAGGTATGGACCAATGGTGAATGTCATGTGTTGGGCTGCATCACAAGATGCTCCACAGGTATACCATCCATAGATAAGCCTTTTTCTACTAGCGAACTGTTGATAGAAATCAGGTTCCGGTGGAAGTTGTGAAAAAAAAAACATACTTTAGCTTTCTATAGAACCGGAAAGAAATGTACATTATGTTCCAAAGGTGATGCTATGTAAACTTGTAAAATTCCGTTCAAACAAAATTCATCTCTAAGAGGTGTATAGACAAAGCGTAGGAATGTATAGTATCGAAATAGGCTACTATTCTTAATGTGTTTCGGTATGACTACTACTCCCTCCGTTTTAAAATATAAGATGTTTTAGGTTTGTAAAAAAAATGAATCTAGACTTGTTTTAGTATGTAGATGTGTACTACATACTAAAACAAGTCTCACATCTACATACTAAAATAAGTCTAGATTCATTTTCTTTACAAACCTAAAACATCTTATATTTTAAACGGAGGGAGTAGATGGTAACAGAACATCCACGTTTTTTCAAATTGATGGCAAAAGTTTTGCCTTTTTTTATTAATTAAGAAGCAGTTTACATGAAGCACCCAAGGGCGGGAAAACAAAGCCTAATCTCAGGGACATTACATAGCTAAAATGTTTCGCAAAGACAATAAAACATCTTGTGGATATTTCAATCTTAAAAAAAACTGTTTCTGTCATTCCAGGTTTCTCATAAAGTGAGTACAAGGAGCGAGGTTTTATTTGTTTTCGGTATGACATATTGCCGGCATTATTCCTTCACGGCAAGGTGAGTTCCGATCCCCACCGGTTCCTATCCATTCTGGGGAGGCCGAACAATTTCCCCCTGTATTCCGAATGCATATCGTGGTATGCGAAAATAATATGAGCAGCGATTCCGACTCTCTTTTATCACACATTACATGAAACGAGGTAGGCGCCGATAGCCAGCTTCCGCGTCGGCGTAGCGTACGATTACCAGTCTCGGTGTAGTCCTTCTGGCTGTTGGTGTCGCCCTTGCGGTGTCCACAATGGCAATTGACGACGGTTTGGGATACCGGTACCTACGCCGATAGTATTGTCGTCGGCCTAGTTTTATTTATTTATTTTTTCAAAATTTTCATTTTTTTTTATTTTTAACTTGTTAGTTTCACAAGCGTCTTTTTAACTCTAATATAAGTATGTTTAATTTTTTGGTAAATTGCACTAATGGTCAAACTTTTTGATCGGTTTTCATCACTACTTTAGTCTCAGCACGTTTAATTTTTTTTTCTTTCTGAACTAGCTTTTGATAAGGAAATTAGACCTTATTGATAATACTACCATATCAATCCTATTAACCATTGAACCATGATGTCGACGTGTCTCTATTTTTTTAATTCCAATCAATTATTTAAGTAAATAAAAATGAATAAGCAATAATAATCTTGAATTCAAATAATAATAAAATTATTATTATTTGCCATTTCTATTTAATATGGAATAATTCATATCTTTAAATCCATAAATCGGAATTGAACAAACAATATGTTTAAATCGATGAGAAAATGAGAAGAATCCAAACAGGATATCACTATCATATTTTTAATCATGAATCATATATTTTTAAATAAAATTCATTTAATAGTGTTCAAATCTTCAAAATATCATATCCAAATTTCCCTTTTGAATTTGAGGATTATGAAAAAAAATTGATTTTTTCAAAAAATCATGAGTATCCGATTAAGTGAACCTTAACTCGGGGCTGAGCCTCGCTAAACATGCAATGGATCTCTGATGAAATAGAATATTATAAACCTAAAATTGATTTTTTCAAAAAATCATGAGTATCTGATTATGTATGTATATTTCAAATCTGACTCACTTCCTACCGATTCAGCAGGAATTTGCCTTTTTCACGTGGTGAAAGAGCATGTGGGCCTCATGTGTGGTTTTGATAATTAATGACAATTTCTATGTACTAATGCTTGTATTAAATTGCACTTGTATGAATTGTCTATTGGCATCGGGAGCATGTGTTGGCTTTAAGATAGAAGAAATAAAATTAAAGAAAAGAAGATCAAGTGTGTCTTGAAGAAGAAAATGGAGTTCCTCATGTGTTTCCTCAAGATATCATCCAAATCAAGTTAGAACAAATGTTGTGTAAGCTTAAGGTGCGCCATCTCTAAATATCTCATATGTGATGCTTGCCATTCTTGGTGATCATGGATCGATGAATACAAGGTCAAAATAGATGTTTCCCCATGATGTATGGGGGATCAAGTTGCAAGTCTTCATCAAGCGAGTGCGTGTAAGAGCAATCAAGAAAGGTGTCCATCTTGAGAAGGACAAGATCATCTACATCGAGTTCAAGTGGAATACTCAAATCAAAGGTATAGTCTTGATATGTTTTCCCTTTTGCCGGTCTCATGTTGTTTTTGGGAGACCGAGTTTAGGATAGATAGCCGTACTATCAAGAGGGGCTCTTGAGTGAGTAACTCGATCATATCTTTTAGAGAGAGCTCAAACCTTTGCATTCTTAGCATCGTCCTTTTTGGTTATTATTTGGATCTTATCCATATTAGGATCTAGAGCTTGTGGTAATCTTCATAATAAGCTCTAGTTCATAAAAAACGGATGCCCCTTTTTATCTTATTGCATTTTTTATCTTGGAGTTTTCCCGGTTTCTCATCAAGAGAGGTATCTCACATTATAATACATGATATATTCTCACTTGGTGGTATCCAATATTTTCAACAAAATTGGTTTCGGGTCGATCGGAGTTTCCAAACTCCAATTATTGCATTTTGAAGTTTGCCTTTTATTTGATTTGAAAATAAAAATAAAAAGGGTTTCTGCTTCTCGGCCGGGCGGTACTACCAGAACCACTACGCACTGCTCAGCTCTCTGCCTCGCCCGACCATGCTGGTCAGTACTACCGGCCCAAGCCTAGGCGGTAGTACCGCTGGCCCAGCTCGCGTGGCCTCTTCCAGCTGTCGCCGCTTGCTCGTGACTTTTCCTCGTGTGCGCGCTCGCCAGCTGCTTCCGCACGCTCGTTTGCTTGCCCCCGATCCCCTGCGCGCCCTCTCTCTCTTGCTGCTCGCAAGCCCTCTGCTCACCTCCTCTCTCGCTTCGCCAGGTCGGGGTCCGGTAGTACCGTCCCACTGCGGTAGTACCGACCTAGGTCGGAATTTGGCCCCCCAACGTGCATAAATTCTTTGGCCATATGTAAGCTCCCTCTCTCTCCTTTTTAGTTGCTTCTTCTTCCTCTTTTCCCTCAAGCTCCACCATTGTTGTTGACCTATTTTGATCTTGATTTCTTTCTCCCCCATCCAATGATTCTTGCATCTATTTGAGAGAAAGATTGAGAAGATCTAGATCTACATTTTGACAAAACAATGTCATCACTTTGTGAGTGAATCTTTGCGATCTAGATCTTGGAAGATTTGGTGTTCTCTTTTTATTCTTCCTATCTTATCCCCCAATAGCTTTAGTAGCTTTTTTAGAATTTGAGAGTGAAGGATTGGATAATCTTTGTGGTGTTCTTGCCATTTGCATTAGGTGCATCGGTTTGAGTTCTCCTCTGAGGATTTGGTTGGCGAAATCAAGAAGCTTGTTCCACTTGGATTCTTGTAATCCTAAACGATATATGGCCTTTGTGGTGTGTTCCTGGGGCCTCCAATTAAGTTGTGGACCTCTCCACAAGTTTGTGGCTTTGATGGTGATTATTGGAGCCTCGAATTAAGTTGTGGAGATTGCCCAATCTTGTACGGTTTTGGTGACCGCCTCCAAGTGTCCCATAGTGGATCGTGTGCTTGCCGTGTGGCGGGTGCTCGGGAGAATAGTGTGATGCCTCTTGTGACGTTGGTGGTCTTAATACCGCCCACCCCTCCAATGAGACGCACTCCCTTGTAGGGAGGAACTCGGTAAAACATCGTTGTCTACGCGTGCCTCGGTTATCTCTATACCCGAGCCTCTTCCTTATGCAGTTTACATTGTGATAGCCTTCGCGCTTGAAGTATTATTTATTATTGTCACCTTGTTACATGTCTTGCTTAGCATAGGTTGTTGGTGCACACAGGTGAACCTTAGTATATATAGGCTTTGTTCTTGATAAAAGAAAACGCTAATTTTATTCTGCCTTTGTTATGCTCTTCTCGTAAAAGTTTTTAACCGCCTATTCACCCCCCTCTAGGCGGCATCCGTGATCTTTCACATGGGATGGACGGAAAGATTTAAGATACCCCGGTTGAGACATTTTCAATGCAAGGTGGTCTAGTATTTTTGAAAAATGGGATGGTACCATTTTGAAACTTTCATTTGGTGCTTGTTTCAAAACACACATACTTTTGGCACTCAGAAAATAGAAAATGTCCTTTTGATGCGACAAAAAGTAAAACTTTCTCATGAAACATTGTTCGCCATCCTAAGATGCACATGTGTCCACAATATGGGCATATTATCATAGACTATGCCGCGATTCTATCCATAACATTGTTTATTTGGCCTCAAAACCATTAAACCTCGAACATAATAGCTCATTTCTGAAAAGTGTTTTTTGAGATATTTGCAATATTCCAAGTTTGATATTTTTAGTTGCAACTATGTCACATAATGTGACACAACGCAATGATTTTACACTTTTTGGATCGTTTTTGAATTTTTATGCCTGTTTCGAACTATGGTCAAAATGGCGGGCATGTAGATTCTTAGCTCAGGGCTGAGCCTGTTGGAGATATGCCCAAGAGGCAATAATAAAGTGGTTATTATCATATCTTCATGCTTATGATAAATGTTTACATACCATGCTATAATTGTATTAATCGGAAACATTAATACTTGTGTGATTTGTAAACATAAAAGAGTCCCTAGTAAAGCCTCTTGTTAAACTAGCTTTTTGGTTAATATATGATCATGGTTTCCTGATCATGAACATAGAGATGTTATTAACAACAGGGTCATATCATTAGGAGAATGATGTGATGGACATACTCCTATAGTTAAGCGTAGCATAAAGATCAAGTCATTTAATATAGTTCATTTGCTATAAGCTTTCTAATACATAGTAACCTAATTCCTTCGACCATGAGATCATGCTAATCACCATTACCGGAGGGATGCTTTGATGAAATCAAACACCACACCGTAACTGGGTGGCTATAAAGGTGGCATTGAGTGTTTGGAAAGTATGTGTTGAGGCACATGGATCAAGAGTTGGATTTTTCCATCCATATGACGGATAGATATACTCTGGGCCCTCTCGGTGGAATGTCATCCAATTAGCTTGCAAGCATGTGACTGGTTCACAAGGGATCACATATCACGGGTACGATAAAAGAGTACTTATCAGTAACGAGGTTGAACTACGTATGCAGAGATACCGATGATCAAAACCTCGTATAAGTAAACTATCGTGAGACAAAGGGAAATTGATATCATATGTAAGTGGTTCATTCGATCGCAAAGTAATCATAGAAATATGTGGGAGCCATATGAATTTCCAGATTCCTCTATTGGTTATTGATCGGAGAAGTGTCTCGGTCATGTCCGCATAATTCACGAACCGTAGGGAGACACACTTAAGGATTCGATGTTGTTGAGTAGTTATGGAATGATGAGTAAGAGACCGAATGTTGTTGGGAGTCTCGGATGGGATCTGGGATATCACGAGGAGATCCGGAATGGTCCGGAGAATAAGATTCATATAAGGAAAGTCTTGTTTCGGAGTTCGGGAATGATTCCGGTGTTTTCACCAGGAATGTTCTAGAAGGGTCTAGAAGGTTCGGCACTCCGGAGGGGAAGGGTACATGGATGTGTCATGACAATGTGGAATGGTTGCATCATGTACTAGGTCACTTGGCTGGGCAAAATAAAGAGAAGAAATCAAATCGAAGTTCGAAAGTCAAACGCCAACTTGAAAAAGTCAAATCTCAAGTTTGCTTGGTGGAGGAAGAGTAGGAAACCTACTTGGGGAGGAAGTCCCACTCCCTCCCACCCGCCGGCCATGAGGAGGAGTTGGAGGAGGACTCCCTCCTCCTCAAACCGCCTCTCCCCTCCTATATAATGAGGGGTAGGGCGCCTCCTCTCCCTACACCCCAAACCCTAGCCTCCTAGCCGCCGGCCTCCTCCAAGTCGCCGCCGCCTAGGGCTCCTTTAACTCGGCGAGTTAGGGTTTCCCCAAACCCTAGCCGCCGGCCAAGCCCTCCCATTGGTTCCCTATAAACCCTAGATCATCAAGGCCTCTCTCATACTCCAGCATACTCGCTCCGGCTTAAGGCGAAGCCCTGCGAGATCTCCCCTCTATTTCCGGTACCACGCTGTCGTGCTGCCGGAATCGCGAGGAGAGTGCTACAACTTCTGTTGCCTGCTAGAACAAGGGAGAGGAAGGTCTTCATCAAGTACCTAATGTGTGACCGACTGCGGAAGCGCTGCCGGAACGCAGCGCCGGAAGGATCGTCTACGCGATCTTGAGATCGGCAAGTGTACGACTACATCACCCACGAGAATCTGCTCTCGTTAACCTCTTTGGATCTTCGAGGGTTAGTATTATATTGACTCATTGCTACAATATAGTAGATAGATCTTGGCTTGATCATAGATTAGATCTTGATTGTGTGTTCATGCGGTATAAATTTTTTGTTTTTCATGCTACGAACCCCTACAGTGGTATCAGAGCCGTGTCTATATGTAGATCTGTTGCACGAGTATAACACAATGGTCATTGTGGACGGTGGTGCTTTTATTATCAATTGCTTCTTGTGTACTTTGCATCTTGCAGTATGGTGGGATGAAGTGGCCCTGGCTAACCTTACATGACATCGTTCATGAGACTTGCTCCACGCTCAACATGCAACTTGTATTGCATAAGTGGATTTGCGGGTGTCTGTCTCTCCCATCATAGTAAAGATTCAATTTACAACGGGCACTTGATAGTTCAAGAATCAACGTTGTGGTTCTTGTTCGTAAGTTAGAACAACACTTATTGAAAGCCCCAAACCACGTAAAATATGCAAAGAAAATTAGAGGCGTCTAACTTTGTTTTGCAGGGGTGTGCTGTGATGTGATATGGCCATGATTGTGATTATATATGATGTATGCAATGTTCCTTATTGTAAGTTGGCAACCGGCAGGAGCCATATTGTTGTATTTTAATTCCGTTAAGACTTGTGTGTCTATTCAAAGTAGTTGTAATAGTTAAAGCTGGTGGACGAGAACCATGAAACGGCGCCATTGACCTTGATGCTATACCGGTGATGATGGAGATCATGTTCGTGCTTGAAGATGGAGATCGGAATCACAAGAAGAAAGGCCATATCATATCACATATTATGAATTGCATGTGATGTTAATCCTTTTATGCATCTTGTATTGCTTATTTCACGACGGTAGCATTATAAGATGATCCCTCAAGAACACAATTTCAAGTTTTAAAGTGTTCATCCTTAGTAAGGACCGTTGCTAAAGCTCGTTGTTTTAAAGCATCACGTGATGATTGGATGTGTTAGATTCTGTGAGTGTATACAACGTGAGCAAGCCAGATTTGCTCATGCGGATGCTAAGTTTGATCTTGACGAGCCTAGCATGTACAGACATGGTCTCGGAACACGGATCACCGAAAGGTAAAGCATGAGTCATATAGTAGATATGATGAACATGTTGATTGTTCGCCATTGAAGCTACATCAAATCTCGTGATGATCGGTTTTGATGTGGTGGATTTGGTTCATGTGATCACTAAAACAATATGAGGGATATTGTTTTGAGTGGGAGTTCAACAGGAATATGATTAAAAGTTGAACACTATTTATAATAAATTAAATCAAAGTGAATTTGCATAGTTGTTGTTGTCATTGGCATCCGTTTACCACCTTGCGCTTAGTTTTAATTTTGATGATAGAACTATAGAATTCTGGTTAGTTACTTTACGAACTGGTATCGTATTGTTTTGAAGTGTTAATCTAAAGTTTAAAAGTCCTATTGCAAACTTTCAGTAAGTTCTGGTTACTCCGAGAAGTTTAATAATTGGTATTAAATCAAGAGTAACAAATTTCTAGTGTTGGTATATGAGTATCATGTTTATCTCCATGATTCTTGATATTCAAAAGATTGTTTTAATATCAAGGTTATCTAGGAGCTGAAAGAATTGTTTCAGAAACCATCATATGTGGAAGATATTGTAATATCTGAAACAATATTTTGTTTACAACATGATAGAGTATAATATGGCAAAGTTTATGTTCCCATATTTGATGAGAATTTGGAAAAGGTTGGAGACACTAGTTGTCGTAATCCTCCAAAAGGTTTTTGGAGAGCAACATTATACTCGCGATTCACCGTTATAAGCTAAAAGTAGCTTGATCATGGATAATTCCATGATAAGGGTGAATATTTGATGTAGGTAAAATGTTTACTACACCAAGAGATTACTAAACAAAGGAATTTGAAAGAACACCAAACATTTGATGATGGTGATCTACTTCAAAGTGCAAGTCCAAAGACATTGGTATTTAACTATACACGCTTTGGACTATGTGTCATGTATATGGCTCCACTATTGATGTTAATAGATTCTTTCAAACAGAAAAAGAAAATACTGAAAGAGAATCTTATAAATATATGGCAGAAAATAAAACACTAGAATTGTTCAGTTTAGGTATATAGAGGATATACGGTTTATGGCTGTATTATTTGCTTGTTAAATAATGTGGTTCTTAAGTATTAAATACTGAATTTGTTGGTATGAATCGTCATACGAAACAACAGAATTCATGAACTACAAAGGCCTAAGTAACTAGCAAAAGAATATGTGATGATGTTCATTGAGAACAAATAAAGTGTTATTGTGTTGCTCGTTAAACATCAAATCTTGCCTTCAAGATTTGTTTTATCAGGTGTTATGAGAACAAAAGGGTTGTTCAAATGATTGCCGTAATCCATATAAGATGGATGATTTACAAATCTCGTTGGAGAAATCACATCCATAAAACTAGTGCTAAAAATGTCGAAAGACAAATTGATTGAAAGATCACTTAGGAAGTGACATCGCCATTTAAATTATGTTGGAAAGAAAACATGAAGAAACTCCATGTGGATGGAATTTTGGAGTCTTTCGATTTTGATCAAATGACGCTTGTGAAACTTTCCTAGAGATAATTAAAACTTCGTTCATAGGCCAAAAGGGAACGAATGACTAGCTTATTGGAACTTGTACATATTGTTGTATGAAGTCCATTATGTGTAGTCAAGAGCGATGGATTTCAACTTCATATGATTTCTCCGAAAATTTGAGTGAATATATGAATATTTACTTAATAAGGATGAAGTATGAAACATTTGAAAAGTTCAAAGACTTTCAAGATGAAGTGCAAAATCATTATAACAAGAATATAAATAGTTTATGATAAGATCATAAAGGAAGATATTTGAGTTACAAGTTTAGCATAATACCTAAGATTTAAGGAATCGTTCCGTGGATTTGCATTTCCCGAAACACCATAAGAGTATGGAGCGTTCGAGGTATGTAATTAAACCTTGTTTGACATGGTAAGATCAAAGGTGTAATTCATAAAACTACCATTATATTTTAAAGATTAAAAGCTTTAGAGACTACCGTTTTTTCCACTGAAAAGAGCTCCATCATAATCCGTTGAAATGACACCATATAAAGTTATGGTTTAGGATAAAACGCAAGTTGTCCTTTCTTAAACATTGGTATGCTATGCATAAGAAAGATGTTTGTAACCAAAGTCGGATGAACCTGTCTTTGTATGTTATTTCGAATAACTTTTCCTCCATAACATTAGAGACAAAAGTGTTTGTCGCTTAGAACGTCAAGTTTCTTAGAGAAGGAATTTTTCGTGAAAAGATAAGTGGGAGGACAATAGAACTTTGATAAGGTTAAAAGAGCCTTAGCTATATGTGCAAAGTTGCGCAGCACCGAAAAGTGTTCCGGAGGCAGCAACAATGCTCATGGATCACGTGCCTCAAAGGTTGTGGTCACGGAGATCTAAGTTCCTATTGAAACAAGTAGGTCGGGTAAACAATAAAATACCAAGATTTGAGATTTAAATTATTATTTGAAAATAATGATCCGACTACATGCAAAGAAGCAATGATGGGTCCTGACTCCGTCAAATGGCTTGAAGCCATAAAATCTGTGGTAGTTCCATATACAAAAGATCAAGCTTTGAGCTTGAAAGACCCTCTAGAAAGGTACAAGACCTTACAGTCATATTTGGATCTATAAAGAAATAGACATGGATGTTTCACATCTATGAAATTATCGACATGTCGGGAAAGAGTTCATGACAATGTTCAAAGAGTTGACTATGACAAGATCTGATCTTTCATTAAGCGATATTTAGTCTAGACGGATTAATGTAGAAACCACGACATATGATTTTGTTGTGTGATAGTTGAATAAACAAAACAAGTTCTTCTAATAGAATTGTTACCTAGGACGTATGCATAACACGGTCCAAAGGGTTTTGTTAATTCAAAGGATGCTAAAAGCATATGCAAACTTCAATGGTTGAAGTAAGCATTGCGGAGTTGGAATCTTCACTATGATGAAACTGTTAAATGAGTTTAAATTCGTCGGAGACGATGAATATGCTTGCATTTGCAAGAAATTAAGTGAGAGCGCTAAGACATGTTTCTAATACATTATGTGGAAGACATATTGTTGATTGGAAATGATGTATCTTTTATTAACACATATTAAGAATTTCATCCCGATGAAAGACTTAGGCAAAATCCAAATATTTGGCATCAATAGACGCTAATATGGTTGTACCGAAAGTACATAGATGATGTATTGAATGAGGTCAATATAGAAACTACAAGAAAGGTTCTTGTCGCACAGAAAGGATTGAATGAGTTCAATATTGATGATATATTCAAGTGTATTGACACTTGGTAAGTGAAACAAAGATTCAAGTATAGATTGATACTTGATGTATGAAATCACAAAGAGTATTTATATCAATCATACTGTGATATGTACAAATCCAGATATGTCCTATGCTCTAAATGTTATGAGCATATACCAGAATGATTCATAAGATGATCATTGGACGATAGTAAGGATATTCTTATGATCTTTTGGAAGAACTAAGAGTATATTATTTTGTAGAAGTGGCAAATAGATGGTTAGTTCATTGTAATAGTACTACATTGATACCAGTTTTGTCACAAAGTACAAATTAAGTTTATCTCAATTTAAACTAAGGTGGCACAATATAATGGAAAGTAAGTTCTATAATGGATTTGGATGAGTTCCAAAGTTAAGACATTGTGACAGATACTACAACAAAAGGCTAAGTATATGACTGCTATTATAGCAGCTAAAGAGGGCATTTGTGTCAAGTAGTTTGTTATCAAACTAGGTGTAGTTCACAGCGGGATAATACTATGAAGATATATTGTACGACAATATTATCAACATGTTTTAACCCCAAAGAACTAAAGGTATCACCAAAGGACCAAATTTATACAAAGCCATCTCATTAGAGAATGAGTGATGCGTAGAGACGCAAAGACATGCAATTACACACAGACCTGGAAGTGTCGGATCCAGAGATCAGTTGACCACTAGCAATCGTGTACATACAACACCGAAAAGCCATAGGTGTTGAATACACAAAGGTTTGAAACTAGATTATTGACTCTAGTGCAAGTGGGAGACTGTTGGAGATATGCCCAAGAGGCAATAATAAAGTGGTTATTATCATATCTTCATGCTTATGATAAATGTTTACATACCATGCTATAATTGTATTAATCGGAAACATTAATACTTGTGTGATTTGTAAACATAAAAGAGTCCCTAGTAAAGCCTCTTGTTAAACTAGCTTGTTGGTTAATATATGATCATGGTTTCCTAATCATGAACATAGAGATGTTATTAACAACAGGGTCATATCATTAGGAGAATGATGTGATGGACATACTCCTATAGTTAAGCGTAGCATAAAGATCAAGTCATTTAATATAGTTCATTTGCTATAAGCTTTCTCATACATAGTAACCTAATTCCTTCGACCATGAGATCATGCTAATCACCATCACTGGAAGGATGCTTTGATGACATCAAAAACCACACCGTAACTGGGTGGCTATAAAGGTGGCATTGAGTGTTCGGAAAGTATGTGTTGAGGCACATGGATCAAGAGTGGGATTTGTCCATCCATATGACGGATAGATATACTCTGGGCCCTCTCGGTGGAATGTCATTCAATTAGATTGCAAGCATGTGACTGGTTCACAAGGGATCACATATCACAGGAACGAGAAAAGAGTACTTATCAGTAACGAGGTTGAACTAGGTATGCAGAGATACCGACGATCAAAACCTCGGATAAGTAAATTATCGTGAGACAAAGGGAAATTGGTATCGTATGTAAGTGGTTCATTCGATCGCAAAGTAATCGTAGAAATATGTGGGAGCCATATGAATTTCCAGATTCCTCTATTGGTTATTGATCGGAGAAGTGTCTCGGTCATGTCCGCATAATTCACGAACCGTAGGGAGACACACTTAAGGATTCGATGTTGTTGAGTAGTTATGGAATGATGGGTAAGAGAACGAATGTTGTTCGGAGTCTAGGATGGGATCCGGGATATCACGAGGAGATCCGGAATGGTCCGGAGAATAAGATTCATATAAGGAAAGTCCTGTTTCGGAGTTCAGGAATGATTCCGGTGTTTTCACCAGGAATGTTCTAGAAGGGTCTGGAAGGTCCGGCACTCCGGAGGGTAAGGGTACATGGATGTGTCATGACAATGTGGAATGGTTGCATCATGTACTAGGTCACTTGGCTGGGCAAAATAAAGAGAAGAAATCAAATCGAAGTTTGAAAGTCAAACGCCAATTTGAAAAAGTCAAATCTCAAGTTTGCTTGGTGGAGGGAGAGTAGGAAACCTACTTGGGGAGGAAGTCCCACTCCCTCCCACCCGCCGGCCATGAGGAGGAGTTGGAGGAGGACTCCCTCCTCCCCAAACCGCCTCTCCCCTCCTATATAAGGAGGGGTAGGGCGCCCCCTCTCCCTACACCCCAAACCCTAGCCTCCTAGCCGCCGGCCTCCTCCAAGTCGCCGCCGCCTAGGGCTCCTCTAACTCGGCGAGTTAGGGTTTCCCCAAACCCTAGCCGCCGGCCAAGCCCTCCCCTTGGTGCCCTCTAAACCCTAGATCACCAAGGCCTCTCTCATACTCGCTCCGGCTTAAGGCGAAGCCCTGCGAGATCTCCCCTCTACTTCCGGTACCACACCGTCGTGCTGCTGGAATCGCGAGGAGAGTGCTACAACTTCCACTGCCTGCTGGAACAAGGGAGAGGAAGGTATTCATTGAGTACCGAACGTGTGACCGATTGCGGAAGCGCTGTCGGAACGCAGCGCCGGAAGGATCGTCTACGCGATCTTGAGATCGGTAAGTATACGACTACATCACCCACGAGAATCTGCTCTCGTTAACCGCTTTGGATCTTCGAGGGTTAGTATTCTATTGACTCGTTGCTACAATCTAGTAGATAGATCTTGGCTTGATCATAGATTAGATCTTGATTGTGTATTCATGCGGTAGAATTTTTTTATTTTTCATGCTACGAACCCCTACAGAGGCTCACTAAACTTGCAATGAATCTATGATGAAATAGAAAATTGGAACCTAAAATTATTTTTCAAAAAATCATGAGCATCAGATCATGTACGTGTAGTTTAAATCTAATCGACTTCCTACCGAATTAGCAGAAATTTATCTTTTTCACGAGGAATGGACGAAAAGGTTGAAGATATCCCGGCCCGGTTGTCACATTGTCAATGAAAGGTGGTCTAGAATTTTTAAAAGTGGGGTGGTACCATTTTGAAACTTCCATTTGGTGGTTGCTTTACACAACACCCTATTTTTGGCACTCACAAAATTGAAAATGGCTTTTTGGTGCGATGAAAAGAAAAAATTCCTCCTGCAACATTGTTCGTCATCCCATGATGCATATACATGCATAATATGGGCATATTATTATAAACTATGCCATGATTCTAGCCATAACATTGGTCGTTTGATTAAAAAACATGAAACTTCGAACATGATAACTCATTTTTGTGAAGTTTTTTTTAAATGCAATCAATATACCAACTTTGATATTTTTCCTTGCAATAATATTACATAAATTGATGCAATACGAAGGTTTAACATTGTTCGGATCATTTTGAATATCTTATGCCCATTTCAAACTATGGTCAAACAGATGAGCATGAAGATTCTTAGCTAGGGGCCGAGCCTCACTAAATTTGTCTTGGATCTCGGATAAAATAGCATATTATGAATCTAAAATTGATTTTTGTGAAAAATCATGAGCATCAGGTCATGTACATATAGTTCAAATCTGATCCATTTCCTGCCGATTCAGCATAAATTTGTCTTTTCATGAGGGGCAGATAGAAAAGTTTAAGACATTCCGGTTGGGAACATATTTATGGAAGGTGTTCTAGCATTTTCGAAAAATGGGGTGTTACCATTTTGAATCTTTCATTTGTTGGTTGTTTAACAAAACACCTTATTTCTGGCGCTTGGAAAGTGTGTTATACGAAAGTATATGTAATGTTTTTATATTTTATTTAACAAAAATATATAATATTTGAGATTACATAGATATATCTTTTTTTTAGATTTTGGTATGTTATATGTATTTTTCTAAATTAGAATGATTTAGTTATGATTTTTCTAGAATTAATGTGACAAAAAGGAAAAATAAAAGTTGTCGGCGTAGGTGTGAAATCTAGCCGTCTGTGTAGCCTTGACGTCGTCATTGTCGTGGCCAATCCGTTACCCTAACGGCCCGGTCTACACCGGCTGCCGTTGGCCTATCCCATCCTACACCAACGATCAACCTGGACCGACGGCCGGTTTGCTCGGTTTTTCGCCTCGGGGTAGGCGGTTATTTTTTAGGGTGTCGTCTAATGGTTTGGCCATCGTTGTCTTGTTCCCGTAGTGACATACGATGAGTTTGCAACTTTTTTCGGATAAAGTTTTTCTAAAACACAGCACGATCATAGACGCTCACAAATTATACATGCACACATCCCTTTGAACGCACACACGCACACCCTACTCCTTGAGCACCTTTGAAAGACTGAGCCGACGGACTGGGTCTTGAGATTGACGATATCACCACGAGTGCCTCGCTGTCGACGAAACTCCTTCGCTGAAATATATTCCGTCTTTTATGCAACACACGGTACGAAACATGGAATTTAAAATCTGGTGGAATAAGGATACAACCACCCTCTAGTCATCCAACCATAGGCTGGGGGTAAGTTGGTTTTTGTTTCTGACTAAACATCTTTTGGGGATCGACACGTGCAACTGGATATGTGACTGCCCGGTGAGAAAGAAAAAGTGTTTAACACGATCGGGTCGATCGGTTGGTGAGTGCAGTAAATATTTGCCCAGCGAGCGAGGTGTAGTTTTTTATACTGTACTTGTACAGAAGCGAGGCAGCCAATCGCCCCGAGAGCTGACTCCACAGGGCATACGCCCGACGACGATCTATCTCGATCTGTCATCCGTGGAGAGTGTGGGCGCCGAGAACGGCCGCTGCAGAAGTAAAACCGCGGGTGACGATAGCGACGTGCAGCGCTGACAAAGAAATTAAACAGGAAACGGTAAAACATGCCGTTTCAATTCAGGTATGAGCGCGCGCGCGCGTGTGTTTTTGCCAGTTCAACATGTTACGTACGTACATGCGTGTGTATATTGTACACCGTACACTGGGTTTGACTTTGGCACATAGTTAATTAACTTCGATATATTCCCCCCCCCCCTTTCGTGAACGGATCGGAGTACCTTCAAACATCTCGAGAGGTCACGTACGATTCGTCTCCGTGCGCGCCGGCCGGGGACAGATGGGGGCAAGTCGGCTGTGCAACGGCTAGTCGGCAAACGCTAGATGTAGTTATTTTCCCGTATTTGAAACAGCTAGGTGGAGTACTTTTAATACTGGTAAGATATTAATAGGGATATGCTAGCGCCTATTTCTGAACTCTGGTGACACCTAGCTCTAGTTAGTAGTTGTAGGTGTTTTTTCAAGATGTGGCTATCTTTAGATTTATCTTTATCCAGCTTTTTTCATCACTTCTTATCGGTTCAGGCATGTGAAAAAACCCTGTTTCAAGAAAATTCATCGACCGATTCAAGACATCATCCTCAGCCAGCACAAAAAAAAAAAACAACTTAGCAGAGGAAAGAAAATAAGCATTCCTCTTCGTTTTTGTCAGGCTTGTCCACGAGTCACGACCGTTTTTGCATGATACTAACACAGTTCTTACATGATTCAGCTGTTACGTATATGATCATCGATCATGAACCTGAGGCTGAGATGCTGATGTCTCCCCAACACCCACACCACGCAGCTGGGGGTCATGACGGTGCCGTTGCCACGTGATCCATCACAATGATCCCATGGCCACAGTTGACCATGCGCCGTATATTGTACTTCCTCCGATTTAAAATAGATGTTTTAGATTTATCAAATTTTAGATGAAGCTAGACACTATTTATATATAAATTTATCTAAATTTTAATAAATTTAAGACATCTATTTTAGAACGGAGAAAGTATAATACATATACACGTCAGCAATCTATTTGATCTGCTTTGCTGACGAATCATTCGCCGTACGTACGCGCTGGCTGCTTGAGGTCGTAGTCTCTCCATGTTTTGAAACGGAGGGAGTACGCGATAGCGTGTGACAGCGTGGCCGCATGAGCGTGCATTGCATCATTGCATGGCTGTGGCTGTGCGCACGCAGGCTGCAGCTTCCTCGTTGCCCGGTCACCGTCGCGTGGTCGGTCGGTACAGGCAAACGGGTGCCACGTCGCTCCTGTGTTGGGGCTGGCTGCTCTGCTCGCGCACCCGTTTCCCTTGAATGCAATACATCAATGTACATGAATATGCGGTGTGCATGTACCGGTAAGTGCAGGATTATTGTTTTGCTTTAGGCCCCATTATTTGGATAAAAGAGTTTTTTAGGAAGAGTATATTTCAACTTTTATCCCTAATTTGTCATTTGTGACACTACTTATCTCGATATCGTCATCTCGCCTAATCGATCATCTTCTCCTACACCATGCCGCCGAGGCCTTCGTTGATAAATGCCCATCAAATTTGATTGATGTCGACGTGGGGTGGTAGAGAGGGGCATTCTACTTTAAGATCCGTGAGTGTGTTTTTTTTGCGATCAAAAAATTTGAACAATTTCTCGATTTGCGCGTATCATCCTTGCGCAGGGGCCATGCTGTGAGTTGATGAGCCCGTGCTGTATAGAGCTAGAGTTGCATGTAATTAGACTGATTAGTAAGGTTGGAGAGCCATTACCGTGGGCCTTTTTGAGTGAATATCATCTAAACCAAATTTTCTCTTGAGAGTTGCCCTTTTATGGAGTGTGTGCAGGGTTCTGTCTGTCACGAAAATCCGTTATACTAATACACGCGTGTTTAATTTAACCAGCTATTGCTAGAGCGCATATCTCTTGCTATATTCTACAAACCCTATTGTTTAATTTAACCAGCTATTGGTGAAGGCACCTAAAAAATTAGAACACCCAAAAATATATTTAGGTACATGATCAGATCAACCCCATTAACAAACTTCATTGCCATCACCGGAGCAACCACTTCTTTTGTTGTACCAAAATCAACCGGAATGTGGAAAACTATAAAATAGGAGATAAAAAAGAATGACTCGTCCACTATCATCGATGATAAATGATAAATTGCATCGGCAAGCAAAAAATAAGCCAAACAAGGCACATAAACTAACAAAGTGAGAAGTGCAGTGCCAGATCGTAGTCGCCACCACGGAGAGGAGCTAGCTAAAACCCATCTAGGGATTCGTTCCCCTCGTCAGCGACGTCGCCGGTTCGCTCCGTCCCTGGTGGCTCTAGAGCCTTAGAGGTGTAGCGGACCACGACATCTCACCCGTGGGAGGTTTTCTGATTTTTGTTTGGCCTGTTTTTAGTGTCTTCTACAGGATATTGCGACGACGGCTACATTTTGGAGTTAGAATAAGAGGACTTCTACGGTACCCCCAATTAGGTGTAGGCCATTCATTTTTGCAGATATGGACAATTTCTGTGGATCTATACTAGTCTACAAAACAAGACTAGTATAAAGTATAGTAGTAATGACTCTATTGTCAAAATCGGTAGTTATGACAACAAATACCGTAAAATATGGAAGGACGTGTGGAGTTGTTTGTCCGACGAATCTTCTGGAATCTGGTTCATTTTCGTGTTCGTTACTGTGATTTTAGGTAAGTCTCTTTCAGTCTACGGTTGTTATCATTGGCGATTGCTGCTGCTTTGGTCTACTAGTCTTTTGTGATCTTAGCATGACGACTTTCCGTCTGTATATTATAACAAGCTCTACTACGATAAGATTTGCCCGACCACGATGATGTAAGGCAATGACGGTGGCACGTCTTCAGCTCATGTTAGTGTTTATAGTCGTCGCTAGTTGGTTCAATAATCTATTTATAATTTGTATTACTTTTAGGGTTGTATATACCGTTGCTGATAATTTTTAAAAGATCGGTAGAATCTCAAGAACAAAAATGTTGCAATGTCATAGCTTTGTATGTTCTCAAGAACATGCAACTAAAAGAAAGGAAAAGACCATTGTTAGATAATATGGGTTGCGTATGACAGTACGGGGAGGAAAAAGATCTGATCCAAGGCGTAACCAACCCTAGGCAGGAGCCATAGGCATAGCTGGCAATAGAGGTGGGAACAGATTAGTGGGAGAAAGGAAAACGTTGAGGTGCAAGATATGCCTAAATTCAGGAAAAAACAGGCAAATTAAGCAGTACTCCTCCGTTTCAAAATATAAAATGTTTTAGATTTGTAAAGAGAATGTATCTAGACTTGTTTTAGTATATAAGTTCACTTATATTTGAAATGAATCTAGACATTAAAACAAGTCTAGATACATTTGTTTCACAAAGCTAAAACATCTTATATTTTGAAACGGAGGGAGTAAGTAGTAACGGACCTCTACTGATATCAATGGTGACCAAAGGATACGAAGTTCCACCGTTTCCAGTCCACTAATCGCCACTGGCGGCGGCAGGTTCATGCGATTCGCAGCAACAGGGGGAAAACTGTGGACAGAGCAATTAGGAAAATTAGAGAAGGGCCAAATCGCTAGGTACAAAGACTGTTTTATGGCCCGATTAATCAGGTGTGGCATAACTTGGTCTGTGGAGTGGAGTAGAAGGCCGATAACGGATACCGTCCCATTTCACGCAATTAAAGGAGTTAAAAAGTGAAATTCTATGCGCCGCTCAACGCTGTGCTGATAAGTCGCGCCCAGCACACCCAGGGAGGGAGCTGCTATTTCACGCTTCGCGCGCGCGATAATAAGCTCCGCTCGTGTGCTTCTCGTACGTGGGCCAGGCCCAAATCTGTTTTCTGCCTGATGCTTCGTACTAGTTCTCGACGTTTTCTTTTCATCCCTCACGTTTTCCTTTTTCTTATCAGCTAAACAGTGTAACCTGGTTATATCTGTGTAGGTATAAGGTGCAGTTCTGTCCAAGAATGTGAAAAATGTTCAAAATAGGAAATTATCCAGATTTGAATATGTTCAGATTCAAAATTTTGATCAAATTTTAAAAATGTACAAAATTCGAAAAATATTCAAAATAAAAAATGTTCATATATACAAACTGTTCAAATTAAAAAACTGTTCATATTCGAAAAATGTTAAAATCTAAAAAATATTCATATTCAAAAACTGTTTAAATTTGAAAAATGTTCATATTCAAAAATTGTTCAAATTCAAAAATTGCTCATATTAAAAAATATTAAATTCAAAAATTGTTCACAATTGAAAATTGTTCAGAAAAGAAAAAAGAAAAGGAAAGAAAAACAGAAAAACCGGAAAAGAGAAAAGGGAAAACAGACACAAGAAAATATAATGAGAAAGAAATAAACGCTATATGGACCGGCCTCACGCGCACGCCGGCGTGAGTGGAGTATATTAACGCACGCGCTCGGCGGGAAATAGCATTTGCCGCACCCTCTCGCCACGCTTTGTAGAGTTGGGTCAGGCCGTGGAGGCGGTTTTCTTTCCCGGTTTTATTTGTTTTTGGTTTTTTCAAGGCTTTTAGTTTCTGGCCTAGTTTTTACGTGGTTTTTTCCTTTTTTCTTTTCTATTTTCTATTTTTATTTTTTGTTTTGTATTTATTTTTTAAATGTTCAAATTCGAAATTTGCTTAGATTTATGTTTGGATTTTAAAAATGTTTGTTTTTGAAAGATGTTCAAATTTATAATATGTTTAACTTGAAAATGTTTATTTTTGAAAATTGTATAGATTTGAAAAAATATCGGATTTTTTTTCAGATTTATTACTTTTTCATGTTTCAAATTAATTTGGATTTACAATTTGTCTAGATTTCAAATTTGTTTAAATTTCAGTTTTGTTCGGATCTAAAAATATTCAAATTTGTTCATACTTTAGAAAATAATAAATTAAAAAGGGATGGGCGTTCTCCTTGTGAGAGCCAGGGTAATGGGTCGGCCCATCTTGTGTTCCCTTCAGGCGACGCGAGCCAAGCGCACCACTACGAGCGGTGTATAGGACACCCCCACTCGGTTTAAAAAACAGTTCAAAACTACAATTTTGGTTCAAATCGCCGTGAGGGGTTATAGCTAGGTGAGCTTTGTTGTTTGTTAATTCTAGCTTCTATGTTATTTTTTTATTTCTCCATGAAATATGACAAAAATAGTTGTTATCATGAAAACAAAGAGGTAAACATTTCATTTTTATTTTATTTTATGTTTTCTTTGTCACGTGTGATGTCTAGCCAAACAATACAATAAACAATCCAATGCAAAAGCCAAGCCCGACAACATAGCAAGAACCTAGGAGAAAAAAGTAACAACTGCAGGCCAACATAACAACTACGAGCCCAACAACTTGACAAAAAATAAACCAACAAGGTAACAAATGTACCAGACAAGATGGGATCAAAGCACCAAAATAAAAATAATACTCCCTTCGATACATATAAATTGTCCCAGAATCGAATGTATCTAATTAATATAGATCTGAGGAAGTAGACATAAGTCTATCGAGAGTCACCTCAATTCTCAGTCTGTTGAGCGTTAGAGAGACGCTATTTACCTGCCACAGTGAGTTCATTAAAAAGTACATAACCTGCCAACTCCACGCTCGGCAAATTCATGTGCCATTTCACAATCGACCATATCAGACTGGTGTTTAGCTATGACGCACTTTTACTGGATAGTGGATTGCGGATGTCAATGTGCATGTGCGATCACCTCATGATCGAGGGAGGTCGGCAGCGCACGCGATCATCACTTGTCATGTGGATGTGAGCAGTGTGGCTGCAGTGGCGGCGATGTACTAGAAGATGGAGGTTGCTACATACGCGTAGTATCCAAAGCGTCCGTTTGGTACAATTGGCAGTGGCCATAGTCCTTTTTTTCCTCCATACGACTGAAACTACAGATTTAGTTTGAGTACAGAACTATATACTCTCGAATCAGGCTTTCGCCCGGGTGAGACCGCTGCTGGGCCAGACAACACATCGCCCAAAGGAACAAACACCACGGGATACAAGGCGTTGGCAGAACCCAAGCCTAAAACGAAAAGAAAGAAGAAATAAAAGAAGAAGAAAGACGAGAACGGCGGTGTGCCGAAAACAGAAATAGCTCGCAACCAATGCGCCTGCCAGAGAAGAACCACCACACCTTGATGATCCACAAGTATAGGGGATCGCAACAGTCTTCGCGAATAGTATTACCCAATTTATTGATTCGACACAAGGGGAGCCAAAGAATACTTGCAAGCCTTAACAACTGAGTTGTCAGTTCAGCTACACCTAGAAATAGTTCTTGTTCACAGAAGTTTATCAATAGCAACAGTTTGGTAGTAGTAACAGCAAAACAACAACAACAACAACAACAAGAGCAATAGTAATAGTAACGATAACAGTGGGATTCAAGTGCGGTAGCCATAGGGATGGATGGACGGGCGTTGCATGGATGAGTCTAAACATGTAATTTCAAGATCTAAGGCATTGCAGATAAATAATAACAAGCATCCAAGTATTAAACAATCCTAGGCATGTGCTTCATATATAGTCATACGTGCTCGCAATGAGAACTTGCACAACATCTTTTGTCCAGCCAGCCCATGGCAGCGGCGCATTTAAGGAACTACTGGCAATTAAGATGATCCTTTTAATAGAGCACCGGAGCAAAGCATTAACACTCTGTGAACACATGTGATCCTCACACCACAGCCATCCCCTCTGGTTGTCCTAATTATTGTCACTTTGGGGCCTTTGGATACGGACAATGATATGTGTACACAACTTGCACATAAGATCACAAACATTACTATCATAATGATTAAATAATAAGTTCATATATGAGATCGTGGCACTCGGGCCCTAGTGACAAGCATTAAGCATAACAAGTTGTAACAAAGTCAAATAGCACAAATAGAGATACTAGGCACTATGCCCTAGCAGATCTTATTCGATTACATGATAGAACTCATCCAATCCCTACCATCCCCAAGCCTACATCGGGGGATTACATACTCATGGATGAGGGAAACATCGGTGGTTGATGGAGATGCATTGGTGATGACGATGGCGATGATCCTCTCCAAATTCCCTGTCCCGGCAGGGTGCCAGAACGGAGTTTCTGGATCCGAATCTTGGTTTCTGGTGGCGGCGGCGGAGCGGAACTCTTTTTTGGAAAACTATCGAACCCCCTCGGTTTTTGGGTCGAAAGGCAACTTATAGGCGCAGAGGGAGGCCGAGGGGGTGCCTGCACCCCCCCAGGCGCGTCCAATGGTGGGCCCGCGCCTGGCATGGGTGTGGGCGCCCCAGGACCCTTCTCCGTCTCGTCTTCTAGCTCCGTGGATCTTCTGGTGAAATATATTTTTTGGCATATTTTCCGGGATTTTTCCTGATAGTTCATTTTTTGCACAAAAACAAGACACCAAGGTAATTCTGCTGAAAACAGCGTCAGTCCATGTTAGTTGTATCCAAATCACACAAGTTTAGAGGAGAAACAATAGCAAAGTGTTGGAGAAAGTAGATACTTTTTGGACGTATCAACTCCCCCCAATCTTAGCTTATTGCTTGTCCTCAAGCAATTCAGCTGAAAACTAAGTGCGATAAAAGAACTTTCACGAAAACTTTGCTTCATATGATGTATATATTCTCAGCACAGGAGTAGATGCTTATACAATTCATAATAAGAAGTATGCCACTAAGTCTACTCAATAATCATTGCAAGCTATGAAGAGAAACCAACTCAATAATAATAAGTAGCATGAAATATAAACATAAGCAACATTGCAATGCTCATAGTAAGGTATGATAGAGTGGTATCTCGCTTGCCTTTGTTTGAAGAGCACAATATAAATGCCATGGCACCTATGAAGTTCAAGTGAAGACTAGAGATAAAGATATCAGAGATACAAGTATCAAAGTCATGACATAATTAACCAAGTTTTGGAACAAACACAAGAATGACAACTATGCTCTCAAGAAGGTGCTCATAGAATAAGTGGTGACTCAACAAGGTTGTGAAAACGGTTTTGAAAGGTTTGAAAGGCTTCCAAATGCTGAAAGGAGGGTGCTCATTAGCTTTGAGCTCTCATTGCCCCTATCATAGGCATCTTCATGTGGTTAAGGTGAAAGTGAGGTCCACTCTGAATCATATGCTTGACAGACCATAGACTGGAAATCCCAAGTCCCTTGAGTACGAGGGCCACTCCGCATGCTACTCAACTTTGGTCACCTGAAAGTTCTTGTCATTGTAAATACATGCATATCATAGAGAACCGCTAACGGGGTACCCCTTGCACATGGTACATGAGCTTTCCCATAACCAAAATGACAAGGCAAGCAGACAATGAGCATCTCCGCAATCTTTTTTATTTACCATATGCATAGCTTTTTATTGAGGATGCTTCATATATGCTCAGTATGGTGATGCTACAAGTTTCCACCATGATTAGGCATGGATTAGGCTAGCGGCCCTAGCGTTTCTCTAACACAATGTATAAACTCCATGAACTCACAAGCTCCCCTTTTATTTCACATCATCGACATTCGCAAAAATAAAAGAGCAAGGAATCAAGTGGAGAGATATCCAAAAAGTGTTGAAAGTGTTCCCCATGACAGCACGGTTCTGCTGACTACCAGCATATAATTTGCAAGCATATAACTTTCATGGACAGGTCATAATGGTTCAGGATTATTAAGCGCAAAGAATAAAGTGTGCCATCAAGTTCGTGAGAGTTTTACTAACTAACTTTCTCAAAACAGACAAACATTTTATTTTGGAAGAAAACATGGCATATAGAATATGCATAAAGTAGAAAATGATGCTAATAGGTAGGTATGGTGGACACAACTGGCAATATTGGTTTTGGGGAGTTGGAAGCACATGTAGAGCACATGCTTAGTGCAAGTGACGGCTAGCAATAGAGAGGGAGCGACTAACGAGAGAGCAATAGCTATCATAATCATGCTTGCAACAAAAGAGGACTAATTATGGCATAAAAGTGATACAAGAACTCTAAGGCAAAAAAAATCATCGAGGCTTACTGACTATTGATTATTCATATGCATGCCTGATCATGTGCCAAGTTGATTCACATGAACAGTCAGAGGAGGATACCACAATATCATACCAAAATATGAATAAAACAATGCAAACAAACATTCATATGACATGCTACAAACTATTAGCAAGTTGGAGCTAATCATAGACAAGCAAGAACTACTAAGCATCCATAATGACATACACCTTACACAAACAGGCTAAGTATGCTCACAATGAAGAGTATATGTACAAAAATGAAACAAATTGAGTTCGTTACCAGCCCTTACCACTCCTCGAGTTGTCTTAATCTTCATTATTGCTCTTCACTTGTGTGACTTGAATAATAACATGAAACCAAAATCCACTGAGGACGGCTAAACCCTGCAAAGAACTCACAAGACCAAAGGAGAACAACAAATATTTTTGGTGTTTTCGATTTTTTAAAGAAAGCAAACAAAGCAAAACCAAACAAAGAAGCAAACAAAGAAAAATCTATTTGGATTTTTCTTTTAAGGCAAACCAAAGCAAAAAGCAAAGAAACAAACCAAGAGAAACAATGAAAATATTTTTGGTATTTTTGTGTTTTTGAGGAAGAAGCAACAAAAACCAAAAAGAAAGCGAAACTATGGATATACAAAGAACCGACCGAACATGATATATAAATGAGTGTGATGTCGGTAAATCTCCCCCAATCTTAGGCTTTTGGCCTAAGTGGGGCTCAATAGCGCGGGTAGTACCCCCATGCTGGTGGGTCATCATAGAAATGATCATAGTCAGGCGCCTACGATGAAGAAGAAGACGCGCCCCAATCAAATGAGGGTTGCTGGTATGAAGACTCTCCCAAGTTGGAGGGCTGAACCGAATTGTCTTCGGCATCCTCTTCGACATTCTCCTCTTGCTGGGAGAGCTCCGCCACATATGTGTCAACCTCCTCCTTCGTAAGCGACCATCCTTGCATGTTATCAAAATTAAATAAAGCAGGTGCAGGCAAATAAACTATTTTCTCAGTCCTACCCTTTCCCCGACCTTGCTGGGAAAAAGATAATTCATACGGTAAACTTCTCACATTATCCCCCAAGGAAACAAAACCATGTTGAATCATGGATTCAATATCAAGCCTCTCTATGGGGAACTGATAATCTGAATAATGAGGCTCTAAACCATGGAAAGCTAGCAACCTAGAAGCAATGAGACCTCCACAAATCCCACCCTTCTCGCGGTTGGTGGTGAGACGATGAGATATCAGTGCACCCAGGCTATAAGATCTATTCCTATTCAGAGCTGCTGCGATAAAAGCTAGATCAAAAGAAGACAACTTTCTAGCAATCTTCCTAGCAAGAACACACTTGGTAATGAAATAGGCAAAGTATCTAATAGCTGGGAGCTGAATGTTTCGAATTTTACCACTTTCCTTCTCGCGGTTAGTTGTATCCAAATCACACAAGTTTAGAGGAGAAACAATAGCAAAGTGTTCGAGAAAGTAGATACTTTTTGGGCGTATCAACTCCCCCCCAAGCTTAGCTTATTGCTTGTCCTCAAGCAATTCAGTTGAAAACTGATTGCGATAAAAGAACTTTCTCGAAAACTTTGCTTAATATGATGTATATATTCTCAGCACAGGAGTAGATGCTTATACAATTCATAATAAGAAGTATGCCACTAAGTCTACTCAATAGTCATTGCAAGCTATGAAGAGAAACCAACTCAATAATAATAAGTAGCATGAAATATAAACATAAGCAACATTGCAATGCTCATAGTAAGGTATGATAGATTGGTATCTCGCTTGCCATTGTTTGAAGAGCAAAATATAAATGCCATGGCACCTATGAAGTTCAAGTGAAGACTAGAGATAAAGATATCAGAGATACAAGTATCGAAGTCATGACATAATTAACCAAGTTTTGGAACAAACACAAGAATGACAACTATGCTCTCAAGAAGGTGCTCATAGAATAAGTGGTGACTCAACAAGGTTGTGAAAACGGTTTTGAAAGGTTTGAAAGGCTTCCAAATGCTGAAAGGAGGGTACTCATTAGCTTTGAGCTCTCATTTCCCCTATCATAGACATCTTCATGTGGTTAAGGTGAAAGTGAGGTCCACTCTGAATCATATGCTTGACAGACCATAGAATGGAAATCCCAAGTCCCTTGATTACGAGGGCCGCTCCGCATTCCACTCAACTTTGGTCACCTAAAAGTTCTTGTCATTGTAAATACATGCACATCATCGAGAACCACCAATAGGGTACCCCTTGCACATGGTACAGGAGCTTTCCCATAACCAAAATGACATGGCAAGCAGACAATGAGCATCTCAGCAATATTTTTATTTACCATATGCATAGCTTTTTATTGAGGATGCTTCATAGATGCTCATTATGGTGATGCTGCAAGTTTCCACCATGATTAGGCATGGCTTAGGCTAGCGTCCCAGGTGTTTCTCTAACACAATGCATATACTTCATGAACTCACAAGCTCCCCTTTTATTTCACATTGTCGACATCCGTAAACAAAAGAGCAAGGTATCAACTGGATGAGATATCCAAAAAAAATGTTGAAAGCGTTCCCCGTGAAAGCACGGTTCTGCTGACTCCCAGCATATAATTAGCAAGCATATAACTTTCATGGACAGGTCACAATGGTTCAAAATTATTAAGCGCAAGGAATAAAGTGTGCCATCAAGTTCGAGAGAGCTTTACTAACTAACTTTCTCAAAACAGACAAACATTTTATTTTGGAAGAAAACACGGCATATATAAAATATGCACCGAAGTAGCAAATGATGCTAATAGGTAGGTATGGTGGACATAGCTGGCAATATTGGTTTTGGGGAGTTGGAAGCACAGGTAGAGCACATACTCAGTGCAAGTGAAGGCTAGCAATAGAGGGGGAGCGATAAACGAGAGAGCAATAGCTATCATAATCATGCTTGCAACAAAACATGACTAATTATGGCATGAATGTGATACAAGAACTCTGAGGCAAAATAAATCATCGAGTCTTACCGACTACTGATTAGTCATATGCATGCGTGAGCATGTGCAAAGTCGATTCACATGAACAGTCAGAGGAGGATACCACAATATCATACCAAAGTATGAAAAAAAAATGCAAACAAACATTCATATGACATGCTACAAACTATTAGCAAGCTGGAGCTAATCATATACAAGCAAGAACTACTAAGCATCCATAATGACATACACTTTACACAAATAGGCTAAGCATGCTCACAATGAAGAGTATATGTACAAGAATGAAACAAATAGAGTTCGTTACCAGCCTCTTACCACACCTTGAGTTGTCTTAATCTTCATTATTGCCCTTCACTTGTGTGACTTGAATAATTAACATGAAACCAAAATCCACCAAGGACGGCTAAACCCTGCAAAGAAGAACAACAAATATTTTTCGTGTTTTCGTTTTTTAGAAACAAGCAAACAAAGAAAAACCAAACAAAAACAAATCAAACCAAACAAAGAAAAATCTTTTTGGATTTTTCTTTTAAGGCAAACCAAAGCAAAGAAACAAACCAAAACAAACAACGAAAATATTTTTGGTATTTTTGGGTTTTTAGAAAGAAGCAGCAAAAACCAAAAAGAAATAAAAAACAATGGATATACAAAGAATCGAACGAACATGATATATATATGAGTGTGATGTCGATGTACCTCCCCCCCAAGCTTAGGCTTTTGGCCTAAGTGGGGCTCAATCCCATGGTGTCCAAGAGGATAAATCTCCGTAGCATGTCAAGGAAGCTCCCTCGTCCTGGTACGAGCTCGAGGCCTCCCCTGTGTAATACGTAGAGGGGTCGTATGATGGTGCTTCCTCCTGATAGTGCTCGTGGAAGTTAAGAGAGCTCAGCTTGTCATCCATCTCCGCCTTCGCGCGTGATCAAGGTCCCTGAGAAATACTGAACAAAGTGGTTTGGGGTAGAGGGATCTCTCTCTATCTCTTCCCCGTCAATAAACAGCATTCTATAAACCAAGTTCTCAAGAGTAGAGCTAGTGGTGACAAAGTGGTGCGCCTTCATGGCAGCAAGATCAAGCCTCTGAGGAGCCAAAAATGTATCATGTGGATCAACAGCAATGTTCAAGGCAGCAGCAACACGAGTACCAATAATTCCCCCATAAATGAGTCCCTTAGCAGCTAAACGACGAGCAATGAGAGAACCAAGATTATACTTATCATCATTGTTGAGCGCAGCAGCTAAGAAGGTGTAGAGGTCCCAACCTTTAATAAGGTAGAGATACCTGTGTTTACAATGCTAGTACCTGGATCAATAGCTAGCATCCACAGTATAAGATGTAATATCAAGAAACAAAGGTCACGATACAACTTTATAACCAGGAATAAAATAATTCATTACATCTTACATACCTCGTTTGGCTATCTCATTACAATGCAGTAGAAATAACTATATAGCATGGAGTCATTCATCTTCAAAGTGCCACAGGCAATCATGTTGGTTGTAGACTTGTAATCCTAATCAATACACTTCACTAACATCAAACAAACCTGCAACATAATAAGTTACAGCCACAAGGGTCAATACATTTGAATTGTATTGGCAAGTGATACTATGGTAGAATAGTGGTATCTATCATCTACATGCATTTGGCTAAGTGGAGCTTAGGCTTGCTTTGCTCAAAATAGATTTTTCTTATCAGTTGAAAACACTAAGTTTTTGTTTGTCAAAATCACCCAAGGCATCTACCAATAGAAATTGGTGATCCTTTAACCCTTGTTCAACCACAAGTTTTTAACTTAGAAATTGGGATGAGGAGATCCTTGATAGCTTCCATGTCTTGATGCTCAAATTGTCCATTGCCGGGGACACGGCTAAGTACTTAGATTTTACTCTCTCGAGAGGTGGTGCACTTTCCCCACAAGACTCGACATGCATCAAGACTAAATCTTTCAGAAGCCTTCCCTTAGACCAAAATGGACGCGTTCCCAAACCTTTCACCCCCTACCACCAACTGTCCATCAGGCTAAGTTATTGCAACCTATATGATCCAGGCAGAGCCCATAATGCCAAGTGGCTGCACTTGAAGCTTCTCAACATTTGACATCTCAAATATCTTTGTTACTGGGTGGCTTTCCACAAGTGAGATACACTAGGGTAGGCCATAAATATGGGGCCCTGTGTAACTACTCAACATAAACCATTCTCACCATTCCACCCAGGTGATTCATTCACATAGTTGTTTTATTAAACAAAACACAAGTCCTAGACTTAGAAATTTCTCATAGCATGAATATAATCCACCCTTGTTTTCTACTAGCTAAGCTAAGCATGATAGTAGTATTAGGAATCTTAACTTAGGGAAAATTCTACTAAGGCTTCATCTACTAGGATTTCCCATGGCATAGTTAACACATAAAAAATTCCATGCAAGTCCTACTTAGAGATATCACTGATGCATAGTGAAAATAATAGGAAAAAAGTATGAAGCACCACTTGCCTTTTTGGTAGAGAATATAAGTTCACTCCTTGATCTTGCAATAGTCACACTCTTCAAATTTCACTACAATTCAATCAAGCAAGCAAATATTCAAACTAGCATTCAAACAATTCACCACATAAATGAATAAACAAGGCAATGCATGGAATCATGAAAAATATTGTTTTATTTGGAAAAGTGGTTTCTAATAGGTTACAAACACTTTAAAACACCTATTTGTCATTTATAAAAGTGGCAATAACCATTTAAAATCAAGTTAGTGAGAATGGCCATCTAAATCATTTTTGTTTTGCTAGAAATGATTTAAATCAAAGTAATAATTTCTTGTGTTTGCCAAATATATTTTTAAACATAAATGTTAGTGCTTATGGTCAAAGTGTTTAAAAACAAATCATTTGCAAAAGGTTTCACTCAAAACCATTTTTAAATCAAGCACTATTTTTATTTTGTTAGAAATGCCTTTAAACAAAGTAATAAATTTACTAGGGTTACTCAAATACATTTTTAAATCTAAAACATGGTGTTTAGGGTCAGATAGTTTAAATCAAATCATTTTCCAAAGGTTTTACTCAAAAATAATTTTTAAACCATAATCAATATTTTTATTTAACTAGAAATGCTTTTATTCAAAGATTTATTCCTTAGCATCACAAAATATACTTTTAAATCTACAAGTTAGTTTTTATGTTCAGTAGGTTCAAAACAATCCATTTACCAAAGATTTTACCCTAAAATCATTTCTAGAATAATTTTTATATTCAAAATATGCCTAAACAAGTTTCTACAAAAACAACTAATTTTACAGAAGCAATTCACTAAACAAAGGGCGTGGTTGGAAAGTATTCTTTTTGCTGATTCCATTGATATAAAGTTTGCAAAATTTGGACGTGTGGATCAAAAGTTATGGAATTTACAAATTCAAACATCTAGTAGGATAGTTTCTCTTTTTAAAACAAAATACAAGACACGTGGCTAAATCTTACTGGTGCATACCATTTCGCGTGGATCGATCGATGATGGATGTTAGATCTAAGTCGCATCGCATGGTACGGAATCAATCTTACCGCTTCGATTAGTGAATCTATCGTAGCCAACAGATCTGCATCCTATGGTTCCTAGCACTCTAACCACAATCTGGCGGCGCTCGACGGTGGCGCGCGACAGCGACTCTCTGGCGGTGGCGTAACGGCGAAACCAGGAAGTGCGGGAGAGGGAGAATATCATTATCGGACTCGCCGTGGCGTGCTGAAGCTCGAGGTGGTCGCAGTTGTCCAAGGGGCGCACGAGAACGAAGAGGATTGCTCGCCGGAGTTCACGAAGGCGTCGGGCTCGTTAGTTCGTCGTCGGAGGTGAGGATTGAAGGCATGCTAAGACAAGCGGAGGGCACCGTTAGATGCGCATGAGTGTCACGTGCACAGGAGAATCAAAGATAGGGGAAGGGAAGGTCAGAGCTCACCAGTAGAGCTCACCGGAGAAGTGGCAGACGGTGGCGATGTTCTGTCGTCGAGGTTGTCGACGATGTGGAGCGTGCGCGGGCGAGCGAAGGATACTGGTAGGTGCGTACGACTATGGGGAGTAGGCTCGTAGGTTCTAGGGGGCAAGGGGAGGCGAGGTCTGGCCGGAATTCACCGAGGAAGGTCGTCAGAGCAGCGTCAATTGCAGGAAAAATTGGAGCAGCCTGGTGGCTCATAGGCAGAGAGGTTTGAGGGGAAACGAAGGGAAGAGGGAGGAGGTTAAATGGGCGAGGTCTCAGGGAGGAATCAACGCAGTGTTATGGAGAATTTAATCGGCGGAATTAGGGGCAGAAACAGTGAGGAGGGGGAGGAATTGGTCGCGTGAGGTTGATGACGATGTCCAGCTGGCGGTGGGGCTACGCTGTCAGCGAGTGAGAGAGGGTGCGCGCGGGGTCGGGGAATCCGTGACTGCACGGGTGCGTTGCTGAGTGAAAAGCGTTTTCTGCGGGGAGAGAAGAAGTAGGCTCGCTGGACTGGTCTGGGCCTGGGGATAGTTGGGCTGGGTCCAATTCATTTTTTTCTTTTCTGCTTCTTTTTTCCTTTTCTGATTTCTTTTTCTGTTTTAATTTTATTCAATTGATTCAAATACTTGTTTGAATTGAAAATTTTCTCAAAACTTTTAGTAAGTTTTAATGCTATTTTATCAATGCATTTTAAAGTCCATTTTAGAATAATTTCTTTATTCTTTTATGGTTTATTATTTATTTAAAATAGAAACTTGCCTTTATTTAAATAAGATTTTAAATATATTTTCAAACTTCTATTTGAATTCTAATTTTTACCAAACTTTTTTCAGTAGGTTTTATTTAGTGCAAATAATTCACTTTGAATTGTTTAAAATATTTTAATATGATTTATTAATCATTTAAAATTGGGCAATTGTCTTTATTCCAATAAAATCCAATATCCATATAAATTTTATTCAAATGGCTCTTTTATTCCATTTAAGTTAATTAAATAACTTTTATTCCACTTGGGCAAATTCCAATTATTATTTTCCCATGATTTAATTAATCATTTCCCTTAAGAATTTTGTCTCCATTTAAATGGAATAGAATTTGGTTAATGCCATATTATTTTATTTGAATATTCTTTATCCCTTTATTTTATTTGGATTTGGATTATCTTATTCCATTTGCTTATGGCTTTAATTCAAGGTTTAAATTGTCTTCTAAATAATTTATCTTGGGATTTATTTAGTTTAGGAAAGTTTGTTCTTATTTTAAAAAAATGGTTATTGTTCAATCCTTATGATTTTATTTAAATAATCTTTTAATCCTTTTTATTATTGAATAAATTCCATTTGTTTATGGATTTGGCCAAGATTTAGTTTGGATTTTAAATATCCTGTATTTATTTCTTTCTTTCTTTATCTTATAAAATCCATATCTTTTTATTTATAGGTCCAAAATTGGTGATTCCAATTTGTCTAATTTTATTTAATATTTGTTTATATTTTTAAATCTCTCTAGGATTATTTTGCTCACAATTTGGTATGGATTTTAGATAGGAGCTTTATTCGCTTTGAAATTTATTTCCTTTTAACTTATTAAATTCATAAGTTTTTATCCATGGTTCCAAATTAAGTGAAATCAATTTCTATGGTTTTATAATATTTTTATTTGTCATTTTGATCACTTACAAATGTTTGTTGACAAATTTTATATGGATAAAATCCATAGTCTAGAGAGATCTTGGAAATGATTTTCTTCCATTAGGGTTTTAGGGTTTTGGTTTATTTTCCCAAGTTTAAATTTCAAGATACATTCATTTGATGAATGCATTTTCACTTGATTGAATTTTTTTGGATTCCATTTTATTCAAGTTCGTTCAAGATGGGTTTTGATGTTTCCATTTGGAATCAAAAAGTTTCTTTTTACCCTAAATTTCAATAATTAATTCTTTTGTTAATTATTTTTTCACATTTCAAAATTTAGAAAATTTTGGGATATGACAGAAGGCCAACTGATAGTTAGAAATATTACTAGTGTTCTCCCTACCAAGAACACTGGTGGCAAGATAGTAGGCAAAGTACCTAATGGCTGGGAGTTGAATATTCTTTACCTTTCCTCGTTGAGCTCTGCGGTCATCATCATTGGTTATTCCTCGGTAAAGCTCCAACAAATCAGCAGGAAGAGCTGGAATCTTATTTGATGACCCATCTGTGCCAAGTCCCAGGGCCTTGCAAAATTGCTTCAAAGTCATAGAATGAGCTCTGCCATAAATTTTGAAAGACATAGCAGGCTTGAACACGCTGTTAGTAAAGAAGAAATTCTCCACAGATGTTTTAGTAAGCAAAGCATATTGTGCACTCTCATCCTGCATGTAAATTGTTATTCCAGCCCTCTAAACCAAAGTCATAAAATTGTTAAGAACCCCAGCAACTCGCAAGAAAGTTTGTCAAGGAAAGGTGGAGGGGTGCGCCTCCCCTTTATCTCCCTCGTCACCAAATCGCGGATGGATGAGATCCTCATTGTATGAGGGTCTAGTACTGGTAGATGACCTTGGAATCCTTGCCATTCTAGGTGCATCACTCTCAAATATATCACCAAATGAGTGGTGGTCCATGACTCCACTTTTCTAAAATTTTAAGCAATCATCAAACCAAGTGATTTCTAAGTTGATAAATGATGAGCAAATACTATAGGAACTTGCTAGAGGACTACACATGCATCAAACAAAGTTTCTAAGCATATAACAAGCATGCAAGCTCAAACAACCTGTCACCTATAGCAGCAAAATACTCAAGATACAATCTACCAATCACAAATCTAATTGGACAAGTGGAGGAGGCACATACCAAGGAATAATCCCTCCAAAAATCAGCACTTGAGATGGGCTGAACAAGGAGATTGAAAATCGCGAGAAAGAACAACAAGAACTCGAGCTTGAGCAAGTTTTCCGGTGTTTTTCGAGAGAGAGAAAGAAGATGGCTTTGAGGAGGCAGCCTGGAAGGGCCCAGGTGGGCCAGACCCCCCAGGCACCGACACCTGGTAGGCTGCGCCTACCATGGGTGTGGTGGCCTGGGGTGCCCCCTGGGTCACTTCAGGTGCCTCTCTGCCCCTTTTTTCGAGGAAAAATTTATTTTGAATTTTCTGGGATTTTTCGGGAAACTTTATTTTTGGCCAATTTTCAAGGTATGAAAATTGATTTTCTCGTAGAAACAGTTTTTTCAGAAGAAGCAAAAGCAAACCAAAATCCAAACTACATGAGCTCTAAGAAACTCTAACAAGCAAACAACTAGCAAAACTAAATCTAAAGCAAAGACTAGGAAGGAGAAAAGTAAAAGAAAGCAAGTATAACCATAGTGGAAACATTATTTTGTTCATTAAAATCCTTTTGTTAACAAGGTTGATCAAGTCTTGTTACCAAACCAATCTTATATTAAACAAAACTTTGCAATCTACAAGGTGATTATGTTACCTCATACTTGATAGTAATGGTACCAATCATAATAGTTTCAAAATGTTCTTGTGGAATGGGACAATATATTTCTCCAACCTTGATACTCTCAATATTTTCAATGGAATTCAGGCAATAGCTCTTAACAACCTTCTTGGGGAAATAGACAGTGTGCTCTTTGTCATTAATATTGAATATTACCTTTCCTTGATTGCAATTGATGACAGCACCTACAGTATTAAGAAAAGGTCTCCCAACAATAATAGACATATTATCATCTTCAGGCATTTCAAGCACAACAAAATCAGTTAAAACCATGCAATTATGAGCAACTTGAACATGAATATCCTCACATATACCAACAGGAATAGTAGTTGACTTATCAGCCATGTGCAAAGATATATCGGTTGATATCAACTTTTCTAGCTGGAGTCTCTGATAGAGAGAAAAAGGCATAACATTAACTCCAGCTCCCAAATCACATAAAGCAGTTCTAACATAATTATTATTAATGGAGCAATGAATAGTTGGTATACCTGGATCACCAAGTTTCTTTGGAACCTTACCATTGAAGGAGTAATTAGCAAGCAAAGTAGAAATCTCCTAATTAGGAATCTTCCTTTTATTAGAGAAAATATCCTTCATATACTTTGAATAAGGAGGCAACTTAATAGCATCAGTCAAAGGAATTTGTAAGAATAAAGGATTCATCCACTCACAAAACTTGTTGTAGTGTTCCTCCTCCTTTGACTTGTGTTTCTTACCTGGAAAAGGCATAGGTTTCTGCACCCAAGGTTCTCTCTCTTTACCATGTTTATTAGCAATAAAATCTTCCTTTGTGTACCTAGTGTTCTTAGTGTGCTTCTCAGGTTCTTCCTCACCTTCCTCCTTATCAGGAGACTCATCTTCCTCACATATACCAACAGGAATAGTAGTTGACTTATCAGCCATTTGCAAAGATATATCGGTTGATATCAACTTTTCTAGCTGGAGTCTCTGATAGAGAGAAAAGGCATAACACTAACTCCAGCTCCCAAATCACATAAAGTAGTTCTAACATAATTATTATTAATGGAGCAATGAATAGTTGGTATACCTGGATCACCAAGTTTCTTTGGAACCTTAACATTGAAGGAGTAATTAGCAAGCAAAGTAGAAATCTCCTCATTAGGAATCTTCCTTTTATTAGAGACAATATCCTTCATATACTTTGAATAAGGAGGCAACTTAATAGCATCAGTCAAAGGAATTTGTAAGAATAAAGGCTTCATCCACTCACAAAACTTGTTGTAGTGTTCCTCCTCCTTTGACTTGTGTTTCTTACCTGGAAAAGGCATAGGTTTCTGCACCCAAGGTTCTCTCTCTTTACCATGTTTATTAGCAATAAAATCTTCCTTTGTGTACCTAGTCTTAGTGTGCTTCTCAGGTTCTTCCTCACCTTCCTCCTTATCAGGAGACTCATTTTTATCATTACCACTCTCAGTTTGAGCATTAGAGACAGATATACTATTAGGATCTATAGCAGGTTCAAGTGGTTCCTCAACTATCTTATGTTTCTTTTTATTCCTCTTACGAGGACTACCACTATCTTCACCTTGTTGGGAATCCTTCTCTATTCTTTTAGAGTATCCTTCAGGATAAAAAGGATCTTGAGTAGCTATACCACTCCTAGTTCTAATTCCATAAGCATGTTTATCTCCTGAAGCATTAACTAGCATATCCTTTTGCACCTTAGCAAGTTGATCAAGTTGAGTTTGAACCATCTGAAAGTGTGTACAAAGCATTTTAATATCATTAGAAGTTCTTTCCACAATATCTTTCAACTCATGGATAGCTCAAGATTTTTCCAATAAATGATTCTGAACTTGTTTATTAAAATACCCTTGCTTAACAATAAATGTGTCAAGTTCCTCTAAACATTGAGTAGGAGGCTTACCATAAGGAATATCACCTTCATCAAACTGTTGGAGAGAGTGTACCTCAATAGTAGATGAGTGGGGAATTGACTTACATAATTCTTCTATAGGAGATAGATTCTTCACATCTTCAGCTCTAATACCTTTCTCCTTTAGACACTTCTTAGCTTCCTTCATCACTTCATCATTTAATGCAATAACTCCCCTCTTCTTTGTTGTTGGTGCTGGAATTGGTTCAAGAACAACTGGTTCAGGAGTAATAGGCTCAGGTGTATTTAGCTCAGTTGAAGTCCAATCATCATAATTCTTGCTTATTTTAGGCATTAATTCTTCAGCATCTGTAGGAGTCCTTTTCCTAAAAACACAATCAGCAAAGCTATCTAGGTAGGTCCTAGAATCATCAGTTAGTCCATTATGATAAATATCAAGAAGCTCATTCTTAGGTAATGGACATCCAGGATGTGCATGAATCAAGGCACAGAACCTTGTCCATGACTCGGACAATTTCTCTTCTTCTCCCTGTTTAAAACCAAAAAGTCTCTACAAAGCAGCATGTCTAGCACTGGGAGGAAAATATTTCTAGAAGAAAGAAGCATTCAAGCAATCAGGGCTATCAATGGAACCAGGAGGTAATCTAATAAACCAAGCCCTAGCTTCTTCTTTTAGTGAAAAAGGGAAGATCTTAGTAACAAAGTACTTGCGCATCTTAAAATCATCAGAGAACAAATCACTCATAGTAGAAAGCTTATTCATATGATCCACAACACTCTCATTTTCAGTCCCACAAACAGGTTCTTTCTCAACAATATCTAAATAAGATAAATCAAGAGAGAAATCATAGTCTTCATCTTTAATATCTATGGGAGAAGTGGCAAACTTAGGATCAGAGGACAACTTAGGCATGATAGTACGTCTAGCAAGGAGACTCTTAATAGCACTAGTACCATGTGTGTTTCGGCACTCTTCAACAAAATCATCAGTGAACTCAATGTAACCATCATTAATATCATAACTCTCGCTAGACTCGGGTGAGCTAACAGGTGTAACAATGTATTCACTAGGAGTTTCGGTATTTCCTAGACTAGCCATAGTAGCATCTAGAAAAGGACCTAATGAACCACTCACATCAAGCACAGCAGAAGTAACATCATGAGTATCAAAAGCAGTTTCAGACTCAGCAGTAGTAGCAGTGTGTGTAGCATGCGTATGTGGTGGTGGTGTGACAAGCTTACTTATAACAGATGGTGAATCAAGATCAACAGAGGTGTTTAGGACTGTACCTCTTCTTGTAGTGGATGGTAAAGTAGGGAACTTTCCATCACGAGACTTCCCCATGATGAAAGGAGTAGCAGTGAACAATAATAGCTCTAAGTGAACTTACAAATAAAGCTATGCTCCCCGGCAACAGCGCCAGAAAATAGTCTTGATGACCCACAAGTATAGGGGATCGCAACAATCTTCACGGGTAGTATTACCCAATTTATTGATTTGACACAAGGGGAGCCATAGAATACTTGCAAGCCTTAACAACTGAGTTGTCAATTCAGCTGCACCTGGAAATAGTTCTTGCTCACAAAAGTTTATCAGTAGCAACAACAAAGCAACAACAACAGTGAAACAGGAGCAATAGTAACAGTAACGGTAAGAGTAGGATTCGAGTGTGGTAGGCATATGGATGGATGGACGGGCGTTGCATGGACGAGTCTAAACATGTAACTTCAAGACCTAGGGCATTGCAGATAAATAATGACAAGCATCCAAGTACTAAACAATCCTAGGCATGTGCTCCAAATATAGTCATACGTGCTCGCAATGAGAACTTGCAAAACATATTCTGTCCAGCCAGCCCATGGCAGCGGGGCCTCTAGGGAACTACTGGCAATTAAGGTGCTCCTTTTAATAGAGCACTGAGCAAAGCATTAACACTCCATGAACACATATGATCCTCACACCACAGCCATCCCCTCCGGTTGTCCTAATTATTTTCACTTTGGGGCCTTTGGATCCGGACAATGATATGTGTACACAACTTGCAGATAAGATCACAAACAATACTATCATAATGATTCAATAATAAGTTCAGATCTGAGATCATGACACTCGGTCCTTAGAGGCAAGCATTAAGCACAACAAGTTGCAACAAAGTCAAATAGCACTAATAGAGATACTAGGCACTATGCCCTAACATATCTTATTCGATTACATGATAGAACTCATCCAATCCCTACCATCCCCAAGCCTACAGCGGGGGATTACTCACTCATGGATGAGGGAAACATCAGTGGTTGATGGAGATGCGTTGGTGATGACGATGGTGATGATCCTCTCCAAATTCCCCGTCCCGGCAGGGTGCCAGAACGGAGTTTCTGGATCCGAATCTTGGTTTCTGGTGGCGGCGGTGGAGCAGAACTCTTTCTGGAAAACTATCGACCCCCCCTCGGTTTTTAGGTCGAAAGGCGACTTATAGGCGCATAGGGAGGCCGAGGGGGTGCCTGGGGGTGGCTGCACCCCCTCCAGGCGCGGCCAGTGGTGGGACCGCGCCTAGGGTGGGTGTGGGCCCCCCATGCCTCCTCTCTGTCTTGTCTTCTGGCTCTGTGGATCTTCTGGTGAAATATAATTTTTGGCATATTTTCTGGGATTTTTCCTGATAGTTGATTTTCTGCACAAAAACAAGACACCAAGGTAATTCTGCTGAAAAAACGGCGTCAGTCCGTGTTAGTTGTATCCAAATCACACAAGTTTAGAGAAGAAACAATAGCAAAGTGTTCGAGAAAGTAGATACGTTTTGGACGTATGAGCAGTTCTAACATAATTATTCTTAATGGAGCAATATATAGTTGGTATACCTGGATAACCAAGTTTCTTTGGAACCTTAGCATTGAAGGAGTAATTAGCAAGCAAAGTAGATATCTCCTCATTAGGAATCTTCCTTTTATTAGAGACAATATCCTTCATATACTTTGAATAAGGAGGCAACTTAATAGCATCGGTCAAAGGAATTTGCAAGAATAAAGGTTTCATCCACTCACAAAACTTGTTGTAGTGTTCTTCCTCCTTTGACTTGTGTGTCTTACCTGGAAAAGGCATAGGTTTCTACACCCAAGGTTCTCTCTCTTTACCATGTTTATTAGCGATAAAATCTTCCTTGTGTACCTAGTGTTCTTAGTGTGCTTCTTAGGTTCTTCCTCACCTTCCTCCTTATCAGGAGACTCATTTTTATCATTACCAATCTCAGTTTCAGCATCAGAGATAGATATACTATTAGGATCTATAGCAGGTTCAAGTGGTTCCTCAACTATATTATGTTTCTTTTTTTCTCTTACGAGGACTACCACTATTCTCACCTTGTTGAGAATCCTGCTCAATTCTTTTAGGGTGTCCTTCAGGATATAAAGGATCTGGAGTAGCTATACCACTCCTAGTTCTAATTCCATAAGCATGTTTATCACCTGAAGCATTAACTAGCATATCCTTTTGTACCTTAGCAAGTTGATCAAGTTGGGTTTGAACCATTTGAAAGTGTTTACAAAGCATTTTAATATCATTATAAGTTCTTTCCATGATATCTTTCAACTCATTAATAACTCTAGAGATTTCCAATAAATAATTCTTAACTTGTTTATTAAAATACCCTTGTTTAACAATAAATGTGTCACGTTCCTCTAAACATTGATCGGGAGGCTTACCATAAGGAATATCACCTTCAGCAAAGTGTTGGAGAGAGTGTACCTCAATAGTAGATGAGTGTGGAATTGGCTTACATAATTCTTCTATAGGAGGTAGATTCTTCACATATTCAGCTCTAATACCTTTCTCCTTTAGACACTTCTTAGCTTCTTTCATCACTTCATCATTTAATGTAATAACTCTCCTCTTCTTTGTTGTTGGTGTTGAAACTGGTTCATGAGTAATAGGCTCAGGTGCATTCAGCTCAGTTGAAGTCCAATCATCATAATTCTTGCTTATCTGAGCCATTAATTCTTCAGCGTATGTAGGAGTTCTTTTCCTGAAAACACAATCAGCAAAGCTATCTAGGTAGGTCCTAGAATCATCAGTTAGTCCATTATAATAAATATCAAGAAGCTCATTTTTAGGTAATGGAGATCCAGGATGTGCATGAATAAAGGCACAAAACCTTGTCCATGACTCATGCAATTTCTCTTCTTTTCCCTGTTTAAAATCAAAAAGTCTCTGCAAAGCAGCATTCTAGCACTAGGAGGAAAATATTTCTAGAAGAAAGAAGCAATCAAACGATCAGGGCTATCAATGGAACTAGGAGGTAATCTATTAAACCAAGCCCTAGCTTCTCCTTTTAGTGAAAAAGGGAAGATCTTAGTAACAAAGTACTTGCGCATCTTACAATCATCAGAGAATAAAGCACTCATTGTAGAAAGCTCATTCATATGAGCCAAAACACTCTCATTTTCATTCCCACAGAAAGGTTCTTTCTCAACAATATCTAAATAAGATAAATCAAGAGAGAAATCATAATATTTATCTTTAATATCTATGGGAGAAGTGGCAAACTTAGGATCAAAGGACAACTTAGGCATAATAGTACATCTATCAAGGAGATTCTTAATAGCACTAGAACCATGTGTGTTTCGGCACTCTTCAACAAAATCATCAGTGAACTCAATGTAACCATCATTAATATCATAACTCTCACTAGACTCAGTGAGCTAACAGGTGTAACAGTGTCTTCACTAGGAGTTTCGGTATTTCCTAGACTATCCATAGTAGCATCTAGAAAAGGACCTAATGAACCACTCGCATCAAGCACAGTAGAAGTAACATCATGAGTATGAAAACAAGTATCAGACTCAGCAGTAGTAGCAGTCTGTGTAGCATGTGTATGTGGTGGTGGTGTAACAAGCTTACATATAACAGATGGTGAATCAAGAGCAACAGAGGTGTTTAGTACTATACCTCTTCTTGTAGTGGATGGTAAAATAGGAAACTTTCCATCATGAGACTTCCCCATGATGAAAGGAGTAGCAGTGAACAATAATAGATCCATGTGAACTTACAAATAAAGCTATGCTCCCCGGCAATGGCCCCAGAAAATAGTCTTGATGACCACAAGTATAGGGGATTGCAACAGTCTTCGCGGGTAGTATTACCCAATTTATTGATTCGACACAAGGGGAGCCAAAGAATACTTGCAAGCCTTAACAACTAAGTTGTCAGTTCAGCTGCACCTAGAAATAGTTTTGCTCACAGAAGTTTATCAGTAGCAACAACTTGGTAGTAGAAACAGCAAAGCAACAACAACAAGAGCAATAGTAACAGAAACGGTAATAGTGGTATTCGAGTGCGGTAGACATAGGGATGGATGGACGGGCGTTGCATGGACGAGTCTAAACATGTAATTTCAAGATCTAGGGCATTGCAGATAAATAATAACAAGCATCCAAGTACTAAACAATCCTAGGCATGTGGTCCATAATATAGTCATACGTGCTCGTAATGAGAACTTGCATAACATCTTCTATCCAGCCATCCCGTGGCAGCGGGGCCTCTAGGGAACTACTGGCAATTAAGGTGCTCCTTTTAATAGAGAACCAGAGCAAAGCATTAACATTCCATGAACACATGTGATCCTCACACCACAGCCATCCCCTCCGATGTCCCAATTATTGTCACTTTGGGGCCTTTAGATCCGGACAATGATATGTGCACACAACTTGCAGATAAGATCACAAACAATACTATCATAATGATTCAATAATAAGTTCAGATCTGAGATCATGGCACTCGGGCCCTAGTGACAAGCATTAAGCACAACAAGTTGCAACAAAGTCAAATAGCACTGATAGAGATACTAGGCACTATGCCCTAACAGATCTTATTCGATTACATGATAGAACTCATCCAATCCCTACCATCCCCAAGCCTACAGCGGGGAATTACTCACTCATGGATGAGGGAAACATCGGTGGTTGATGGAGATGCATTGGTGATAACGATGATGATGATTCTCTCCAAATTCCCCGTCCCTGCAGGGTGCCAGAACGGAGTTTCTGGGTCCGAATCTTGGTTTCTGGTGGCGGTGGCGGAGCGGAACTCTTTCTGGAAAACTATTGACCCCCCCTTATTTTTTAGGTCGAAAGGCAACTTATAGGCGCAGAGGGAGGCCGAGGGGGTGCCTGGGGTGGCTGCACCCCCCAGGCGCGGCCAGTGGTGGGCCCGCGCCTGGCATGGGTGGCCCCCTAGGCCCCTTCTTATGGCTCCGTGGATCTTCTGGTGAAATATAATTTTTGGCATATTTTCCGGGATTTTTCCTGATAGTTTATTTTCTGCACAAAAACAAGACACCAAGGTAATTCTGCTGAAAACAGCGTCAGTCCGTGTTAGTTGTATCCAAATCACACAAGTTTAGAGGAGAAACAATAGCAAAGTGTTCGAGAAAGTAGATACATTTTGGACGTATCACACCTCCCACAATCCAAAGCGCCTGTGTATCAAAACAGCACCTCCAAGAAGGGGAGTGATGACGACGACACTGTTGTCCGGCCGAGACCTAGGGTTTCCTTCGATACGCAGCGGGGGTAGGGGAGGAGGGCCCCAATAGCTTTCAAGAAGGAAGGTGACACCCTCGGGCGTCACCGTGCCAGTGTCAACAGAAAAGGATTTATCCCGACCCCTCCAGGACCACCCGCTTGAGCACTTTGTAGAGCTCCACCACTCACGTCACCCACAAGCATGCGCCATCCTGGTCTTGAGGCCGCCACGGCCGTCACACCGAGCGCCACGGAGCGAAGCCGGTAGGTCGAGAGAGCGAGGACTTTGGCTTGGGTCGTCCAGTCAATAACACGTGGGAGGGAACTACCTCCACCACCAGCAGGTGGTAGCCGACCGGATGTAGCAGCAAGACAAACCAGGCCCTCGGGCCCGGCCGAGCCCGCGAAGGCTCGTGAAGTCCTACCGCCGCGCTGCAGCAGGGGTGCCACCGAGCACGCCAACCGCCGCCCCAGGCCCTACTCCTCCTTCCACCAGGGGACCCACCTCCATGGCAAATCCCGGCCGCCAAGCAACATCACCATTGCCACCGAGCTCCCTCGAGCCTGCCGAACCGCCACCAGCCTGGGGATCTTGCGTCACCTCCCGGAGCCTCCTCCGACGGAGGGAAGTCGAAGCCGTCCACCTTGCGAGGCCGCTGCCCCGACATCCACTGAGTCGGGCTCGTACCCACTAGGCCAGGAGCGTTGCGTGACCTGCAAAGTGGGGGTAGGTTTGGTTGATGTAGGACGGCGGCCGCGGCACAGCCGCACGAAGGAGATCAACCTCCACCACCAATGGCGGTTGCCGTCCGGACGCGGCAGCAGAGACACACTAGGTCTCGGGCCCGGCCGGGCCCAAAAAAAAGGGCATGTAAAGTCTCCGCCGCCATGCTACTGCAGAGCAGCCGCCGCAGCAGCCGCCGTCCTGCACGCCCCCCACCGCCGCCCCTCCTCCAGAATGAGGCAGCATCGCGACAAACCCGCCCTAGGCCCAGATCGGGCCCAAGTGGTCCCAGATATGGGCTAGCCGAAGCTTCCCTAGGACGCAGGCCCACGATGCGCCATCGTGCCAGCTCCTGTCGGCTCCCCACTCCGCCACCGTGGCCCCGGATGCCGAGCCACCGACCCTGCCGTGTACGCCGAGCAGGACCCCATCGCACCACGGCTCCCCCATTTCCCATCACTGTAGAGGAGGCCGACCCTGGCTCGCGCTGCACCCAGCCCGCGCCGCCTGGAGAGCACCCCTGCCGCCATCTCCGAGACGCGCCGCCGCCGCCCCGTCGTACACCGCGCCGCCGCCGCAGGAATAGCCCGCGCGCCGACGCGCCATGGCCCCCGACGGGCGAGCCACACTTAGGCCTGGAGGAGCTTCGTCGCGTCCAGCCCACGCGCGAGAGGGCGAGAAGACCCCGCCGCTGTCGGCCCCGACCGAGCTTCGCCCGGTCGTGCCCTTGGCGGCGGCGAGGGGGGAGGAGAAAGGGGAGGAGGCCGCGAGCAGAAGAGGTGGAGGAGATCCCCCCGGCTGCCGCGCGGTGGCGGCGCGGGAGGGGGGAGAGCGGCCCGTGGCGTGCTCTCCCGATTTAGGGTTCCCAAAACCCTACTCAGTTCCAGAACTACATACTTGCTAGGTGTCAAAATCCAAGAAGGGACCCTAGGAGAAAGAAGCTATGGAACTAATTCTAAAGTGAAACCTGTCATATTTTAGATGGTATAAAAAGGAGAAATAGAATTTAAAAATATTTGAATAATACAAATTACCATGTTTCTAGGATGGCAATGGCATCCCTGTTGTTACACTACACCACGAATGCATGAATTGACTATGATTGTTGTGAGGAGGTAAAATCACATATAATGGTATCATGTTTTATTCTTTCCCTGTTTTCGCTCCATGGAAACATTTTAACAACCCATCTACCGTTGCAACACACGAGTCGACATGCCATAATTCAGGCAAGGCATATATGTCATGTCAAATTTGGGGTTAGCTCCTGTCTAGATTTATAGAGACTCTTTTTAACCTTTTTTGCATATCCACATGATTATATTTGATTGCTGACCTTTTTTATTTTTGTATATCCACATGCCAGCAGAAGAACCCTGAATATAATAAGATTATTTGTTTCTGCTAGTATTGACGCCACGACAGTTTCTGTCAGTGTGCTATTTGCTCATAAGATTATTTCAAATAGCATGCTCATAAGGTTCTTTCAAATAGCACGGCTTCTTATTGGTTTGATATCTTGGGTTCGTTTGGTAGAAATTTTGGCCTTTATGTGTGCTACATGTAGTAAGCACCAAATGTTTGTCTCTGTATACTAATGATGTTCCAATTGACTTGTCCAAGTTATGAAAGGACGGTAGTTGTAGCACATAATGTTCACTATTATCATGGAATAAATGAAGGTCGGGAAAACTAATTCAGGCACGTTGCTCAGTACAGAGTTGAAAAAAAAATCAACCTATATGTTCCAGGATAGCATAGAAGACACATTCTTATGTTTTTGGTCCTTCCATAATACTACAAGTTAATTTATCATTGGATCATGTTGCATTTCACCTATGTTTCAGTTCTCCTATCAAAGAATACTAGATATACTATACGATTATCAGTTAATAGGAAATATATATATATATATCTCTTAAGTTGTTATTATTGTAGTGATTTTGGTCTGCCATTGGGCTCATGCAGAGAAGGGTCCGAGCGACTCTAGCCAACGCACCTCCACCAGCCAGCTACTTGCATACATCGGCTACCTCCTCCAACCAGAGAATGTAGAGGAGGCGCTGCGAGAGCGGATTTACCACATCTAGAAGGGGCCCCCGGCACCATCTATGCCGTTAATTTCTTCGAGATTCGTGCAGCAGTCTACTAGTCAAAGGATCCAACTTTTTTCTATTTTAGTCCCTGTAAAAAATTGATTTAATCTCTGCAACCCACCACTCCCAGGCTCCCAGCATCGCCGTGTACGTGCGCCCCCACTCCAACTGCTCACGCATCTCCCCCACCCCTCTCTCTCTCTCTCTCTCTCTCTCTCTCTCTCTCTCTCTCTCTAACCGCCGACGCCTCCAGATCGATGCAGCTCCTTCCCACGTCGCCGGCAAACAACTCCACCTCCTCCAGCCCTGCCTCCTCCTCCTCAAGCCTCCACCTCCTCCTCCTCAAGCCCCGCCTTCTCCTCCCAGACGCGATCCCCAGCCCCGATGCGATCCCCGCCTCCTCCTTTTTGTTTGTTTTTTTCTTCATGCTTGGATCCAGTTCGTGGTTGAATTTTTTGGCCGGATTTCTCTTTTAACTGGTTGATTCTTGCTAGGAGTGGACGGATCCGGAGGCCCTCCTTTTTCTTTATTTTTTCTTCATGCTTGGATCTTGACGGGTGTATGAAACGTGTATCGTTTTTTTCTTTATGTTTCTTGTATGATACAGTTCTAAATCCTCTAAGTTTCTTCCATATTTACTTCATGTTTCTTGCAACTTTTCTTTCCTAGATCCGGAAATGTTGGATGTTCTTTTTCTTGATATTTTTTTAGAATTTCTGTGAGTTTGGGTATGAATATGAGAGGGATTTAGTCATATATTCATGAATCTCCAATGAATTTGCCCTAGAGAAATCCGATCTAGGCATCATATTTTTTGGGGATTTTTCATTCAGTTCGTGATATATCTTGCTGATTCGGTTTTTTCCTATTAATACCGATCAAAAACTTTGTATTTTCACGTGTATGAAACTTTGTTCTAACTTTGATACGTGTATGGATCTTTATTAATCTTCATCAGAAGGCCACATCTGATCCTCTTTTTCGTGTGTCATGACAGCTACTTAGGCGTGTTCATCAGAAGATTTATTTGTTCTATGGATTTGATGTCAACCTTGAATAAAACATGTATGATTTTATGTAAACCTTGATGGCTCGTAGAATACACATGGAGTAAATTAGATACCTTTTCCAGGAAACATGTGCAGAATCTTGTATGTGTCATGAATCTTGTATGAAAATGCTAAGAATCTGTAATGAAGTTTGTATGTGTCAAGAATCTGTAATGAATCTTGTTTGTACGGATTATGTATGTTTCTTGGATTCTTTGAAAAAACATGTGCAGAACTTGTGTGAATTTTTTAATATCCTGTGAAACATCGTGTATGAAAATTATTGTTGAAACATATTCTTGAAAGAAAATATATGAATGAGATTAGATATTGTGAGTAATCTCGTGAATCTTGTGTGTATCTTGTATGAAACGTTCTTGGTATTAATCTTATTCAATGCAGATTACAGAAATTCAATTATTGAAAAATATTGTATGTTGGGATTCTAGTATGTATCATATATGAATATTATTGCCTATGAAGCTTGAATGAATTTGTGTTGGAAGGTTTCAAATATTTGGAAAATATCCATACTTTCATAGAAATAATAAAAGAATATCTCTTGGCAGAAATAAGTTTGTAAAACATGTGAATCTTATATGAAACTTCTGAATCTAGGATGAAACAAAATAAGAGTGTCTAAATATTGTTAAATAAAAAGTGTAAAAATAAAATTATCAAATGAGATTGTTGAAAAAATAAATTATGCATGTTTCATTTTCAAAATAAAAAATGTACAGAAAAAATGTTGAATATTCCCGAAATTTTACGAGAAAAATTAGTGAAAAAACATAGAAATTATGCAGGTATTTTGTGAAAAGTTTATATGAATATATCTTGGCATAAACAAGTTTGTAAAACATGTAAATCTTGTATAAAACTTCTGAATCTAGGATGAAACAAAGTAAACGTGTCTAAATATTGTTAAATAAAAAGTACGAGAATAAAAATTGCCAAATAAGATTGTTGAAAAAACATATTATGCATGTTTCATTTTTTAGAATAAAAAATGTACATAAAAACATTGTTAAAAATTCCTAAAAAATTAAAAGAAAAAATGAGGTAAAAAACAGAAACGTGTAGAAGACACGTTCGGTTATGGGAAGACAAAAAAATATAAAGTATCCGACAACGCTAGGGGGTTGGATAAAAAAACTGCAAGAGAACTAATATGTGAGGTGGGAGGGTTATTTTGTAAAACACATAGCACGAATCTCCAACTAATGGACGTCAATGATGATGCCGGGGGCCCCTCCTACGGGGGGAATTGCATTGCCCAGGCGCTGCCAAGATCACGGAGAGGATGGTCCTAGGGCAAGGCTTCCAGTGCCATGGCCCACCGAAGCAAGAAGAAGATGCGTTGTCGGCGTCATGGATGGTGTGAAGCTAGATGTTTTTCGCGACTCATCGGGGTTGTATCAAAAGAAAAATGCTATATGCGTCTTCACGACATTGTTTCTCTCACATTGCAACGCAACACACTAATATGTTTCCAAGTATTCAATAAAGTACATTTCTTTAGCTTCGTTGCTTTGTCGTTGCACCAAGAGACATTTTTTCTAGTATTGACCTATTTTTCTCAACGAGATCATCATAAAGTAAACGACATGCCAACTCCATGTCCGGAAAATTCATCGGCCATTTAGCAAGTGCAAAGTTGTAGAACCAACACATTATGATAATAAATAACTACCCAGGACACTGTTTAACACAGATTAACCCTTAAATAATAAAGCGAGCGAACTAAACTACTCCCTCTGTTCCATGATATAAGACTTTTTAGCAAGTTGTATATCGTGGAACAAAGGGAGCAGAAGGTAGTATTGCCCAGTGGACGATCTAAGTGTGGTCATTAGGCCACCGAGAGCTAAGATACGCGCGCCAACACCGAGCTAATTTTTTTTTGGAAAAGGCAAATAAGAGAGAGCTAATTAACTGGGCGAGATCGACCGTCTCCTTACTGGCCCGTGCTGCCCTTCTTGTCGTTGCCGGCAGGGGGGACGACGTCGACGAGGCAGGGTTGCTTGCAGTTGATGCAGGTAGGATAGTCCTCTTTGGGCACCATGCAGTACAGGAGGCACCGCTCGCACGCCCCGATCACCATGGGCGTCGGCTTCCCGCCGCCAGGGCTGTCATCCGAGTCCGACGACATGCACGATCTCGGCGACGACGAGTAGTTGCTGCTGATGTCGTCGTCGCCGCCATCGTCATGACTGCCGTCCACCTCCATCCTCTCTGCTGCCGCCACTGGCGGCGAAGGCGACAGGTTCAGGTTGAGCACCAGCCTCCCGTTCCTGCCACCGTTGCCGTTGTTTCTGCTCATGGCTCACCACCTCGATCACACTGCCCACACAGCCACGCATGCAAGATCAACAGATAACACCAGATCAAATAGCGTTACATGTAGAGGAACAATTTGCAAGAGGAAGAACAGAAACAAGATCGAAGAGGTGTTAATCGGTTACCTGAATGCTTAGAAGATGAGAAGAGGCAGGAGAGTGCGTTGGCTGTGGGAGATCCGACGGCCATTTGTATAGGGAGGTGGAGGAATGAGAGGTCATGTCTTTTAATTATTATTACTCCGCAGCATTGATGAAAAATGATACACACAAATTCAGAATGTCAATGCTATCTCTCTCTCCCCATCTCTATCATAGTCAATGATCTCTCCGTTTCTCTATTGCTATGACATCACTTAATTTCTTCCTTCATTCCATTTATCTCACTCTCTGCGATCTTGCAGTGTACATGTGGTTCTTGGCTGGAAGTTCATCAATTGATTAACCCGGACTTTAAGAGCTTTAGATGTGCTCTAACATCATGGGTTAGTAGCTGGACCATGGACGCTTCGGTGAAGAAATGTCATGTCGGATGGTACTCAAGTTGAATGAAATTTAATCGATTTAGGGAGATTTAAAGTCATTTCAGTACAAATAGTTTCAGTCTTTTCAGTAGTAGACATGAATTCAAATATTTTTTAGCTTTTGTGTGCTAAAGCTTTGGTTTACTTTCAGACAGTTTCAGGTGAACATGCCTGTCCTTTGGCCAAAAGGAAAACTGAACTCACTGGAATTGGGTCGTCACTACCCACATCCTGCTGCATGCCGAGTATCAAGCTGTTTGCGGAGAGCTTTTCAGTGGGCACCGGGCAAATGCTGCTGTATGCCGAACATCCTCTGAAAGACACTCGGCAAAAACACAACACTCGGGCAAACGTGGCATTCGGCCCTCGGCGAAGAACCAACACTCGGCAAATGCGGCAAAAGGCTCTCGGCAAACACAGGTGCTCGAAACGCTGAACTCACTGAATTTGGGTCATGGACGGGATACTTGGGAGTTGCGAAAGCAAAGTTCAAAACTATTGGCCGAGTAGGGAAGTAAAATTGCGAACAATTTCAAGACTTTATACAGTATCATTTCAGATTTGAATTCTTTTGACCGTCAATTTGACCAATATAGTCAATAAAAATATATACTACTTGTAAGAGGGTGCATATAACTAGTATTTTGTTGAATAAATAAACGATTGCAGTTTGAAGAAAATACGAAGTAGACTTTGTGACAGAAAAAGAGGGAGTAGTAACATTGCTTTGGTTGATCGGCTTGCTCCTACACGACATGTCTTGGCAATCTTCAATGCCCTCGCAGTCCATTAACTTCTCTGCCTCGTTTGAAGTCTCACAAGTGCAACCTTTATTCTACGCTTCAGAAAAATGAAGTGCACGCAGTATGATCAATTGTGAAATGACATCTCGGAAGGCCGCAGCTGGAAGCTTTTATTTAGAAATTAACCCATTAATTGCATCTTTATTTCTTGGGCGTGACTTAATTACTAATCCCAGTTGCCTTTTTCTTTGTTGATCACGTCAGAGTTTACTCTTGCCAGCGTGATCTGACAATGAGCTTTAGGGCATCAGGCCGACCTATTCCAGACACCAAGGGCGTGTTTAGTTACTCGCACGGTTTTTTTACTGAACCAAAATCTCTATTTTGTTTGATTGCCCGCGTGAAAACTGTTAGGGAGGTCGCCAGAAAATGATTTGCGTGTTTGTGGGATGTATTAAGGTTTGGAGAAACAAAAAGGCGTTTTTTGGTGTGATAACCTTTTTCTTAGATGGTGAGATTACCAGCCATATGCGCACACGTGAGCAGGACCATGAAACATTGTAGCATAGTTCAAACCTAGCACGACAATACGATCAAGTTCATAGCAAACTCATACTTAATACCAGCATAACCAGCTCACCATAACCCTTCACTTGTTGATCATGGCAAGGTTGGATTGTGCTGGAGGCACTTCTTGACCACTTCAGTCATGGAGTAGTCGAAGATGATGATCTTGTATATGTCGCTCTTAAGGGCCTTGAAGGTTAGGAAGTAGACGATCTTGATCTGATGGGCAATTGCAAAGCCAGACCAACCATGATTAAGGGAACCCCTGTTGACATATTTCAGCTTCACCATCCAACTGTATCCAGTTCTGGATGGCATTCGCTGGGTTCGGGTCCAGGTCTAGGTCTGGCACCCCCATACCCGCCCCGGCATAGATAATTCCATAAATTCTTCGTAACGCCAAAGAATCCTAGAAAATACCATGGATTTTAGATAGAATATTTGACAGGCGCCTAAAACTAACTGTGTCAAAGGAAAATAGAAGTTAGTGGTACGATCGCACAATGGATGTAAATTTCAGAGCGAGCACTTAGATTATCTCCAACAGACATAGTAAAAAGCGCCCGCACGGTAAAAAAAACATCAATTTAGCACGCCAGCGTGTGATTACGGCACTTCACCAGTTGATGCAAATACACGCGCGTGGTATTTTTTTTTTGGTGCACGCCATATCGCGGCATTGCACGCGTCAAATTTCGTGCGTCCGCTACAACACGCTAGAAATCGCTAGCTCGCGCGCAAAACCAACTACCCTCCCGATTCTTACGCGTGTTCGCGCCGCCCGTCCCTCCATTTTAACCCCAAGTTTGTCCGGCGCCATCCCTGCGAAATGTTGAAGTGTATAAGTGGATTGCACTAGCCCTTTCCATCAGTTTGGACTTTTGGTTGCGTTGGATAGTGCATGAAGCTTGACATGGTATCTCCTGAGGTCTCGAGTTCGAGTCCTGGCTTTCGCAATTTATCCTAAAATTACTGTTGACCCCTCTGTGTCCACGTAGGCCTCTTGAGTCATACATGAGTTTCGCGCGTCGTCGCTCTCTTCTGGTTGCACGTGTTGACTTCTCCCCGTCACACGTGAGAGAGGGTGTTGAAGTGTATAAGTGGATTGCACTAGCTCTTTCCATTAGTTCGGACTTTTGGTTGCGTTGGTTAGTGCATGAAGCTTGACACGAAATAGTCGCCATCGTCGTTCCCTAACGCCACGCCGCCACCCCATTCGCGCGGTCGTCAGTGAGCCTCGTCTGCGGTCGTTCCGTTCTGCGCCGCTGCTAACTTAGATCCTTCGATTTGATCTAAAGCGACCGTCGATTTGGTGTCGCGCAGCTCCCGGCAGTCGGCGCGCGCAAGTTGTTCAGTGCAATTATTGCAAGTGAAAGGATATAGATGTCGCCTACAGGGGGTGAATAGGCAATTTCAAAACTATCACGCTTTTGGCTTGATAGAATGTGGAATTAAACTAACGTTTATTTTACAAGCACAAAATCTAAATACACTAGGCTCAACTAAGTGCACCAACAACAAGTTAAGCTAATCAAGATAGCACAAGATAGATATACCACAAGTGATAAGCAAGATATAAGTACTTCAAGCTCGATGGCTATCACAAGGAAAGTAAGCTCGGATATAGAGATAACCGAGGCACGTGGAGACGAAGATGTATTCCCGTGTTCCCTTAAAACTAAGGTACGTCACATTGGAGAGGTGTGGGATTCCACAAAGGATTTCTCAACACCACGAAGGCTCACCTTCTTCTCCGACTCTATCCCACGAAGGAATACGCCCTTTCCTTATGGCTAGCTTTTTCTCCACTCCGGAGATGGCAAGATCCACAACCACTTCACAAGCTCCACGAAGGAGAAGTTCGGGTCTCCTCACAATCTTCCACGAAGAGGACACCGCGGTACCTACCGCCAAGCCAACTAGGAGGTCACCCTCCAAGAGTAACAAGCTCACAATCTCTCACTCGAACAAATCAAAATGGAGAGTTCAACACTTATGCAAGAATGCAAAGCAAGAATACCAAGGGTGCTCAAATCCTTCACTCTCAAATCCCACCAAAGCAACAAGTGCTAGGAAGGAATTAGAGAGGAATAACAATGGTGGAAACCAACAAATAACTCCAAGATCTAGATCCAATGGATTCCCCTCACTTAGAGGAGGAATTGATTGGTGGAGATTGTAGATCTAGTTCTCCTCTTCCAAAGCCCTTAAAAAATACAGAAAACATAGGAGGGAAGGGAGAGGAAGAAATCTCAAAGGGGTCAACAATGGAGGTCAAAAACGTGCTCAAGAGCATTAGAACTTTGTGGAAGAAGCCTCCCTTTTATATCCCTTCAAGGGGGATGACCGTTGGAAGCAAGATGCGCTTGGCGAACACGTTTCGGCGACGAAACCGGCACCGCCGGAATTTTCGGTCAAAACCGAAAGTTCCGGTACAAACTGAAACAGCATATAGAGCAGGTTTTCGGCGGTTTGTCGGAAATTTCCGGCGGTCGCCAGAATTTCCGGCCACAGACTTGGTCCTCCGGAATTTCCGCTGGAACCAAATAGGGCACACGAAAACGGCGATAACTTTTGCGTCCGGACTCCGATTTCGATGATCTTGGGCTTTTTTTGACGAGGACAACAAGCCCTACAAGATGGTGCAGAGAAACGTAATAGTTCAATAGAGGAGGATAGACCCAAATGAATAAAGGTAAGAAGCCTCCCTATAAAAAGAACCGATAAAACCTTCAAACTCGAAAACGCCATAGAAGATGCATACGAATTCCGTTTTCGATGAACTTGGGCTTGTTCAAGAGCTAGCAACAAGCTCAAGAACCTCACATGGAGAAACACCAAGAAGCAACAAAATAGGAAGAAGCAAAGAATGCAAAGGATTGAGCTCCCTATGACGATGTGATCAAGTTATCCAACCGAAAGCCCCTCTTAATAGTGCGGCTATGTATCCTATAACCCGGTCTCCCAACAACCACCTTGAGACCGGTAAAAGGAAAACCTAGAAAGGACATACCTTTTACTTGCGCATCCCGCTTGATCTTGATGACAACAATTCAATCTCCATCCAAGCCAGAATGCATCACTTGATCATTGTTGCTTCGTGAAGACTCCTAATTTGCTCCCCCATACACCACTATTGGATAGCTTCATTAATAAATGTCTTCACATGTCCATTATCACCAATATGGACGGCAAGCTTCAAGCAAATGATCTTCTCGAGATGCTTATCTTGAACTTGCCCTTCTCAACCTTGATGACTATCACCACTTGATGTCATCCTCTCACGGGCTATATAAGATCTTCACTTTTGAAGCATGCCCATGGAAATATACATATTCCATATAGAAAATGCAAAGGCACATATATATAATGGGTTAGCTCATGATGCATAATTGACAAGGTTTACCATACCACAAGATCCATGTGGTACATTCTTTATGCTTCATGTGTTAACCAACTTGAAATCACTCTTCACTCTTTGTATAGGTCAACCATGTATCTTCTCATGCTCCATCTCAATATATTGAGGTACATAAAGAACTCTTAATTTGATTACATGCTCTAAATCTTAGTCAATCATAGCTCAACTAATGAGGCTATCACGACACCGTCTTAGAGCCATATCTTGAATTCTTCTTTTGAGATCACACTCTTAAGATATTGATCATATCATATTCTTCTCTTCAACTCGATGATCTCGATTCCAATACTCAAGGTATATCTTTATATTCATGGCATCCATACTTGAATCCAACACATAGACTACAAGCATGACCTATGGAATATTCCTTCATATAAAACTCAGTGAAAACATTAGTCCATAGGGATTGTCATTAATCACCAAAACCACACATAGGGGCAATTAATCTTTCAATCTCCCTCATTTTGGTAATTGATGACAATCACGACAAGAGGGTTTATGTAATGAATATTAGAAACAAGTACGCAGCTTATCCGAGAATAAGTTGTGTACAAGAGGTTGCATTTGATATGGTCAAGTAACACAAAGCTACTAGCACATATCAAAACCGATTCTACTTACACAAACTACAACTAATGCAAGAGATGTGAGTAGAACCAACATATATAGAGCAAACTCCCCCACAATATATGCATGCGTGATGAACTTGAATTTCATTGCATACATTGTCAAGAATAAACTTTGGAAGAGTTTACACTATATATACAACCATGCAAAACATAATAAAGATGAAATGCATGAAAGGCAAACACTTAAGAACAAACCAATCTTAAGTATAAAACCATTTCCCTTAAACCCTCTAAACTTCTCCGCCATTGACAACAAGTGCCAAATTGGATGACAAAGATAGAAGGCCAATATAGTATGAGTTCCTCCCCAAGGTGTGCATTTCTAATATTTTGAGTGAAATCAAATGCATATATCCAATGACAAATATTTGGAGGAAATCAAGCTATATTGAGGATCAAAGATTGCTACAATGATAAAACGGTGAAGAAATTTCAAAGGATGAAGCAAGCAACCCAATGATCCAAAAAAAAAAACAAATGGACAAATAGTGCTCTAAATGAAATAAGGAATATCCCTAAGGTTCGTGCATAAATTTTAATTATTGTATTTGAACAAAATATCCACAAACATGGAATCCTCACTCCCTCTATACTATTTAGAACACAAACAAGATACAAGGAGTAGATATATATAAATACACTTGTTAAGACAAGCTTAAGTCCAAAAGAAACCAAATATGAGATATGAGTGCGTGAAGATGCAATAAAAGTAAACCAAGCACTCATAAATCAAGACCTTACCAATACCATTAAAACCCAAGAGGATAAGAGATATGGTCGGCAAAGAGCGATGATATCAAGGTAAGAGATTAACACTCTCGTGTATATAAGTTTATAAGTGTAAAAAACATGAGAATAATCCACAAATAAACAACCATACATAAGAGGTTAATAAAATAAGAAAACATGATATCCAAGAGGAAGTCATAAGATATACCAAACATGATATTTTTTGCTTAAGTGCATATATAGCCCATGGCTCTATTTTCTCTTATGGTATATCAATGAACTTCACCAAAGAAAAAATAAAAACCTCAAAAACATCACGACTAACACTAAGGGAACAAATGCTAGTTGGGATACTTTGGGAAAGGCAACAAGTAGCAAAAGTAAGGATTCAAAGCAATTTCAACAATATTGCACATGAGAGTACCTTGAGGAATTGATATGCAATAAATTGCTAGAAGGAATATTTGGAATTGGTGAATCATGAACATGATTTTATATACACCCCATTATATGCATCATCTCAAATTACTCACATAAGTAATAAGGATAAATAAGCCTTTCAAAGATCCTTGCAAGAACCGCAACATTTACAAACGTATAAATTCATGCCAAGATGCAACCTACAAGAGATTGGATGAAAGAATAGTATGCATGAATAAGATACTTGTTACCGAGATAGCAATGGTATGATGTAGTAGATAAGAATTTTTTGATCATCCTAGCTTGGATCCAATTATCATGTGGTGGCAACACTTTCCTTATAGACGAGACAAGCATCCATTGCACCTCCAATGTACCTAAAACAACATTCATGTACATCTTGGTACCCAAACTTATTGGGTCCAAAGTGGTTAGACTAACCACAACACATAGGACACACTCCATTAAAATATGTACATATTTAGAGATGAAATTTGAATTTCATGCACATCTTAGCCATTTAGGATTTGATAGAGTATACCCTATATATTGGATCAAAGAAAGAAAACACATGGACACTTTCAATATCCAAAGAACATATAATTTGGAAAAACACCAAAATATTCAAGAAGGCATACAAGGTGTGACAAAACACATTTGTTGCCCAAACTATATCAAATAATCAAATCAACACAAGATTTGTTCAACGAAGTTCAACCAATGAACTAAGCAAAAACTATTGAGAAAAAAGGAAAAACAAAAATATTCAAGGATTTATCTCATTAAAGCAAATAAAATAGAGAAGAAAGAATGAGATAACAAACTCCCAAAAGAGCAAGGTATCAACAAATAAACCAAACCCTTAACACTTTTCACAATGGCACAAGGTTTCGAGAAGAAAAGGTTTGTCTTCCACTAAAACACATTTTATAATAATCAAAAAATCATCAAAGAGATGTTAAAAAACCCAATAAAGACAATGGGAGCCACAAAAAATTTTGAAAAGAAAAAAGGCAATAAGAGGTGAAATCCAAGGTGAAGATGATCCACAAATGCTACCACACATAAGTATATCAATTGTCAAAGACAATGAGTGTATTGGAATTGATTTCCGATGGTATATTGGCACGAATATTAAAGATAAATCTTCACAATAAAAAGCATAGGATAGGAATAAAAATATTAAGCACTATGCAAAGATAAATATTCTTGATAGCTTCAATCTAGTCACACAATCATGCAATGCAATGATTAGAATAACTTGAAGCAAATGGTCTCCCAAAAAGATATAAAGATATGTATTTGAGGAAGACCGCATTAAGAATTTCTTGCTCAAACAAAGACCAAAAAGACGAGCAATAAAATATTCTAACAAAAATAGGACCTTGTTTGAGCCAACACGCCACCTAGAAACAAGATAATCAACAATATCAACTCTAAGTGGCACTACCTCATATGTTCATATTTTCTAGGATTGTGATATGCAAAAGAATCATATTACTCCCCCATAATGTGATATTCAATTTTTCTTAATAAGAGGAAAAGCAACCTCAACTAGAGAGAATTAATGGACATTTATAATTTGAATTTCTCATGAGTATGACACACCACATAGTGACTAGATAAGCTTGCAATATCAATACTAAGTGGTAGTACTCACGCACACACATTTTAAGGTTTGAGAGATGCGCGAGGCATATCACTCCCCCAAAATGGTATGTTCCATTAACAAATCAAAAATAGCCAAATAAGATATCATCAAGATGCACTAGAGGCTCAAAACGAGACACACGGGTAAATGATGTGCCAAACACCTAGACATACTTGAATACACAAAATAAGCAAGCATGAGGAACACCAAATATAAACACATACTTGGTACAAAACCAAAACATGTAAAGGTTCAAGTAACTTCCAATGTAAATGAGTTTAGTACAAGTTACCGCGAAGAGGCGCATTAGATATAAGATAGGGATAAGATAATCCTAATGACTTGGCTTGATCAAATATAATATATGAAGATCCCTTAATTATTCATGAGTTAGCCAAGTCTCAAATGCCCTCCAAAAACACCTATTGATCAAGTTTGAGCTTGTTGGTCCCCAACTAAGTTGGGTCCTAAGAGGTTAGTCACAATAGGCTTGGCAACCCAAATGGTTCTTTTCTTGACACCACTTTGAGTTCCAACAAACTTGGCAAACACATTGCCATCCTTATCATTCCCAAGAGAATAATCATCATTAATAATGATAGGATTAGATAAGGTATCGTTTGAACATGAAGAGGAAAAGTGCCCCTTCACACGACATATGTAGCAACAAGTGCCCCCCTTTCTCTTCTTCATTGATTTCTCTGCTTGGGGAGCATTATCTTGATTCTTCTTCGGAAGTGGCCTAACTTAAACTTGGGCTTGACCTTGTACGTGTGGCCGCATCCATTGTTGCTTCTCACTCAAGTGATTTTTCTTCAATGGACAATATCTTACATGATGTCCTTCAACTTTGCACTTGAAGCAAATAATCTTGGCCGAATTCTTGACTTGGTTTTGGCCCTTCTTATTATTTCTCTTGGACTTGTTCTTGTTATTGGAGTTGAATCCAAGTCCACTTTTATCATTGGGGGATTTTTGCACACTCAAAATTCTATCGAGTGTGGATTTTCCTTCATTACTCTTTTCCAAGTCATTCCTCAAGGAAGCGACTTGGGCCTTGAGCTCTTTGATTTCCTCTACATGGTTAGTAGAAATACAGGTACTATAGGAAGTAGAAGCTTCATTGTTAGAGCAAAAAGGAAAAGCAAGTAATCCAACACAAGGTTTATCAATTGTATGGCTAGATGGATTACTAGGAATAATACATGGCATAATAGCATTTTGAGTAGAAGTTGTGCTAATGTCCAAAAGAGGCTCACAAGATTTTACCTTGGTAATACTTGCCTCACGAGCTAACTTTAGCCCATCATGGGAGATTAGAAGATCATTAGGAGAGTCTGAGAGATTTTCATGACTTTCTTCCAATTTCCTATACTTGCTAGTTAGTACCTCAAGTTGAGCCCTTAGCTCAATGTTCTCCTTTAGGGTAGATGCTTCACAAGAAGTAGAGTTAGTAGCACAAGCATCATTAATAGAATTTTCCTTTTCAAGCTCATAAGATTCAATTTTTTGCATGAGGAGACAATCAGTGTGCTTCTCCTAGGCAAGCTCTTGCTTAAGGAGATTGAATCTCCGACTCCCATCATCAAGTTGGAAATCCAACTCCTTTATGGTTCCCGTTTGTTTAGTTATGGTGTCCATAACGTGTTTGAGACAAGTAAAGGCCTTATTATTACCACGAAGAGAGGTACACAAAAAAGTCAACTCAAGCAAGAGAGCACTAGTATCCTCATCAATGTCATCATCACTATCATCATTATCATTGATATTATCTTTAGAATATATATTGGGATCCAAAGTAGGAGATACCTTTGATCCTCTTGCCATAAGGCACATGTGAGCACGGGAGGATGAAGATGAGGATATTGTTGAATCTTCATTCATGATCATGTCTTGATCCATAGAATGTTTGATTTCCTCTACATTGTTAGATAAACAACTAGAGGAAATAGAAGCATTTTGTTCATGGGAACAAGGCAAATCAAGCATATCATCTACACTAGTACTCAAATAATTTCTAGATGATATACAAGGACTAGCAACACAAGGGGATATAGCATTATTGTTGCAAGAAGTGCTTAATTCCAAAGAAGAAACATTGCAATGGGATAGAGATTAAGGATCATCATTAGCGAGCACAATATCAACATTGCAATTCCCAACACCACTCACCATATATTTACCTTGTGTCTTTCAACACGTTGGTGAAGTGGGTGAGGATGAGAACTCATCACGGCCGGAGGTGGAAGAAACTTGGAGCTCTTCATGATGTGAAGGAAAAGAGATCTCCTCGGAGAAACCACCGACAATATTAGAAATGGAACCACCAAATATTTCGTTAATGCTGGTCCACTTCTCATGAGACGACTTGCGCTTTACAATCGTCAAGAACAAATTAACTGTGGGGCTCAAAGAGAAAATAATCTCATTAGATACTTGAGCTTCGAGATGTAAATTTTTCTCATCCGCTAAAAATAGATTTTGAGGATCCATCGGAGGAGAAAAACCTACATCTAGAAATTTCTCAATATTTGGACACAAGGTCCTAAGATTACAAAGCAAGCAATTTCTCCACAAAGCATAATTTGTGCCATCAAAGATAGTTGTGTCATTGTGCACTATACTCTTAGCCCACATCTTTACACTCTAGGCGGTGAAGCCTAAACAAGGAGAGACCTTGCTCTGATACCAATTGAAAGGATAGAGATGTCGCCTACAGGGGGTGAATAGGCAATTTCAAAACTATCACGCTTTTGGCTTGATAGAATGTGGAATTAAACTAACGTTTATTTTACAAGCACAAAATCTAAATACACTAGGCTCAACTAAGTGCACCAACAACAAGTTAAGCTAATCAAGATAGCACAAGATAGATATACCACAAGTGATAAGCAAGATATAAGTACTTCAAGCTCGATGGCTATCACAAGGAAAGTAAGCTCGGATATAGAGATAACCGAGGCACGTGGAGACGAAGACGTATTCCCGTGTTCCCTTAAAACTAAGGTACGTCATGTTGGAGAGGTGTGGGATTCCACAAAGGATTTCTCAACACCACGAAGGCTCACCTTCTTCTCCGACTCTATCCCACGAAGGAATACGCCCTTTCCTTATGGCTAGCTTTTTCTCCACTCCGGAGATGGCAAGATCCACAACCACTTCACAAGCTCCACGAAGGAGAAGTTCGGGTCTCCTCACAATCTTCCACGAAGAGGACACCGCGGTACCTACCGCCAAGCCAACTAGGAGGTCACCCTCCAAGAGTAACAAGCTCACGGTCTCTCACTCGAACAAATCAAAATGGAGAGTTCAACACTTATGCAAGAATGCAAAGCAAGAATACCAAGGGTGCTCAAATCCTTCACTCTCAAATTCCACCAAAGCAACAAGTGCTAGGAAGGAATTAGAGAGGAAGAACAATGGTGGACACCAACAAATGACTCCAAGATCTAGATCCAATGGGTTCCCATCACTTAGAGGAGGAATTGATTGGTGGGGATTGTAGATCTAGATCTCCTCTTCCAAAGCCCTAAAAAAGATGCAAGAATCATAGGAGGGAAGAGAGAGAGGAAGAAAGCTCAAAGGGGTCAACAATGGAGGTCAAAAACATGCTCAAGAGCATTAGAACTTTGGGGAAGAATCCCCCTTTTATACCCCTTCAAGGGGGATGACCGTTGGAAGCAAGATGCGCTGGGCGAACACGTTCCGGCGACAAAACCGGAACCGCCGGATTAGCCGCCAGAATTTCCGGTCAAAACCGAAAGTTCCGGTACAAACCGAAACAGCATACAGAACAGTTTTTGTGGCACCCCGGATTTACGGTCCGAGAATACCCGTTATGCATACAATTCATGTTCCCATGATCAGTGAGCCGTGAGCATAACCGACTAGTATCATTACAACATCCAATAAGTAAAGAGTACAGAACTTACAAAAGGCCATTATGGCAATTACAACATAAGTAGCGGAAGTCTTCAGTGCAGAGCCCGTGCCTTAACTTACAGGCAACTGATTGGGAAGACGGCCTAGCTTGCATAGACGTTAGCACCTTCGTTCCTTCTTAACATCTGCAATCTGGCCAAGTGAATAGCCAGGTACAATGCCGGTGAGTACTTTGAATGTACTCGCAAACCACTGATACAAGGTAACACAGATAATGCATAATGAGCTGTGGCGAGATAGCTCTATACTACAGTTGTTTTTGAAAGACCTAACATTGGCACCCTCTATATATTTTTTGAAAAAGAGTTTTTAGAAAATATGCCTGCTTTTAGAAAGTCCGAACATCTCCACATCCTTGTTAAAAAGATTTTAGAAATAGTTTTGTTGTAAAACCCTTTTTTAAAACGTCTTCGACCATCACTGGTCAAAACCAAACTCATTCCTTATCCTTCCTCGTGACCAAGTCACATCCTTTTCATTCATCTCAACATAACTCTCGGTACTCATAGCAATCACCTTTCCAACTGTCCTTGTCACATCCCAAGATTTTCCAAATCTTGTTATGAGAAAAATAAATGAATAAAATAAAAATTTGTTGATTTTCAGGGTGAGAAGAAACTTTTTCCAATTGGAAACCTTCAAACCTATTTTTGATCAAACAAATCCTAAAGGGATTTGAAAAGATAAACAATTAATAAAGAAAATATTAAATAAGTGGAATTACTACTTTTGGGATCTTTTAGTAAAAAGATTTAGTTTTCAAATGAAAAGGGTAGAAATATAAATAAGGATTATTTTATATATCCAAAATTAAATCTTGGCCAAGCTTTTGAATTAAAATATTCCTATTTGATAAAAAGAGTAAAGGTTTATTTAAATAAAATAACGAGGCTTTATTAATATCCAAATTTATTAAAGTAAAGTCTTTGTCATTTTAATTAAACATTAAAACTTGTTAAATTATTCAAGTTTTCCAAGTATTTTATATTTTCAAATAAAACCTACTGATTTGGTTTTGATAATATTTAGATTTCAAATAGAGTTTTTAATAAAACAAATCCTATTTGAATTAATAACTAAGGACTATTTTATTATTTAAATAGATCCTAAAAGAATAAAAATATTATTTTATTTTTGACTTTGTTTTGTGTTGTTAAACAGAACTAACACTCAATACAAAGTTTGGTGGAAGTTTGATTTGATTTGTTGTTTGAATTGTTTGATTGAATTTCAAAACAGAAATAAGAAATGGAAAAAGGAAAAAGTATCTGAACAAAAAAATATGAAACGGACTCGACCCAACTAAGCCTGGCCCAACTAAGCCCAGTTAGCCCACTCCCTCTCCCCCCGCAAGAAAACGGTTTGCACCAAAGAAGGAACCCGCACCCTCACTGACCGGTGGACCCTATTTCCTCTCTCTCTCACGCTGCCAAGCAGGCCCCACCGCCAGCTCACCTCGTCGTCAACCCGCGACCAGTTCTTCCCCCGCTCCTGCCGTTGATTCCTCCGATTAAATTCGCCGTAACGCAGCAGTTAATTCCGTCCTCGACCACGCTTGATTAATAGACTGCCTCCCCTCTCCATTTCCCCCAACCAACGCCACAAGAGAGCCACCGGGCTGCCCCAATTTCCTTTTGCGCCGCCGCGACCTACGACGAGCTTCGCGAGCGATTCCGGCCACTCCTCGCCGCGCCTTGCCCCCTCGACCACTCGAGCTCACTCCACAACCTAAGGCGCATCTATCGGTGGTCTTCACCTGCCCGCGCACGCCCCACGTCCTCGGCTCTGTCCACGTCTGAGCGTCGCCGCTATCTGCCCCGACTCCGGCGAACACTACTGGTAACCCCTCACCGTGTCTCCCCCTCTCATTGAGGCTCGCATACTCCCCTCTCTCGTGCACATCTAACGCGACCTTTACCTTGCTTTGAAACTCCTTGTAGCATCACCGTCGACGACACCCGAGCGTACCCGTCGCCAGGAGCAACTCCGGCGAGCCATTGTCCTCACCCCCGTGCGCCCCTGACCTTGTGGAGACCACGTCGAGAATCAGCATAGCCCTGCGAACCCGGTGAGCATATCCCCAGCCTCTCTCGCTTCCTGCTTCACCAGCACTGCCACCATCTGACCGCGCCGCCGCCAGCCACCGTCGCTGCGCTGCCAACCTTTGGTCAAACACACGTGGGCCGTTGGATCCTCACCCTGTGGCGTAGACAGAACAACTTAAGCGAAGAGGTACGAGCTAATATGCACCGTTCAGTCTCACTTAGATCCAACACACCCCGTAGCCGATCCGAACGAAACGGTATGGACGAATCAGAATAAGACGCGTGGCTAGTGTGTTGAATTAAAACAGAATTTGATCTATTTAATTAGTAAACTTGCAAAATTCATAACTTTCAAACCATACGTCCAAATTTTTCAAATTTTATATCAATGGATTTAGAAAAACAAGCCCTAGCCAACCATGCACTTTGTTTAGTAAAAATCTTCTGGTAAAATGTTTGTTTTTGCAGAAACTTGTGTATGCTTGTTTAGGATATAAAATTTATTCAAAAATGATTTTGGGGGTGAAATCTTTGCAAAATGGTTGTTGTGAACCTACTGACCCTAGGAAATAACTCATGGATTTAAAAATGAATTTTGTGAAGTTTAGGAATAAGAACTTGAATTAGCTCATTTCTAGTCAAATAAAAATATTGATTTTGGTATGGAAATGATTTTTGAGCAAAACCTTTGGAAAATGTTTTGATTCAAACCTACTGACCCTAAACACCAAGTTTTGTGAATTAACAACTTATTTTATAAACAACATAAAATGGTTGCTTTGCTAAAAACATTTTCCACCACATGAAATAATGATTTGATTTTAAAATGGTTTATAAAGTGAAACCTTTTGCAAATGACTTTGCCACTTTGTAAAATGACCATTAGGTGTCTTCAAATGTTTATGACCCATTAGAAACCACTTTTACAAATAAAATAACCCTTTTGCATGCTTGCATGTATTATTTTGTTTATTATTTTATGTGATGAAATGCTTGAATGGTAGATTGAAATATTGTTTGCTTGATTGAGTTGTAGTGACTTGAAGTGTGTGAACATTGCAAAGATCAAGGAGTGAACTTGTACCCTCTACCAAAAAGGCAAGTGATGCTTCATACTTTTGTCCCATTACTTTCACTATGCATTAGTGATTTTTCTAAGTAAAACTTGCGTGGAATTTTTGCTAAGTATAAACCATGCTATGGGAAAACCTAGTAGATGAAACCTTAGTAAAATTTCCTAAGTTAAGATTCCTACTACTATCATGCTTAGCTTAGCTAATAGAAAACAAGGGTGGAATATATATTCACAACTATGGAAAAATTTCTAAGTCTGAGGACTTGTGTTTTGTTTAATAAAACAACTAAGTGAATGAATCACCTGGGTGGAATGGAAGGAAAGGTTTGTGTTGAGTGGTTCACAAGTCCCATTTTTATGGTTTACCTTGTGTATCTTACTTGTGGATGGCCACCCAGGAACAAAGATATTTGAGATGTCAAATGTTGAGAAGCTTCAAGTGCAACCACATGGCATTATGGGCTCTGCCTGGATCATATAGGTTGCAAGAACTTAGCCAAATGGACAGTTGGTGGTAGGGGAATGATAGGTTGGAACGCGTCCATTTTGGTCTAAGGGAAGGCTTCTGAAAGATCTTGTCTTGGTGAAACCAAGTCTTGTGGGGAAAGTGCACCACCTCTGTAGAGTGTAAAATCTAAGTACTTAGCCATGTCCCTGGTAAAGGACAATTTGAGCATCAAGACATGGAAGCTATCAAGAATCTCATCATCCAAATTTCTAAGTTAAAAACTTGTGGATTGAACAAGGGTTAAAGGATCTTCAATCTTTTATTGGTAGATGCCTTGGGTGGTTTATGCCAAACAAAACTTAATGTTTTCAAATAATAAGGAAAATCTATTTTGAGCAATGCAAGCCTAAAGATCCACTTAGCCAAAAGCATATAGATGATAGACTCCACTATACTACCATAGTATCACTTGCCAATACAATTCAAATGTATTGACCCTTGTGGCTGTAACTTGTTATGTTCCAGGTTTGTCTGATAGTAGTGAAGTTTAATGATTAGGATTACAAGTCTACAACCAACATGTCTGCCTATGGCACTTTGAAGATGAAGGACCCCATGCTTATAGATATTCTGCTGCAATGTAATGTAATAGCCAAATGAGCTATGTAATATGTAATAAATTATTTTATTCCTGGTTATAAAGTTGTATTATGACCTTTGTTTCTTGATATTACATCTTAACTGTGGATGCTAGCTATTGATCCAGGGACTAGCATTGTAAACACAGGGATCTCTACCTTATTAAGGGTTGGGAACCTTACATATGGTATCAGAGCATTGTGTTGCCTGTAGGATTTGTAACCCTAGGATTGGACAAAACCCTTAGAAAAATAGGAGTTGTATTTGTTCCAAAACTTATTTACAAACAATCTTGTAAACTCTTTCCTCAACCATTTTGGTTTTGACTCTACATCTCTTCTATTTCAAACTTGATGGACAAAGCCTACCCCATGGCCAAAGACTTCACCATGTGCAAAGGACTTTACCAACTCTAATGACTTCAACATCTTCAACATTTTCACCAAGGACTTCAACCTTGGATATCACTAAGGACAAGTGAGACAAGAAATCTTGCTCAAGATTTGGAAACTAAGGAAACACAACTTAGAAGGAGCCATCAACACGTTTGAAGTTTTTGTGACCAAGAATTTTTCCCAAGGAAACCATGATCTCATGCAAGATGAAACAACCAAAAAGGAGGAAGGAAAGATCTCAAGTGAACCATATAGATGGACCACCATATTAAGTATAGATCAAACACACCAACTTATGTGGTGTAACAAAAATATTTTTGGTTGCCTAAAAATATGCTTGAAACTTGTTGTTTGAGTGGAATGTTTGTTTGTGATTGCCTGCACATTTCTGTGTGAATTGTGATGTGTGTGATTAGAATTATTTCCTTAGAAAATATTTTGCCTATTCTAATCCCTACCCAACCCAAACAGATGACTTCTCCAAGAGACTCCAACATCAAGGATGGTGACAATAACAACAACCAAGAGGACAACATGAGAGAACTTATAGCAACCCAAAACCAGTTGAGCCAAGTGACAACTCAGCTTTTAGCCAACAACAATGGACTAGACCCAGCCATACAAAGGATTTTGAAACTTCAAACCCAATTGTTGCAAGGATTGGTTACTCAAATGATCAACATGGGAGAAAACTTTTCCCAAAGAGCTAATGACAACAAGGATGACAAAGATGTTATTTTAGAAGGAACTCAAGCTTGCAATATTTGTGGAGACAAGGATCACACTTCCAAGGAGCATGGAGATCAATGCCCAAATTGGAAAAGAAACATCCAAATAATCAATGCCCCACATCTCAAGTGACTTGTTTCCTATGTGAAGGAAATGATCATGCCCCTATTCAATGCCCCATCTATCCTATAGTTCAACAAATGAAGCAAGATGGAATGCATCAAATGTTTGGAAACCTCCATAAGGGATCAACTTCTACCAAGATGGATGAAGGAAAAGTCAGAACCATGCCAAATAAGGCCAAATCCAAAGTGACCACAAAGTGTTGCTACTCTTGTGAAGAAGAAGGTCATATCTCTAGTAACTGCCCCAAGAAGAGAGAAAGATTTCCCACCTTTGAGGTGAGGTATGAAGAGCACGAACTAGAAGAACTCCTAGCTTTGGAGAGACCCAAAAAGAATAAGAAGGACAAAAGCCAGTCGCAATGCTACAATTCCAAAGAGATGGGACACTATGCCAGTGAATGCCCAGAAAAGAAGAAGAGTCAAGAAGACAAACAAAAGCTAGTGAAACCCAAGATGAGGAAGGATATTAGCCAAGTGATGTGCAACCACTGCAAAGAGTTAGGACATTATGCATCATATTGTCCAGAGAAGCCACCTCAAGACCTCAACCTTAGCACATGTTTCAAATGCAAGGAGCTAGGCCACTATGCAAACCTCTGTCCAGAAAAGTTACATCAAGATCCCAAGCAAGCCAATATGTAATTTAGTTGGAAAAATTTTAAGGGTGGTAGTACCCTAGATGCTTTGAGCCTACTTGTAACCCTAGCCTTCCCAAATCTCGGGACGAGATTTATTTTAAGGGTGGTAGCCTGTCACATCCCAAGATTTTCCAAATCTTGTTATGAGAAAAATAAATGAATAAAATAAAACTTTGTTGATTTTCAGGGTGAGAAGAAACTTTTTCCAATTGGAAACCTTCAAACCTATTTTTGATCAAACAAATCCTAAAGGGATTTGAAAAGATAAACAATTAATAAAGAAAATATTAAATAAGTGGAATTACTACTTTTGGGATCTTTTAGTAAAAAGATTTAGTTTTCAAATGAAAAGGGTAGAAATATAAATAAGGATTATTTTATAGAGCCAAAATTAAATCTTGGCCAAGCTTTTGAATTAAAATCTTCCTATTTGATAAAAAGAGTAAAGGTTTATTTAAATAAAATAATGATGATTTATTAATATCCAAATTTATTAAAGTAAAGGCTTTGTCATTTTAATTAAACATTAAAACTTTTTAAATTATTTTAAACAAGTTTTCCAAGTATTTTATATTTTCAAATAAAACCTACTGATTTGGTTTTGATAATATTTAGATTTAAAATAGAGTTTTTAATAAAACAAATCCTATTTGAATTAATAACTAAGGACTATTTTATTATTTAAATAGATCCTAAAAGAATAAAAATATTATTTTATTTTTTACTTTGTTTTGTGTTGTTAAACAGAACTAAAACTCAATACAAAGTTTGGTGGAAGTTTGATTTGATTTGTTGTTTGAATTGTTTGATTGAATTTCAAAACAGAAATAAGAAATGGTAAAAGGAAAAAGTATCTGAACAAAAAAAATATGAAACGGACTCGACCCAACTAAGCCTGGCCCAACTAAGCCCAGTTAGCCCATTCATCTCTCCCCGCAAGAAAACGGTTCGCACCAAAGAAGGAACCCGCACCCTCACTGACCGGTAGACCCTATTTCCTCTCTCTCTCACGCTGCCAAGCAGGCCCCACCGCCAGCTCACCTCGTCGCCAACCCGCGACCAGTTCTTCCCCCGCTCCTGCCGTTGATTCCTCCGATTAAATTCGCCGTAATGCAGCAGTTAATCCCGCCCTCGACCACGCTTGATTAATAGACTGCCTCCCCTCTCCATTTCCCCCCAACCAACGCCACCAGAGAGCCACCGGGCTGCCCCAATTTCCTTTTGCGCCGCCGCGACCTACGACGAGCTTCGCGAGTGATTCCGGCCACTCCTCGCCGCGCCTTGCCCCCTCGACCACTCGAGCTCACTCCCTAGCCTAAGGCGCATCTATCGGTGGTCTTCACCTGCCCGCGCATGCCCCACGTCCTTGGCTCTGTCCACGTCTGAGCGTCGCCGCTATCTGCCCCGACTCCGGCGAACACTACTGGTAACCCCTCACCATGTCTCCCCCTCTCACTGAGGCTCGCATACTCCCCTCTCTCGTGCGCATCTAACGCGACCTTTACCTTGCTTTGACACTCCTTGTAGCATCACCGTCGACGACGCCCGATCGTACCCGTCGCCAGGAGAAACTCCGGCGAGCCATTGTCCTCACCCCCATGCGCCCCTGACCTTGTGGAGACCATGTTGAGAATCAGCGCAGCCCTGCGAACCCAGTGAGCATATCCCCAACCTCTCTCGCTTCCTGCTTCACTAGCACCGCCACCATCTGACCGCGCCGCTGCCAGCCACCGTCGCTGCGCCGCCAACCTTTGGTCAAACACACGTGGGCCGTTGGATCCTCACCCTGTGGCATAGACAGAACAACTTAAGCGAAGAGGTACTAGCTAATCTGCACCGTTCAGTCTCACTTAGATCCAACACACCCCGTAGCCGATCCGAACGAAACGGTATGGACTAATCAGAATAAGACGCGTGGCTAGTGTGTTGAATTAAAACAGAATTTGATCTATTTAATTAGTAAACTTGCAAAATTTATAACTTTCAAACCACACGTCCAAATTTTGCAAATTTTATATCAATGGATTCAGAAAACAAGCCCTAGCCAACCATGCACTTTGTTTAGTAAAAATCTTCTGGTATAATGTTTGTTTTTGCAAAAACTTGTGTATGCTTGTTTAGGATATAAAATTTATTCAAAAATGATTTTGGGGGTGAAATCTTTGCAAAATGGTTGTTGTGAACCTACTGACCCTAGGAAACAACTCATGGATTTAAAAATGAATTTTGTGAAGTTTAGGAATAAGAACTTGAATTAGCTCATTTCTAGTCAAATAAAAATATTGATTTTGGTATGGAAATGATTTTTGAGCAAAACCTTTGGAAAATGTTTTGATTCAAACCTACTGACCCTAAACACCAAGTTTTGTGAATTAACAACTTATTTTATAAACAACATAAAATGGTTGCTTTGCTAAAAACATTTTCCACCACATGTGTCACATCCCAAAATTCTCCTAATTTTGGAATGTGAAATAAATAAATAAGTTTGATTGATTGTTTGACTATGTTGAAAATTCTCAAAGAGAAGAACCTTTTTGAATAGAAAATCCTCTCAACCATGAATTCAAAATCTTATATTCTTTTGTTAAGACCTAAGTATCCATATAGGCAAAAGGGCATGGATTGATTTGGATTGTAGAATTGGTGTGCGAGATTTCAAAATTAAAATCATGAAGCATTCATAAGCATTTCATTACATCCATGCAAAGTTCTCACAAACTGAATCCAAATCCTGGTATCTAAATTCTATAGTTGACTCGCCCAAATGTTCCTAAAGGTAATTAAATTGACTTTATAAAACCCACTGTTGATAAGGCATAAATTATTGATAATTATAGCCTAAAGAGATCCAATTAATATTACAAAATTTTAGAAACAAAATTGAGCTCATTTGGAGCTAGTATGAGAAAGTTATGGAATAAATACAAATAAATAAAGATATAAATAAAATGGAATATACTAGGATTTATAAACCCACTACTTGAAAACTATTAAAAATATTACAAATATGATCCTACAATGATCTATTCGATTTTAGAAAAAATTAAAAACAAGAATCATGTTATTTGGAGTTCGTATGCAAAAGATATGAGGAAAACAAGTAAATAGAAAAAGAAAAAGAAAAAAAAACTAATGGGCCGGCGGCCCAGGCGGACCGAACCAGCCAGCCAGGAGCTACGTGACCGATCCATCGCTTGGATGCTTTAAGAACCGTGCAAAACCTGTTTTCTCAAACCTATCTCTATTCAAACTCCTATAACTTTTTATCTACAACTCCGAATCGACTTCCGTTTATTTCTATTTGTTCCCTACTCCAAGGCCTATCTCTACACCATCCCTAAATATCCATATAAACTCGTGGAGCCATGGCTGTACGAGTTTCTATTCTCGAAATCCCGAATCTACATATTCCCGAATCTTATTTCACTTTTTAACCCATCTAGACTTCGTCGTTTGCCTTTGGTCAAAAAACGAAAGTTGTAGGAATCGTCAAAATCTTTCAATCCCGACAAATCTCAACTCTTTTCATCCACCACAGCCGGAGAATTTCGTATCGCAATATTTCAGATCTTACTGTGTAAATCCAAGATCTACTCGCGCTCTTTTCTTCAAATCGAAATTCCTTTAGTGAGAAGGTAGGAATAATGATTCCCCACAACTTTCATGTTCTGAGTTTTTCAATTTGACCTACGGATTTGTCTCTCTAACACAGATCTATTCTTGTCTATTCTGAGCCAAAATCGGGTCAATCTCTTCTTCTAGCCACCGGATCCTATCCAGACGGTCGAGATCCAATCAAACCGGTGCGTGGCATGTCGTCATCCCGGTCATCTTCCTCATCAACGCCACGTCAACGTAAGGTCAACATCTAGTCCCAGTCAGCATGCAAAGTCAACATGTCCAGTCAGCGGAATATTCCCTGAAATATTCCGTTCGAATTTAAAATTGCACATTATAGATCTAACTTGTAAAATTCATTAGAAATTCATACCACGTCCAAAATTGCGTATAATATATCAAATTGAAGATAATTTCACATAGAATCATCTTATCAGAATAGATCCAACTTTTACTGTACGTGGTTACTGCAGTAATTTAATTAGTTTTAATGGTCTTTTAGGTTAATAAATTCATAAGAAATTATCTGTAACTCCGAAAAATATGAATAATATATCAAATTGAAGCTACTGTAATGTACTTTAATAATATCTGGTTGGATCTAGCCTTTGCAGAATATTTACCCCGTAGCAATTTAATTAGTTTTAATGTCTTTAGAAACCATTAAATTCGTAGAAAATTATTTGCATATCACAAAAATATAAATAATATACCGATAGAAAGTTGGTTCCATGTAGATCATCAATCTTTAAATGGTTCAGTAAAATACTATAAGGTTTCGCAGCAATTAAATAAATGGTTTAATGGCTTATTTAGAGTAATAAATCCATAAGAAAATAAGTATTATTCAGAAAATTACAAATAATATGTCCCTGAAATCACAATTCCGTGGAGATTACAGATATAATTTTATTTTGATTTTTAGGCAACAGAAACTGTATGAATCATTTAAAACCCATTAAACACTATTTAAATCATACAAAAAGATCTATAACTCCGATTAGGGTGAATCCAACGCCTACTGGTTCGTATTAACGTCCTCTATCCTGTAAACCCCAGAAACAAATTTAATTATATAGTTAGAACAGGCGTTACAACAGAACTATCAAAACCCTTATATTGGCAAGTAATTATTAATAACAAGTACCCTATTGCATTAAATGAACTCATACGTGCATCATATGATATATTAATATTCATAAAACTAATTATACCCATTGTGTAATGTTAAATCATCATGCATGTTTTCGATCATCCTTGTTGTGTTTGCTATGTTTGCAATTGTTTTGATTGGAACTACCTTGTCCTCGTATTAGATTGTTCGGAGAGTGCGATTGCTGCGGAGAAATACAATCAACACCCATATTATCAACATAAGGCAAGTTACACCACTTGTTCATAATTTTGTCCCAGTTTTGATTCTATGCATGTGATCTTCAAAATTCTGTAGTATGCATGTGTAGGATGTTCTAGTAGATTTTCCCCTTAGTATTATTTTGAAAGTGCGATGATTTTGTAGTATGCCATGAGTAGCTCTATACTTAGGATTTCCCATACTAATAGGTTACCCCTGTTTTTGCTAAGTATTGCTTGCTATGCTATATATACAAAGTACCGTTGGGGGGTTCGAAAGACAAAGAATTTTTCTAAGTATAAAGGCTCTCTAGAGCAAACTTTTCTTCTCAAATCCACTTCAAAATAAAACTAAGTTTTCTTCTGGGCGGAATGGTTGTTGGGTCAACGAGTGAGATTTTGGTGGAGAACGGCCGCCCAGGAATCAAAGAAGTCTGCCATGTTTCAGAATTCAGAAGCTTCCAGTGCAACCACGATACATTATGGGCTCTGTCTTGGCCTAGTACTTAGTGGGAAACCTCACCTGGGTACCAACATTTGGAGGTTCTTGGCACGGTTGGATCCGAAAGGTAGAGGGGCTACTAAGGGAAAGCCTCGCCATGGTCTTGTCTGTAAAAGGACTTGATCATGGATTGTGGGTAAAGTGCACAAACTCTCGAGAGTATTGCAATCTGATCGATCAGCCGTGTTCACGGTAACAGAACAACAATGAGCATCTGAAGGATGGAGCCTCTGAAGGATCTTCCTCTCTCTTTTCTAAAACAAAGTTTTGAAACCCCATGGCGTGCGTAATATCGCTAATGGGTGGGAATTTGGGAACTTGGTGTGTAATATCCAAGTGACGCTTGGTGCGTAATATGCAAGTGTTTGGTTGTTTAGACACTTGGTGAGTAATATCCTCGTGTGCCATTCGACCCTATTTTATCTAAGAAAATGTTTACAAAGTAGGGTAAAACTCTCCCTCTCTTTTCTCCATACTTAGAGAAAATTAGCTTTATGCAAATGAACTCCAAAGCCTAAACTAGCCTTGCATGTAGAGTTAGTCTTTCCTTCCTTGGTGTAATTTGCCAATACATTCAAAGTATTGACCCAACTTGTTGGCTGCATGTTTCATGTGCAGAATTTCGGAGATCTTTGAAAGGTGCGCTAGGATCGCGGGTCTTCACTCAACCTGCCCGTGGCATTGATGGGACTCCAAGTTGTATTTATATCGCTTCTGTTGTAATAATGTAAACTCTGGATTATTCTATTCATGTAATAAAGACTTGTGTTTTACATGATATTTCATCGACTGTGAGTGCTAGCTATTGATCCAGGGACTAGCATGTTATTCACAGGGACTTAGGATCTTACTTGATCCGAGGTCACTACAGATGGTATCAGAGCATAAGTTGACTGTAGATCGTGACCCTAGACATGGAAAAACCTTAGGACAAATATTTTCTAAGTTATTTTAGAAAACTCGCATACTTCTCATCATCTACCTTTGGGGTTTTAAAATTTAAGTCTCTTCTTTTCAACATTAGAAAATGACCACTACACACTTCAAGAAGAAACTTTTCTCAAGATTACCTTTTCAAAGAAGATCATCTCAATGTTTCGATTAAGTTGGTACTTGAAGACCTCCATGAAAGATGTTCCAAGACTGATGATACAAGATTAAAGACTTGAAAGGCCTTAAGTCAATGTTATTAATTAAAGAACTCGAAAGATTGAAGATTATGAAGAACAGGAAGACTATCAAGAGCACGAAGACTTTTGGAGGCTCGAAGCCTCGAAGATTCCAAGTGACCTATTAGGAACCAAACCCGAATAAGATTTCGCTAAATATAGATGCGACAAATTGTTTGCTATCTTGTATGGTTTATTACCTTAGCTAATGAAAACCTGTTTTCTAAATAAAATTTCTTGTATGGGTTATTCTTCTTCTTCCATACTCCATTCGTTCCTACTCTAAACCTTGGTCAACGCGACGGATGGACCATATCAATAAGGAGGACAAGGAACTCAACTCCACCAAGCGTAAGAGCCACGCCGATGCAAAGAAGTGGATGCTCCAGGTTGAAGAAAGAATGAAGGATGCCAACATTGAAGTCAACAGAATGCTTCATTATGCCACCCAATTCCTAAAGGACGACGCTCCAACTTGGTGGGAGATGCAACACACCATTGATGATCATCAAGGGGCGATATCTTAGGAAGAATTTAAAGTGGTTCTACTTCAATCTCGTCTCGTATACCAAAAATCCAAGAAGTTGAAGTCCTGAAACATTTAGCTTGCACGATCTATGGAGAAATAGGGCATATCACCAAGGAGCATCATGATCAGCGCCCCTACTGTGAAGGAAGGCACCCATCAGAAGAATGTCCCACCTCTCAAGTTACATTCTTCCTGTGCGAAGGGACCAATCACAACCCTGCTCAATGCACCTCTACCCGGTGGTACATCAACTAAATCAACAAGTCAGAGACGGAATGCGCCAAGACCTCATGAAGCTCCGCGAGAACACGACAAATACAAGGGATGGATTCAAGACTCTAGACACCGCACCCAAAGTCATCACTTCGCAATACTCGACATATGAAAGGAATGCCCATTTTCCCCAAACTGGCTCAAGAAAACGATCAAGGCTTCCAAATGTTGAGGTAGAGCATGAAGAACCACAAGACGGGATGTCCTTGCCAAAAAGGAGGAAGGATCTAAGCAAAAGTCCTATGCTTCCAGTGTCACAATCCTGGGCATTATGCTGATAATTGTCCAAAACATGTGAATGTAGCTGGAAAGGATAAAAATGACGATGGTAATAGCAATAGAAGACCTCTATTAGGAGAACTATCATATTTTATACTTATTAGATGTTCTTATATTTCTTGTCTATCTTTTCTATAACCTCTTCTTATTCAAATTTGTAGTTGTCCATTCTTATGATACCTATATGAGAGTTAGCTAAGTAAAAGAACAAATAGTATGACATAAATAAACATCTCATCAATTTTGGTTAGGTCTGGACCACCATATTTTATCTCTTTAGGAGATCATCGCTATCGTGTTAGCATATTGTTTTTACCAACTTATGTGGTATGACAATATAGGTTGCTTGCTGGTTTGTACTGAATCATATCGTGTGATGCATTGTTTAGGATCTGTTGTTTTGAAACTCTAAAGTTGCTGGAACTTTCGTGTGGTTTTAAAATTATTTTAATGGTGTGAATTGATTGAAATTCGTGGATTACTGCTGCAGTTTTCTGCCTAACCTGTTGTACCGCGCGATTTTACATATTTTATTGGTAACTCAGAAAAATCTACAAAAATAGGATATGGAGCGTAATTACCTGTAGTACATGCGCAAAAATTGGCTAAAATTCGTGACGAGTTTAAGTCGGTCAGAAAATTCATGAAGTCTGTTGTACCGCTTTGACAGATTTTGTTTATTGCTTATATGTTGCTCTATTTTACTCTAGTATTGTTCCCAATGCTTTCAAACTATTTTGTGGTTATATACTACTAAGTTTATACACATGTAATGTTATTATATAGGTGCTTGCTTGTGTGTTGATTTCTTATGATTGTTTCCTTGTTTGTGACATTGATTGCTTCATATAGTTATGGGTAGGATTATTTTCTTAGTCGTTTCTTTCCTATAGAATCTATCCTTTCCTATCTTGAACCCTTGGAGATATAATGATGTGTTAAGTGGAAGGTTTGACAACACAATGCATTTAGGAAGGGAATGCTCCACCTAATAGAAAAAAAGGATGTGGAGGTATGAAGTGTTGCACATGATGTTATGTAGTAGATTACCCAACCTGAAAGTTGAAGTTTCGATAGCTTAGTTTTAGTAGTAGTTTTGTTGATTTAATACATGGGAGTATACATAGAGCATTAGTTCGTGCCCATGGAAACATTCTTCAAGGCAAGTAAGAATGCCCGAGTGATAGAAAAACGTGATTCACCTATCCTCATACAGGGTAATGATTTGGGTGCAGGATGGATTGATCACCATTCCTACTACTCTTATTATTCGCTCTTGTACTGTTGGCTTTGCGAATCTTGAGTGCCCTTTTCAACCTTAGCAGAGAGTCGATGTTGAGCCTAAACCCTAGAATGGTATATTGTTACACCCTTCTAAAAACATCCATTGCTAATCATAGGATGTACGGTAAGGATGAATCCCAACCGTGAATTATGGGCACCGTGAAGTAAACATTCCCTATTTGCCCACCATGAGAGTTTTGCTAGTTTAAGAAGTGCTTTCTTGGAAACTATCAATCATGATGTTTAGAATGTGCTAGAGACATTGTGCCAATAAAAGTCTAAAGGAGAATCAATCTGAGCTAAGTGAATCCTCGATAAGTGACCTAGTCAATTTATTTTAAGGGTGGTAGCATCCTAAAGGATCCCGAACCTTTCTTTCTTTCTAGCCTTCCCAAATCTCGGGACGAGATTTCTTTTAAGGGTGGTAGTCTGTCACATCCCAAAATTCTCCTAATTTTGGAATGTGAAATAAATAAATAAGTTTGATTGATTTTTTGACTATGTTGAAAATTCTCAAAGAGAAGAACCTTTTTGAATAGAAAATCCTCTCAACCATGAATTCAAAATCTTATATTCTTTTGTTAAGACCTAAGTAGCCATATAGGAAAAAGGGCATGGATTGATTTGGATTGTATAATTGGTGTGCAAGATTTCAAACTTAAAATCATGAAGCATTCATAAGCATTTCATTACATCCATGCAAAGTTCTCACAAACTGAATCCAAATCCTGGTATCTAAATTCTATAGTTGACTCGCCCAAATGTTCCTAAAGGTAATTAAATTGACTTTATAAAACCCACTGTTGATAAGGCATAAATTATTGATAATTATAGCCTAAAGAGATCCAATTAATATTACAAAATTTTAGGAACAAAATTGAGCTCATTTGGAGCTAGTATGAGAAAGTTATGGAATAAATACAAATAAATAAAGATATAAATAAAATGGAATATACAAGGATTTATAAACCCACTACTTGAAAACTAGTAAAAATATTACAAATATGATCCTACAATGATCTATTCGATTTTAGAAAAATTTAGAAACAAGAATCATGTTATTTGGAGTTCGTATGCAAAAGATATGAGGAAAACAAGTAAATAGAAAAAGAAAAAGAAAAAAACTAATGGGCCGGCGGCCCAGGCGGACCGAACCAGCCAGCCAGGAGCTACGTGGCCGATCGATCGCTTGGATGCTTTAAGAACCGTGCAAAACCTGTTTTCTCAAACCTATCTCTATTCAAACTCCTATAACTTTTTATCTACAACTCCGAATCGACTTCCGTTTGTTTCTACTTGTTCCCTACTACAAGGCCTATCTCTACACCATCCTAAATCTCCATATAAACTCGTGGAGCCACGGCTGTATGAGTTTCTATTCTTGAAATCCCGAATCTACATATTCCGGAATCTTATTTCACTTTTTAACCCATCTAGACTTCGTCGTTTGCCTTCGGTCAAAAAACGAAAGTTGTAGGAATCGTCGAAATCTTTCAATCCCGACAAACCTCAACTCTTTTCATCCACCACAGCCGGAAAATTTTGTATCGCAATATTTCAGATCTTACGGTGTAAATCCAAGATCTACTCGCGCTCGTTTCTTCAAATCCAAATTCCTTTGATGAGAAGGTAGGAATAATGATTCCCCACAACTTTCATGTTCTGAGTAAAAAGCTTCTCGTAAAATGTTTGTTTTTGCAGAAACTTGTGTATGCTTGTTTAGGATATAAAATTTATTCAAAAATGATTTTGGGGGTGAAATCTTTGCAAAATGGTTGTTGTGAACCTACTGACCCTAGGAAACAACTCATGGATTTAAAAATGAATTTTGTGAAGTTTAGGAATAAGAACTTGAATTAGCTCATTTCTAGTCAAATAAAAATATTGATTTTGGTATGGAAATGATTTTTGAGCAAAACCTTTGGAAAATGTTTTGATTCAAACCTACTGACCCTAAACACCAAGTTTTGTGAATTAACAACTTATTTTATAAACAACATAAAATGGTTGCTTTGCTAAAAACATTTTCCACCACATGAAATAATGATTTGATTTAAAAATGGTTTATAAAGTGAAACCTTTTGCAAATGACTTTGCCACTTTGTAAAATGACCATTAGGTGTCTTCAAATGTTTATGACCCATTAGAAACCACTTTTACAAATAAAACAACCCTTTTGCATGCTTGCATGTATTGTTTTGTTTATTATTTTATGTGATGAAATGCTTGAATGGTAGATTGAAATATTGTTTGCTTGATTGAGTTGTAGTGACTTGAAGTGTTTGAACATTGCAAAGATCAAGGAGTGAACTTGTACCCTCTACCAAAAAGGCAAGTGATGCTTCATACTTTTGTCCCATTACTTTCACTATGCATTAGTGATTTTTCTAAGTAAAACTTGCGTGGAATTTTTGCTAAGTATAAACCATGCTATGGGAAAACCTAGTAGATGAAACCTTAGTAAAATTTCCTAAGTTAAGATTCCTACTACTATCATGCTTAGCTTAGCTAATAGAAAACAAGGGTGGAATATATATTCACAACTATGGAAAAATTTCTAAGTCTGAGGACTTGTGTTTTGTTTAATAAAACAACTAAGTGAATGAATCACCTGGGTGGAATGGAAGGAAAGGTTTGTGTTGAGTGGTTCACAAGTCCCATTTTTATGGTTTACCTTGTGTATCTTACTTGTGGATGGCCACCCAGGAACAAAGATATTTGAGATGTCAAATGTTGAGAAGCTTCAAGTGCAACCACATGGCATTATGGGCTCTGCCTGGATCATATAGGTTGCAAGAACTTAGCCAAATGGACAGTTGGTGGTAGGGGAATGATAGGTTGGAACGCGTCCATTTTGGTCTAAGGGAAGGCTTCTGAAAGATCTTGTCTTGGTGAAACCAAGTCTTGTGGGGAAAGTGCACCACCTCTGTAGAGTGTAAAATCTAAGTACTTAGCCATGTCCCTGGTAAAGGACAATTTGAGCATCAAGACATGGAAGCTATCAAGAATCTCATCATCCAAATTTCTAAGTTAAAAACTTGTGGATTGAACAAGGGTTAAAGGATCTTCAATCTTTTATTGGTAGATGCCTTGGGTGGTTTATGCCAAACAAAACTTAATGTTTTCAAATAATAAGGAAAATCTATTTTGAGCAATGCAAGCCTAAAGATCCACTTAGCCAAAAGCATATAGATGATAGACTCCACTATACTACCATGGTATCACTTGCCAATACAATTCAAATGTATTGACCCTTGTGGCTGTAACTTGTTATGTTCCAGGTTTGTCTGATAGTAGTGAAGTTTAATGATTAGGATTACAAGTCTACAACCAACATGTCTGCCTATGGCACTTTGAAGATGAAGGACCCCATGCTTATAGATATTCTGCTGCAATGTAATGTAATAGCCAAATGAGCTATGTAATATGTAATAAATTATTTTATTCCTGGTTATAAAGTTGTATTATGACCTTTGTTTCTTGATATTACATCTTAACTGTGGATGCTAGCTATTGATCCAGGGACTAGCATTGTAAACACAGGGATCTCTACCTTATTAAGGGTTGGGAACCTTACAGTCCTTGACCGTGGACATGGCTATTCGAATAGATTAGACTCTGCAGAGTTTGTGCACTTTACCCACAGGAATTAATACATCCACCGGGATAATACCTCGGCCCTCTACATACTGTAGACGGGGGTCCGAATAATCAAACCTAACTTTTCATCTGTTGTCCCTAGTACAGGTACTTTCCCTTTGGTTGCTTAGTTCCCCCGGGACGTGTACCTGACTTCCCAAGTCCGAATATCCCTTCCTGCGCATCCTTTATCCACTCCCATCCATACTGCCATAACCTGGTACCGTCCGCAGGAACTCCATAGTTTCAGCCGACTCCGTGGAGTTAAATGGAACCTCTCCGGGCACGACAACCCCCTAAGTGGAAAGGAATCGGCTTCCAGGGACTCTAGTCCCTTTCTACGCATTATGGTGTAGCCTATACTAAGGAGGACAAACTACGAGCTAGCCCTAAGTCCCACCCAGGGTAATGTGGTTGCACTGATAAAATTGTTCCAGCAAAAGACTTGAGTACCCCTTTCCTTCTTATTTTCCTTATTCGACTTTATCTTTATCCTCCTCATATCTCCTTTAGAGAAAACTCCACTCGGAACAATGCCTCTTCCCAAGGGTTTTATTTTGAAAACTTTGTAGTAGGGTAAAACCCAAAATAGTTTTTATCATTTGGAAATCCGTGGGTTCCAAGAGGGAAGATGTTAATCATCTTAGCCTCGATCTAAAGGGATGGGAGTAGGTGTAAAAAAGGTAGGTGTCCTAATGTACACTCATCTATGACTTGGAGGAGCCAAGTTACTCACGCACTTTCATTTGAAACAAACCATGCAATTTAATCATGCAGTTCATAAACGAGATATAAAACAGTTGATAAAAAGGAGTAGGTTAACATGGGAGTTCAGGAATGGTGGATTTCCTGTGACCAGCGAGATGTCCCTTGATGACGTTAGATGTCCCTTGATGGCGTTAGATAACCATATAACCAATAATAACAATAATAAGAAAATCCCGATCCTTCCTTCTTCTCGGCGTCACACAATCGCAACTATCGTCATTATCGAGCATACATGCAGTCAAACAATACACCAATCAATACAAGGCATACAAGCAACAAACCATACAACAAGTAAAGGATAACTACAAGATATACATCATTGTGATGTTGGAGGTTGGTGGATAAGATTGGCAAAAGATTTGGAGGCATTGGGAGAAACGATCTCTTTGGATTTATAGTCTAGGAACTACTTAAGAAAGGTTTTTTTTTGGATCAAGGACTTGATCTGTATGATACCATTACACAAAAATGATACCACCATATAGGTATTGATATAATGAAGCCAACAAAAGTGGTTTCACTACTTTATCAATTTTCCTTGATTTATAATGGATTTTATAGTGGATAAAACTCTAGTTTTAGGAAATAATTCACCAGAACTTCTCTGGAGTTTAAAAAAAATATTTCCTTGGGTTAAAAGGTAGAATTTGGTGGACTGAATCAAGAGGAGTTGGATTCACCTTAAAACAATTACCAGAATTCCCTTGAGAATTTCCCAAAGCCAGTATTGGACAAGATTTGTCTTTTTAATAAGATTTAATATACAGTATGTTTTGGTGTGATTCCAAGGACACATGTTAGGTACTGCAAGTACCTTTCTGTAGATATTGGAATAAACCTTTTATGAGTTACATAGCTACTGTAGTGATTTTATTAGTGAATAAACTATGCATAGAAGAGTTTAATTCACTAAAATTCAACAGAGACTCATAAAATTATGATATTATGGATTAAGAAATATATGTTTAGGTGGGTCAACTAAGAGTTTAATTAGGTCAAAACATCTTTTGGTTTGACCTAGAGAATTTCCTAAATTCACAAAGGCTCTGTTTTTTATATTTTCAGTACCAACAGTCTAGGAAGCAAACTAAGATGGGGCCAGTGGGATATGAAGGGTATGGGTTATACCTTCCCAAATCAATTGGATTAACTCCATTTGGAGTTTTGAAACTACCTGGGGAAATTATTTCGTTTTCTGGATAGATCCTTGTAGGGGATTTATCATTTGTATTCTGAACATTACTTTGATACAAAACTTGGTCTGCATGTTTGTAAAGACACAAAGGTACCTAAGAAAAATTGTATCTGAATATTTTAGGTGGATTTATATTTTAATATTGATTTAAACCGGAGTGCAAGAATTCTAGATATGTAATTTAATTTAACGAAAAGAATAGGGTAAGGGTGCAGCGGGCCGGATCTGAGACCGAGTTGGGCGCGCTGCAGAATTAGGCCCACCGGGGTGCTACCAAGCATGGGCGACATGGTTCAAAAAAAAAAGGCAGGGGAGGCTCGCCTATTAGCGAGACTAGGAGGCCGAAGAGCTATCAGGCAACACCGACCGCTGGATTTAAGCAAGATCGACGGCCTCGGGCCCTTCTTCAACCTCCGGCACTGAGGAAAGGACTGGAAACCCTAGGAGATCGAGCGGGGGTCAGGGTGCTTACCAGAGTGGCGGGGAGAGGCTGGCGAGGGTGCGGGGAGATGTAGGGGTCGGAAGGCGTCCCAACGATGGGCGTAAGTGCTGGTTTTGGTGCATATTCGATGTCTCGCATCTCTATCGTGGCGCCGATGGCTCGGGTGCGCCGGAGCATGCCTGAGGGCCCGTAGGTCGTGGGTGAAGCTTCCGAGCGGCATGCAGAGGCTCTGGGAGACGTTCTGGAGGCTGTGGCACGCTTCTGAGGCTTAGCTACCTCGGAATCGCCATGGGGGGCTTCAAACGGAGATGCTTTCGTGGTGGCAGCTCTGGTGTTCCTGGGACAAAAGGGGAAGCACAGGGGGATGTATTAGAAATGGGGAACACAATTGAGAGGGAGGATGGGGTAGGGGAGGTCCGGGTTCGTGGAGACTTGCAAGGAACCTTGTGTGCCCGAGAGAAAGGTTATATATCCTTCCACGGCAAGGGGGAGCTAAGGGTGAGATCTGGAGCTCGGGGGAGAGGTGCTCTGGGGAAAGGGAGATAAATGAGGGAGGGGGAAGAGTTGTGCTGGCTCAGGGATTTATATCTAGAGGGGGGAGAGGTCCATGATGGACATAGTGTAGGGGAGGTGTGGGGAGGGGATGCTGGCCATCCATTGGTCAAGGAGGGTGGTGGAGAGGTGGGGTGGTGTACTGGGGTCGAGCAGGGAGTGGTGGAAGGGGGTGGTGTGGCTGCTACACAAGAAGGCCAAGATATTTTGCAAGATGTGCCTCTCTCCTCCTCTTACAAGCAGATGGGACAAAACAAAAGGGTGCTCCAATTGTGATGCTACAGTGCTAGTCGACAAGAGTGGAGGTGGTGTGCTGTGGGTGAGTAGATGGATGATTGGTTTGGGTTTGGATTTGATTTGACTCAAGCTTTGACTAGTTTTGCAAATTTCCTCAAAACATGGGTTGTGAGAGAAGTACACAAAATTACATTGGCCAAGATTGGGAAAAGGTACTGGTAGAATTATATGGTCCTTGTACAGCTCCAAGATTTATTTGGGATTTTTCTGATGATTAAAGGTGCACTTAAACCCCAATGTTCAAAAAGTCCAGAAGTAGTTTCTAGATGCTTATTTGATAATTTTACATTTGGCAAGGTTGTTTTTTGATGTGATATGGTCCTAAATACCATAACACACATTGGAGAATTTTATTGGGATTTGTTGGGGTGGAAAAGTATTTTTGGGGGATTATTTCTTGTTTCTGCCATTTAAGAAAAAGGGCAAAAAGAAATAATTAATACTTTCAAAAATATTTATTTTTGAGTTGGAAATATGGGGTATGATGTATAGGAATCAAATGATCCTTGAGTTGGCAAGGTGATTTGGGAGAAAACAAACTTGCCTTCATAGACAAAGGTTTTAGGGTTTTGCCAAGAATTTAAATAGTTTTAGGATCCAAATAATTATGGGAATTATTTGGAGAATGATTATTTTCAAGGTAGGTGATGTAAACTTGATGTGGGCATCAATTTCAACCTTAGTTTTGAAGAAAAGTGGTGAGAGGGGTGGAAACTAGATAAGGGAAGGATCTAGAGTTTAATTATTTTGATGCCATCTAAATAGGGTTGGATTAGGGAGCTCAGAGCTCACCTTGGTACAAGGGGTATATGGATTGATATACCAAGTCATATACATGGTCATGGAAGCAATAGTTGAGCTTGGTTGCATTTTAGGTGATGTAGGAGAGATGGCAAACTTTGTTGAAAATAAGCTGCCATAACAGATGCATCAGGCAGCCTCCTAAACCATGTGGGTTTAAGAAGCACAAGGCTCCACTGGAAAAAAGTGAAGTGGGAGTTGATAGGCCTTGGTTAGTAGATCATAACCATGCAAAGAGTTGTTCAAGGTGAGGTGGCATATAGATGTGAGCTTCTGCCAAAGTAGGCAAGATGATAAGATTTGCAGAAAAGGTTATTATCTTGACTACAAAACCTTCATGGATGAGTGAGAATTATAATGGCTTAGCCACGGGAAAGAGTGGGATTTGGTAGTACTAAAGATGTACTACAACATGCTTAAAGTACATTCGCAAGAATGCACATAGGTTGGAAGAGGTAGAGATCCAAATATGGTATCCAGATAAGAAATCCAGACTTAGCCATTTTGGCAGATTCAGGGTTCTAGACTAGAGTGCAAGTGTAGAAGCTTCTGAGGGGATGCTAGGTTCCAAACTCATGATCAAGGAGATGATATTGAGTTAATAACTCAGTAGGTAGGATTCATGCTTAAATTGGGTCTCTACTGAGTTGGAAACCATCTAGATGGATTATCCTTGGATTGAGATAATCATGAGATGAGATGATCGCTTGAGTGGCTTAAGATAGATCCAGACTTGGATGCTTGCTTTGAGACTGATGATCACAAGCAAGGATTGGGTCCTAAGGGATGAGCTACTATATTAGCTCAATTTGGGACCTAAGCAAACAAGGCAATCAGCAGATCAAGGCAATTCATCAGACAACAGATCAAGGCAATTCATGAAACAACAGATCAAGGCAATTCATCAAACAAGAGATCAAGGCAATTCATCTTGTTACTTATCCAACTAGTACTAGGGTTACCATCAAGTCTAGCTTGAGGTAAGGATGGGTATGTTGAAAAGGGGTTTTGCTTTGAAATAAGATAAGTACCATCTTGGTATCTCTACCAAGATTGAGATGAAAAGGTTTTAATAAGGTTTTGGAAAACCTAGGGATAAGAGTAGTTGAAGTTCTGTCTTGAAAACATAAGGAGATAATATATAGGTCTCCATAGTTTTATTAATAGAGACTAGTAAAGTATTTGGTCGTATCAAATTCATCTTGGCATCAGGTTTTGAAATGCCAGAACATTTGAGAATATGAAACATGAGCCAAGACATCTCTTTTGTAAAATAGTTTTTGTAAACTAGGTTTGAGATGAGGAGTACACAACTAATACACAAACATTTGCTTGAGCACAAGCAAACAAGTAAGAACACCATGGAAGAAAAAGTTTTTGTTCCCCCTGATTTTTGCCTTTTGGACATTTAATCAGGGTTGATGAAATTGGGATGTTACAGACCTTTCCCCCTTAAAATAATCTCTTCCAGAGATTAGGGAGGAGTAGGGTTGGGGTGATAACATCCACTTAACAATTTCAGCAGTGAAAATTATTAGGTGCTAATAAGTTTTGTAAAGACCCAACGTGGTTAGTCACGGGTTGGAGCTGAGTGGCTTCAGATTGGGGGGTGGGTGGGTTAGACTAAATAAATGGAAAAGACGCAGTCTTTTCCCCTTAGGACAAGTCTAGGTAGGTTTTGCATTGACGGGGTACTTCCTTCTTGAGGCGAGACGACGAGTTGAAACTTCCTCATTCCTTTGCCTCGTGGTTGACTTTTCTCTTCATGTTCTTGATACACCGGGATGTTGGCTGTGCGGTTGACCTTGGAGTGGAGTACCTTCCGATTTTGGAGAAGTGTCGATTGTCGTTCTTCTTGCAGGGTCGATGCTTTGGAGATGGGGGGGTGGTCATCACTTAGTGCTACTAGGGGTTGATTCCCGGGTTCTATAGGGTTTTTGGGCGGGAAAGACGCAATCTTTCCCCCTTAGAGCAAAACCACGGGGGTTTGGTATGATGCAACATCATGGGTAAAACATGCAAAGAAGGATATCATGCTTGCATAACATCCATACATTAAGCAGGTTCAAACCGGTCGGTGGCAGAGGTACTTAAGGGGTTGCAAAACAGGTTTGTGCCGTAGGGCAACAAGGCACTTAGAGTTCTACAAAAAAGGTCTTGGGGCGATACATAGATACCACGCTATGCTAGTTGCCGCTTGCAGACGATCCAGGAGAATCCTCTTTGGCTTCATCTTCGCTTCAGGGAGGTGGGTGGAGGATCCTTGTATGTCTTAGGGTGGCTTGAACCTCTTGAGATACTGCTGAGCGGTGACACACTTCTTCCTCCCTGGGAGGATGCGTCTTCCCGAATCTTCTTCCGAGTTCAAGGAGGGAGGAGTTAGTGAGGTCTAACATTGGGTGGAATGCTAGGGTTGACGATGACAGGTCAGCAGGGGTTTATTGGAGGCGAGTGGACTTAGGGCTTTACTTGTGTTTGTCGAGGGTTTTCTTAGGTGGCCATCCTACTGAGGAGAAGTTTCCGGCTATGAGGTTATGAGGGTTAGCATCGGGATCTACCAACTAGGGGGTCAAACTTTTTAGGATCGGATGATCCAGGGCAGACCAGCAACACACTTCAAGCATCATACACACACGTGACAAGCAAACAAGGCATACCATAGTTACTAAGGTGGGTGACTACACGCCATAAAGGGGAATCCTACTTTAGGGATGATAATCCTAAGTACGGACGTCACTAGGGTCTTAACTTCTGTCTTGCCGTCTTTTGTCGTTGGTGTCGTTCTTGATCTATTTGGGGCGATGAAGGACTCTATTGGTAGGGCGATCTTGTGGTGTCTGTCGTCGTTGATAGCTCCTTTATCTTGCTTGTCTCAATGTCTCTTCATTTCAGGATTTTCGGCTTCATAGTCTCCAGTTTGGACTTGGTTTGAAAACGGATTAGTTGAAGTATACGAGATATAGAGTAATCCATTTTCAAATTGTTTAAGTCGGAGAAGATGAGATAAGAAATCTTTCGAAAAGCTTTTGAGGGAATAGTTTTCGGAAACCGGTGTTTTCATAAATAGGGGTTGTCCTGTCTAACGTCCATGCTAACTAAGGTCTCCTACAGTCAGGATGGCTCTGATACCATGTCTGTGGCACCCCGGATTTACGGTCCGATAATACCCGTTAGGCATACAATTCACGTTCCCATGATCAGTGAGTCGTGAGCATAACCGACTAGTATCATTACAACATCCAATAAGTAACAAGTATAGAACTTACAAAGAGTCCATTATGGCAATTACAACACAAGTAGCGGAAGTCTTCTGTGCAGAGCCCGTGCCTTAACCTACAGGCAACTGATTGGGAAGACGGCCTAGCTCGCATAGACGTTAGCACCTTCGTTCCTTCTTAACATCTGCAATCTGGCCAAGTGAATAGCCAGGGACAATGCCAGTGATTACTTTGAATGTACTCGCAAACCACCGATAGCCAGGTAACACAGATAATGCATAATGGGTTGTGGCGAGATAGCTCTATACTACAGTTGTTTTTGAAAGACCTAACATTGGCACCCTATATATCTTTGTTGAAAAAGAGTTTTTAGAAAATATGCCTCCTTTTAGAAAGTCCGGACATCTCCACATCCTTGTTAAAAAGATTTTAGAAATATTTTTGTTGTAAAACCCTTTTTTAAAACGTCTTCGACCATCACTAGTCAAAACCAAACTCATTCCTTATCCTTCCTCGTGACCAAGTCACATCCTTTTCATTCATCTCAACATAACTCCCGGTACTCATAGTAATCACCTTTCCAACTGTCCTTGACCATGGACACGGCTATTCGAATAAATTAGACTCTACAGAGTTTGTGCACTTTACCCATAGGAATCAATACATCCGCCGGGATAATACCACGACCCTCTACATACTATAGACGGGGGTCCGGATAATCGAACCTAACTTTTCATCTGATGTCCCTAGTACAGGTACTTTCCCTATGGTTGCTTAGTTCCCCCGGGATGTGTACCTGACTTCCCAAGTCCGAATATCCCTTCCTGCGCATCCTTTATCCACTCCCATTTATACTGCCTTAACCTAGTACCGTCCGCGGGAGCTCCACCATAGTTTCAGCCGACTCCGTGGAGTTGAATGGAACCTCTCCAGGCACGACGACCCCCTAAGTGGAAAGGAACCGGCTTCCGGGGACTCTAACCCCTTTCTACGCGTTATGGCGTAGCCCATACTAAGGAGGACAAACTACAAGCTAGCCCTGAGTCCCACCCAGGGTAATGTGCTTGCACTGATAAAATTGTTCCGGCAAAAGACTCAAGTACCACTTTCCTTCTTATTTTTCTTATTCGACTTTCTCTTTATCCTCCTCATATCTCCTTTAGTGAAAACTCCACTCGGAACGGTGACTCTTTCCAAGGGTTTTATTTTGAAAACTTTGTAGTAGGGTAAAACCCAAAATAGTTTTTATCATTTGGAAATCCGTGGGTTCCAAGAGGGAAGATGCTAATCATCTTAGCCTCGATTTAAAGGGATAGGAGTAGGTGTAAAAAAGGTAGGTGTCATAATGGACACTCATCTATGACTTGTAGGAGCCAAGTTACTCACACACTTTCATTTGAAACAAACCATGCAATTTAATCATGTAGTTCATAAACGAGATATAAAACAGTTGATAAAAAGGAGTAGGTTAACATGGGAGTTCAGGAATGGTGGCTTGCCTGTGACCAGCGAGATTTCCCTTGAAGGCGTTAGATAACCATATAACCAATAATAACAATAATAAGAAAATCCCAATCCTTCCTTCTTCTCGGCGTCACACAATCGCAACTATCGTCGTTATCGAGCATACATGCAGTCAAACAATACACTAATCAATACAAGGCATACAAGCAACAGACCATACAACAAGTAAAGGATAACTACAATATATACATCATTGTGATGTTGGAGGTTGGTGGATAAGATTGGCAAAAGATTTGGAGGCATTGGGAGAAAGGATCTCTTTGGATTTATAGTCTAGGAACTACTTAAGAAAGGGTTTTTTGGCTCAAGGACTTGATCTGTACGATACCATTGTACAAAAATGATACACCAGATAGGTATTGATATAATGAAGCCAACAAAAGTGGTTTCACTACTTTATCAATTTTCCTTGATTTATAATGGATTTTATAGTGGATAAAACTCTAGTTTTAGGAAATAATTCACCAGATCTATGGAATTCAAAAAAAATATTTCCTTGGGTGAAAAGGAATAATTTGGTGGACTGAATCAAGAGGATTTGGATTTACCTCTAAGAAATTACCAGAATGCCCTTGAGAATTTCAAAAGGCAGTACTGGATAAGATTTGTCTTTTTCATCAGATTTAATCTACAGCAGTTTTTGGTGTGATTCAAAGGACACATGTTAGGTACTGAAGTACCTTTCTGTAGAAATTGGAGTCAACATTTTATGAGCTACATAGCTACTGTAGTGATTTTATTACTGAACAAACTATGCACAGAAGAGTTTAATTCACTAAAATTCAACAGAGACTCATAAAATTATGAGCTGCTGGATTAAGAAATATATGGTTAGGTGGGTCAACTGAGAGTTGGAAAATAGGTCAAAACCTCTTTTGGTTTGACCTAGAGAATTTCCTAAAGTCAAAAAGGCTCTGTTTTTTATATTTTTACTACCAACAGTCTAGGAAGCAAACTAAGATGCGGCCAGTGGTATATGAAGGATATGGGTGATACCTTCCCAAACCAAGTGGATTTACTCCATTTGGAGTTGTGAAACTACCTGGGGAAATTATTTCGTTTTCTGGACAGATCCTTGTCCGGGATTTATCATTTGTATTCTGAACATTACTTTGATACAAAACTTGGTATGCATGTTTGTAAATACATGCAGGTACCTAAGAAAAATTGTATCTGAATATTTTAGGTGGATTTATATTTTCATATTGATTTAAACCGGAGTGCAAGAATTCTGGATCTGTAATTTAATTTAACAAAAGAATAGGGCAAGGGTGCAGCGGGCCAGATCTGAGACCGAGTTGGGCCACGCTGCAGAATTAGGCCCACCCGGGGTGCTACCAAGCATGGGCGACATGGTTCAAAAAAAGGCAGGGGAGGCCCGCCTGTCAGCGAGACCAGGAGGCCAAAGAGGTATCATGCAACGCTGGCCGCTGGATTTAAGCAAGATCGACGGCCTCGGGCCCTTCTTCAACCTCCGGTGCTGAGGAAAGGACTGGAAACCCTAGGAGATCGAGCGGGGGTCGGGGTGCTTACCAGAGTAGCGGGGAGAGGCTGGCGAGGGTGCGGGGAGATGCAGTGGTCGGAGGGCGTCCCAACGATGGGCGGAAGTGCTGGTTTTGGTGCAGATCCGATGTCTCGCATCTCTGTCGCGGCGCCGATGGCTCAGGTGCATGCTGAAGCATGCCTGAGGGCCCGCAGGTCATGGGTGAAGCTTCCGAGCGGCATGCAGAGGCTCTAGGAGACGTTCTGGAGGCTGTGGCGACGCTTCTGAGGCTTAGCTACCTCAGATTCGCCATGGGGGGGCTTCAAACGGAGATGCGTTCGTGGCGGCAGCTCCGGTGTTCCTGGGACAAAAGGGGAAGCACAGGGGGATGTATTAGAAATGGGGAACACAACTGAGAGGGAGGATGGGGTAGGGGAGGTCCGTGTTCATGGCGACCTACAAGGAACCTTGCATGCCTAAGAGAAAGGTTATCTATCCTTCCATGGCAAGGGGGAGATAAGGGCGATATCTGGAGCTCGGGAGAGAGGTGCTCTGGGTAAAGGGAGAGAAATGAGGGAGGGGAAGAGTTTTGCTGGCTCAGGGCTTTATATCTAGAGGGGGGAGAGGTACATGATGGACATAGTGTAGGGGAGATGTGGGGAGGGGATGCTGGCCATCCATTGGGCAAGGAGGGCGGTGGAGAGGTGGGGTGGTGTACTGGGGTCAAGCAGGTAGTGGTGGAAGGGGGTGGTGTGGCTGCTGCACAAGAAGGCCAAGATATTTTGCAAGATGTGCATCTCTCCTCCTCTTACAAGTGCATGGAACAAAACAAAAGGGTGCTCCTACTGTGGTGCTACAGTTCTAGTCGACAAGAGTGGAGGTGGTGTGCTGTGGGTGAGTATATGGAGGATTGGTTTGGGTTTGGAGTTGATTTGACTCAAGGTTTGACTAGTTTTGCAAATTTCCTCAAAACATGGGTTGTGAGAGAAGTCCACAAAATTACATTGGCCAAGATTGGGAAAAGGTACTGGTAGAATTATATGGTCCTTGTACACCTCCAAGATTTATTTGGGATTTTTCTGATGATTAAAGGTACACTTAAACTCCAATGTACAAAAAGTCCATAAGTAGTTTCTAGATGCTTATTTGATAATTTTACATTTTGCAATCTTGTTTTTTGATGTGATATGGTCCTAAATACCATAACACACATTGGAGAATTTTATTGGGATTTATTGAGGTGAAAAAGTATTTTTGGGGGATTATTTCTTGTTTCTGCCATTTAAGAAAAAGGGCAAAAAGAAATAATTAATACTTTCAAAAATATTTATTTTTGAGTTAGAAAGATGGGGTATGATGTATAGGAATCAAATGAGCCTTGATTTGGCAAGGTGATTTGGGAGAAAACAAACTTGCCTTCATAGACAGAGGTTTTGGGGTTTTGCCAAAAAAGAATTTAAATAGTTTTAGGCTCCAAATACTTATGGGAATTATTTGGCGAATGATTATTTTCTAGTTAGGTGATGTAAACTTGATGTGGGCATCAAGTTCAACCTTGGTTTTGAAGAAAAGTGGTGAGAGGGGTGGAAACTAGATAAGGGAAGGATCTAGAGTTTAGTTATTTTGATGCCATCTAAATATGGTTGGATTAGGGAGCTCAGAGCTCACCTTGGTACAAGGGGTATATGGATGGATAGACCAAGTCATATAGATGGTCATGGAAGAAAGAGTTGAGCTTGGTTGCATTTGAGGTGATCTAGGAGAGATGTCAAACTTTGTTGAAAATTAGGCTGCCATAACAGATGCATCAGGTAGCCTCCTAAACCATGTGGGTTTAAGAAGAACAAGGCTCCACTAGAAACAAGTGAAGTGGTATTTGATAGGCCTTGGTTAGTAGATCATAACAATGCAAAGAGTTGGTCAAGGGGAGGTGGCATATAGATGTGAGCTTCTGCCAAAGTAGGCAAGATGATAAGATTTGTACAAAAGATTATTATCTTGACTACAAAACCTTCATGGATGAGTGGGAATTATAATGGATTAGCCAAGGGCAAGAGTGGGATTTGGTAGTACTAAAGATGTACTACAACATGGTTCATGTACATTCTCAAGAATGCACATAGGTTGGAAGAGGTAGAGCTCCAAAGATGGTATCCAGATAAGAATCCAGACTTAGCCATTTTGGCAGATTCAGGGTTCTAGACTAGAGTGCAAGTGTAGAAGCTTTTGAGAGGATGCTAGGTTCCAAACTCATGATCAAGGAGATGATATTGAGGTACTAACTCAGTAGGTAGGATTCATGTTTAAATTGGGTCTCCACTGAGTTGGAAACCATCTAGAGGGATTATCCTTGGATTGAGATAAGCATGAGATGAGATGATTGCTTGAGTGGCTTAAGATAGATCCAGACTTGGATGCTTGCTTTGAGACTGATGATCACAAGCAAGGATTGGGTCCTAAGGGATGAGCTACTATATTAGCTCAATTTGGGACCTAAGCAAACAAGGCAATCAGCAGATCAAGGCAATTCATCAGACAACAGATCAAGGCAATTCATGAAACAACAGATCAAGGCAATTCATCAAACAAGAGATCAAGGCAATTCATCTTGTTACTTATCCAACTAGTACTAGGGTTACCATCAAGTCTAGCTTGAGGTAAGGATGGGTATGTTGAAAAGGGGTTTTGATTTGAAATAAGATAAGTACCATCTTGGTATCTCTACCAAGATTGAGATGAAAAGGTTTTAATAAGGTTTTGGAAAACCTAGGAATAAGAGTAGTTGAAGTTCTGTCTTGAAAACATAAGGACATAATATATATGTCTCCATAGTTTTATTAATAGAGACTAGTAAAGTATTTGGTTGTATCAAATTCATCTTGGCATCAGGTTTTGAAATGCCAGAACATTTGAGAATATGAAGCATGAGCCAAGACATCTCTTTTGTAAAATAGTTTTTGTAAACTAGGTTTGAGATGAGGAGTACACAACTAATTCACAAACAGTTGCTTGAGCACAAGCAAACAAGTAAGCACACCATGGAAGAAAAAGTTTTTGTTCCCCCTGATTTTTGCCTTTTGGAAATTTAATCACGGTTGCTGAAATTGGGATGTTACAGTTTTTCGGCGGTTTGCCAGAAATTTCCGGCCACAGACTTGGTCCGCCGGAATTCCGCTGGAACCAAACAGGGCACACGAAAACGGCGATAACTTTTGCGTCCAGACTCCAATTTCGATGATCTTGGGCTTGTTTTGATGAGAAAAACAAGCCCTACAAGATGGTGCAGAGAAAAATCATAGTACAATAGAGTAGGATAGAACCAAATGAATAAAGGGAAGAAGCCTCCCTATAATAAGAACCGATAAAACCTTCAAACTCGAAAACGCCATAGAAGATGCATACGAATTATGTTTTCGATGAACATGGGCCTTTTGAAGATCTAGCAACAAGTCAAGAACCTCACATGGAGAAACACCAAGAAGAAACAAAATAGGAAGAAGCAAAGAATGCAAAGGATTGAGCTCCCTATGACGATGTGATCAAGTTACCCAACCGAAAGCCCCTCTTAATAGTGCGGCTATGTATCCTATAACCGGTATCCCAACAACCACCTTGAGACCGGTAAAAGGAAAACCTAGAAAGGCCATACCGTTGCCTTGCGCATCCCGCTTGATCTTGATGACAACACTTCAATCTCCATCCAAGACGGAATGCATCACTTGATCGTTGTTGCTTCGTGAAGACTCCTAATTTGCTCCCCCATACACCACTATTGTATAGCTTCATTAATACATGTCTTCACATGTCTATTATCACCAATATGGACGGCAAGCTTCAAGCAAATGATCTTCTCAAGATGCTTATCTTGAACTTTCCCTTCTCAACCTTGATGACTATCACCACTTGATGTCATCCTCTCATGGGCTATATAAGATATTCACTTTTGAAGCATGGCCATGGAAATATACATATTCCATATAGAAAATGCAAAGGCACATATATATAATGGGTTAGCTCATGATGCATAATTGACAAGGTTTACCATACCACAAGATCCATGTGGTACATTCTTTATGCTTCATGTGTTGACCAACTTGAAATCACTCTTCACTCTTTGTATAGGTCAACCATGTATCTTCTCATTCTCCATCTCAATATCTTGAGGTACATAAAGAACTCTTAATTTGATTACATGCTCTAAATCTTCGTCAATCATAGCTCAACAAATGAGGCTATCATGACACCGTCTTAGAGCCATATCTTGAATTCTTCTTTTGAGATCACGCTCTTAATATCTTGATCATATCATATTCTTCTCTTCAACTCGATGATCTTGATTCCAATACTCAAGGTATATATTTATCTTCATGGCATCCATACTTGAATCCAACACATAGACTACAAGCATGACCTATAGAATATTCCTTCATATAAAACTCAGTGAAAACATTAGTCCATAGGGATTGTCATTAATCAGCAAAACCACACATAGGGGCAATTACTCTTTCACAAAGGTATGTATTTCCACCGATTTGAGCTCTTTTAGTGAGCGTTCTTACTAGTTCAACAAATTTATTTAGATTAGTCCAAATTTTGTACATGAGTTCTTCCTATGATTTGTCCGATGAAGAGTGGGACCTAGAAGAAGAAGACATAGCCTTGCTATTGTCTCTCCATGCAAATAAAAGGCTGAAGCATGGTGGTTCCATGTTCGATCGAGAGAAGTTGTGGAGAGAAAGGATCCAAGGTCACAACAAGTTGATGTGGAACTACTTTATGGAGAAACCAATATACCCAAGAGCTATTGTCGTCTCCATTTTAGGATGAGTATCAAGTTGTTGAAGGATATTGCGAAGGGTATGATGAAGGATGGACGATTTTTTGAGAAAAGGAGGGATGTCGTGGGAGTGTGACCATCGCCTTGCATATGATGGAATACGGTATTCTGGTAGATCTAGTTGATGATCACTAGAAAATTGGTGAGATTTAAGCCATCAAGTGTGTCAAAAGCATTGCAGTTGCAATGGTGGAAAATTTTGGTGAGAAATACTTGAGAATCGCCCAATTCTCAAGACACGTCAAGGCTTTTGGAGTTCAACAAAGCTTGGGGATTTCCACGTATGCTTGACTCAATTGATTGCATGCATTGGAGTTAGAAAAATTATCCTCCGGTATGGCACGGACAGTTCAAGGGCCACAAAAAGGATTCGACTATCATCCTTAAAGCCATGACCAATTATGAGACTGGATTTGGCATGCTTTCTTCGAAATGCCTGGTTCTTTCAATGATATAAATGTTCTTCAACAGTCACCACTCATGACAAGGATTTCAATGGGTGAAGGTCCACCGGTAGAGTTTGTAGCAAACGACCACGCATACAAGTACTACTACTACCTTGTCGATGGCATCTACCCAAGGTGGCAAACATTTATGAAGATGGTACACAAACCATAAGGCAAGAAGAATTTTGGTTTCCATAATGCTTAAGCCGCGGCTAGGAAAGATATGGAGAGATTATTTGGGATTTTGCAAGCCCAAAATTGCTAGTGTGAGAGGGCCGGCTAGATTTTAGGATTAAAAGATTCTTTGGTATATCATGCACGCTTGTGTGATTATGCATAACATGATCATCCAAGGTGAGCATGGCCTTGATTTAGAATACTCGTACAACGATTTGATGGGACAACCTGTGTGAGTGCATAGGATAGAAGGGAGAGTGGCACACTTCATTGCCATGACCATTCGATTCGATGAACTAATGTGCATGATGATCTTTAAAAAGATCTCATCAAGGAGTGGTGGTCATGGAACGACAGCCAAAGCAAATAGTTTCATCTTTTTTTGTTTATTGTATGTATAACTATTTGTTGTATTGTTGAGAAACTATTTATTGTATTGAGGAGATATTTGTTTGTGTTGTAAGAATAATAAAACTATTTATTGTTCATTTTTGGATGTGGTTGATCCAAAGTTATTCTATATTGTGTGTTTGTTATTTGTGCTATCAAGCGCGCTGCATTATACAGTGTCTGGTAAAGCGCTGATTGTCGCACGCGCCATTGTATATCATCTGAAAAATCTAAGCGCGTTCATGCGTCCTTATGAACCTATTCAAGAAGCTTTGCAAGCAGAACCAAGAGTGTAAGTACATCAAGTGTCGTGGATATCTGGATGACTTCACTAAAAAACATGTGACTCAGAGGAGAGCAGTAGCGGTCACGGCTCATGCAACGGCGTTAGCTGCAAAGGCAACAACAGGAGCAGCACCACCAGATGAAGAACCCATTGACCTTTGTGACTTACCAGGATTTGATCAACCCGGTACTAGGAGAAGGTCTAGCAGAAGAATTAAAAAAATTCAGGAATGGATACAACACGAGCCTGTAGAGAGGTGATCTCTGCTGCATGACACTCATGGTGCTAGGTTTGGCGTCATGACTACAAATCTGGCTGAAACTTACAACTTCGTCTTAAGAGGAAGCAGGGCTCTTCCATTAACAGCCATTGTGGAGTGTATTTTCACCGGAACTCTGAAGTACTTCAGAGATAGACTCCAGATGGCTCAGATGCATATCATGAACAACCCAAACACGAGGTATTGTTCAAAGATCATGCATTACATGGATGCCAAGATGGAGAAGGCTCAGTCCATTGTCGTCGCCATCGGTAATCAGGAAATAAGGTTCGAGGTATGCCTCCCTTCCAACCGGATCGGAACTGGAGAAGAGGTAAAGACACGGGAGGTGAGGATAGGCAACGAAGCTTGGCCAACATGTGAGTGCAAGTGCAATAAACCCAAGCTGTTGCATCTGCCTTGCTCGCCTGTACTAGCTGCATGCAGGTTGATGGGTATGGATGCGATCTCGTTTGTGTCTTCTTATTTCCTTAAGGAGGCGGTGGTCAATACGTGGACAAGCGAGATGATGGGATATAGGGCATGGGGAAATTTCAACAAAGTAAATCCAGGTGAAAGGGTTTACATCCCAGATCCTGAACTGATGTGGACAGGAAGAGGAAGGCGACAATGTGTCCGCATCCGTAATGATATGGATGAATCTGAAGCCGGAGACCCTACTAGGCAATTTTTTATATGTAATAAATTTGGTCATATAGACACCAGTTGCCACATATTCGGGACTGGTGGAGCTGCTCCTTGTGGACGTGGCAGCCGAGAAAGAAGAGGCGGAGGAAGATGAGGCAAAGGAAGAAACTAGATGTGTAATATGTGTGGAACTATGTCTTAAATTTGTAATATGTGTGGAACTATGTCTTAAATTTGTAATATGTGTGGAACTATGTCTTAAATTTGTAATATGTGTGGAACTATGTCTTAAATTTGTAATATGTGTGGAACTATGTCTTAAATTTATAACAAGTGTGGAACTATGTCTTAAATTTGTAATGTGCAGATGGCAGGATCTTTGCTGAATGCTGACATAGATAGAAAGCACCGGTCGACGCTACTGAATGATAACCCGGGGGACCTTGAAGCACCTAGTGACTCGCACTCTCATGTCGAACTGGTGCATACACCCTGATTGGCTTCAGAGGCATGTGATATTTATTTCTCTTGTTGTTGGGATATTTATGGTGCATACACTCACTGGACCCGTCGCAAGGTCAGTGTAATGTCTTAATAAATTGCACTTCTGGTACTACAATATGAAGGATACTAACAACTATTTTGTCATGCAGCGTCGTTTCGCGGGAGGGCAAGTCGTTAGATGCTATCCAATTGAGCGAGCAGTTCGACACACTAAAAGAGGATGTCGTGATTTGGGAGCCGTACACCCTGCAGGCACGACACGCACGATATCCCGGTGGGTTATCTATTATGTGCACTAGAGATTGAGAGTACTGGATGACTAAATCAAAGATCATCTTCGATTGCCTAGTTGAGGAGATGTCTCAACAGAGGGTCATGCGGCGGTTCGGGCTTTGCCAGATGGTAGATCCCCCACGTCCGGATGTTTCCCTTTCAGATGTTGTGCATACGTAAGTAAATATATGTATATCAGGAATGTGTCTTACTTCATTTCTGTTTTTTAATAATGGTCTAAAAAATTCTAATGACAGGTACTCTCGGAAAACTAGCAAGACCGTCACTCAATGGCTCCAATGGGTTGCGATTTACGTCAACGAGTGGCAGAATGCACCGACACAAGTGTGTCACGCTGGCCCGTTTGATATGGAGCTATTCCACGGATACTTACAGAGGTACATGTCGATGACACGGCTACGTTCCATTCCACACGCACATGACGATGAGATATACACTAGCCAGTCAACACTGGAATCCAGACAGTCAGCGCAAGTACTTTATTTAGAGCATAATGAACATGAGTGTCTATGTAGTGTATACTTAACTATGAGACAAATGCAGACCGACATGACGTGGGAGCTACAGACTGAGGTGGCTCAGTACGGGCGATCGCTTTCGTCCGTTCCTCTTGTGCCCCGTCAGCAGGATCAGTCCTTTGCCCAGGCGGGTCGAGGAAAAGCTGCGGCGTATGTACGCGACCATCACGTGCACCAGCGTCTCGGACGTCGTTCAACACCGCGCCCACCATGTCACTTGGTGGAGGAGCGCGCCCCACATCACTCCATGCAGCAGATCCCACCGCGTCGATCCATGGAGGAGCGCGCCCAATGTCCACCCATGCAGCAGCCACCTTCTCCAGACCAGGCTGGAGGCTCGGGGTGGCACGAGGAGCATATTTCTCCTCCACTCTTCCACTGGCCTCGTCCACGACTCCCACAGCAGGCGCCGCCGAGAGCACCACCTCCAGACCAGGCTGGAGGCTCGGGGTGGCAGCAATAACCGTTTACTTCCGACTCGTGGCAGCAATCGCAGTTTAATTTCGACCAGTGGCAGCAGAACCAGATTACTTTCGACCAGTGCCAGCAGCAGTAGATCCCCTACATGGACTTCGCTTATCGATCACAATCTCATCCTCAGGGTAAGCTTGTCCCTTCCTACTATTGTTAGATGCAGTATGGCATTGTTCAGTACTTAATTTCTTGTACACGTGCAGGAGACTACGGTTCATGGGACACTACTAACGGCGATGATCAGCAGACACAGCATGAGCAGGTAGACTAGTTTTGCCAGTATCAGCCAGGTACGCCACCACCTTTCCCCGCACAGGATACACAGGATCAAGGTGAAGGGTCAACTGCACCTCGCCGTGATGTGATGTCACCCCACAGATAGGATGGAGTACACCGAGGCCTCTGCCACCTCGCCGTCGACACCAGTGATATCTACTTATGTATCAGACATTTATGTATCTATGTATGAGACATATATCTACCTATGTATGAGACACCATTCTATTATTTCACGATTTTATTCGACAAACACCTCAACATAGCTTGCAACATAGTTCAACATAACTTACGATACATAAATAAGAGCCCTATTTATCTCTAGCACGATGCCTTTCCCTTTCCCTTTGATGATTCCTCGCCCTTTCCCTTCGACGATCCCTCGCTCTTGCTCTTCTTGTCATCGCTCTTCTTGGCATGTGCTTTCTTCTTCTCCTGCCTCTTGTCCCACTCAGCTCTCGCCTTGCTTCCAACGGATGGTGGCATGAAGATATCATCCTCATCTTCGCTCTCTTCTATCCAAGACCAAGGTGCCTCAGCCTTAGCCATCATGTTAGTTTCACTCTTGAATAATAGTGTGTCCCATCTAGCCTGGATCCCGATAAGCTCCTCTCGTACCTGATTTGGGGTCCTTAGCTCCCACCCTTTCCGATGAAGTTCCTTACCAAGCAAAACAAGAGCATCATCACAAACTAGGAGGTCCTCCCATTGGGCTGGTTTATTGCCTATCATAACATTTCTGGCTAAATGGAAAAGCTCAATGGACATCTGTGGCCAGGGAAACGCGTCCGTCATAGTGGAAAGCTTGCTAGCTCTATACTTTGCGTTACGGGGCGCACTCATGATAGAGAGGAGAGGGAAATGAGAGAGTAAGAGGAGGAACATATGAACTGGGTGAAGATATAACATTTCGTTGCCCGGATTATAGAAGCACCGAGAAAAATAGGCGGGAAACGGTGGCGGGAAGCAATGGCGGGAAAAAACGGCGGGAAGCAATGGCGGGAAAAACGGTGGGAAATAATGGCGGGAAAAACAGCACAAAGAGATGGAAGAAACGACGCGAAACAATGGTCTGAACCCTAAAATATATTTGAACGTGCTAAACAACATAGCATGCATGATCAATGCCGACGTCTTCATTTAGAAAGACGACGCCCTCCATCGTCTTCTGGAAAGACGACGCCATCCATCGTCTTCTGGAAAGACGACCTTCTCCTTGCCAGCATCGGCCAGTGCAGTGGTTGTCTTTTCAATCAAAGAAGCAGTCGGTCGTCTTTTCAAAGAAAGACCAGCTCCCGTTGTCTTTTGAAAAGAAGAGTCTGTTAGATTTGCAAAAAAAATATTTCGTGTATTATTTGTAAAATTGAATAAAGCCGTATTATTAAAAAAAATCCAAGATGCAGCCATCGTGAAAACCCTTTTCTAAATTCGACTGCACGTGAAGGAGTAGCATCCATCATATAAACGTTTGAGATTCGTGTTGCCGTTTTTTATCTTTCCTTCAGCAGGCAGCAGTTAAAAGTACACAGTCATGGAGTCCACGATAAGACAGAACACCTTTTCTTTCTTCCTGATCCCATGCTGGCCCCCACGCACACCATGCGGCACTACTAACCCACTAACTAATCCTGACTATTTTCTCCTAGAAACATTCTCAGAAGATAACGACTAGGCCCCACATGCAGCTAACAGATCAACTCCAAGTCTTTGCACGTGCCGCTTCTCATGGACATGTCAACAAAAACGCAACATCAAGATTATAGCTAACACCGGAGCGGACACGACTGCCGGAGCACGAGCTGCACGGGCGGCGTGCCGGCGGCGGTGGCCGGAGCGCAAGCTACGTGGGCGAGCGGCTACGCTCAAGCGGGCAGCGGCTAGACCGGGCGCGGCTCGGTCGTGGCGCGTGAGGCATGCGGGCTGGCGCACGCTGGCTGCACATGCGGCGGCTGGAGCACGAGCTGCGCGGGCAAGCGGCTACCGGAGCACCAGCCAACGCGCGGGCAAAGCAGGGACGGCAGACAGATGTCTCAACATGCGGCGGCCCGAGCGGTGACCGACTTCCTTTCCTCGGCTGGGAGCAGCCAGAGCTCGAGGAGGCCGCGGAGACGGAGGCTGGCAAAGCTGGCGGTGCAACCAGCGGCCAGACCGCGGGTGCAGTGGCACGCTGGCGGTCGACGCCACTCATGTTTTTAAACATTTCACAACATTTCTTTCTTGTTCACAAAATAATTGAAACTCTTTGCATCTAATTAACAAAAGAACTGTACTATCTAGGACACGTGCCCCAGATTAGTATTGCGTGGACACATATTTAATATGACAACTCAGTTATGCATACATGCATGTACAATTCACGTTAGATTCTTTTCGTTTGCAAACTTCAAAATGTTTTATCTCTTAAACCATAAGTCATAATTTAGATTTGTTTTCTCGGTTAACTCTGTTATGATGAAATATTCAAAACTAGATCACATATTGATAGGTTTTGACAATATTCTTTTTATCCTAGTTGCCAGATTATGGTCACTTGCTCACCAGGTAAAGTTAAGCTGGTTACCATGTTAAAATCAAATGGTTACTAGGGGTTTCTGAACTTTGTTTCTCACTAATATAAGCCTTATATGAAGGTAATACAATATTTTACGTGTTTAGATTTGATCAAGTACCTACTTTCTATATATATAAATCACTGTTTACATGTAAAAATTATCTGGTGACTATGTGTTATTTGGTCGGTAACTGTTAACTATCAATCTGATAGCTATAGTACAGTAATCTGGTAACTGGCTACGAAAAAAATATTGTCAAAACATATTAAGATGGGATCTTGTTTTGAAATACTCATTGAGACGAATTCAGCGGTGAAGACGGATCATCAATCGAATTAACGGTTTAAAAGATAAATCATTTTAAATTTTCGGATTTGGAAAAGATTCTCTCCATACATAATATCGTCGGTTCGTCCTCCCTTATCTTCATAATTGAAACAGAATTTCATCTTCAAAATTCATTCAAACTTCTTAACTAGTAATTTTAGTGTCAATTTAAAAGTATAAATGATTTTGGCAGATGAGATTCTGGGAGAAGCTGGTCGAGGGTAGCTTCTGGGAGAAGCTGGCCAAAAGGTTGAAAAGAAGGGGTCCATAGACTGAGAAGCTAATGACATGGTGTCGTACAAAAATTATTTCTGAAACACGTCCCTTTATTAGAATCAATCATGTTTCGTGAAATAGTGTCTCTGATTGAAACTAGTCTCACTAGTTTCACAACCTTTCATTCATGTTTACCAAAATGATTGAAACTATTGTATCTGATTGACAAACAATATGTTTCAATTATGTTTCACGAAATATTGTTTGAAACCAGCATCACATGTTTCATAATATTTCAATCATGTTTCAATTATGAAACAGGAGAATCTGTTTCATAAATTTCATATTTAGTCTTGTTTCATATTTCAGTCTTTGTTTTAATAGCATATGTTTTCATAAATTTCACATTTAAGATTGTTTCACAATTAAATCCTTATTTTAATTATTTAGTCTCGTTCCAACAAATTGAAACGTAAATCTGTTTCATAAATTGAAAAAAATAGTCTTGTTTCAATAGAATCTATTTCATAAATTTTATATTTAATTTCATTTCAAAATTATAATCATGTTTCATAATTTTAGTCTAGTTTCAATAAACTGTTTTAGATTTTTAGCCACATTTCTTAAATACTGTCATGTCTCATAATTTCAGAATTATAATCACGTTTCATATTTTATTTTTACATGTTTCAATCTTATTTCATAATTTTCGCACCAGTGAAACTGGTTTAGTAAATTATTAATAGTTTAAAAATTAAATAGTACTTTCGATTCAATTAAAATACTAGTTATAACTAGTACTACTTTAGGAAATGTGCATGTGAGTAGGTCCACGCGTGAATGTGTGCGTGAGAAGAGACATGGTTGCATGTGGGCGAGGTCCACCAAAAAATCTTATCATTGCGACCCGATGGAATAGCCAACCGACAATTTAACAGCCAAATGTTCCACATATCTCAAACAAATAGAGGAACAGTAGATACCACTGCTTTATGTGAAGTTAACTTTAGAATCGATGTGTTCGCAGCCGTCGCCATTATGTGCCATGCTAAGGGGGCACAAATAGTTCATCTAGTTTTGCTTGAATGAAATCTAGTTCTAGATAACCCGTTCATGCTTCGATGCTGTCACCTTTCGCGCGCCGAAGGTTCAGCACCTCGCCTTTGGGGCTCTATATGGCTTGGGGACCGAGGATGGGAAGATGGAAGGGGACTCTTCCTCACCAGGGGATCACTTTGTGCTGGTTTTGGGCCAATTCCTAGAGAGGGCAACCTAGCCGGAGCGGAAGTCGCTCGTGGTTTCACCACATGCGCTGTTGTGAGTGCCATTCTACTGTCATAAGCACGAACAGAGTTGATTTAAACTCTTGCTGATTTAGTGATTGCGCCGCACGTGCATGAAAATAATACTGAACACTTAGAGGTTTTGGGGCCATCTACGCCGTTGGTTCGTGATGTTTTGGGACCCTAAAGCGTTGACTCCTGTGATCGAGCCTTCTAACATCTCGTCCCCTGTCGGATCGTCTACACCGGTAACCGCCTCTACAGCCATCCACCAACTGTCATCTTTGTCAACCGCTTCTTCTACGAGATTGCTTCTTCGATGTGGCCTCGCGCTCTTAATTTGTGGCTGAAAGAGCATGTGGGCCCCCATGTGTGGTTTTGGTAATTAATGACAATCTCTATGGGATAATGCTTGTATCAAGTTGCACTTGTAGGAATTGTCCATTGGCAATGCTTGAACCATGTGGTGGTGTCAAGGTTGAAAGAAGAAGAAAATGAAGATCAAGTGATGACCAAGATGTTCAAGGAGTGATCCAAAGATTGGTCATGGGAGTGTTGAGCCTATGGAAAGTGTGTCTTGAAGAATAAGATGGAGTGATATCTCTGGTATACCTTCAAGGCACCAAAATAATGAAGAAAATAAGAAATTAAGTGCAAGTTCAAGATGAGCCATATCGAAGAGATCATATACTTGGGGCTTGCCATCATTATGGTGATCATGTATATGTGAAGATATGCCTAAAATAGAGGCTCTCCCACAGTGAGTATGGGGAGCAATTTACAAGACTTACCAAGCTAGCGCAATCAAGAAAGGTGTTCCATCTTGAGGTGGACAAGATCGCTATCGTCAAGCTCAAGTGGAATATACTCAATACAAAAGTATGTTCTTAATAGGGTTTCTTTCTTACCGGTCTTATTGTGCTAGTTGGGGAGACCGGTTTATAGGATAGGTAACCGTACTATCAAGAGTGGCTCTCGAGTGAGTAGCTTGATCATATCCTCCGGAAAGAGCTCACACCTTTGCATACTTGGCATCATCATTCTTGGTTGTTATTTGGATATTATCCATGTGAGATTCTAGAGCTTGTCGTAATATTCATAACAAGCTCTAGTTCATCGAGAACGGATTTCATATGCACTCTCTATTGAGTTGTCGATATTGGAGGTTTTACCGGTTTGTCTTTTAGAGATAGGTAAAACCTTCCATTATTTGGTTCTTACTCATGTGAGGATTTAGAGCTTGTGTTAATCTCCATGACATGCTCTAGTTCATCGAAAACGGATTTTATATGCATTCTCTGTTACGTTTTTGATATTGGAGGTTTTACCAGTTAGTATTTTTTAGAAAGGTTAAACCTTTCGTCATTTGGTTATATCCTCCCTTGCTGTACTATGATGTTTTTCTCTATGATCTTTTAAAGCTTATTTTTCTCTTTAAAACGAGCCCAAGATCATCAAAATTGGAGTCTGGATGCAAAAGTTATGACTTTTTTCGTATTGGTCTTTCTGCCAGTTTTTGTAAGATCGGAGACTCCGGACTAAATATCCGGTCTATCTCTCGAAGTATGTCCTCCAGATTGTCCTCGTTTGGCCTAGGTATACCGAAGACTTCGGTCCCAGTCGGGAGACTCCGGACCAGGCGATTCCTGGGCCTAACGGTTGGATTTCTAGGGACCTATTTAAGGGACCCTTCTTCCCCAATGGTTACCTTACCATTCTTGCAAGTTTTCCTCTCCATTGTTGACCTTCTTGAGCTTGCTTCCCCTCAATCCCTTCTATGAATCTTGCATATTCTTGAGGAATTTAAAAGAGGAGATCAAGATCTACAACCCCACCAATCAATCTCTCCTCTAAGTGAGGGGAACATCTTGAGATCTAGATCTTGGAGTCTTTTATAGATTTCCTCCATTGTTCTTCCCCTCTTATTCCCCCACAAGCTTTTGTATCTTTGGTGGAATTTGGAAAAGAAGTACTTGAGCACTTCCCGTGTTCTTGCCATTGCATTTGGTGAATTTGTTTGAGTTCTCGGTGAGGATTTGATTGGGTGAAAGCTGAGAAGCTTTTTACTCTTGGGTTCTTAGAACCCTAGACGGTTTGGTTATTTTGCAGGTTTGTGGATTACTTGGGGCCTCCAATTAAGTAGTGAAGCTTTCCCCAAGCTTGTTTGTTGGGAGCCTCCAATTTTGTATAAGTGCCCCAACCTTGTGAGAGGTTTCGGATTGCCACCGACAAGTGCACCGATAGTGGAAGTGTGGATCGATCTTGTTGGGGTGAGATTCACAGGAGAAAAAGGAAGGCCTCTTGTGGCGTTGGTGGTTTGATACTACCCCCTCTCCAAACAAGACGTACTCCATGTTGGGAGGAACTCGGTAAAACATCGTCGTCTCCGCGTGCCTCGGTTATCTCTATATCCGAGCTCTTACTTATGCACCTTACTTTGTGATAGCCTTTGTGCTTGAAGTATATATCTTGCTATCACATAGTTGGCTGTCTTGCTTAGCATAAGTTGTTGGTGCACATAGGTGAACCCTAGTTGTTCTAGGTTTTGTGCTTCGAAAAGTAAACAATAGTTTTATTCCTCCTTTGTTGAGCCACTCTCAGAAAAGTTTTAAACCGCCTATTCACCCCCCCCCCCTCTAGGCGGCATCTATATCCTTTCAATTGGTATCAGAGCCTAGTCTCTCATTTTAGGCTTCACCGCCTTGAGAGTAAAGATGTCTCCTAGGGGATTAGTGCACAATGACATGTTCATATTCAATGGCACAAATTACGATATATGGAAAACTCGTATGCTTATTCATTTTCGGGACATGGACCCAATTTGGAGTGTATTATAGATATAGGTTTTTCTCCTTCTATGGATTTTGAAAATCTATCATGTGAGGATGAGAAAAACTTATATCTTGATGCTCAAGCTTCTAATGTGCTTTTTAATGCTTTGATCTATGTAGTTACATCTTTAATCATTCCTTTTTGGAGCGCTCATGAGTTATGGACAAAACTTCAAGATAAATATGTTGTGTCCAATATTTTTGAGGATGATTGTGTTGCTTCCACTTCCGGTCGAGAAGAGTTATCGTCTTCTACCACTTCACCAACATGTGATTTTTCATAAGGTAATGATATGGTAAGTGGTGATAGAAATTGCAATATGGATAGTGTGCTTACTATTTGTAATCCCTCATCTCTATCTAGTTGCAATGATCTATCTTTGGACTTTAAAACTTCTAGCACTAAAAAATCCTTACATTCATGTGTTTATAGTCCTTGCATATCATGTAGAAATGGCTTGAATAAATCTTATGATGATATGCTTGTGTTGTCTTGTTTCCATGATAAAAATGCTTCTATTCCTCTAGTGCTTGTGTTGCTAACCATGTAGAGGAAATCGAAAATTCTATGGGCCAAGACAAGTTTTTGAATAGAGCTACAAATGCAATCTCATCTTCACCTTCTTCTGGTACCCACCTATCCTTATGGCAAGGGATTCAAAGGTAACTCCTACTTTGGAACCCGATATCTCTTGTGATGATGAGGATGGGGATAATGGGGAAGAAGAGCTTGATGTTGATGATTTGTATGAAAAGGGTGAGATTGTGTATCGTGATCTAGTTAAGAATAACATTGTTTGCTCTAACTTCATTGAAATCTTGGACTTTGATATTAAGATCAAAGAACATATTGATCAGTTAGAAACACAAATTGAGGAGCATGGGAGCAACATTGATAAAATGACTAGTCTTGAGCGTGAGTATTCTAATATAATTGCAAATCTAAATAAAGATCTTGAAGAGGAACACACCACTAAGGAATCTCTTGAGGATACCTTTGCTCTAGATTTTTCTAGAGTAAAGGAATCTCATGATAGATATTTTGAGGTGGCAAGTAATCTCAAATGTAAAAATGATGAGCTTCAAGTTGATTATGCTAAACTCCTTGAGGATTTTGAGCACCTCAAAAATGGCTCTAGGGTCATCAAGGGTGAGATCATCAAACTCACCGAGTCACATGAGCAACTCAAAGCCTCTTACTCAAAAGAGCTTTTGAAGTTGCACTCACCTCTTGCAATTAATAATGATGCTTGTACTACTAACACTGTTTCTTGTGAAGCATCTATTTTGAAGGAGAATATTGAGCTAAAGGCTCAACTTGCTTTGCTAACTATCAACTATGGGAAGTTGGAAGAAAATCATGTTAAGGTTTGTAGCTCGTACGAGGATCTTCTAGTCTCCCATGGTAGGCTAAAGTTGGCTCATGGGGCTAATGTGTCAAAGGTAACATCTAACGAGCCTCATGTGGACATTAGCACTATTTCTACTCCAAATGTCATATTGCCATGTGCTAGTCCTTGTAATTCATCCACTCATGCTATTGATACATCTTATGATGAATTACATTTCGTTCCTTGCTACTCTAACAATGTAGCATCCACTTCCTCTAGTATTATTTTTCACACTAACCATGTAGAGGAAATTAAAGAACCCAAGGCTCAAGTCACTTATTTTAAGAATGACTTGAAAAAGTATCATAAATGGAAGACCACACTCAACAACATCTTGAGTGTGCAAAAATCCCCCAATGACAAGTGTGGGCTTGGATTTAACTCCAATATCAAGAACAAGTCCACTATCAAGTTGAAGCACAACGACAACAAGAAGAATGGCCAAGATCAAGTCAATAATCCGGCCAACATTGTTTGCTTCAAGTGCAAGGAACAAGGGCATCATGTCAAACATTGCCCATTAAAGAAGAAGCCCCTTCGCAATAAGCAACAAGGGAAGCGGCCTCAAGATCTAACTGTTGTTAGAGATGGGACTCCTCCCAAGAATAGTCAAGCTCTTCCTCAAGTTGTTGCTTCATCCAAAAATAAAGATGGCAAGAGAACAACTTGCTACATTTGCCACAAGAAAGGGCTTCTTCCTCATAAACCATGGGTAACTCCTCCTCCCATTCTATCTTGATTGATGATGCTTATTCACTTCATAAGGATGAGGTTGGAAATGTGTTTTCCAAATTTGTTGGTGACCAATGTGGTGTCAAGAAAAGAAACATTTGGGTTGCCAAGCCTATTATGACTAACTTTTTAGGACCCAACTTGGTTGGGGAACAACAAGACAAAACTTGATCAATAGGTGTGTTTGGAGAGCATTGGAGACTTGGATACATCATGAATAATTGAGTGATCTTCATCTATTATATTTATCAAGCCAAGTCATGTGGATTGTATGGCCTTTATCATATTTCCAATGCTTCTCCTTGCGATAACATGTTCTCAACTCATTACATTGAAAGTTACTCGCCCCTTGTGCATGTGATAGTTTTGTACTGTGCATGCTTGTGTACATATTGTGCCTTCCATGTAATTATCTCGAGTTATCATGTATATTTGTGTATGTTGTGTATATTTGGGTGTTTCTTGTGTTGGAGTCTTTCTTGATTATATTTGGTATCTTATTTGTCCCTTGTGAGAGATTAATGGACTATCCCATTTTGGGGGAGTGTTATGCTTGGGCATTCCAAAATCCTAAAAATGTGTGTACATGAGGAATACCACCTAGTATTGAAATTGCAACATTATCTATCCTCTATGTGGTATGATTCTCACGAGAAATTTAAAGTTCTATAATGTCCATTAATTATCTCTATTTGGATCTTTTTGTCCCGTGTTGAGTTTTATGGTTGTATCACATTATGGGGGAGTCATATGCTTAGTGCATATTAAAATCCTATAGAATGTGAAAATTCGAGGTTGTGTCACTTAGAATTTGATATTGATAATTATATAGCTCCTATGTGACACATTTTCTCAAACAAGTTCAAATTTTCTCAAATGCCTTTATTGCTCATCTTTTGTATCTTGTTTGTAAGAGTCATTATTGGTATGTGTTTCCTCATATTTGCATCATTGTATACTCATGGAAACCATTAGCTTCAAGTTACTCTAATCACTAGTGATTGTGTGACTATTGGAAGCTACCAAGAATCTCTTTCGGAGCATCAAGCTTAATACTTATACTTTGTTCTATTCTTATTTGTGTGAACATGATATTGGATATTCGTGTGAACTACCTCGTGAAGATTATTCCCAATACTTCTTGTCCTTGGTCAATTAGTACTAGATTTATGGTAGAATTTATTGATCATATTCACTTTGACTTTTTCTTAATCTTGTACTATCTCTTGCCAAGAAAATGTTTCGTGTTGTCTCCCAAGCTTCCCTTGCCTCTTGTGGATCTTCTTATTTTATTGGTATCCTCTTGTGTTTTATTTAATGTAGGTACTAGTGATGATCCCGTTTGTGTGCATATTGCATTCAAAAGGAATGCACTGTTCGTGGGGGAGCTCTCCTATATTATTTAGAACACTCATATTTATGCTTCTTGTTTTGTTCCATATCATGTTTTATGTGCTTGGAAGTTTGATCTTTTCGTTTTGGTATTTTGTGACCTCATGAAAAGTGTGGAGAGTTTGGTTTATTTTTTGAAACCTTGCTCTTATTTGGAGTTGGTTTTGTCTCATTCCTTGTTTCGTGTGTTGACCTTTTAGAATGAGATAAACCCTTGAGCATTTGTGTTTGTGTCTATATTTTGCTCTTTGGACTTTGTATAGTTCATTTGTTGAGCGTGTGATCTTTCATGTGTTGAATTGGTTCTTTGATACAATTTGGACACCTTTTTTCATGTCACATTCTTGAGTATGTAATCTTAGTTTACTTGGTGTTTTTGTTCAAATTGTATCTCCTTTTTGGTTTTTGAGAGTCTTGTGCATGCATATTTACTACATGTTTATATTATGGCATGCTTGCTTTCTTTGATCCAATATATCAAGGAAACTCCACCAAATCCCATCGGCTAAGTTGTGCATGAAATTTAATTTCGTATCAATATGCACATATTTATGTGGAGTCTCTCCTATATATTGGAGTTGTCTAACTACTTTGGACCCAATAAGTTTTGGGACCATACTGTACTTGAATTTTGTTTGAGGTACATTTTATATGCATTGAATGCTTTTCTCTTTCATAAGGAAGAAGTGTTGACTCAATGAAAATTAGATACAAGCTAGGATGATCAACGAGCTCCTATCTACTTCATCACACCAATGATATCTCGGTAACAAGTATCTCTTACTCATGCATACATATCTAACCTATGTTAGGTTGCATCTTGGCATGAATTTTATGTATTTTCAATTGTTGTGGTTCTTTATTTGGCCTTAAAGAAAACTCTCTATTGCATATGTGAGTAAGTTTATATGAGTGCACATAATTGGTTATATACAAAAATCATGCTCATGATTCACCAATTCCAAATATGTCAATCTAGCAATTATATTGCCTATCATTTAATCAAAGTACTCTCATGTGCAATATTGATCATTTGTAAAATTGATTCTTTATTTGTGATACTTGTTTCCTTTCGCAATACATTCCAACTATCTCGTCTCCCCTTAGTGATAGTTGTGATGTATTTGATATGTTTGTGGTTGAAGTTCATCAATATACAATAAGATAAAATTGAGCCTTTTGGCCATGCTATCAAGCAAAGGTCTTAGTGGTGTATTGTCATGAGTTCATTTTGGATATCTTGCTCTATTTATTTTAGTATCTATTTTGTGTGTACATGTTTCTTGGTGGATCAATATCTCTATGAGATCATCTACTTAGAAACTTATACACATGAGAGATGTTACTTCTCTATTTTGATATCTTCTTTGTTTCTTGTGTGTTGTATGGTCATACTAAGATATATCATTCATTTAAGACTAGGTTGATACTCAATGATCATTATTGTACTAGTCTTATAATATGCTTTGTCATGTCTCTCACACATCCTTGTGGTTGAGTCTACTATTATGTTGTCTCTTACTTGTCGCTCAACTATTTGTTTCTTGCAAATTTTATGCCTTGGTATATGTTCGTTTGCACATAGTTGTGTTGTAAGTAAAAAAGAGGAAGTGATTATTCCATGTTGTGCACATTGTATTCACATACAAAAACCTAATGTGTGCACGTACCTTGGGGAGCTTCCTAATTTTATTTATAGTACCACTTTGTGCTTATCATATTTGTTCTCTCATGACTTGTATTGTTAAATGAATTTGGATGAGTGAGGATTCCATTATTATGCACTTTGTTCCCAAATACAATCATCATAATTGGTGCATTATCTTTGAGGAGCTCCTCTAATTCATTTAATAATGCTCATTTTCCTTCTTTCTCATTTGTTGTGTCTTAAATGATTATGGGGGAGTGAAGATTCCATATTTGTGCATATTGTATTCAAATGCGACTATTCTTATGTGTGCACAAATCTTGGGGAGCTTATCTATTTCCATTTAAAACACTCTTTTGCTCGTATCATAATATCTTGTTGTTTCCATTTGGTCTCATTTGTTGTTTTTAATTGGTTTGTCGGATCTTGTGATTGCTTGCATCATTTGTTGATGCTTCTTTCATTTTATTTCTTTGGAAATCTTCGGGTCCTCAATATAGTTCTACTTCTTCCCAAATATTCATCATTGGATATGTGCGAATGCACAACTTTGGAGTAATTATCACTATATTGGCCTTTTAGAACTTGTCACCCATTTCTGCAATCGATGCCAATGGGGGAGAAGTTGTTAAGGGTTTAAGGGAAGTCGGTTTATGCTTTGAGTTTGTTCTTAAGCATTTTCCTTTCATGTTCTTGCATATTTGTTGTTGCTTAGCATGTGGTATATATATAGGAAACTCCACCAATGATAATGATTGGCAATATATGCAATGAAATTCAAGTTCATCACACATGCATAGATTGTAGGGGAGTTTGCTCTATATATTGTGGGAGTACCAATATCACATACTTGTGTAGTATTTGATATTGGTGCTACCATTTTATTAGTTAAATTCCTTATATAAACCCTCTCAAAGGGATTGTCATCAATTACCAAAAGGGGGAGATTGAAAGAGCATGTGGGCCCCCATGTGTGGTTTTTGTAATAATGACAATCTATATGGACTAATGCTTGTATCAAGTTGCACTTGTAGGAATTGTCCATTGGCAATGCTTGAACCATGTGGTGGTGTCAAGGTTGAAATAAAATAAAATGAAGAAGATCAAGTGATGACCAAGATGTTCAAGGAGTGATCCAAAGATTGGTCATGGGAGTGTTGAGCATATGGCAAGTGTGTCTTGAAGAATAAGATGAAGTGATATCTCTGGTGTACCTTCAAGTCACCAACATAATTAAGAAAACAAGAAATTAAGTGCAAGTTCAAGATGAGCCATCTCGAAGATATCATATACTTGGGGCTTGCCATCATTATGGTGATCATGGATATGTGAAGATATGCCTAAAAGAAAGGCTATACTATAGTAAGTATGGGGGAGCAATTTGCAAGACTTCACCAAGCTAGCGCAATCAAGAAAGGTGTTCCATCTTGAGGTGGACAAGATCGCTATCGTCAAGCTCAAGTGGAATATACTCAAGGGAAAGGTATGTTCTTGATAGTGTTTCTTTCTTACCGGTCTCATGGTGGTAGTTGGGGAGACCGGTTTACAGGATAGGTAACCGTACTATCAAGGGGGCTCTCGAGTGAGTAGCTTGATCATATCCTTCAGAGAGAGCTCACACCTTTGCATACTTGGCATCATCATTCTTGGTTGTTATTTGGATATTATCCATGTGAGGTTCTAGAGCTTGTCTTAATATTCATAACAAGCTCTAGTTCATCGAAAATGGATTTCATATGCATTCTATATTGCGTTGTCAATATTGGAGGTATTATCAGTTTGTATTTTAGAGATAGGTAAACCTTCCATTATTTGACTCGTGTGAGGATTTATAGCTTGTGTTAATCTCCATGACAAGCTCTAGTTCATCGAAAACGGATTTCATATGCATTCTCTATTACGTTTTCGATATTGGAGGTTTTACCGGTTCGTCTTTTTGAGAGAGGTTAAACCTTTCGTCATTTGGTTCTATCCTCACTTGATATAATATTATGTTTTTCTGTATGATCTTGTATAGCTTATTGTCCTCTTTAAAATGAGCCCAAGATCATCAAAATTGGAGTCCGGATGCAAAAGTTATGGTTGTTTTTGTAGTGGTCTTTCTGCCAGTTTTTGTAAGACCGGAGACTCCGGTCTATCTCTGGACCGCGTCCAGTACGTCCTCCAGATTGTCCCTGTTTTTCCTGGGTACACTGGATACTCCGGTCCCAGTCCGGAGACTCCGGACCATGTGATTCCTGGGTCTAATGGTTGGATTTCTAGGTAACTATTTAAGGGCCCCTTCTTCCCTAATGGTTACCTAACCATTCTTGCAAGTTTTCCTCTCCATTATTGACCTTATTGAGCTTGCTTACCCTTAATCCCTCCTATTAATCTTGCATATTCTTGAGCAATTTAAAAGAGGAGATCTAGATCTACAACCTCGCCAATCAATCTCTCCTCTAAGTGAGGGGAACATCTTTGGATCTAGATCTTGGAGTCTTTTGTGGATTTCCTTCATTGTTCTTCCTTTCTTATTCCCCCACAAGCTTTTGTAGCTTTGGTGAAATTTGGGAAATAAGGACTTGATCACTTCTTGTGTTCTTGCCATTGCATTTGGTGCATCGATTTTAGTTCTCGGTGAGGATTCGATTGGATGAAAGTTGAGAAGCTTTTTACTCTTGGGTTCTTAGAACCCTAGATGGTTTGGTTGTTTTGCAGGTTTGTGGATTACTTAGGGCCTCCAATTAAGTTGTGGAGCTTTCCCAAGCTTGTTTGTTGGGAGCCTCCAATTGAGTTGCGAAGAAGTGCCCCAACCTTGTGAGAGGTTTCAAATTTTCACCGACAAGTGCACCAATAGTGGAAGTGTGGATCGATCTCGTTGGGGTGAGATTCACAGGAGAAAAAGGGAGGCCTCTTGTGGCGTTGGTGGTTTGATACCACCCCCTCTCCAAACAATACGTACTCCATGTTGGGAGTAACTCGGTAAAACATCGTCGTCTCCGTGTGCCTCGGTTATCTCTATATCCGAGCTCTTACTTATGCACCTTACTTTGTGATAGCCTTTGTGCTTGAAGTATATATCTTGCTATCACATAGTTGCTTGTCTTGCTTAGCATAAGTTGTTGGTGCACATAGGTGAACCCTAGTTGTTCTGGGTTTTGTGCTTGACAAAGTAAACAATAGTTTTATTCCGCCTTTTTTAGCCACTCTCAGAAAAGTTTTAAACCGCCTATTCACCCCCCTCTAGGCAGGATCTATATCCTTTTAATGTACGTGGCTTCGTCGTTGTCACGAGATTCTTCTGGTACTTCAACAACACCGAATATTCATCAAGAGGTTCAGATGAGTTGGTACCATCTACGTCATCGGTATTGCAACCTTTGGAGGAACTCGAAACCTCTTCATCCTTCTCCTGATCAGATGGGATAGATGATGCCAGTTGGTGATGGCCCATAGGTGAGGCAGCAAGTGGTGGAGAAGATGTTCCCGGTGTTGCAATCGGGGTCTACTATTGCCGCTATTCGCTGTTGGAAGTGTGGATCGGCTCCTCTTCCTGTTTTAGCCATGTGTGTTGTAGGTATTGAAGTTACACCTCTCAATATGAAACCGCAAACTCCACGTGGAATCGAGATTGTTGCACAACACAGACCAGCGATCGAGGAGGCGATGGTGGATTTGACTCTAATAGGGTCACCTACTTCTACTGCTTAGGCTCCTACTTCTATTCCGGTGGCAAGGACAGGCTCTACTACACCTTCACCGGCCCTTGTAGGCACTCGTCGGCCATGCCACGCTCTTCCACGACACCATCTAGACGAAGTGGGACATACATGTCGGCTATCGCTGACCAGGGGGGCTCGACACTGACACAGGATCCCACGATTTATTTGAGGAGCTCATATGTGGTTCCTATAGTGGAACAGTTGCTACAACGCCCTTGACAGCTCCCACGGCAGGAACCGCTCAGGTCCGTTCACACATGGTGGAGTCCACACCATCGCCTATACCACCCCCATCACGGTAGCGGTTGTTGATGCTACAATGCCTTGTCGTAGGAGTGGGAGGTATGTGATGGAGGTGGATGGGGCCTCAGCAACTAACGAGTACTCCATGAAAAGGCGATGCGTCATAAGGCGGAGCACAATCTTGATTCCATATATATCTCCATCTTGTAAATCTAAATCCTTTATTTATTTTTCATCTACTCTTATTTCTTCAAAGCTTAATGGTGTAGGTGTTAGTATTGGTAATAATGCAAATGATATTTCTCTTTCTACAATGGTCTTGAGGCGGATGGAATTTGACCGTCTTACTGTTATTCCAAAAGGTTCGACCATGTTGGATACCACCTATTTCGATGATGAGGAAGGGAATGCCACATCAGATGGTCAGCTCCTCTATCATCTAGTAGGTGAGGTACCAGCTGTTGGATTGGACGAGGGCAGAATAAGTTCATTATATGAACTAACAACATCTGGCTAGAAATCTAAATCCACTTTTGGTAAAAAAAAAGTCATAAGCCATGAAAACGGGCTTTAGTTTCAAAATATCCAATTGTTTCCCAATGAATGTCATGTTTTTTGAATAGTAGAGGTTTTCGATACTTGGCTAAACATTTACATATTGCTCAATGTTCTCGGGATTATAATTTGGATTTTGTGGCTATTTCGGAGATGGGAAGACGAGATTTCTTGCAAAGTTTTCTTGATTGGCTTTTAGGCGGCATAGACTTTGTGTGGCACTCTCGTCCTCCTCGTGGCTGATCAGGGGCATTTTACTTGGTGTAAGGACTGATACCATGGATGTTTTGGCTTGTTCAAATGGGGAGTATCATATTAAACTCTACATCCGCAATAAGGTTGATAACTTCACATGGAGCCTTATAGCTGTGTAGGGTGCTTCCCAAGATGTTTTCAAGGATCACTTCCTTCAAGAATTGGTTAGCTTAGAAAAATATAATCCATACCCAATTCTTATAGGGAAAATTTCAATTTGTTGTGTTTTCCATTCGAGAAGAGAAATGCCGGTTTGAGCCTTTCCTATTCAATTCCGTCATTGATAGCTTTGATTTAATAGAGGTTGCAATGTATGGAAGGCATTTGACCGTGTACTGATGGACTCTGATTGGCAAGAACAATTTCCCCTATTATCAGTATGCGCTCTAGAACGTATAGAGGCATTATTAGACCATGCTACCATTCTGCTGACTACTGGATAGCCTAAGACACGGTGTGCTCGTTAGTTCAAGTTTGAACTTTGGTGGCTACATCATGAGGGCTTTCATGATATGGTTAAAGCTATACGGGAAAACATGTTATTGGTTGTACCACAGTTCAGAGGTGGAACAATAAAATGCGTGCGACACGCAAAAACCTTGGTGGATGGGCACGACACACAATAGGTATTCTTAAAAAAATAAAAACAACGACTTTCGTCTATTATTAATGACCTCGAGACATTACCAGAAGGTCGATCGCTGACTGCGCATGAAATTGAGCTCAAGAGCCAATAAAATGCAGAGATAGCAAGACTTCACGCGAGGAGGACCTTAAAGTATTAGTGTTACAAAGCCCAATTCATACTGGAAGGAGATTCAAATACAAGATACTTCCATAGTGTTTCCAATGGTAGACACATGTAGAAACTTATTCGTTCTCTAATTCAAGATGAGGGAACCATTGTGGGACATGAGTAACTAAAGCCTTACATTACTAATTACTATAAAGGTTTGTTTGGAGCTCCAGAAGAAGATAACTTCTCCTTGGATGAGTCCCAAATAGACGATATACCCCAAGTTTCTGACGAGGAAAATAATCTATTAACTGCTCCCTATTCTGAGGAGGAAGTGAAAAAGGATGTTTTCCAAATGGAACACAACAAGACCCCTGGTCCTGATGCTTTCTCGACATAGTTTTATCAAAACTTCTATGATGTCATCAAGCCAGATATTTTAGAGTTGTTCAATTCTCTACATATTGGACAACTAGAATTGTTTCGTTTGAATTTAGGTGAGATAGTTTTATTACATAATGTTAATGAGGCATAAAGGATTCAACAATACATTCCAATATGCCTTCTTAATGTTAGTTTTAAAATATTCACGAAAGTTGTAGTAATCATACTAAACTTTATGGATGATAATGTGGTTCGTCCATCTCAGACTGCTTTCATGGAAGGTCGTAACCTCCTCGATGGAGTGGTTATACTACATGAAACTATTCATGAACTACATAGGAAGATGTTGAACGGGGTTATTTTAAAAATTGATTTCAAGAAAGCGTATGACAAGGTCAAGTGGTCTTTCCTTTAGCAAACTCTCAGAAGGAAGGATTTTTTTTGCAAAATGGCATGCTTTAATCCATAGCTTTGTGTAGGGAGATAGTGTGGCCATTAAAGTCAATGATGTTGTTGGCAAACACTTTTAGACAAAAAAGGGCTAAGACAGGGTGACCCATTATCACAAATTCTATTCAATATAATGGTTGATATGTTAGTTGTTATGATTGAGCGTGAAAAGTCTAATGTCCAAATTAAAGGTGTGATTCCTCATATGGTTGTCGGAGGTTTATCTATCCTTCAATATGACAATGGTATGATTCTTTTTATGGAACATGATATGGAAAAAGCGAGAAATCTTAAATTAATCCTTTCGGATTTTGCGAAACTTTCGGGTCTAAAAATGGACTTCCATAAGAGTGAGTTGTTTTATTTCTGTGAGGCTCAAGATGAGGCCATCCTGTATGTTGAACTATTTGGCTGCAGTCAAGGCCAATTTCCTATTAGGTATTTGGGCATCCCGATACATTATCGGAGACTTACAAATGCTGACTAGAAGATTGTTGAGAAAAGATTACAAATAAGATTAAGTAGCTGGAAAGGTAAAATTTTAACCCTAGGGGGAGATTGGTTCTAATAAATTAAGTATTGAGTAATATGGTACTATACATGATATCCTTCTTCCAACTATCAAAAGGAGTCTTAAAAAAATTATATTACTTTCGATCAAGATTCTTTTGGTAGGGTGATAGTGAGAAAAGGAAATATCGACTTCCTAGGTGGAGTGTGGTTAAGTGTGGGCTTGCTATTCATGATCTTGATATCAAGAATACGGCCCTCCTCGGTAAATGTCTCTTCAAGTTTGAAAGTATCGTATGGGCATCTAGAGGGACGGGTGAATATGTGCTACTTCAAATTTTAATCCTTTTCAATTTAGGGTTTCACACAAAAGGTAAATTCTCTAGATATGCAACTAAGTGAATTTACCTATATGTCACACTATCACAATTAACTAAGAAAAGCAAGATATAAGTAAAGTGCGGTAAAGGATAGAAGTAACTGGAGTGGAGCCCGCGGAGTCACAAGGATGATTTCCCGTAGTTTCTTCCTTTTGAGGAGAAGTACGTCTCCGTTTGGAGAGGGGGTGGTTTCAAACCACCAACACCACAAAAAGCCTCCCTTGTTCTCCGATGAACCTCACCCAAAGGGGATCGATTCACTCTTCCACTATATCGGCAACCTTCGAGGTGGAAGCCGACACCTTTACAACAAGTTGAAGGCGCGCATCTACAACTGAATTGGAGGCTCTAGAATACAAGCAAGATGTCACAACAATCAAAGACAAGCTTGTAAGAACCAAATCGATAACTAGGGTTTCCAATGAAACACTAGAGCAAGGGGGCCCTCAAGTGAATGAGGGGGAAGTGAAGATCTCTTTTGGTGAAGATGTAGATCAAGGCCTCCTTTGATTCTCCAAAGATCAGGGACTTTGGATGGTTGTAGGTGGAGATCTTGTTGATTTGGTGGCTCTAATGGAGGTGTTCTTCCTTTGAGAAAACACGTGGCTGGAGGTAGGAGATGAGGTCCTCTATTTATAGCCCCACTTCTTCAGACCGTCTTTTGCCCATTGGGGATTTTCCACACCAGAGATTCCGGTCTAGAGACCGGAAAATCCGGTCTGCATTTGTCCTAGACGGGAGACTCCGGTCCATCTCCGGACCCCCATACAGAATGTCCCGGGCCTGGTCTTGATACACCCTCCGGGGATTTTGCAAAAACTCTGGAACAAGGCACACCGGAAACTCCGAACATTGCCCACCGAAGATTCCGGCCTGCCACATACACCGGAGATTCTAGTCCACCTCCGGACGGACCCCCACATAGACTGTCCCTGGGCATCTTCTGGATTCCACTCCGGAGATTTGAGGCGAAACTCTGATCCACACCGGAAACTCTGGTGTCTGCGCACCGGAGACTCCGGTCTGGAATCTCTAGGAAAATTATGTTTCTGCCAGGGATTTTTCCACTATGTCATGGGATTTTCTCTTTTCAGTATATTGTCTTCTCCTTCGAATGTGACTTTTAGAAGAGATTTAATCAGACCTAGACTTGCATATTGGAATGCCTTGCTTCATCGCTTGGTATTAGTCCAATTAGCCCCTGAGACTAATGAATTTCACTGGAACTTGAACAAGAATCGCCAATTCTCAGTTACTTCTATGTACAACGCACTAGTCCAGCCAGACTTACCACTTGATAATAGCAGAAAAAACTGGAAGATGAAGACACCTCTAAAATTTTTTTTTGCTTGGTATCTTTGTTGGGGGTTATTCTTACTAAAGACAATCTTGGGGGTTATTCTTACTAAAGATAATCTTGTTAAGCGGAACTGGCATGGGAATATGAAATGTGTTTTTTGTTATCACGATGAGATAATTAACCATTTTTTATTCCAATGTAACTTCGCCCATTCGAGAATCTCCACTTGCCCCCCTAAAGGCCCCCCTAAGGGTGAAATGAGGGTGCCGATGCACAGAAACTCGCCCAGCCATCTCCCCCAAATAAATTTCTCATTCGGCGGGTGCTCAATAAACATCCGGCGCACCCAGCCCAACCCCCTCCCACAGGGAGTCAACCGAGGGTGCCGTCTATCACTTTTGGCCCATGGGTCCACCGGGCAGCCTCCCCACTGTATTTAGTATTGGGGACATGACTAGGTAGTACCCACCCCTATAACTAAAAATCATCTGGCATCCCCTCATACGGGCTACCGCCATACACCATATTGGGGGGGGGCAAGTGGAGATGCTCTTCTATATAGTTGGTCATCCTAGCAGCTTCAGACTTGTATCCACCGTGCAACGTTGCAATATTTTTGGTAATTGGTTACATGATACTACTATAGATTACAAGTAGAAAATACTTCTTAGGATGGAAGTGATTGCAATTATCTAGTCGTTGTTACTGTGCAGAAATGATAAAGTGTTTAATGATAAAAGTTCTTCTCACTTGAATGTTACCTACAGGTGTATAGGTAGCTCCGCTTATGGTCATCTCTACATCATGTGAAGTTTCACAACCTCTTTATGGAGGTGTGTACACGTCTAGAGGATACGACGTGGGATTTATTTACCCGATATGGATAGCAGCATAATCTTCGGATTGGCCCTCCACCATCTTAGACGTTTTGCATTTTATCTTTATGATATGTAATTCATCCTTTTATTTTTGTTTTGAGACCATAGGCTTGTTTCGGCTGTGTGCATCCTAGTTATGCAGGCCCGGGTGTAATATTTAAAACTCTTTAAGTAATAAAAGCGCCCCTTATCGAAAAAAATATAACTTCAGTTTAGTTCAAGCATATTCATTTTGTTTAGTTCAAGCCATGACATTTTGTTTAGTTCTACTTTAGTGTAAGTCTAGTTTGTTCGTTTAGTTTAATATTTTTAGCACTGTGTTTTGATTATGTTGTATTCCATGTGTGAACTATGTTGTTTTATGAAGTTTGTTGTTTGAAACGGATGTTCAACTTGAAATGATTTGTACAGTTTTTTTATGAAAAAAAAGTTTAGGGGTACAGTTGGAGATGATGACATCGGGATATTCTACAACAAAAAAAATCTACTCTCTACAGTCCCTAAAACTATTAGTCTTGAGGTGGGTATGTTTTTGTAACAGGAGCGCTGATGCATTTCAAGCACAGGAATGGATTCTTTAGTACTCGGCCCTGTTTGCCCGGTATCTGGGCCGGCTCCGGGAGCGACTTCCCTAGTACGTCGCGACCCATCTTGAGTATAGAGACCAGCCCTAGTCTCCCGGCCCTCGCTGCTTTATAGCCGAGTTCGTTATGAATTAGTTACTCGCGCATGATTGTGATCCTGTAATATATGATCCGTCGATCGAGATATCTGTGCGTGTTGCATCTCAAACAACACTTCCACGAACGAGTCCCATCAACGCCGCCGGCCGGACAGCAGGGTCATGGAGCGACACATCATCGTCCTCCTCCTCCTCTCCCTCCTCCTCTCGTGCCACGCATCCGCAGCCGGCGCCGCCACCCAGCAGGCGAGGCGGAGGTACTCGTCGCCGCTGGTGCATCGCCATCGCGTGATCACGGCGGAGGCGGCGGCCACCGCGGCGGGCACGGGCGTGCCGCCGACGGTGCGGTACAAGACGCACTACTACACGCAGCGGCTGGACCACTTCAACGCGGCGCCGAGGAGCTACCGCACGTTCCAGCAGCGGTACCTGGTGAACGACACGTACTGGGGCGGCAAGACGGCGCCGATTTTCGTGTACGCCGGGAACGAGGGCGATGTCGAGCTCTTCACCAACAACACGGGGTTCATGTGGGAGCTCGCGCCCCAGTTCAGGGCCATGCTCGTCTTCATGGAGGTAAATTATAATCCTACATCGATATCCATCGAGGATCGATCGATCTCCACGTACCGTGATGGATCTGAAATTCTGAATATGCATGCAGCATCGGTACTACGGGCACTCGGTGCCATTCGGGACCGAGGAGCGGGCATTCAGGAACACGAGCACGGTGGGGTACCTGACCACCACGCAGGCCGTCGCCGACTACGCCACGCTCGTGCAGAGCCTCAAGGCCAACCTCAGCGCGCACGCCGCACCCGTCGTCGTATTTGGAGGCTCCTACGGCGGCAGTAAGTTCTTCCTAATTGACCACCTCTTTCAGTCAATCACCATGGAAAAATGCATGCATGCATGCAGATCCTAAATCAACAAGGATCGATGTTTAGTTTATGTTAAGTTCGCTAACCGTAACCTCTGTAAGATTCCTTTGTATAGTTAGTAATAGATAACCGTTATTTTGGAGATTATTTTTGCTGTTGTAAAAAAAAAATCAATCTGAACGGTAGGACATTCAGTCTAAAACAAATTATTGTATTCAGTCTAAAAAACGGTAGGACAGAAAACTGAGCCATGCATCAAAGTGATATTAATCGTTGCGTCATGGATTTTGGTAATTCTTGTATGGACACAATGCCTGACGAAGATGAACTGCATGCATGGACAGTGCTCGCGGCGTGGATGAGGATGAAGTACCCGCACGTGGTCATTGGCGCCGTGGCGTCGTCGGCACCAATCCTCAGCTTCCACGGCCTCGCCGACCCCTACGCCTTCTATGACATCATATCCAACGATTTCAAGGTGCCTAGCAGGAACAAATATATACTGCATCGCATCGCATAATTAACTTAATTTGGGATGTCATCTCCTTCGTATATCATTACTCCAACGATTTCAACGAAGCGTGCTAACGTTCATATATCATCTTCTTCGTATTAGAGCGAGAGCCAAAACTGCCACGACGTGCTGATGAACTCTTGGAAAGAGCTGGACATGGCGCTCTCCAATGACGCAGGCCGGGCCAGACTCAACAGTACATTCAAGATGTGCCGGTACGTCTTGTCTGCAAAAATGATCATTAATACCTCCCATCTCGGTTCATGAATACATACATCGATGCAGAGCTAGTTCTGTGGACGAGATACCGGACTTGCTCGACACCGCCATCGTCTACTCCTCCATGACGGACTACCCCACCGAATCCGGCTTCCTCACTCCGCTCCCTGCTTATCCTGTCAAATCGGTTCGTCTCTTCTTCTAGTACATACATTCTTTCCTTTCATTCATAGCATGCGTAAATGTTTCGACGATTGATCGATTCGGGTCTCAGATCTGCCGCGCGATCGACCACCCGAAGTCAGGCAACGACACCATCTCCAGGATCAAGGACGCCATGATGGTCTACTACAACCACACCGGCCACGCGGACTGCCTGGGCGACGCCGAGGAGAACGACCCCTTCGGCATGTTCGACGGCTGGGACTGGCAGGCCTGCACGGAGATGATCCTCATGAGCTACGGCATCCGCAACGGCAGCGTCCTCCCGCCGGAGCCCTTCAACATGACCGACCTCCTTGACGGCTGCCGTGCCTCCACCGGTCTCCCTCCACGCCCATTCTGGATCCCCGAGGAGTTCGGCGGATTCGTAAGTACCAGTAGCATCAAAACTACTACTACTCTGTTTCCCGGGGCTGATGAAAATCCATGCGCCGGGTTCAGTCAATCACTATCTGTTTGTTTTTTCCTTCTCCTAAAAAAACATTTTTTTCTTTCAGGATATTGCACATGTTTTGAAGAGAGCAGCTAGCAACATCGTCTTCTTCAACGGGCTGCGGGATCCATGGAGCAGTGGCGGGTAATTTAATCGTACTAGATCAAAACATTTGACAGTTATATATGATCGGTTCTTGCTAAAGAATTGACCTTGCTTGCCTGTATTTTTTCACTTGTTGTGCAGTGTACTGAAGAGCATCTCCAAGACCATCATTGCGCTGGTTGAGCCAAAAGGTTAGTCGACTCATCACCATCTAATCAAGACTTCACTTTCTGATCGAATTGTGTTAGTGAGCAATAGCATGTTCTTACTTGTTTATGATCCACAATGTTTCTTGTTCGAAATGTTCTTCAGGTTCACATCACGTAGACTTGAGATTCTCCACCAAGGACGACCCCGATTGGCTTAAGAAAGTGAGGGTAAAGGAGGCCAGAATCATAGCCCATTGGCTCAGCCAATACTACACAGATGAAGGCATGGGCCATAAGTAGAAAGGGAATTTACTCTAGTTACTAGTTACCACTTCTTATTTCCTTCTATATTAGTCCAAGACTATTGTTTAGCACAGAAGGTAATAATACATATATTTAGATGAGCTCTTCATGGATATGTATCCCACCTTTTTTCAATAACAAGAAGAAAATATCATTATGGAGTGTGTATGTCTCATGCGATGAGCTGCATTGTGTGCTCCAAGGTCTCTTATCAACTGATCATGTATATGGGATTTTTACAATTTACACAGGACAGGATGTTTTTAGATATTCTTTATTCATAACTTAATTAGACAGTTTGCAAAAGTCATAAATAATATTATTTTCTAGAAAGAATAAGAAACTCCATGTAGTCTTTGTATTTGTAAGGGCACGTTTGGTAGGCTGGCTGCACTTCGGAAAGGCCCGCTGGATGCTAGAATCGGGTGATTGGGTTGTTGGCCTCGGTACGTGTCGTGGCCAGCATGGGTCTTAAAGCGCCTCCAGTTTGGATAAGAACTAGCATTCATCTCACCATTTCACTAGTTCATGAGATAAACATGCATTTCACTGTAAAAAAAAGCAAGGAATCACGCATTGAATATAAAAAAACAAGAACTTGAATCTGGAACACAAATGAATATGGAACATGAGAGAAGAACAAACCCATAGCATGAAAAACTGATCAATGTCACCATCGTCATCCATTAACAAGAACATATTTCAGAAAAATGCTACTCCCTCCGATCCAACACTTATTATGGATCGGAGGGAGTATCAAGAGTTCAAGAGTTGAAGATGCACATCAATTGGGATATACAAACGGTAGCAAATAAATCACTCCATATAGAAATGAACCGCTCATGTCGGATATGGCTGCTGCACGAATGGTGCAACGACGGAGCTTGCTCCTGTGGCTTGACCAAGTAGGAGCAATCTCAGATCACAATGGTGCAACGACGGAGCTTGTAGGCCCACGAATTAACTTGTTAACCAATGACTTATTCAATGCCTAGGCAGCATTTGATGGCCATAAAATAAAAGCAAGGAAATGGTTGAGTGTCCACACTCCACAATGAAATTCCTGAAAGCCTGAAGCATGCACGATTATTATTTAATAATATAAACTGGAATTTAATCAGTGTCTTCTTGATTCCTTAAGATGATTGTCTGAGCATAAAAGAAGAGGAACGCATGCTGATGTATAATTTGGCAACCTTCAATTCATGTGTAGACATATCTATTATTTTTTCTTTGCCTATGCAAACTTGGTTGAAGTGATGTACTATCTGCAATTAACAAATAAATGTGTGCACGGCAAGACTTCACCCTACTTTGGAGGTTTGACATTTTCTCAAGTACCTGGACTGCATACCAACAAGCAAGTACTCTGAAAAATGAAAACAGAAACTATGAAGCTGCAGTCTGTCAAAGGCTTATGTGGGACAAAAAATAACAATGAAGTTGCAGTCATTAGCACATTATAGTACAGTAGTGATATTAGACATGAACAACTTGTATCAAAAACGGAAATGGGAAATGAGAACAGTTTGCCCCCTCATGTCTAAATGATCATCTGTGGCAACTACTATACGAATTGCATGGCTTTACTCCGGCCTGTCAAGATTCAGACTAATATTTAGACATGGGGTGCGTGCATTCACTCAAGCTATAGTAGGGATTCGGAAGTTCTGCTAAATGCAAAGGGAATGTGCAAACTTTACCACTAGCAGGACGGTTCTCATCTACCAACATACTCACGAAAGACCAACAACCCAACTGCAGGATATCGCGGGGTTAATGCAACAAGACAAAGAAAGAGTTGGGATTGGGGCAATCTGGACTGGCCTGAATACGTGATACAGTCAGGGAGTGAAACAGGCAACACGCGACAGCAAGGGATCGTGGGACGAGCTGCTCGTCAGCCGAACTGGGCCTGGCTCGGGAGGAGCTGCAGGTCGTCACCGGAGCTCCTGGGACGAGCTGCTCGTCAGCCGAAGGGGAGGGGCACCGATCTTGGGGCGGGAAAGGCGGAAGAATGCGGCGGCGGGTCACGGGTGGGTAGTTGCCGCCGGCGAGGAAACCGGAATTTCCTATATGACGCCCGTTGCGGCAGAAACAACTCGCGCCGCGCACCCGGCTATAGCGCGTTTGCGCCAACATTCGGACTATGGGCCAGGCCCAGTTCTGTCATTTGTTTTGCTTCTTTTTATTTTTTTCATTTTCTTTCTTCTTTTCTGTTTTTTTGTTTTACTTTAATTTTTCAAAAAAGATTCTTGAAAATTTTCAGATTTGAAAAACAAATCTAGTTTCGAATTTGTTCAGATTTGTAATTTGAAAATTTGAAGATTGTTTAGATTTTGAATTTGTTTAGATTTTGAATTTAATCATATTTCTATTTTTTCAAATTTTATATTGTTTTGGATTTTGGATTTGGAATTTATTTAGATTTCAAATTCACATTTGAAATTTGTTTGGATTTGAAATTGGGTTCAGATTTTGAATTTGATTTCCTAGAGAAATCACCTTCTACAATTGTTCTTTTCATTTACCCAAAGACAGCACAAACTAAACAGTCATCTAGAATGTTGAAGAAGAAAATAGTCAAACCAAACCAGCAAGGATACTCGCCCGTCGAACGAGCAAGGAATGAAGCAGGCTCATCCAAATAACGGTAGAGACCAAACTAGCTCGGAGGTACGCGGTGCAATCCATCGACACCGCTAAAGGTGGGGTATAGGAGCACCTAGGGAGGACACGGGAGTGGGCCAAGGGAAAATAAGGCGAGATGGCGACACGGGTCATACAACTGAGTCCGTCGTATCCTACTGATCCAGATAGGACGGCCGTCCCTCCTCCCCCTTTGAGAATCTAGATGGCGTTCTAAATGTTGATTTTTCCATCTTTTTATGCTCCAATCGGTACGATATAGTCTCTTTGTTATTTATATCACTTCAATAATCACTGTCTTTACTTGCATAACTATGACTAAATGAAATACGTATAAAATATTTTGGTAACCACTTAACTACTGGGTGAAGCCCATTTGTGTTTAGATACACATAGACACCCTCTCAATCTTTCTCACTTGCGCTTTTTGTAATCCATGACTCTATCGACACTAATATAGATGATTTTTGTTGAAGCAAACAGATACCAAGATGATCTTATTAGAGAGAGAGAGAAGAAAGAGTAACTCGATGATCTTATTAGAGAGAGAAGAAAGAGAAACTCGATTCTCTCAGCATCTATAAGAGTTTTTCTTCTTTCTTTTTTCGTTACGTGCATCTGTAATAGTAATAGGGTAATACGTTGTTACAGAGGCTGGATATAATTGATATCTTACGATACTAATATATACTCTTTTCTAAAAAAATAACTTTTTTTAGAAACTACAACACTCTAATGAAAAATAATCTTATTAAAGAACACATGATGATCATGCAGACAGCAACCACGGCCCACTTAAGAGGCGGACCTGACAAGCCCATCCAAGTGCGCACACACAGTGGGATTCGGGTGACGTCACCCCTGGCACAGGACACGAGTTTCAGGTGTCGCATTCGTGATCTGAGACCGGCCTGCAACAAGTGGAGGAAATGATCACTAGCACCCTTTTGTCACACGTCGACTGTTCGTCACATGGCTAGGAGAAAAGCGGGTCTCAGATAGTGAGATCGGCATACAGTGGGTACGTCGTACGGCCTCCAGATGCATGTGACTGACATGTCCGATAGTAGTTGCGTATGCAATAGGTGAACTGATGATGATGATGGGTCTTGTAGATCTTCAAGCAGGATAAAAGACACTTTGGTTAGCCACTTCCCACGAAAATAAAAAAAAATGTTGCGATTACAGCCTCTAAATTTAGTTTTAAATCAAATACTACTTTCTCCGTATATGCCCTTAACTTAGTCTAGATATAACGACATTTAGTCTAAATAATTAACTAGATATAAACAAATTTAGATAAAGTTGAGATCATTAATATAGACCGAAGAGAGTAGTAGACCTAGAAATTACGAAAAATCAATTTGGAGGATGTCGTTCATGGACGACACTTTAAAAAAATTCAAAAAGATTCAATTTGTTATTTGAAAAAGAATATATTTGTGTATCCCACAATCTAAAATACATGTATGCAAAATTTTAAAGGAAAATACATTGTATTTTATGCGCAGTAAAAAAGATAATTATGATAAATTCTAGAAAAAAGAAGGCTCATTCAAAAATTGCACATTTCACATACAGATCTGAAACGTTCTCTTTTTTCTGAGGACAGAATACAAATTATTTTAACTTCAAATTTGAATTTCTCAGTAAAAAAAAAGGAGTCCACCATGGCGTCCGTCCGCCGAATCGACGCACTCTAGAAATTACCACTTCTTTAACAAGCGCTTTCGTTTCAGCATGCATCTAGAACCCTAGTATGAAGTATTTTCTCTGTTTTATAATATAAGATGTTTTAGTTTTGTGAACATATATGTATCTAGACATCTTTTAGTATATAGATTTGAAAGGCTTACAATAAATGATGTCTAGATATATTATCTTCACGAACTTAAAATATTTTATATTTTCTAACGGAGGGAATAGATGGGAATGCGAAGTTCAAGACTTCGGCTGTGGATCAATTGCTTAAAACTGTACTGTTCATACATGTTTACCTCCCATGCGTGCATACCGTGCAGCGACATGGAGCCGGAGGTAGAGGTAGAGGTAGGGGACCCTGGCCCTGTGCGCCCAACAAGAGCGCAACTCGCATGCGCTGCTGCCGCGCTGCAGCTAGATGCGCGAGTAAACGATGGCAGCGCAGCGCACTGCTGGGACCAGGAGGAGGAGGAGGAGGAGGAGGAGGAGGAGGAAGCCAACCCGCCTGCGATGCGCGAACTGCGGCGAACAGTAGGAGTGGGGCGGCCGGGGCAGGACAGAGAAAAGGACCAGCTCCACCCCCTCCCTGTAGGCTGTAGCTGCCGCGCGCGAGCTCATGGCGTGCACTCATGGCCTTTGCCCGGCACGTCGGCACGGCACCTGCCCCCGCGCGCGCCGTTCCACTCGCACGGCCACCTACTCGATCACTCACTCACTCACTCACCCACCTGCTGCAGCTGGGTGTGCCTTTTCCCCGGACATCTACCGCAGTGTCGTGCAAGAAGACATGATGCATTTCGTTGGTTGGACACTGCTCACGCCTCAGCCTCACCGCATTGTGTTATTGCTGACGTGATGTAATTTCTCCTTTACACAACATCGTCGCTGGACGCCAATGTCTCTCTCTGCGATTTGCTCCAACACAATAAGCTACTATGGCTTCGGTGAAAATGGAACCTTTTTCTGAAGCTTCGGTAAATTTAACTGTTTTCACAATCCACCCCTTATGCATGGCACCCTACACGATACCCACCGCATCGTGGCTACATTGCATGGGTCCTGTGGTAGGGCGTCATGGTATCAAATTTTAGATTCATGCAGACCATGCGTCCTCGCAAACCCCACGGTGTCATGCAAACTGATCATGACGCTGTGAGAATGGCGTCATGCAAAACTAACCGGTTTACAAAATTGTTTTAAAAAGTGGTATTTTGTACTTTTTAGGCGGGAAAAAAACTATTGCCTCAATCTATCGATTAAGAAGTAGCTTTACAAGAAATGGAAGTGCACACATTACAAGAGTCTACTCTCCCGGCATTAATTCACTCAATGCTTCGCACCCGCGGATACCCACAAGCAAGCGAGCTTCTCTCTTAATCTTATTGAGGATCATTAAAGAGGGCGCATGCTTGTTGTGGAAGACCCAGTCATTGTGCTTGTTCCAAAATTTTCAAACGGTGAGCAAGGTGAGGGAAGCAAGGGCCTTGCGGTTTGGGATGGAACCGTCCACCATCGACGAGCACCAACTTTTGATGTAAAAACCAGCCAATTGTGTTGGGTCCATTCTCTGCAGCTACTCCTAAACTCCAATGTGTAAAAACCAGACCTGGCTCTGTTCCCAATTAGTTGTTTCTGAACTTGATCTTTGGTGTTTGTTGATATACTACTTGCATTGTTGTTACGGGTCTGGTTTGGTTACCAATGGATGCTCTCAACATTGCCATATGAAAAAAAAATCCCCTAGAGATTATACTCAATAATCCCAAGTAAACCACCTCTGCAAAACATTGCCATATGGAACATGCAGGGTTTAAATGATCATGATCGTCACTCAACTGTCAACGAAACCCTCCCTGATACCTTTTGCCACACTTTGCCTCTAGGAGACCAAGGTAGATCATGTCGACCCTTTCATCATGGATGCCCATCATTTTTTTTTCAAAACAGGGGCAAAAGATTTTCCCCAATCTATTTATTAAGAAGAAAAATAATTGCCTAGTTAATTAACAGAAAACCGGGCAAAAACCATTACAACAAGCGCCACCATAATGGAGCAACATCTAAAGAACACAACCTCCAGAATCAACTAGCACCCACAACCTACTACAACAGCAAACTGACAACACCTGGAGCACGGCAATTAAATTGACAACACCTTGAACACAATGCCGCAAAGAAGACCCACCTAACTAACGACCCAAAAGAAGCTCCAACGATCAATCATCATCTGAATCCTTCCTCGCTACACCTCTCTTTCTTCTTCTGCCTTTCAGAGAAACCTTTCTGAGATACTTCTCTAACTTTTTGATTAAGTACTCTGACGCCTTTCCTGCCAAGATGCAATCAATGTCCTTGCCATATCCGGGACTTGCTGACTCTAAACTGGCGAGCAGGCCGCAAAGCTCTCTAGCAAAAAGAGCCTCAGAGCTATACGACGACACTCTTCCACAAACTATAGAGACGGACAACTGCGGTGGCAAGGGCGTCATGGCCACCGCCAAGGCCTCAAAAGATCCCAACTCCACAAGAAGCGTCACAACAGACTCCCCCACAAAACTCATGAAGTTTTGGAGTGATTTGCAGCACCGGAGCCATGAGCCCGCTCAAGTCTTCACCCTTAGAGGCAGCCGACACATAACGTTGTCATTTTGGAGGATATGTCGACCGCCTAACAGATGGTACTCGTGGTGGTATTCTCATCCTTTGGACCGAGGAGTTTGTTGAAATCTCAAACGTTGACCTCCATGAGAGGCCATACTTTCCGCAAAGCGAAATGAAGACAAGTTCAAGATCACTATTGTTTATGGACCAATGGACTATGCTCTAAGAGATGCCTTCGTGGAGGACTTGTTGATCTAAATCCAAACTCAAGGCACTAAATGAATTGTGTTGGATGATTTTAACCAAATTTATCGTTCTAGAGATAAAAGCAACTCCAACAATCCATTGAAGGGCTAACACTCAGAGACGAAAAAACTTCATCTTCAAACTTCGGCATAGTCATGGTTGGGTCACCTCTCACTCCGACAAGCAATCCATTGCACAAAAAATTTCAATTTTATGATTGGTATAGGTGAGCAAGATCGCTCTCCTAAAATTTAGAGATGACGCCATGGCGATAATGCACCATTTCTCCTGTCTCCGCACGGCCAATCTTCATAGCCTCAACTCTGTGGATATTTTCCTCATTGTAAAAAAGGTGGTGTGGAAGATATCTTCAATTTTCGTCCAATAATCCTCATTCATGGGTTTGCCAAGCTGCTAGTTGCCAAAATCCTTGCGACCGGTTTCGCTCGCATGACACTACAATAGAACGCATGGATCCATGTGGTTATAAATTTTGAGGCACACGCCTAATTGTCGGGATCGTGCTATCGTGATAAACAAATTCCTTCTGAAATAACAACGATTAAAAAAGTGCATAAACGGTGCATTTTTCACTCGGCACATAGTGATTTCTCGTGCAATCCATTCCGTGACACCTAAAGGGATGTGGCTCGGTACATTAAAAGACATTGCAATACGTTTAGTGTCATGACAGGCTAAAGTTGCGGGACAATATTCTTCTTTTGCATGCAAATTAATATTAATTATAATCAGTGGTAAACAAATTAGTTTGTTAATGATATTCAAATCAAAATTTCCAAGAAATCAATACATTAAATAGGAGTTCCATGTAACTCCAAAACAAAGAAAATTAAGACTAAACCTAACTAAATTTCTATATTTAAGTTTCTCCACTTAAGTGGAAAAATCTATCAGACCTATTTTTGAGTGCCTTTCTATTCTGCTCGCATGCTATTGTCGCGGTCGTGGCCACACGTCCACTATCCTTCGATCACGGTGTTGTGACGGCCGCAACAACATGATCGCCATTCTTCGAGAACAGTGTTGTGATAACCATAGTGACGCGCTCGACATGCTCTGCACGTCTTATGTTGACGATGTCGATTTGAAGGAGATGACAGATCAATTATAAAAAGAACAAGATACAACACGGTCGATTTGTACATGAGATGAACAAAAGTAAAGATACCTTAGTCAAGGGAAAGCAGGTGAAGGACTCTGGTCGTAGAGGCTGCATCGGATTGGTAGAAAGTATCCAACCTACACGTCTTCAGCTTCTGGGATTTGGGACGATCGATAGTAGCAGAGATGAGAGTTGATGAGATCTAGGATATTTTTGAAAACGACAATGTTCGGATCAAGGGTTGGGCTTGCCAAGTGGAAGTCACTGGTGCGGCGCCGTACAAAGAGAGGAGTGGGTAGTGGGGACTAGGATTCTCCTATATTATATAGAAAACATGAATGGTAAGTTAGTGAGGTCTAGGGTTTGTCATATAGGCTGTAGAACAAGTGAGGCCAATGACATGGGCCATGTTTGCACAAAGGACCCATATGTTATGTGCAAAAGAGAAATTTGGTGGTTTTGTGCAACAAAATTCCCAATGGTTTGTGTTTCATGCAATTTCCTCACATATAAAGGACCAGACTAGACTGGGCAGTGATGGATCATACTAGGCAACGAGACAAGCCTAACCAGTCAGCGGTATGTGCTTAAAAATTCTCCAATATACAACCAATAACTAATGACGCTTGTAATGGATGGTGCAACAAGGAATGTCTCAGTTGCCCAAGCGCGGATAAAAATTATCGCTCTTGTGTAGCACCTACCACGACACTAATATGCGTCGGTATCGTGTCTGTCATGACGCATTTGTCCCACCCTCCAAAAAATGGTGTCAATAATGTTCATCCGCCGGGTAAAATATTTTTGTAGATAATTTTTCCTTGTGTCATCTAAAAAAGTATCACTCACGCGGGTTGAGGGAGGGGGATTTTGTAGTGTGAAGAACCTCATCTCCATCGCCCACAGTGCGTTCATCAAAATGAGAAGTATTCACGACAACTGCATGTTCGTTCGAATTTATGCTAAATGGCTTCATCAAAGGAAAAAAACTCCCTCCTTTTCAAGCTCGACATTAGTAAAGCCTTCGACTCAGTCTAGTGGTGTTATATTTTGGATCTAGTTCAAGCCTCACCTTTCCTATTAGTTTTCTCCATTGGCTCACACCCTCTTATGCACCTCTTCTTCGCGGGTTCTCCTCAATGGGGTACCAGGTGAGCCTATAAATCATGTGTGTGGACGTTGACAAGGCGACCCTCTCTCTCCACTACTTTTCGACATTGTAATTGACACGTTCCAACGGATTATCCAATGGCGGAGCAATGTACAGCTCAAGGGGGGCACCGCCCCCTCCCCAAAACTTTGTAGGATCCTTGAAGAAATATATTTTTAAGGAATCTAGTGAAATAAAATACTGTAATTTCACCCCCCCCCCCATATTTCATGCACTAGCTCAGCCACTGGAATTATCGATGTATTGACCTCCCAAGGGATCCTTCATCGACTTTCCTGGAAGGGTGCCCATTTCCGCATTTCTCTTAACGCGGACGAAGCTGCAATATTTTTGGCGCTTATCAAGTAAGATGTTTCCAACCTTTCTCACATTCTCAACGAGTTTGGCAATGTCATAGGTCTCCACACGAATTTCCAAAAGAGCTTAGTTGCCCCCATATGTTGTTGATACCTGGACCTCAACAAGGACATGACCGAACTTCTGGCTACCATCACCGTATTCCCTTTTAAATATCTTGGCATGGCTCTCGCTATCAAAAAGCTAAAGCGCATCCACCTACAATACATCGAAGACAAGACAATAGGCCACCTTGCACCTTGGAAAGGCAAATCTTTCAACATTGTGGGTCACACGGCCTTATCCAAATTGGTGCTCACCTCACAAGGTATCTATCTCCTCACCACATTGGATGTCCTAGATAAATTTCTATAAGCCCTACAAAAGATTATAAGAGCTTGGCTTTGGGCGGGTACCAACAAAGTCTCCGGCGGCAAGTGCAAAGTCAACTAGACCTCCGTTTTCTGCCATACCTCCCTTGATGGGTTATGTATTCTCAACTTGGGTGTGTGATGACCCACAAGTATAGGGGGTGTATCGTAGTACTTTCGATAAATAGGAGTGTATATCCCAACAAGGAGCAGAAGATGTTGACTAGTGGTATGGAGCAGGAAATCTCTTTAATACTTAGCAAACGAATTTTTAGGGGTTTTCTGATAAAGCAAGGAAATAAAATGCAAATAAATAAAATAACAAATAATTGTAGCAAGTGGCCCAATCCTTTCTTAGCAAAGGACAAGACGGTGGAAATACTAATGAAGACCAAACGTTCTCGAGGACACATGGGAATACTGTCAAGTGCTTTCATTTCATATAGCTGATTAATCTTTTTTGGTTTTATAAGTGTTGTGTGGGTGAACCTGTGTTAAGGTACCGACCTTACTTGGACTAATACATACTTGTGATTAAACCCCTTGCAAGCATCCGTAACTACAAGAAAGCAATTAAGATATAAACCTAACCACAGCCTTAAACTCTGAGATCCTACACTCCCTTATGCAATGGTTTCCTAACGGGGGTTCAGGTTTCTGTCACTCCAGCAACTCCACAATTAGTAGCCAAATACACAATGCATTACCCTAGGCCCATAAATGGTGAAGTATCATGTAGTCGACGTTCACATGACACCACTAGAAGAATAGCACCACAACTTAAATATTAAACCATTGAATAATACCTCAACACAAATCCACTATTAACAACATGACTTCTACCATGTCCTCAAGAACTAAACGAACTACTCACGTGACATCATATGGATCAAGATCAGAGATGATATAATGATGGATAACAATCTGAACATAAACAATAATTCAATAGTTCCACTCACAAGCATCAACTACAATAGAAATGAACACCGGGAAAGTTTCCCCTAAGAACTATGCAAGATTCAACACAATTATTATAGTGGGATGGAGTGGAGATGATGGTGCTAGTGGATATTATGGTGTGGATTATGATGATGATCCCGGTGAAGTATAGCTTGATGATGGTGTTGATGGCGACGATCTCTCCTCTCTGGGGAGGAATTTCCCCAGCAGAAATCTGTCTGCCGGAGAGCTCTTTCTCTCTCGGTGTTTTCCGCCCCGCAGAGGTGGCGGAATCTTTCTGTGGTTGCTCCCCGTGTATTAGGGTTTTGAGGAGAAGATATAGGCGAGAGGGCAGAGCCAGAGGTGGGCCATGGTGGCCACACCCCTGTAGGCGCGGCCCAGGGTGGCCCGCGCCTGGGGGGTGTGGGCCCCCTGTGGCCCAACTCCGCCTCCTCTTCTGATGTCCTTCGTCTTCTGGGAAAATATAATTTTCCATATTTTTTCTGATATTTTTATGATCTTCTCGAAATTGCATCAAAACACCGCTTTTACCATCAGAATCCTGACTCCGGCAGTTCATCCTCCAAGAAACATCCAACATGCAAAAATAGATGAAAATACATAAATAACACCTCTTAATATGAAATATATCAGTGAATAGAGACAAATTATGATATAGAATGGTGATGCAAATTGGACGTATCAAGTCCCCCCAAGCTTAGACCTCGCTTGTTCCCAAACAAAAACTGAGCTTAGTAAACATGTCCACAGGTTTATGGAGTGAAGTGTCGATAAAAAGAATACGGACAAGAAGCATCACACTTACCAATACACAACTCATAGAAGAAAGCAACTCACCATTATATAACTTAGCTTGCAACAAGTAAGGGAGTCATTATAAATATGCATAAAAATAAATCATAATTGGGATTGGCAAACCTTGTTCTTGGTTAGAGAATAGTTGGCAAACAGTTTTCAAGCAAAGCTTTTGTAAAGAAGTTTATAACAGGAGTCCTCTTTGCTCAAACATAAAAGGCTTTTCACAATGATGGCTTTCAAAGTAATACTCACTTAGATAAGAGTCCTGCGCAAACAAGGAAGATAGAGAACATGATTAAATAAATCATCATATGAATGCTTGAAACACAACAACTCAAATGCTTGCTGGAGATAGAGAGGAATAGGTTTACTGACTCAACTTAGAAGTAGAAGAAAGACCCTTCATAGAGGTAAGCAGGGATTTCAAGTTCATAAAGAGCTTTCAAAATATTATGGTACTTACTAGCTTTGATCTCTCATTACCCCTATCATAAGCATCTGAGGTGATTAGGGTTAAAGTGAACAAAGATAGAGTATATGCTAGACGAAATATAAGTTGGCAATCTCATGTCCCTTGAGTACGAGGGCCGCTCCTCATGCTACTCAACTTTAGTTACCAGTAAGTTATTATCATAGTAAGTACATGTGTATCATAAAGAACCGTCAACGGGGTACCCCTTGCACATGATACAGGAGCTATCCCATAATCAAAATGACAAGGCAAGCAGACAGTGAGCATCTCAGCGATCTTTTTATTTGCTATTTCCAAAGGTTTTTATTGAAGATGCTTCACAGATTGCTCACTATGGTTATGTTGCAAGTTTCCACCATGATTAGACATGGCTTAGGCTAGCGGCCCAAACGTTTCTCTAACACACATACATAACTCCATAGACTTACAAGCTCCCCTTTTATTTCACACCGACGACATCCGCAAACAAAAGAGCATGATATCAACTATGTACAGTGTACATGTGCAATGTTGAAAGCGTTCCCCGTGACAACACAGTTTTGCTAATTCCAACGTATAGGTGCAAGCATATAACAATGGTTCAAGTTTATTAGGGGCAAGAAAATAAGGTGCGCCATCAAGTTCGTGAGAGCTTTACTAACTAGTTTTCACATAACAAAAGAATTTTTAATTTGAAAGATAGATGAAGCTTGAGAATTTACTTGGAATAGCAATAATGCTAATAGGTAGATATGGTGGACACAAATGGCACATGTTTTAGTTTAAAAGGATTGGATGCATGAGAAGTATGCCCTCTCAAAACAGGTTTTTTGGCTAGCAAGGCTGGGTAGCAAGCAAAAGATTTGAAGGAAACAAGCGAACATACAAGTGATAAAGCCAAACATGCAATCTTTCTTGAAGACACAAAAGATCTTAAATAAAGAATACTAAGCTTATGAGCCAATCAAGAAAGAAAATAAATGATACAGAATACCCGTAAGCTTTTTCTCTTTTCCTTTCAAACCTCAAAAAGTGTTGCTACTGACCAGAACTCGGTTTGCCAAAACCAATTTAGATCACTTGATGCTCCCAAAGTGATACCAATACTGATCAACAATATTAATCATATAACAGAGACTGCAAACTAAAATAAGAAGTGCAAAAGGTAAAAGATGAAACTTCTCATTAATATTCCATAAAATCACTCACACCAAGGGATACATAGATAACCAACTAAAGGAGAGATACTTCCATAATGCAAACCAACCTATAAAATAACTTCTCTATCCAAGATATAACTCCACTAAAAAGGTAAAAAGATAAAAGATAATGATGTGATACTGCGACACTCCCCCAAGTTTGGAAAGAGCCAAGGGGATGCCAAACCTGATTACGAATTACTCCTTCAGTGATGGCGGTGTTCCCTTGTTTAGGGTGAGAAAACCCTCCAGCATCTTACGAAGCCTGTTATTCTCCTCTTGAAGTATATCCACCTTCATCCTTAGAGCACGATACTTAACACAAAACTCATCAGTGGTTCGTAGGGCTTCCACTGCCTTAGGGCAGGATCTGAAGTCTGGAACGGAGGTCATGATACCCTGCATACTATGAGAAAAAGCACGTCTAGTATTAATTTCCCCTACAAAAGTAGGTTTCCTTGCCCTTGATCCTGTGGCAGCTTGTCCCTTGATGCCTGCTGACAAGTCCTTTACTTTCTCCTAGATGCTCCAACCCATGTCTTTGTGCCTAGCAGCGATCCTTTCTTCTTCCATGGACTCCTTACCCTTGTCGTTGGTGGAGACCATGGTGCCTCTAAACTTGAGAAGATTTCCTGAAACGAAAATACGACGAGAACACGATATACGAACCTCAGGGGATCCGGGGGTTATATATTACGAAGTTTCACTATATAAGGAAGGTACTGTGCGAAAATGAGACGGAGATGGACTCCAGGGGGATCACACCCTGGTGGTGCGACCAGCTGGGGCCCGCGCCACTGGTGGGTGTGGCCCACCTGGCCTCTGTTTCCTCCTATGTTTCGTCTCGTAACCTTCCGTATGTAATAAAAAATAAAAAATATAAAGAGATAAGGTTTTCACGAACCTTAAGTTTGCAACACTTTTACCTATTCAAAGACGGACTCTGTAGATTCCTTCTCTCCATCTCCTAAAAATTCTTTTCATACAAGGCCTTACACAAACCTCATTGGCAACATTAGTGTATGCAAAAACAATAAACCTCTAGGTACACACTTCAACTGAAATCCATCAAAACAAAAGCTATTGTAGCAACTCCTTTCCAAAAGCCCAAAAATAATCTGAAAGGGAATCAATATAAGAGGCAAAAGCAAATGATGGCGGAAATCTATCAAAACAGACCAGCAGGTAAAGATTGATTTTTCGAAAAACTTCTGTTTCTCAAATAAAAAGTGCAAACTAATGAAAGTTGGATAACTTGGAGAACAATCACAGGAAATTACAGCTCCATCTGATGTACTGATCTCCTTCATGAATTTTTACAATGTAGCACAAAAATCTGTCCTAGGACAGACACTTTTCACAACTTCTCTACTTCTTAAAAGTAGTTGATCTTGACACAAAAACCAAAATAAAAAGGATAAGGAGCGATTATTACTGAGGTAATAACTTCCAAGAATCAACAAAACTATTGGGTTATCTCCCAAGAAGTACTTTTCTTTAATGCATTTAAGTTAGGCTTGATAATTTCAAAGATGCTCACATAGGAGATATGGATTTGAAGTGAAAGAGAACATCAAGAAGCAAATATCCAACACATTTGAGTCTAACTCACTTCCTATGCAAAGGATTATCATGAGAAAACAAATTATTGAAACAAAAGACCACTAGCATAGGAAGACAAAACAAATGCAACTTCAAAGCTTTCAACATAAAACAGGGAACTTAATATTATTGAGATGCATAAAACCATGTTTCCCTCTCTCATAATAACTTTTAGTAGCACTTTGAATAAAGTTGACAATATAACTATCACAAGAAACAACTTTATCATCAAAATGAGCATACTTACAATAATCAAAAAGAGGTCCAAGGTCATAAACTGGATCAATAGAAGCAAGTTGTTCAACCCTGAAATCTTCAGTAGGCAAACTATTTTCATAAGGAGCTTTAGAAAATTTGGAAAAGTTAAAATCATAAGAATCTCCATCAAACTTAGTCAAAACTTTCTCCTTCTTACAATCTATGATAGCCCCACAGATATTTAAGAAAGGTTTACCAAAGATAATAGGATATGTTTTACTAGCTTTTGAACCAAGTACTAGAAAATCAACAGTATATTTAATCTTACCACAAAGAACCTCCACATCTCTTACAATGCCGATTGGACAGACCATCTCTCTAATAGCAAGGTGAACAACCACATCTATGTCCTCAAGCTCACAAGGACCAATTTCATGCATAATTTCTTTGTAAATCTCATAAGGAATAGCACTAGAACTAGCACCAATATCACATAAACCATAATAGAAATGATCACCAATTCTCACAAAAAGCACAGGAACACTAGTTTTCCTAACTTTACTAGGATAAGAGACAATATTAGAAGCGTCTTCATAAAAGACAATGTGCCTAACTTCTACGTTTTTAGTGACAAGATCTTTCTCAATGGCTACTATAGGCTCAATGTTTATTTGCTCATCAGGTTCCATGGTTTTCTTTGTACCTTTGTTAACCGCACTAATTATCATAGAATACTCCTTTACCTTAGCTGGGAAAGGTGTTTTCTCAATATAAGGTTCAGGAAAAATATGATCAATAGTATAAACTTCAGTATTTCTAGCAGGAACATGATTAACAACATATTTATAAGGTGCATGGTACTTATTCCACTTATTTTTAGGAATTTCTATATAAGAGGCAAACGCCTTAAAACAATTGGCAATACTTTGAGAATCAAGACCATACTCAGTACTAATATCACGAAAGTCATCAGTTCCCATAAAAGACTTAATGCATTCATAATCATAATTTATACCTGACTTTTTTCCTTTGTCATTCTCCCAAGCTTCAGTGTTCTCTTGAATACGGTCTAGAAGATTCCATTTAGCTTCTTCCTTCATACGTGTAAATGATCCAGCACAAGAAGCATCTAATAAATCTTTATCATGAAGAGAAAGCCTTGCATAAAAGTTATTGATAATAATATTGTTATGGAGTTCATGAATATGACATTTAAGCATTAGTAACTTCAATCTCTCCCAAGCTTGAGCTGTACTCTCTCCATCACGAGGCCAAAAGTTATATATTTGATTTCTATCCTTATGAATCTCACTGGGAGGATATAATTTAGAATAAAAGAGAGGTACTATTTCCTCCCATTTCATGGATTGTCTATTCTTCAGCAGCTTATACCATTCTTCAGCTCTTCCTTTCAATGATATAGAGAGTAACTTCTTCTTCACCTGTTCAGTTATGATACCTGCACACTTAAACAACCCGCATAATTCATGGATAAAAAACAAGTGATCACCAGGATGGACAGTTCCATCCCCTAAATAATAAATATCCATAACACGATCAACAAAACTTGTAGGTATCTTAAAAGGATCTATCTCAACAGGTGGCGATTCATCTACTATCCTAACAGTGGTAGTAGTTTTCCCAAACAGAAAACCAAGTGGGTTATCCATATTGGAAACAAAGTAACAAACAGAAATAAAAAACAATACTCACAATAGAAGTTTCCTTTACCAGTTCCACTCTTCAATAACGCTTTACTCCCCGGCAACGGCGTCAGAAAATAGTCTTGATGACCCACAAGTATACGGTGTGTATCGTAGTACTTTCGATAAATAAGAGTGTCGATCCCAACGAGGAGCGGAAGGTGTTGACTAGTGGTATGGAGCAGGAAATCTCTATAAATACTTAGCAAACGATTTTTTAGGGGTTTTCTGATAAAGAAAGGAAGTAAAGTGCAAGTAAATAAAATAGAAAATAATTGCAGCAAGTGGTCCAATCCTTTCTTAGCAAAGGACAAGCCGCTGGAAATACTAATGAGGACCAAACGTTCTCGAGGACACATGTGAATACTATCAAGTACTTTCGTTTCATATAGCTGATAAATTTTCTTTGGTTTTATAAGTGTTATGTGGGTGAACATGTGCTAATGTACCGACCTTACTTGTACTAATACATACTTGTGATTAAACTCTTGCAAGTATCCACAACTACAAGAAAACAATTAAGATATAAACCTAACCATAGCCTTAAACTCTGAGATCCTACACTCCTTTGTGCAATGGTTTCCTAAACGGGGTTCAGGTTTCTATCACTCCGGCAACCCCACAATTAGTAGCCAAATACACAATGCATTCCCCTAGACCCATAAATGGTGAAGTATCATGTAGTCGACGTTCACATGACACCACTAGAAGAATAGCACCACAACTTAAATATTAAACCATTGAATAATACATCAACACAAATCCACTATTAACAACATGACTTCTCCCATGTCCTCAAGAACTAAACGAACTACTCACGAGGCATCATATGGATCAAGAACAGAGATGATATAATGATGAATAACAATCTGAACATAAACAATAATTCAATGGTTCCACTCACAAGCATCAACTACAATAGTAATCAACACCGGAAAAGTTTCCCCTAAGAACTATGCAAGATTCAACACAATTGTTACAGCGGGATGGAGTGAAGATGATGGTGTGGATGATGATGATGATCCCGATGAAGTCTAGCTTGATGATGGTGTTGATGGCGACGATCTCCCCTCTCCGGAAAGGAATTTCCCCGGCAGAAATCTGTCTGCCGGAGAGCTCTTTCTCTCTCGGTGTTTTCCGCCCCGAAGAGGCGGCAGAATCTTTCTATGGTCACTCCCCGTGTATTAGGGTTTCGAGGAGAAGATATAGACGAGAGGGCGGAGTCAGAGGTGGGCCAGGGTGGCCACACCCCATGTAGGCGCGGCACAGGGTGGCCCGCGCCTAGGGGGTGTGGGCTCCCTGTGGCCCAACTCCGTCTACCATTCTGGTGTCCTTCGTCTTCTGGGAAATATAATTTTTCGTAGTTTTTCTGGTATTTTTTTGATCTTCATGAAATTGCATCAAAACACCGCTTTTTCCATCAGAATTCTGACTCCGGCAGTTCATCCTTCAAGAATCATCCAACATGCAAAAATAGATAAAAAAAACATAAATAACACTTCTTAATATGAAATATATCAATGAATAGAGACAAATATACCAAGGATTAGGCATTTATCGGTGTGGTTGAGTTGAGTTGTTTTGTTGTCACCTCCGGGCGTTTTTAACCGAACTTTACTTTATTTTCTCCTTTTAACAATGAATTAAGACAAACTCTCTCTCTCTCTAAAAAGGTTAAACCGGTTCATTTCGCTCCTTTCACTCCGTCTTCCGCATGTATTACTCTCTGTTTCACAATTCGTGTCCTAATTTCAGTTTAAATTTAAACTAAAAACCACAATAATAATTATGATATGGAGCGGTAAATAGTTACTCCCTCCGCTCAGAAATATAAGACGTTTTAGCTTTATGAATCAGACGTATCACGTCTTTTAGTATATAGATTCGTAGAGGTTTGAAGTGAATATAGACTAAAAAATTTCTAGATACATTTATTTTATAAAATTATACTGTTTATATCTCTAAACGGAGGGAGTACTTTATTGCTAGTTTGGCAGCATGCAGGCTCTGCAAGGGCATCTGAAGACATACCAGTTTCTTTCTCTCCTCCGTCACCTTCGTCTCAATCATGTCAGTCTTCACCCAGTGCGCGAGAAATAAAAAAAATCAGCCCGGTTTAGATCGACTGGACCTCGCCTCTGCGTGTCCCCACAGCACCGAAAAGATCTTGCTCAAAAGATCGCACCGCAGTCGCATCGCATGCGAGGCAAACTCAGCTGCGCACACTTGCAGCACTTCTTGGTACAGAAATTTAGGCGGCCCTTGCAGCTCACACACGCGGCAATGAATGCAGAACCGTAGTACTAGCTGTGCACACCATGGTCCCAACACACAAATGCTTAGATCTTGCAAAATACTGTAGTCTCTCCAAAAAGAAAGTTCAACCTTGGTTTCTTTTTTCTCTCCAAAAAGATAGGAACATCCATGACAATATACATATGAGCTCATTTGGATTATGGAAAATCCTATATATCACTGGGTTTTTTCAGAAAAAACGACCAAATCATGGAAATTATGCCGTGGAATCTTGAAATAAGCTTCCAATATAAATAGACTCTTGTTTAGAAACAAAGATATAAACAGAAGTCATGCTAGACCAAACAAAATCACATTGACACGTTGTATAAGGCTTTGTCGTCGCCAGATTGACAGATGCAAGGACCATAAGTTCATGGCCCTTAAGCTAATACAATGATATACATATTAGGTTAAGAGCTAAAAGTCTTTTAGACATAGCTCAGCCTCCAAATTGAGTTCTACCATTAACTTTGTAATAATATATGTCCATAAACAACTAGGCTGCTGTTTTGTTTCCTTTTGTAAATCGGTAATGACATGTCAGCAAACACATAGGATGCTGATTTATCTTTTGTAAAACTTATTTTCTGATAGCCCAATTACTGGCCTTATCGTTTCCATGAAGTAATCTAGATACTTTTTGTTTTGCAATATTGAAGGTCTAAGATCGGCAATGCTTAATTGCACAGATCCCATGTTGGCATGTATATTTGTGAATGGAGGAGAGTAACATGCCGCACTCAAGGCTCTCAGTCCTGCATCTGCATGAACTTGGCAAAACATGCATGGCCTCAAGGAAAGGAGCCGAGACCACAGGGATAACTAAACTAGGAGCATTAGCATGTGTCCCCCTTATCTTGAGTTATCTTGTATTCAATTCCATAGGATACCAACTCATTCATGTGCATGGAAAAACCAAACCTGCATTATCAAAAGATTGGGCAGGTGAGCTGCATGATTGAGTTAAGAAAAAAGGACCTGCAGCGTGGCTCCCTAGCCCATACCCATGGTCATGTTTAAATATGGTACACTTGGTCAAAATTCACAACAAGTGCATGCACTATGCCAATGTAGCAAATGAGTGCCAATATTGTAGTTACGGTCTAGTACTTCCTGATTCTCTTTGAAAAAGTACACGACAAAACTAAGTTACAACTTGCAGATAATGCATTGCTTCTTTCCTGATTCTTGACCAAAGTCTAGACATGCAATCGGCAATGAAAATTAAACATCTATATATAACTTACCGCATACCCAACTTGTGATTCTCAAGTAAAAAAGGAAAACACAACTTGTTTCAAAAATACTACTAGCACCATACCTAGAGCTGCAATGGAGTAACCTTCATGGCTTTTCTCGAGAAGAAAGACACAGAACTTAAATGAACCGCTTGAAGTGTTACTCCAAGAGATGCAAAACAGAGGAGTTGTAGTTTAACCAGGTCTACACTACGCAACTAATTATTGATACTCATTTGCTACTGAACCTCAGTTTTCATCCTGGCGTTTGGGAACTATAGTGTGTGTGCATGAACACAGAAAAAAATAGAATATAAATTTTCCGGTGGTTTGTACAAATAAGGTAACTAAGAGGCTGGGAGTTATACACGCAAATAGCAGAGAGTAACTGTGGACAAAAATCTTATCACCTGATTCACGATTTGTTGGAAACTGGAGAGGGGTGCATGGTCTCTGTGCAGGTCCAGTTTTCATCCTGGCGTTTGGGAACTTGAAGCACCATGAACACTGAACAGAAAGCAGAACAGACAATGACAAGGCCACGTGAGATTATGATCACACACATATGCATTGCCATTATTCTGGTGCAGAATTAGCAATAAGCAGGGGGCAGAAGGAAAATGAATGGGAGGATGATTTCTTTAGATCCGTTAAAATCGTTGTTATGATTAGATTCTCGACAGTACCTCCTAACATAAAAATGACCTCCCTGGTTCCTCTAAAGTTTGACAAACTGAATAACACCTAACATAAGCATGTATGCATTAGTCAGCACACAATGTATCTAGCCATAACGGCTTCCCCCAAACCATGTGATGGAATACCTGTCTCCAAAGAAGCAAGCATAGCGACATCGCTGATTTTGTCCCTGATATTTTACGGAATCTGATACAGATCTGCCATTATAAACCTATAGAAAACAGATCGCCAATTGTCCTGTGATTCCAATCCTTCAGCAACGATAGGTGCTCCCCTAACGCCCAATACTTATTATGATATGTATAAGAGAGCCACTAATGTGCAAAGGTCATGCAACACAAGAAATTAAATCATTTCACCCACGCAAATCCCCTCTTCTGTACCCTCAAGAGAGGCAGGTCTTCATGGCCTCATGAACCAGTCATGAGGTACTGTAGCGCGTATACCGGCATGACAGAACGTACCAGGGCCGCAGATGTAGTTTGTTAGTGTGGGTTAGCAAGTTATCAATCAGTTAGACTGAATTATTAGAAACAGAGTTTGAGTTTTAGAAGGTATGCAATCGTGTCGACCTTGTAAAATGCTTAACTTGTGACATTTAGTAAGACGAAATAATTGGTCTCTCGATCCCGCATCAAATTGTCCATTCCCCCTGCTTGCCCAGCTATGAACTCAGTTAGTTTATTCGTGACACAAGTTGTCCTGCACCAAATGAAAATACTACTACTACTTCCTTACAGTCAAATTCAAGAATCCAGCCAAAACCAGCTCGTTGCTTGCAAGTCCTGCCCTGTTAGGTTGTCAGCCACGCATTCAATTAGACAGACCTGGCAGAAACTTGATTGTGTTGAATCTGAGATCAAAAAAATGGCTGGTGCTAGTACTACATGATAGCGCACGATAATTAAATCCAAGGTCCATACGCCCTCAAATGTCACATCCGGCGAGACCAGGCAGTACCCTGACCTGAACAAGTAATTGCCTACCAGCTATTCCAAGCGGACCACAGGTATAAACTATAAATTGCTGCCAATTTATCAACCCATATATTCCAGCTAATCCATCCGTTCGATCGATGCTGAGGCTGAGGATACAGCCTCCATTGTCTAACAAATACTCCGGTGACTAAGTACTACTCCAGGTTATTCGGTTCAAAGTGCACAGCAAAATGGACTCGTATTTATAATCGACTGCCAAAGCCAGGTAAAGTTGGGAGGCTAAGATACCTGAAACTATATAAGGTTAATGCCCTGTTTGGAACGCAGGATTGTTGCAAGGAAACAATCCATTTCCTGTGGAGAAAGGAATATATTCCTAGTTTGAAACGGGGCCTTAAAATGGTGAGCTAATGACAGTGGTTACTGGCACATAGCCGCCAACCACCAAGGCACATGGAAGCAGTGGTAGGGCCTACTCTATTCTACTCCACCTCTTGGATGGCTGTGATTAGGCCACAATGGCCAGGCACCAACTTTGAAGCACCATCACCTGATCATTCATCATCAGCAGCTAGCTAGACGCTGAAACTACATATTCTAACCTCGGCTGTAGCAGCAGCAGCTACACACTGAAACTACACATATATATTCTAACCTCAGCAACTTTGAAGCCCTTCACTTTGATTCTTCCTGTCTACCTAGGTTTAAAAATACTACGCTCTCTGAGTCCAAGATCGAATGCACTAGCTGTGCCCTCATGTACCACAGAAAATATTAATCCATCACATGGGCACCCCCAAACTCCCCTTGGTAGGCTATAAATGCCTGCCCATGACATCTGCATGGTTCTCTACACCACACACCATCACCACTGCTAGCTACTCGATCCGGCCCAGCTTTTGCCATAGACAAGAAGAACCTAACACGTTTTCCTCCCAGCAAGATGGCCATGAATCCCCTCTCCCAGGAGCACCCCAATGCATGGCCATGGGGGGTAGCCATGTACACGAACATGCACTACCAGCAGTACCACTACCAGAAGGAGCACCTGTTTGAGAAGGTCCTGACGCCCAGCGACGTGGGCAAGCTCAACAGGCTGGTGATCCCCAAGCAGCACGCCGAGAGGTGCTTCCCTCTTGGCGGCGACTCCGGCGAGAAGGGCCTACTCCTGTCCTTCGACGACGAGGCCGGCAAGCCATGGCGGTTCCGGTACTCGTACTGGACGAGCAGCCAGAGCTACGTGCTCACCAAGGGCTGGAGCCGGTACGTCAAGGAGAAGCACCTCGACGCCGGTGACGTCGTGCACTTTGAGAGGGTGCGCGGCCTCGGCACCGGCGACCGTCTGTTCATCGGCTGTAGGCGCCGTGGCGAGGTTGGTGCACCGGCGGCAGTGGCACCACCTCCTGCCGTGCGTGTCGCGCCTGAGTCTGGACAGAACCAAAGGGAGCAGCAACAGCCATGGAGCCCAATGTGCTACAGCACATCCAGCTCATACCCTACAAGCCCGGCCAACTCCCATGTTTACCATCGTTCAGTAGAGCACGATCACAGCGACATGCATCATGCAGGTAAGATTAAGAGTGCATGAACTGAAGAACAAAGCAAGATGCAATACCATTTCATACCTCTCGCTTAACTAACACCGGTTTCTGGTGAACAATTGCAGGAGAATCCCAATGGGACGCAGACACCAGGAGCTGTAGTGCAGCGTCGGCGCCAACACGGCGGCTGAGGCTGTTCGGTGTGAACCTCGACTGCGGGCCAGAGCCAGAGGCAGACACCGCGATGGCAGCTCCAGCAATGTACAGCTACGTGCAACAGAGCCCCTACGCCGCCGTATCTCCAATGCCCAGCAACTGGTCAGTCCTGAAACATCATTGAGTTAGATGATCGATCACGAGAAGCAACCACATATAACTCTGACAATTAACCAATCAAGAACTTAACATGACAGGGGCAGTTCATGAATAAGATGACGAACAGATCTGAGGCAATGCGTTGCACGGTGGAGCAAGTTACTACCACCACCAGCAGCCTACTACTGCTGCTCTGCACCAAGTGACAGGTTTGAATTGACCCGTGGAAGGAAAAGGAAGGAAGTGGGGAGATCCCATGTTCCCCGGTCAATCTTCCATCCACCCATCCATCACCAGGACGCCTTTTTTCTGTTTTTTTCTCCCCTTTTGCCTTCCAGAAACCCCTGTACGGAACCCTGGCAGCAAGCATGGGTGCGGGGAGGTTTCAGGAAACATCAACTTGAAAGAGAGAGAGAGAGAGAGAGAGCTAGACAGACAGACTTGTGTATGTATGTGTCATGTCTGTGAGTGAGTGAGTGCTTGAGTGGGTCCAAGAAGAAGCTCTGAAGCTGATGTATCCTCTCCTGCCTCCTAGAGAAACAAAGTAACATTCCCCATGGGATTTTGTTCTTTCCCAATCTCCCCTCTGTTCTACTGTTGTAGAGCTCATGCAATCAGTTGGTGTTGCAAATGCTTTCACTTTTGCAATCAATAGGTTCAAGGCTTTCACTTTCACCTACACTAGGCATGTGCATGCGCAATGCTATTTCCTTACTTTAAAATAGTTGTTATAGTTATCACTATTGTTTCCTTTTAAGTCATAACTCCCTGTTAGGAACAAGGAATTACTTTTAGTGTTCGTGCGAGAGATAACTAATTCATGTGGAATACATGAAAACAGTGCCACTCTAACAATGTCATGAAAGAATATTTTAGCAAATGCCCAACATTAAGACATGATGTAGCATAAATGATGCCGACATCTGGGGATTTTCATGTCTTAATATTTAGTTAGTTGTTGGTCTCCACCTTTTTGTTCCCTTGGGAAGGAAAGGTTCAACAAAAATGAATGTGCAAGTGGGCTTAGCTCCCCATAATAGGATACTAAGGAAAGGCTGGCTAAGCTGATGGTCTAAGAGGCGCCAAGTCCAGACACAGAAGGCCGCTAAACTCCAATAACTAGAAAGATTCCTCACAAACATGTACCGAAAGAAAATTGATGTTATGTCTCCTGCCTTTGTTGCCTCTGTAAAAAAAACTAGCACGAGGCAAACAACATGTTATTATTCTGGCCAGTCAATGTTTCAAAGTAGATGCCTGGAAAAGCATGACCTAAGCTAAACTGACTTGGAATACCTGCTCGTATGTCTTAACACAGGGCAAGCCGTAGCTAGCTCTAAAAGATTAACCCAACTGTCAGCTTGTGGAACACGCCGAAACTAAAATAAAGTGCCTGGAGAATCTAGATTAAAAGCCTAAAACCTAGGTCATCCAATCTGGTGTAGTAAGCACTCGTTGTGAAGACTATGAAAGAGGTGCAAGTTGCCTAAGAAGTAGGTCTTGCTACATGGATGTACGTAGTGGAGGATACCGAGACAAGCAATTAAAACAAGGTCCTAGACCAGTCGACTGATTATGGGATAAACTAATGAATATGCAGGCTACAGGTTCATCTTAACGAGACTTGCATCATCAATTGTGATAATGATGATTAAACTAGCAGGTTACGACTGTATCAACAGCGAGATTTCCTGTCTACTACTAGAGCACGAGCCATGTGCAGTGCAGGAGGAGGCTAAGCTTTCCCTAATTCCAAAAATATGAATCTTATCCTAGGGTTACATGATTAACACTTGAACACCAAAAGTAATCTATCTTAGCACTAGTGCAATTGGGCATGTGAGTGACATAATGATAAAGCAGACACTCACTATGTAACACATACCGAGAAGAAGGGATTTATCAAAGGTGCATCTGCAAAGTACAAACTAATCACATCATTTGTGTAAAGACTTGCAGCCAAATCTCCAGCTTTTAATCAGGGACCAAACCTAATAAATATGCCCTACTGAGTAGCATTATGTAGTAGCAGAAAGTCACTGCCTGGGACACAACAAAATACAGGACTACGAAAGAAACATCAAGGTAAAACATGAACACATATGACGATGCCACGAGGATGCATCAGACGGGTGAATGGCCACCCACCACAGGCAAATGGGGTACCAGAGGCCCGATCGAGCCACAAACTGGACCTACTATATGCTGGCCATGATACACCCATCAGGCATCGGCCACTGGATCTCGTTGCTTTCCAAATAAGTCATTGCCTTCATGAGGCTCATGAACAAGCATGGTCCACAAGAAACGGGCTGGCCAGATGAATGCTCATCTCTTACTGTAGTTTATATGAAGTGTTTGCCATTTTCCTGAGTCCCTGCTAGTAGTTTTAGACGCCATCTTTTGTACAGAAATAGTACTTTCCTTGAGAAAAATGTGCAGGACGTGCAGATGGTGGGCCACTGGAGGAAGGACCTAAGACATGTCTGGTTGTACTATGAATCTATGGTGTGGAAAGCTGGAAACTATGCATATATTTAAGCTGTTAATGATAACATATGGACAAATATTAAGATTTTATCCCATGTCTTGTTGTGGTACAGAGAGAACGAGTCGGTCTCAGGATTGTTGGCAAGATATGCCTCAAGCCAATAGCAACATCCGACTAACTGATAACGACGAGGAGACAACAAATAAATTAGTTTTATATGTACTTTTGAGCAACACAAGTGACGAGATTTGCTTAAGGAAGAAAATACGGTATCAGAACTTAGGAATCATTTTTTTTAGAAAAAAAGAAATATGTGTCTGCAAAGAGGAAACAGCTACATCTCATCATACAATGAAAATGGGAGCTCAAAAGGTGTGTGGCATTATTTCTAGAATATTCAATACCTTGTCCCTTAGCATGTTGATGCCAACCCTAGACTGTAGACAAAGAAAGCATTATTGACAAATAAATCTCACTCCAAGAATATTACTAGAGCTTCAGGTAATTTTGGTTTCAGATTGTACAAGTCAGAAGAGATGGATCAAAAAATCAAGTTATATATTGATTTTTCTTGAATGAAAATACATAAATAGGTTTGTATTAATGCAGCGATTTTCCAGTAACAATGATGTTCACTGTAACAGAATGAAATACATGAAACAAGTGTTAACAAGTTGCAGAACACATGAGACGGAGCACTGGGAGGATGAAACATACCACTTTCCAGAGATCATGATTTTAGGAGTGGAGACAATGATGAGGATGATGAAATCAGAGCTAACCAAGATGTAAATCAATCTGTGCAGTTATCTACTGCAGCACACTAATATACAACAGCACCCAGTAGTTGCACTTAATCACTTCCTGAGACACTCAAATCAACAGGGGTCAAGGAAAGAAGAATCCACTTTCGGCATATATTTGTACTCCCTCCGACCCATATTAGTTGACTTGGATTTGTCAAAATTTGGAGGAACCTATATACTAAATGGTGTCTAGATTCATCCAAATCTAGACAAATTTGGATCAACTAATATGGGTCGGAGGGAGTACATGAATAAATCTTGCATGCCAAAGAGGCATGGTCTTTTGATGTATGACACAACTACTGTACAAGATAAGAGCCGCGTAGGTCACTTGCGTAGGTCACTCAGTCCGTTCAAATGATCAAGGACCCGCATCTGTGCTTCCATTTGCCATGCACCGTTCAGATGATACTGCTGATATTACACCAAATGGGGTCGGCAGCATGACATTATTGACTTGAATGGCCAATCTCTCAATATAAGTCCTGACATGGATCTTTAAAGCAGCAAGAACCACTACCCACAGAACAATAATGTGCAACATGATGAGGGCACCACTTGAAGATGATTGCTGTTCCCGATTCAGTTCTCAATCCCCAGAAGTCCCCACAAGAACATGAACCATCCTTAAAATGGTGAAATCTACTGCTATCTCTGACAATGACCAGACGTTCAGTAAAACATGTCGCAATATTAATGAACTCCTGAAGGAATAGCATTCTCCACCGATCCTAATGTTTCGTATATTGTACTATAACTTCTATTACTAGGATGTAAGATGATTAAACCAGGGCCAGTGTCAACCTCTCACTGTGGTGTTTAAGCAGCTCCTGGCTCCTCCTTTTGTAGTCATGCACATTATGCAAGTTACACTGTGTATTGGCCCTGTGAGAAAATCTTTGCATCTCACGGTAGATTCCGTCCAAATATAGAGATCAATCATTCTAGTGTATTATGTCGTCAAAATTCTCTCCCAGTTTCGACTGGCAGCATATATACTGTATCTGAATGCCAAAATATAGTTTCCACCATAGTCAGATTCAGGTTGGAAAAACTGCTCGGTTTCTATTCTGGCTATTGTTGCATGAAGCTCCAAGCCCTCAATTATCGATGCTAAACTTGCGCATGTACTAAGGATTGCAGAAAGAATGACGTCAGTCACCAGTAGTCCTTCCCCTTGTGCTCTGAAAAGACCATTATGCATTTATCCTGCAAGCAATGAGCTCCATGTAACAGCAGTTTTCTGTGGTATCTTTTCACAAATCCGTCACGCATCATCATATTAGATTTTTCATAAACCTCATGAACCACAATACGAGCTATTGGAGTCCAGTGCAAGACTGCTTGCATTACAGAAAGCATATTTTTGCAGAACATGCAGAGTGCTGAAAAGGTAAAATCACTCATGTGCATCCCTTCTTAGGTGCATAGCTGAAAAAAGTTTCATAACTTGCATATCATCTCCACTATGAGTACTGAGCAATCATCGTTCTGTGTCACTATTCTTTTGACAGGCATTGGATAAAAACAAGCCGAGCACAATCATTCTGGTCATGTTCTGTTTACAGATTGATAAGAATATTGCATGTGAGAGTATCTGTTACCAGACCAAGATGAATAATAGATAACCCATGACAGCTTTTCCCAACCAAGAGGGCAAGAGGGACCTCCTCTCTGCACATAGCAATGCCACGACAAAAACAAGGTAATAATTTAAGGAACTTTCCTATCTCAGATTGGCTCCTGTTGCTTACTTCTTATAATGCAGCCATATAACGGTGTCGGCATGACGGCACGTACAACGAACACAGTTACCAACCCATCCATGCGAACATGTAGATCAACAAGTAAAGGTCACCAACATCAACTCTACTGGTACCACATCATTTTAGCATTAGATGATTCAACCAATGAAGTGTTCCGCATCCTTGAACAGTACTATATAGTCTGTGAAAATAACAGAGGCAAAAAAGTTAGGACTCAGAAAAGGAGCGCAAATATATTTAAGTGAGCAAAATAAATTTCTCTGCATAACTCCTTAGGTCCCCACAAACACGGAAACACCTCTGAAAAATTGCCAAACGTCAATACAGTAACAAAACCAACCACAGTACACATAATCATTAAGGAAAACTGTAGGGGATGACTCTATGGTTCATACAAGAACAGAATTTCGCATCCACGAGGATTAGAATGCAGGTGGTTGGATTTTACAGGAGGTGCAAAATGTCAAAATATGGCTCAGTGCATAGTCACTAGAAAAGAGAGCTTCAAGACCCATCAGTTCAACACAGCCCAGAAACACTCAGTTTTTTTTATTTTTTTGTAGAAACTCATGTCCTCAGTCGCTAGAACAATAGTGTCAAACCGATTGCTAGAGCCTTAGGCATTGCATTACATTTCCAGGTATAATTCCGTGTGCCTCTTACCGAATTTTCACCATACCAACTTACATTTCCGCGTAGGGCTTGCGGAATTGTCACAACAGGCAGCACCGTACACAAACAACACGCACTCTAAAGACAACTACGATCCACAATAAGCGTCAGTGCGTCACCTGCCTCATTGAGGCTAATCTTCATAAGATGACACCTAGATAGATTGAGCTTGGCACACACCACATGAAAACGATAGCGCGAAATACAGATACCTCGTGGTGGGGCATTCCGTCGAGCACTGCCCGTGCACACCGAGTGCGATGCCGGCCTCGGCCGAAATTTGCAGCACCAGTCAGGCACGCAGATACCGCTCCGGGGAGGCTAGAGGAGCGGCTCGATGAGGAATGTGGAGGAGTAAACAGCGCCGGGGAGTCGTTTAGGATGTGAGGGAAGGAGTTGATCGGAAAAAACGCGAGGATGAAGACGACAGAGGGGAGATGGAGGAGACGGGGTTTTTTCGGCCTTTGGGCTTCCGAGCTTTTGTACATTTGAGTATGGGCCTTCAAGCCGCCCAGGTTCCAGTATTATAGACTCTGGGCCTTTCGGCCACCCAATTTATCTTTTTCTTCAGTGTTTTTTTTCTTGAGAGAGAGCATTTCTTCAGTTTTTTTTTTTCGAGGGAGAGGAATTTTTCTTCAGTGTTTCGATACGTACAGTGTCTTTTGTGTGAATATAAGCATTTTTAAATTGATCGTGAAGATAAAACAAGTACTTCCTCCGTCCTAAAAAGGATGCCTCAAATTTGTCTAAACTTGAATATATCTAGACACTATTTAGTATATAGATACATTCAAATTCAAACAAACTTGAGACATCCTTTTTAAGACGGAGAGAGTATATATTTGCACTTCTGGAGTTCTAGTGACACTGATAACACACTGAATCACCTCATAACAGACCACTGAATTTTCATATGAAATAAAACAAGTAGTCCCTCAGTCCAAAAATAAGTGACTTTGATTTGTATAGACTCCTACACACTAAACATGTCTAGGTGTAGATAAATTCAAGTCACTTATTTTGGGAGGGAGGGAGTAGTACGCTTTTCTCAGGTTTTAATTTACCAGTCTGGTTCCTTGTACACACACATGACACATGATGTTTCAAAATTCAAACTCACTAGACAGGAGCGACGCCTACCTGTCTGAATCTGCAGAGTAAATTCCTACAGCACACTAGATGACTGGAGGAAAAAGAAAGATCATGACATTCTGTGATCTCTAACTGCAGCTTGCAAGTCGTGGCTACATACACACGTTCGGTCTTGCTCTGTGTGTATCCATTTATCTGCGAGCTTGCTAGCTACCAGGGAATTAGAATGTTGTGGGGCATCAACTATAAATTTTGTTTTGCTTCATCACATGACGTGTGTAGAAGTTTGTTAATCTCAAAATAAAAGGTTTTTATTAAGATGCCAAGATTCACCTATCCCTGTCAGGATCACAATAACTCATATGGAAATATTCCAGGGATCAGCCAACTCAAAGAAAGGTAAAAGGAGAGAGAAAAAATGAAGTGGCACCAGGCAAGGCTGGTGCAGATAAATGTTCAGCATTCGTTATGCAGGACCACATAAAAGTTCCAGGTAATAGACAGAAGTTAGCAAATTAAGCGACTAATTCCAGCAATCCAATTTGCGGTTCACCAGCCCGTCCAAACGTAGAGGATCAATTACCATGTGCACGCGAAATGGAAGAGCCTACACCCAGGAAGCCACTTCTGCATCTCCAGATAGCTGCGGAACAATCCGTGTCTTCAGTCAAACAAATTTATACAGTACAATTCATTCAGAAAGAAACAAAGTTATATCTCATAATGTTTCCATGATTAACAGTAAACATTAGCTTCACCACTATGAAAACTACACCAAGAGCACCAGAGTTGGATTATCTACGCTGTTGGACAAACCCAATAGAACAGTTCATTTGTAGTGGCACATTTTAAATGTCCTCGTTTTTTTACCAGAAACCTTCAATTTCTATTTTGGACACCGACATATTCTCTGAGTCTTTGGCCACATCTGGTCTCATAAGCTAAGAGGCCAGTTGTTCAAATACTTCCGTTAGAGCGGGAAATGCAGAACTACCTAGCTAGTCAAATCATTTAAAATATTCGTGGAAACTTGGCCAAAAGCTCCAAAGCTCGATTATCTATGCTATTGGGTAACACCAATAGAACAGTTCACTTGCAGTGGCACATTTTCAATTTCCTACAGAAGTTTTTTTACCAGAAGCCTTCAACTTCTATTGCTGGCATGACATATTGTTGAGTCTTTGGCCACATCCGATCTCACAAGCTAAGTGGCCAGTTGTTCAAATACTTCTGTTAGAGGGAAATGCAGAACTACCTAGCTAGTCAAATCATTTAAAATATTCTTCCAGTTTGTACCTAATAGGCAACAGAGAATCGAAGTTAATAATATCCATGCAGCTCCATATCCATTTGGAGGTGACAGGGGTTATCAAATTCCTGATGTTCCAAGTGTGATATATTTCAACTTTGTATAGAGGATGTCAGATTCCTGAAAATCATCACAAAGGCTGTAAGAATCGTCTGTACCGACTAAGATAATGCTAAAGCCTTTCAGACAAGGAGCTGAGGAGCCCTGTCAGTTGGCAGGAGATGGAATGAAATTTCTTCTGGCTGCCACATGAAAGAATTTCGGGTTTTCATCTCTGAAATGGACTAATCTGATAGTGCATCTATTTTTCCAGTACAGCTGTTTGCACTGGAGGAGTCCGTTGATGTAATTTTTAATGATTCCTCCGAAGTTCCTTTCTACAATGGATGTAGGCGGTTGACACTATCCAATTTGCAACCAGCAAAGATGAGGCGGGAAAGATTTCTACTCTGGATTTCAAAGATTCTTCTAATGCATTTGAAATTAGTATGAAGTGTCGCCAGTCTTTGTTTTACTAGAAAAAGTTCAAGCTTGCTGAAACACCTCTAAGAAGCTTGTTGAAACACCTCCAAGAAACATGAGTAGTCAAGTCAGAAAGTTCTCAAAGCATAAGATATTTGCGTGTTAGGGACTTTGGTCTGAATGGACAGAACAGAATGGATGTATCATGTATCTAAGGTGAATCCTGAAAGAGGTTTTCTTTTAACAATGGTCTTAGGGAATACCATGGTAATCAGTTCTCGATATAATTTTGAAATTGTATTTGTAGGATTTACTGCTTTGCATGTTTTCAATCTTATATTTAGTGAGGGCATCCAACAATAAATTAGACAAGCTGGAATTTATTAGATATATCAAGATTACTATCGTCGATTTCCTTCAGAAGATTGTCACATTTTATTAGAAATTGCTGTCACGCTATTATTGAATATACCCATGCTATTTCCACTTCCTTATTTATTAGTACGTAGTAGTTGCTACACTAGACCCTTAATGGCATTGGATGAAAACTTGTTTGTGGACTCTTTACAATGGACACTCCATGACCCTAGAAATATCAACATCCAAAAACACTCTAGGTTGATGGCAGATTACATGCGAGTTAGAGTGACAAACACAGATATGCTCAGAAAACATCTAACGCAAGCCGCCTAAAGTCTAAGATTGCAGAATAACTCCAAGCAAGCACTAGGTACTATTTAACTATTATGATCCAAATGAACAGTGATGTGGGAATAGCAATTGCTATCAGCTTGCATTAATAAAGGTAATTCAAAGCCATAGGATCAAGAACTGTTAGTTATCGATTACTTAGAGGGAACAACACACAAATCGCAATCAGACTTGATAGATTGATAGCAACAAAAATATCTAGTGCATATAGCAACTAGGAGAAGGAAAACAGAAAAATATCCACAAACCAAAGGAAATGGAAAATAGTTCATTTTGCTACTATTTAAAGATAAGCTTACCTACTCGATCCACTACATCATGATAGCATATTAACCAATCATCTTAGGTAATGTTCAAAAGTTCAGCCCCATCACGACCACGGCCAATGCTCGTATCTACAAACACAAGTCAAAGAACCAATGACATTTCAGTGAAAAATCAAATACATAAGAGGGCATTGATGAGATTTTACAGACTCATAACTGTAATTTGATAAAAATAGCTCAGATTTGATAAACATTGGGATTCGATAAATAAAGCCCCATCTACTACCAAATAAACAGAATATTCTTACAACAGTATTTGTTCAATAATGTCGTAAAAATGGAGAACAAGTACACTCAGGTTATTAGTGGAATGGAAGGGAGAAGTTACCCAAAATTATTCTTAGGCTTGCTCCATTTCATATGGTAGTACTAAATAAAATATACTCATACCAATAAATTCTAGCGACCAATCTGATCACGAATATTCATATTTAGATTATCTTTACATAAACTTGCTTCAAAAATATGAAGCAAACTCAATTACTAATTTTCTCTGGCACAATTTAACTTGGCACTTACAGCAGGACTCTTCTAAAAGTAATAAAACGTAAATATGAACAAGTATTTTGTAAATATCAGACCAGCATTATGAAGTTAAGATTATTAGCAAGATCAACAAAGTTAGCAATATAAACTGAAAGAAATGTAACCAATTAAGCTATCTATTTGAGCGTTCATTTGGTTAAAGCTAGTTTTTGACGTTTTGTTCATTTAGTTACCTTCGATTTCTAACTGTTATGTATCTCATCTTGGGAAACATCCTCACTGCAGAAATACACTAGTACTACCATTGTTATACAACTACTAAATATGCCAACAGGCAGGCAACAAATTTAGTCATACAAATATAGCCTAGAAATATCAGCATTGTTTCTTTCATTGTTTTACCCTATGGATGTCACTAGAATGTGGAGGTTTTGTACCTTAAAAACCACCATACCTTTTTTTTACAGTGGAGGCACACCCGACAGCTCAATAAAGCAAACTCAAAATTACTACTCCCTCCGTCCCAAAATAGATGTCTCAGATTTGTCAAAATTTGAATGAATCTAGACACTATTTAGTATATAAGTTCATTCAAATTTTAACAAATATAAGACACCTATTTTGGGACGGAGGGAGTATATATCATGTTAAAGAAGCATAACACACTAAAAGCCAAGCAGGGGCTATACCTACAATTAACAGATTTTTTCAGGTCATAAACATCACATAGCACGCCAGCACACAAGTACCGAAAGAGCAAAATACAGAGCAACATCGCTATATGTTGGAGAGTTCATCCAACAGAAAAGAAACAATTGATTAAACATTGTTGAGATTATTAGTTTAACACGAAAGGATGTGTGTGTCATTCCATCAATCAATTATCAAATAATAACATGGTTTGTTCACAGTGTGGAGGCTATTACCTGCAATATAGACACTTTCAAATGGATGATAGATACAATGCCTGCTGGTTTCCGAAATCTTCTTGGACTGAAATGAATCAAGCTGGATCATGAAGATACCGAGACCCATCGACAGGAACACCACATTATTTTCCTCAGCAAATCCTATAATATTCAGGGGCGCCTTCTCTTTATGTAAATTCAGGGTAAAGAGCTTGTCCAGTCCAATAGTTCTTCCTAGTACCCATGAAGCAGCACCATCACAATCGGTCTTCCTATTCCATAATTGGGCGCTGATGTCTGACAGAAAGAGGAATCCAAGGCCACCATCGTCTGCCCGCATGACAGAGCACTGGAAATGTTTCCTGACATGCATATCCAAGGGTACGGCTATCACAGCTAGGCTCTGCCTCTCCAGATCAAACTTAATAATTCGAACAAAATCCCCAGCGATCAGCCAGTAAAGGGAATCCCCAACCAGCACACTGGGCTTGCCTATATACAAAATTGACGAAACTCCGGGTGGAAGCGGCATCGAGATTATATCACCCCAGCCTCCTGTCTCTGACGAGTAAACGCGGGCAATCACTTGTCTATTCTCTAGACCTACTAAGATCACCTGGAAGTGTTGGATGTCTGTGGCAGCGCGAAGAACCGCCCCCTGGATGTGGATCGGGACCTCCAAAATGTCAAACCCGGGGGGGAGGGCAATGTGGTGCTGGGCGCCATTGACGGGGTCCCACACCACGACCTCGAGCTGGCTCCAGTTGTAGATCAGCACGAGGCCGTGGCGGCATCCAAGGGGCCGGAAGACGTCGCCGTGGAGAGACTGCGGGGAGAAGCGACCGCGCGGGACACGGTCGGGGGGATCCATGGTGGGATCGAAGTAGAACTCGTCGAAAGTTCTGACGAAGCAGCCGAGGAGGGGAGGGCTGCGTTGGTGGTGGAGGCGGAAGCGGCGGACGAAGCTGCGGTTGGAGACGAGTCTGCGCCAGCGGCTGCAGACGAGGGAGGCGCGGGGGAGGGAGAAAGGCTGCGGCGGGAGGCGGAGGAGGATCTCGGAGAGGAGGTCGTCGACGTCCAGCGGCTGCCCCACCGGCGAGCTGTGGCGGCGGCAGAGGCTGGCCGCCATGTCGCCCTCCTCCGCGAGATGAAAGCCCACGATCTGTTTCTGTTGGGGAGAAAGCCCACTGCACAGATTCGTGTGTTTCGCACCTATGTCGACCGAATTCCTAAACAAAATATTTTTCTTAGAGAATAATTCGACTTAATAAATAAAGACAATATTCGAGTAGTACTAGTTATTTTCTTAGAGAATAATTCTACTTAATAAATAAAAAAGTGCAGAAATTAAAACAGACACGAGAAACGATAAAGGAATCTGAAATCTACATAAGCTTTACAATCTTCAAAGGTTTTAAAGAGGCCCATCACCAAAACTGAGAATCCAAAATTGTTGAGCACCTTGTGGAAGAGGAAACAGCCCTTGCAGAGCTAGCTTGAGGATCATGAGTTTGTCGATGGACTGTCCAGCAAATACATTTATCAAGAACATTAAGACCATGTTCTATTAATCCATCCCGCTGGTGGATTAGAGTGGGTTGGGATGAATTTGGGTGGATTTTGACTTGTATAGAATTTAAACCATCTCTAACCCTTCCAAACCACTTTAATCCAGACCAAACCGAACATAGCCTAAAGTAGAAATCATAAAATGCTAGAAACCACAACCAACTTTTTCTGGAAAAAAAAGAAACACAACGAATTAAGAGACTAAGAGCAACTCCAACGGTCCCTCGCAAACGGATGAAGGTCGTTCGATTCTGTCCGACTAGAAAGTGGGCAAAGCCCAACGATGCCCCGCAACTGGACCACTCGACGCGGACTCGTCTATTTTCCTACATTTGCTGCCTAATTTGGGTTGGCTTTGCCGTCTAGCAGACAACCTGCGCGTCCTTTGTCCGACTTGGGGCCTCCAGCCAGTCATGACACACTCTCCCTCTCTCTACCCTTTCCCGGCCACCACCCGCAGCTGTCGAGCCCTGCCGCGATCCATGGAGGCCATACCCCTCCCCCAACATGGCTGATGTTGTGCCCGACACCGAAGTCCTGAGCCCGCGGCTGATGGCAACAAACGTGGTCACTTTTTGTTGGGACTCCAAGTACAGAGTGTTAGCAAACTTTTTTTCCCACAAGGGTGACTCGAGGGTTTATATCAAACTCTTGGAGAATTGGAAGGGTATTTGTCTTCTCCTCTTCAAGCAACATGTAAAGTAAAATAATTTGTCTTGTGTCCTCAACTCCACCAAGTGGTTGTCAAGCATAAGGTTTCATATTAGTAATATGAAATAAAATATAAATAAACTAAATAAAGTAAAGTGATGCAAACTAGATGATATGGAAGGTAGTAGAGTTGTTTTGGGGGTTTTATGGATGATTGCAAGTAGAGAAATTATTCTTGTATTTTCGAAATAATAAATTGCAGAAAATATAAATGATAGTAGATGCAATAGAAAGGTGTTTCTTATGATTAAAATCGGACCGGGGTTTATGGGTTCACTTGTCTATTCTCGTTTTAAGTTGTAGTGATCACAAAACAATTCATTAATAATAAAGATTCATGGAAATTCTATATGTGTTTGATAAAGAAATTAATATGGGCATCACGTTCTAACATAGAGATGGAATACATCTTTCTTATACTCCTCAAGAAAGGGAAACTCCATGCAATCTTGAATTAAGAACAAATCAGAGTATAGCTTTAAGTAATATAACATGATGTTTGAAATACAAATATGCTACCTTGATCTAACAAGATTATCACATGATAACTATAGCACATGATTTCACTTTATCCATAGTGAGGCAGCAAAAAAGGGTAAAAACCAAATTAGATCTTGAATATTGTTTGTCACAATTCAATCTCTACCACCATGCTACGCCATCTAGTACACACTTCTCCTCATACAAGTTATTGCATACAAGTTGGATCAAAACAAGCAATTAAGAACAGGGTGCATGATATGCATCTATCAATACATTTTACACAGAATAGATTCCAATCTCAAATATCAAATCATAGAACAAAGATCCACCACATAGGGATTACAAAATATGACCATAATCATGTAGGGCAGCTCATATGGTACTAGATCTATGAAGAACAAGAGAAAAATAGATCAATACCGCCACAAACCCATAGCCTGGAGGTGGACTACTCCATCTTCATCATGGTGATGATGTCGGAGATGTTGGAGAGGATGGAGATCTCCCGGGAGGTGGCTCCGGCAAAGTTTACCCCTCCAATCTTTGTTGGATCTAACTTTGTTTGGTGGTATTTTCATTTCTGGTGTGCTCCGTCTCGAGGAATCCCGGGGGTCCTTATATAGGATTTTTTTGGTCAAGAGAACTTCGTGGGCGAAAGAATCAAGGCGATCGGACGACCGAGGAGGGAGATAGCATGGGTGGCGTGCCCACCTGGGCTGCGCTCGCCACACAGGCTATCTTGGGCCTCCTGGCCCTCCTGGTGAGATTCTTGTGCTCCAGATGATTCTCGTGGATAAATATTAGCATTCCTAAAAGTGCAGGTCCATTTGACTTCGTATAGGTCCTAAAACATCAAAACGTTGAAAACAGGGTTTTTCTGCCCTGACGGGTTATAGCCAAAATAAAAGGGATCATTGGTAAATCCCCAAAAATCAATGGATATAACATTATATATGATGCAAATATGTGGGAAAACATGTTAACAAACTACAAAGTTCATGTATGCATTTTACATGCATCGACATCCCCAGGCTTAACTTATACTCGTCCTCGAGCATGAAGGTGAATAAAACTAAACATGGACTTCAGAGTTTGTTACCTTTGCTTCCTTCATCATCATGTAAAGTTCATAGGCTCAGTTCCTTTCAATGAAACATAATATGCAAGTGTACTATCAAGTTGTATATTTTAGACATCTATAAATATGTTAAACAATAAGTAATGGTGTGATAAAACAATAACGAACAAAACAAACCTTTAAGCACACTTTGATGAACCTATAGAATAAGAGACTCTTTTCTTGATTGGCGTTGGTGTTTTATGACTTTATTTTTGGGCTACTTCTTAGTTTAATGCCCTTACTGGAAGACTCACTTCTTAGTTTTATGTCTTCCCTTGAGATGTTTTGCATCTCGTACCGAAAGTAAGCATTGAATACATATGTTAATCCTCCATAAAGAATGTAAAATAAATGGTTGAGCTATGTAGTTCATGTCAACAATACTAATAAGGATGGGGTTCCAAGTATCTTTTATTTTAAAGCTTCATATAGTTTATGTGCTAAACATCTTACAAGTTGATTGTCTCATGCACCATACCTATGACCTTGCACTTCTCATGCTACTCAACTTAGGCATGTCATTGTATGCTCGTGTTGGTCTTAGAAACCGCATCACTGAAGTACCTCTTGCTCCCTATGTAGCTATATGCCTCCTTTTATTTATTTATTCATTCATTTAGCATAAGAGTTAACATAATTCCTTGGTTATGCTCAAGGTGGGAGGCGGGCATTATCTCTACTCCAGAAGAACAAGAAAAAATAGACATATAAATCATATCAACAAGATCAATGCCGTAAGTTTCCACCATGAGTTGTCGCATGGCGCATGGATTTGACTAGCGGTTTAGGAGCGTTTTCTCTCAACATGCCTACTCCAGTGTGCATATTTTATTTCACATTGATGCAATCCATAGGCAGAACTTAAACATGATTAATCATCAACATTCAACATTGAAAGGTTGTGCCATGCTGTAACATCCCAAAAATACTAAACTTAGATCATCAAACTCTAATCATCAAATTTAGGGTTAACAAAAACTTTTCTAAATAAAAATATGAAAGCATGCATGTGTGTATGCATACCATTTTGAATTCTTTTGAATTGCCATGTTTATGTGTTTCTTTGCTTGTAAAATGTTTCTTAGGTGAAATAAACATCATCTAAACAATTCCCAAACTTTTCTTAAAGACAAATAAATCAAAACAAAGCTAAATGAGTGAATGGTCATTTTGATCAATTTAACTCCCATGCCTACTTTGGCTGTCTCAAACATTCAGAACTTAACAGAAACTTGTCTGGATCTTTACACCCCTTGATTGTACTCATAACAAAGTATCAAGGCCCACTTTGTGATCATCCAAAAACTTTCAAATGCATAGTTTATATAACAATTCAAAATTGAATCTTTATCATATGGGAAGATCCCACTTTTTCAAAAACCACTCAAACAAGCTCAACTTTCAAAACCCAAGCATTTGCAGACTCACCAGCACCAACCTAGCACACCCAGAATCTTTTCAAAATTCAAAACTTGAGTTCTTGCGGCCATTTCATCAAACACTTGGCAAACACAAATCAAACAAAATCCAAACACTATTGTGAGCAGTGATTGAAGCCTAACTTGTTCCCTCTCTGGTTACAACTAGGTTTTAGTAGATCATCTAGCTCAATTGCACACCCTTAGCCTCACTGTAAGCTTGGCATTGCCATCAATGGTGAGCAGGCCGAATGCACACTTGTCACCCTCAAGTCGACAGCAAGCTAGGAGGAGAAACAAGCCTAGCCAGCATGTCTGGGAGCAAGCCAACATCCCACTGCCACTCCCTGTCCAGCGCTCGAACGTTGCCAGCCACTGGACCACGCGCACGAACCATGCCAACCTCGCCAGCAACCATGCCGAGAGCACGCCCCGTGCGCCACGCTCGACCGACGCCCACAGACCGCGCGCCGCCCTCGCCGCGTGCATACGTGATCACCACCGTCCCAGTAACCCCGCAGACACGCTCGTTCGCCGCCGCGCGGACCACGCACGCTGTGCGCCATTAATTCTCCGTCGGACACGCGCAGAGCACCATCGCGTTCCGACCAAAACACACCGCCCCACGTCTCGCCACCGTGTCATTGAGCATCGCCAGGGAGCACCGCACCGCCCCCTACCGTCGCCCACGCCGATAGCCGTCTGTACCATCGACCACGACGAGCTCACCTTGCGCCCCGTCGGTCCCCTCGCTCCACTATAAATAGAGGCCACCCCCAACCGAATTGAGCACACCATCTCACTCCCCTCTCCTCACTGATCGTGCCACACCGTTCCCAGAGCAAGGCGAGCAGCACTTCGCCGGAATTTCACCGGAGCCTACCGCTGCTGGAGAAGAAGGGGGCCAGCGATTGGAGCCGCCCCAGGAGAAGCTGCCGGTACCAGGAAGTTCGCCGTCGTCGACTTCGTCGTTCGCTCACGTCGCCAACCCTCGCCTGAACCCCGGTGAGCCCCCAACGACCCCCACTGGCCGCGCTAGGTTTCTGTCTCGCCGGCGTTGCCCAACGTCGACGATGACCCTCAGTCGTTGGATTAGAACCAGATCGAACGCACCACATCGCCCCATACCGCTTCGCACCCCTGTCTCACTGACGTGTGGGGACAGCCACTTATGCAGCCCGCGGAAGCGCTGTGCTTAGCAGGCCGGCCCGTTAACCTTTCCCGCGCAGCCCAGTTATTTGAATTTAACCTTTTCCATTTTATTTCAAACACACTTCTGTACCCAGTTTCAAAAATCAACTCAGATCGATTCAGTGAACCAAATTGAATGAAACCAATTTTGTTAGAAAGGTCTAGGAATGCTGAATCCAAGCCCGTTGGATTCAAGTCATTTGGATCTGTAGATCATCCATGCTAAAAATAACAAGGCAGAAGCTTTTCTGCATTCAAACATTTTTCAAATTACAACCATAATAGCTTTTGAGTTGATTCCAACTCTCAAAAATCACATTTAACCATACCTTTCAGAATATATAAAAATATATAGGTTTACTTACAGAAATAATGTTCAAGTAATAAAAGAATGCCCCATAGGCATTTCTAGCCACTTTAATTAATTAAAATAAAAGGGTAAAACCTTATTAAATTGTGACACCACTTTAAAACACATTCCCATGAACTAAAATATGTGGTGATGACATGTGTCAACATGATCCCATGTTTTGGTTTGGAGAATATTAAATCTTAAGTAGTTTTTCAATGAGTAGAAATTGCTTTTCTAAAAATAAAAGGAATTAAACCAAACTTTAATCTTGTAATGTTAGTGATGATGTTAGATCATCTATAGGACCCTTTTTTGTGTGATTATTGCAAGTAGTCAAGTATTGTTTGGTGATTGTGTACATCGTATTTATTTATAGACGCTAGTACCGACCAAGGATACGAGGAGGAAGGAGGATACTAGGAAGAAGAAGCCGAGGAGAACTTCAACCACTGCTCTGCACAAGGCAAGCTAACACTTGCAATTTAGCAAGCTTATACTGATATTGTGCAAGCCAATACTTGCAAGCCTTACTAATCAAGTTGATGTATGCCAGCTACTACTTGCTTGCTACCATGCCACTATATGCCTTAAAGCATATATGATCATAACCACTTGATAAACCACTCCTACTTTTGTTTGCAAGTTTATTACTTTATTTCTTTATCAAAGCTCTTACTTAGAGTTTACTGGAATAAATGGTAGATACTAGAAGGATACTTGAAGGTTGCATAAACAGCATAAAATTTGGCCTAAGCTAGATAATCTTGATGTCCTCCTAAGGCATGAGATTAAACTTAGACAAACCCCACTAGTGTACCACCCCTCATTAGTACTCACCCCCACTTGTAGATGCTAGTGCTAAGCATAAAACTTGATCAACTTTAGAGGGGAATACTTGGTGAAAATGGTTATGAAAACCTTAGAATGATGGATCATTCTACTGAGATGTTCTGACATGTGTTTCCGAACACCTGATGATTTTGGTGATACCATTCCAATTTTACCGTACAACCACAATACCTGATAATTGGGTAGGGCTTGACTGGAAACTTATATACCTTAGTATTAGTTCCCTCACGGCCAAGGTCTGAGCTGAGGCTACCTTGTGAAGATTGTCCACCTGAGCAGTACCCAAGATGACAGTTGGTCATGGTTGGGAGGCCAAACTCACAGGAGAGAGGCTTATACTAGGGCGTGTAATTGAAAGGTTAGGATTGATTATCCGCATACTGAGTATGGTGAATTCAGGATTTGTTCCTGACGGATGTATCGAATGTTGTGGTGAAAGTATACAATCTCTGCAGAGTGTCAAACTATTCGAATAGCCGCGTCCGCAGTTATGGACAGTTGGAGTGGCCATACTGTTCTCTCGTCAGATATTTTCAAAAGACTTGTGAAATGAACTGAGACTTTGACTTGACCACAACAGGGTTGTGATATGAGATACAAGTTCCCACTTAGGTGTTATAAAACCTTAACTAGCATTCGTTGCTTCTAAACTTAGTAGAGATAAATCTGGCTTTTGCAAGACAACCCTAGAGCCTATTGTCCTATTATCAAAAACCCCTTTCACTTGTTAGTATTAGTTTGCGAGTACTTAAAGAGTACCCATGGCTTTGTCCCTGGCTATTCCCGTGGCCAGACTATGAAGAGGAGTACCTGGAGGATGGACCCTAGGAAGGTTACGACAACTAGGATCATCTCCCATCGTCAGCATTGCCTGTGACCCCGAAGATGGAGCTTCGCCTACGCTACCGTTATTATTACGTATCCCGCTGCTTGAAGTTGTATTAAGAACTGGATCATGAGATCCCTATTTGTGTAAGAACTTATGTACGGTTTGTAATGGATGATGTACTATGGTATCCAATTCTGTTATGTCTCGCAAAAATGGTAATCCTGGGATTGCGATGTATGGCATAACAGGCATCTGGGATTAAAAATCCGGGTGTTGACAAGTTGGTACCAGAGCCATCCTGACCCTAGGAGACCCTAATTAGACTGGACGTTGAATCAAAAACTTAGTTTCAAAACCAAAGGAAGCAAATATTTACAAAAACTTATTCTCATTCTTACCTCTTGGACTCTTTCATAAAAATTCACGCTACTCCAAAATTCTTTCAAAGCTTACATCAAATTTTGCACCCTAGATCACTTTTAGTGAAACTCACAACTACGCTAGTGCCCAAATGTAGTGAGTAGTATTCGGTCCCACTGTATCGTAGTTTTCAGAATGGTTCTTAAAACCATCTGCTTTTCTTTGTTGTGGTGTGTGTTGTATCGTGTGCTATGAATGAATGAATGAAAAAGCAAGTTGCTAGAAAAATCTGAGTCAAACTTCAAAAACTTTTCAAAGACCCAAAACCTTAGAAATTTCCCTCTTTTATCACGATCTAACTCAATCTTCAGATGCCACGTGGAGGAAGTGGTTCTTACCCGGACCCGATGTTGCAGATTCTGTGAATGTTGACTTCTGACCGCGAAGCTGAAAGAGATGAACGTCAAGCCAACCTAGCCACCCTGCAGCAGATAGCCCAGCTAGCCCACAACAACCAAGGCCACGGAAATCAAGACAACCATGGATCTAAGCTCAAGAATTTCCAGAATACCAACCCACATGTTTTCACTAAGTTAGAAGAGCCCCTAGACGCCGATGATTGATTGCAAACCATGGAAAATAACCTAGAGGTCGTCGGAGTGGAAGCCTACGAGAAAGTTCTGTTCGCCACCCACTATCTCGCCGGAGATGCCAGGGCATGGTGGAACAGTGTTCGCGCAATGACCGGAGGCCAGATGATGACCTGGGAGGAATTGAAGGTCAAGTTTAGCAGAACCCATGTGCCACCGGGTTTGATCAAGAGGATGAGAGACGAGTTCAGAGAACTGAAGCAAGGAAGGATGACTGTAGTGGAATACCCTGACAAATTCTTGTCATTAGCTAGGTATGCCCCGGATGAGATTGACACCGAAGCCAAGAATAAAGAGAGATTCTTGAATGGTCTGCATGATGAGATGCAAACAGTGTTAGTCAATATCCCCTTTGCTGATATTGAAGCCCTTGTCGACTCTGCTATCCAGATGGAAGGAAAGATCAACCAAGCCAATGAGAACCGCAAGCGTCGTATGATGCATCAGCCAAGAACCCATCAGACCCCAAAGTATCGCCCTAACCCATCTTGAGGATTTCCCCAAGGACCAACAGACCCCCGATGAACCGTCCGACCTACCCCAACCGTGGAAACCCTAGACCCGGAAGAAATCACAACAACCCCGGCAACTCTAGAAATTTCAACCGTGCCCCACCCAAGTTCAACAAAAACAATGCTACCGCCAACACCAACACTGCCCCGAGGACTGGAAGCATTGCTGTGCCTGTAGCAGCAAAGGACAAGTTGCAAGTGACTTGTTATGACTGTGGAAATAAAGGCCACTATTCCAACGAGTGCCCCAACAAGAAGAATGTCGCAGTCCCCAATGCAAATGCCCCATCTCAGCAACAATGTCGTGTTCAGCCCGGAAGAAGATTTGCCCCAGGGAATTCGCTCAACCGCAATGGCCGTCTTTTTCTCATGCATGCTGAAGAAGCTCAGGAAGCGTCAGACGTCGTGCTGGGTATGTTTTCTGTTAAGTCAGTACTTGCACGAGTGTTGTTTGATTCTGGTGCATCGCACTCATTTGTCACTAAAGAATTTGCATGCACTAGTAAAATTCAACCAACCAAACTGAAGCATGTCATGATTGTTCAAATTCCCGGATCAACCACCAAGGCTAGGAAAATTTGCAGAGCCGTCCCTATCCGAATCCATGGCATAGATTTTTATGCTAATCTAATAGTACTCGGAACTAAAGGTTTGGAAGTAGTACTAGGAATCGATTGGATGTCCAAACATAAAGGATTGATTGATTGTGACAAGAAAGCCATAACCATGACCAGTACATCCGGAATATCAGTCGAGCATATATCTGAAACCTTACCTCGTCAATTCAAGTGCAACAAGAGTATAACCCAACCTACCATTGACCAAGTCCGGATAGTCTGTGAATACTCCAATGTATTTCCAGATGTTTTGCCCAGTATGCCCCCAGATCGGGATATCGAGTTTATCATCGAACTAATCCCCGGAACAGTACCCATAGCTCAAAGACCCTATAGTATGGACCCGTCTGAACTAGCAGAACTGAAGAAGCAACTGGATGCCATGCTGGAAATAGGATTGATTCAACCAAGTGCGTCACCATGGAGATCACCTGTCTTGTTTGTGGACAATAAAGATGGAGGTAACCGTTTGTGTACGGATTATCAGAAGTTGAATGATGTCACCATCAAGAACAAGTACCCCTTGCCCAAGATAGAAGATTCGTTTGATCAGTTGACCGGTGCCAAAGTGTTTTCTAAGATTGATCTTAGGACTGGCTATCATCAACTCAAAATTCGGGTAGAAGATATTCCCAAGACTGCCTTTACCACCCGATATGGATTATACGAGTATACCTTTATGTCCTTTGGATTAACCAATGCCCCCGCTTATTTCATGAATCTCATGAATAAGATTTTTATGGACTTCCTGGATAAGTTTGTCGTTGTTTTCATCGATGACATTCTGATTTATTCCAAATCAGAAGAAGAACATGAGCTACACCTAAGGACCATTCTTGGAACCCTTAGAGAGCATCAGTCGTATGCAAAGTTTAGCAAATGTGAATTCTGGTTACATGAGGTAGGATTCCTCGGTCACATTGTATCAGCCGGAGGAATTGCCGTTGACCCTGCCAAAGTGAAAGATGTAGAAGAATTGGCAAGCCCCAACCACCCAAACCCAAGTTCGTGCATTTCTCGATTGGCGGGATATTACCGCAAGTTCGTAGAAGGATTCTCGAGTATCGCCAGACCCATGACCCAATTGCTGAAGAAGGACAAGAAGTTTGAATAGACCGACAAATGTGAAGCGAGTTTTCAAGAACTCAAGAGGAGATTGATTTCAGCCCCAATCTTGATCATGCCAGATATCGCGAAGCCCTTCGATGTGATTGTGATGCATCCAAGATCGGTCTCGGATGTGTGCTAATGCAAGAAGGAAAAGTTATATCTTATGTATCTCGACAACTGAAGCAACATGAGCAAAATTACCCAACCCATGACCTCGAACTCGTAGCCGTAGTTCTAGCCCTGAAGACATAGAGACATTACCTGATGGGAAACTGTTGTGAGATCTAGACAGATCACAAGAGTCTGAAGTATATATTCACTCAAAAGGAGCTGAATATGAGACAGAGAAGATGGATTGAGCTAATCAAGGATTACGATCTAGACATTCACTATCACCCTGGTAAAGCCAACGTGGTAGCAGATGCCCTTAGCAGATTGCCGTGCCGCTTGAACTCCATGATTTTGAAGGAGCAACCAAGTTTGCACAAAGAGATGGAAGATTTTCGAATGGAATTAGTAAGTGAAGGATTTTTGGCTAGCATAGAACTCCAGACCACTTTGATCAGTCAGATTAAAGAGGCGAAGAAGGGAAATGCTAGTATCGACGAAATCAAGCGTCGTATCGGTACATGCAAAGTAACTGGATTCACCGAAGATGAAGAAGGAGTTCTGTGGTACAAAGGACGCCTTTGTGTACCAGCAGATTCTGAGTTGAAAGAAGTTATTCTGAAGGAGGATCATGATACTCTTTATTCTATCCATCCCGGAGGAACTAAGATGTATCAAGATTTAAAAGAGCAATTTTGGTGGCATAAGATGAAGAGAGAAATCGGAAGCTATATCTCCAAGTGTGATATTTGTCAGCGAGTCAAGGCAGGACATCAAAGACCCGCTGGATTGTTGCAACCCTTGCAGATTTCGGAATGGAAATGGGATTCCGTTGGAATGGACTTTATCACTGGACTGCCTACTTCTAGTAGGGTAAATGACTCTATCTGGGTCATAGTGGACAGATTGTCCAAAGTCGCCCATTTCTTGCCCGTCAAGACCACATATCAGAGTTCAAAGCTAGCGGAGTTATACATCGCTAGGATAGTTAGTTTGCACGGAGTCCCCAAGAACATCGTATCTGATCGAGGAACTCAGTTTACCTCGAGATTCTGGAAGAAAGTCCAAGAAGGTTTAGGAACCCGCCTAGATTTCAGCACCGCGTATCACCCTCAGACAGATGGACAAACGGAGCAAACCAAATACTCGAAGATATGCTGAGAGCATGTGTGTTAGAATATGGATCCAAGTGGGAAGACTGTCTGCCGTTTGCAAAATTTTCATTCAACAATAGTTATCAAGCCAGTTTGCAAATGGCCCCATTTGAATTCATGTACGGAAGGAAGTGTCGCACCCCTTTGAACTGGTCGGAAGTAGGAGAGAGTCAGATTTTCGGACCCGACATCCTACGAGAAGCATAAGAGAAGGTTCACAAGATTCGTGAGCACCTCAAGACCGCCCAGTCCAGACAGAAGAGTTACGCCGACAAGAGACGTCGAGACCTCGCCTTCAACATAGGAGATTTTGTTTATCTGAAAGTGTCGCCATTGAAGGGAATGCAACGTTTCCAACTCAAAGGAAAGTTAGCCCCCAGATATATCGGACCTTTCAAGATTCTGAACCGTCGAGGAGAAGTGTCGTATCAATTGGAACTACCCGAAGAGATGTCATCTATGAACAATGTGTTCCATATCTCGTTACTTCGCAAGTGTCTCGAAGTCCCCCAGAAGACCGAAGTGTTCAAGAATATAGATCACCGGACCATAGAGATCAACGATGACCTGACCTATCCCGAAGTACCCATCCGTATTTTGGAAGAAGCTTTCAGAACTACCCGAACCCGAAGCATCAAGTTTCTCAAGATTCAGTGGAGCAACCACACAGAAGAGGAAGCTACCTGGGAGCGCGAAGATCACATCAGGACAGAGTTTCCCGATCTCTTCAAATCCTAGGTAATATTTTTCGTCCATTTTCAAATCTCGGGACGAGATTTTGTTTAAGGGGGGAAGGTTTGTAACATCCCAAAAATACTAAACTTGGATCATCAAACTCTAATCATCAAATTTAGGCTTAACAAGAACTTTTCTAAATAAAAATATGAAAGCATGCATGTGTGTATGCATCCCATTTTGAATTCTTTTGAATTGCCATGTTTATGTGTTTCTTTGCTTGTAAAATGTTTCTTAGGTGAAATAAACATCATCTAAACAATTCCCAAACTTTTCTTAAAGACAAATAAATCAAAACAAAGCTAAATGAGTGAATGGTCATTTTGATCAATTTAACTCCCATGCCTACTTTGGCTGTCTCAAACATTCAGAACTTAACAGAAACTCTTCTGGATCTTTACACCCCTTGATTGTACTCATAACAGAGTATCAAGGCCCACTTTGTGATCATCCAGAAACTTTCAAATGCATAGTTTAAATGACAATTCAAAATTGAATCTTTATCATATGGGGAGATCCCACTTTTTCAAAAACCACTCAAACAAGCTCAACTTTCAAAACCCAAGCATCTACAGACTCACCAGCACCAACCTAGCACACCCACCAAAAATCTTTTCAAAATTCAAAACTTGAGTTCTTGCGGCCATTTCATCAAACACTTGGCAGACACAAATCAAATAAAATCCAAACACTATTGTGAGCAGTGATTGAAGCCTAACTTGTTCCCTCTCTGGTTACAACTAGGTTTTAGTAGATCATCTAGCTCAATTGCACACCCTTAGCCTCACTGTAAGCTTGGCATTGCCATCAATGGTGAGCAGGCCGAATGCACACTTGTCACCCCCAAGTCGACAGCAAGCTAGGAGGAGAAACAAGCCTAGCCAGCATGTCTGGAAGCAAGCCAACATCCCACCGCCACTCCCTGTCCAGCGCTCGAACGTTGCCAGCCACTGGAACACGCGCACGAACCATGCCAACCTTGCCAGCAACCATGCCGAGAGCACGCCCCGTGCGCCACGCTCGACCGACGCCCACAGACCGCGCGCCGCCCTCGCCGCGTGCATACGTGACCACCACCGTCCCAGTAACCCCGCAAACACGCTTGTTCGCCGCCGCGCGGACCACACACGCTGTGCGCCATTAAATTCTCCGTCGGACACGCGCAGAGCACCATCGCGTTCCGACCAAAACGCACCGCCCCACGTCTCGCCATCGTGTCGTTGAGCATCGCCAGGGAGCACCGCACCGCCCCCTACCGTCGCCCACGCCGATAGCCGTCTGTACCGTCGACCACGACGAGCTCACCTTGCGCCCCGTCGGTCCCCTCGCTCCACTATAAATAGAGGCCACCCCCAACCGAATTGAGCACACCATCTCACTCCCCTCTCCTCACTGATCGTGCCACATCGTTCCTAGAGCAAGGCGAGCAGCACTTCGCCGGAATTTCACCGGAGCCTACCGCTGCTGGAGAAGAAGGGGGCCAGCGATTGGAGCCGCCCCAGGAGAAGCTGCCGGTACCAGGAATTTCGCCGTCGTAGACTTCGTCGTTCGCTTGCGTCGCCGACCCTTGCCTGAACCCCTGTGAGCCCCCAACGACCCCCACTGGCCACGCTAGGTTTCTGTCTCGCCGGCGTTGCCCAACGTCGACGATGACCCTCAACCGTTGGATTAGAACCAGATCGAACGCACCACATCGCCCCATACCGCTTCGCACCCCTGTCTCACTGACGCGTGGGAACAGCCACTTATGCAGCCCGCAGAAGCTCTATGGTTAGCAGGCCGGCCCGTTAACCTTCCCCGCGCAGCCCAGTTGTTTGAATTTAACCTTTTCCATTTTATTTAAACACACTTCTGTACCCAGTTTCAAAAATCAACCCAGGTCGATTCAGTGAACCATATTGAATGAAACCAATTTTGTTAGAAAGGTCTAGGAATACTGAATCCAAGCCCGTTGGATTCAAGTCATTTGGATCTGTAGATCATTCATGGTAAAAATAACAAGGCAGAAGCTTTTATGCATTCAAACATTTTTCAAATTAAAACCATAATAGCTTTTGAGTTGATTCCAACTCTCAAAAATCACATTTAACCATACCTTTCAGAATATATAAAAATATATAGGTTTACTTACAGAAATAATGTTCAAGTAATAAAAGAATGCCCCATAGGCATTTCTAGCCACTTTAATTTTTAAAATAAAAGGGTAAAACCTTATTAAATTGTGACACCACTTTAAAACACATTCCCATGAACTAAAATATGTGGTGATGACATGTGTCAACATGATCCCATGTTTTGGTTTGGAGAATATTAAATCTTAAGTAGTTTTTCAATGAGTAGAAATTGCTTTTCTAAAAATAAAAGGAATTAAACCAAACTTTAATCTTGTAATGTTAGTGATGATGTTAGATCATCTATAGGACCCTTTTTTGTGTGATTATTGCAAGTAGTCAAGTATTGTTTGGTGATTGTGTACATCGTATTTATTTATAGACGCTAGTACCGACCAAGGATACGAGGAGGAAGGAGGATACTAGGAAGAAGAAGACGAGGAGAACTTCAACCACTGCTCTGCACAAGGCAAGCTAACACTTGCAATTTAGCAAGCTTATACTGATATTGTGCAAGCCAATACTTGCAAGCCTTACTAATCAAGTTGACCTATGCCAGCTACTACTTGCTTGCTACCATGCCACTATATGCCTTAAAGCATATATGATCATAACCACTTGATAAACCACTCCTACTTTTATTTGCAAGTTTATTACTTTATTTCTTTATCAAAGCTCTTACTTAGAGTTTACTGGAATAAATGGTAGATACTAGAAGGATACTTGAAGGTTGCATAAAGAGCATAAAATTTGGCCTAAGCTAGATAATCTTGATGTCCTCCTAAGGCATGAGATTAAACTTAGACAAACCCCACTAGTGTACCACCCCTCATTAGTACTCAACCCCACTTGTAGATGCTAGTGCTAAGCATAAAACTTGATCAACTTTAGAGGGGAATACTTGGTGAAAATGGTTATGAAAACCTTAGAATGATGGATCATTCTACTGAGATGTTCTGACATGTGTTTCCGAACACCTGATGATTTTGGTGATGAAAATGTTGAGGCATGAGCCTTAGCCCTTTATAAAACTGATGGTTGTCTGGATGCGATACCATTCCAATTTTACCGTACAACCACAATACCCGATAATTGGGTAGGGCTTGACTGGAAACTTATATACCTTAGTATTAGTTCCCTCACGGCCAAGGTCTGAGCTGAGGCTACCTTGTGAAGATTGTCCACCTGAGCAGTACCCAAGATGACAGTTGGTCATGGTTGGGAGGCCAAACTCACAGGAGAGAGGCTTATACAAGGGCGTGTAATTGAAAGGTTAGGATTGATTATCCGCATACTGAGTATGGTGAATTCAGGATTTGTTCCTGACGGATGTATCGAATGTTGTGGTGAAAGTATACAATCTCTGCAGAGTGTCAAACTATTCGAATAGCCGCGTCCGCAGTTATGGACAGTTGGAGTGGCCATACTGTTCTCCCGTCAGATATTTTCAAAAGACTTGTGAAATGAACTGAGACTTTGACTTGACCACAACAGGGTTGTGATATGAGATACAAGTTCCCACTTAGGTGTTATAAAACCTTAACTAGCATTCGTTGCTTCTAAACTTAGTAGAGATAAATCTGGCTTTTGCAAAACAACCCTAGAGCCTAATGTCCTATTATCAAAAACCCCTTTCACTTGTTAGTATTAGTTTGCGAGTACTTAAAGTGTACCCATGGCTTTGTCCCTGGCTATTCCCGTGGCCAGACTATGAAGAGGAGTACCTGGAGGATGGACCCTAGGAAGGTTACGACAACTAGGATCATCTCCCATCGTCAGCATTGCCTGTGACCCCGAAGATGGAGCTTCGCCTACGCTACCGTTATTATTACGTATCCCGCTGCTTGAAGTTGTATTAAGAACTGGATCATGAGATCCCTATTTGTGTAAGAACTTATGTACGGTTTGTAATGGATGATGTACTATGGTATCCAATTCTGTTGTGTCTCGCAAAAATGGTAATCCTGGGATTGCGATGTATGGCATAACAGGCATCTGGGATTAAAAATCCGGGTGTTGACAAGTTGGTATCAGAGCCATCCTGACCCTAGGAGACCCTAATTAGACTGGACGTTGAATCAAAAACTTAGTTTCAAAACCAAAGGAAGCAAATATTTACAAAAACTTATTCTCATTCTTACCTCTTGGACTCTTTCATAAAAATTCACGCTACTCCAAAATTCTTTCAAAGCTTACATCAAATTTTGCACCCTAGATCACTTTTAGTGAAACTCACAACTACGCTAGTGCCCAAATGTAGTGAGTAGTATTTGGTCCCACTGTATCGTAGTTTTCAGAATGGTTCTTAAAACCATCTGCTTTTCTTTGTTGTGGTGTGTGTTGTATCGTGTGCTATGAATGAATGAATGAAAAAGCAAGTTGCTAGAAAAATCTGAGTCAAACTTCAAAAACTTTTCAAAGACCCAAAACCTTAGAAATTTCCCTCTTTTCTCACGATCTAACTCAATCTTCAGATGCCACGTGGAGGAAGTGGTTCATACCCGGACCCGATGTTGCAGATTCTGTGAATGTTGACTTCTGACCGCGAAGCTGAAAGAGATGAACGTCAAGCCAACCTAGCCACCCTGCAGCAGAAAGCCCAGCTAGCCCACAACAACCAAGGCCACGGAAATCAAGACAACCATGGATCTAAGCTCAAGAATTTCCAGAATACCAACCCACATGTTTTCACTAAGTCAGAAGAGCCCCTAGACGCCGATGATTGGTTGCAAACCATGGAAAATAACCTAGAGGTCGTCGGAGTGGAAGCCTACGAGAAAGTTCTGTTCTCCACCCACTATCTCGCCGGAGATGCCAGGGCATGGTGGAACAGTGTTCGCGCAATGACCGGAGGACAGATGATGACCTAGGAGGAATTCAAGGTCAAGTTTAGCAGAACCCATGTGCCATCGGGTTTGATCAAGAGGATGAGAGACGAGTTCAGAGAACTGAAGCAAGGAAGGATGACTGTAATGGAATACCCTGAAAAATTCTTGTCATTAGCTAGGTATGCCCCGGATGAGATTGACACCGAAGCCAAGAAGAAAGAGAGATTCTTGAATGGTCTGCATGATGAGATGCAGACAATGTTAGTCAATATCCCCTTTGCTGATATTGGAGCCCTTGTCGACTCTGCTATCCAGATGGAAGAAAAGATCAACCAAGCCAATGAGAACCGCAAGCGTCGTATGATGCATCAGCCAGGAACCCATCAGATCCCAAAGTATCGCCCTAACCCATCTTGAGGATTTGCCCCAAGGACCAACAGACCCCCGATGAACCGTCCGACCTACCCCAACCGTGGAAACCCTAGACCCGGAGGAAATCACAACAACCCTGGCAACTCTAGAAATTTCAACCGTGCCCCACCCAAGTTCAACAAAAACAATGCTACCGCCAACACCAACACTGCCCCGAGGACTGGAAGCATTGCTGTGCCTGTAGCAGCAAAGGACAAGTCGCAAGTGACTTGTTATGACTGTGGAAATAAAGGCCACTATTACAACGAGTGCCCCAACAAGAAGAATATCGCAGTCCCCAATGCAAATGCCCCATCTCAGCAACAGCGTCGTGTTCAGCCCGGAAGAAGATTTGCCCCAGGGAATTCGCTCAACCGCAATGGCCGTCTTTTTCTCATGCATGCTGAAGAAGCTCAGGAAGCGTCAGACGTCGTGCTGGGTATGTTTTCTGTTAAGTCAGTACTTGCACGAGTGTTGTTTGATTCTGGTGCATCGCACTCATTTGTCACTAAAGAATTTGCATGCACTAGTAAAATTCAACCAACCAAACTGAAGCATGTCATGATTGTTCAAATTCCCGGATCAACCACCAAGGCTAGGAAAATTTGCAGAGTCGTCCCTATCCGAATCCATGGCATAGATTTTTATGCTAATCTAATAGTACTCGGAACTAAAGGTTTGGAAGTAGTACTAGGAATGGATTGGATGTCCAAACATAAAGGATTGATTGATTGTGACAAGAAAACCATAACCATGACCAGTACATCCGGAATATCAGTCAAGCATATATCTGAAACCTTACCTCGTCAATTCAAGTGCAACAAGAGTATAACCCAACCTACCATTGACCAAGTCCGGATATTCTATGAATACCCCGATGTATTTCCAGATGTTTTGCCCAGTATGCCCCCAGATCGGGATACCGAGTTTATCATCGAACTAATCCCAGGAACAGTACCCATAGCCCAGAGACCCTATAGTATGAACCCGTCTAAACTAGCAGAACTGAAGAAGCAACTGGATGCCATGCTGGAAATAGGATTGATTCAACCAAGTGCGTCACCATGGAGATCACCTGTCTTTTTTGTGGACAAGAAAGATGGAGGTAACCGTTTGTGTACGGATTATCAGAAGTTGAATGATGTCACCATCAAGAACAAGTACCCCTTGCCCAAGATAGAAGATTTGTTTGATTAGTTGACCGGTGCCAAAGTGTTTTCTAAGATTGATCTTAGGACTGGCTATCATCAACTCAAAATTCGGGCAGAAGATATTCCCAAGACTGCCTTTACCACCCGATATGGATTATACGAGTATACCTTTATGTCCTTTGGATTAACCAATGCCCCCGCTTATTTCATGAATCTCATGAATAAGATTTTTATGGACTTCCTGGATAAGTTTGTCGATGTTTTCATCGATGACATTCTGATTTATTCCAAATCAGAAGAAGAACATGAGCTACACCTAAGGACCATTCTTGGAACCCTTAGAGAGCATCAGCTGTATGCAAAGTTTAGCAAATGTGAATTCTGGTTACAGGAGGTAGGATTCCTCGGTCACATTGTATCAGCCGGAGGAATTGCCGTTGACCCTATCAAAGTGAAAGATGTAGAAGATTGGCAAGCCCCAACCACCCAAACCCAAGTTCGTGCATTTCTCGGATTGGCGGGATATTACCGCAAGTTCGTAGAAGGATTCTCGAGTATCGCCAGACCCATGACCCAATTGCTGAAGAAGGACAAGAAGTTTGAATGGACCGACAAATGTGAAGCGAGTTTTCAAGAACTCAAGAGGAGATTGATTTCAGCCCCAATCTTGATCATGCCAGATATCGCAAAGCCCTTCGATGTGTATTGTGATGCATCCAAGATCGCTCTCGGATGTGTGCTAATGCAAGAAGGAAAATTTATATCTTATGTATCTCGACAACTGAAGCAACATGAGCAAAATTACCCAAACCATGACCTCGAACTCGCAGCCGTAGTTCTAGCCCTGAAGACATGGAGACATTACCTGATGGGAAACTGTTGTGAGATCTATACGGATCACAAGAATCTGAAGTATATATTCACTCAAAAGGAGCTGAATATGAGACAGAGAAGATGGATTGAGCTAATCAAGGATTACGATCTAGACATTCACTATCACCCTGGTAAAGCCAACGTGGTAGCAGATGCCCTTAGCAGATTGCCGTGCCGCTTGAACTCCATGATTTTGAAGGAGCAACCAAGTTTGCACAAAGAGCTGGAAGATTTTCGAATGGAATTAGTAAGTGAAGGATTTTTGGCTAGCATAGAACTCCAGACCACTTTGATCAGTCAGATTAAAGAGGCGAAGAAGGGAAATGCTAGTATCGACGAAATCAAGCGTCGTATCGGTACATGCAAAGTACCTGGATTCACCGAAGATGAAGAAGGAGTTCTGTGGTACAAAGGACGCCTTTGTGTACCAGCAGATTCTGAGTTGAAAGAAGTTATTCTGAAGGAGGATCATGATACTCTTTATTCTATCCATCCCGGAGGAACTAAGATGTATCAAGATTTAAAAGAGCAATTTTGGTGGCATAAGATGAAGAGAGAAATCGGAAGCTATATCTCCAAGTGTGATATTTGTCAGCGAGTCAAGGCAGGACATCAAAGACCCGCTGGATTGTTGCAACCCTTGCAGATTTCGGAATGGAAATGGGATTCCGTTGGAATGGACTTTATCACTGGACTGCCTACTTCTAGTAGGGTAAATGACTCTATCTGGGTCATAGTGGACAGATTGTCCAAAGTCGCCCATTTCTTGCCCGTCAAGACCACATATCAGAGTTCAAAGCTAGCGGAGTTATACATCGCTAGGATAGTTAGTTTGCACGGAGTCCCCAAGAACATCGTATCTGATCGAGGAACTCAGTTTACCTCGAGATTCTGGAAGAAAGTCCAAGAAGGTTTAGGAACCCGCCTAGATTTCAGCACCGCGTATCACCCTCAGACAGATGGACAAACGGAGCAAACCAAATACTCGAAGATATGCTGAGAGCATGTGTGTTAGAATATGGATCCAAGTGGGAAGACTGTCTGCCGTTTGCAAAATTTTCATACAACAATAGTTATCAAGCCAGTTTGCAAATGGCCCCATTTGAATTCATGTACGGAAGGAAGTGTCGCACCACTTTGAACTGGTCGGAAGTAGGAGAGAGTCAGATTTACGGACCCGACATCCTACGAGAAGCAGAAGAGAAGGTTCACAAGATTCGTGAGCACCTCAAGACCGCCCAGTCCAGACAGAAGAGTTACGCCGACAAGAGACGTCGAGACCTCGCCTTCAACATAGGAGATTTTGTTTATCTGAAAGTGTCGCCATTGAAGGGAATGCAACGTTTCCAACTCAAAGGAAAGTTAGCCCCCAGATATATCGGACCTTTCAAGATTCTGAACCGTCGAGGAGAAGTGTCGTATCAATTGGAACTACCCGAAGATATGTCATCTGTGAACAATGTGTTCCATATCTCGTTACTTCGCAAGTGTTTCGAAGTCCCCCAGAAGACCGAAGTGTTCAAGAATATAGATCACTGGACCATAGAGATCAACGATGACCTGACCTATCCCGAAGTACCCATACATATTTTGGAAGAAGCTTTCAGAACTACCCAAACCCGAAGCATCAAGTTTCTCAAGATTCAATGAGCAACCACACAGAAGAGGAAGCTACCTGGGAGCGCGAAGATCACATCAGGACAGAGTTTCCCGATCTCTTCAAATCCTAGGTAATATTTTTTGTCCTTTTTCAAATCTCGGGACGAGATTTTGTTTAAGGGGGGAAGGTTTGTAACATCCCAAAAATACTAAACTTGGATCATCAAACTCTAATCATCAAATTTAGGCTTAACAAAAACTTTTCTAAATAAAAATATGAAAGCATGCATGTGTGTATGCATCCCATTTTGAATTTTTTTGAATTGCCATGTTTATGTGTTTCTTTGCTTGTAAAATGTTTCTTAGGTGAAATAAACATCATCTAAACAATTCCCAAACTTTTCTTAAAGACAAATAAATCAAAACAAAGCTAAATGAGTGAATGGTCATTTTGATCAATTTAACTCCCATGCCTACTTTGGCTGTCTCAAACTTTCAGAACTTAACAGAAACTTTTCTGGATCTTTACACCCCTTGATTGTACTCATAACAAAGTATCAAGGCCCACTTTGTGATCATCCAGAAATTTTCAAATACATAGTTTAAATGACAATTCAAAATTGAATCTTTATCATATGGGAAGATCCCACTTTTTCAAAAACCACTCAAACAAGCTCAACTTTCAAAACCCAAGCATTTGCAGACTCACCAGCACCAACCTAGCACACCCACCAAAAATCTTTTCAAAATTCAAAACTTGAGTTCTTGCGGCCATTTCATCAAACACTTGGCAGACACAAATCAAACAAAATCCAAACACTATTGTGAGCAGTGATTGAAGACTAACTTGTTCCCTCTCTGGTTACAACTAGGTTTTAGTAGATCATCTAGCTCAATTTCACACCCTTAGCCTCACTGTAAGCTTGACATTGCCATCAATGGTGAGCAGGCCGAATGCACACTTGTCACCCCCAAGTCGACAGCAAGCTAGGAGGAGAAACAAGCCTAGCCAGCATGTCTGGGAGCAAGCCAACATCCCACCGCCACTCCCTGTCCAGCGCTCGAACGTTGCCAGCCACTAGACCACGCGCACGAACCATGCCAACCTCGCCAGCAACCATGCCGAGAGCAGGCCCCGTGCGCCACGCTCGACCGACGCCCACAGACCGCGCGCCGCCCTCACCGCGTGCATACGTGATCACCACCGTCCCAGCAACCCCGCCGACACGCTCGTTCTCCGCCGCGTGGACCACGAGCGCTGTGCTCCATTAAATTCTCCGTCGGGCACGCGTAGAGCACCGTCGCGTTTTGACCAAACTGCACCGCCCCACGTCTCGCCACTGTGTCGTTGAGCATCGCCAGGGAGCACCGCATCGCCCCCTAGCGTCGCCCACACCGATAGCCGTCTGTACCGTCGACCACGACGAGCTCACCTTGCGCCCCGTCGGTCCCCTCGCTCCACTATAAATAGAGGCCACCCCCAGACGAATTGAGCACACCATCTCACTCCCCTCTCCTCACTGATCGTGTCACACCGTTCCCGGAGCAAGGCGAGCAGCACTTCGCCGGAATTTCACCGGAGCCTGCCGCTGCTGGAGAAGAAGGGGGCCAACGATTGGAGCCGCCCCGGGAGAGGCTGCCGGTACCAGGAAGTTCGTCGTCGTCGACTTCGTCGTTCGCCCGCCTCGCCGACCCTCGCCTGAACCCCGGTGATCCCCCAACGACCCCCACTGGCCGCGCTAGGTTTCTGTCTCGCCGACGTTGCCCAACGTCGACGATGACCCTCAGCCGTTGGATTAGAACCAGATCGAACGCACCACATCGCCCCATACCGCTTCGCACCCCCTGTCTCACTGACGCGTGGGGACAACCACTTATGCAGCCCGCGGAAGCGCTATTCTTAGCAGGCCGGCCCGTTAACCTTTCCCGCGCAGCCCAGTTATTTGAATTTAACCTTTTCCATTTTATTTCAAACACACTTCTGTACCTGGTTTCAAAAATCAACCCAGGTCGATTCAGTGAACCAAATTGAATGAAACCAATTTTGTTAGAAAGGTCTGGGAATGCTGAATCCAAGCCCGTTGGATTCAAGTCATTTGGATCTGTAGATCATCCATGGTAAAAATAACAAGGCAGAAGCTTTTCTGCATTCAAACATTTTTCAAATTAAAACCATAATAGCTTTTGAGTTGATTCCAACTCTCAAAAATCACATTTAACCATACCTTTCAGAATATATAAAAATATATAGGTTTACTTACAGAAATAATGTTCAAGTAATAAAAGAATGCCCCATAGGCATTTCTAGCCACTTTAATTAATTAAAATAAAAGGGTAAAACCTTATTAAATTGTGACACCACTTTAAAACACATTCACATGAACTAAAATATGTGGTGATGACATGTGTCAACATGATCCCATGTTTTGGTTTGGAGAATATTAAATCTTAAGTAGTTTTTCAATGAGTAGAAATTACTTTTCTAAAAATAAAAGGAATTAAACCAAACTTTAATCTTGTAATGTTAGTGATGATGTTAGATCATATATATGACCCTTTTTTGTGTGATGATTGCAAGTAGTTAAGTATTGCATGGTGATTGTGTACATCGTATTTATTTAGAGACGCTAGTACCGACCAAGGATACGAGGAGGAAGGAGGATACTACAAAGAAGAAGCCGAGGAGAACTTCAACCACTGCTCTGCACAAGGCAAGCTAACACTTGCAATTTAGCAAGCTTATACTGATATTGTGCAAGCCAATACTTGCAAGCCTTACTAATCAAGTTGACCTATGCCAGCTACTACTTGCTTGATACCATGCCACTATATGCCTTAAAGCATATATGATCATAACCACTTGATAAACCACTCCTACTTTTATTTGCAAGTTTATTACTTTATTTCTTTATCAAAGCTCTTACTTAGAGTTTACTGGAATAAATGGTAGATACTAGAAGGATACTTGAAGGTTGCATAAACAGCATAAAATTTGGCCTAAGCTAGATAATCTTGATGTCCTCCTAAGGCATGAGATTAAACTTAGACAAACCCCACTAGTGTACCACCCCTCATTAGTACTCACCCCCACTTGTAGATGCTAGTGCTAAGCATAAAACTTGATCAACTTTAGAGGGGAATACTTGGTGAAAATGGTTATGAAAACCTTAGAATGATGGATCATTCTACTGTGATGTTCTGACATGTGTTTTCGAACACCTGAAGAGTTTGGTGAGGAAAATGTTGAGGCATGAGCCTTAGCCCTTTATAAAACTGATGGTTGTCTGGATGCGATACCATTCCAATTTTACCGTACAACCACAATACCCGAGAATTGGGTAGGGCTTGACTGGAAACTTATATACCTTAGTATTAGTTCCCTCACGGCCAAGGTCTGAGCTGAGGCTACCTTGTGAAGATTGTCCACCTGTGCAGTACCCAAGATGACAGTTGGTCATGGTTGGGAGGCCAAACTCACAGGAGAGGGTCTTATACTAGGGCGTGTAATTGAAAGGTTAGGATTGATTATTCGCATACTGAGTATGGTGAATTCAGGATTTGTTCCTGACAGATGTATCGAATGTTGTGGTGAAAGTGTACAATCTCTGCAGAGTGTCAAACTATCGAATAGCCGCGTCCACGGTTATGGACAGTTGGAGTGGCCATACTGTTCTCCCGTCAGATGTTTTCAAAAGACTTGTGAAATGAACTGAGACTTTGACTTGACCACAACAGGGTTGTGATATGAGATACAAGTTCCCACTTAGGTGTTATAAAACCTTAACTAGCATTCGCTGCTTCTAAACTTAGTAGAGATAAATCTGGCTTTTGCAAAACAACCCTAGAGCCTAGTGTCCTATTATCAAAAACCCCTTTCACTTGTTAGTATTAGTTTGCGAGTACTTAAAGAGTACTCATGGCTTTGTCCCTGGCTATTCCCCTGGCCAGACTATGAAGAGGAGTACCTGGAGGATGGACCCTAGGAACGTTACGACAACTAGGATCATCTCCCATCGTTAGTATTGCTTGTGACCCCGAAGATGGAGCTTCGCCTACGCTACCGTTATTATTACGTATTCCGCTGCTTGAAGTTGTATTAAGAACTGGATCATGAGATCCCTATTTGTGTAAGAACTTATGTACGGTTTGTAATGGATGATGTACTATGGTATCTAATTCTGTTATGTCTCGCAAAAATGGTAATCCTGGGATTGCGATGTATGGCATAACAGGCATCTGGGATTAAAAATCCGGGTGTTGACAAGTTGGTATCAGAGCCATCCTGACCCTAGGAGACCCTAGTTAGACTGGACGTTGAATCAAAAACTTAGTTTCAAAACCAAAGGAAGCAAATATGTACAAAAACTTATTCTCATTCTTACCTCTTGGACTCTTTCATAAAAATTCACGCTACTCCAAAATTCTTTCAAAGCTTACATCAAAATTTTCACCCTAGATCACTTTTAGTGAAACTCACAACTACGCTAGTGCCCAAATGTAGTGAGTAGTATTCGGTCCCACTGTATCGTAGTTTTCAGAATGGTTCTTAAAACCATCTGCTTTTCTTTTTTGTGGTGTGTGTTGTATCGTGTGCTATGAATGAACGAATGAAAAAGCAAGTTGCTAGAAAAATCTGAGTCAAACTTTAAAAAAAATTCAAAGACCCAAAACCTTAGAAATTTCCCTCTTTTCTCACGATCTATCTCAATCTTCAGATGCCACGTGGAGGAAGTGGTTCATCCCCGGACCCGATGTTGCAGATTCTGCAAATGTTGACTTCTGACCGCGAAGCTGAAATAGCTGAACGTCAAGCCAACCTAGCCACCCTGCAGCAGATAGCCCAGCTAGCCCACAACAACCAAGGCCACGGAAATCAGGACAACCATGGATCTAAGCTCAAGAATTTCCAGAATACCAACCCACCTGTTTTCACTAAGTCAGAAGAGCCCCTAGACGCCGATGATTGGTTGCAAACCATGGAAAATAACCTAGAGGTCGCCGGAGTGGAAGCCTACATGAAAGTTCTGTTCGCCACCCACTATCTAGCCGGAGATGCCAGGGCATGGTGGAACAGTGTTCGCGCAATGACCGGAGGCCAGATGATGACCTGGGAGGAATTCAAGGTCAAGTTTAGCAGAACCCATGTGCCACCGGGTTTGGTCAAGAGGATGAGAGACGGGTTCAGAGAACTGAAGCAAGGAAGGATGAATGTAGTGGAATACCCTGACAAATTATTGTCATTAGCTAGGTATGCCCCGGATGAGATTGACACCGAAGCCAAGAAGAAAGAGAGATTCTTGAATGGTCAGCATGATGAGATGTAGACAATGTTAGTCAATATCCCCTTTGCTGATATTGAAGCCCTTGTCGACTCTGCTATCCAGATGGAAGGAAAGATCAACCAAGCCAATGAGAACCGCAAGCGTCGTATGATGCATCAGCCAGGAACCCATCAGACCCCAAAGTATCGCCCTAACCCATCTTGAGGATTTGCCCCAAGGACCAACAGACCCCCGATGAACCGTCCGACCTACCCCAACCATGGAAACCCTAGACCCGGAGGAAATCACAACAACCCCGGCAACTCTAGAAATTTCAACCGTGCCCCACCCAAGTTCAACAAAAACAATGCTACCGCCAACACCAACACTGCCCCGAGGACTGGAAGCATTGCTGTGCCTGTAGCAGCAAAGGACAAGTCGCAAGTGACTTGTTATGACTGTGGAAATAAAGGCCACTATTACAACGAGTGCCCCAACAAGAAGAATGTCGCAGTCCCCAATGCAAATGCCCCATCTCAGCAACAGCGTCGTGTTCAGCCCGGAAGAAGATTTGCCCCAGGGAATTCGCTCAACCGCAATGGCCGTCTTTTTCTCATGCATGCTGAAGAAGCTCAGGAAGCGTCAGACGTCGTGCTGGGTATGTTTTCTGTTAAGTCAGTACTTGCACGAGTGTTGTTTGATTCTGGTGCATCGCACTCATTTGTCACTAAAGAATTTGCATGCACTAGTAAAATTCAACCAACCAAACTGAAGCATGTCATGATTGTTCAAATTCCCGGATCAACCACCAAGGCTAGGAAAATTTGCAGAGCCGTCCCTATCCGAATCCATGGCATAGATTTTTATGCTAATCTAATAGTACTCGGAACTAAAGGTTTGGAAGTAGTACTAGGAATGGATTGGATGTCCAAACATAAAGGATTGATTGATTGTGACAATAAAACCATAACCATGACCAGTACATCCGGAATATCAGTCAAGCATATATCTGAAACCTTACCTCGTCAATTCAAGTGAAACAAGAGTATAACCCAACCTACCATTGACCAAGTCCGGATATTCTATGAATACCCCGATGTATTTCCAGATGTTTTGCCCAGTATGCCCCCAGATCGGGATATCGAGTTTATCATCGAACTAATCCCAGGAACAGTACCCATAGCCCAGAGACCCTATAGTATGAACCCGTCTAAACTAGCAGAACTGAAGAAGCAACTGGATGCCATGCTGGAAATAGGATTGATTCAACCAAGTGCGTCACCATGGAGATCACCTGTCTTTTTTGTGGACAAGAAAGATGGAGGTAACCGTTTGTGTACGGATTATCAGAAGTTGAATGATGTCACCATCAAGAACAAGTACCCCTTGCCCAAGATAGAAGATTTGTTTGATCAGTTGACCGGTGCCAAAGTGTTTTCTAAGATTGATCTTAGGACTGGCTATCATCAACTCAAAATTCGGGCAGAAGATATTCCCAAGACTGCCTTTACCACCCGATATGGATTATACGAGTATACCTTTATGTCCTTTGGATTAACCAATGCCCCCGCTTATTTCATGAGTCTCATGAATAAGATTTTTATGGACTTCCTGGATAAGTTTGTCGATGTTTTCATCGATGACATTCTGATTTATTCCAAATCAGAAGAAGAACATGAGCTACACCTAAGGACCATTCTTGGAACCCTTAGAGAGCATCAGCTGTATGCAAAGTTTAGCAAATGTGAATTCTGGTTACAGGAGGTAGGATTCCTCGGTCACGTTGTATCAGCCGGAGGAATTGCCGTTGACCCTGCCAAAGTGAAAGATGTAGAAGATTGGCAAGCCCCAACCACCCAAACCCAAGTTCGTGCATTTCTCGGATTGGCGGGATATTACCGCAAGTTCGTAGAAGCATTCTCGAGTATCGCCAGACCCATGACCCAATTGCTGAAGAAGGACAAGAAGTTTTAATGGACCGACAAATGTGAAGCGAGTTTTCAAGAACTCAAGAGGAGATTGATTTCAGCCCCAATCTTGATCATGCCAGATATCGCGAAGCCCTTCGATGTGTATTGTGATGCATCCAAGATCGCTCTCGGATGTGTGCTAATGCAAGAAGGAAAAGTTATATCTTATGTATCTCGACAACTGAAGCAACATGAGCAAAATTACCCAAACCATGACCTCGAACTCGCAGCCGTAGTTCTAGCCCTGAAGACATGGAGACATTACCTGATGGGAAACTGTTGTGAGATCTATACGGATCACAAGAATCTGAAGTATATATTCACTCAACAGGAGCTGAATATGAGACAGAGAAGATGGATTGAGCTAATCAAGGATTACGATCTGGACATTCACTATCACCATGGTAAAGCCAACGTGGTAGCAGATGCCCTTAGCAGATTGCCATGCCGCTTGAACTCCATGATTTTGAAGGAGCAACCAAGTTTGCACAAAGAGATGGAAGATTTTCGAATGGAATTAGTAAGTGAAGGATTTTTGGCTAGCATAGAACTCCAGACCACTTTGATCAGTCAGATTAAAGAGGCGCAGAAGGGAAATGCTAGTATCGACGGAATCAAGCGTCGTATCGGTACATGCAAAGTACCTGGATTCACCGAAGATGAAGAAGGAGTTTTGTGGTACAAAGGACGCCTTTGTGTACCAGCAGATTCTGAGTTGAAAGAACTTATTCTGAAGGAGGCTCATGATACTCTTTATTCTATCCATCCCGGAGGAACTAAGATGTATCAAGATTTAAAAGAGCAATTTTGGTGGCATAAGATGAAGAGAGAAATCGGAAGCTATATCTCCAAGTGTGATATTTGTCAGCGAGTCAAGGTAGGACATCAAAGACCCGCTGGATTGTTGCAACCCTTGCAGATTCCGGAATGGAAATGGGATTCCGTTGGAATGGACTTTATCACTGGACTGCCTACTTCTAGTAGGGTAAATGACTCTATCTGGGTCATAGTGGACAGATTGTCCAAAGTCGCCCATTTCTTGCCCGTCAAGACCACATATCAGAGTTCGAAGCTAGCGGAGTTGTACATCGCTAGGATAGTTAGTTTGCACGGAGTCCCCAAGAACATCGTATCTGATCGAGGAACTCAGTTTACCTCGAGATTCTGGAAGAAAGTCCAAGAAGGTTTAGGAACCCGCCTAGATTTCAGCACCGTGTATCACCCTCAGACAGATGGACAAATGGAGCGAGTAAACCAAATACTCGAAGATATGCTGAGAGCACGTGTGTTAGAATATGGATCCAAGTGGGAAGACTGTCTGCCGTTTGCAGAATTTTCATACAACAACAGTTATCAAGCCAGTTTGCAAATGGCCCCATTTGAATTCATGTACGGAAGGAAGTGTCGCACCCCTTTGAACTGGTCGGAAGTAGGAGAGAGTCAGATTTTCGGACCCGACATCCTACGAGAAGCAGAAGAGAAGGTTCACAAGATTCATGAGCACCTCAAGACCGCCTAGTCCAGACAGAAGAGTTACGCCGACAAGAGACGTCGAGACCTCGCCTTCAACATATTAGATTTTGTTTATCTGAAAGTGTCGCCATTGAAGGGAATGCAACGTTTCCAACTCAAAGGAAAGTTAGCCCCTAGATATATCGGACCTTTCAAGATTCTGAACCGTCGAGGAGAAGTGTTGTATCAATTGGAACTACCCGAAGAGATGTCATCTGTGCACAATGTGTTCCATATCTCGTTACTTCGCAAGTGTCTCGAAGTCCCCGAGAAGACCGAAGTGTTCAAGAATATAGATCACCGGACCATAGAGATCAACGATGACCTGACCTATCCCGAAGTACCCATCCGTATTTTGGAAGAAGCTTTCAGAACTACCCGAACACGAAGCATCAAGTTTCTCAAGATTCAGTGGAGCAACCACACAGAAGAGGAAGCTACCTGGGAGCGCGAAGATCACATCAGGACAGAGTTTCCCGATCTCTTCAAATCCTAGGTAATCTTTTTCGTCCTTTTTCAAATCTCGGGACGAGATTTTGTTTAAGAGGGGAAGGTTTGTAACATCCCAAAAATACTAAACTTAGATCATCAAACACTAATCATCAAATTTAGGGTTAACAAAAACTTTTCTAAATAAAAATATGAAAGCATGCATGTGTGTATGCATCCCATTTTGAATTCTTTTGAATTGCCATGTTTATGTGTTTCTTTGCTTGTAAAATGTTTCTTAGGTGAAATAAACATCATCTAAACAATTCCCAAACTTTTCTTAAAGACAAATAAATCAAAACAAAGCTAAATGAGTGAATGGTCATTTTGATCAATTTAACTCCCATGCCTACTTTGGCTATCTCAAACTTTCAGAACTTAACAGAAACTTTTCTGGATCTTTACACCCCTTGATTGTACTCATAACAAAGTATCAAGTCCCACTTTGTGATCATCTAGAAACTTTCAAATGCATAGTTTAAATGACAATTCAAAATTGAATCTTTATCATATGGGAAGATCCCACTTTTTCAAAAACCACTCAAACAAGCTCAACTTTCAAAACCCAAGCATCTGCAGACTCACCAACACCAACCTAGCACACCCACCAAAAATCTTTTCAAAATTCAAAACTTGAGTTCTTGCGGCCATTTCATCAAACACTTGGCAGACACAAATCAAACAAAATCCAAACACTATTGTGAGTGGTGATTGAAGCCTAACTTGTTCCCTCTCTGGTTACAACTAGGTTTAGTAGATCATCTAGCTCAATTGCACACCCTTAGCCTCACTGTAAGCTTGGCATTGCCATCAATGGTGAGCAGGCCGAATGCACACTTGTCACCCCAAGTCGACAACAAGCTAGGAGGAGAAACAAGCCTAGCCAGCATGTCTGGGAGCAAGCCAACATCCCACCGCCACTCCCTGTCCAACGCTCGAACGTTGCCAGCCACTGGACCACGCGCACGAACCATGCCAACCTCGCCAGTAACCATGCCGAGAGCACGCCCCGTGCGCCACGCTCGACCGACGCCCACAGACCGCGCGCCGCCCTCGCCGCGTGCATACGTGATCACCACCATCCTAGCAACCCCGCAGACATGCTCGTTCGCCGTCGCGCGGACCACGCGCGCTATGCGCCATTAAATTCTCTGCCGGGCGCGCGCAGAGCACCGTCGCATTCCGACCAAACCGCACCGCCCCACGTCTCGCCACCGTGTTGTTGAGCATCGCCAGGGAGCACCGCACCGCCCCTACCGTCGCCCACGCCGATAGCCGTCTGTACCGTCGACCACGACGAGCTCACCTTGCGCCCCGTCGGTCACCTCGCTCCATTATAAATAGAGGCCACCCCCAGCCGAATTGAGCACACCATCTCACTCCCCTCTCTTCACTGATCGTGCCACACCGTTCCCGGAGCAAGGCGAGTAGCACTTCGTCGGAATTTCACCGGAGCCTGCCGCTGCTGGAGAAGAAGGGGGCCAGCGATTGGAGCAGCCCCAGGAGAAGCTGCCGGTACCAGGAAGTTCGCCGTCGTCGACTTCGTCGTTCGCCCGCCTCGCCGACCCTCGTCTGAACCCCGGTGAGACCCCAAAGACCCCCACTGGCCGCGCTAGGTTTCTGTCTCGCCGGCGTTGCCCAACGTCGACGATGACCCTAAGCCGTTGGATTAAAACCAGATCGAACGCACCACATCGCCCCATACCGCTTTGCACCCCGTGTCTCACTGACGCGTGGGGACAGCCACTTATGCAGCCCGCGGAAGCGCTGTGCTTAGCAGGTCGGCCCGTTAACCTTTCCCGCACAGCCCAGTTATTTGAATTTAACTTTTTCCATTTTATTTCAAACACACTTCTGTACCCAGTTCCAAAAATCAACCCAGGTCGATTCAGTGAACCAAATTGAATGAAACCAATTTTGCTAGAAAGGTCTAGGAATGCTGAATCCAAGACCGTTGGATTCAAGTCATTTGGATCTGTAGATCATCCATGGTAAAAATAATAAGGCAGAAGCTTTTCTACATTCAAACATTTTTGAAATTAAAACCATAATAGCTTTTGAGTTGATTCCAACTCTCAAAAATCACATTTAACCATACCTTTCAGAATATATAAAAATATATAGGTTTACTTACAGAAATAATGTTCAAGTAATAAAAGAATGCCCCATAGGCATTTCTAGCCACTTTAATTAATTAAAATAAAAGGGTAAAACCTTATTAAATTGTGACACCACTTTAAAACACATTCCCATGAACTAAAATATGTGGTGATGACATGTGTCAACATGATCCCATGTTTTGGTTTGGAGAATATTAAATCTTAAGTAGTTTTTCAATGAGTAGAAATTACTTTTCTACAAATAAAAGGAATTAAACCAAACTTTAATCTTGTAATGTTAGTGATGATGTTAGATCATATATAGGACCCTTTTTTGTGTGATGATTGCAAGTAGTTAAGTATTGTTTGGTGATTGTGTACATCGTATTTATTTATAGACGCTAGTACCGACCAAGGATACGAGGAGGAAGGAGGATACTACGAAGAAGAAGCCGAGGAGAACTTCAACCACTGCTCTGCACAAGGCAAGCTAACACTTGCAATTTAGCAAGCTTATACTGATATTGTGCAAGCCAATACTTGCAAGACTTACTAATCAAGTTGACCTATGCCAGCTACTAGTTGCTTGCTACCATGCCACTATATGCCTTAAAGCATATATGATCATAACCACTTGATAAACCATTCCTAGTTTTATTTGCAAGTTTATTACTTTATTTCTTTATCAAAGCTCGTACGTAGAGTTTACTGGAATAAATGGTAGATACTAGAAGGATACTTGAAGGTTGCATAAAGAGCATAAAATTTGGCCTAAGCTAGATAATCTTGATGTCCTCCTAAGGCATGAGATTAAACTTAGACAAACCCCACTAGTGTACCACCCCTCATTAGTACTCACCCCCACTTGTTGACGCTAGTGCTAAGCATAAAACTTGATCAACTTTAGAGCGGAATACTTGGTGAAAATGGTTAGGAAAACCTTAGAATGATGGATCATTCTAATGAGATGTTTTGACATGTGTTTCCGAACACCTAATGAGTTTGGTGATGAAAATGTTGAGGCATGAGCCTTAGCCCTTTATAAAACTGATGGTTGTCTGGATACGATACCATTCCAATTTTACCGTACAACCACAATACCCGAGAATTGGGTAGGGCTTGACTGGAAACTTATATACCTTAGTATTAGTTCCCTCACGGCCAAGGTCTGAGCTAAGGCTACCTTGTGAAGATTTTCCACCCGTGTAGTACCCAAGATGACAGTTGGTCATGGTTGGGAGGCCAAACATACAGGTGAGGGGCTTATACTAGGGCGAGTAATTGAAAGGTTAGGATTGATTATCCGCATACAGAGTATGGTGAATTCAGGATTTGTTCCTGACTGATGTATCGAATGTTGTGGTGAAAGTGTACAAACTCTGCAGAGTGTCAAACTATTCGAATAGCCGCGTCCGCGGTTATGGACAGTTGGAGTGGCCATACTGTTCTCCCGTCAGATGTTTTCAAAAGACTTGTGAAATGAACTGAGACTTTGACTTGACCACAACAGGGTTGTGATATGAGATACAAGTTCCCACTTAGGTGTTATAAAACCTTAACTAGCATTCGTTGCTTCTAAAGTTAGTAGAGATAAATCTGACTTTTGCAAAACAACCCTAGAGCCTAGTGTCCTATTATCAAAAACCCCTTTCACTTGTTAGTATTAGTTTGCGAGTACTTAAAGAGTACTCATGGCTTTGTCCCTGGCTATTCCCGTGGCCATACTATGAAGAGGAGTACCTGGAGGATGGACCCCAGGAAGGTTACGACAACTAGGATCATCTCCCATCGTCAGCATTGCCTATGACCCCGAAGATGGAGCTTCGCCTATGCTATCGTTATTATTACGTATTCCGCTGCTTGAAGTTGTATTAAGAACTGGATCATGAGATCCCTATTTGTGTAAGAACTTATGTACGGTTTGTAATAGATGATGTACTATGGTATCCAATTCTGTTATGTCTCACAAAAATGGTAATCCTGGGATTGCGATGTATGGCATAACAGACATATGGGATTAAAAATCCGGGTGTTGACACATGCCAGCATGGTTTAGCCAACAACAACTAATAAGATGTAAAACACAAAAAATTCTATAGTAGTATCACCTCAAACCTTACTTTCTTATTAGATTTAAAATACCTGAAAAAGGTGTTTTTAAGAATGTTTGGAGGATTAACATACATACTATACTTGAAAGTAGCGTTTGCCACAAATAGGTGGATATGCCTAGTCTAGTTTATGGGGGTTTGGAACAAGTCTTATCTTGTGTTGTGAAGGCTTAGCAAAAAGAGATCTAAAAAGTGTGACATTTAGTTCATAGTGCCAACATTTATTTTCTCACTTTGCTCCTTAATGTTGAACATAAATATACACAAGCAAAGGATACAAATTAATAGGCACATAACAAATCATGCTTCATATAAAGTACTTTAGCTTAAGAATTAGACAAAACACGAATTTTAGCCTTTTACTTTTATTTCCCCTTTTCTTTTATTTCAAGGCATCCTCATTCATTTTTAATCTCATAATGTCAGAATTTATTTTCAGTAGCTTTATCATAAACAATTATAATAATAGTGGTGGTGTTCATTTTAATACAACACAAAAATAAAATGACAAAACAAACTCTCCAAGTTTTACGATAATTCTATGTTGCTCAAAAAACAAAGTTTAGAGGTTTGCAAACTGAGAGTTTAGTAAGTCTAGTGGGGTGCCTTGGGAATTCCCAAGCTTATGGTTTTCACCATCCTTGTATTGCTCTTGGTGTGATGTTCCTCTATTCCCTATCAAAAATCTTCAACACAAAACTTTTTCTCCCATCTCTTTTCTGAGTGGTGACATTAGTGGCACAACAGCATAATAGTTGATGCATATATATCAAAGACAAAATTATTTCTAAATATTCCAGGAAGCATATAATGTTTCTACATGTTCCTAGCATATAATATGACTCATAACAATCATTTTAGGACACTTGGGAATGATTAAAACAAAACATGGCAGAATTTGTCCAGATTTTCAGCAACAACAAAACGAATTTTGTTTGCCCACTTAGACATATCAAATATTTTAGAAAAATTTTGTGCATACATAGGATGAAAAGTTGTAAATTATTTATAAATTTGAGCGTAATCGGAGTTATAAAAAATAGAAAATTCTTGCACTAAAAACTGTTCTGCAAAAATTTGCTACTCCATATGTTTAGCAACTTTTAAAACATCCAAAATGGGTTACACTTGGTACTTTATTAAAAATTAAATAAATAAAATCAAAACAAAATTCTCTTGCTACAGCAAGAGTTTGAAACAAAAATCCAAAATAAAATAACTGGGTTGCCTCCCGTAAAGCGCTTTTTATAGCCATATATCTAGGCTTTACTTACTTGGTTTAGGTGATATGGAATTCATGGAATAGCTTGTGCTTCTTTGCTACCTCCTTCTTTCTTGGAAATTGTTCCATACACTTCTTGTGAGGAAATTAAAACTTCACATTTCCTTCTTTTGTATCAGTGGCTGCACCTGTGGTTCTCAAAAAAGGTCTACCAAGTATTATAGGACTTGAGGTATTGCTCCCCATGTCCATGAAAATAAAATAAATAGGTACAAATGTCATATGCAATTCAACCATAATATTTTGAACTTTTCCTAGAGCATTTTTAGTTGAATCATCAGCAAGTAAAAGATCTATAGAGCATTTTTCCATAGGTTTCAAATCAAGTAAATCATATAGAACTTTAGATAAAACTGAGACACTAGATCCTAAATCTAGAATAGCATTGATGTCTATGCACGCTTCTATTCTTGTAGATAGTGTTGGGCCTCCAAGTGCAGAGGTTTGTAGAACAGCAGCAAGTTTCCCTTAAGTGGATCACCCAAGGTTTATCGAACTCAGGGAGGAAGAGGTCAAAGATATCTCTCTCAAACAACCCTGCAATTAAGATACAAGAAGTCTTTTGTGTCCCCAACACACCCAATACACTTGTCAGGTGTATAGGTGCACTAGTTTGGCAAAGAGATAGTGAAATACAAGTAATATGGATGATTATAAGTGGTAATTGCAATCTGAAATAAAAATGACAGCAAGCAAACATGTAGCAGGACTTGTTGTAAACGGTGTTTTAATGCTTAGAAACAAGGCCTAGGGATCATACTTTCATTAGTGGACACTCTCATCAATGATAACATAATTGAACACATAAATTTCTTCTCTTAACTATGCTACCCTAAACTACTCTCTGGTTGGATAACGAACACCAATTCACCGCGTAAGGCTATAAAATCACACCTTAAAGTTCGCATTCCCCATCTAGGTAACCCCACACTGTCACCTTGAGCGCTAGATGGTTCCAGACAAACACCACAATTTCATAGAGACATCCAACTCAAGTTATAACTCATGATAAGTATTTCTGTAATCTTAAGCCTAAGAGCCACACACGGTGTGCACACTGTCACCTTCACACACGTGGGACAAGGTGTCTCCGAAGATCACATTAATAAAAGCACTTGAGTAGCATAATAGACAAAGAGTAACATCTACTTATTCAACTAGATTACAAAACTTATGATCACAATAAGATCACACCATGGAGAGAGAGATGAACACATAGCTATCGGTAGATCCCTTAGCCTCGAGGGAGAACTACTCCCTCCTCATCATGGGAGTCAGCAACGGTGATGGAGATGGCGGTGGAGTCGATGGAGATGGCTCCGGGGGCAATTCCCCGTCCCGGCAGGGTGCCGGAATAGAGACTTTTGTCCCCCGAATCTCGTCTTTGGTGGCGGCGGCGCTGCGGAAATTTTCGTGGATTTCTGATCTGGTATATAGGGTTTTTGTCTCGGGGGGAATATATAGGCGAAAGGGCAAGGTCGATGGACGCCCGAGGGGCCCACACCATAGCCAGGCGCGGCCAGGGGACAGCGCCACCCTATGGTGTGGCCGCCTCGCGGCGCCTCTTCGTCTCTCCTTCAAACTCCGTGTCGTGTCGAAAAAATAGGAACTTCGGCTTTTGTTTCGTACAATTTCGAGAATATTTATTTACTAGTTTTTCTGAAACCAAAAATAGCAGAAAACAGGGAACTAGCTTTGTGGCATCTTGTTAATAGGTTAGTTCCAGAAAATGCATAAAATGCCACGAAGTGCAAGCAAAACATAAAGAAATTGGTGTAAAACAAGCATGAAGCATCAAAAATTATAGATACATTTGCAATCTATCAGCATCCCCAAGCTTAACTCCTGCTCGTCCTCGAGTAGGTAAGTGATAAAAAGAATTTTTTTAGGTGACATGCACCAACACAATCTTGATCAAGGTATTACAAAGCATTGATAGCTAGAATCAAAGTACTCTAAACCTAAGCATGAAAGATATATTTCTAACAATAAGACATAGCAACTATGTTGCAACATGAAAGGCTACACAAAAAAAGATCATGAATAATGCTTTGAAAGACATTTGTTTGTTTCACATCTAGAAAAAAATAGCAATAGTGGTATTCATCTTGTCCTTCATGGAATAACAAAACATAAATGCATAGGACACCTTCAAAGTTCATAAGGGTGACTAGTGATACGTCCAAAACGTATCTACTTTCTCGAACACTTTTGCTATTGTTTCTCCTCTAAACTTGTGTGATTTGGATACAACTAACACTGAGTAACGCTGTTTTCAGCACAACTACCTTGGTATCTTGTTTTTGTGCAGAAAATCAACTATCAGGAAAAATCCCGGAAAATATGCCAAAAATTATATTTCACCAGAAGACCCACGGAGCATGAAGACGAGACGGAGAAGGGGCCTGGGGCCCACACCCCTACCAAGCACAGGCCCACCTCTGGCCACGCCTAGGGGGGGGTGCGGCCACCCCAGGCACCCCTTCGGGATCCCTCTGCGCATATAAGTTGCCCCTTGACCTAAAAACCGAGGGGGGTTCGGTAGTTTTCTAGAAAGAGTTCTGCTCCGCCGCTGCCACCAGAAACCAAGATTTGGATCTAGAATCTCCGTTCTGGCACCCTGTCGGGACGGGGAATTTGGAGAGGATCATCGCCATCGGCATCACCAACGCAACTCCATCAACCACCGATGTTTCCCTCATCCATGAGTGATTAATCCCCTGCTATAGGCTTAGGGATGGTAGGGATTGGATGAGTTCTATCATGTAATCGAATAAGATCTGTTAGGGCATAGTGCCTAGTATCTATATTAGTGCTATTTGACTTTGTTGCAACGTGTTGTGCTTAATGCTTGTCATTAGGGCCCGAGTGCCATGATCTAAGATCTGAACTTATTATTGAATCATTATGATAGTATTGTTTGTGGTCTTATCTGCTAGTTGTGTACACATATCATTGTCCGGATCCAAAGGCCCCAAAGTGACAATTATTGAATCCAGTGCTCTATTAAAAGGAGCACCTTAATTGCCAGTAGTTCCCTAGAGGCCCCGCTGCCACGGGCTGGCTGGACAGAAGATGTTGTGCAAGTTCTCATTGCGAGCATATATGACTATATTTGGAGAACATGCCTAGGATTGTTTAGTACTTGGATGCTTGTTATTATTTATCTGCAATGCCCTAGATCTTGAAGTTACATGTTTAGACTCGTCCATGCAACGCCCGTCTATCCATCCCTATGCCTACCGCACTCGAATCCCACTGTTTGATGCTACTGTTACTATTTCTCCTGTTTTGCTGCTACTGTTGCTTTGTTGTTACTACTACAAACTGTTGCTACTGATAAACTTCTGTGATCAAGAACAATTCCCAGGTGCAGCTGAATTGACAACTCATTTTTAAGCCTTGCAAGTATTCTTTGGCTCCCCTTGTGTCGAATCAATAAATTGGGTAATACTACCCGCGAAGACTGTTGCGATCGCCTACACTTGTGGGTCATCAACACTATTTTCTGGCGCCATTGCCGGGGAGCATAGATTTATTTGTAAGTTCACTTGGATCTATTATTGTTCACTTCTACTTCTTTCATCATGGGTAAGTCTCGTGATGGAAAGTTTCCTATTTTACCATCCACTACAAGAAGAGGTACAATCCTAAACACCTTTGTTGCTCTTAATTCACCATCTGTTATAAGTAAGATTGTCATACCACCACCACATACTCATGCTACACACACTGCTACTACTGTTGAATCTGAAACTGCTTTTGATGCTCATGATGTTACTTCTACTGTTCTTGATGCGAGTGGTTCATTAGGTCCTTTCCTAGATGCTACTACGGCTAGTCTAGGAAATACCGAAACTCCTAGTGAAGACATTGTTACACCTGTTAGCTCACCTGAGTCTGGAGAAAGTTATGATATTAATGATGGTTACATTGAGTTCACTGATGAATTTTTTGAAGAGTGCCGAAACACACATGGTACTAGTGCTATTAAGAGTCTCCTTGCTAGACGTACTATTATGCCTAAGTTGTCCTTTGATCCTAAGTTTGCCACTTCTCCCATAGATAAATATTATGATTTCTCTCTTGATTTATCTTATTTAGATATTGTTGAGAAAGAACCTTTCTGTGGGAATGAAAATGAGAGTGTTGTGGCTCATATGAATGAGCTTTCTACAATGAGTGCTTTATTCTCTGATGATTGTAAGATGCGCAAGTACTTTGTTACTAAGATCTTCCCTTTTTCACTAAAAGGAGAAGCTAGGGCTTGGTTTAATAGATTACCTCCTGGTTCCATTGATAGCCCTGATTGCTTGATTGCTTCTTTCTTCCAGAAATATTTTCCTCCCAGTGTTAGACATGCTGCTTTGCAGAGACTTTTTTATTTTAAATGGGGAGAAGAATAGAAATTGCCTGAGTCATGGACAAGGTTTTGTGCCCTGATTCATGCACATCCTGGATGTCCATTGCCTAAGAATGAGCTTCTTTATATTTATTACAATGGACTAGCTGATGATTCTAGGACCTACCTACATAGCTTTGCTTATTATGTTTTCAGGATAAGAACTCCTACAGATGCTGGAGAATTAATGGCTAAGATAAGCAAGAATTATGATGATTGCACTTCAACTGAGCTAAATACACCTGAGCCTATTACTCCTGAACCAATTGTGCCTGAACCAGTTCCAACACCAACACCAAAGAAGAGGGGAGTTATTGCATTAAATGATGAAGTGATGAAGGAAGCTAAGAAGTGTCTGTAGGGTTCGCAGCATAGAAAACAAAAAATTTCCTACGATGTGAACTATATACCAAGATCTATCTACTAGATACAAACAACGGGCGGATGTATATCTGTACAGAACATACCCTTGAAGACCGATAAAGCTTAACGAGTTCAACTCATGGTTGATGTAGACGATCTCTTGCCGATCTCAAGATCGAGAGGAAGTCCTAGCGCCGCAAATCAGCAGCGCATCCGTGCTCGCACACACGTTCGAGGCACCGAGCAACTTCCGCCTCCTCGCTCCAGCGATGCAGCGGAAGCACAACTCTTTCTTGCTGAATAGCCACCGGGAACATGTATCTCGCTAGTCCGAGACCATGGGGGATAAATTCTAGAGGGGGAGAGAGATCCTTCACGAGGAGGTGTGAGAGACAAGTGAGGAGGGGGGCTCCTTTTATAGGAGGAGGGGGGAACCCCAAGGGGGTGGCCGGCGCATGGGGCTGCCCCCTTGCCCTCCCCTCTTCATGTGGGTGGACACTCCACTCACAAATCTCCTTTAAATTCCCTCCACTCAAAAGTCCACTCAAATTCCCATTAAATTTCCACCAAATTTAATGCAAACTCTCATTAAATAAAACTCTTTTATTTTATTCAGAATTTTGTCAATTACTTTAATGACAAACATTCACAAATAACCCCTTGCTAGAATTCTATTTCACATGCATAACCACTTTATGCAATTTCACCCGAAAACCTGTTTCGGTATCTAGTGAAATAAATTCCTGCGCTTGTTCATTCTTTCGGCATGAAACATTTGCTCCAATTGGATGTCGGTGTCTCTTACGTGTGTCACCCTATGGTTCGTGAATAATGCTGACATGATCGAGACCCCTCTCGGATCAATAATCAGAAGCGGGATCTGGAGACCCATACTGACTCCCACACATTCAACGATGACTTTCTTGTGATCGTCGGAACCTTTTACGCTAGTATCTTAATCCCTTTGTTTCACGATATATTACATGTCCGAGATTCGATCATCGGTATCTCCATACCTAGTTTGATCTCGTTACCGACATGCACTCTTTTCTCGTTCCTGTGATATAACATTCTAGTGATCAAATCACTTGCTTGCAAGCTAATCAATGTGATATCACCGAGAGGGCCCAGAGTATATCTATCCGTCATCGGGATGAACAAATTCCACTCTCGATCCATGAGCCTCAACATAACACTTTATTAATTCTGAATCCATCTTTATAATCACCCTGTTACGGTGTGACGTTTGATGTTATCAAGAAACTCTTCCGGTGTTAGTGATTGACATGATCTCATGGTCTAAGGATTAGGATCACTTCGTAAGTTGTTATAGCAATATAAACACAATGACTTTGATCGTAATGCTATACTTCGGATGAATGTTCATCACACCATTACACTAATGTTGTGATCCCGTTATTAACAACATCCAATGTCCATGATCAGGAAACCTTGATCATCTTGTTAATCAACGAGCTAGTTTATGAGAGAGGCATAACTAGGAACTTTCTGTTTGTTTATTAAACACACATGTATTAACGTTTCCGTATTAATACAATTATAGCATGCAAAATAAACATCTATCATATACTTGGAATATACATAATAAACACTTTATTATTGCCTCTCAGGGCATATTCCCTTCAGTCTCCCACTTGCACTAGAGACAATAATCTAGTTACATAGTGATAAATCTAACACCCATTGAGTTCTGGTGTTGATCATGTTTTGCTCTAGGGAGAGTTTTAGTCAACGGATCTGCTACATTGAGATCCGTATGTACTTTACAAATCTTTATATCTCCATCCTTGACATGCTTGCGGATGGAGTGAAACCGGCGCTTAATATGCTTGGAATGCTTGTGAGACCTTGGCTCTTTGGCATTGGCAATGGCACCATTGTTGTCACAATAGATCACCATTGGGTCCAACGCGTTTGCCACCACTCCTAGTTCGGATATGAACTCCTTCATCCAAACTTCTTCCTGAGCCGCTTCTGAAGCAGCAACATATTCGGCCTCCGTTGTTGATCCCGCTACCACAGGTTGTTTGGAGCTCCTCCAACTAACCGCTCCGCCATTCATGAGAAATACGTATCTGGATTGAGACTTAGAGTCATCCGGATCAGTGTCAAAGCTAGCGTCGACATAACACTTAGCGACGAGCTCTTCTTCACCTCCGTATACAAGAAACATATCCTTAGTTCTTCGTAAGTACTTAAGGATATTCTTGACCGCTATCCAGTGTTCCGAACCTGGATCCGATTGGTACCTACTAGTCAAACTAATAGCATGTGCCACATCCGGTCTTGTACATAGCATGGCGTACATTATAGAGCCTATGGCTGAAGCATAGGGGACTTTGTCCATTATCTCTCTTTCTTCCGCCGAAGCCGGACTTTGAGTCTTACTCAATGTCTTGCCTTGCAACATAGGTAAGAACCCCTTCTTACTTCCGTCCATTTTAAACTTCTTTAAAATCTTATCAAGGTATGTACTTTGCGATAGCCCTATTAGGCGCCTAGATCTATCTCTATAGATCTTTATGCCTAATATGTATGACGCTTCACCTAGGTCCTTCATTGAAAATTTGCTGTTTAGATAACTTTTAACACTGTTTAAAAGATCTATATCATTTCCGATCAATAATATGTCATCCACATATAATATCAGAAATGCCACATTGCTCCCACTCACTTTCTTGTAAATACAAGCTTCTCCATAAGTTTGGACAAATCCAAACTCTTTGATCACCTCATCAAAGCGGAGATTCCAACTTCATGATGCTTGCTTCAATCCATAGATGGATCGCTGAAGCTTGCACACCTTGTTAGCATCCTTAGGATCGACAAAACCCTTTGGTTGTATCATATACAACTCTTCTTCAATATTACCATTGAGAAACGCGGTTTTGACATCCATCTGCCATATCTCATAATCGAAATATGCAGCAATTGCTAACATAATCCTAACTGACTTTAGCATCGCTACGGGAGAGAAAGTCTCATCGTAGTCAACTCCTTGAATTTGTCGAAACCCCTTTGCGACAAGTCGAGCTTTATAGACGGTCACATTACCATCAGCATCAGTTTTCCTTTTGAAAATCCATTTGTTCTCCACGGCCTTTCGGTCGTGAGGTAATTCCACCAAGTTCCAAACTTGATTTTCATACATGGATTCCATCTCGGATTTCATGGCTTCTAACCATTTGTTGGAATCCGGGCTCATCATCGCTTCTTCATACGTCGCAGGGTCATCATTTTCATCAACCATGAAATTCATGACTGGATTTCCGTACAGCTCAGGAGCTGCACGCGTCCTGTTTGACCTGCGAGGTTCGGTAGTACTCTCTTTCGGAGTTTCATAATCATTATCATTAGTTCCCTCTTCAACAGGTGGAGCCAACTCCGGAACAACTTCCGGCGCTGCGCTACTCGCCATACTTTGAAGAGAAGGTTCCACAACCTCTTCGAGTTCTACCTTCCGACTACTCACACCTTTCGCGAGAAACTCTTTCTCTAGAAAGGATCCATTCTTGGCAACAAAAACCTTGCCCTCGGATCTGTGATAGAAGGAATACCCAATAGTTTCTTTAGGGTATCCTATGAAGACGCATTTTTCCGCTTTGGGTTCGAGTTTATCCGGTTGAAGTTTCTTCACATAAACATCGCATCCCCAAACTTTAAGAAATGACAGCTTAGGTTTGTTTCCAAACCACAATTCATACGGTGTCTTTTCAACGGATTTAGATGGTGCCCGATTTAAAGTGAATGCAGCAGTTTCTAGTGCATAACCCCAAAATGACAACGGCAAGTCCGTCAGAGACATCATAGATCGAACCATATCTAATAAAGTACGATTACGACGTTCCGACACACCATTTCGCTGTGGTGTTCCGGCAGGTGTGAGTTGTGAAACAATTCCACACTCTTTCATGTGAGTGCTAAACTCGTAACTTAGATACTCACCTCCACGGTCGGACCATAGAAATTTGATCTTTCTATTATGATGATTTTCCACTTCATTCTGAAATTCCTTGAACTTTTCAAAGGTTTCAGACTTGTGTTTCATCAAGTAGATATAACCGTATCTACTCAAATCATCCGTGAAAGTAACAAAATAACGATATCCACCTCGCGCCGACACACTCATTGGACCACATACATCAGAATGTATGATTTCCAATAAATCTGTCGCCCGTTCCATTGAACCGGAAAACGACGTTCTAGTCATCTTGCCCATAAGGCATGGCTCACATGTATCAAATGATTCATAATCAAGTGATTCCAAAAGTCCATCCGAATGGAGCTTCTTCATGCGTTTAACGCCAATATGACCTAGACGGCAGTGCCACATATATGCGGATATATCATCATTAAGTTTAATCCTTTTAGCATCAACATTATGAATATGTGTAACATTATCATCGAGATCTAATAGAAATAAACCATTCATCATCGGTGCATGACCATAAAATATTTCATTCATATAAATGGAACAACCATTGTTCTCGGATTTAAATGAATAACCACTTCGCATCAAACACGATCCAGATACAATGTTCATGCTTAGTGCAGGCACCAGATAACATTTATTCAAGTTTATAACTAATCCCGACGGTAAGTGGAGAGGCAGCGTTCCGACGGCGATCACATCAACGCTTGATCCATTGCCGACACGCATCTTGACCTCACCCCTTGCTAGCGGTCGCTTGTTCCGCAGCCCCTGATTCGAGTTACAAATATTAGCAACTGAACCGGTATCAAATACCCAGGTGCTACTGCGAGCACTAGTCAAGTACACATCAATAACATGTATATCATATATACCTTTGTTTGCCTTGCCGGCCTTCTTGTCTGCCAGATACTTGGGGTAGTTGCGCTTCCAGTGGCCAGTCCCCTTACAATAGTGGCACTCGGAATTAGACTTAGGTCCAACTCGGGGTTTCTTTTTAGGCGCGGCAACAGGATTGCCGCCCTTACTTCCCTTCCGTTTTCCCTTCTTGTCTTTCTTGAAACCAGTGTTCCTATTGATCATCAACACTTGATGTTCCTTTTTGATCTCCACTTCTGCAGTTTTAAGCATTGACAGAAGCTCGGGGAGAGACTTCTTAATGCCTTGCATATTATAGTTCATCACGAAGCTCTTATAGCTAGGTGGCAGAGACTGCAGAACACGATGGATGCCTAAGTCAATGGGAATCGATATTCCCAAGGACACAAGCTTATCGGCGTAACCCGACATCTGAGTACATGCTCACTAATGGAGCTGTGCTCTTCCATCATGCAGCTAAAGAACTTTTCTGAAGCGTTGTAGCTCTCTAAAGCAGCATGTGTGTCGAAAATCATTTTCAACTCACCCATTGTATCAAATGCATTGCCGTTTTCGAAACGCTTTCGAAGTTCCGGCTCTAGCCCATACAATATGCCGCAATGAACTAAGTTTTGGTCCTCCTGACGAGTCTGATAGACATTCTTCTCCTCGTCAGGGGCATCATCAAAAGGTGGGGGCCCTAACGGCGCTTCTAGCACATATTGCTTTTGTGCAGCAGAGAGGAGAATCCTCAAATTCATGGCCCATTCGGTAAAATTGCTACCGTTCGTTGCTAGTTTCTCTTTCTCCATGAACACATTGAAATTAAAAGTAGGTGGTGCCATCTACAACAGAATTTGTAAAGTTTAGACTAAGTGTATGATAGATTGAGTTCAACTAATCTATATTACGAATGAACTCCCACTCAAAAACGACATCCCTCGTGACTTTTTGGTGTTACATGAACCAAATCCACTACACCAAGTCTGATCATCACGTGAGTCGGTATAGCTTCAAAGGCGAGCATCAAATGGGCATCATATCAACTATATGACTCATGCTTAACCTTTCGGTCCGTGTTCCGAGGCCATGTCTGTACATGCTAGGCTCGCCAAGTTAGAACCTTAGTATTCGCGTGTGTAACTGTTTTACACCCGAAATATGGTCGTGGATCCAAGAACACCCGATCATCACGTGATGTCTTGGAGCGACGAAAACATAATCGGTGCATACTAAAGGAAGAACACATTCTTATCTTGATATTTAAACGAGGGATCATCTTATTATGCTAACAAAGCGCTAAACAAGCAATATAAGATGCTATCAAACATCATATGTTTATTAGTGAAATTATATGGTTCCCGCAGATGATCTCTATCATGTGCATCGTGGTATGATCACTATCATACCTATATGTGTAAATCCAAGGTCTATGGATTTTACACGCTATGTGTGTTGTAAGAGTATCATCTCATACTTCTACTTACAACACTACCATATCATAACACTAGCCCAGCAACAATCTAAACTAGACGCCTCTAATTTATCCATTGCAAGTTTTACGTGGCTTAGGGCTTTCGAGATAGAACCGTTCTTACCTACGAACATGAACCACAACGAGGATAATCAAACTGTTGACAACTCGCTTGCAAAATAGATATTGACTATAGTAGGAGAGACAGACACCCGCTAGCCACTTATGCAAACTAGTTGCATGTCAAGCGTGGAACAGGTCTCATGTGCGAGGACATGTAAAGTTTGTCCGGGCCGCTTCATCCCACTATGCCACCAATATCCAAAATTACAACAAAGGAGCAACAACATGATCATCATCGCCCACATACTCATATGTGTACTACCCGTGTAAAGTATCTACGCATAGATCCGGCTCTGATACCACTGTCGGGTTCGCAGCATAGAAAACAAAAATTTTCCTACGATGTGAACTATATACCAAGATCTATCTACTAGATACAAACAACGGGCGGATGTATATCCGTAGAGAACATACCCTTGAAGACCGACAAAGCTTAACGAGTTCAACTCGTGGTTGATGTAGACGATCTCTTGCCGTTCTCAAGATCGAGAGGAAGTCCTAGCGCCGCAAATCAGCAGCGCATCCGTGCTCGCACACACGTTCGAGGCACCGAGCAACCTCCGCCTCCTCGCTCCAGCGATGTAGCGGAAGCACAACTCTTTCTTGCCGAATAGCCACCGGGAACATGTATCTCGCTAGTCCGAGACCATGGGGGATAAATTCTAGAGGGGGAGAGAGATCCTTCACGAGGAGGTGTGAGAGACAAGTGAGGAGGGGGGCTCCTTTTATAGGAGGAGGGGGGGAACCCCAAGGGGGTGGCCGCCGGCGCATGGGGCTGCCCCCTTGCCCTCCCCTCTTCATGTGGGTGGACACTCCACTCACAAATCTCCTTTAAATTCCCTCCACTCAAAAGTCCACTCAAATTCCCATTAAATTTCCACCAAATTTAATGCAAACTCTCATTAAATAAAACTCTTTTATTTTATTCAGAATTTTGTCAATTACTTTAATGACAAACATTCACAAATAACCCCTTGCTAGAATTCTATTTCACATGCATAACCACTTTATGCAATTTCACCCGAAAACCTGTTTCGGTATCTAGTGAAATAAATTCCTGCGCTTGTTCATTCTTTCGGCATGAAACATTTGCTCCAATTGGATGTCGGTGTCTCTTAAGTGTGTCACCCTACGGTTCGTGAATAATGCGGACATGATCGAGACCCCTCTCGGATCAATAATCAGAAGCGGGATCTGGAGACCCATACTGACTCCCACACATTCAACGATGACTTTCTTGTGATCGTCGGAACCTTTTACGCTAGTATCTTAATCCCTTTGTTTCACGATATATTACATGTCCGAGATTCGATCATTGGTATCTCCATACCTAGTTTGATCTCGTTACCGACATGCACTCTTTTCTCGTTCCTGTGATATAACATTGTAGTGATCAAATCACTTGCTTGCAAGCTAATCAATGTGATATCACCGAGAGGGCCCAGAGTATATCTATCCGTCATCGGGATGAAAAAATTCCACTCTCGATCCATGAGCCTCAACATAACACTTTATTAGTTTTGAATCCATCTTTATAATCACCCTGTTACGGTGTGACGTTTGATGTTATCAAGAAACTCTTCCGGTGTTAGTGATTGACATGATCTCATGGTCTAAGGATTAGGATCACTTCGTAAGTTGTTATAGCAATATAAACACAATGACTTTGATCGTAATGCTATACTTCGGATGAATGTTCATCACACCATTACAATAATGTTGTGATCCCGTTATTAACAACATCCAATGTCCATGATCAGGAAACCTTGATCATCTTGTTAATCAACGAGCTAGTTTATGAGAGAGGCATAACTAGGAACTTTCTATTTGTTTATTAAACACACATGTATTAACGTTTCCGTATTAATACAATTATAGCATGCAAAATAAACATCTATCATATACTTGGAATATACATAATAAACACTTTATTATTGCCTCTCAGGGCATATTCCCTTTAGTGTCTAAAGGAGAAAGGTATTAGAGCTGACGATGTGAAGAATCTACCTCCTATAGAAGAATTATGTAAGCCAATTATCCACTCATCTACTATTAAGGTACACTCTATCCACTTTAATGAAGGTGATATTCCCTATGGTAAGCCTCCTAATCAATGCTTAGAGGAACTTGACACATTTATTGTTAAACAAGGTAATTTTAATAAACAAGTTCAGAATCATTTATTGGAAAACTCTAGAGCTATCAATGAGTTGAAAGATATTGCAGAAAGAACTTCTAATGATATTAAAATGCTTTGTAAACACTTTCAAATGGTTCAAACCCAACTTGATCAACTTGCCAAGGTACAAAAGGATATGCTAGTTAATGCCTTAGGAGATAAACATGCTTATGGAATTATAACCAGGAGTGGTATAGCTACTCAAGATCCTTTATATCCTAAAGGACACCCTAAAAGAATTGAGCAGGATTCTCAACAAGGTGAAAGTAGTGGTAGTCCTCGTAAGTGTCGTGGTGGTGGCACGACAGATGCCATGGGTAGTCTAAAGTATGGTGCCAATGGATGCTAGAGGGATCCAGGGAGGGAAGATGTAGTGATTTCTACACTGAAATGACTAACATGCAGATCTTTATTTGTCCTCTTTGGGACTACAAGTGCTCCTTGAGCTGTTTGCGGGAAGAAGAGAGCAACTACACGAGCCTTACGACGTAGAATGAATCGATCCCCTCTCAGGAGCCCGCGTCTCCCCTTATAAAGGGGTGCCTTGGTTCCTCCTAGGGATGACGTGGCAAGCATATTCGAGGAATATGCTTGTCCCAATATGGTAATTCGGCGACCCTCTTTCCATGTCCCCTTTCTATCGACGACAATGTTCCAAAGAGCCCCAAATGCGCGCCTCGGGCTCCCTGAATGTCACCTCCGTGACCTTCTTCTGCCCTTCTGCTGCTCTGCTCCTTGTCCTTTATGCTTGGCTCTGTCCAGATTCCTCCTAGCCCATGACTAGGGTTTGACTATAGGCACCTCCTTCTCCTACAAGCTTCGTGTTACTCGGCCTCGTCTCGCATAACTCGGCTCGGCCTTCACCTGCATTCAATTTATCCATACTCGCTCGGCCGACTTAACTCGTATGTCGGCCGGGTAAGGTGTTACTCCTTCCATAACTGTCATGGCCTTGCTTATCTCGGCCGACTCTTACATGACTCGGCCGATATAAACAGTAACTCGGCATATGACAAGGGAAACTCCTTTCATCCTTCCCCTGTCTTGACCCTATCCGGGGTCACCTCCCAAACATTAGTCCCCGAAGCTGGTGTGGTCCTGCCGGTAACCTCGACCGGGCCACATCAGTTTCCCAACATACGTCTCTCCTTATTTCCGAGTTACTTTTTTCTGTCCGAGGTATCCCCGCAGCTTCCTGAGCATGCCTCGTCCTACATGTACCACTCATCATTATTCCTCTAGTTTTCTGTTCCTCTACAGTGCTCACTGACAAGCTACAGTGATTACTGCGCTCGTCGCGTCGGCGCAGTGATGCCTCGAGTACCGCATCGGTCAGGGGGGCCGATCCTCTCCTGCGTCATGTGGTCTTCGGTGTGGCTCCACTCAGCAGCGAGCGGTTCCGCCGCACGCGTTCTTTACACGGTTAGCGTGCGCACGCACGATCCCACTACCGCCAGGACTGTGCGGTTATAAGGAGGGGTGTGGGGCTAGAGGATTTAGTTTCCCCCTTCGCTCACCGTTCCTCTTCTTTCTTCTCGCGCTCGTGCCTCTGTTCGTGCGCTGGTGGCTGCGCCATTGTCGATCTCCTCGACGGCGACGCTGCACTCCTTCTGCTCCGACGACCTCACCGCTATGCGCTTGCTCCGGCGCCTCCGTCGGTGAAGTTTTCTACGGTCCCGTCGTTAGGTTCCTTCCCTAGGCGCATCTTCTGCTTTTCTAGATTTCTTGTGGCGGTTCCTTTTCGCTCCGCCGCCGTGCTTGCTTAGAATCACGACAGGGCCCTGCGCTTCTAGGCCTTCCTCCGTCGCTAGTTTCTCCTCCGTCGATTCCTCCAGCGAGCTCATGTCTAGTTCTGTTAGCGGAGCGCTCGTCGAAGACGACGACGTAGCGTCCGGTCCAGAGCGGGGCTCTTGGCAAGGCTCCTCCGTCAATCGTCGTGAGATTGAGTGGATAATTAGGACACGTCGGATTCCTGCCGAGGTAAGTTGTCGCTTGCTTGGCAACGAATCCTCTCATGTACTCAATGAAGGAGAGTACATTGTTTTCATGTCCCACTTTGCTCGTGGGTTCGTCCTTCCCCTTAGCGATTTTGCTAGGGAATTCCTTGATTACTTTGGCCTCTAGCCGCATCACCTTCTGGCTAATGCTATCGTCTCCCTGTCTGCTTATATCTTGTCCTCGGAGGGGTACTTCGGCCTCTGGCCCTCTGTGTCCGTTTGGTCTAAATTTGTCCAGATCCAATCTAATGTCGTTCCGGACAAATCTCTTCACCCCTCTGAGAAATCCCTTACCCAGTGTGGAGCCGCGTCCATTACACCTCGAAGAAAATCCGAGTTCCCTCGTGTCGCTGGCCTCGAGTCTTGCAAGAAGTGGCATAGATCATTTTTCTATGTCAAGAACACTGGAAAAGAAGACAAGATTCGGCTCCCTGCCTTTTCTATTGCCCCCCCTTCCAAGAAGAATTGGAACTACAATCCCAGGAAGAGCCATGCTTTGGCCGAGGCATTCGAGCTTCGGCTCAAGGAGTTGATCCTCGCCGGGCTCCGCGGTGAGAATCTGATGACCACATTCATCAGCAGCCGAATCTTCCCTTTCCAGCTTCGCTCTCACAAGCTTTGTTACATGAGTGGTCCTCTCGATCCCAACCGAGTTTCGACGGTTGAGCTCGACGACTATCTTATTTACAAGCGTGTCCGAGCTATCTTCAAGACTGATATGCCGGAGGACTGGACATGGGGGCTGAAGCCGTTCACTCGCGGGAATCCCCCTCCCGAGGTAAATTTACGCATTTACGTTTGTTTTCGAATCGCGTTTGCAACTTATTTTACTAACTCAACTTTGTTTCTTTTCTCGCAGAGGTTTGCGGAGCAGAAGATCGAGGATGCCGAGGTTCTGGCCCTTCCGTGGACCGCAGATCGGAACACCCCGGACAGCGGGGAACCTGATTCGGAAGAGTTTGTTCCTAAGTCGGATGTTTCTCCGGCTCGCGCCCGTGGCAAGACCTCGGCCCACGGGGATGAAGGTGACCCAGACGACGTCCAAATTCTTGAGGTAGTCGCCGCGATGCCTATCTCTTATGCATTTCCGGCTTCTACTTTCCCAGCTAATCAGGCCGGTCAGGTGCACGACGCCGAGCCTCTCGCCTCTCTAGATCCTGCTACCTCGAGGAAGCGCACCGCTTCGGCAGATCCCTCCGATGCTGCTCCCAAGAAGCGAACAAAGAAATCTGCCCAACACATTCTGAAGCGTAAAACCATGCCTGGAGTTACTGGGTGAGTTTATTTTCATTTGTACTTCTTGTTTCTCTCTTTTTTTCTTTTGATTTGACTCTTTGTCCTTTGCAGGGCTCCTCTCTCTGCCAAGCCAAGCGATCCGAGTATGACAAGTCATACAACTCGGCCACCTTCTCCTCCGCCCCCTGAAGATACCAGGGCTCCTAGTCCCTCTCGTGTTGACTTTCCTCCTGCGCCGAGTCAGACTTCGCCTCGACGAGATATACCCACAGCTCCCATCGCTGACGCCGACATAACTCCGCCAGTAGATCCTCCTGTTGAACCTTTCGCCCCTGTCATGACCACCGAAGTTTCCCCCAAAATTCCTTTGACCCCCACAATTCCAGCTGCAACTCCAACTCCAGCCGAGGATGCCACCATATCGGCCCCCTTTGAAACCATAGTTCCTTCTGCCTCCAAGGATACCACTCCTAGTGCCAAGGTTGCTGCCCCTGCCGACACCTCTTCTAAGGCTAAGAAGGTTGTTGTCACCAAACCTTCAGCATCTCAGAAGGGGCCGGCTAGCTCTTCTCAACCCAACATAGCTGATGCACTCCGCAAGGGGGCTTCCTCTGCTAAGCCTGTTGTCACCCCTGCCGCTGATACTCAACTTACTCTCCACAAGAGTCCCGCGGCAGCGGTGGTTACCCAACGGGTCCGAGGTAAAGTGCTGACCCGTACTGAGAGTGGGAACAGCCTCGGCTCTTTGGTGGAATACGCCAACAATTGGAACGCCGCCGATCAGCTTGAGGGCAATCCGAGTAACCAGCCATTTCAGCTTTCCGACATCAGCAGTCGTTTGCATATGGCTGCTAAGATTGTTCTTGAAAGTGATAAGATGAACGAGGTAAGCGCTTCTGTTGATATTTGGTCTATTATTCAAATGATAGTATACATACACTAGTCCCCGAAGCTTGCAATCGAATAACTTGTTTTTCATTTGGAAGCTTTGTTAGGCTTCAAATGCGTTATTTGCTAAGTAAATTTCTTGTAAGACTTGGATTGATCGTGGTTCATCCGTATTCTGAATTAAGCGTTGCTGAATCCGGATCTACTTCGGCTTTGAATATCCAACCACCTAGATCCGAGTTAAGTTTTGCTTGATTCGGATCTGTCTTAGCTTTGAATATCCAGCCACCTAGATCCGAGTTAAGCGTTGCTTGATTCGGATCTATTTCGGCTTTGAATATCCATTCACCTAGATCCGACTTAAGTTTTGCTTGATTCGGATCTGTCTTAGCTTTGAATATCCAGCCACCTAGATCCGAGTTAAGTTTTGCTTGATTCGGATCTGTCTTAGCTTTGAATATCTAGCCACCTAGATCCGAATGAAGTTTTGCTTGATTCAGATCTGTTTTAGCTTTGAATATCCAGCCGTGTAATTCATTTTGGTACTTAGGTTGCCCATGATCGGCGGACAGCCAAATTCTAGAGGTTGCTCTTTGCACACAAAAAATTGGAAGAGAAATATGAGAAAGTTCTCCCCGTGGTGAAGAAAATTGGTAACTTAATAAATCTTTGTATTGTTCCTTAAGTTCTTAATATTTTCGACTTGATGCGCTAATTCATTCTTTGCTGGTATGCAGGTAATATCAATAATCTTAATATCCGCCTTACCAAGAAGGTCAAAGCTCTGAAAGGTTAGTTATTCTTCTCGTCTATTGATTTTCGTTCGAGACTTATCTTCGGTTTCGTATAACCTTTTGGCTTTGATATAGCCGAGTTACAAACACTTGCAGCCTCGCATCAAGAATGCATATCCATGCCTGATATGATGCTGCATTTTTTAGAACAAGCCGCCACTCATTTGACGCAGCTTAAAGAAAAGGATGATGAAATAACCCGGTTACGTGCCGAGGTTGAGTCTCTCAAAATCTCGCAGAAATCCGAATTGGAAAAGGTTGATCAAGAGTTCTCTGAAGAAAAGAATCGACTAAGCCTGCAACTTCAGAAATACAAGGAACTCCTCGATGTTGCCGAGCTGAAGAACCGGATGATGGGCGGGGAAATCACTCGCTTTGAGAAAAATAAAGCCGACTGGACCCATGATCTCCAGAAAATGCTGAGTTATATTCATCGTAAGTTTTCGACCGTGGCCGAGTTATCTTCTTCTCTTTCTTATTTTTAACTGATATATTTTCATTTCGCGTAGATCATTTTCCGGAAGCTAGACCCGTCAGCTCTAAGGCAGTGATTTCTGCTCGTCAGCGCCGAGGTGTCCCCGCAGATTCGAGTCTAGAATACTCAATGGAAGACTTCTTGATTGCCTTCGGCGCTGCTATTGGACCAATGAAGATTATGGGAAGGGATCTGGTGCAAGCAGCCATTCGGGCCTACCATGTTCTTTGGACGAATACTTCTGGAACTCCTGATATTGACGAGGTCAAAATACTTGTGGAGAGATTAATGGCATCTCAGACCCAGTTAAATCTCTGGAGGGAATCTGCTGGGAGGGCTGGTGCTGATATGGCACGTACAGCCGTTCTGTCTTGGTACGAGGACATTTCGCTCGACACCTTGATGAATTTGCGCACTGGCTCTTGTTGGGTACGCTCGCCGCTCGCCGCCAAGCTCGTGCCTTCCAATTTGTTGAGTATGCTGACGTGCACAATTGGATTGAAGGGCCGAGTTTTCTCCCCAATCCAGCGGATGATGTCGAAGTCGAAGATGCCTCTGATGATGATTCAGCCGATCAGGATGAGACGGAGGGTGACTCGGATAACTCCCGTGACTCCAATGCAAACTCGGATGAGGATGACGACGCACGATCATCTTCTAAAGGGACTGGGCACTCTCAAGCTCAAGCTAATGTTTCTCAGCAGCCGAGGCTTTACCCCGAGGCTACTATTGCTTCTGTTGAAGGCGAAGTAACTTAGGCTGAGGCACCGTCTACCTCGGAGCGCCCAGTTCCTGAAAACACCCCTGCACAGGAGACCGAGGTCGCCCCTCCATCATCCGAGATAGCCATTCCCGATGCCCCTGATCATGTTGCTGCCCCTTAAGGGTGCTCTGGCCCTTTTCGCTGTTTGGGTTCAAAAACCTCTTAAGTTATTTTCAGTCCCCGGTATGTTGGGCGTATGATGTTTGTGAAACAATCGTCCGACTTTTGGTGTGGTGCGAACCTTTTTTCCTTTCGCCGCTGAGGCATGGGTGATGCTAATCATTATTACTTTGTTTAAACAAGTCTTATTGCTTTATATCTTTGTTTTGGCGACCTTTGATTACTGAGAGAAGTTTATATTATATCTTGCAAGTTATGATCATCAATTCTGGGGAATCCCCGAGTTTGTAGCTAAGCTATGGACCTTTTATGTATCTGGCGACAAACAGTGGGCAATACACACTAGTCCCCGAGTTATTACTTGGGTTTTCGAGTTCTTGCGTGTGCTCAAAGAATTATCTTGGATCATGCGACAGTCCCCGAGTTACGAACTGGGTTGCCGAAATATAATTCATGGGTTAAGGCAGAGAATACTATGGGGTAGTCCCCGAGTTATCGCTCAAGGTGCCGAAGTTTTAATACGCATTTTTAGAACAAGAAATGATCACGGGGCAGTCCCCGAGTCAATGTTTGATGTATCGAGGTTTTAGTGCATAATCCGAAATAATGGATAAATGGTGTAGTCCCCGTGTCAATGCCCGAGGTGTTGAAACTTAATACATAATTCAGGAATAAGAGATAACACGGTACAGTCCCCGAGTCACTGCTCGAGGTGCTGAGGTTTAACACATAATTCAAAGTAAGGAATAACACAGTGTAGTCCCCGAGTCACTGCTCGAGATGCCGAGGTTTAACACATAGTCTTAAAAAATAGAAACAACATTGTGCGGTCCTCGAGTCGCTGCTCGAGGTGCCGAGCTTTAACACATAGTCTTAAAAAATAGAAACAACATTGTGCAGTCCTTGAGTCGCTGCTCGAGGTGCCGAGGTTCAAAACACACTTGATACTCCAACTTGATGCATCATATTACGATGTACAACATATAGCTCCTAAGTGTAGAATGGGCGAAGTAGAGCTATGTTCCACGGTCTTTTTGATTCGTCGCCTGATTTTTTTGCCTTGTTCTTTTTTGGTGACTGAGCATCGATTAGGTAATATGCATCATTGTGCAATGCTTTACTCACGATGAATGGTCCTTCCCATGGGGGTGATAGTTTGTGCATGCCGGCTGTGCACTGCACTAGCCGAAGAACCAAATCTCCTTCCTTAAAAACTCTTGGATTGACTTTCTTGCTGTGATATCGTCGGAGGTCTTGCTGATAGATAGTTGATATTGATAATGCCAATTCCCTGGCCTCTTCTAGCAAATCAACATCGTCTTGCCGAGCTACCTCATTTACCTCAGCAGTTGTGTACCGGGTCACTCGTGGTGAATCATGCATTATGTCGGCTGGAAGCACATCTTCTGCCCCATATACCAGAAAAAATGGGGTATACCCTGTTGACCTGTTTGGTGTAGTTCTGAGGCTCCACAGTACTGCTGGTAGTTCCTCGATCCAACATCCTGCCGACCTTTGCAGAGGTTCGACAAGTCGGGGTTTTATTCCGGAAAATACCAGCCCATTTGATCTTTATACTTGCCCGTTTGATGCCGGGTGGGCCACCGAGGCAACATCTAGTCTTATGTGCTTCTCTTGGCAGAACCTGGCAAAGGCTCCTTCAGCAAAATTTGTGCCATTGTCTATAATAACACTGTGTGGATAACCATATCTCAAGATAATATCTTTGAGGAATTTTACTGTTGTTTGTCCATCACATTTTCTTATAGGTTTTACCTCGATCCACTTTGTGAATTTATCCACCATGACTAGAATATGAGTCATTCCGCCTCGGGCTGGCTTGAACGGGCCTACCATATCCAAGCACCATACATAAAATGGCCAAGTAATTGGTATTGTCTTTAACTCGGACGATGGCATATGTATCTTGCTGGCGTATCTCTGGCAACCATTACATTTTTCTACTAACTCTTTTGCCTCCTTTAACGCCGTCGGCCAATAAAATCCATGCCTGAATGCTTTGGCTACTAAAGCTCTGGACGAGTCGTGATGCCCGCATCCCTGATGTATATCCAGGAGTATTTCCTGCCTTCTATCGAGTCAACACATCTTTGCAGCACGCTTGTGACACTTCTCTTATACAACTCATTGTTTATGATTGTGTAAGCTTTTGCTCTTCTTAGTGTCTGTCTAGCCAGTACCTCATTACTCGGCAAGATTGCGTCCTTAAGGAAAAAGAATATGGGTTGTGCCCATGTCGGCGTGATTTTCTCTGGGATAATTGCACTGTCGATTTCCATGTTTTCTGCCGATATAATAGCTTTGAATTCTTCTGTATTTATTCGTGCGATGGCCAGGTTCACTTTCAGGGAGCCTGGGTTGCACTCTTTGTCGATTTCCATGGGCACACTTCCTTCTTTCAATTCTGTCGAGATATGAATTGACTCAGACTCTGGTGATGGTATGATCGATGGTTTTCTAAGGTGTTCTAGGGCGATACCTAGGGGAATTGACTGCCTAGTTGATACGAGTTTTGACAACGTGTCCACAGCGTCATTTTCGCCCGAGGTATACGATGAAACTCGCATCCATCGAAGTATCCACTGATTTTTTGCACATGGAATCTATATAGGGCCATATTCGCATCTAGTGCGTCCCAATTGCCTGGTACTTGTTGTACTACTAGATCTGAATCCCCGTAGCATAGGATCTGACGTATACCAATTTCCTTTGCCACCTTTAACCCATGGACGAGTGCTTCATATTTGGCTACATTTTTTGATGCGGCGAAATGTATTTGCAGCACATATTTCAACTGATGTTTTTTCGGTGAGGTCAACACTATCCCTTCCCCCAAGCCATTTCTCAGCTTGGATCCGTAGAAATGCATTATCCAATAATTCGGATCTGGTAAAGGTGGTTCATATTGTACCTCGGCCCAATCCACGAAGAAGTCGGCCACTGCCTGAGATTTTATTGCATCTCGCCTATCGAATTGCGGAGCATAAGGTGATAAATCGATTGCCCATTTTGCTATTCGGCCACTTGCATCTTCGTTGCTCAATATCTCAGCTATGGGCGCTTCACAAATCACTTTTATCGGATGTTCTTCGAAGTAATGTTTAATTTTTTTCGCCGACATGTATACTCCATAGGCCATCTTTTGGTAGTGCGGGTAGTTCTGTTTTGAGGCCGATAGTACCTCGCTTAGGTAATATACCGGCCTTTGTATTGACTTATCACCTTCATTCCGTTCCACGACAACCACCGCACTTACCACTCTGTTAGTGGCAGCTACATAAAGTGGCATAGGTTCTTTCGACAGTGGAGAGGCCAAGATTGGTGCTGTGACCAACATCTTTTTCAATTCATGAAACGAATTATCTGCTTGCGGTGTCCAAATGAACTTATCAGATTTTATCATCAATTGGTGTAGTGGCAACGCCTTTTCCCCCAGCCGACATACAAATCGACTCAGCGAGGCCAGGCAGCCCGTGAATTCTTGTACATCATTTAGACACCTAAGAAACTCTATTTTTTCAACTTCTCGGATTTTAGTTGGATTTGCCTCTATACCTCGGCTGGATACAAGAAAACCGAGTAATTTACCAGCCGACACACTGAAGGTACATTTTTCGGGTTAAGCTTCATTCGGAACCTTCTCAGGTTTGCGAACGTCTGCCGAATATCATCCATGAGCGTTTTGCTCTCTTTGGTTTTTATAACCACATCATCTACATATACTTGTACATTCTTTTCAATCTGGTCATGTAGACACTTTTGCATGCATCTCTGGTATGTTGCTCCTGCATTACGCAGGCCGAATGGCAGGGTGCGATAGCAATAAGCCCCGTACGGGGTAATAAACGTAGTCTTTATTTGATCGGCCGGATTTAACGGTATCTGGTGGAAACCAGAATACGCGTCTACAAATGACAACAGATCACAACAAGTGGTCGAATCAATGACTTGGTCTATCCTAGGTAAAGGAAAAGGGTCTTTGGGACACGCCTTGTTTAGGTTCGTGTAATCAATACACATTCGCCATACGACGGCTACATTTGGGTCATCCTTTTTCTTTTCTACTAACATCAGATTTGATAGCCAATCCGGATGAAGCACTTCCATGATGAACCCGGCCGCAAGGAGCCGAGCTATCTCATCCCCTATTATTTTTCTCCTATCTTCGATGAAGCGGCGGAGAGGTTGCTTCACCGGCCTTGCTCCTGGCCTTACATGCAAAGAGTGCTCAGCCAACTCCCTCGGCACACCTTGCGGGTCTTGAGTTGACCATGCAAAGATATCCCGATTCTCAGAGAAGAAGTTGGTGAGCTCGCCTTCCTATTTGGCATCTAGGCCGACACCAATCATGATGGTGCGCTCTGGGAACTGCTCATCTATCTGGACCTTTTTTGTCTCCTTAGTCGGCTGAAAAGAAACACTTCCATGTGGGTTGGCTAACGCCGGCATATTCAGCTGTGCCGACTGAGCGAGAGCCGCTACCTCCTGAATCCTTCTTTTTTCTCTTGCAATCACCAGTGGATCGGCCAGGTTTGATCCGGACGATGCACATTCCATCGATTTCCTGTAATCTCTGGCTACTGTTATCACCCCTTGTGGTCCGGGTAACTTCATTTTCAAGTAAGTAATGTGGCAGCTGCTCATGAAATTTGGCCAATGCAGGCCGTCCAAGTAAAGCATGATAGCAACTTTCTAGGTCCACCACTTCAAACTCCAAATTTTGCGCTCGGCAATTCTCCCTTGTACCGAATAATACATCTACTCGGACTTTCCCAATGGGATCACATAAAAGTCCCGACACTATTCCATGGAATGTGGTTCTTGTGGATTGCAGCATATTCTGCGCTATTCCGAGTTTATGCATCGTATCTTTGTACATGATATTGATACTGCTCCCATTGTCAATGAGTACTTTTGAGAATTTGACATTAATGCTGGGCCCAACAAATGTCGGATCTAGTACGAATGCGCATGACCCTGGATTCAGCATTATTTTTGGGTGATCCTTTATGCTCCAGGTTATTTCCTGATCTGACCAAGGCACATATCTTGGTACCGCCGGCATAACTGCATTCACTTCCATATGTCGGTGTTGTACACTTTGCCTGTCTTGCTGTTTTGTTGTGAACACGCAATATGATTGATGATGCTCCCTGTAATCATTACGTCCATTATTTCCTGGGTTTGTCCTTCCATCCTGACCTTGATTTATCACTTGATGCACTTCATCTCTCCGGTACGAGTTATCATACCTCGGAGGAGGTGGGGGTAACATTAACTGCTGTGCATTTGCCCTAGTTAACTGCGGCTGTTGCTGCTGATGCGCTTGATGAGAATACGCTTGCATTCCCACCGGGTTCCCCATTGCATTTTTCATCCAGGCGCATTGCCGAGTTGTATGATTAGCCGGCTTGGCGGGTTTGGAGTGTGAAACTTACACGGTTGATCCAACATGGATTCAAATGTGTATTTCGGATTTTCCTGCCACTGCTTCTTCTGTTCTGGCGTCCACTGCCTCTTCCCTTCATTCCTCGGTGTCCATTGTTGATGACCATTTTTCTGCCGCTGACTATTTCCGTGACTCGGCTGATATTGCACTACCGCTTCCACCTGATTGGAGGCATATCTGTAATCCGGTCTTTCCTCTCTTCTTCTACCTCTAAATTCATTGTGCCTCGATGATCCGGCTGCTTCTCTTGCATATTGATCTTGATGCTCCCGATGCTCTGCCGACATTAGTTCTGGTTGTGTCGGATCCCCCAATGCATACGAATCCGTTATCCTGATGGTTTCTGCCAAGGTGGTCGGCATATCTCTTTGTAGCCTCTGCCACAATACACTGGTGTATCGGCAGCCTTGAGCAAACCAAGCTATATCTTGAGATTCTATAACCCCTTCACATGAGTTTATAAGGTTACACCACTAAGTCAAGAATTCTCTATCTGTCTCATTTGGCCTCTGCTTGCACATAGCGAGTTGCTGCGGCCTGTTTGGCCTTTTGTAGGTACTGGTGAAGTTGCTGACAAACATCTCTTAAAAATCTAACCAACAGTTGATACTGCCTGCTAGCAGATTGTTTAGCCATACTCTGGCTGGTCCTTCCAGCATTTGCGGGACATATCTTACCGCCCACCGCAAGTTTCCACTAGCTATTTTTACTGCAGTGGCATAGTCGATCAACCAATCCTGTGGCTTCGTGCTTCCATTGTATGTTTTCGTGCCCCTTGCCAGTTGAAAGTTTGGCACCGGTGGTTTGCCCATGATCCGAGGTCCGAAACACGCCGGACCAGGTGGACCTTGCTTCTCTAACAACTTGGACCGATACAATTTGTCTAGTTTTAATCTTGCATCATTTGATGGCAAGTTTCTGTAAATGATTCTCTCCTGCATTCCATACTGGTTATTTCCACCATGTCCTGCATACTCCATATCTGAGTAACCATCATTGTATCTCTCGTTTGCCTGATTGTGGTGAGCTGGTCTCACTTCTCGCTCTTGCCGTGGCTCATACCTCGGCTGAGGATCGGGCGGTGGGTATCTCCTTCCCTCCGCCGAGTTATTGTTCTCATGATTTCCTCTTCCGAGGTATCCATTACCTTGGCTTCCGTTGCCTTTGTTGGCATGGCCGGGGTTTCTTTCGCCACTGTTACCTCGGCTTCCATTGCCTCTGTTCTCCTTAACCTTTTCGGCTACTGCCGGATCATACAGAACAATTTGCTTATTTCTTTTTCCCGAAGTTACTGCACTATCTTTTCGCGCGTTGTTTCCGGGTGAGGATGCTGCTGCCACTTATAGTGCGAGCGCTGCTCCAGCCGAATGAACCATACACGAGGCTCCCGGTCTTGCCGGGTTTGCCCTAAGCATTTCTTCATTCTGCTGGTTCGCAATGCGTACCAGATCATTCACTCTTTATTGCTATATCTGCCGGGCTTCGCCGGTCAACCCTTCCCACTCCAATGCAGCGGCATTTGCCGCCCTTAGGTTCTTTGCCGGGGTGCTATACCTCGGCAAGCCCAGATTGGCTGAATCTGCCTTATGAGTCTCATGCTCTTTGTTGATATCATTCATGAGGTTTTTTCCTCTCAATCTTAATTCATCTACCCGCTCGGGGGCAACATCTAGTTTATTTGCCTTAGCATATTCTCACAGGGTCCTGTTCAAGGATTCCTGCAAGGCCGACACCTTTTTTTCCTCTACTAGTACTTTCTGCCTAGTCTCTTCCAACTCTGCCTGAGCATTAGCCGGATCAAGTATCGGTGCCTCAGGCGTGGTTAGATTATCTATAGTTGCCTGGAGAATATTCTCTGGTCTTTCCAGAGGTGGCCATCTTACCCTTGCTGCCTTTGGGGTTGTCTCCTATACCTCGGCTGATTTGGCTGCTGATGGATCTACCTCGGTTTGCTGTGGAGCTACTTGCTTCGTGGTCAGCTGTCCTCCCTCCGTCGGGTCCTTGCCTGATCCGGCGCCTGCTGCTGCCGCCTGTGCCCCGGCTGCGACCATCACCTCGACGTTGCCGACGGGGCGTGCTCCACGCGGACCGTTTGCGACGTTGAGGGGAGGCTCTCCTGCATCAATAACTCGATGAGGATAAACGCAGGAGGTGTCGACGCCGACGTAGATCTTGTGCGTGCCCAAGTTGATGAAGACACCGTTGTGCGGAGGATCTTTCCTCCTGAAGCTGCCTGCGTTATCGCTGGCATAGTCCCAGAGATCAAATCTCTGGACTAAGCCAGAGACAACGCGCTCACTGGTGTGGATGAAGTTTCCCGTCCGGATCTTGACTCCAGCTAGCACCGCTGCTAGCCCCACGGTGGGCGCCAACTGTCGTGGTGGTGGCACAGCAGATGCCATGGGTAGGCTAAAGTATGGGGCCAATGGATGCTAGAGGGATCCGGGGAGGGAAGATGTAGTGATTTCTACACTCAAATTACTAACATGCAGATCTTTATTTCTCCTCTTTGGGACTACAAGTGCTCCTTGAGCTGTTTGCGGGAAGAAGAGAGCAACTACACGAGCCTTACGACGTAGAATGAATCGATCCCCTGTCAGGAGCCCGCGTCTCCCCTTATAAAGGGGTGCCTTGGTTCCTTCTAGGGATGATGTGGCAAGCATATTCGAGGAATATGCTTGTCCCAATATGGTAACTCGGCGACCCTCTTTCCGTGTCCCCTTTCTATCGATGACAATGTTCCAGAGAGCCCCACCTGCGCGCCTCGGGCTCCCTGACTGTCACCTCCGTGACCTTCTTCTGCCCTTCTGCTGCTCTGCTCCTTGTCCTTTATGCTTGGCTCTTTCCAGATTCCTCCTAGCCCATGACTAGGGTTTGACTATAGGCACCTCCTTCTCTTACAAGCTTCGTGTTACTCGGCCTCGTCTCGCATAACTCATCTCGGCCTTCACCTGCATTCAAGTTATCCAGACTCGCTCGACCGACTTAACTCGTATGTCCGCCGGGTAAGGTGTTACTCCTTCCGTATCTGTCATGGCCTTGCTTATCTCGGCCGACTCTTACATGACTCGGCCGATATAAACAGTAACTCAGCATATGACAAGGGAAAATCCTTTCATCCTTCCCCTGTCTTGACCCTATCCGGGGTCACCTCCCCAACAGTAAGAGAAATAAAAAGAAACATAAGGTAGTTGAGGAACCACTTGAACATGCTGTAGATCCTAATAGTATATCTGTCTCTGATGCTGAAACTGAGAGTGGTAATAATAATGATGCTCCTGATAAGGAGGAAGGTGAGGAAGAACCTGAGAAGCACACTAATAACACTAGGTACACTAAGAAAGATTTTATTTCTAAGAAACATGGTAGTGAGAGAGAACCCTGGGTGCAGAAACCTATGCCTTTTCCAGGTAAGAAACACAAGTCAAAGAAGGAGGAACACTACAACAAGTTTTGTGAGTGGATGAAACCTTTATTCTTGAAAATTCCTTTGAATGATGCTATTAAGTTGCCTCCTTATTCAAAGTATATGAAGGATATTGTCTCTAATAAAAGGAAAGATTCCTAATGAGGAGATTTCTACTTTGCTTGCTAATTATTCCTTCAATGGTAAGGTTCCAAAGAAACTTGGTGATCCAGGTATACCAACTATTCCTTGATCTATTAAGAATAATTATGTTAGAACTGCTTTATGTGATTTGGGAGCTGGAGTTAGTGTTATGCCTTTTTCTCTCTACAAGAGACTCCAGCTACAAAAGTTGATACCAACTGATATATCATTGCAAATGGATGATAAGTCAACTACTATTCATGTTGGTATATGTGAGGATGTTCCTGTTCAAGTGGCTCATAATTGCTTGGTTTTGACTGATTTTGTTGTGCTTGAAATGCGTGAAGATGGTAATATGTCCATTATTCTTGGGAGACCTTTTTTTAATACTGAAGGTGCTATCATTAATTGTAATCAAGGAAAAGTAACATTCAAAATTGATGATAAATAGCATCCTATTTATTTCCCCAAGAAGGTTGTTAAGAGCTATTGCCTGAATTCCATTGAAAATATTGAGAGCATCAAGGTTGGAGAAATATATTGTCCCATTCCACCAGAAAATTTTGAAACTATTATGATTAGGACCATTTCTATCAAGTATGAGGTAACATAATCACCTTGTGGAATGCAAATTTCTGTTTCATATAAGATTGTTTTGGTAACAAGACTTGATCAACCTTGTTAACAAAAGGATTTTAATGAACAAAATAATGTATTCACTGTGGTTATATTTGATTTATTTTACTTTTCTCCTTCCTAGTCTTTGCTCTTTCTCTTGTTGCCTTTAGTTTTGCTAGTTGTTTGCTTGTTAGAGTGTCTTAGAAATTTTGTGGTTTTGTTTTTTGTTTGGTTTTTGTGCCAAGAATGACCTCTAATGAGAGAGAAGTAAGATTTGGGGAGTTGCTGTCTCGAAACAGATTTCTGTCGTCCACCATAAAAATTCGTGAGGAGTCTCTGTAATTCGGATTGAGCTGATATTTTACTAATAAACCCCTAGTATTTTAGCTAACTTTCGTTAGTTCAACACTTTTTGATTTGAGCAACAGAATATTTTCGAAAAAATCGGTTTCTACCTGCTAGTCTGTTTTGACAGATTTCTGCCATTATTTGCATTTGCTTCTTATTGATTCCTTTTTGAGTTATCTTTTGGGGAATTGAGCTTTTTGAAGAAATTGCTATAGTAGCTTGTGTTTTTAGTGAAATTTTTTGCTGTTCTAAAGCTAAACCTAAGGGTCTATTATCTTTTGAATACACTAATGTTGCTAATGAAGATTGTGTGAAGTTTTGTATGAAGGAAAAAAATTTCAGGTGTAGAGAGAGGATGATGTAATGAGATGAAGAATGAACAATAACTCAAGCTTGGGGGAGCCACCCCGTGTCACCCCAAGAAATATTCAAGAGGTACAAGTGTCAAAGCTTGGGGGTGCCCAAGGTATCCCATTCGTCATCAATAAAAATCTCAGGTATTTCTAGACACTTCGTTTTTATTGTTTCATGCACAGTTGTGTTGTTCTTGGAGCGTCTTAGTTTTTGTTTTTGGTTTGTTTTTGCTTTGCTTGTTTTTGCTTTGTTGGCTTGTTTGAAAAATCGAAAACACCAATAATATTTGTTGTTCTTCTCTGGTTTTTATGAGTTCTTTGCAGAGTTCAACCGTCCTCAGTGGATTTTGATTTCATGTTATTATTTAAGTAACACAAGCGAAGGGCAATAATGAAGATTAAGTCAACTTGAGGAGTGGTAAGAGGCTGGTAACGAACTCTATTTGTTTCCTTTTTGTACATATACTCATCATTGTGAGCATGCTTAGTCTGTTCCTTGTAAGGAGTGTGTTACTAATGGATGCTTAGTAGTTCTTGCTTGTCTATGATTAGCCCCATCTTGCTAATAGTTTGTAGCATGTCATATGAATGTTTGCTTGCATTGTTTTATTCATATTTTGGTATGATATTGTGGTATCCTCCTCTGGAAGTTTCATGTGAATCGACTTGGCACATGCTCATGCATGCATATGACTAATCAATAGTCAATAAGCCTCGATGATTTATTTTGCCTCAGAGTTCTTGTATCACCTTCATGCCATAATTAGTCATATTTTGTTGCAAGCATGATTATGACAATTATTGCTCTCTCGTTTGTCGCTCCCTCTCTATTGCTAGCCTTCACTTGCACTGAGTATGAGCTCTACCTGTGCTTCCAACTCCCCAAAACCAATATTGCCAACTGTGTCCACCATACCTACCTATTAGCATCGTTTGCTATTTCAGTGCATATTCTATATGTATTGTTTTCTTCCAAATAAAATGTTTGTCTATTTTGAGAAAGTTAGTTAGTAAAGCTCTCATGAACTTGATGGCACACTTTATTCCTTGCACTTAATAATCTTGAACCACTGTGACATGTCCATGAAAGTTATATGCTTGCAAATTATATGCTGGGAGTCAGCAGAACCGTGCTACCACGGGGAACGCTTTCAACACTTTTGGGATATCCTATCCAGTTGATACTTTGCTCTTTTGTTTGCGGATGTAGACGGTGTGAAATAAAAGGGGAGCTTGTGATTTCATGGAGTATATATATTGTGTTAGAGAAACGCCTGGGCCGCTAGCCTAAGCCATGCCTAATCATGGTGGAAACTTGCAGCATCACCATAATGATCATTCTGTGAAGCATCCTCAATAAAAATCTATGCACATAGTAAATAAAAAGATTGTTGAGATGCTCATTGTCTGCTTGCCTTGTCATTTTGATCACGGGATAGCTCCTGTATCATGTGCAAGGGGTACCCTGTTGGCGGTTCTCTATGATATGCATGTATGTACAATGACAAGAACTTGAAGGTGACCAAAGTTGAGTAGCATGTGGAGCGGCCCTCGTACTCAAGGGACATTGGATTTCTAGTTTATGGTCTGTCAAGCATATAACTCAGATTGGACCTCACTTTCACCTTAACCATGTGAAGATGCCTATGATAGGGGCAATGAGAGCTCAAAGCTAATGAGTACCTTCCTTTCAGCATTAGGAAGCCTTTCAAACTTTTCAAAACCGTTTTCACAACCTTGTTGAGTCACCACTTATTCTATGAGCACCTTCTTGAGAGCATAGTTGTCATTCTTGTGTTTGTTCCAAAACTTGGTTAATTATGTCATGACTTTGATGCTTGTATCTCTGATATTTTTACCTCTAGTCTTCACTTGAACTTCAGAGGTGCCTCGACATTTATACTATGCTCTACAAACAAAGGCAAGCGAGATACCACTCTATCATACCTTACTATGAGCATTGCAATGTTGCTTATGTTTATGTTCCATGCTACTTATTATTATTGAGTTGGTTTCTCTTCATAGCTTGCAATGATTATTGAGTAGACTTGGTTGCATGGTTCTTATTATGAATGGTTTAAGCATCTACTCCCGTGCCGAGAATATATACATCTTATGAAGCAAATGTTTTCGTGAAAGTTCTTTTATCGCACTTAGTTTTCAACTGAATTGCTTGAGGACAAGCAATAAGCTAAGCTTGGGGGGAGTTGATACGTCCAAAACGTATCTACTTTCTCGAACACTTTTGCTATTGTTCTTCCTCTAAACTTGTGTGATTTGGACACAACTAACATGGACTGACGATGTTTTCAGTAGAACTACCTTGGTGTCTTGTTTTTATGCAGAAAATCAACTATCAAAAAAAAATCCCGGAAAATATGCCAAAAATTATATTTCACCAGAAGACCCACGGAGCCAGAAGAAGAGACAGAGAAGGGGCATGGGGGGCCCATACCCCTGCCAGGCGTGGGCCCACCTCTGGCCGCGCCTAGGGGGGTGCAGCCACCCCAGGCACCCCTTTGGGCTCCCTCCGCGCCTATAAGTTGCTCATTGACCTAAAAACCGAGGGGGGTTTAATAGTTTTCCAGAAAGAGTTCCGCTCCGCCGCCACCACCAGAAACCAAGATTTGGATCCAGAAACTCCGTTCTGGCACCCTGCCGGGACGGGGAATTTGGAGAGGATCATCGCCATCGTCATCACCAACGCATCTCCATCAACCACCGATGTTTCCCTCATCCATGAGTGAGTAATCCCCCGCTATAGGATTGGGTATGGTAGGGATTGGATGAGTTCTATCATGTAATCGAATAAGATCTGTTAGGGCATAGTGCCTAGTATCTCTATTAGTGCTATTTGACTTTGTTGCAACTTGTTGTGCTTAATGCTTGTCACTAGGGCCCGAGTGCCATGATCTTAGATCTAAACTTATTATTGAATCATTATGATAGTATTGTTTGTGGTCTTATCTGCAAGTTGTGTACACATATCATTGTCCGGATCCAAAGGCCCCAAAGTGACAATAATTGGGACAACCGGAGGGGATGGCTGTGGTGTGAGGATCACATGTGTTCACGGAGTGTTAATGCTTTGGTCCGGTGCTCTATTAAAAGGAGCACCTTAATTGCCAGTAGTTCCCTAGAGGCCCCGCTGCCACGGGCTGGCTGCACAGAAGATGTTGTGGAAGTTCTCATTGCGAGCACATATGACTATATTTGGAGAACATGCCTAGGATTGTTTATTACTTGGATGCTTGTTATTATTTATCTGCAATGCCCTAGATCTTGAAGTTACATGTTTAGACTCGTCCATGCAACGCCCGTCCATCCATCCCTATGCCTACCACACTCAAATCCCATTGTTTGCTGCTACTGTTACTATTGCTCCTGTTTTGCTGCTAATGTTGCTTTGCTGTTACTACTACAGACCGTTGCTACTAATAAACTTTTGTGAGCAAGAACTATTTCCAGGTGTAGCTGAATTGACAACTCAGTTGTTAAGCCTTGCAAGTATTCTTTGGCTCCCCTTGTGTCGAATCAATAAATTGGGTAATACTACTCGCGAAGACTGGTGCGATCCCCTACACTTGTGGGTCATCAACTAGATACAAATAATTTAAGAACAAGTAATACCAGAATTATGAATCAATCAACAAGTTTTGGGACAATGCACATTGAACTCAGAATGACAACTATGCTCTCTTAGCTGATGCATAAAGATAGAAGATGGAGACTCAACAAAAATTAAAAAAGAAAGGCCCTTCGCAGAGGGAAGTAGGGATTAAATGGTTTTATAAAGCATCCAAAAATTATGGTACTTATTAGCTTTGAGCTCTCATTTACCCTATCATAAGAATCTTGAAGTGATTAAGGTTAAGGTGAGGGAAAATATGAGTTATATGCTTGACAAATTACAAGTTAAAAATCTCATGCCCCTTGAGTACGAGTACCGAGACCTCATGCTACTCAACTTTGGTCCCAAGCAAGTTCTTGTCATTGTAAGTATATGTGTATCATAGAGAACCGCCGACGGGGTACCCCTTGCCCCATGACACAGGAGCTATCCCATATCATAATGACAAGGCAACAGACAGTGAGCATCCCAACAATCTTTTTATTTGTTATTTGTATAGTTTTTTATTGAGGATACTTCATAGAATGCCACTATGGTTTTGCTGCAAGTTTCCACCATGATTAGGCATGACTTAGGATAGCCGCCCAGGCGTTTCTCTAACACATATACAAACTCCATGGACCTGCAAGCTCCAATCTTATTTCACACCGACGGCATCCATAAACAAAAGAACATGATATCAACTGAATAAATAAGTGCAATGTTGAAAGCGTGCCCCATGACAACATGGTTTAATAAGTCCCAACTTATAATTTGCAAGCATATAAGCATCATAAGATAGTCACAATGGTTTAGGTTTATTAAGTTCAAGAAATAAAATGCGCCTTCAAGTTCGTGAGAGCTTTATTCACTAATTTTCACATAACAAAAATTTAATTTGGAAGATATATAAAAACATGAATATACTTGGAATGGTGTAACACACCATGCATAGGAATTTATAGTGTACTCTTTGGAATAACTTGGTTTCTTGGGAGTTGGATGCGCTAATAGAGCTCATACTCAGTATAGGTGCAGGCTAGCAAAAGACTGGGAGCGACCAACCAAGAGAGCAATAATGGACATAGTCATGCAGAGCGATAAAACATTATTAATCAAAGCATAAAGTGATATCACAAGTCAAAAACTAAATGATCATAGAGGCTAAGGTGACTGGTTCATAATCATAACATGGTGTAATCATGTGCCAAGTCAACCCAAATAAAGCATCAAAGGAGAATACCACAATATTATGCTTTTGTATACTGAAATAACGCATGATTCTTTCATGACACATTAAGAAATCTAAATTGTTTGAAACAAGTCATGCTACAACAATAATCACTAAGCATATGGTCAAAGCAACATCTAACATGACATTGTAAATTCTAAGTCATAGTCAAAACAAGCTTCTTTTTGTACCACCATAAGTATGAAACATTCTACTCTTTTCCAACACCAATCGAATTATTTGAAACAACTCACAAAAATAATAATCAATAAAGAGCAGAGATCTTGTCTCACCTAACTACAAATAAGAACTAAAAAGTTCAAAGCAAAAATAAGAAGAAAACTAAAGCTAAACGTAGTGCTAGCAAAAGAGAACACTTGTAGAATAATAAGATTGCAAACTAGAGTGTTCTAGACAATAAAAACGGAGTGTGTCTCTCTCCAAAACAAACATGCTGGGATCCAACCAACTTATTGCAGCAAACAAAACAAAATAAAACTAAAAATAAAAACAAAGACGCTCCAAGAATAATACATAGTGCATGAAGCAAAAAATATAGTATCATGAAAGAAAACCTGAGATTTTTGTTGATGAAGAAGGGAATGCCTTGGGCATCCCCAAGCTTTGATGCTTGTACCCCTTGAATATTTCTTGGGGTGACACGGGTGGAATCCCCAATCTTGAGCTTTTTTCCATACTTAATCTCATCACATCATTCTCTCCCTACACTTGAAAACTTCCTTCATACAAAACTTCACACAATCTTCATTAGCAATATTAGTGTATTCAAGATAATAAACCTTTGGGTTCAGTTTCAACTAAAGTAAATCATCCATTAAAACATAAGCCAATGTAGCAACTCCTTTTAAAAGCTCAAGTGATAAAAAAAACTCCAAATAAATTGATTAAGAGACAAATGCAAATAATGACAGAAATCTATCAAAATAGACCTGCAGGTAAATACCGATTTTTTCGAAAATATTCTGTTCTCAAATCGAAAAGTGCAACACTAACTAAAGTTGGGTAAATACTAGGGGCATACACACAAAATAATTCAGATCAATACGACGTTCTGGGATTTTTCACGATTTTTTACAGAGAAACATAGAAATCTATTTCGGGACAGCAACTTCCCCAAATCTTACCTCCTTCCTATTAGAGGCTACTATTGGCACAAAAACGAAATAAAAATGATAAGGAGACGGTGCTACATAGGTAACAACTTCCAAGACCCAAATAAACAAAAATAAACTAAAATAAAAAATATAATGGGTTGTCTTCCAAAAGCTCTTTCTTTATAGCCATTAAGATAGGCATGATAATTCCGATGATGCTCACATAAGAAATATGAATTGAAGTAAAAGAGATCATCAAGAAGCAAATATAAAACAAACTTAAGTCTAACCCACTTCCTATGAAAAATAATCTTGTAAAGAAACAAGTCATGAAAGCACAAAGCAACAAGCATAGAAAAGCAAAACAAATGCAACTTCAAAATTTTCAGCATAAAGAGGGGAAACTTAATATTGTCGAGATACATAAAACCATGTTTCCCACTCTCATAATAACTTTCAGTAGCATGAATAAAATTAACAATATAACTATCACATAAACATTCTTATCATAAGCTACATGCATATAATAATTATTACTCTCCACATAAGCATAGTCATTCTTATTAATTGTAGTGGGAGCAAATTCAACAAAATAACTATCATTATTATTCTCATCACCATAATCATCAAATATAGGAGGCATATTGTAATCATAATTAATTTTCTCCTCAATAGTAGGTGGACTGAAAATATCATATTCATCATTGTAATCATCATATATTGGAGGTATAGTATCATCATAGCAATTTTTCTCCTCTAAAGCCGGGGAACTAAAAAGATTATTTTTATAAAAACTAGCTTCCCCAAGCTTAGACGTTTCCATAGCATTAGAAATAATGGTGTTTAAATAATTCATACTAATAACATTTCTATTAGCATGCAAATAAAGTTCAATAGGTTTTTTAATTTTCTCTTCAAACACTTGATGTCCTAACTCAAGATAAATACTATAAATCTCTCTAATTTTGTTGTTGTTTTCCATTAAGCCTAACTAGTGAAAATAAAAAAAAGAAACAAAAAGATATAATTGCATAATCTAAAGGAAATAACTCTGAGAACTCACACACTAGCAATAGTACTAGAAGATAGCTTAGTAGCCAGAGGATGCGAATACCTTTTACCTTACCTCCCCGGCAACAGCGCCAAAAAAGAGCTTGATGTCTATGCACACTTCTATTCTTGTAGACAATGTTCGGCCTCCTGATACGTCGGAAACGTATCTATAATTTTTGATGCTCCATGCTTGTTTAGTATCTACTTTGCTTTGCTTTGTCTACACTTTGAGGTGTTTTTATATCTTTTTTAGAACTAACCTATTAACAAGTTGCCATGGTGCAAGTTGTCTGTTTCTTCTGTTTTTGGTTCCAGAAAAGAAGAAAATCAATATTCTCGGAATTGGATAGGACAAAAGCCAAAGTCAATATTTTACCGTGGGGGACATGAAGCCAGAAGACGAGACGGAGAGGCGAACTAGGGCGGCCGCACCCCCTAGGCGCGGGTGGGCCCACCCCGCGCCTGGGTAGGGTGTGGCCCCCCTGGACGCCTCCCAGCCTCGCCTCTTCGCCTATAAAAATCCCCCAATGCAGAAACCCTAGGACCCCGATCAAAACTCCATAAAACCTTTTGTAGCCGCCGCCACCGTCGTCCCTAGATTGGGGGGGGGGGGGGATCTGAAGTTCTTCCCGGCACCCTGCCGGAGGGGAGATCATCCCGGAGGCCTTCTCTCCGGTATGATGCGTGAGTAGTTCCACCTTGGACTATGGGTCCATGTAGTATCTAGATGGTTGTATCTCCTCCTTGTGCTTTCATGTATAGATCATGTGAGCTCCGTTCATGATCAAGATCTAATCTATTTGTAATCATGCATGTTGTGTTTGTGGGGATCTGATGGATATTGAGATTACTATGTCAGATTGATTAATGGTTTTGTCTTTATGATTCTATCATGTCTGTATTGTTTGTGATCTTGCATGCTCTCCGTTGTTAGTAGATATCTTGGCCAAGTAGTTGCTAGTGACTCCAAGAGGGGGTATTTATGCTCGATAGTGGGTTCATGCCTCTAGTTTCCAAGGGAAGTGAAAAAAATCTCTTCGGTTGTAGATGTGCTGTTGCTACTAGGGAGAAAACAATGGTTTCTTGTTCATGGAACAAGTGGATTGTTTACCTTACACACTTTGCTTAAATCAGTTATCTGTTGCTTGCAACTTAGAGGGAGTTCGGATGATAACCTGAAGGTGGACTTCTAGTCATAGATGCAGTTGGATGGCGGTCTATGTATATTGTTGTATTGCCCAATCGAATCTCATAGGATCTTTTTGTCTGGTATTGCATTGTTATGCCTTGCTCAGTTCCTGTCAATTGCCCCACTGTAATTTGTTTACCCTTCATGCCATGTTGTTTATCTAAGGAGAGCACCTCTAGTGAACTATGGACCACGGTCCAATCTTTACCATTGATATATCTTCCACTGTTACATGTTTATTTGTTGTAAACCATTACCTTCCACACCATATGTTTAATCCTTTGTTACATCAAATCGGTGAGCTTGACAACCTCACTGATTCGTTGGGGCAAAGTCTTTAGTTTGTGTTGTGCAGGTTTCCATGTTGCTTGCAACACCTTTGAGACGTTTCCTTCCTCCTACTGGTTCGATAACCTCGGTTTCTTACTGAGGGGAAACTTGCTGCTGTGGTGCTTCACACCCTGCTCTTGGGGTCCCAACATGCTCCACGTCAGCCATCAAGTTCTCTAGCGCCGTTGCCGGGGAGGCTAAGGACGTCTTCACAAGGGGAGTCCTTCACTTCCTTTCTCTTTACTTTGTTTTTTAGTTTTCTTAGTTTCTTTGCTTGGTTTTGTATGCCTATTTTCAAAAACTCCAAAAAAATAGTTTAGTTTGGTTTGCTTTCTTTATTCAAAAACACAAAAAAATTAGTTCCTACTCCAGCTGCTGCTGCTGCTGCTGTTTTTGGCTTGCCCACCTTTTCCAAAATGAACTCTACTAAGAACACCAAGTTGTGTGACTTCACTAGCACAAACAACAATGATTTCCTTAGCACTCCCATTGCTCCACCTGCTCCTGATGCTACCTTTTATGAAATTAAGCCTGCTTTGTTGAGTCTTGTAATGAGAGAGCAATTTTCTGGTGCTAGTTCTGATGATGCTGTTGCCCATCTTAATAACTTTGTTGAACTTTGTGAGATGCAAAAGTATAAGGATCTAGATGGAGATATTATGAAGCTCAAGCTGTTTCCTTTCTCCTTGAGAGGAAAAGCTAAAGAATGGTTGTTATCTTTGCCTAGAAATAGTATTGATTCTTGGACTAAGTGCAAAGATGCTTTTATTGGAAAGTACTATCCTCCTGCTAAGATTATATCTATGAGAAGTGACATTATGAAATTTAAACAACTTTATAATGAACATGTTGCTCAAGCTTGGGAAAGAATGAAGTCTTTGGTTAAGAATTGTCCCACTCATGGATTCACTGCTTGGATGATTATCCAGACTTTTTATGCAGGTTTGAACTTCTCTTCAAGAAACCTGTTGGATTCAGCTGCTGGAGGTACCTTCATGGGACTCACTTTGGGTGCTGCAACAAAGCTCCTTGACAATATGATGGTTAATTACTCTGAATGGCATACTGAGAGAGCTCCACATGGTAAGAAGGTAAATTCTATTGACGAAACCTCCTCTTTGAGTGATAAGATTGATGTTATTATGGCTATGCTTGTTAATGGGAAAGCTCCTCTAGATCCTGATAGTGTTCCCTTAGCCTCTCTAGTTGCTCAAGAAGAGCAAGTTGATGTGAACTTCATTAGAAACAACAATTTCAACAACAATGCCTATAGGAATAATTTTTGTGGTAACAACAATTATAGGCCTTATCCTCCTAATAATGGCAATTCCTATGGAAACTCCTACGACAATGCTAGAAGTGCCCCCTCTGAACTTAAAGTCATGCTCAAAGACTTTATTAGTAAACAAACTGCTTTCAACAAAACTGCGGAGGAGAAACTTTTAACTGTTGAGAAAAATATATCCTCTTTGTCCGAAGCACAGTCCTCCTTGATTAATAAAATGGTTTCTAAACCTGAAACCATGGAAAGTACCTTTGCTGCTACTCATGCCATACACGTTACTATTGATGAAAATGTTAGGCTGTTAGCTCAACTTCATGCTAGGTGGGAAAGGGAAGCTGAAATTGATAGAAACAATAGTGTGTGCACCATCACTAGAATGGATACCACTAAACCACAATAAGTCCTTATTCCTCCTCCTACTATGCCGAAGCCTAATGAGTCTACTACTAGTGATGCTAAGTTTGATTTTGATATAGATGGTTGCAATATTTCTGAAGTGATTTTGTTCCTGCAAAATCTTGCTACAAGTCCTAATGCTAGTGATATGCATGTTGCTTTCACTAAACACATTACAGATGCTCTTGTTAAGATTAAGGAAGAGAAGCTAAAACACATAGCTTCTATTCCTAGGAAAGTAGAAGATAGTTGGTAACCCATTATTAATATGAAAGTGAATGACTTTGATCTCAAAGCTTCATGTGATCTTGGTTCTAGTGTCTCTATTATGCCTAGGAAGATTTATGAAATGCTTGATTTGCCACCTTTGGAAGATTGTTATTTGGATATCCCACTCAATGATAATGCTAAAAATAAACTCATGGGGAGTATTAATGATGTTCACAACATGGTTAACAATGCTTATGTCCCTGTGGATTTCTATGTTTTGGATGTTGAATACAATGCTTCTTGTCCTATCACTTTGGGAAGACCGTTTCTTAGAACTGTTGGTGCCATCATTGATATGAAAGAAGGCACCATTAAATATCATTTTCCATTCAAGAAAGGTATTGAACACTTCCCTATGAGGAGAGAGAAGTGTCTTTTTGCTCCTCCTTTGAAAGCTAGGTTTGATGTTAATGCTTCTTCATTTGAAAATTCTTGATTCTTCTTGCTTCTTGTCCCTAACTTAAAGGCGTTAAAGAAAAGTACTTGTTGGGAGATAACCCAAGAGTTTCCTTGAGTCTTGGAAGTTATTACTTAATTAATGACTTCTCCTTATCCTTTTTTTTGCTTTTTGTGCCAAGAATGACCTCTAATGAGAGGGAAGTAAGATTTGGGGAGTTGCTGTCCCGAAACAGATTTTTGTCCTCCACCAAAAAAATCGCGAGGAGTCTCTGTAACTCGGACTGAGATGAAAATTTACGAATAAATCCCCCAGTATGTTAGCTAACTTTCATTATTTCAACACTTTTTTATTTGAGCAATAGAAGATTTTCGAAAAAATCGGTTTCTACCTACTTGTCTGTTTTCATAGATTTCTGCCATTATTTGTATTTGCATCTTATTGATTCCTTTTTGAGTTCTCTTTAGGGGAATTGAGCTTTTTGAAGGAGTTGCTACAATATCTTGTGTTTTTAGTTAAAATTATTGCTGTTCCAAAGCTTTGCCTAAAGGTCTATTATCTTTTGAATACACTAATGTTGCTACTGAAGATTGTGTGAAGTTTTGTATGAAGGAAAAAATTTAGGTGTAGAGAGAGAATGATGTAATGAGATGAATAATGGACAAAAGCTCAAGCTTGGGGATGCCACCCTAGTGCCACCCCAATAAATATCCAAGAGTTACAAGCGTCAAAGCTTGGGTATGCCCACGGCATCCCCTTCTTCATCAATAAAAAGCTCAGGTCTGTCTAGACATTTCATTTTTATTGTTTCATGCACAAGTTGTGTTGTTCTTAGAGCGTCTTAGTTTTTGTTTGGTTTGCTTAGTTGTTTATTTTTCTTGAATAAAGTAGTTTGGACCCCCGTTCTTGCTGTGTTGTTTCAAATAAGTTGCTTGGTGTTGGAAAGGAGTAGGAAGTTCCTGCTTGAAAGTGTAAGAGGAGCTTGCATTGACTGTGACTTAGACTTTAGCATGACATGCTAGGTGTTGTTTTGACCTTATGCTTAGTGATTATTGCTATAGCATGTCTTGTTCCAAAAAATTGGGATTGCTTAGTGTTCCTTTAAGAAATTATGCGTTGTTTTAGCATACAAAATCATAGTATTGTGGTATTCTCCTTTGATGCTTTGTTTAGGTTGACTTGGCACATGCTTACACCATGTTATGACTATGACAAGTCACCATAGCCTCTATGATCATTTAGTCCTTGACTTATAGTACCACTCTATGCCTTTATTAGTAATGTTTTGTTGCTTTGCATGATTATGGCCATTATTGCTCTCTTAGTTGGTTACTCACAGTATTTTGCTAGCCTCCACTTGTATGAGTAAGTTCTGATCATGCTTCCAACTCCAAAGAAACCAAGTTATTACAAAGTGTCCACTATAAACTCCTATGCATGGTGTGTTACACCATTCCAAGTATATTCTTGTTTTCAGCTACCTTCCAGTTAAAAAGTCTCTTTGTTATGTGAAAACTCAGTGATTAAAGCTCTCACGAACTTGATGGCACACTTTATATTCTTTGCCCCTAATAAACTTGAACCATTGTGTTATCTATGTTGTATATGCTTGCACTTATATGTTGGAATTAGCAGAACCGTGCTGTCACGGGGAACATTTTCAACATTGCACTTGTACTTTGTACTCAATTGATATAATGTTCTTTTGTCTATGGATGTCACCGGTGTGAAATAAAGAGGGAACTTGTAAGTCCATGGAGTATGTATTTTGTGTTAGATAAACGCCTGGGCCGCTAGCCTGAGCCATGCCTAATCATGGTGGAAACTTGCAGCATCACCATAGTGAGCTATCTATGAAGCATCCTCAATAAAAATCTATGCATATAGTAAATAAAAAAATCGCTGAGATGCTCATTGTTTGCTTGCCTTGTCATTTTGGTTATGGGATAGCTCCTGTACCATGTGCAAGGGGTACCCTGTTGGCGGTTCTCTATGATATGCATGTACTTACAATGACAAGAACTTACAGGTGACTGAAGTTGAGTAGCATGAGGTGTGACCCTCGTATTCAAGGGACTTGAGATTGCCAACTTATACTTGGTCAAGCATATACTCCATATTTGTTCACTTTAACCTTAATCACTTCAAGATGCTCATGATAGGGGCAATGAGGGCTGAAAGCTAACAAGTACCATAATTTTTGGAAGATATTTTTGAAACTTGAAATCCCTGCTTCTCTTTGAAGGTCCTTTCCTCCACTATTATTTGAGTCTCCACCTACTACCTTTAGGCACCATTAAGAGAGCATAGTTGTCATTTTGTGTGCAGTGCTCCAAAACTTATTGATTGATGCATATTGTGATATTACTTGTTCTTGTGCAACTTGTTTCTAGTCACCCTTGTGAACTTTGAAGGTGTCCTATGCATCTATTTGCTACTCTATGAGGGACAAGCTGATTGCCACTATGCTATGTTTTCTGTATGTGAAACAAAAAAAAATTCAATGCATGTTATTCATGATCTTTGTTTGTAGCCTTTCATGTTGCATGCATAGTTACTATGTCCTATTGTTAGAACTCCATCTTTCATGCACATGTTTAGAGTTCTTTGATACCAGCTTTGAATGCTTGCAAATGGTTTGATCTTGGTTTTGATGGTGCATGTCACCTCAAAAATCATTCTTTTTATCACTTACCTACTAGAGGACGAGCAGGAGCTAATCTTGGGGATGCTTGATACGTCGGAAATGTATCTATAATTTTTGATGCTCCATGCTTGTTTAGTATCTACTTTGATTTGCTTTGTCTACACTTTGAGGTGTTTTTATATCTTTTTTGGAACTAACCTATTAATAGTTGCCACAGTGCCAGTTTCCAGTTTTCTTTTGTTTTTGGTTCCAGAAAGGCAGAAAATCAATATTCTCGGAATTGGACTGGACAAAAGCCAAAGTCAATATTTTACCGTGGGGGACACGAAGCCAGAAGACGAGACGGAGATGCGAACCAGGGCGGCCGCACCCCCTAGGGGCGGGTGGGCCCACTCCACGCCTCCTTGTGTCCATGTAGTAGCTATATGGTTGTATCTCCTCCTTGTGCTTTCATGTATAGATCTTGTGAGCTCCGTTCATGATCAAGATCTAATCTATTTGTAATCATGCATGTTGTGTGATGACTCCTTGATGGCGCTAGAAAACTTGTTGGCTGATATGGAGTCTTGTTGGGAACCCCAAGAGCAAGGTGTGAAGAGTACAACAACAAGTCTTCCCTCAGTTGAGACCGAGGTTATCGAACCGGTAGGAGGAAGGAAACGTCACACAGGTGTTGCAAGCAACACGGAGACCTGCACAACACGAACTCAAGACTTTGCCCCAACGAATCAGTGAGGTTGTGAAGCTCACCGGTTTGCTGTAACAAAGGATTAAACGTATGGTGTGGAAGATAATGATTTGTAGCAAGTAAACAGGTAAAAGTGGAAGATGTATCAATGGTACAGATTGGACCGTGGTCCATAGTTCACTACAGGTGCTCTCCTTAGATAAACAACATGGCATGAAGGGTAAACAAATTACAGCGGGGCAATTGACGGGAACTGAGCAAGGCATAACAATGCAATTACTAGCCAGAAAGATCATATGAAGTTGATTGGGAAATACAACAATATACATAGACCTTAATCCAACTGCATCTATGACTAGAAGTCCACCTTCAGGTTATCATCCGAACCCCCTCCAGTATTAAGTTGCAAGCAACAGACAACTGCTTTAAGCAAAGTGTGTAAGGTCAACAGTCCACATGTTCCATGAACAAGAGACCGTTGTTTTCTCCCTAGTAGCAACAACACATCTACAACCGAAGAGATTTCTGTCACTTCCCTTCGAACCTAGAGGCATGAAACCACTATCGAGCATAAATACTCCCTCTTGGAGTCACTAGCAACTACTTGGCCAAGATAACCACTAGCAACAGAGAGCATGCAAGATCACAAACAACACAGACATGATAGAATCATTAATCAAACCAACATAATAATCTCAATATCCATCGGATCCTGGCAAACACAACATGCATGATTACAAATAGATTAGATCTTGATCATGAACGGAGCTCACAAGATCTATACATGAAAGCACAAAGGAGGAGATATAACCATCTAGCTACTACATGGACCCATAGTCCAAGATGGAACTACTCACAAATCATACCGGAGAGAAGGCCTCAGGGATGATCTCCCCTCCGGCAGGGTGCCAGGAAGAGCTTCAGATCCCCCCGATCTAGGGACGATGGTGGCGGCGGCTACAAACAGTTTCGTGGATTTCTGATCGGGTACCGAGAGTTTTTGTATCGGGGACTTATTATAGACGAAGGGGCGAGTCCGGGAGGCGACCAGTGTCGCCAAACCCTACCCAGGCACGGGTCCACCTGACCCCGCGCCTGGGGTGGGTCTGGCCCCCCTGGCCAGCCCATCCGGCTCTCCTCTGGACTTCTTGTTCCCCATAGAAAGTTATTGACTTTAGCGTTTGTCCCGTCCAATTCCGAGAATATTTCTTTACTAACTTTTTTGAAACCAAAAACAGCAGAAAACACGCATCTAGCACTGTTGCAACTTGTTAATAGGTTAGTACCAGAAAACATGTAAAAATCACCTCAAAGTGTAGACAAGTAAACCAAAGTAGATACAAAACAAGCATGGGGCATAAAAAATTATAGATACGTTTCCAATGTATCAACATCCCCAAGCTTAACTCCTGCTCGTCCTCGAGTAGGTAAGTGATAAAAGAATAATTTTTGAGGTGACATGCACCCTCACAATAAAGATCCAACCATTTGCAAGCATTGAAAGCTGGGATCAAAGAACTCTAAACATGTGCATGAAATATGGAGTTCTAACAATAGGACATAGTAATTATGCATGCAACATGGCAAGCTACAAACAAAGATCATAAATAATATACATTAAAAAATGTTTGTTGTTTCACATGCAGAAAATATAGCATAGTGGCAATCAGCTTGTCCCTCATAGAGTAGCAATATAATGCATAGGACACCTGCAAAGTTCACAAGGGTGACTAGAAACAAATAGCACATGAACAAGTAATGACACAATATGCATCAATTAATAAGCTTTGGAACATTGCACACAGAATGACAACTATGCTCTCTTAATGGTGCCTAAAGGTAGAAGGTGGAGACTCAATAATGGTGGAAGAAGGGCCTTTTTGTAAAGGAAGCAGGGATTACAAGTTTCAAAAGGAGCTTCCAAAAATTATGGTACTTGTTAGATTTCAGCCCTCATTGCCCCTATCATAAGCATCTTGAAGTGGTTAAGGTTAAAGTGGCAAAGCTGGAGTATATCCTTGACAAAGTATAAGTTGGAAATCTCAAGTCCCTTGACTATGAGGGCTATACCTCATGGATACTCCACTTAGGGTCCAAGCAAGTTCTTATCACTGTAAGTATTTTCATATCATTGAGAACCGCCAACGGGGTACCCCTTGCACATGGTACAGGAGCTTTCCAATAACCAAAATGACAAGGCAAGTAGACAATGAGCATCTCAGCAATCTTTTTATTTACCATGTGCATAGATTTTTTATTGAGGATGCTTCAGAGATAGCTCACTATGGTTATGCTGCAAGTTTCCACCATGATTAGGCATGGCTTAGGCTAGCGGCCCAGGCGTTCTCTAACACATAATACAAACTCCATGGACTTACAAGTTCCCACTTCATTTCACACTAGTAACATAGACAAAAGAGCATGATATCAACGGAGTACAAAAAGTACAAGTGCAATGTTGAAAACGTTCCCTATGACAACACGTCTGCTAATCCCAACTTATAAGTGCAAGCATATACAACAAAGTTTCCTCAATGGTTCAAGTTTATTAGGGGCAAAGAATAAAATGTGACATCAAGTTCGTGAGGGCTTTAATCACTAAGTTTTCACATAACAAAATAGTTTTTAATTGGAAGATAGATGAAAACAAGAATATACTTGAAATGGTGTAACACACCATGCATAGGAGTTTATAGTGGACACTTTGGAATAACTTGGTTTCTTGGGAGTTGGAAGCATGAGTAGAGCTTACTCATACAAGTGGAGGCTAGCAAAAGACTGAGAGTAACCAACTAAGAGAGAAATAATGGCCATAATTATGTAATGCAACAAAGCAAACTAATCAAATAAAAGAGTGGTACTACAAGTCAAGGACTAAATGATCATAGAGGCTAATGGTGACTTGTCATAGTCATAACATGGTGTGAGCATGTGCCAAGTCAACCCAAGCAAAACATCAAAGGAGAATACCACAATACTATGCTTTTGCATGCTAAGACAACGCATAATTTCTTCAAGGCACCCTAAGCAATCCCAATTGTTTGGAAAAAGACATGCTACAGCAATAATCACTAAGCATAATGCAAAAACAACACCTAGCATGTCATGCTAAAGTCTTAGTCACAGTCAATGCAAGCTCCTCTTGCACTTCAAGCAAGAACTTACTACTCCTTTCCAAACACCAAGCAAACTTATTTGTAAAACAATACAGCGAGAGCGGGGGTCCAAAATATTAAAGCAAACTAAAAAAACTAAGCAAAGCAAACGAAAACTAAGACGCTCCAAGAAGTACACAATTGTGCATGAAACAATAAAAGTGAAGTGTCTAGACAGACCTGAGCTTTTTATTGATGAAGAAGGGGATGCCTTAGGCATCCCCAAGCTTTGACGCTTGTACCTCTTGGATATTTCTTGGGGTGACACCATGGTGGAATCCCCAAGATTTATCTTTTGTCCATTCTTCATCTCACTGCATCATTCTCTCTCTACACCTGAAAATTTTCCTTCATACAAAACTTCACACAATCTTCATTAGCAAGATTAGCTTATTCAAAAGATATTAGACCGCGGGCAAAGCTTTGGAACAGCAAGTATTTTCACCGAAAACACAATGTACTGAAGTAACTCCTTCAAATAAACTCAATTTACCTGAAGAGAGCTCAAAAAGGAATCAATAAAAAGCAAATGCAAATAATGGCAGAAATGTGTCAAAACAGACCAGCATGTAGAAACGATTTTTTTCGAACATCTTCTGTTGCTCAAATCAAAAGGTGTTGAACTAACTAAAGTTAGCCAACATACTGGGGGATTTATTCATAAATTGTGAGATCAATCCGAGTTTCATAGCCTCCTCAAGATTTTTTTTGGTGGAGGACAAATATCTGTTTCGGGACAACAACTCCCCAAATCCTAGTTCCCTCTCATTAGAGGTCATTCTTGGCACAAAAAGCAAACAAAAAGGATAAGAAGAGGTCATTACAGTAGTAATAACTTCCAAGACTCAAGTAAACTCTTGGGTTATCTCCCAACAAGTACTTTTCTTTAACGCCTTTAAGTTAGGCACAAGAAGCAAGAAGAATCAAGTATTTTCAAATGAAGAAGCATTAACATCAAATCTTGCTTTCAAAGGAGGAGAAAAAATCAACTTCTCTCTCCTCATAGGGAAGTGTTCAATACCTTTCTTGAATGGAAAATGATATTTAATGGTGGCTTCTTTCATATCAATAATGGCACCAACTGTTCTAAGAAAAGGTCTTCCCAAAGTAATAGGACAAGAAGCATTGTTTTCAACATCCAAAACATATAAATCAACAGGGACATAAGCATTGTTAACCATAATGATAACATCATTAATACTCCCCATGAGTTTCTTCTTAGCATTATCATTGAGTGGGATATTCAAATAACAATCTTCTAATGGTGGTAAATCAAGCATTTCATAAATCTTCCTAGGCATAATAGAGATACTACAACCAAGATCACATGAAGCTTTGAGATCAAAGTCATTCACTTGCATATTAATAATGGGTTTCCAACTATCTTCTACTTTCCTAGGAATAGAAGCTTTGTGTTTTAGCTTCTCTTCCTTAATCTTAACAAGAGCATCTGTAATGTGTTTGGTAAAGGCAACATGCATATCACTAGCATCAGGACTTCTAGCAAGCTTTTGCAAGAACATAATCACTTCAGAAAATATTGCAACCATCAATATCAAAATCAAACTTAGCATCACTTGTAGTAGGATCAATAGGCTTAGGCATGGTAGGAGGAGGAATAGGGGCTACTTGTGGTTTAGTAGTTATAGTGCACACACTATTGTTTCTATCAATTTCAGCTTCCCTTTCCCACCTAGCATGAAGTTGAGCTAACAGCCTAACATTTTCATTAATAGTAACTTGTATGGCATGATAAGTAGCAAAGGTGTTTTCCATAGTTTCAGGTTTAGCAGCCATTTTATTAACCAAGGAAGTTTGAGCTTCAGACAAAGAGGATATATTTTTCTCAACAATTAAAAGCTTTTCCTCTATAGTCTTATTGAAAGTGGTTTGTTTACTAATAAAGTCCTTGATCATGAATTCAAGTTCAGAGGGGGCACTTCTAGCATTATTGTAAAAGATTCCATAGGAATTGCTATTATTAGGAGGATAAGGCCTATAGTTGTTGTTGCTACCAAAATTATTCTTGTAGGCATTGTTGTTGAAATTGTTGTTTCTAATGAAGTTCACATCAACTTGCTCTTCTTGAGCAACCAAAGAGGCTAAGGGAACACTATTAGGATCTAGAGGAGTTTTCCCATTAACAAGCATAGCCATAATAACATCAATATTTTCACTCAAAGAGGAAGTTTCCTCAACAGAATTTACCTTCTTACCATGTGGAGCTCTCTCAACATGCCATTCAGAGTAGTTGGCCATCATATTATCAAGGATCCTTGTTTCAGCTCCCAAGGTGAGTCCCATAAAAGTACCTCCAGCAGCAGAATCCAGCAGGTTTCTTGAGGAGAAGTTCAAACCTGCATAAAAAGTCTGGATAGTGAGTCCATGAGTAGGGCAATTTTTAACCAAAGATTTCATTCTTTCCCAAGCAGGAGCAATATTTTCACTATCAAGCTGTTTAAATTTCATAATATCACTTCTCATAGCAATAATCTTAGCAGGAGGGTAGTACTTTCCAATAAAATCATCTTTGCACTTAGTCCAAGAATCAATACTATTTTTAGGCAAGGATAGCAACCATTCTTTAGCTTTTCCCCTCAAAGAGAAAGGAAAAAGCCTGAGCTTAATAATATCTCCATCCACATCCTTATACTTTTGCATCTCACAAAGTTCAACAAAGCTATTAAGATGGGTAGCAGGATCATCAGAACCAACACCAGAAAATTGCTCTCTCATCACAAGATTCAACAAAGCAGGCTTAATTTCATAAAAGTCAGCATCAGGAGCAGGTGGAGCAATATGTGTTCTTAGGAAATCATTGTTGTTGGTGCTAGTGAAGTCACACAACTTAGTGTTCTCAGCAGAGTTCATTTTGGCAAAGGTGGGAAAGCCAAAAACAACACCAGCAGCTAGAGCAGGAACTAATTTTTTTGTGTTTTTGAATAAGGCAAGTAAACCAAGCTAGACTAATTTTTTGGGTCTTTTCGAAAAGACGCAAACAAAACCAAGAAAAAGAAACTAAGCAAACTAAAAACAAAGTAAATATAAAGGAAATGAAGGACTCCCCTAGTGAAGACGTCCTTAGCCTCCCCGGCAACAGCGCCAGAAAACTTGTTGATGACTCCTTGATGGCGCGAGAAAACTTGTTGGCTAATGTGGAGTCTTGTTGGTAACCCCAAGAGCAAGGTGTGAAGAGTACAACAGCAAGTCTTCCCTCGGTTGAGACCGAGGTTATCGAAACAGTAGGAGGAAGGAAACATCACACGGGTGTTGCAAGCAACACGGAGACCTGCACAACACGAACTCAAGACTTTGCCCCAATGAATCAGTGAGGTTGTCAAGCTCATCGGTTTGCTGTAACAAAGGATAAAACGTATGGTGTGGAAGATAATGGTTTGCAGCAAGTAAACAGGTAACAACGGAAGATGTATAAATGGTAAATATTGGACCGGGGTCCGTAGTTCACTAGAGGTGCTCTCCTTGGATAAACAACATGGCATGAAGGGTAAACAAATTACAGCGGGGCAATTGACAGGAACTGAGCAAGGAATAACAATGCAATTACTAGCCAGAAAGATCCTATGAAGTTTATTGGGCAATACAACAATATACATAGACCGTAATCCAACCGCGTCTATGTCTAGAAGTCCACCTTCAGGTTATCATCCGAACCCCCTCCATTATTAAGTTGCAAGCAACAGACAACTGCTTTAAGCAAAGTGTGTAAGGTAAATAGTCCACCTGATCCATGAACAAGAGACCGTTGTTTTCTCCCTAGTAGCAACAACACATCTACAACCGGAGAGATTTCTGTCACTTCCCTTCGAAACTAGAGGCATGAACCCACTATGAAGCATAAATACTCCCTCTTGGAGTCACTAGCAACTACTTGGCCAAGATAACCACTAGCAACGAAGAGCATGCAAGATCACAAACAACACAGACATGATAGAATCATAAAGATAGAACCATTAATCAAACCAACATAATAATCTCAATATCCATCGAATCCCCGCAAACACAACATGCATGATTACAAATAGATTAGATGTTGATCATGAACGGATCTCACAAGATATATACATGAAAGCACAAAGGAGGAAATACAACCATATAGCTACTACATGGACCCATAGTACAAGGTGGAACTACTCACACATCATACCGGAGAGAAGGCCTCCGAGATGATCTCCCCTCTGGCAGGGTGCCAGGAAGAGCTTCAGATCCCCCCGATCTAGGGACGATGGTGGCGGCGGCTACGTACGGTTTCATGGATTTCTGATCGGGTACCGAGAGTTTCTGTATCGGGGGGCTTCTTATAGGCGAAGGGGCGAGTCCGGGAGGCGACCAGGGTTGCCAAACCCTACCTAGGCACGGGTCCACCTAACCCTACGCCTGGGGTGGGTCTGCCCCCCTGGCCAATTGCCCCACTGTAATTTGTTTACCCTTCATGCCATGTTGTTTATCTAAGGAGAGCACCTCTAGTGAACTATGGACCACGGTCCAATCTTTACATTGATATATCTTCCACTGTTACATGTTTATTTGTTGTAAACCATTACCTTCCACACTATATGTTTAATCCTTTGTTACATCAAATCGGTGAGCTTGACAACCTCACTGATTCGTTGGGGCAAAGTCTTTAGTTTGTGTTGTGCAGGTTTCCATGTTGCTTGCAACACCTTTGAGACGTTTCCTTCCTCCTACTGGTTCGATAACCTCGGTTTCTTTCTGAGGGAAAATTTGCTGATGTGCTGCTTCACACCCTGCTCTTGGGGTTCCCAACAGGATCCACGTCAGCCATCACCTACAACTGCAGACATTTGTAGAACAGCAGCAAGTTTCCCTTAAGTGGATCACCCAAGGTTTATCGAACTCAGGGAGGAAGAGGTCAAATATATCCCTCTCAAACAACCCTGCAATTAAGATACAAGAAGTCTCTTGTGTTCCCAACACACCCAATACACTTGTCAGGTGTATAGGTGCACTAGTTCGGCGAAGAGATAGTAAAATACAAGTAATATGGATGATTATATGTGGTAATTGCAATCTGAAATAAAAATTACAGCGAGCAAACATGTAGCAGGACTGGTTGTAAACGGTGTTTTAATGCTTAGAAACAAGGCATAGGGATCATACTTTCACTAGTGGACACTCTCAACAATGATAACATAATTGAACACATAAATATATTCTCTTCACTATGCTACCCTGAACTACTCTCCGGTTGGATAACGAACACCAATTCACCATGTAGAGCTATAAAATCACACCTTAAAGTTTGCATTCCCCATCTAGGTAACCCCACACTGTCACCTTGAACGCTAGATGGTTCCAGACAAACACCACAATTTTAGATCCGACCTGGAGCCGAATCCACGTCAGGCAGAGGGGGCCTGCCATTGGCTCATCAGTGGGGTCGTACAATTTGATAGAGAATGAGAGACGGCCAAACACAGCACTCTAGTTCGTTCCGACAATGCCGCCATCTCCAGAGTCCGGTTTGCTGGTTGGCTCGTCGGAAGTTCCGGCGGTGTAAGACCGCTTTGCTTATTTGTGTAAGAACAAGTTAAGACTATGTGTGTAAGACTAAGTTATGCCTAACTGCGTAATACTCAGTGAAGCCCAGCTTTTCTTTCTCTGCCCACAACAGCAGAATTGCAGCATAGAACATACAAGGATCATGTGTATACCAGACATTTTGCTCGGGATAACAACCACTTTAAGTTAATTGCAGTTTCAAGTTGGCAATACTGCCGACAGTTTTATTGTTATGAATGTGTACGCATTTGAACGCATCACTATAATGTGCCACCTATTTATGATTGATGACATGGATCTAGCTTTTCTTCGCGTATTTGCATTCAATCGCTCATGGATCAGAATTATTACACGTACATAGAAAAACAGTGAAATTGAAAGAGGTACAACACATGATCTTTTTGAAACAAGTTCATTCATTGTATTACAGGCACACCATACAACTTGCACTTGCATATAATTCACAGACAGAGAATACAATAGGACCAGACCCACATGATCCATCAATCTAATCTGACGGGTAGCCGTCGTAGTAATCGTAGTGGGTGGTGCCATATTCCCCATAAGGCGGCACCATCTGCAGCTCATAATGCTTAACGGTACTGCAATACACCGCCAACAATCGATCGAGTTCGAAAGGATGGTCATTGATCCATAATCCTCTTACTCCATACCCATGAACAATCCTTGGCTCCTGTTCCCACGCAAGAGCCTCAAAGTTGTAAGATCTAATCTAGGATAGGTCCGGATAGTAGATGCTACCGGCCTGCACCATGGGTACCCTGGCGATGTCGATGCAGATGCACCGATTGTCAGTAATGAAGAGAGCACGGCCGCCGATGCCTCTGACCGGTTGAAGGACACGATTCTGTGTATCAACCTGGTAAACAACGGGCATGCCGCCGTAGACCGGTCCACTCACAACGAACAACAACTCCTCGTCGGACTCGACGAGGTAAAAAAGATTCTCCGGGTACCGGCATCCCGGAACAGGGCCTACGACGGTGGAATGCATCTTCAGGGTCCGTGCGGAGCGCTGCATCTGGACATCTCCATGAGCAGCACCAGGCATAGTCGAGAGGACAGACCCGTATCTGTCTGCGATGAAAACATCATCTGCGTAAGAAGTCATGCTCCAGAGTTCCGCGAAGTCATTCGTCTTGTACCACCTTTCACCAAAGACCGGACGACTGCCTTTCTCCGTGCCCTCGTCCCACCGAATGATGGTGTTCTGAAGGTTTGATGTAAACACCATCAACGACGGGAACATCGTCACAGCGACAGAAGCCACCTGCTCGGTCGGTATCTCCACCCTCAGGCGCTTGTTAGCGCCCGAGAAGGGGTTATACAACCGTGTCTTGTACGGCTGCACCCTCTGTCCAAGCACAAGGAGGCCGCCGGTTGTGCTATCGACGTAAAAGTACCTTCTAGAGACACAGAGAGGGAGAGAGAGAGGAGAAGCAGAGATTCAGTCAAGGTAAACTGACAGAGATTCAATCAAGGTAAACAAGTAGATGGAGAAACAAAACTTGAAAAACATATCGTATAGGAGTTGAACGCAAAAAAGGATCACACACATACAGATGAATATCAAGAAAGCACCTGCGAATAACCCGACTAATCTTCTTCTCAAGGTGGCGGCCGGTTCTCACGTCCAACAACATGATGGCGGCGGTGTCTATCCCACACTCCTCCGACAACTGGTGCTCTAGAACAATCCAGTTGGCTGGTATAAAGCGCTCCTCCGTGAAGCCGCGCTAGGCGCTGCAAAATGCCCGGAAGGCGGCGTAGTAGTTGAAGTCGTCCGTCGACAGGAAGATGTCACCTATCTTATGCACGACTCCCTCAGGGAGTTCAACCCACGACAAATCCTGCTGCTTGTTGCCGGCCATGGAAGATGGTGTTCGTGTGGTATCAGTCCCGTCAAATGGCGGAGGAAGCGGTTCCAGAGACATACATTTATTAAAGAAGGCCCGTGAATGCCAAGGGAAGTGTGTGGAAACGAGACGACCGCATGCACATAGCAACCGCAAGCCCAACCTCCAACGATCCCGCATGCAATCTCTCTCTTCGGTTCGGTTCCTGTCAAGTTAATGCGGGGGGTTGCTACACGGGCAAGTTAATGCGGGGGGGGGGGGGGGGTGGTGCAGCTTCAAGTTTCCTATCTAGGAAGGTAAGGTGCCACGATCATATAAAATGAATAGCTCATACAAACACCGCAACACCGCCGACTATGGTGTTCATTGTTATCCCATTTAGGTTCTCTATTTTTCTTTATCATAGAGATACTAATTTCAAATGAAAGTCTAGCAAACAACATATCGGTACATGTTTTCTACCACAATCACAAGAAGAAAACTGGATGGAATTTTACCTTGTTGGCATTGTGCCGAACAGAGTGGATGTGGCCCTGGAGTTCGGAGAGTAAGGCGCCCTGGCTGGTGTGGGTGCGACCACGGCGATGGCGAGCTCGGATTTTGGAGGAGGACAACGGGACCGAAATCTCGTCCCGGTGTCGTGCCATGGGTGCTGCCATGACATGGGTCGAGCTCCGGTTTGGCAGGAGGAGGGCGATACCGATCAGGTTCAGCCGGGTGCCGGATCTCGCCGCTGAAGGAATTCCCTTCCAGCTCTGTGCCATGGCGATGACCATAGATCGCCTCTTTGGGAAAGAAGAGGGCCGGGTCAAAAAGACCGTTTGAACACGAGGGCGTCAACGCTGCAATTCTACATGGCAGCCAGGATGACAGCGACTTAACGGTCAAAAGTGATAGGCGGGGACCAATTTGACGAGCGTTAGCGAGTGTTCTCGTGTTCAAACGGTTTGTTGAATTCGTGCCGAAAAAGACCCTCTGAGCATTTGGCACGTCAACTCTGGGTATCGCGATCCAATACCGATGAAGTCGAACCCCGTGTTGCCTTGGCGCTTCAACTTTCGGGCCGTGAGTTAAAAATCTCGTTATTGCAATGCTTCGGTATTGTCATGTCTTTATTTTTAAGAGTGCATTAGAGGCATACTTTCTTGTTGAGGACTGCTCACATCAAAATACATCTGAAATAAATAAGCACATGCGATTCGTAGGAGTGTCCTTGTATAGAAGCGCTTCCACAAAAGCTAGAATTACATGAAACATTCCCATGTGTCTTGTTTTTATCAGTTACGCAAAGCTGCAGAAAAGAGCATCTTGAAGTAATGAAAAAATTGTAAGTTGCTCAAACCTCCCCAATTATGATTCAGATCTTCATCGTTTAGCTCCAACATCCAAAGAGGATTACTCGCTACATTATTCATTCATCTAACCGAATCCTAAAATAAAATGTGAAATGTAAGTAAAACAACATCGATAAAGATAGAACTATTGTACCTAAGCTCGAATCATTTGATAGAAATTTTCAGCTAACCCAAGCATGAACTGTATGATTGCGTCTGCAATGAAAACTAAAAGAAACATTAGGAGTTCCTAGCTCAAAAAAATCTAACTGAAGCTTCTATAAGTGATACTAAATTTCTGTAAGAATTTCTATTTTTGTGCCATTGGTTCGTTAGTTGTACTCAGTTTTCTCCAGCTGCTTAAATTTTTCTCACTTTTCCCCTTGCCATGTTAAGAAGCCCTCACGAGCGCTCGCAGGCGCTCGGACGGAGGGATGTCGTCAGGTCAAAGACTTGACCGTTATATGCTGACTGATGGGACCGTGTTGGACGGGTCGGGCGTTACGTTACGACGCCTCGACCGTTACATGTCTGACCGGTGGGGCCGCGTTGGGGCGGGTCCTGCCGTGGCCGATACGTGCTGACGGGTGGGGGCCAGGATGTAGCACCCGGGAAAACCACCACTAGAAAATCGTCTATTGTTTATATTGTTTGCATCATCGTGATATCAGCTTGCATATTTTTATCTGTTAAAAGTATCTTGCTAAAACCTAGTTTGCCTCTGTAATACCCTTCTTGCATCTGCCTAAAAACTATTTTATAAAATGGTTTTGTTTTAAAAAATAAATGAGTAATAAAAATAAACCTATTTTATAAAACCCCTGGGGGGGACAGCTGACCAGGACAAAAGGCCCGGCTAGCCTGCCTACTACCCTAGACCCATCCCAAACCCTAATCCCAGCAAACCCTAGACCTAACCCTAAACCAATCCTACTCCCTCACCTCACCTGCTGCCGCCAGCAGAGAAAACGCACGCACTTGCGCGTGACACACGCGACGCAGCAGCACGCACGCACACTTGGTCACGCACCCGAACACCACACTCGACCCGTCCATGGACCAGACGTACACCACACACGCACGCCTCTCCCTGGACGCCCTCGCTCGTGAACCCCACCCACCCCCGATTGAGAGCCGCTCCCTCTCTCACGCGTCTGCCCGTCCCCGACCCTCTCTTCCCTATCCGCTGCCACGGCCCCTTTTCCTCCCGGCCGCCGTTGATGCAAGCCTTCCCTCGCCTCCCCTCAGTAGACCGTTGTCGGTTCCTTCCTCCGCCCGTGTCGCTGGCCCCTCTTGCATCTCCCCTGGAGTCGACCCGCCGCCATGCTCACCGCCTGCGTACGGCCCTGCCCGAGCTCGCCCTGCAGAACTCGTCCCCGCCACCAGCGAACCCCGCCGGCCGCTGCCTCGTTCTTCTTCACTACCCCGTGCCTTCGTGCCGACCTCCTGCGCCCGAGGCCATCGCCGCCTCTGTGACCTCCGCCGTCTGTCAGCCCTGCGCGGCCACCCCTGCAGCGTCGAGCCGCCCGCCTGCAGTGCCGAGCCGCCCGCCCGTAGGCCGCGTCAGCCTTCGCCTCTGCGACGCCAAGGCGAAGCAAGCCCGTCGGCCCATCTACTACCTGCGCCCATATCCTTGTCGCCATCCGCTGGCCTCCGGTCCGCTCTGCCGCTCTTCCTCCGGCCGCCGCCTGAGTCGTGCCGCCATCCGGAGCCCTGTCGTCGTCGCCCTCTCGGTTCTCCCCTCGCGCGTCAGAGCGCTACTATGCTCCTGTGTCGCCAAGAACTCCCCGACGCCGTTCTCTGCCTCACCCCCGCTCACCGTCCTCCCGCGTGTGCGCATGCGAGTAGGACAGGAAGTGAAGAAATCCTTCCATGTGTGTATATATGTGTGCTTCTGTGTTTGTGAACAGACTATCAGGCGGCTGTCTATGTTGGATCCCTTCACTCTAATCATTCGTGGCAACTGGCCTTCCGTGCAGCCATCTTGTTGGTCCATCTCGCCAAAATCTTCTAAAGCGCAAAACATGTCGCTACTCGTTGACCATTGATGCCAGAATGAAGAGCGTCATCAACCACTAAAGTCGGAACCTCACAATATACTTCTTGGACCCCAACCCCGAAGACCGGACCCTCGTCACGCCAAGGTCTTCGTCCGGAACCGAAGACACCAAGACCCCGTATTCTAAGATCCAAATACCGGACCTGCACCCTCCGGAACCAAGATCGCCGAACCCAATGTGTGACCCTGATCCGATCCTATTTTCTATAATATGACATATATACTTGTTGCACATAATCATTCATACTCGCATACATATTGTATGGTTTGGAGGCCTTATGCCGTTTCACCTTATAATTAAATACGGAGGCCATATGCGGGCAAATCTAGCCTTATATTGGTTCCATTTAAATTTGTGTAGCGAGCCGGTGCTATTTTTTGTCTTGTTAAGCCAACATTTAAATTGCGGGGTATCTAAACAACATGAACCTATTAATTAGTTGTCAGAACCTAGTTTCGATTAATATTGCCTAATTGTGTCGCATCTTTGCCATGTCTTGCATTATACATGCATCATGCCCGATTTTCTGCTGTAGTATTAAATAGTGCATCTGGTGCTTTTTCTAGTGCTTTGCTTCTTCATGGATTAAGCTGATGAGTTGATGCGAGTGTCAACCCGATCTTCGGATAAACCTTCAGCAATGTTTTCCAGGAGAGCATTCTCCCCCTTCTACCTATTTTATATTTCTAGTCTTTATTTCCTCCTGTTGATCTGTTTCTATATGTGTTGCAATGCTTTACATTCCGTATCCCTTTATATATCCCTATAGCCTTTATATTGCCTTGGACACCTCTTATTGCCTGTTGCTTAGGTAGACAGTTGGCCTTGCGAGTCGTAGTCGCTTGCTCGAGTGCTGCTTCGCGTCGTCGATGTTCCACTGATGTTGGGGGTTGGCATATTCATAAAGGTGGAGATGATCATGGTTTTAATTATAGATGGTTACTTTAACATTAAAATTGATATAACTAATGAAGAGGCACTAGTGGGTAATAGTTGAGATTTGGTTATTAACCGCCCACTTGTGTCCACCTAGAACCCGAGTTCTTGATGTCTGTTCCGAGACTGAGCGCGCTAACCACATGTGGGGTGTCTGGGCATCCCTATCGGCTTAGTACCTAATTTCAAAGTATTGTATTGGGGGCCACCAACTAGTTTGATGTTTTCATGCCACGTTATGCCATGTTTATTACATGTTGCTCGATGAGCATTTATTAATGTTGCGTAGGTGTGGCACTCTGTCACGAGAATATTTTGTCCATGACCTCTGCTCCCGTGCAAGTGTACGCAACCCTAGAGTCCGTACGAGGAGGATTAGCTATACCGCGTACGGGTAGCTCTTTCGGGTGGCCCCCATGTACTTGCTTTGGGTCTGGGAAAGCGTCGTGTCCTAGGCCCCGCCGACATACCGATGGAAGTATGTTAATTGATCTGGCAAAAAGGGTCGAAGTGCGTGTGGAAAATTTGGTGCACCCCTACAGGGTTAAATCTTTTCGAAAAGCCGTGTCCGCGGTTATGGACGACTTGGAGCACAGTATCTCGATCATAGACAACTACAACTAAAGTTTACTGTTATAAATTTGACTTGTATCTGATATGACTAGTAAGTTGGATAACCACCATGGAAAGAATGAATAAAATTGCCAAATGTGTGAGTTTCCTCGGCTTAACTTCCTCGTTTGGTCTCGAGGGGGAAATACCAGGATGGGTATGTTTGGTGGTAGTATTAGGTTGGATTCGTATAGTGTTTCTTTCTCTCTCTGATAGTCGCCAGTTGTATTGAGTCTCTATAGGTTGTTTAGCGCATGTTCTGCTGCCGAATTCTAGTCTCGCTGTGTATTGCCCTCAGTACCGATCGCTCTCTTGTTTTTCCTTTGCCCTTTGTGGGCACCCTTTTGTTTAGCAGGTTTGAGATCGACATCATTAGCAGGGTGTGACACCCCCGAGATCAGGGCTAAACAAATCCCAGACCTCCGTCTGAAATAAGCTTAACCTTGAGCTCGAGAATATCAAGTGAAGAATCGGTAACACGGCAGTGACCCTACGACACAAAAATTTATTACAGCAAGCTCATAACTGAGCAGAGAACCAAATTATTACAAGTAGAGGTCACTAACCACAAACATCAAACAACGGAAGACAAATTATGCTATTAAGTATAGCAAATTTAACAAATGGCCTAAGAGACCTGAAGCATAACGATGACGTCCCAGCCCATAGATTCCAGGCTGCCGACCGGGAACCCCAAGCTACTCGTCGATGTCGATGTAGTATGGAACTCGTCTTCAGGTGAACATTTACTCTGCCAAAAGTATCAACAAAGCAAGGGTGAGTACATGGTGTACTCCGCAAGACTTATGGCTGGTGGAGTTGTTTTGCATAAAGCCATCTTTTGTTTATAAAACAAGAGGGAGAAGAAGCTCGTCTAATCAGAGTATTTTAAAAGGGGATAAGAGAGCGACATCTCTGAAATATTGATCATCATCTTTTGATATCCACCGAATCATCATCATTTACCAACTAGGATCACCCCCTCGTACCCATGAGGAAGCATCCTTAAGCACACGTTGATCTGCCAAGTTTTACGATTAGGTTATAGTTATCTATGATCTTGAGTCCGGTCGCCAAGTCGTTCATAACCGTGAACACGGCTTTTCGAAAATATTATTACCCCGCAGGGGTGTACAACTTTACCCACACTTACTAACCTTCTCTTATGCCACTAGTAATAGCCCTCTTCCTTGGAAGGCCGGCAGAAGGTGGTTAGACACGACCTTTACCTTGCTTTCGCCGAGACCATGAGTCACGCAATAAGTATGGTTCCGCCGTAACGGGTCAAATCCCGAAGCCGGTACTTAAAGATGTGAGGAGAGATTGGTTTATCAGGGGCGCCATCTACCCCAAGCAACCCGGTCCATGCTTACCTACCTGTTATGAATGCACCAACTTCACCCGGCAAATATTTCAAAAGATTTTCTATGCGTATGTCGAATGGAACGCCCGAACTATGTGACTCATGGAACCTACTAGGCAAGTTAGTTAGTCATGAGGTTATCCAGGCCCCGTGTGGTTGCACGCTCATCTCGGTTCCAAAGGCAAGAACTCAGGTCCTAGTGGTGGCGAGCATGGGACTAGAAAAACCATATCCCACCGTGGCCTCCCATACAAGCCTTAGCATGTTTAACTCATATCACATCAGATCTCATATCATCACATTCTCCTATCATTCTAGATTCTCTGCATCTGATACACCATCTGGATGGACCAGAACTGACAGCTATGCATGGCTAAGCAGACACATATATAAGCTCTAGCAGTGCACACAAGCCAAACCTAGTTATGCTAGGAGCAGAGGATCATGTAATATAAGCTCAAAGGGAGTAATGCAATAGATAGGATACTCTATCTATCGATAAAAGACCACAGTAGAATCGTATGCAACATGGCAAGAATTGAAATGCTTTCGAAATCATAGGATTATATCATGGTGGGGCTATGCTTGCCTTTGCCTGTTGATAACAGATAAGCAGATCTTCAGGAGCCTTGTACTTGACTTGATTAGAGTTGGTCAAGTATTGTTCGTCGATCTTCGATCTTCGATGGTGTTGTCCTCGGTCTTTGATCTTGATATCGATATCATATTCTACCGGAAAGAACCAAACACCGGAAATAAAGGGGAAACAATCTACACATGGCATCTATGCAATGCTCAAGCAAGGATGATAATATGACAAGTTTAAATTGTATTTAATTTAAACCCTAAAGCATGCTCGACAACTTAATCGGGGTTCCGAGGGGTGAAAACCCTAACTCGGGGAAACTCCGAAAACACATGAGAGGGGTCGATTTGTTCTTCTAATTAAACTTGTCATTTAAGTTGATTAACAATGAATGATTATAGCTTAATTAGTTAGTTCTCATTTTTCTGAACATTTTGATATATTATTTGTATTTTTCTGAATTACAGATTAAAAGTTATTGAATTTACAATATTCAATCATTTTCTGGAATTATTAACCAATTTAAAAAGGTTTATTGCGTCAGCAGAGGCATTTAAACTTTTTGCACCGCTACTGGGTCTAGCCACTGTGACTGACCAATGGGGCACTGGCCACCTCAGCACGCCACGCAAGCAAGAGGGACCGGGGGCTGGTTTGATTATTCTCACCGAGGCAGAGTTTATCCACTGGGGCTGGCAGGTGGGGCCGAGGCCACGTTGGCATGCCACGCAGGCGCCACGCGGGCCTCGCCGGAGGAAGCGGCCAGGCGGTGGCGCGGGACGGCGACAGAGGAGATCCGAGACTACGAAACCTAGCTTGTTCGAACCAGGGCACCGGGACAGACCTAATAGGGGCGGCGCCACCTCGAAATGGTCACCGGAGCATGCGGTGCGACGACGGCCGACGACAGCGATGGGCGGCGCTCGGTGCGAGCTCGATCCAGAGAGGGATGGGAGGATTGGAGAGGTCCTAGAGGACCGCGAGCTCACCCTTGACGCATGAGTGACATCAGCAAGGACGGCGGAGCTCCGGAACGGCGGTAATGGCCACGGCGGCGAGCATCCGGCTCGGGGAAGACGGAGGCGATGCGGGCGACTCCGGGCGCCCCTGCTCGATTCCTCTGGCAAGTCGAGGTAGGCGAACACGACGGTGTTGATGGCATACTCGGCCTTGCTCGGGGGTGGCCAGAACGGCGATGAGCCAGAGCTAGGGTTCGGGTCCTGCAGCGGGAGAGGAAGGGAGAGGTCTCTGGGAGGAGGGGAAAGCGGATGGGGACGGCAGGGCGTCGAGGCGATGATCTTATCCTTCCCGAGCGAGCGATGGACGGCGGGGAGCAGGCGGCGGCCATCGACGGCGGCACTGGCGACAGAGAGGACTCTGCCTGGGAGGTGGAAGACAGAGAGGAGTCTGCCTGATTAGGTATGATTTTACTCCTTACCCATGTGCTATTCTCTTCTTACCTCTACGTGTTTTGAATCTGCCTTCTTATCTTTTCTTCGAGTCTAGGAATACTCGTGGTTGGGTTTCCGCCGTACCTTCAGGGCTTCGCTTCCTCCTCTTGAAACGGTGCTTGTACATTCGGTCTTCATGCTATCTGATGAATTTTCCTCTGTTGTATCCTTCAGTGGACCGGAAATTTCACTAAAATTCTTAGTTGTATCTTCCGATGTTTTCCGACGTGACGACATCATCCACATTAGATCCGATGAAGATTTTGTACCCCTCCTTGTTGACTGAATATCGCACGTGAAGATCTTCAGTCTGAATTCTGAGAGTTTGATGCATAATCTGTTTGTTCGTGTACAGAGTAATGCTTTGAGTGCGGGATGGAGTTGTGACCATACTACTACTCTTATCATTCGCTTTTGTACATTGAATGGGTGGACTGGTGCAATTCGACTCATTCTACGGAAGTTAGAGGTGGCCTTATCTTCTGATACCTCTACCTTCGTCTTTGTTTCTTCGGAGTGTTCTTTCGACGAACGTGAGACACGACCCCTTGTTGGTGGTGTCGCCGATTTCAAGATGAAGAAATACCCTTGATATTGGTGTCGCAAGGATCTACACAAAGTGAGAAGAATTAGATCGTTGGCCTTTTTTCCATGTACCATGATGCGGATCTCGAGGGCGTGATCCATTGTTAGTGGTGTCGAATTGTAGCACCCCAGAAAAACCACCACTAGAAAATCGCCTGTTGTTTATATTGTTTGCATCATCATGACATCAGCTTGCATAGTTTTGTATGTTTTAAAGGATCTTGCTAAAGCCTAGTTTGCCTCTGTAATACCCTTCTTGCATCTGCCTAAAAACTATTCTATAAAATGGTTTTGTTTAGAAAATAAATGAATAATAAAAATAAACCAATTTTATAAAACCCCTAGGGGACACAGCTGACCATGCCAAAAAGCCCGTCCAGTATGCCTACTACCCCAGGCCCAACTAACCCAGACCAGACCCACCCCAAACCCTAATCCCAGCAAACCCTAGACCTAACCCTAAACCAATCCTACTCCCTCACCTCACCTGTCGGCACCGCCAGCAGAGCAAACGCACGCACTCGCGCGCGACACATGCGATGCAGCAGCACGCACACACACTTGGTCACGCACCCAAACACCACACTCGACCCGTCCCTGAACCAGACGCACACCACACACGCACGCCTCTCCCTGGACGCCCTCGCTCGTGAACCCCACCCACCCCCGATCGAGAGCCGCTCCCTCTCTCACGAGCATGCCCGTCCCCGACCCTCTCTTCCCTATCCGCCACCACGACCCCTTATCCTCCTGGCTGCCATCGCTGCAAGACTTCCCTCGCCTCCCCTCAGTAGCCCGTTGCTGGCCCCTCTTGCCTCTCCCCTGTAGTCGACCCATCGCCATGCTCACCGCCTGCGTACGACCCTTCCCGAGCTCGCCTTGCAGAACTTGTCCCCGTCGGTCACTGCCTCGTTCTTCTTTTCTACCCCATGCCTTCGCGCCGACCTCCTACGCCTGAGGCCATCGCTGCCTCTGCGACCTCCGCCATCTGTCGGCCCTGTGCGGCCCCCCTGCAGCATCGAGCCGCCCGCCTGCAGCGCCGAACCGCCCGCTTGCAGCCCGCGTCGGCCTTCGCCTCTGTGAGGCCACGACACAGCAAGCTCGTCGGCCGTCTGCTGCCTGCTCCCATCTCCTTTTTTGAACATTCTGCTCCCATCTCCTTGTCGCAATCCGCTGGCCCCCGGTCCGCTCTGCCGCTCGTCCTCCGACCGCCGCCTGAGTCGTGCCGCCATTCGGAGCCCTGTCGTCGTCGCCCTCTCGGTTCCCCTTGCGCGTCAAAGCGCTGCTATGCTCCTGCGTCGCTAAGCACTCCCTGGTGCCATCCTCTACCTCATCCTCGCTCACCGTCTGTCTATGTTGAATCCCTTCACTCAAATCATTCATGGCAACTGGCCTTCCGTGCAGCCATCTTGTTGGTCCATCTCGCCAAGATCTTTTGAAGCGCAAAACATGTCGCTACTCGCTGACCATCGATGTCGGAATCAAGAGCGTCATGAACCACTAAAGTTGGAACCTCACAATCAACTTCTTGGACCCCAACCCCGAAGACCAGACCCTCGTCACGCCAAGGTCTCCGTCCGGAAACTAAGACACCAAGACCCCGGATTCTAAGATACAAAGACCGGACCCGCACCCTCCGAAACCAAGATCGCCGAACCCAATGTGTGACCCTGATCCGACCCCTATTTTCTATAACATGACATATATACTTGTTGCACATAATCATTTCATACTCGCATACATATTGTATGGTTTGGGGGCCTTATGCCGTTTCACCTCATAATTAAATATGGAGGCCATATGCGGGCAAATCTAGCCTTATATTGGCTCCATTTAAATTTGTGTAGCGAGTCGGCGCTATGTTTTGTCTTGTTAAGCCAACATTTAAATTGCGGGGTATCTAAACAACATGAACCTATTAATTAGTTGTCAGGACCCTGGTTTCGATTAATATTGCCTAATTGTGTCGCATCTTTGCCATGTCTTGCATCATACATGCATCATGCCCGATTTTCTGCCGTAGTATTAAATAGTGCATCCGGTGCTTTTTCTAGTGCTTTTCCTCTTCACGGATTAGGCTCATGAGTTGATGCGAGTGTCAACCCGATCTTAGGATGAACCTTCGACAATGTTTTCCAGGCGAGCATTCTCCCCCTTTATACCTATTTTATATTTCTAGTCTTTATTTCCTCCTGTTGATCTATTGCTATCTGTGTTGCAATATCCCTTTATATATCCCAGCAGCCTTTATATTATCTTGGACACCTCCTATTGCCTGTTGTTTAGGTAGACAGTTGGCCTTGCGAGTCGTAGTCGCTTGCTCAAGTGCTGCTTCGCGTCGTCGATGTTCAACTGATGTTGGGGGTTGGCATATTCATAAAGGTAGAGATGATCCTGGTTTTAATTATAGATGGTTACTTTAATATTAAAATTGATATTAATAATGAAGAGGAACCAGTGGGTAATAGTTGAGATTTGGTTGTTAACCGCCCACTTGTGTCCACCTAGAACCCGAGTTCTTGACGCCTGTTCCGAGACTAAGAGCACTAACCAGATGTGGGGTGTCTAGCGGCTTAGTAACTGATTTCAAAGTACTGTATTCGGGGCCACGAACTAGTTTGAAGTTTTCATGCCATGTTATGTCATGTATGCCATGTTATACCATGTTTATTACTTGTTGGTCGATGAACGTTTATTACTGTTGTGTAGGTGCGGCACTCTGTCACGGGAATATTTTGTCCATGACCTCTGCTCCCGTGCAAGTGTATGCAACCCTAGAGTCCGTACGAGGAGGATTAGCTATACCTCTTACGTGTAGCTCTTTCGGGTGGCCCCCATGTACTTGATTTGGGTCTAGGAAAGTGTCCTGTCCTAGGCCCCGCCGACATACCGATGGAAGTATGTTAATTGATTTGGCAAAAAGGGTCGAAGTGCGTGTGGAAAAGTTGGTGCACCCGTGCAGGGTTAAATCTTTTTGAAAAGCCGTGTCTGCGGTTATGGATGACTTGGAGCACAGTATCTCGATCATAGACAACTACAACTAAAGTTTACTGTTATAAATTTGACTTGTATCTGATATGACTAGTAAGTTGGATAACCACCTGATACATCGGAAACGTATCTATAATTTTTTATGCTCCATGCTTGTTTAGTATCTACTTTGCTTTGCTTTGTCTACACTTTGAGGTGCTTTTTTACATGTTTTCTGGTACTAACCTATTAACAAGTTGACACAGTGCCAGTTGCCTGTTTTCGGCTGTTTTTGGTTCCAGAAAATCTAGTAAGGAAATATTTTCGAAATTGGACGGGACAAACGTCAAAGTCAATTACTTTCCGTGGGGAACAAGAATTCTAGAGGGGAGACGGGGAGGCGTGCCATGGCAGCCACACCCCCTAGGTGCGGGTGGGCCCTGCCCCGCGCCTAGGCAGGGTGTAGGGCCCCTGGCCGCCTCCTTGGCCTCCCCCTTCGCCTATAAGAAGCCCCCGATGCATAAACCCTAAGTACTCGATCAATATTCCACGAAACCTTCTGTAGCCACAGCCATAATCGTCCCTAGATCAGGGGGATCTAAAGTTCTTCCCTGCACCCTGCCGGAGGGGAGATCATCCCGGAGGCCTTCTCTCCGGTATGATGTGTGAGTTGTTCCACCTTGGACTATGGGTCCATGTATTAGCTAGATGGTTGTATCTCCTCCTTTGTGCTTTCATGTATAGATCTTATGAGCTCCGTTCATGATCAAGATATAATCTATTTTTAATCATGCATGTTGTGTTTGCGGGGATCCAATGGATATTGAGATTATTATATTGGTTTGATTAAAGGTTTTGTCTTTATGATTCTATCATGTCTGTGTTGTTTGTGATCTTGCATGCTCTCAATTGTTAGTATCTATCTTGGCCAAGTAGTTGCTAGTGACTCCAAGAGTGGGTATTTATGATCGATAGTGGGTTCATGACTCTAGTTTCCAAGGAAAGTGACAGAAATCTCTTCGATTGTAGATGTGTTGTTGCTACTGGGGAGAAAACAACGGTCTCTTGTTCATGAAACATGTGGACTGTTTACCTTACACACTTTGCTTAAAGCAGTTGTCTGTTGCTTGCAACTTAATACTCGAAGGGGTTCGGATGATAACCTGAAGGTGGACTTCTAGTCATAGATGCAGTTGGATGGCGGTCTCTGTATATTGTTGTATTTCCCAATCGAATCTCATAGGATCTTTCTAACTAATAATTGCATTGTTATGCCTTGCTCAGTTCCTGTCAATTTCCCCGCTGTAATTTGTTTACCTTTCATGCCATGTTGTTTATCTAAGGAGAGCACCTCTAGTGAACTATGGACCCCGGTCCAATCTTTACTATTGATACATCTTCCACTGTTACTTGTTTACTTCCTGCAAACCACCATTACCTTCCACACCATACGTTTAATCCTTTGTTACAGCAATTGGTGAGATTCATAACCTCAATGTTAGTTGGGGCAAAGTCTTGAGTTTGTGTTGTGCAGGTCTCTATGTTGCTTGAAACATATGTGTGACATTTACTTCCTCCTACTAGTTCGATAACCTCGGTTTCTTACTGAGGGTAAACTTGCTATTGTACTGCTTCACACCTTGCTTTTGGGGTTCCCAATAGACTCCAAGTCAAGCACCAAGTTCTCTGGTGCCATCAAGGAGTCATCAACAAGTTTTCTAGCGCCGTTGCCGGGGAGGCTAAGGACGTCTTCACTAGGGGAGTCCTTCACTTCCTTTCTCTTTACTTTGTTTTTAGTTTGATTTGTTTCTTTTGCTTGGTTTTGTTTGCCTTTTTCCAAAAAAAACCCCAAAAAATTAGTCTAGTTTGGTTTGCTTTCTTTATTCAAAAACACAAAAAAATTAGTTCCTACTCTAGTTGGTGCTCTGTTGTTGCCTTGCTTGATCATGCTTTCTATCAATGAATGGTTTCGTTGAAACAAGTTCTTATTGGCAAGGTGGGTGATACGTCGGAAACGTATCTATAATTTTTGATGCTCCATGCTTGTTTAGTATCTACTTTACTTTGCTTGTCTACACTTTGAGGTTCTTTTTACATGTTTTCTGGTACTAACCTATTAAAAAGTTGCCACAGTGCCAGTTGCCTATTTTCTGCTGTTTTTGGTTTCAGAAAAGCTAGTAAAGAAATATTCTCGGAATTGGACGAGACAAATGCCAAAGTCAATTACTTTCCGTGGGAACAAGAAGTCATGAGGGGAGACGAGGAAGCGTGCCAGGGCGGCCACCCCCCTCCCAGGCGCGACTAGGGGTGGTCCCGCGCCTGGGTAGGGTTTGACCCCCCTAGTCGCCTCCTCGGCCTCCCCCTTCGCCTATAAGAAGACCCCGATGCATAAACCCTAAGCACCCGATCAAATCTCTACAAAACCGTCTATAGCCGCCGCAACCATCGTCCCTAGATCAGTGGGATCTGAAGTTCTTCCCGGCACCCTGCCGGAGGGGAGATCATCCCGGAGGCCTTCTCTCCCGTATGATGCGTGAGTAGTTCCACCTTGGACCATGGGTCCATGTAGTAGCTAGATGGTTGTATATCCTCCTTTGTGCTTTCATGTATAGAGCTTGTGAGCTCCGTTCATGATCAAGATCTAATCTATTTGTAATCAAGCATGTTGTGTTTTCGGGGATCCGATAGATATTGAGATTATTATGTTGGTTTGATTAATGGTTTTGTCTTTATGATTCTATCATGTCTGTGTTGTTTGTGATCTTGCATGCTCTCCGTTGTTAGTAGCTATCTTGGACAAGTAGTTGCTAGTGACTCCAAGAGGGGGTATTTATGCTCGATAGTGGGTTCATGCCTCTAGTTTCCAAGGGAAGTGACAATAATCTCTTCGGTTCTAGATGTGTTGTTGCTACTAGGGAGAAAACAACGGTCTCTTGTGCATGGAACATGTGGACTGTTTACCTTACACACTTTGCTTAAAGTAGTTGTTTGTTGCTTGCAACTTAATACTGGAGGGGGTTCGGATGATAACCTGAAGGTGGACTTCTAGTCATAGATGTAGTTGGATGGCGGTCTATGTATCTTGTTGTATTGCCCAATCGAATCTCATAGGATCTTTCTGACTAGTAATTGCATTGTTATGCCTTGCTCAGTTCCTGCCAATTGCCCCGCTGAAATTTGTTTACCCTTCATGCCATGTTGTTTATCTAAGGAGAGCACCTCTACTGAACTATGGACCCCGGTCCAATCTTTACGATTGATACATCTTCCAGTGTTACTTGTTTACTTACTGCAAACCATTACCTTCCACAGCATGCGTTTAATCCTTTGTTATAGCAAGCCGTTGAGCTTGACAACCTCACTGATTCGTAGGGACAAAGTCTTGAGTTTGTGTTGTGCAGGTCTCCGCGTTGCTTGCAACACCTACCAACACCCGGATTTTTAATCCCAGATGCCTGTTATGCCATACATCGCAATCCCAGCATTACCATTTTTGTGAGACATAACAGAATTGGATACAACAGTACATCATCCATTACAAACCATACATAAGGTCTTACACAAATAAGGATCTCATGATCCAGTTCTTAATACAACTCAAGCAGCGGAATAACGTAATAATAACGGTAGCGTAGGCGAAGCTCCATCTTCGGGGTCATAGGCAATGCTGACGATGGGAGATGATCCTAGTTGTCGTAACCTTCCTGGGGTCCATCATCCTGGTACTCCTCTTCATAGTCTGTCCACGGGAATAGCCAGGGACAAAGCCATGAGTACTCTTTAAGTACTCGCAAACTAATACTAACAAGTGAAGGGGGTTTTTGTAATAGGACACTAAGCTCTAGGGTTGTTTTGCAAAAGCCATATTTACCTCTACTAAGTTCAAAAACAAGAAAAGATAGTTGAAAGTTTATAACACCTAAGTGGGAACTTGTATTTCATATCACAACTCTGTTGTGGTCAATTCAAATTCTCAATCCATTTCACAAGTCATTTTGAAAACATCTGACGGGGGAACAGTATGGCCACTCCAACTGTCCATAACCGTGGACGCGGCTATTAGAATAGTTTGACACTCTGCAGAGATTGTACACTTTCACCACAACATTCGATACATCCGTCAGGAACAAATCCTTAATTCACCATACTTAGTATGCGGATAATCAATCCTAACCTTTCAATTACACGCCCTAGTATAGGCACCTCTCCTGTGAGTTTGGCCTCCCAACCATGACCAAGTGTCATCTTGGGTACTGCACAGGTGGACAATCTTCACAAGGTAGCCTCATCTCAGACCTTGGCCGTGAGGGAACCAATACTAAGGTATATAAGTTTCCAGTCAAGCCCTACCCAATCTTCGGGTATTATGGTTGTACGGTAAAATTGGAATGGTATCGCATCCAGACAACCATCAGTTTTATAAAGGGCTAAGTCTCATGCCTCAACATTTTCATCACCAAAATCATCTGGTGTTTGGAAACACATGTCAAAACATCTCAGTAGAATGACTCATCATTCTAAGGTTTTCATAACCACTTTCCACCAAGTATTCCCATCTAAAGTTGATCAAGTTTTATGCTTAGCACTAGCATCTACTAATGAGGGGTGATAAAATAGTGGAGCTTTAACTAAGTTCAATCTCATGCCTTAGGATGACATCAAGATTATCTAGCTTAGGCCAAATTTTATGCTCTTTATGCAATCTTCAATTATCTTTATAGTATCTACAATTTACTTAAGTAAAATCTAAGAAGTAGCTTTGGTAAAGAAATAAAGTGAAAATCTTGTAAGTAAAACTAGGAGGGGGTTATCAAGTGGGTATGATCACATATGCTTAAGGCATCTAGTTGGCATGGTAACAAGAAAGTATTAGCTTGCATAGGTCAACTTGATTAGTAAGGCTTGCATAGGTCAACTTGATTAGTAAGGCTTGCATAGGTCAACTTGATTAGTAAGGCTTGCCTTGTGCAGAGCACTGGTTGAAGTTCTCCTCGGCTTCTTCTTCGTAGTACCCTCCTTCCTCCTCGTATCCTTGGTTGCTACTAGCGTCTATAAATAAATACGAGGTACACAATCACCAAAAAATACTTAGGTACTTTCAATCATCACACAAAGGGGTTCTATAGATGATCTAGCATCATCACTAACATTACAAGACTAAAGCATTTGTCTTATTGATTTTATTTTTAGAAAAGTAATTTCTACTCATTGAAAAACTACTTAAGATTTAATATTCTCCAAACCAAACATGGGATCATGTTGACATATGTCATCACCACATATTCTAGTACATGAGAATGTGATTTAAAGTGGTGTAACGGTTTAATAAGGTTTAACCCTTTTTATTTTACATAGATAGAGTGACTAGAAATGCCTATGTGGCATTCTTTTATTACTTGGACAATATTTCTGTAAGTAAACCCATATATTTTTATATATTCTGAAAGGTATGATCAAATGTGATTTTTGAGAGTTAGAATCAACTCAAAAGCTATTATGGTTTAAATTTGAAAAATGTTTGAATGCAGAAAAGCTTCTGCCTTGTTATTTTTACCAAGGTTGATCTACAGATCCAAATGATTTGAATCCAACGGGCTTGGATTAAGAATTTCAAGACCTTTCTAACAAAATTAGTTTCATTCAATTTGGTTCATTGAATCGAGCTGGGGATTTTTGAAACTAGGTATATAACTGAGTTTGAATGAAAATAGAAAAATCTAAATTCAAACGGCTGGGTCGCGCGGGAGACGATAATGGGCCGGACCGCTATGCACAACGCTTACGCGGGCTGGTTAAGTGGCTGTCCCCACGCGCCAGTGAGACGGAGAGGTGCGATGCGGTATGGGGCAACGTGGACCGTGTGATCTAGTTATAATCTAACAGCTCTGATTCATCGTCCTCGTCGAGCAGTGCCGGCGAGACAGAATCCTAACGCGGCAGGTGGGGGTCGTGGGAGGCTCACCGGGGCTCAGGCGAAGGTCGGTGATGCGGGCGAACGGCGAAGTCGACGACGGCGAACTCAGGGGTGGTCACGGCAGCTCCTAGGGTGGACGAAATCAACGGCTCCTCTTCTCCTCTACAGCGGCGAGCTCCGGCCAAATTCCGGTGATGCGCTGCTCGCCTTGCTCCGGCTAAGGGGTGGAATGCTCAGTGAGGTGAGGGGAGTGAAATGGTGTGCTTCAATCGGCTGGGGGTGGCCTCCTTTTATAGGCTCGACGGCGATACCGAGAGGGATGGGCAGGCGACGGTGGCGACATGGCTACGGGCTGCTAGAGGCATGGCCGAGGGTGGCGATCGATTGGTGGTCTCCTGGCGATGCTCTAAGGTTTAAATGCGCTTGTAGGGGCGGTGGCAAACGGTCGGGAATGCGCGATGCTCTGCGAGGCAGAGGCAGCGAACTCTGCGGCGAGCGGTGGCTACGGGGTACGGGCGGTGAAATGGGCATGTCTGGCGTGCTCCCTGGGTCCTGGCGAAGCGGTGGGCACAGGCTGCGGTCGAGGGGCGGCGTGTGCACACGTGCCGGGTGCGGTGCTCTGGCGCATGCTTGGCATGGTCGATAGCGGCACGGGCGCGGCGTTCCTGGCGGTTCTGGTTGATGTCTGCGAGGCAGGGCTGGTCGAGAGGGGGCGGTGAGGCATGGGCTACCTCCCAGACAAGATTGGCATGGCTAGTTCTTCCCCTAGCTTTCTGTCCACACTGGGGTGACATGGGTGCTCTCGGCCTGTTCACCATTGATGATATTGGCAAGCTTACAGTGGGGCTAGAGCTTAGTTAAGGTTGCTAGATGATCTACTAAGGGTGTTGTGAGCTAGAGAGGGAATCAGTTAGGCCCAAAACACTGCTCAACATAGTGTTTTGATTTTGTTTGATTTGCATCTGCAAGGTGTTTGATGAAATGGCCGCATGAACTCAAGTTTTGAATTTTGAAAAGATTTTTGGTGGGTGTGCTAGGCATGTAATGGTGAGTCTGTGGATGCTTGGGTTTTGAAAATTTAGCTTGTTTGAGTGGTTTTTGACAAAGTGGGATCTTCCCATATGATATAGATTCAATTGTAAACTGTCATTTAAACTATGCATTTGAATGATTTTGGATGATCACAAAGTGGGCCTTGGTACTTTGTTATGAGTACTATCAAGGGGTGCAAAGATCCAAACAAGTTTCTGTTAAGTTCTGAAAGTTAGAGGTGAAGGGAATATGCCCTGAGAGGCAATAATAAAGTATTTATTATGTGTATTCCAAGTATATGATAGATGTTTATTTTGCATGCTATAATTGTATTAATACGGAAACGTTAATAAATGTGTGTTTAATAAACAAACAGAAAGTTCCTAGTTATGCCTCTCTCGTAAACTAGCTCGTTGATTAACAAGATGATCAAGGTTTCCTGATCATGGACATTGGATGTTGTTAATAACGGGATCACAACATTAGTGTAATGGTGTGATGAACATTCATCCGAAGTATAGCATTACGATCAAAGTCATTGAGTTTATATTGTTATAACAACTTACGAAGTGATCCTAATCCTTAGACCATGAGATCATGTCAATCACTAAAACCAGAAGAGTTTCTTGATAACATCAAACGTCACACCGTAACAGGGTGATTATAAAGATGGATTCAGAACTAATAAAGTGTTATGTTGAGGCTCATGGATCGAGAGTGGAATTTGTTCATCCCGATGACGGATAGATATACTCTGGGCCCTCTCGGTGATATCACATTGATTAGCTTGCAAGCAAGTGATTTGATCACTAGAATGTTATATCACAGGAACGAGAAAAGAGTGCATGTCGGTAACGAGATCAAACTAGGTATGGAGATACCGATGATCGAATCTCGGACATGTAATATATCGTGAAACAAAGGGATTAAGATACTAGCGTAAAAGGTTCCGACGATCACAAGAAAGTCATCGTTGAATGTGTGGGAGTCAGTATGGGTCTCCAGATCCCGCTTCTGATTATTGATCCGAGAGGGGTCTCGATCATGTCCACATTATTCACGAACCGTAGGGTGACACACTTAAGAGACACCGACATCCAATTGGAGCAAATGTTTCATGCCGAAAGAATGAACAAGCGCAGGAATTTATTTCACTAGATACCGAAACAGGTTTTCGGGTGAAATTGCATAAAGTGGTTATGCATGTGAAATAGAATTCTAGAAAGGGGTTATTTGTGAATGTTTGTCATTAAAGTAATTGACAAAATTCTGAATAAAATAAAAGAGTTTTATTTAATGAGAGTTTGCATTAAATTTGGTGGAAATTTAATGGGAATTTGAGTGGACTTTTGAGTGGAGGGATTTTAAAGGGCATTTTGTGAGTGGAGTGTCCACCCACATGAATGAAGGAGGGGAGGGGGCAGCCCCCATGGCCGGCGGCCACCCCCTTGGGTGCCCCCCTCCTCACTTGTCTCTCACACCTCCTCATGAAGGATCTCTCTCCCCCTCTAGAATTTATCCCCCATGGTCTCGGACTAGCGAGATACATGTTCCCGGTGGCTATTCGGCAAGAAAGAGTTGTGCTTCCACTGCATCGCTGGAGCAAGGAGGCGGAGGTTGCTCGGTGCCTCGAACGTGTGTGCGAGCACGGATGCGCTGCTGATTTGCGGCGCTAGGACTTCCTCTCGATCTTGAGATCGGCAAGAGATCGTCTACATCAACCACGAGTTGAACTCGTTAAGCTTTGTCGGTCTTCAAGGGTATGTTCTCTACGGATATACATCTGCCCATTGTTTCTATCTAGTAGATAGATCTTGGTATATAGTTCACATCGTAGGAAAAATTTTGTTTTCTATGCTGCGAACCCTACAAGAGGTAGCCAAAGTAGGCATGGGAGTTAAATTGGCCAAAGTGACCATTCACTTAATTTGTTTGTTTTGATTTGTTTGTCTTTGGGAAAAGTGTGGGGATTGTTTAGATGATGTTTATTTCACCTAAGAATCATTTTACAAGCAAATAAACACACAAGCATGGCAATCCAAAAGAATCCAAATTTTAATGCACACTCATATGAATGCTTTCATATTTTTAATTGGAAAAGTTTTTGTTAAACCTAATTTTGATGATTAGAGTTTGATGATTCTAGTTTAATATTTTTGGGATGTTACAAACCTTCCCCCCTTAAACAAAATCTCGTCTCGAGATTTGAAAAAGGACGAAAAAAGGTTACCTAGGATTTGAAGAGATCCGGAAACTCCATCCTGATGTGATCTTCGCGCTCCCAGGTAGCTTCCTCTTCTGTGTGGTTGCTCCACTGAATCTTGAGAAACTTGATGCTTCGGGTTTTGGTAGTTCTGAAAGCTTCTTCCAAAATACGGATGGGTACTTCGAGATAGGTCAGGTCATCGTCGATCTCTATGGTCCGGTGATCGATATTCTTGAACACTTCGGTCTTCTCTGGAACTTTGAGGCACTTGCGAAGTAATGAGATATGAAACACATTGTGCACGGCTGACATCTCTGCGGGCAGTTCCAATTGATACGACACTTCTCCTCGACAGTTCAGAATCTTGAAGGGTCCGATATATCTGGGGGCTAACTTTCCTTTGAGTTGGAAACGTTGCATTCCTTTCAATGGCGACACTTTCAGATACACAAAATCTCCGATGTTAAAGGCGAGGTCTCGACGTCTTGTCGGCGTAACTCTTCTGTCTAGACTGGGCTGTCTTGAGGTGCTCACGAATCTTGTGAACCTTCTCTTCTGCTTCTTGTAGGATGTCAGGTCCGAAAATCTGACTCTCTCCTACTTCCGACCAGTTCAAAGGGGTGCGACACTTCCTTCCATACATGAATTCAAATGGGGCCATTTGCAAACTAGCTTGATAACTGTTGTTGTATGAAAATTCTGCAAAAGGCAGACATTCTTCCCACTTAGATCCATATTCTAACACACATGCTCTCAGCATATCTTCGAGTATTTGATTTACTCGCTCCGTCTGTCCATCGGTCTGAGGGTGATACGCGGTGCTAAAATCTAGGCGGGTTCCTAAACCTTCTTGGACCTTCTTCCAGAATCTCGAGGTAAATTGAGTTCCTCGATCCGATATGATGTTCTTGGGGACTCCATGCAAACTGACGATTCTAGCGATGTATAACTCCGCTAGCTTCGAACTCTGATATGTGGTCTTGACAGGTAAGAAATGGGCGACTTTGGAGAATCTGTCCACTATGAGCCAGATAGAGTCATTTCCCCTACTAGAAGTAGGCAATCCGGTGATAAAGTCCATTCCAACGGAATCCCATTTCCATTCCAGAATCTCCAATGGTTGCAACAATCCAGCGGGTCTTTGATGTCCTGCCTTGACTCGCTGACATATATCACACTTGGCGATATAGCTTCCGATTTCTCTCTTCATCTTATGCCACCAAAATTGCTCTTTCAAATCTTGATACATCTTCGTTCCTCCGGGTGGATAGAATAAAGAGTATCATGAGCTTCCTTTATAATTACTTCTTTCAACTCAGAATCTGCTGGTACACAAAGGCGTCCTTTGTACCACAGAACTCCTTCCTCGTCTTCGGTGAAGCCGGGTACTTTGCCTATACCGATACGACGTTTGATTCCTTCGATACTAGCATTTCCTTTCTGCGCCTCTTTGATCTGGCTGATCAAAGTGGGTTGAAGTTCTACGCTAGCCAAAAATCCTTCACTTACTAATTCCATTCGAAAATCTTCCATCTCTTTGTGCAAGCTTGGTTGCTCCTTCAAAATCATGGAGTTCAAGCGGCACGGCAATCTGCTAAGGGCATCTGCTACCACATTGGCTTTACCAGGGTGATAGTGAATGTCTAGGTCGTAATCCTTGATTAGCTCAATCCATCTTCTCTGCCTCATATTCAGCTCCTTCTGAGTGAATATATACTTCAGACTCTTGTGATCCGAATAGATCTCACAACGGTTTCCCATCAGCTAATGCCTCCATGTCTTCAGGGATAGAACTAAGGCTGCGAGTTCGAGGTCATGGGTTGGGTAATTTTGCTCATGTTGTTTCAGTTGTCGGGATAGATAAGATATAACCTTGCCTTCTTGCATTAGCACACATCCGAGACCGATCTTGGATGCATCACAATACACGTCGAAGGGCTTCATGATATCCAGCATGATTAAGATTGGGGCTGAAATCAATCTTCTCTTGAGTTCTTGAAAACTCGCTTCACATTTGTCTGTCCATTCAAACTTCTTGTCCTTCTTCAGCAATTGGGTCATGGGTCTGGCAATACTCGAGAATCCTTCTACGAACTTGCGGTAGTATCCCGCCAATCCGAGAAATGCACGAACTTGGGTTTGAGTGGTTGGGTCTTGCCAATATTCGACATATTTCACCTTTGCAGGGTCAACGGCAATTCCTCCGGATGATACAATGTGGCCGAGGAATCCTACCTCCTGTAACCAGAATTCACATTTGCTAAACTTGGCATACAGCTGATGCTCTCTAAGGGTTCCAAAAATGGTCCTTAGGTGTAGCTCATGTTCTTCTTCCGATTTGGAATAAATCAGAATGTCATCGATGAAAACAACGACAAACTTATCCAGGAAGTCCATAAAAATCTTATTCATGAGATTCATGAAATAAGCGGGGGCATTGGTTAATCCAAAAGACATGACAATATACTCGTATAATCCATATCTTGTGGTAAAGGCAGTCTTTGGAATATCCTCTATGCGAATCTTGAGTTGATGATAGCCAGTTCTAAGATCAATCTTAGAAAACACTTTGGCACCGGTCAACTGATCAAACAAATCTTCTATCTTGGGCAATGGGTACTTGTTCTTGATGGTGACATCATTCAACTTCCGATAATCCGTACACAAACGGTTACCTCCATCCTTCTTATCCACAAATAAGACGGGTGATCTCCATGGTGACGCACTTGGTTGAATCAATCCAATTTCTAGCATGGCATCCAGTTGCTTCTTCAGTTCTGCTAGTTCAGATGGGTTCATACTATAGGGTCTCTGGGCTATGGGTCCTGTTCTGGGGATTAGTTCAATGATAAAATCGATATCCCGATCTAGGGGCATACCAGGCAAAACATCTGGAAATACATCGGGGTATTCACAGACTATCCGGACTTGGTCAATGGTAGGTTGGGCTACACTCTTGTTGCACTTGAATTGACGCGATAAGGTTTCAGATATATGCTCGACTGATATTCCGGCTGTACTTGTCATGGTTATGGCTTTCCTGGCACAGTCAATCAATCCTTTATGTTTGGACATCCAATCCATTCCTAGTACTACTTCCAAACCTTTAGTTCCAAGTACTATCAGATTAGCATAAAAATCTATGCCATGGATTTGGATAGGGACGACTTTGCAAATTTGCCTATCCTTGGTGGTTGAATCGGGAATTTGAACAGTCATAACATGCTTCAGTTTGGTTGGTTTAATCTTACTAGTGCATGCAAATTCTTCGGTGACAAATGAGTGCGATCCACCAGAATGAAACAACACTCTAGCAAGTACTGAATTAATAGAAAACATACCCAGCACGACGTCTGGCGCTTCCTGGGCTTCTTCAGCATGCATGATAAAAAGACGGCCATTGCGGTCGAGGGAATTCCCTGGGGCAAACCTTCTTCCTAGTTGAACACGACACTGCTCTGAGCTGGGGCATTAGCATTGGGGGCTGCGACATTCTTCTTGTTGGGTCACTCGTTGGAATAGTGACCCTTATTTCCACAGTCATAACAAGTCACTTGCGACTTTTCCTTTGCTGCAATAGGCACAACATTGCTTCCAGTCCTCGGGGCAGTGTTGGTGTTGGCGGCAGCATTGTTGTTGAACTTGGGTGGTGCATGATTGAAATTGTTAGAGTTGTCGGGGTTGTCATGATTTCCTCCGGGCCTTGGGTTTCCACGGTTGGGATAGGTCGGACGGTTCATCGGGGGTCTGTTGGTTCTCGGGACAAATTCTGGAGATGGGTTAGGGCGATACTTTGGGGTCTGATGGGTTCCTGGCTGATGCATCATGCGACGCTTGCGGTTCTCATTGGCTTGGTTGATCTTTCCTTCCATCTGGGTGGCAGAGTCGACAAGGGCTTCAATATCATCAAAGGGGATATTGACTAACACAGTCTGCATCTCATCGTGCAGACCATTCAGGAATCTCTCTTTCTTCTTGGCTTCAGTGTCGATCTCATACGGGGCATACCTAGCTAATGACAAGAAATTGTCACGGTATTCTACTACGGTCATCCTTCCTTGGTTTAGTTCTCTGAACTCATCTCTCATTCTCTTGATCAAACCCGGTGGCACATGGGTTCTGCTGAACTTGACCTTGAATTCCTCCCAGGTCATCATCTGTCCTCCGGTCATGGCACGAACACTGTTCCACCACGCTCTTGCATCTCCGGCTAGATAGTGGGTGGCGAACAGAACTTTCTCGTTAGCCTCCACTCCGGCGACTTCCAGGTTATTCTCCATGGTTTGCAGCCAATCGTCTGCGTCTAGGGGCTCTTCTGACTTAGTGAAAACAGGTGGGTTGGTGTTCTGGAAATTCTTGAGCTTAGATCCATGGTTGTCCTGATTTCCTTGGCCTTGGTTCTTGTGGGCTAGCTGAGCTATCTGCTGAAGGGTGGCTAAGTTGGCTTGACGTTCGGCTCTTTCGGCTTCGCGGTCAGAAACCAACATTTGCAGGATCTGCAACATCGGGTCCGGGGATAAACCACTTCCTCCACGTGGCATCTGAAGATTGAGATAGATCATGAGAAAAGAGGGAAATTTCTAAGGTTTCGGTACTTTGAAAAGTTTTTAAAGTTTGACTCAAATTTTCTAGCAACTTGCTTTTCATTCATTCATTCAGAGCACACGATACAAACGCACACCACAAAACAAGAAAAATAGATTGTTTTAAGAACCATTCTGGAAACTACGATACAGTGGGACCGAATACAACTCACTACGCTAGTGCTCAAGTGCTAGTACTCCTCGGAGTCGGTGTAGTCGTCATCCTCATCATCCTCATCGTCATCGATGAAGGCGAAATCATCCTCGTCGGTGAAGAAGTCCATAGCCTGATCCTCCAGAAAATCATCATCATCGCTGAGATATGAGTAGGGGTCTCCATGAAGATCTTCTCCTGCATTCTCCCTTTCCTCCAACTGCATGTCTCTCTCGTGGATGGTCTCCTCCAAATCCGAGATACGGTGGCGAAGATGGGCAATGATGCGCTCCTTCTTGTCGAGCTGACGGCGGCGAGACTTTCGATCCTTCGCTAGCATGGCGATGGTCTGATCCTTCGTCTTGATGATGGTGGACTTGTGGTTGGAGTAGTCACGGCAATTGTCCAATTCCTGCTGACGATCGTACATCATGAAGCTAAGGTGGTCCAATTGGGTCTTCAGCTCGGGGTGGTATGGGGCTTCCAGTGGTTGTCCATTAGCATCACGCCTTGGACAAAACTCAAAGAGGGTACCCTTGATCTGGTTGATACTCTGCCCACACAGACGGGCAAGAGCTTCCTGCATGGCCCTAGCAAGTCCATCGAGCCAGTTGTTCTCTCTTAAGGTGAACTGAATTCCCTCAGCAGTGGGAGGTTCAATCTTTCCTCGGAGACTTGCAACAATTAGCCACTCCAGATCTTCTCCTCCTTGATCATTGAACTGAGCTCCAAAGAACTCGGGGTGCGGACGCTCCAGAAGTTCCGAAAGCTGGTCCAAATCCCGCTCAAAGATAAGGTCTCCTCCATTCCCCAACTGATAAAACTTGTTGTACTTCACGTCCGACTATAAGAATATAGGATGAGTAAGTTAGTAGGGTGATCAAGTGTGTCAAATTTTATGTATTTTGCAAGAGTTTTTGAAGAACATGAATTTTCATGAAAGAAGCAAAGTGATAAGAATGGGAATAAGTTTTTGTAAATATTTGCTTCCTTTGGTTTTGAAACTAAGTTTTTGATTCAAACGTCTAGTCTAACTAGGGTCTCCTATGGTCAGGATGGCTCTGATACCAACTTGTCAACACCCGGATTTTTAATCCCAGATGCATGTTACGCCATACATCGCAATTCCAGGATTACCATTTTTGCGAGACATAACATAATTGGATACCACAGTACATCATCCATTACAAACCATACATAAGGTCTTACACAAATAAGGATCTCATGATCCAGTTCTTAATACAACTCAAGCAGCGGAATAAGTAATAATAACGGTAGCATAGGCGAAGCTCCATCTTCGGGGTCACAGGCAATGCTGACGATGGGAGATGATCCTAGTTGTCGTAACCTTCCTGGGGTCCATCATCCTGGTACTCCTCTTCATAGTCTGGCCGCGGGAATAGCCAGGGACAAAGCCATGAGTACTCTTTAAGTACTCGCAAACTAATACTAACAAGTGAAGGGGTTTTTTGTAATAGGACACTAAGCTCTAGGTTGTTTTGCAAAAGCCATATTTACCTCTACTAAGTTTAAAAACAAGAAAAGATAGTTGAAAGGTTATAACACCTAAGTGGGAACTTGCATTTCATGCCACAACTCTGTTGTGGTCAAGTCCAATTCTCAATTCATTTCACAAGTCATTTTGAAAACATCTGACGGGGGAACAGTATGGCCACTCCAACTGTCCATAACCGCGGAGGCGGCTATTCGAATAGTTTGACACTCTGTAGAGATTGTACACTTTCACCACAACATTCGATACATCCGTCAGGAACAAATCCTGAATTCACCATACTCAGTATGCGGATAATCAATCCTAACCTTTCAATTACACGCCCTAGTATAGGCACCTCTCCTGTGAGTTTGGCCTCCCAACCATGACCAACTGTCATCTTGGGTACTGAACAGGTGGACAATCTTCACAAGGTAGCCTCAGCTCGGACCTTGGCCGTGAAGCAACCAATACTAAGGTATATAAGTTTCCAGTCTATTGTGGTTGTACGGTAAAATTGGAATGCTATCGCATCCAGACAACCATCAGTTTTATAAAGGGCTAAGGCTCATGCCTCAACATTTTCATCACCAAAATCATCTGGTGTTTGGAAACACATGTCAAAACATCTCAGTAGAATGACTCATCATTCTAAGGTTTTAATAACCACTTTCCACCAAGTATTCCCATCTAAAGTTGATCAAGTTTTATGCTTAGCACTAGCATCTACTAATGAGGGGTGATAAACTAGTGGAGCTTTAACTAAGTTCAATCTCATGCCTTAGGATGACATCAAGATTATCTAGCTTAGGCCAAATTTTATGCTCTTTATGCAATCTTCAATTATCTTTATAGTATCTACAATTTACTTAAGTAAAATCTAAGAAGTAGCTTTGGTAAAGAAATAAAGTGAAAATCTTGTAAGTAAAACTAGGAGGGGGTTATCAAGTGGGTATGATCACATATGCTTAAGGCATCTAGTTGGCATGGTAACAAGCAAGTATTAGCTTGCATAGGTCAACTTGATTAGTAAGGCTTGCATAGGTCAACTTGATTAGTAAGGCTTGCCTTGTGCAGAGTAGTGGTTGAAGTTCTCCTCGGCTTCTTCTTCGTAGTACCCTCCTTCCTCCTCGTATCCTTGGTTGCTACTAGCGTCTATAAATAAATACGAGGTACACAATCACCAAAAAATACTTAGCTACTTTCAATCATCACACAAAGGGGTTCTATAGATGATCTAGCATCATCACTAACATTACAAGACTAAAGCATTTGTCTTATTGATTTTATTTTTAGAAAAGTAATTTCTACTCATTGAAAAACTACTTAAGATTTAATATTCTCCAAACCAAACATGGGATCATGTTGACATATGTCATCACCACATATTATAGTACATGAGAATGTGATTTAAAGTGGTGTCACGGTTTAATAAGGTTTAACCCTTTTTATTTTACATAGATAGAGTGACTAGAAATGCCTATGTGGCATTCTTTTATTACTTGGACAATATTTCTGTAAGTAAACCCATATATTTTTATATATTCTAAAAGGTATGATCAAATGTGATTTTTGAGAGTTAGAATCAACTCAAAAGCTATTATGGTTTAAATTTGAAAAATGTTTGAATGCAGAAAAGCTTCTGCCTTGTTATTTTTACCAAGGTTGATCTACAGATCCAAATGATTTGAATCCAACGGGCTTGGATTAAGAATTTCAAGACCTTTCTAACAAAATTAGTTTCATTCAATTTGGCTCATTGAATCGAGCTGGGTTGATTTTTGAAACTAGGTATATAACTGAGTTTGAATGAAAATAGAAAAATCTAAATTCAAACGGCTGGGTCGCGCGGGAGACGATAATGGGCCGGACCGCGCGTCAGTGATACGGGGAGGTGCGAAGCGGTATGGGGCAACGTGGACCGTGGGATCTAGTTCTAATCTAACGGCTCTGGTTCATCGTCCACGTCGAGCAGCGCCGGCGAGACAAAACCCTAACGCAGCAGGTGGGGGTCGTGGGAGGCTCATCGGGGCTCAGGCGAAGCTCGGCGATGCGGGCGAACGACGAAGTCGACAACGGCAAACTCAGGGGCGGTCGCGGCAGCTCCTCGGGTGGACAAAATCAACGACTCCTCTTCTCCTCTGCAGCGGCGAGCTCCAGCCAAATTCCGTGATGCGCTTCTCGCCTTGCTCTGGCTAAGGGGTGGAATGCTCAGAGGTGAGGGTAGTGAAATGGTGTGCTTCAATCGTCTGGGGGGTGGCCTCCTTTTATAGGCTCGACGGCGAGACCGAGAGGGATGGGCAGGCGACGGTGGAGACACGACTATGGGCTGCTAGAGGCATGGCCGAGGGTGGCGATCGATCGGTGGTCTCTTGGCGATGCTCTAAGGTTTAAATGCGCTTGTAGGGGCGGTGGCAAACGGTCGGGAACGCGCGATGCTCTGTGAGGCAGAGGCGGCGAACTCTGCGGCGATCGGTGGCTACGGGGTACGGGCGGTGAAATGGGCATGTCTGGCGTGCTCCCTGGGTCATGGCAAAGCGGTGGGCACGGGTTGCGATCAAGGGGCGGCGCGTGCACGCGTGCCGAGTGCGGTGCTCTGGCGCATGCTCGTCATGGTCGACAGTGGCACGGGCGCGGCGTTCCTGGCGGTTCTGGTTGCTCTCTGCGAGGTAGGGCTAGTCGAGAGGGGGTGGTGAGGCATGGGCTACCTCCCAGACAAGGTTGGCACGGCTAGTTCTTCCCCTAGCTTTCTGTCCACACTGGGGTGACATGGGTGCTCTCGGCCTGTTCACCATTGATGATATTGGCAAGCTTACAGTGGGGCTAGAGCTTAGTTAAGGTTGCTAGATGATCTACTAAGGGTGTTGTGAGCTATAGAGGGAACCAGTTAGGCCCAAAACACTGCTTAACATAGTGTTTTGATTTTGTTTGATTTGCATCTGCAAGGTGTTTGATGAAATGGCCGCATGAACTCAAGTTTTGAATTTTGAAAAGATTTTTTGTGGGTGTGCTAGGCATGTACTGGTGAGTCTGTGGATGTTTTGGTTTTGAAATTTTAGCTTGTTTGAGTGTTTTTTGAAAAAGTAGGATCTTCCCATATGATATAGATTCAATTTTAAACTGTCATTTAAACTATGCATTTGAATGATTTTGGATGATCACAAAGTGGGACTTGGTACTTTGTTATGAGTACTATCAAGGGGTGCAAAGATCCAAACAAGTTTCTGTTAAGTTCTTAAAGTTAGAGATAGCCAAAGTAGGCATGGGACTTAAATTGGCCAAAGTGACCATTCACTTAATTTGTTTGTTTTGATTTGTTTGTCTTTGGGAAAAGTGTGGGGATTGTTTAGATGATGTTTATTTCACCTAAGAATCATTTTACAAGCAAAGAAACATACAAGCATGGCAATTCAAAAGAATCCAAATTTTAATGCACACTCATATGAATGCTTTCATAATTTTAATTGGAGAAGTTTTTGTTAACCCTAATTTTGATGATTAGAGTTTGATGATTCTAGCTTAATATTTTGGGGATGTTACAACACCTGTGTGACGTTTCCTTCCTCCTTCCGGTTCGATAACCTCGGTCTCAACTGAGGGAAAACTTGTTGCTTGCTCTTCACACCCTACGCTTGGGGTTACCAACGAAGTGCCACGTCGAGCATCATCAAGGCTTTTCTGGCGCCGTTGCCAGGGAGGCTAAGGACGTCTTCACTAGGGGATTCCTTCACTTCCTTTCTCTTTACTTTATTTTTAGTTTGCTTTGTTTCTTATGCTTGGTTTTGTTTGCCTCTTTTCAAAAAACCCAAAAAAATTAGTCTAGTTTGGTTTGCTTGCTTTATTCAAAAATAAAAAAATTAGTTCCTGCTCTAGCTGTTGCTGCTGTTTTTCGCTTTCCCACCATTGCCAAAATAAACTCTGCTGAGAACACCAAGTTGTGTGACTTCACTAGCACCAACAACAATGATTTCCTAAGCACTCCTATTGCTCCACCTGCTCCTGATGCTACCTTTTATGAAATTAAGCCTGCTTTATTGAATCTTGTGATGAGAGAGCAATTTTTTGGTTCTGGTTCTGATGATCCTGCTGCCCATCTCAATAGCTTTGTTGAACTTTGTGATATGCAGAAGTATAAGGATGTAGATGGATATATATTAAGCTCAAGCTTTTTCCTTTCTCCTTGAGAGGATAAGCCAAAGAATGGCTTCTTTCTTTGCCTAAAAATAGTATTGATTCTTGGACTAAGTGCAAAGATGCTTTTATTGGAAAGTACTATTCTCCTGCTAAGATTATATCTATGAGAAGTGACATTATGAAATTTAAACAACTTGATAGTGAACATGTTGCTCCAGCTTGGGAAAGAATGAAGTCTTTGGTTAAGAATTGTCCCTCTCATGGACTCGCTGCTTGGATGATTATCCAGACCTTTTATGCAGGTTTGAACTTCTCCTCAAGAAATCTGTTGGATTCAGCTGCTGGAGGTACTTTTATGGGCCTCACTTTGGGTGTTGCAACAAGGCTCCTTGACAATATGATGGTTAACTACTTTAAATGGCATGTTGAGAGAGCTCCACATGGTAAGAAGGTAAATTATGTTGAGGAAACTTCCTCTTTAAGTGAAAAGATTGACGTTATTATGGCTATGCTTGTTAATGGGAAAGCTCCTCTAGATCCTAATAGTGTTCCTTTAGCCTCTTTGGTTGCTCAAGAAGAGCAAGTTGATGTGAACTTCATTAGAAACAACAATTTTGGCAACAATACTTATGGTAATTATAGGCCTTATCCTCCTAGTGGAAATGTATATCATGGCAGATCTAGAATGCCTAGTGAAAAAAGGATTCTAGAAGTAGAGAGATCCACTAAGAATTTTTTGCAGATGTAATATGAGCAAAATAAGATTTTCACTAAAACTATGGAGGAACAATCTATTAACTTGAAAAACATTAGTCATCAGCTTGAGAATCTGAATAGAGAAATTCCTAGTTTACATTCAAAAAATTTGAGTGTTGAGAAAAATATATCCTCTTTGTCTGAATCTCAGTCCTCTTTGATTAATAAAATGGCTGCTAAACCTGAAACCATGGAAAACACCTTTGCTACTACTCATGCCATACAAGTTACTATTGATGAAAATGTTAGGCTGTTAGCTCAACTTCATGCTAAGTGGGAAAGGGAAGCTGAAATTGATAGAAACAATAGTGTGTGCACCATCACCACTAAATCATAATCCCTATTCCTCCTCCTACTATGCCTAAGCCTATTGAGCCTACTTCTAGTGATGTTAAGTTTGACTTTGATATTGATGGTTGCAATATTTTTGAAGTGATTATGTTCTTGCAAAATCTTGCTAGAAGTCCTGATGCTAGTGATATGCATGTTGCTTTCACTAAACACATTACAGATGCTCTTGTTAAGATTAAGGAAGCGAAGCTAAAACACAAAGCTTCTATTCCTAGGAAAGTAGAAGATAGTTGGGAACCTATTATTAATGTGCAAGTGAATGACTTTAACCTCAAAGCTTCATGTGATCTTGGTTCTAGTGTCTCTATTATGCCTAGGAAGATTTATGAAATGCTTGATTTGCCACCATTAGAAGATTGTTATTTAGATGTCCCACTCAATGATAATGCTAAGAAGAAACTCAGGGGGGTATTAATGATGTTCTCATTATGGTTAATAATGCTTATGTCCCTGTGGATATCTATGTTTTGGATGTTGAATACAATGCTTCTTGTCCTATTACTTTTGGAAGACATTTTCTTAGAACATTTAGTGCTATCATTGATATAAAAGAAGGCACCATTAAATATCATTTTCCATTCCAGAAAGGTATTGAACACTTTCCTATGAGGAGAGAGAAGTTGCTTTTTTCTCCTCCTTTGAAAGCAAGATTTGATGTTAATGCTTCTTCATTTGAAAATACTTGATTCTTCTTGCTTCTTGTGCCTAACTTAAAGGCTTTAAAGAAAGCACTTGTTGGGAGATAACCCAAGCGTTTCCTTGAGTATTGGAAGTTATTACTTCAGTAATGACCTCTCCTTATCCTTTTTTGTTAGCTTTTTGTGCCAAGAATGACCTCTAATGAGAGGGAAGTAAGATTTGGGGAGTTCCTGTCCCGAAACAGATTTCTGTCCTCCACCAAAAAATTTCATGAGGAGTCTATGTAACTCGGATTGAGCTCAAAATTTATGAATAAATCCCCCCCATATATTAGCTAATGTTCGTTAGTTCAACACTTTTTCATTTGAGCAACAGAAGATGTTCGAAAAAATCGGTTTCTACCTGCTGGTCTGTTTTGACAGATTTCTGCCATTATTTGCATTTGCTTCTTATTGATTCCTTTTTGAGTTCTCTTTAGGTGAATTGAGATTTTTGAAGGATTTGCTATAGTATATTTTCTTTAGTGAAAATCCTTGCTGTTCCAAAGCTTTGCTAGAGGTCTAATATCTTTTGAATACACTAATGTTGCTATAGTAGCTTGTCGTTTTTATTGTTTCATGCACAGTTGTGTTGTTCTTGGAGCGTCTTAGTTTTTGTTTGCTTTACTTAGTTTGTTTAGTTTGCTTGAGTAGTTTGTACTCCCGTTCTCATTGTATTGTTTTGCAAATAAGTTGCTTGGTGTTGGAAAGGAGTAGTAAGTTTTTGATTGTAAGTGCAAGAGGAGCTTGCATTGACTATGACTTAGACTTTAGCATGACATGCTAGGTGTTGTTTTGACCTTATTCTTAGTGATTATTGTTGTATCATGTCTTGTTCCAAACAATTGAGATTGCTTAGTGTGCCTTGAAGAATTTATGCGTTGTTTTAGCATGCAAAAGCATAGTATTATGGTTTTCTCCTTTGATGCTTTGCTTGGGTTGACTTGGCACATGCTCAAACCATGTTATGACTATGACAAGTCACCATTAGCCTCTATGATCATTTAGCCCTTGACTTGTAGTACCACTCTATGCTTTGATTAGTAATGCTTTGTTTCACTGCATGATTATGGCCATTATGCTCTCTTAGATGGTTGCTCCCAATCTTTTTGCTAGCCTCCACTTGTATGAGTAAGTTCTACTCATGCCTCCAACTCCCAAGAAACCAAGTTATTCCAAATGTCCACTATAAAATCCTATGCATGGTGTGTTACACCATTCCAAGTATATTCTTGTTTTCAGCTATCTTCCAATTAAAAACTATTTTGTTATGAGAAAACTTAGTGGCCCTCACGAACTTGATGGCACACTTTATATTCTTTGCCCCTAATAAACTTGAACCATTGTGACAACTTTGTTGTATAAGCTTGCACTTATACGTTGGAATTAGCAGAACCGTGCTGTCACGTGGAACGTTTTCAACATTGCACTTGTACTTTGTACTCAGTTGATATCATGCTCTTTTGTCTATGGATGTCACCGGTGTGAAATAAAGAGGGAACTTGTAAGTCCATGGAGTTTGTATCCTGTGTTAGAGAAACGCCTGGGACGCTAGCCTAAACCATGCCTAATCATGGTGGAAACTTGCAACATCACTATAGTGACAACTATGAAGCATTCTTCTTATAAAAAAAGACACATTGAGAAAATAGGAAAGAGAGAAAAAAGCACCATATTCCCATGGTTAATAAGAAGATGGCTAAGATATTCATTGTCTGCTTGCCTTGTCATTTTGGTTATGGGATAGCTCCTGTACCATGTGCAAGGGGTACCCTGTTGGTGGTTCTCAATGATATGCAAATACTTACAATGACAAGTGCTTACAGGTGACTGAAGTTGAGTAGCATGAGGTGTGTCCCTCGTATTCAAGGGACTTGAGATTGCCAACTTATACTTCGGCAAGCAGATACTCCATCTTTGTTCACTTTAACCTTAATCACTTCAAGATGCTTATGATAGGGGCAATGAGGGCTGAAAGCTAACAAGTACCATAATTTTTGTAAGCTCCTTTTGAAACTTGAAATCCATGCTTCCTTTATAAAAGGCCTTTCTTCCACCATTATTTGAGTCTCCACCTTCTATCTTTAGTAACCATTAAGAGATCTTAGTTGTCATTCTGTGTGCAATGTTCCAAAGCTTATTGGTTGATGCATATTGTGATATTACTTGTTCTTGTGCTACTTGTTTCTAGTCACCCTTGTGAACTTTGAAGGTGTCCTATGCATCTATTTGCTACTCTATGAGGGACAAGCTGATTGCCATGATGCCATGTTTTTGTATGTGAAACAAACAAATGTTTTTCAATGCATATTATTCATGATCTTTGTTTGTAGCTTATCATGTTGCATGCATAGTTACTATGTCCTATTGTTAGAACTCCATCTTTCATGCACATGTTTAGAGTTCTTTGATACCATCTTTCAATGCTTGCAAATGGTTTAATCTTTATTGTGAGGGTGCATGTCACCTCAAAAATTATTCTTTTTACCACTTACCTACTCGAGGATGAGCATGAGTTAAGCTTGGGGATGCTTAATACGTATAAAAAGTATCTATAATTTTTTATGCTCCATGTTTGTTTAGTATCTACTTTTATTTGCTTTGTCTACACTTTGAGGTGCTTTTTACATGTTTTCTGATACTAACCTATTAACAAGTTTCCAGAGTGCCACTTGCCTGTTTTCTGCTGTTTTTGGTTCCAGAAAAGCTGGTAAGGAAATATTCTCGGAATTTGATGGGACAAACGTCAAAGTCAATTACTTTCCGTGGGGAACAAGAAGTCCAGAGGGAAGACGGAGAGGCGTGCCAGGGCAGCCACAGTCCCCCTAGGCGTGGGTGGGCCATGCCCCGTGCCTAGGCAGGGTGTGGGGCCCCTAGCCGCCTCCTCGTCCTCCCCCTTCGCCTATAATAAACCCCTGGTGCAGAAACCCTAAGTACCCGATCAATAATCCACAATACCTTTTGTATCCGCCTCCACCGTCGTCCCTAGATCGGGGGGAGGGGATCTAAAGTTCTTCCCGGCACCTTGCCGAAGGGGAGATCAGCCTAGAGGCATTCTCTCCGGTATGATGCGTGAGTAGTTCCACCTTGTACTATGGGTCCATGTAGTAGCTAGATGGTTGTATCTCCTCCTTTGTGATTTCATGTATAGATCTTGTGAGCTCCGTTCATGATCAATATCTAATCTATTTGTAATCAAGCATGTTGTGTTTCCGGGGATTCGATGGATACTGAGATTATTATGTTGGTTTGATTAATGGTTTTGTCTTTATGATTCTATCATGTTTGTGTTGTTTGTGATCTTGCATGCTCTCCGTTGTTAGTAGCTATCTTGGCCAAGTAGTTGCTAGTGACTCCAAGAGGGGGTATTTATGCTCGATAGTGGGTTCATGCCTCTAGTTTCCAAGGGAAGTGACATAAATCTCTTCGGTTATAGATGTGTTGTTGCTACTAGGGAGAAAACAACGGTCTCTTGTTCATGGAACATGTGGACTGTTTACCTTACACACTTTGCTTAAAACAGTTATCTGTTGCTTGCAACTTAATACTGGAGGGGGTTCGGATGATAACCTGAAGGTGTACTTCTAGTCATAGATGCAGTTGGATGGCGGTCTATGTATCTTGTTGTATTGCCCAATCAAATCTCATAGGATCTTTCTGACTAGTAATTGCATTGTTATGCCTTGCTCAGTTCCTTTCAATTGCCTTGCTGTAAATTGTTTACCCTTCATGCCATGTTGTTTATCTAAGGAGAGCACCTCTAGTGAACTATGGACCCCGGTCCAATCTTTACCATTGATACATCTTCCACTGTTACTTGTTTACTTGCTGCAAACCACCATTACCTTCCACACCATACGTTTAATCCTTTGTTACAGCAACCGGTGAGATTTACAACCTCACTGTTAGTTGGGGCAAAGTCTTGAGTTTGTGTTGTGCAGGTCTCTTTGTTGCTTGCAACAGCTGTGTGATGTTTCCTTCCTCCTACTGGTTCGATAACCTCGGTTTCTTACTGAGGGAAAACTTACTGCTATACTGCTTCACACCTTGCTCTTGGGGTTCCCATCAGACTCCACGTCAAGCACCAAGTTCTCTGGTGCCATCAAGGAGTCATCACCACCATGGAAAGAATGAATAAAATTGCCAATTGTGTGAGTTTACTCGGCTTGACTTCCTCATTTGGTCTCGAGGAGGGAAATACCAGGACGGGTATGTTTGGTGGTAGTATTAGGTTGGATCTGTATAGGTCTTTCTTATCCCTCTCTGATAGTCGCCAGTTGTATTGAGCCTCTATGGGTTGTTTAGCACATGCTCCGCTGCCGCTTTAGTCCACCATACCTATGTAGGCGAGGACCGCCGAATTCTAGTCTCGCTGTGTATTGGCCTCACTACTGAATTCTAGTCTCGCCATGTATTGGCCTCGGTACTCGCCGTGTTTTTCCTTTGCCCTTTGTCGGCACCCTTTTGTTTAGCAGGTTTGAGATCGACATCGTTAGCAGGGTTACCCTTCCGTCTTGGCCTGGGAAGGGTTATGGACGCCATTGGTTATTCTTCAGGGCTCTTATCCCAATTTGCATCTTATCTGTAGTCGGATGTTGTATCATTTCAAGGTGATTTGGATCTTTGTATTGTATATCTGTATTCTTGACTCTTTGAGTCGTTATATATATATATATATATATATATATATATATATATATATATATATATATATATATATATATATATATATATATATTCTGTGGGTTCCATCATGGACTAATGTGTAATGGTAATACTTCGTTTTCCACCCGCACGAAAGTGCCTGGTGGGCACCTTTGAATCGTTTCTATGCGGGTTTGGCGGGAATCGATAAAACTTGCATAGGGACGATCTGAGGGTGTTACAGAGTGGTATCGGAGCTCAGCAGTTACGATACCCCACTGGACCAGCCTGTAGGATAACCTAGCTAACAGACGATATAGAGTGTCAAAATTATTTTGGAAAATCGGTTGGATAGATCTGATTAGGTATGCTTTTACTCCTTACCCATGTGCTATTCTCTTCTTACCTCTGCGTGTTTTGAATCTGCCTTCTTATCTCTTCTTCGAGTCCAGGAATACTCGTTGTTGGATTTCTGTCGTACCTTCAGGGTTTCGCTTCCTCCTCTTGTAACGGTGCTTCTACATTCGGTGTTCATGCTATCTGAGGAATTTTCCTCTGTTGTACCCTTCAGTGGACCGAAAATTTCACAAAAAAATTTATTTGTATTTTCCGATGTTTTCCGACGTGTAGACATCATCTGCATCACATCCGATGAAGAGTTTGTACCCCTCCTTGTTGAACGACTATCGCATATGAAGATCTTCAGTCTGAATTCTAAGAGTTTGATGCATAATCTGTCTGTTCATGTACAGAGTAATGCTTTGAGTGCGGGATGGAGTCACGACCATACTACTACTCTTATCATTCACTTTTGTACATTGAATCAGTAGACTAGTGCAATTCGACTCATTCTACGGAAGTTAGAGGTGGCCTTATCTGTTGATACCTCTACCTTCGTATTTATTTCTCCGGAGTGTTCTTTCGACGAACGTGAGACACGACCCCTTGTTGGTGGTGTCACCGATTTCAAGATGAAGAAATAACCCTTGTTAGTGGTGTCGCAAGGATCTACATGAAGCGAGAAGAATCAGATAGTCGGCCTTCTTCCCTGTACCATGAGGCGGATCTCAAGGGCGAGATCCATTGTTAGTGGTGTCGAATTGTAGCACCCCGGGAAAACCACCATTAGAAAATCGCTTGTTGTTTATATTGTTTGCATCATCATGGCATCATCTTGCATATTTTTGTCTGTTAAAAGTATCTTGCTAAAACCTAGTTTGCCCCAATAATACCCTTCTTGCATCTGCCTAAAAACTAATTTATAAAATGGTTTTGTTTTAGAAAATAAATGAATAATAAAAATAAACCTATTTTATAAAACCCATGGGGAGACAGCTGACCAGGCCAAAAGCCCCGGCCAGCTTGCCTACTACCCCAGGCCCAACTAACCCAGACCAGATCCACCCCAATCCCTAATCCCAGAAAACCCTAGACCTAACCCTAAACCAATCCTACTCCCTCACATCACCTGCCGCCGCCGCCAGCAGAGCAAACGCACGGACTCGTGCGCAACACACGCGACACAGCAGCACACACGCACACTTGGTCACGCACCCGAACACCACACTCGACCCGTCCCTAGACCAGACGCACACCACACATGCACGCCTCTCCCTGGACGCCCTCGCTCATGAACCCCACCCACCCACGATCGAGAGCCGCTCCCTCTCTCACGCGCATGCCTGTCCCCGAACCTCTCTTCCCTATCTGCCGCCACGGCCCCTTCTCCTCCCGGCCTTCCCTCGCCTCCCCTCAGTAGCCCGTCGACGGTTCCTTCCTCCGCTCGTGTCGCTGGCCCCTCTTGACTCTCCCCTGGAGTCGATCCGTCGCCATGCTCACCACCTGCGTACGGCCCTCCCCGAGATCGCCCTGCAAAACTCGTCCCCGCCACCAGCGAACCCCGCCGGCCACTGCCTCGTTCTTCTTCGCTACCCCGTGCCTTCGCGCTGACCTCTTGTGCCCGAGGCCGTTGCCGCCTCTACGACCTCTGCCGTTTGTCGGCCCTACGCGGCCACCCCTGCAGCGTCGAGCCGCCCGCCTGTAGCACCGAGTCGACCTCCCGCAGCCCGCGTCGGGCTTCGCCTCTACAACGCCAAGGCGCAGCAATCTCGTCGGCCCGTCTGCTGCCTGTGCCCATCTCCTTGTCTCCATCCGCTGGCCTCTGGTCCGCTCTGCCACTCGTCCTCCGGCCGCCACCTGAGTCACGCCGCCATCCGGAGCCCTGTCGTCGTTGCCCTATCGGTTCTCCCCTCACGCGTCAGAGCGCCGCTATGCTCCTGTGTCGCCAAGAACTCCCTGGTGTCGTCCTCTGCCTCATCCCGGCTCACCGTCCTCCTGTGCGTGCGCATGCGAGTAGGACAGGAGGTGAAGAAATCCTTCCATGTGTGTATCTATGTGTGCTTCTGTGTTTGTGAACACACTATCAGACGTTTGTCTATGTTGGATCCCTTCACTCCATTCATGGCAACTGGCCTTCCGTGCTGACATCTTGTTGGTCCATCTCGCCAAGATCTTCTGAAGCGCAAAACATGTCGCTACTCGCTGACCATCGATGCCGGAATCAAGAGCGTCATGAACCACTAAAGTCGGAACCTCACAATCTACTTCTTGGACCCCAACCCCGAAGATTGAACCCTCATCACTCCAAGGTCTCCATCCGGAACCAAAGACACCAAGACCCCAGATTTAAAGATCCAAAGACCAGACCCGCACCCTCCGGAACAAAGATCACCGAACCCAATGTATGACCCTGATCCGACCCCTATTTTCTATAATATGACATATATACTTGTTTGAAATAATCATTCATACTTGCATACATATTGTATGGTTTGGGGGCCTTATGCCGTTTCACCTCATAATTAAATATGGAGGCCATATGCGGGCAAATCTAGCCTTATATTGGCTCCATTTAAATTTGCGTAGCAAACCGGTGCTATGTTTTGTCTTGTTAAGCCAACATTTAAATTGCGGGGTATCTAAACAACATGAACCTATTAATTAGTTGTCGGGACCCTGGTTTCGCTTAATATTGCCTAATTGTATCGCGTCTTTGCTATGTCTTGCATCATACATGCATCATGCCCGATTTTCTGTCGTGGTATTAAATAGTGCATCTGGTGCTTTTTCTAGTGCTATGCTTCTTCACGAATTAGGTTGATGAGTTGATGCGAGTGTCAACCTGATCTTCGGATGAACCTTTGGCAATGTTTTCTAGGCGAGCATTCTCCCCCTTTCTACCTATTTTATATTTCTAGTCTGTATTTCCACATTTTGATCTATTTCTATCTGTGTTGCAATGCTTTACATTCCGTATCCCTTTATATATCCCTGCAGCCTTTATATTGCCTTGGACACCTCCTATTGCTTGTTGTTTAGGTAGACAGTTGGCCTTGCGAGTCATAGTCGCTTGCTCGAGTGCTGCTTCACGTCGTCGATGTTCCACTGATGTTGGGGGTTGGCATATTCATAAAGGTGGAGATGATCGTGCTTTTAATTATAGATGGTTACTTTAATATTAAAATTGATATAACTAATGAAGAGGCACCAGTGGGTAATAGTTGAGATTTGGTTGTTAACCGCCCACTTGTGTCCACCTAGAACTCGAGTTCTTAACGCCTGTTCCGAGACTGAGCGCGCTAACCACATGTGGGGTGTCTGGGCACCCCTATGGGCTTAGTACCTGATTTCAAAGTACTGTATTGGGGGCCACGAACTAGTTTCAAGTTTTCATGCCACGTTATGCCATGTTTATTACCTTTTGCTCGATGAGTGTTTAGTACTGTTGCGTAGGAACGATACTCTGTCATGGGAATATTTTGTCCATGACCTCTGCTCACGTGCAAATGTACGCAACCCTAGAGTCTGTACGAGGAGGATTAGCTATACCTCGTACGGATAGCTCTTTCGGGTGGCCCCCATGTACTTGCTTTGGGTCTGGGAAAGCGATGTGTCCTATATCCCACCGACATACCATGGAATTATGTTAATTGATCTGGCAAAAAGGGTCGAAGTGCATGTGGAAAATTTGGTGGACCCCTACAGGGTTAAATCTTTTCGAAAAGTCGTGTCCGCGGTTATGGATGACTTGGAGCATAGTATCTCGATCATAGACAACTACAACTAAAGTTTAGTGTTATAAATTTGACTTGTATCTGATATGACTATTAAGTTGGATAACCACCATGTAAAGAATGAATAAAATTGCCAACTGTTTGAGTTTCCTTGACTTGACTTCCTCGTTTGGTCTCGAGGGGGAAATACTAGGATGTGTATGTTTGGTGGTAGTATAAGGTTGGTTCCGTATAGGTCTTTCTTATACCTCTCTGATAGTCGTCAGTTTTATTGAGTCTCTATAGGTTGTTTAGCGCATGCTCCGCTGCCGCTTTAGTCCACCATACCTATGGAGGCGAGGACCGCTGAATTCTAGTCTCGTCGTGTATTGGCCTCAGTACTGACCGCTCTCTTGTTTTTCCTTTGCCCTTTGTCGGCACCCTTTTGTTTAGCAGGTTTGAGATCGATGTCGTTAGCAGGGTTACCCTTCTGGCTTGGCCTAGGAAGGGTTATGGACGCCATTGGTTATTCTTTAGGGATCTTAGCGCAATTTGCATCTTATCCATAGTCGGATGTTGTATCGTTTCAAGGTGATTTGGATCTTTGTACTGTATATCTGTATTCTTGACTCTTTGAGTCGTTGTATATATCTATTCTGTGGGTTCCATCATGGACTAATGTGTAATGGTATTACTTCGTTTTCCACCCGCACGAAAGTGCCTGGTGGGCACCTTTGAATCATTTCTATGCGGGTTTGGCGGGAATCGCTAAAACTTGCATAGGGCCGATCTGAGGGTGTTATAGAGTGGTATCAGAGCTCAGCATTTACGATACCCCGCTGGTCCAGCCTGTAGGATAACCCAGCTAACGGACGATATAGAGTGTCAAAATTATTTTGGAAAATTGGTTGGATAGATCTGATTAGGTATGTTTTTACTCCTTACCCATGTGATATTCTCTTCTTACCTCTGTGTGTTTTGAATATGCCTTCTTATGTCTTCTTCGAGTCCAGGAATACTCATGGTTAGGTTTCCGTCATACCTTCAGGGTTTTGCTTCCTCCTCTTGTAACGGTTCTTCTACATTCGGTCTTCATGCTATCTGAGGAATTTTTCTCTGTTGTACCCTTCAGTGGACCGGAAATTTCACTAAAAATTTTATTTGTATCTTCCGATGTTTTCCGACGTGACGACATCATCCGTATCAGATCCGAAGAAGAGTTTTTACCCCTCCTTGTTGACCAAATATCGCATGTGAAGATCTTTAGTCTGAATTCTGAGAGTTTGATGCATAATCTGTCTGTTCATGTACAGAGTAATGCTTTGAGTGCAGGATGGAGTCCTGACCATACTACTACTCTTATCATTCGCTTTTGTACATTGAATAGATGGACAAGTGCAATTCGACTCATTCTACGGAAGTTAGATGTGGCCTTATCTTTTGATACCTCTACCTTCGTCTTTGTTTCTCCGGAGTGTTCTTTCGACGAACGTGAGACACGTCCCCTTGTTGGTGGTGTCGCCGATTTCAAGATGAAGAAATAACTCTTGTTAGTGGTGTCACGAGGATCTACACGAAGCGAGAAGAATCAGATCGTCGGCCTTATTCCCTGTACCATGAGGCGGATCTCGAGGGCGAGATCCATTGTTAGTGGTGTCAAATTGTAGCACCCCGGGAAAACAACCCAAGAAAATCGCCTGTTGTTTATATTGTTTGCATCATCATGACATCAGCTTGCATATTTTTGTTTGTTAAAAGTATCTTGCTAAAACCTAGTTTGCCTCTATAATACACTTCTAGCATCTGCCTAAAAACTATTTTATAAAATGGTTTTGTTTTAGAAAATAATCGAATAATAAAAATAAACCTATTTTATAAAACACCTCGGGGAGATAGCTGACCAGGCCAAAAGGCCCGGCCAGCCTGCCTACTACCCCCGGCCCAACTAACCCAGACCAGACCCACCCCAAACCCTAATCCCAGCAAACCCTAGACCTAACCCTAAACCAATCCTACTCCCTCACTTCACCTGCCGTCGCCGCCTGCAGATCAAACACACGCACTCGCGCGTGACACACGCGACGCAGCAACACACACACACTTGGTCACGCACCTGAACACCACACTCGACCCGTCCCTGGACCAGATGCACACCACACACGCACGCCTCTCCCTGGACGCCCTCGCTCGTGAACCCCACCCACCCCCGATAGAGAGTCGCTCCCTCTCTCACGCGCCTACCCGTCCCCGACCCTCTCTTACCTATCCGCCGCCACGACACCTTCTCCTCCCGGCCGCCATCGCTGCAAGCCTTCCCTCGCCTCCCCTAAGTATCCCGTCGTTGGTTCCTTCCTCCGCCCGTGTCGCTGGCCACTCTTGCCTCTCCCCTGGAGTCGACCTGTCGCCATGCTCACCGCCTGCGTACGGCCCTGCCCGAGCTCACCCTGCAGAACTCGTCCCCTCCACCAGCGAACCCCGCCGGTCGCTGCCTCGTTCTTCTTCGCTACCTCGTGCCTTCGCGCCGACCTCCTGCGCCTGAGGCCGTCGCCGCCTCTGCGACCTCTGCCGTCTGTCGGCCCTGCGCGGCCACCCTTGCAGCATCGAGCCACCCGCCAGTAGTGCCCAGCCGCCCGCCCATAGCCCGTGTCGGCCTTCGCCTCTGTGACGCTAAGGCGCAGCAAGCCCGTCGACCCGTATGCTGCCTGCGCCCATCTCCTTGTCTCCATATGATGGCCTCCAGTCCGCTCTGCCGCTCATCCTTCGGCCACCGCTAGAGTCGCGCCACCATCCGGAGCCATGTCGCTGTCGCAGAAATCCTTCCATGTGTGTATCTATGCGTGCTTCTGTGTTTGTGAACACACTATCAGACGGTTGTCTATGTTGGATCCCTTCACTCTAATCATTCGTGGCAACTGGCCTTTCGTGCAGCCATCTTGTTCATCCATCTCGCCAAGATCTTCTGAAGCGCAAAACATGTCTCTACTTGCTGACCAATGATGCCGGAATCAAGAGCGTAATGAACCACTAAAGTCGGAACCTCACAATCTACTTCTTGGACCCCAACCCTGAAGACCAAACCCTCATCACGCCAAGGTCTCCATCCAGAACTGAAGACACCAGGACCCCCGATTTAAAGATCCAAAGACCGGACCCGCACCCTCCGGAGCCAAGATCGCCGAACCCAATGCGTGACCCTGATCCGACCCCTATTTTCTATAATATGACATATATACTTGTTGCACATAATCATTCATACTCGCATACATATTGTATGGTTTGGGGGCCTTATGCCGTTTCACCTCATAATTAAATATGGAGGCCATATGCGGGAAAATCTAGCCTTATATTGGCTCCATTTAATTTTGTGTAGCAAACCGGTGCTATGTTTTGTCTTGTTAAGCCAACATTTAAATTGCAGGGTATATAAACAACATGAACCTATTAATTAGTTGTTGGGACCCCGGTTTCGCTTAATATTGCCTAATTGTATCGCATCTTTGCCATGTCTTGCATCATACATGCATCATGCCCGATTTTCTGCCGTAGTATTAAATAGTGCATCCGGTGCTTTTTCTAGTGCTTTGCTTCTTCACGGATTAGGCTGATGAGTTGATGCGAGTGTCGACCCGATCTTAGGATGAACCTTCGGCAATGTTTTCCAGGCGAGCATTCTCCCCCTTTCTACCTATTTTATATTTCTAGTATTTATTTCCTCCAATTGATCTATTGCTATCTATGTTGCGATGCTTTAGATATGTACCCCTTTATATATCCCTGCAGCCTTTATATTGCCTTGGACACCTCCTATTGCCTGTTGTTTAGGTAGACAGTTGGCCTTGCGAGTCGTAGTCGCTTGCTCGGGTGCTGCTTCGCGTCGTCGATGCTCCACTGATGTTGGGGGTTGGCATATTCATAAAGGTTGAGATGATCGGGGTTTTAATTACAGATGGTTACTTTAATATTAAAATTGATATAACTAATGAAGAGGCACCGGTGGGTAATAGTTGAGGTTTGGTTGTTCACCTCCCACTTGTGTCCAACTAGGACCCGAGTTCTTGACGCCTATTCTGAGACTGAGCGCGCTAACCACATGTCAGGTGTCTGGGCACCCCTATCGGCTTAGTACCTGATTTCAAAGTATTATACTGGGGGCCACGAACTAGTTTGAAGTTTTCATGCCACGTTATGCCATGTATGCCATGTTTATTACCTGTTGCTTAATGAGCATTTATTACTGTTGCGTAGGTGCGGCACTCTGTCACGGGAATATTTTGTCCATGACCTCTTCTCCCGTGCAAGTGTACGCAACCCTAGAGTCCGTACAAGGAGGATTAGCTATACCTTGTACGGGTAGCTCTTTTGAGTGGCCCCCATGTACTTGCTTTGGGTCTGGGAAAGCGTTGTGTCCTAGGCCCCGCTGGCATACCGATGGAAGTATGTTAATTGATCTGGCAAAAAGGTTCGAAGTGCGTGTGGAAACTTTGGTGCACCCCTGCAGGGTTCAATATTTTTGAAAAGCCGTGTCCGCGATTATGGACGACTTGGAGCACAGTATCTTGATCATAGACAACTACAACTAAAGTTTACTGTTGTAAATTTGACTTGTATCTGATATGACAAGTAAGTTGTATAACCACCATGGAAATAATTGTTCGAGATATGACCTAGAGGCAATAATAAATATGGTTATTATTATATCTTTGTGTTTATGATAAATGTTTACATTCATGCTATAATAGTATTAACAAGGAAACATTAATACTTGTGTGATTTGTAAACTTAAATTGAAGTCCCTAGTAAAGCCTCTTCACAATACTAGCTTGTTGGTTAATAAATGATTGTGGTTTCCCTATCATGAACATTGAGATGTTATTAACAACAAGATCATATCGTTAGGAGAATGATATGATGGACATACTACTATAGATAAGCGTAGCATAAAGATCAAGTCATTTTAATAGTTCAATTGCTATATGCTTTCTGATACATAGTAACCTAATTCCTTCGACCATGAGATCATGCATATCACCTTTACCGGATGGATGCTTTGATGACATCAAACACCACACCGTAACTGGGTGGCTATAAAGGTGGCATTAAGTGTTCGGAAAGTATTGGTTGAGACACATGGATCAAGAGTGGGATTTGTCCATCCATATGACGGATAGATATACTCTGGGCCCTCTCGGTGAAATGTCATCCAATTAGCTTGCAAGCATGTGACTGGCTCACAAGGGATCACATATCACGGGAACGAGAAAAGAGTACTTATCAGTAACGAGGTTGAACTAGGTATGTAGAGATACCGACGATCATAACTTTGGATAAGTAAACTATCGTGAGAAAAAGGGAAATTGGTATCGTATGTAAGTGGTTCATTCGATCGCAAAGTAATCGTAGAAATATGTGGGAGCCATATGAATTTCTAGATTCCTCTATTGGTTATTGTTCGGAGAAGTGTCTCGATCATGTCCGCATAATTCACGAACCGTAGGGAGACACACTTAAGGATTCGACATTGTTTGAGTAGTTATGGAATGATGAGAAAGAGACCGAATGTTGTTCGGAGTCTCGGATGAGATCCGGGATATCACGAGGAGATCCGGAATGGTCCGGAGAATAAGATTCATATAAGGAAAGTCCTGTTTCGGAGTTGGGGAATGGTTCCGATGTTTTCATCGGGAATGTTCTAGAAGGTTCCGGAATGTCCGGCACTCCGAAGGGGAAGGGTACATGAATGTGTTATATCAAGTTGGTATGATTGCATCATTTACTAGGTGTCATCTCTGAACAAAATAAAGGGTTTAATCAAATCCTAGTTTGAAAAAGTCAAATGCCAATTTGAAAGTCAAACGGCTATTTTGGGAAGTGGAGAGGGAGGTGGAAACCGAGTTGGCGGAGGAGTTCCTCCCCTCCACCGCCGGCCCACCTTGAAGTCGAGTTGGGGAGGGACTCCCCTCCCCTTGGCCGCGCCTCCCACCTATAAAGGGAGGGGCAGGGCTGACCCTCCTAGCACACAAGTTCCCTACCTCTAAACCCTAGCAGCTGCCGCCCTCCATAGCCACCGCCGCCCCTAGGGTTTCTCCCCTAGCCGCCGACTTGGGCACCTCCAAGCCCTAGCCGCCGGCCCTAGCACCTCTTCCTCGGTGTGTCTAAAACCTAGATCACCGAGGGCTCTCTCATAGTCCACCATACTCGCTCCGGCTTAAGGCGAAGCCCTGCGAGATCTCCCCTCTACTTTCGGTACCACGCCGTTGTGCTGCCGGAATCGCGAGGAGAGTGCTACAACCTGCGCTGCCTGCTGGAACAAGGGAGAGGAAGGTCTTCGTCGAGTACCGAACGTGTGACCGACTGCAGGAGCGCTGCCGGAACGCAGCGCCGAAAGGATCTTCTACGCGATCTTGAGATCGGGAAGAGTACGACTACATCACCCACGAGAATCCGCTCTCGTTAAACACTATGGAATCTTCGAGGGTGAGTTATTCCATCGACTCGTTGCTACAATCTAGTAGATAGATCTTGGCTTGGTTGTTTGTATGCGATAAAAATTTTTTGTTTTCCATGCTACGAAACCCTACAGTGGTATCAGAGCCCTGTCTATATGTAGATCTGTTGCACGAGTAGAACACAATGGTCATTGTGGGCGTTGATGCTTTTATTGTCGATTGCTTCTTGTGTACTTTGCATCTTGCGGGATGTTGGGATGAAGCGGCTCGGGCTAACCTTACATGACATCATTCATGAGACTTGCTCCATGCTTGACATGCAACTTGTATTGCATAAGTGGCTTTGCGGGTGCCTGTTTCTCCTAGCATAGTTAAGATCCAATTTACAACGGGTGATTAACAATACTAGTATCAATGTTGTGGTTCATGTTCGTAAGTTAGAACGACACTTATTGAAAGCCCCAAACCACGTAAAACATGCAAATAAAGTAGAGGCGTCTAACTTTGTTTTGCAGGGGTGTGCAGTGATGTGATATGGCCATGATTATGATTATATTTGATGTATGCAATGTTCCTTATTGTAAGTTGGCAACCGGAAGGAGCCATATGGTTGTCTTTAATTTTGTTAAGACACGCGTGTCTATTCAAAGTAGTTGTAATAGTTGAAGCCGGTGGACGACAACCATGGAGAAGCGTCATTGACCTTGATGCAATGCCGGTGATGATGGAGATCATGTTCGTGCTAGAAGATGGAGATCGGAAGAACAAAGAAGAAAGGCCATATCATATCACATATTATGAATTGCATGTGATGTTAATCCTTTATGCATCTTGTATTGCTTAGTTTACGACGGTAGCATTATAAGATGATCCCTCATGCACATGAATTTCAAGTCATAAAGTGTTCACCCTTAGTTAGCACCGTTGCTAAAGCTTGTTGTTTTGAAGCACCACGTGATGATCGGGTGTGTTAGATTCCGCAAGTGTATACAACGTGAGCAAGCCAGATTTGCTCATGCGGAAGCTAAGGTTTAATCTTGACGAGCCTAGCATGTACAGACATGGTCTCGGAACACGGATCACCGAAAGGTAAAGCATGAATCATATAGTAGATATGATGAACATGTCGATTGTTCGCCATTGAAACTATATCAACTCTCGTGATGATCGGTGTTGATATGGTGGATTTGGTTCGTGTGATCACTAAAACAATGTGAGGGATATTGTTTTGAGTGGGAGTTCACCTAGATTAATTTAACTATTAATTAGAACTCAATTTGTCATAAACTTAGTCTAAACTATTGCAAATATGTTGTAGATCAATGGCGGCCCCTACCATCAATTTTAATGCGTTCCTAGAGAAAGAAAAGTTGAGAAACAATGGAAGCAACTTCGCGGATTGGTTCCGCAATTTGAGGATTGTCCTCACAGCTGGTAATTTGACCTATGTGCTGGATGCACCGCTGGGTGACCCGCCTGCAGCTGATGCTGCCGACGAAATAAAGAATGTTTACCTCGCTCGGAAGACTCAGTACTCCACATTTCAGTGTGCTATCTTGTATGGTTTGGAATTGGACCTTCAGAAAAGGTTTGAGAATTCAGACCCACATGATATTGTCCGTGATCTCAAATTGATCTTTGAGACTCACGCGGCGATTGAAAGCTATGAGGCTTCTGAAAAGTTCTTTAACTGCAAGATGGAAGAAGGCAGCTCCGTCAGTGAGCATGTGCTTAAGATGTCTGGGCACGCAAACAAACTTCAAAGCTTGGGTATAGTGATTCCTAATGCTTTGGGTATTTACCGTGTCCTCCAATCACTACCACCAAGTTACAAGAACTTTGTGATGAACTACAATATGCAAAACATGAACAAGCAGTTGCCAGAACTGTTTGCTATGTTGAAATCTGCAGAAGTGTAGATCAAGAAAGAGCACCAAGTGTTGATGGTCAATAAGAGCACCAAATTCAAGAAAGGCAAGTCTAAGCAAAAGGGACACTTCAAGAAGGGTGGTAAGAAAGTTACCGCGCCGACGAAGAAGACCAGGGCTGGACCTAAGCCTGATACTGAGTGTTTTTACTACAAGGGAGAAGGTCACTGGAAGCGGCATTGCCCAAAGTACTTGGCGGATTTGAAGAACGGCAACATCAAGAAGAAAGGTATATCCGATATACATGTTATTGATGTGTATCTCACTAGTACTCGTAGTAGTGCCTGGGTATTTGATACTGGTTCGGTTGCTCATATTTGTAACTCGAAACAGGTGCTGCAGAATAAACGGAAGCTAGCGAAGAACAAGGTGACGATGCGCGTGGGAAACGGATCAAAGGTTGATGTGATCGCGGTCGGCACGCTACCCCTTCATCTACCATCGGGATTAGTTTTATACTTAAATAATTGTTATTTGGTGCCTGCGTTAAGCATGAACATTATATCGGGATCTTGTTTATTGTGAGACGGTTACTTGAAGTCCGAGAATAATGGTTGTTCGATTTATATGAGTAATATGTTTTATGCACATGCACCTTTGATAGATGGTCTATTCTTATTGAATCTCGATAGTGGAAATACACATATTAATAACATTGAGGCTAAACGTTTGAAATCGAGCGATAACTCGACCTATATGTGGCACTGTCGTCTTGGTCACATTGGAGTGAAGCGTATGAAGAAACTCCATTCCGATGGACTTCTTGAATCACTTGATTTCGAATCACTTGATAGATGCGAAGCATGTCTGATGGGTAAAATGACTAAGACTCCATTTTCTGGTACGATGGAGCGAGCTACGGACTTATTGGAAATCATACATACCGATGTGTGTGGTCCAATGAGTGTAGCATCGCACGGTGGTTATCGTTATATTCTTACCTTCACAGATGACTTGAGTAGATATGGGTATATCTATTTCATGAAACATAAGTCCGAAACTTTCGAGAAGTTTAAGGAATTTCAAAGTGAGGTAGAGAATCAACGTAACAAGTAGATTAAATTTCTACGTTCTGATCGTGGAGGTGAATATCTAAGTTATGAGTTTGGCGAGCATTTGAAGAAATGCGGAATACTTTCACAATTGACACCGCCGGGAACACCACAGCGTAATGGTGTGTCCAAACGTCGTAATCGAACTCTCTTAGATATGGTTCGTTCTATGATGTCACTTACAGATTTACCGCTATCATTTTGGGGTTATGCATTAGAAACAGCCGCATTCACTTTAAATAGGGCACCATCTAAATCCGTTGAAATGAGACCGTATGAATTATGGTTTGGGAAGAAACCTAGATTGTCGTTCCTTAAAGTTTGGGGATGCGAAGCCTATGTAAATAAGTTACAGCCGGACAAGCTTGAACCCAAAGCGGAAAAATGCGTCTTCATAGGATACTCGAAGGAAACTATTGGGTATACCTTCTATCATAGATCCGAGGGCAAAATCTTCGTTGCCAAGAATGGATCCTTTCTAGAGAAAGAATTTCTCTCGAAAGAAGTGACTGGAAGGAAAGTAGAACTCGACGAGGTTGTCGAACCTTCTCTCGAAATTGCGAGTAGCGCAGCACCGGAAGAAGTTCCTATGGTGCCTGCACCAATAAGAGAGGAAGCTAATGATGATGATCATGAAACTTCGGTTGTAGTTGCTACATAGCCTCGCAGGTCAACGAGAACTCGTACCACTCCTGATTGGTATGATCCCGTTATGAGTGTCATGTTGGTGGACAACACCGATGACCCTGTGACATATGAGGAAGCGATGATGAGCCCAGATTCCAATAAATGGCAAGAATCCATGAAATCCGAGATTGGATCCATGTACGAAAACCAAGTATGGACTTTGGTGGACTTACAGGATGGCCGGAAGGCTGTCGAGAACAAATGGATTTTCAAGAAGAAAACAGATGCTGATGGTAATGTTACTGTCTATAAAGCTCGACTTGTCGCAAAAGGGTTTCGACAAATTCAAGGAGTTGACTACGATGAGACTTTCTCACCAGTAGCGAAGCTAAAGTCTGTGAGGATTATGTTAGCAATCGCTGCATATTTTGATTATGAGATATGGCAGATGGATGTCAAAACAGCATTCCTCAATGGAGACATTGATGAAGAGTTGTATATGATGCAACCCAAAGGTTTTGTCGATCCTAAAGATGCTAACAAGGTATGCAAACTTCAACGGTCCATCTATGGATTGAAGCAAGCATCCCGGAGTTGGAATCAACGTTTTGATAAAGTAATCAAAAGTTTTGGTTTTATACAAACTTATGGAGAAGCTTGTATTTACAAGAAAGTGAGTGGGAGCTCTGTAGCATTCTTAATACTATATGTAGATGACATATTGTTGATTGGGAATGATGTAGACCTTCTTAATAGTGTCAAGGAATATTTGAATAATAGTTTTTCAATGAAGGATCTTGGCGAAGCAGCTTACATATTAGGCATAAAGATTTATAGATATAGATCGAGACGCCTAATATCATTGTCACAAAGTACATATTTGGACAAAGTTCTAAAGAGGTTTGGAATGGAAGATAGCAAGAAAGGGTTCTTGCCCATGTTGCCCAATACGACCTTGAGTAAAACTCAAAGTCCGACATCGGTAGAAGATAGAGAAAGGATGAGTAAGACTCCCTATGCCTCAGCCATAGGATCTCTAATGTATGCCATGCTATGTACTAGACCCGACATTGCATATGTTGTTAGTTTAACTAGCAGATATCAAAGTGATCCAGGAGTGGATCATTGGACAGCGGTCAAAAACATCCTTAAGTACTTGAGAAGAACGAAGGATATGGTTCTTTCTTATGGAGGTGATGAACAGCTCGTTGTTAATGGTTACACCGATGCTAGTTGGAACACCAATCCGGATGATTCTAAATCACAATCTGGATACGTATTTACTTTGAATGGTGCAGCAGTTAGCTGGAGGAGTGCAAAGTAAAGCGTTGTGGCGAGATCTTCAACTGAATCGGAATACATGGCTGCTTCGGAGGCTTCACAGGAAGCAATATGGATGAAAGAGTTCATTACAGAGCTGGGTGTGATTCCTAGTGCGCTGGACCCAATGTCTATCTACTGTGATAACATGGGCGTCATAGCCAATGCGCAAGAACCAAGGTCACACAAGAAGCCGAAGCACATCAAGCTACGTTTTCACGCTATTCGAGAACATGTCCAAGATGGGGACATAAAGATTTGCAAAGTACACACAGATCTGAATGTGGCGGATCCGTTGACTAAACCTCTCCCGAGGGCAAAACATGACCAGCACCAAACTGCCATGGGTGTTCGGTATATTACCATGTAATCTAGATTAGATGACTCTAGTGCAAGTGGGAGACAGTTGGAGATATTCCCTAGAGGCAATAATAAATATGGTTATTATTATATCTTTGTGTTTATGATAAATGTTTACATTCATGCTATAATAGTATTAACAAGGAAACATTAATACTTGTGTGATTTGTAAACTTAAATTGAAGTCCCTAGTAAAGCCTCTTCACAATACTAGCTTGTTGGTTAATAAATGATTGTGGTTTCCCTATCATGAACATTGAGATGTTATTAACAACAAGATCATATCGTTAGGAGAATGATATGATGGACATACTCCTATAGATAAGCGTAGCATAAAGATCAAGTCATTTTAATAGTTCAATTGCTATATGCTTTCTGATACATAGTAACCTAATTCCTTCGACCATGAGATCATGCATATCACCTTTACCGGATGGATGCTTTGATGACATCAAACACCACACCGTAACTGGGTGGCTATAAAGGTGGCATTGAGTGTTCGGAAAGTAATGGTTGAGCCACATGGATCAAGAGTGGGATTTGTCCATCCATATGACGGATAGATATACTCTGGGCCCTCTCGGTGAAATGTCATCAATTAGCTTGCAAGCATGTGACTGGCTCACAAGGGATCACATATCACGGGAATGAGAAAAGAGTACTTATCAGTAACGAGGTTGAACTAGGTATGCAGAGATACCGACGATCATAACTTCGGATAAGTAAACTATCGTGAGACAAAGGGAAATTGGTATCGTATGTAAGTGGTTCATTAGATCGCAAAGTAATCGTAGAAATATGTGGGAGCCATATGAATTTCCAGATTCCTCTATTGGTTATTGTTCGGAGAAGTGTCTCGATCATGTCCGCATAATTCACGAACCGTAGGGAGACACACTTAAGGATTCGACATTGTTTGAGTAGTTATGGAATGATGAGAAAGAGACCGAATGTTGTTCGGAGTCTCGGATGATATCCGGGATATCACGAGGAGATCCGGAATGGTCCGGAGAATAAGATTCATATAAGGAAAGTCCTGTTTCGGAGTTGGGGAATGGTTCCGATGTTTTCATCGGGAATGTTCTAGAAGGTTCCGGAATGTCCGGCACTCCGAAGGGGAAGGGTACATGAATGTGTTATATCAAGTTGGTATGATTGCATCATGTACTAGGTGTCATCTCTGAACAAAATAAAGGGTTTAATCAAATCCTAGTTTGAAAAAGTCAAATGCCAATTTGAAAGTCAAACGGCTATTTTGGGAAGTGGAGAGGGAGGTGGAAACCGAGTTGGCGGAGGAGTTCCTCCCCTCCACCGCCGGCCCACCTTGAAGTCGAGTTGGGGAGGGACTCCCCTCCCCTTGGCCGCGCCTCCCACCTATAAAGGGAGGGACAGGGCTGACCCTCCTAGCACACAAGTTCCCTACCTCTAAACCCTAGCAGCTGCCGCCCTCCATAGCCACCGCCGCCCCCTAGGGTTTCTCCCCTAGCCGCCTACTTGGGCACCTCCAAGCCCTAGCCGCCGGCCCTAGCACCTCTTCCTCGGTGTGTCTAAAACCTAAATCGCCGAGGGCTCTCTCATAGTCCACCATACTCGCTCCGGCTTAAGGCGAAGCCCTGCGAGATCTCCCCTCTACTTCTGGTACCACGCCGTTGTGCTGCCGGAATCGCGAGGAGAGTGCTACAACCTGCGCTGCCTGCTGGAACAAGGGAGAGGAAGGTCTTCGTCAAGTACCGAACGTGTGACCGACTGCGGGAGCGCTGCCGGAACGCAGCGCCGGAAGGGTCGTCTACGCGATCTTGAGATCGGGAAGAGTACGACTACATCACCCACGAGAATCCTCTCTCGTTAAACACTTTGGAATCTTCGAGGGTGGGTTATTCCATCGACTCGTTGCTACAATCTAGTAGATAGATCTTGGCTTGGTTGTTTGTATGCGATAGAAATTTTTTGTTTTCCATGCTACAAAACCCTACAATAATGAATAAAATTACCAACTGTGTGAGGTTCCTCGGCTTGACTTCCTCGTTTGGTCTCGAGGGGGAAATACCAGGATGGGTATGTGATACGTTGGAAATGTATCTATAATTTTTATGCTCCATGCTTGTTTAGTATCTACTTTGATTTGCTTTGTCTACACTTTGAGGTGTTTTTATATCTTTTCTAGAACTAACCTATTAACAAGTTGCCACAGTGCCAGTTGCCTGTTTGCTTCTGTTTTTGGTTCCAGAAAGGCAGAAAATCAATATTCTCGGAATTGGACGAGACAAAAGCCAAAGTCAATATTTTACCGTGGGGGACACGAAGCCAGAAGACGAGACGGAGAGGAGAACCAGGGCAGCCGCACCCCCTAGGCACGGGTGGGCCCACCCCGCGCCTAGGTAGGGTGTGGGCCCCCTGGCCGCCTCCCAGCCTCGCCTCTTCGCCTATAAGGAGCCCCCAATGCAAAAATCCTAGGCACCCGATCAAAACTCCACGAAACCTTATGTAGCCGCATCCACCATCGTCCCTAGATCAGGGGGGGTCTGATGTTCTTCCCGGCACCCTGCCAGAGGGGAGATCATCCCGGAGGCCTTCTCTCCGGTATGATGCATGAGTAGTTCCACCTTGGACTATGGGTCCATGTAGTATCTAGATGGTTGTATCTTCTCCTTGTGCTTTCATGTATATATCTTGTGAGCTCCGTTCATGATGAAGATCTAATCTCTTTGTAATCATGCATGTTGTGTTTGCGGGGATCCGATGGATATTGAGATTACTATGTCAGATTGATTAATGGTTTTGTCTTTATGATTCTATCATGTCTTTGTTGTTTGTGATCTTGCATGCTTTCCATTGTTAGTAGCTATCTTGGCCAAGTAGTTTATAGTGACTCCAAGAGGGGGTATTTATGCTCGATAGTGGGTTCATTCCTCTAGTTTCCAAGGGAAGTAACATAAATCTTTTCGGTTGTAGATGTGTTGTTGCTACTAGGGAGAAAACAACGGTCTCTTGTTCACGGAACAAGTGGATTGTTTACCTTACACACCACTTGTTCCGTGAACAAGAGACCGTTGTTTTCTCCCTAGTGGCAACATCACATCTACAACCGAAGAGATTTTTGTCACTTCCCTTGGAAAATAGAGGAATGAACCCACTATCAAGCATAAATACCCCCTCTTGGAGTCACTAGCAACTACTTGGCCAAGATAGCTACTAACAACGGAGAGCATGCAATATCACAAACAACACAGACATGATAGAATCATAAAGACAAAACCATTAATCAAACCAACATAATAATCTCAGTATCCATTGGATCCCCGCAAACACAACATGCATGATTACAAATAGATTAGATCTTGATCATGAACGGAGCTCAAAAGATCTATACATGAAAGCACAAAGGAGGAGATACAACCATCTAGCTACTACATGGACCCATAGTTCAAGGTGGAACTACTCACGCATCATACCGGAGAGAAGGCCTCCGGGATGATCTCCCCTCCGGCAAGGTGCCGGGAAGAACTTCAGATCCCCCTGATCTACGGACGATGGTGGCGGCAGCTACAGACGGTTTCATGGAGATTTTATCGGGTGCTTAGGGTTTCTGCATCGGGGGCTTCTTATAGGCGAAGGGGAGCGAGGAAGCATCCACGGTAGCCAAACCCTAGCCAGGCACGGGGCTGCGCCCACCTGCGCCTAGGGTGGGTCTAGCTCCCCTGGATGGCCCCTCCGGCTCCCCTCTGGACTTCTTGTTCCCCACGGAAAGTAATCTCCCTGAACAAAACAAAGCAAATACTTTCGGCGCCAATAGACACTTTGGATAACCAGTTGCTCAAACTTAGCAACATGAACATGTTTAGTCATCTTATCAGCAGGATTATCATGAGTGCTGATCTTGCATACATTTAATTTACCTTGAGCAACAATGTCTCTAACAAAATGATACTTGACATCAATGTGCTTAGTTCTGTCATGGAACATTTGATCATTTGTAAGATATATGGCACTTTGACTGTCATAAAACAAAGTAATGCAAGAATCATCTCCACAAAACTCAGCAAACAAACCTTTCAACCAAACAGATTCTTTGCAAGCTTCAGCAATAGCCATGTATTCGGCCTCAGTAATAGACTGTGCAACAATAGCCTGCAACATAGCCTTTCAGCTAACAGCACAACCACTAACATTAAACATATAACCTGTGAGGGATCTTCTCTTATTCAAATCGACGGCAAAATTTGAATCCACATAGCCAACGAGTCCCTCATCGGTCCTCCCAAACTTCAAACAAGCATTGGAAGTGCCAAGAAGTTACTTAAAAACCCATTAGTGAACAGCCTTCCAATGTTCTTTACCAGGATTGGCCATGTATCTACTTATCAAACTCATAGCATATGATAAGTCAGGATGAGAACAAACAATGGCATACATCAAAGAACCAACAACACTATAATATGGCACCTTTGACATGTACCTCTTCATTAGTAGTAGAACATTGTGAAACTAACAATTTAAAATGAGGAGAAATAGGAGTATTAACTGACTTGGCATCATCCATATTAAAACGATGAAGAACTTTCTTAATGCAACTTTGTTGACTAAGAAACAACAAACCATCTTTTCTATCTCGGGTAATTTCCATATCTAAGATCTTCTTAGCAGCTCCAAGATCCTTCATCTCAAACTCACTACTTAGTTGTGCCTTCAAAGTAGTGATTCCTTTCATGCTCTTGGCAGCAATTAACATATCATAAACATATAGAAGTAGGTATATAGGTGATCCATCAACAAACTTAATATAAACACAACTATCATATTTAGACCTCTCAAAGCCATGTGAGATCATAAACGAATCAAACCTTTTATACCACTGTCTTGGAGATTCCTTTAATCCATAAAGATATTTCTTTAATTTGCACACAAAATCCTCTTTACTAGGCACTATGAACCCTTCTGGTAGGTCCATGTATATTTCCTCATCAAGCTCTCCATGCAGAAAAGCAGTCTTAGCATCTAACTGCTCAAGCTCAAGCTCAAGATCACGCATATCCACAATACTAAAGAAAGTGCAAATGGAACTATGCTTTACAATTGGGGAGAACACATCATTGTAATCAATACCTGGAATCTGGTTGAACCCTTTTGCTACTAACCTTGCCTTGTACCTTGAAGGCTCTTTAGGAGACAAACCTTCCTTTTTCTTGAAGATCCACTTGTAGCGGACCGCCTTCTTTTGTTTGGGCAAGCGCACAACATCCCATGTGCCATTTTTCTCAAGCGATTGCATCTCTTCGTGCATAGCAGAAACCCACTTCTCGCAGTCAACGGATGCAATGGCTTCATTATATGTAGCAAGTTTAGAATCATTCTCCACACGTTCAGCACAATGAACAAGATTACACTCTTCAATTAAACGAGGACGAGGACTACAGTTATTCCTCGTTCTATTAGTAGCAATGGACTCATGTGGCTGCTTCAAAACAGTAGGTGAGTGCTGAACAATAATATCATGAATATTTTCCTCATGTGTATCTTCAACGACAACATCATTATCAACAGTTTTCTACAGGTTCTACACCTGCACACTAACTCTCTCCTCTCCAATAGCAACATGAGAGGGATCTGGTGGCAAGCTATCATGATACATAATGGATTCATTGAAAACAACGTCTCTACTCAACAAAATCCTTTTAGTTTCAGGATTCCATAGTTTATATGCTTTAACTCCTAAACCGTAACCAAGGAATATGCACTTAAAAGCCCTAGGCTCTAACTTTCCATTATCAACGTGAGCATATGCAATGCAACTAAAAACTCTCAACTGTGAATAATCAGCAGGAGAACCTGACCATACCACAATGGAAGTTTTCTTCTCCACTCGGCCCAAGCCTCCAGCGACAGGCCTCGCTCTGCTCGTCACAAGTTGGACTTTACTTTATAGAATTTGGATCAACATATAACAACTGCTATACTAATGGGTGAGTGGAGGGAGAGTTAATGACGCACCTTTATTTTAATAATTGGTTAACAATGCACCTTATTTTATGGATATGGCGTAAGAAGATGAAGTGGGTTGTTTTCCATCAAAATATTAACTGAACAACTGATGGCTGTGAAATATATCCATCCACACCCACATTTAAACTAGATATTATTCATATTTTTGATGAAATGTCTCTCTAAACCTTGCCACTAATGCCTAATGACCAAAGGGGTATGCAATCCTTTCTTTCTATTTTCCCTATGCAGGAAATGATGTTTGATGATAGGAATCACAATGTTAAAGTCAAAGATATGAGATTTCCAACAACCCAAAGAAACCAGGGGTCGTGAGGTGGAGATAGAATCATTAACGACCAACTATACGGCGGGAACAAAATTCCGGCTGTATAGTTCCGGCTGTATAGTTTCCACCGACACCGCTAGCTCAAATAGAACAACTTTCGTGTAGGGACCCCTATATAAAGAGTCCTCGGACAACGAGAAAAGTCGCCCAACTCCGCTAGACTACACCAAGCCATCAGAACCACACCGCCGGAGGAATAGATCTAGATCTAATCTCCAAAATCCTTCTCCACCATCATAGCCATATTCCACCACTTGTAATCCTAGATCTCATATCCAATTGACGACATTGTAAGACTATTACTATCAATCTTATGATTTCCATTACAATGTTTATGATTGTTGATCTCATCTCTATGTGTGAGTAATTATCTTTGGGCTAAGGGCTTCGGCCTAGCCATGTAGTATGTGCATGTTATTTATCATAGATGGGATCATGTATTAGTTTGTATGACATGATGATTATTGTATCCTCTCTTGTCTCAATCTAATGAGGACTTGTTAGGTACCCAAGACCCCGAGGATTGATTCAGGTATAGGGAGTGTGGGTAATGACTAATTTGCAGGATGATAACCCCACTAACAGAAAGGATAGTACGACTGTATGTGAGGGATTTACTTGGGATTAACGGTGACATCACTATGCATATCATTAGTTCTCTTTCTTCTATGGATGAGACTAGTAAGTTATTGCTATAAGCGGTTGAGGAGGCAATAGCAATTATGGATGCACTTCCCACATATAATTATCTTGCTCTAACAATTACATGCATACTTTGTTATTATATTTTATTCCCATCAGATGTTTTGCACAGCTATAGGTGAAACCGAAAGCCCCATTTCCTCTCTCTCCATCATCGACAACAACAAAAGACAGCAAACTCTTGGTCCGATAAAACACAAAAGAATTCTAAAACTCCCGAAGGTCCGTTAAAGTAACTTTACCACGCTTTCTGCTTCCCGAGGATTCGATAACCTAAGTCTACTAGGAAAAAAGAGCTATACTACATCCGTAATCCGGGTCAAAGGTATCACCAACCACTTGTGAAAAGGGTGAACCATGACTGAATGATGATGGATGACCGGATGATGTGGACCAATAGAAGCTTGACGATATGGGAGGCTTGCATGTTAAAATAAATGCTTTAGTGGGGATTTCTATTTAGATATAGAATATTACTGTTGATATAAACATGATTTATCAGTTATTTATTCGGATTAAATCATATGGTGATTTGGTTATATATTCAACACATGCTTGGGTTGACTCCATCCCAGCCTGGAATGCACCCAATTCAAAAAAAGATCATGCATTTAGTTACACATGGTTGCTAATTGAAGAATGGAAAGATGTTATCTAGGATTTGTACCATGATCATAGTGTCTCTGATCTCTAGGGTATGTTTCCCTGGCTCCAAGTACCCGGACAATTTCATACTAACCAATAACAACCACATATGTTTGGATCCAAGATTATGGTCCTTATTTTTTGCATAACTACAAATCATCTATTATTCTTGCGCCAACGCCAGGGATTTCAAGTTTTTAAGTTAAAAAAACGACAAAATAGTTTAGATGTAGAAAATTATATACTATACAAACTTGAAATACTATCAACTCAAAATACCATGTATTTCAGGTCGCACAAAATGTCAAAATCTGATAACTAAAGTGGTGAACAGTTTAAATTCAATCCTCCAAATTCTATCATATTTTTTTGATTTTTTTAAGCACATAATATGAGGGTATTTGGGATGAGATTTTATGTGTTGGTAGAGTACATCATTGTGTACATGCAAAAAAATCAAAAAAAATGAAACTTTCAAATGGTGTTTTCAAATTTTGAAAAAAAACACGAGCTTCTTGTAGCTAGAGCCCTAAAGTGATCTTTTTGATTCGCCACTACCTCCATTTTGAAATATCGTGTTCTTAGCCTTTGGTGGAAGGCAAAGTTCATAAAATTGTACCAAGCACGTCGTGTAACGTCAAATGCATACCACCTCCGGTTCCAAAACACATGCATGGTCTATAAAGTTTACTACGTTTGACCAGATGTAGAGAATACAATATCAACATCCACAATATTTTGTTCAAATATATTCTATGTTGTACGTACCTATTTATATTGAATTGGTATTGTAGTTTTGTAGATGTTCAGATTTTTTGTCTCTAAAATTGGTCAAACTGTGAAGACGTTGACTTCTGATTAATTGATTTATTACAAGCCTTCTTTTTTTTTGGTACGAAGGGTATAGTATAAATTTTCATTTCAATACATTTCTGGCAAAATTTATTCATATTATAGATATTGATATACGTTCAATTAAACTCTGCAAAGTTTAACTTTAATCAAAATTAAAACTCCGCGCAATTGGCATGGAGGGAGTGTCGGTCAGTGTTGAAACTCTATCGATGGCAAAAGGTGTGCTGGGAAAGTGATTGCGCGGTGGTGTTTTTATTTCTGAAACAAGGAATTTCTGTACAGTAGACTAGAGACCCGTCAACGGTCCGGGCCGCATAGCAGCGGCGCACACGCCTGCGGATCGGACTAGCTAGCCAGGCCGTCCACGCCACGCGCGTGAAAAACGACCGTGGCACGCCGCGCGTACGCAGACGTGTAGGTGCTGATAAACGAGGCGAGGCGGCGGTGCATGCATCCGCGGTCCGCTAGCAGCAGGAAGAGTGTCAACTGGAACCGGAGCCCGGCGGCACCACCACACTGACGACGTCCTAACGACCGCTCCACCAACTCCAAGGATAACTTCAGTCATACGGATGCACTAACACTAACACGCATGCTATGGCGTCATCATCATCATCATCTCCACCGCGAACCTGCCCAGAGGTTTCGGGACACAGAAGTAGTACAAATCAATCATCGAATCGCCGGCTAACGTTTCAAGTTACTCCGTATTATTTGCAGGATTTTGCCAGGTCTCGTGTTGTATGCTGTACACCTAGCAACACATATATACTCTGAGGTTCTATATTGATGTGATTTGGTCATGTCGTCATTAGAGATAAAAAGAAAAAAAAAGATTAGTTAAATACGTACTCCATCCATTTTAAAATATAAGATGTTTTAGATTTATAAAAAAAAAATATCTAAACTTCTTTTAATGTATAGATTCAATTCAAACCTAAGTAAACCTACATAATATAAAAAGTCTAGATACATTTGTTTTATAAGGCCAAACATCTTATATTTTGAAACTGAGGGAGTACTCGCCAAAGCACTGCTAAATTAACAATGTTCTTGCTATAGTGCTAACGGTTTTGTTTCATGATTGCCAAAGACTTCTCGAATCAGGATGCACACCGACCTTCTAGAAGTCTTCATTGATTTATTTAACTCTTGCTTCCTCACAATTTTATAATCCGGAACGACTCGTCCTCTCTGACTTGTTCAGTACATTCATGCTCTTATAGCCTTATGCATACTCTCGGTCAAAATTTGAGATAACCAGTAAATCCGTGGAATTAGTATTTCACTATTTAAATTTTTTAGGGGAACTACGGCGGGGCGCAAAGCTGACCTGAACCATTTTGATGATCCAAAGGTATGATTTCGCAGTGCCATATAAAGCTTTCTTGAGTTTGTACCGGTACACATAGAATGAGAAGACGACAATCGCAAATTGACAAGAACCTACATGGCATGTCACCGATGACGGATGATCGTACTACTAGCCTAGCTAATTCCATTTTCTCCTGACCTCAATCATCAACTTGTAGCAAGACCTTATCGCCAAAAAACTAAAATAAAAAGCAACATGACCTGTCATTACCATCCCACCTAATTAACCTTCAGGCAGGGACACAAGCCCTTTAAATTTAGTTATAGTACTCCAATACTAACCACACGACAGGGACATCACATAATTAACATGAGCTAGAGCAGTCAGTGGCCTTTGGTGAATACATAGGACAGTAATAATACTTGCGTAGCGTACGTACAATCGTACATACGTGCAGCTGTAGACGAGCGAGGCCCGCTGACTCGACGGATCCCTAACTTTTTAGCACTATACATAGCCGTCGACGTTGGTACGATTAATTGTGATCGTTTTTGGAGCAGGTTCACGGCACGATCGGATAATACAGCTCCCCGTCGAGCTCATAACTCGTATGTGTGTGCAAAAGCAGCCAAGGGTTGATGAGAAAAAGGGATCGATGACGGCGACGTACGGCTTTTTAGTTAGCCTGGAGAGCACGTACGTGCACGCAGATCACGATTCAAAACTGTGCAAGATTTACGCTAGCTGCGAGAATATATTCAGAGTGGAAGACTGTTAGGGTTTCAAAACTCACCAGTGTCGCCATGATGGGAGATTGGGAGCACATACATCGGCAGATCGTTGGATGCAATATGCATGTATCGAGCGGCAGCACAGATCATCATCATCAATTACCGCTGTAACAGTGTGTGTGTGTGAATCTGTACTAACTCCTGCTAGCTGTTGGTGAGATGAGATTGTTAAATCGAGAGAGTTCACATCACGAAATATTCCCTACCAGAAATTAATTAATTATTTAATTGCAGCAAGGAAAAAGACATGAAAAAGGTTTGTTGTATCCCACAATTGTCCCTGTCAAAGGGAAGGGACCATGAGCCAGGAAAAGGTCTCTTCCCTTTTTTTTTCTAGGAATCGTGTTTAGTAAGCCCTTGGTGGCGAACACACGCACGTAATTAACGGTGGTGATTTCGCCGCTGACCAAAGGGATATTGACCGTCACAGCACCACAAGCTTGTAGAGGAAGCACAAGAACGAAGAGCTTCCGTCCGATTGACCACCAGTTGTTACGGGTTTGTATGTTGACATAGACATAGTCGCCAACACCGACCAAGACTGAAATGTGCATACGCGTACGGCCGCCTAGTCCACAAACCACAAGGGTGACTCCCGGGATGGTGGTTGAATTTCACATGATACTACTCGTACTCGGTATTCACTGCTCAATATTTGAGGGCTTCTTTGGTTCAAAAGATATGCATAGGAATTTTAGGGAATTCAAATCCTATTACTTCCTCTCGTCCAAATTAATTGACTTTGATTGGTCTAGATTCAAATGTATCTAACATTAAAACAATGTCTAGATACAACCGAATTTAGACAAATTCGAGCCAATTAATTTGGATCGAAGGGAGTAGAAATTTATAATATGGTTATAGGATTGGCTACAAATAAAATCGTACAGAATCATTTGCACTAGATTTCATAGAAGATCACACTCACACAAATATCTTTTTTGGATTCTTTTTTCCATGATAAATCAATGCACATGAAATCGTGTAAAATTGAAGTTGGCATGAAACTACAAATCTACTTTTTCAATTTTTGCCCGGAAATCTACCTTTTTTTTTCTATTTCTATGGTTTTAGAATCTAACTGATATTGATCACCAGATGCCGTCAGAGTTTTCGAATTTCCTCACCATGCATATGAAAATCCGTGACGAACTTGTTTATCACTAACTGCAAAATCATCTCACGAAGCATTTAGACTTCACTTTATTTAGATTGTATGATTATTTTATATATATATAGCACTAAACTATAACTAGATACAACAAACCAGAGTCTATTGATTTGGATCGCAGGGAGTACTTATATTTTTAATTATTACAAACTAATTTATTTATGTGTTTAAGCCATATTGTTTATAAACATGATTAAATTTGGAGGAAAAAAATGTTAGGAGGACTACATTGGGGTATTTTTTTTAGATCAAGATTGTGTTGGGGCCTTGGGAGGCAAAAGCAAAACCAAAACAACAAAAAAGAAAGGCAAAAGCAAAACGGAATTTCACCATTCCATTTTCATTCTATTTTTCCTCACCGAGAACAAAAGATTGATGTATTACCGGGAACTGACGGGGCAAAATATCAAAATCTAGAGTGGCGAAAAATTAAATAGACAAAAAAGTATAGTGTGGTAAAAACAAAATTTCCCGAAAATAATCCCTCGTTGTCAGCCCTGCACCTACGGTACAGCCGACGATTCGTGCCGGTCTTAACACGTTGAGCCACAGCCTACAGGCGCAGGCGACAGGTTCTGTGACGGCAACGCCCAACCCAGGCCGCCATGTCTCCCCCGGTCTTCTTCTGCTACTTTGATTTCTCCTTTTCTGGAATCAAGATGCACGCGTGACGTGTCGACTCCATCCCACATCATCACCCGCAAGACTAGAAACGCCTCTGCCATTTTCTATTCAGCAGGTGGAATGGAATCCCTTGGCCGACACGTCGGTCCAAGGAGCTAGCACGGCACGGCGGGGGCCCATTTGTCAGTGACACATTTACTTATTAAAGTATTATTAGTTGGTTAATTTAGAACTTTGCTTTTGGGCAACGCAAGCAAGTTCAGAGTTGATCAGTGGAGGACCCGACCGAGCCTATCCCTTTCGGACCGCGATCACTCGCCTTCAACGCTAGTGGAGTTGTGTATATATAAATAAACTTGTACATACACAAGTATTCCATCTATCACCATAACCAATTCACAGGGCGCAGGACGGAAGGGATTGCACCGGTGCGAGTTTCTGTCGACCATGGCGGCAAGCAGTAGCACTCGTCTTCAGGAGAACATGACGGACCGCGACTATCCGGCGTGTGGGGGGATGGGGGAGACGGGTATCGACGACCTCCCCGCGGACGTGCTGTCCCTCGTGCTCCGCCGGCTCGACGGCGCGTCGCTGGCCGCGCTCGGCTGCGCGAGCTCCAGCTTCCGCGACCTCGCCACGGACCCTGAAACGTGGCGCGGGCTCTGCCTCGCCCTGTGGCCGTCCGTCGCCCGTATCACCGACCCAGCCTGCTGCCGCGACGGCGACAGCTTCCACCGGGCGCTCTTCGCTGACGCGTTCCCGTTCCCGGCGGCGGCGGCAGCGGCGATGGTGGCGCCCGCCCTGCCCGCGCGGCTCGTCTCGGCCGTGGACCTGCACCACAGGGGGGTCTGCATCATGTCGCGCGTGGTGGAGACGGACGCCTCTTCGGCGTGGTTCCTGGGCTCGCCGTTCCGCGTCGACGCGCTCCTGCAGGAGGGCTTCACGGCGCCGTCGGCGATCGCGCCAGCGGACCTCACGCTCAGCTGGGTGCTGCTCGACCCGACGTCCGGCCGCGCCGTCAACGCCTCGAGCCGGCGCCCGGTGTCCGTTGACCGGAGCTGGCTCACGGGGGAGACGGTGGCAAGGTTCACCGTCGTGCTCGGCGGCGTGGCCCTCGACGCGGCCGTCACGTGCGACGACCGCTACGGGCACGTCCGGGAGGTCAGCCTGTGCATGGAGGACGGCGACGGCAGCGGCGTCAGCGGGCGAGATGGGCTATCGGTGCTCGCCGCGGCCATGGCCGCCCCGAGGCAGGGCCGGGGCGCGGAGGCGGAAGCACGGGCAGCGCGTTGGTACGCAGAGTTCGTCAAGGGGAAGAGCGCGCGGAAGGAGTGGAAGGCTAGGCGAGAGGGCCTCGTTGACCTCTGCTGCTCCGGCGTCGGCGCCGCGGCGTTCGTCGGGTTCCTAGTGATGCTCACGTGCAGGTGAGCGCCGACCGGCGAGCGCCGGGTGCAAAGAATGTGAGTACGTTCGCGCTGTAGACTGTACAGGGTCGCTGCCACAATGTAAATATGTATAGCTCAGAACCAAGATTTTCCTTTTCGGTATTAATTTTCAGACAGGGAAGCTTGAGATGGTACTGTTCGACTGTTGAGACCTATAGAATCTAGACTCTACATTTGTGCATTCCAACCTCACTTTCGTAACTGATCTTTCGGTAATACTTGGACAGTTTCAATGTCAGTTGCATGACTTGATGGAGGTATTTTTTTTACTCCGTGTTGCTTCAGCAAAGAATATCCGTAATCTCAAATATTAGGTCTTAGCTGTCTAAGAAATGAAATCTCTAGGGAGATTCGCTTAATAGCTCAACGACACATTCTTGGTAGGCCACGGTTCAGATTGTACATGAAAGTTGTTTAAAAAAAACTATTGGTAAGGAAAGATACTTCAGAATCTGATGCTGATGTAATTACTCAATATATCACACAAAACATACTGATTTTGATGCCCTTGCCAAGTAAGACACACAAAACGATAACATCCTTACAAACTCCTGCATTTTTCTCAATTACACAAAAATAATGACACTGCCAATAGTTATTCCGAAATAAGGAAGACCATAATACTACCAGACATTGCTATATAAAGAATCTATATCGACACATCAATACGAAACTATACAGAAGTTTCAGGGCCAGCATACAAAACTCACAAAGAACACGGGCCTTCTTGTCGCAGCCAGCAACAAGTCGACCTAGGAAGCAGTCTACATATGTGCATTCTGCAACTCCCGGTAAACTAAATCGATGAATTGGTCACTCTGTTGGGAACATAGCAAGGGAGTTAATAAATAATCTCCATAATGAACAAGCAGTGTATAATGTAATTTTTTATGTGAAACATACCTGAACAAGTCTCAGGAGGGCGTCCTTAACTTTATCCCGTGAAATCATAGGACCTTCATTGTGTGCAGGGGCAAAGGAAGGAGGCGGTGCAGGCGGTGGAAAAGGTTGGAGTAGCGGGGTGCCATGCCCATACTGAGGATGTTGAGAAGATGTGGAAGTTGGATGAAGAGGAGGCGCTGTGGGCATCATTGAGGAAACTGGGGGCGCTAGTGATGCAGAAGAGGACGATGGAGGCGCAAAGAATGCCGGTGTTACAAGATTTGTTGAATGGCTAGCATGAGTGTCCTGCAGGTGCAGTGGTGGAGCTGATGAACCCCCTAAAGGAGGGGGTATTTGATGCGATGGAGCAGCAGATTGAATAATCATGTGGGAGGATGCAGTGCTCTCGGTAGATGGATGAGCTCTTCCAACCATTGTTGCACTTGATACACCCCCAATGCTTACAGCACCCTGTATATTTGTATAGAGATTTTTTCAGTAAAAAATACTACATATGGACCAAAATGCAACCCTGGCCTTTGAGCTCAAATACAGAAAAATGATCATTTGTTTTATAATAGATAACTAGAGATGCAAGTGGGATCCCGCCAAGATCCCACTTCTTGTTCATTTTGTATTTTCTAGTTCAAAATTTAGGACAAATTTTGACCAAATTTTGAACTAGAAATCACAAAATGAACTAGAAAGTGGCATTTTGGTAGGATCCCACCTGACACCTTATAGATAACAGTCCAAGACATCGCAAATAATATTTGGTGAGCAGTGTGAAAAACAGAAAACTATTTAGAACGGATTGGAAGAATTAAAAGAAAACATACGCCGAAGTAATTGGAAAGTGATTCATCAGGAGTATCAGAAATAAGAGCGGAAGTTGGCAGAGGTTCAAGGGGGCCATCTATAGCAGCAGATGTAGGAACAGCCTCCAGTTCCTCAAACTCACTGCACGCATAAGAAGAATTCAGCATGAGTCAATGAAAACAGCTCTCATACATAGTGAAGGAAAAAGAACCTTTTGGTGGAAGGCACTTTTGCTTTTGGAGGAACTCTGGCATAAGCATTCAGTATCCTGCAAGGAAAAATGGAAGGAACACAACTTGAGGAAAGGTGTCCATAAATTTTCAGAAAGAGAATTTTACCCTGAGATATAATAGTCAAAACTCTAAAGATAGTTGGCCTTAACACAAGAAAGCAGTTCATGCTAAAGAAATCATAAGCATGCACATATAATCTGCTAACAGAATTATACGAAGTATTGCTTTCAATTAAGCAAAAAAAAATAAAGCGTGAGTTGCAGCAAACACAGGACAAGTTGATATAAACAAAATTCGAAACTTTCTAGGCACTGATGGAAACACCCATCACTGACATCTACGAGTGTTTCCATCAATGCTCTCAACAAAGTGATCTGGAGTCTGGACACAACATTGCTCCGTTTGGTTAGCCTGTCACTGGTAACTCGATCTTTTAGGGCATGCACTTCTAGTTCAAATCCAATTTACATAAGCAGATGTGATCAGATAGTTCTTTAAAAAAATTGAAAGGGGGCATCCAACATGAGAACATGAAGCCTTACCTTCCAAAAAGATTTGCTACGGCATCGCAGTCCTGCTGATTGTAAAACCAAATACCATTTACTTCTTGTGCAGCATTACGGTACAACAAATATGGAGGCTGAAGTTCATATTCAAAATCACTTAATAAATCCTCCACCAGATTATCTGATAAGAAAACAATATTGAATGTTTCATAAGCCAATGAAACAATTTGGCATTCACAAATCATCAATGAACAAAAATTGGCTGCTAGTCCTAACCCGCTTATGTTATTTAGATACAAGAAACGTGTACTTTCCAACTGTAATTCATAAATAACAAAGGGAAATGCAAAATTGCAAGATGGTCTACCAGCCACAGTTTTATGTTGCATCCACCTTCCCACCCCCAGTGGCTCATATGAGCAGCTAAAATTTTGCAACAGTTAGCACAATTTTTATGCAACTCCCTAACATAAAAGAGTGATTACTGCATTAGTCACTGGATAGACTACCTCAAATGCTCAAATAAATCCATGGAATGAATATTGTTGCCAAACCACTATACAGCTACCCTGAGATCCTAGAACTAGCATTGGCTGGTTGGCTAGTCACACAAATCCTCAAGCTGACTGAAGCTAAGCCTATTTCAGTTGGTAGATGACTAAAAAGGAAGGCTAGAACACCATTAGTAGATCTTCAACATGGCTCAACCAGGACAGGGTTTGCACTGTGTTCAGGCAATTATACCGCAGATAAAGAGGTGTGCAGCCACAATTTTACTATCATTAACTGGCTCCGAGAACACTATTTGTGGCCACCCACAAGGGTAGGTGAACTCAGAAAACCTTGGTGCAATTTACTTTTTTAGTCTTCTGCGACGCTAGCACAACAGACCAGGATCAGCCAGTGTACCGTTTCTTTTGGTATCTGCATGAAAAGTAGCTGGCTACTCTTCCCCTTCTCTTCAGTCTTTTTGCTAGTCTAGCGGCAAGGTTTGGTGACTTGCAACAAATCTCTTTCGGAGTAGTTCCGCCACACTAATGGTCAAAGTTTTTACTTTTTTTGCTTCATGGTTGCTTTTTATATTTTCAGTTACCATTTTAAATTCTCACTTTGGAAAGCTTGATGTGGTTTACCCAGTAAATTTATTAACATTAGAATTTGCAGAGTGGAAAGCATGTGGTTTTCTAATCAGAGTATCAGGGTATTAAAGTAGAAATGGAGTGTGACTGTCGAATACTTGTAGTGTCTTAGTACAAAGCTTGTCAAAAGCTCATGTTGTTTGAGTAAACGGCTCATGATATCCTAGTTGCAAGCTTTTATTATCCAAGTAGTGTTCTAGTTGAAATCTCTTTTTTTTCTGAGTAGAAAGCCTGCAGTTTGAAAGATCGTAGTGTTAAAGTGAAAAGGCTTTGCACTGTCCATGTAAGCTCGTCGAATTGGTAATCAACAATAAAACAGGTTAAGGAAAAAATGGCTAGCGAAATAGACAACTTGTGGCACAATAAGGAAATGATATGCTCGCATCGCTCACGGTGGAAACATATAACCAAATGAATAGGTATTGTAATAGGCTTGGCAGCCATGCATCCCTTGAAAGGGGAAGTGAACGAACGGTGGGAACAGTCGCTTGGAATGCTGGACAATTTGTCCGATTAATTGTGCAGGTAGCGACACCCGGTCCAATTTGCATGAATTTGACCAATGGTAGTATGGTACTATGGTTGTTTCAATGGCCAACTCTGTGAGTAGCCCCCATTGTAGTGTCGACCAACTGGAATAGTTTTACTTCAAAACAGCATACTAATGATCTAATCGTGTTTCTAATCGTGGTCATCTCTACTCTAGCAGTCTAGCATATGCCCCAAATGCCCAAGTCGAGCAGATGAGCCCGATGTAGATAGAGAACAGATTTGCATACCCGTGTTCCGCCTATTCATGACGATAAACTGGAACCTCGGCTGCGTGTTCCTACCACAACAGAAACCAGTCAGACATTCAGATCCCAGCCGCAGGCTGACACGAGAGCAGAAACACGCATTTTATCAGCCCTCGCTCACCTCTTCACGACGAACAGCGACCCCTCCACGTCCTTGCGACTCTGCACAACGCAAAGCAAGCAAATCGGATCGGATCAGGGTTTCCGGCGAATCACGGCATGGGGGGCAGGGGAGAGGAACAGAGAAGCAGAAGGAGGGAGGCGGGGAGGCGACTGACCCATTGGTTGAGGTCGATGTTGAAGTCATAGAGGGTCACGTGACCGGCGGTGATGAGGATGTCCTCGACGGCGGGGTCGAGGCGCTGAAGGACGGTTATGTTGAGCAGACGCGTGCCCTCGGCGTCCATCGCCAGGTTCGGGGTCACCTTCCCCCCATTCGTCGGCGGCGGCAGAGGCGGTGGCGGCATCGATCGATCTCCAGGTGGGCGGCGGTGGATCTGAGGAGAGCTGCAGGCTGCAGCTATCGAGTAGGGGAGCTTGGGAGTTTGGAGCAGGCAGATGGGAGGGGGAGGGGACTGTAATTTCTGGAAGAGTCGCCGCATTCACAGCAGACAGCACAGTACTACTGGACAGTGTACACCTCGGATGGGACGTGGATGGCCGATAAAGGCCAGAGATGGGGCCCATCGGTTCGGGTACTCTGTGACTATGACGGACATCGAGGCCCATGCGCTGCGTGGTATATAGACTACTGGTGTGGGCCAATTGTCAAATACAATATGGGCCGAGGCAGCCGGCGTGGCGTAGCCCATTATTGGTTCGGGCAATCTTTTTTTTAGACTGTTAGGCGTCCGGACGATAGGAAGCCTGCTTCCGCGCATCTCACATGTCCCTAAAATCGTCCTCAATTTTTGTTTTTCTGTAAAACACCCGTTTTGCTGTAAATGTTTCCCTTTTGCTTTCGAAGCAAAAAATAGTTCGTTTTAAAAAATAGAACGTTCTGCCGGAGATCTCGCGGGAGACCTTGCAGGAGACCATGTAGCGAAAAAAATACGTTAATATAGAAAAACTGACTTCACCGAAGACGTCGTTAGAAAAAACTCGTCGGTGACTCTCGTCGGAGACCTTGTAGCAAAAAGTTAACACTGTTGTAGCAAAACCACAAGATGGTTGTAGTAACAAAGTTTTTCTAATTTAGCAAAAAAACTACTTCGTCAGAGATATCGTCGGAGACTTTTCTAGACACCTTATCGGAGACCTCATCGGGAATGTCGCGTAAAAAAAATATTACGACATTGTAGCGAAATCAGAAAACAAATGTAGCAAAAAAATAACAAAAAATAGCAAAAACCGAATTCTTGCTTGGTTGTATCCACTACTCTACTGTTGATAGCCTTCCATCCAACAAGTAGTTCCTTCAAACTCTACTCAAAATCTTCCTTAATCATCCTTCTACCTTTCTTTAGAGCTTACTATCCCTTAAGATGGATTACACTACTTCCATAAGTCTATGCTACACTAGCTTTAATTGAATCATATTTTCTTACATTTACTCCAATAACTCATACTCCAACCTCTCATTATATTAATGTGACCTGTATTGACTACTCTAGGATCACTTATCTAAACTAGGTTTTCAATTATGTTCTACCCACCAATGTCACTTATACTTGCTATAAGTATTCAATCTTGGTGAGCAAGGTATGATCATTTTAATCCTTTAATCATTTATATCTTAGATTTGTAGTTGGCTAAACAAGGCTTTAGCAATACAGCCTTACAATTGTATTGAAATTATCTTCTTAGTATTTTTAATTGGATTAAGACTGTTATTCATGGACTATGTCCACTTGGCCTAATAGAATTACTACTGGTAACTATCTTGAGGGTTCATCCTTGTAATCTTCTTAACTACCATATAATTAGATGGTATAAATAATTCTTCTATTTATTTAGGAGTGATTTAGATCCATCAATTATCCTATTGATTTGATTCTCTTCAAGCATTTCCATCCTATAGATGATGTCTAAAACTAGAATTACTATTTACCTCTTCTTAGTTGTTTCTTTAAAGACACTTATTTGTAAGCTGTGTTATGATCAAGAGTTTATAGATTGAGAATTGGTGAATCAATAGTTGATTTCTCAACATTGATGAACAACATATATTAAAATATAACTCAATAGAGATGATAAGGATTCATATGGAAAGAAAGATATATGGTGAATGATCTAAACTTAGTTTCTTTCCTACTCAATCTTACTTAGGAAGTAGGGTTAGGTTTTACCATGATACTCATGGTATATGCAGATGAGATTAAGATATAGTTGTTACTTTCTTATTATTTGTGTTATATCCTTAACCTGATACTCATGAGTGATTATAATGAATACTATGATATGATCACCTAAGGATCAAATATAAATCATAATGCATTAGGGTTTAACTTTTATTACATTTGATATATCCTTAGATCAAATCTCCCTTTCCCAAAAATAGGGTTTTAGCAAAGGTCATATTGAAACTTATCGCAGTCAACTTGATGATCTTCTTCAATTCCATCAAGTTAAGAGAAGCTTCAATCACTTTGACAAGTTTTGTTCAAAAGCGCGAAAACTATTCAGATTTTCTATGCATGAATGCAATGCACATATCTGGGTTCAGCTTATTTCTAGGCTCTAATGCTGGGATGTTACAAACTACCCGGCAATCGAAAGTGGATCTGAAGGAACTATGAGACCACACCGAAGGAAATAATTGGCATTCCATTGATGGGGTGAGGAGGAGGATGAAGACCTCAACAAGAGGCTAGAGGATTCCAAGATATCAAAAGAGAGAAAGAACATGGGATTTGGCGCCGGTTACAAAAAGGGGTTTAATGCTATCATTGAGAAAAAAAACATTGGCGGGCAAATGCAAAGAGGAGAAGGACGCTCGGTGGGAAGAGCTCAAAGTATTGGAGGAGTAGAAGTGGTGGTTCAAGTTGGCAGTGGAGCAACGAAGGATTACACTAGAAGAAGAAAGATTGGTAAAGGAGAAGATCAAGAGCAAAGGCGTGCACTTGAGGCGGAGAAGTAAGCAAAGGAGAATGAGGACGCCAACATCACCATCATGTTCATGGACCCAAGCACATTTGATGCTATGGCTATGACGTATTGGGAGCGCTCTGGTGCCAAGATCTTGGCCCAATTTGGTGGCGGTGGTGGTGATGGTGACCGAGATGGTGTTTGAGGTGGCAGCCGAGGTAGTGGTGATGTTCGTAACATAAAACATGCTATGTTGTGCCTTTGGCTTAAAAACTTGGTCTGGTTGGTCCTTTTTTGGATGATATATGTGCATGTTTAAATCTGATGTGTTCAAATACTTGTTTGTTGTTGAATTTAAGTCATCTGAATGTTCAAATGTTTGCCATGATATTGTTTGTGTATGTGACAGATGAGTGAAAATGAAGCTTACAAAATTTGGATCATCTAATATAGGGTCCGGAATTGGGTTGTCGACTTTTAGGTGATCAAATTTTTGATCATCTAGGAAACAAAGGCTTTTTTATCATAAAAATTTTAGGGGTTCCGATAGAGGTGCTCTTAGTATGCTAGCGAGAGAAATAGGAGAATGAAGGCCGAGGATGGGATCATTGAGTCGTGACCGAATCAAGTCAAGAGAGAAAGAAGAGAAGTGTGAGAGAATAAGCCTTTTTGAAATGCTTTGCCAATTTTATGATGATTACTATGTGTGTATTACTCAATGCAGCGACGTCGTGGTTTTTGTTCCAATTTGAACTAAAATTGCGACAAGAATTATAGAAATAAGTACTTAATAAATAGATAAGATATCCGTTTCCGTTGATTTATTGTTGGAGCTGGCAAAAAAATTGCTGCTAGCTGGTACATAAAGAATCGTTACATTTAGGCACAACTCATCAGGTGCTATACATCATCGGATCGCCAGTTTTCCCGGTTACAGATTGCACCAAAGAATCACAAAACAGAAAACATTTCTTCAGTGCCTTAGGGCATAACTGAAATGCAAACCTACTTTGCTAAACAACGAGTACTTGGAAAAAATGGTAGAAACTGTACTAGTACTAATATCAGTATATATTGTTGCTTGCCTCCAAGAAACCAATCGTCATCATCATCAGTTCATCACCAATGGCATGTCAGTGGCTCAGTCGCACTAGTGCCATGCATGCATGCGTCGTCCTCCTAGCAATCGCCATGACCATTATTGAGCAGCAGCTTATTTACCAGTGGTCTCCAGCGGCATGGCGGCTGCCGCCGTGCATCTGCTTGAGCTTGGTCAGCTCCTTCCTCCTCCTCCTGGCCTCCGCCGCCGTGGCCGCCTTCTCCCTGCTGCTCAGTGCAACCCGCAGACCCACTGCTCCCACCACGCCGGTGTTTGTCTGGTGAGAGTTGGCTCCGGCAGTGGTGCTTTTCTTGTTGTCGGCAGCAGCATCGATGGCAAGGGTCAGTGAGCACGGGTCGTCGTCATCGTCGGTCTCCTCCCCGGCCGTCCCGCCGCCGCCGCCGCCTGGGCTGCCCGTCGGCTCCTGGAACGGCTGCACGTAGGAGGTCGGCGATCCGCGTGGGTCAGCGGCGGTGACGACGGGGTAGTACCACGCGCATGCCGGCGGGAGGCAGAGCGGCGGCGGGACGTGTCCTGCCGCGCCGGCCGGGCTGCCGCCGTGCTCGTACGCGCCCGGCCCGCACGGCGGCCACGAGCCCCAGACGTAGGGCACCGGCATGGTCGTCGGCGGAGGCGCGCTGTAGAGGAAGCTTGGCTGCGGCGGCGTGGGCGGCGGGGAGGCCGCCTCCGCGTGCTGTGCCGACGACACGATGTCCATGGGTGTGGTCGCGGCCGGTGTCGACGACGGCTTCTTCTTGGTCGTCTTGGCCACCTGCACAGAACACGCGACTCGGTCAGCACCCTGCACCAGTCTCTGGGCCTCTGACATGGTTCAGTCACACGATCAAATCCTGCATATACTGACGAGAAAAACAGCTGAGTATGTCCAACGTGGTAAAAAACTGCAACGCGACCGACCAAAGTCCATCAACTTCGTGCGTGTTCCTTCCCCCCCACCAAAAAATCCTTCAGAAAAATAAAGAAATTCGTGCGTGTGATACGTACGTAGGAAACCCCAATTACTGTCGGTGCAACTTTTTTTTTTCAGATCCGGCTTAGACTGGCCGCGCCACGAACATTTGGTCGTAATATGGGCGTCCGGCTCGCCTTCGCCACCCATGCCGCCACCGTCACGCATGCATGGCGAGCTTCTGACTAATCCTATTTGGCTCCACCGGAGGCCGAAGGGTTTGATCTCGAACCAAAATGACGTGACTCTGCTTCTGTTTACTTGGTTCCGTCATCTTCGTCGATCCGCGGCGAATTTTTGCCGAGATTTTGTATACCCCGCGCGCGCATGTGCAACTTAATTTTTTTCGCGGCATATCTAGATTTGGGGGCATCGTGTCGTCTCCATGAAAATTTCGTGAAGAGGGATCGCTGCTAGCTGCCACTCGCCTCAGATCGAGTTTATCCAGCTCCGAACAAGCGATGGATGATGCTCTTTGGCCGCTTGCTCTGAATAATACAGTACATCTCGCGTCACCTGTCCTCCGACGATCGATACGCCAAGCCATACGTACACATGTCTGCTACCTGGACACGAGCACAGCAGCGTGCCGCAATCCCCCGCTCGCAGAACCGAACCGACTAGATCATCGACCACGCATGAGCTAGCACGTTCGCGCGCATGTGTTGCGCCCAGAAAGCACACATACCCAAAGAAGCAAAGACAAATAAAGGAAAGAAGCGTATATTATTCGAGATCACTGTCAGCAAGTATTATTATTAATGTACAAACATCAGCGACAGGAGGAGGAGGTTCCCTGTTTGACCATAATTAGTAGGTGTACGGCAGCGATTGACCGGTAAAGCGCGCGGCCGGTCATGTGGCCTCCTCTCGCCGGGGAACGAACAACTGGAGATGGATTGGAACATACTAGGTTCTCCGCTGGTTTCCCTTTTTATTCTTTTCGCCTAGAAATGGGTAGTAATACTGATAACGGACAAAGGAAATTAAAGGTAGGAAAGCGATAGATGGTGTGCCTGTTGTTTCAGCTGCTTGTTCGTCTCCTTGAGCGACATGTACTGCTCCAGAACCATGTCCTTCTCCTGCACCACCACCAACACACAAGAAAACACCATTGGACGTTATTCCTAAAAATAATTTCGAAATTGACACTCGCTGAACATTGCAGAGCAGGCTTGATCCAAAGGCATACCTTCTTCATGTTCTCGTTCTGCGATGCCAAATCGGCGACTTTTCTCGCCAACTCGTCACGGATCGCCTGCACGACACGACACGTACGCACGCGCGCAGGGCGCGGCGAGGATCAGATCAGATCGGACACGCTTCGAATGGGCAGCAGGAGGATTTGATGATTAATCAAAGGAGAACCCAGCGTAGCGAGCAATTGTTACCTGGCGGCGGAGGATGGTTTGCCGGGCGGACTCCCTGTTGGCCAGCACCCGCCGCAGCCGCTTCGCCTCCTTCTCCGCCTGCAATAATAAGGTTCCGTCGATCGGCGGTTCAGGCGACGCCGCGTCGTACATACATACAGGTTTAATTTGCGGAGCTAGATGATGAGAGAGTGACTTTTACCTCGGTGAGCATGCTCCGCGGCCTGCTGCTGGGACCGTATCCGGGCAGGGCCGCCGCGGAGGACGCCGCTTGCAGCGGTTGGTGCTGCCCAGCGCCGCTGGAGCTGCTGGAGCAAGGGGACGACTGGATGCCGACGTTGCCCAGCTCGAGGCTCAGCCTCGTGCTGGCCAGCTCCTCGTCCTCCTGCTCCGTCGTCGCCTGCTGCGCGCGCGCCGGCCAGCCACAGTCGACAAATCAAATCCAATTGTTACTCGAAACAACCAGGGCTCGCTTCGCAGGCCTGGACCGATGTGAAATCGAGATGGAGAAATCGACTGATTACTGACCTGGGGTACAGTGGCGGCGTGGTGGTCGTGTTGCGCAGGGGGCGTGTGGTCGACCCCGGCCATGTCGGCGAGCGCCATGGCGGCGTGGAGCTCGACGTCGGCGCTGCCGACCCGCCGACATTGCCTCTGGTGCCCGTCGTCGCGATCAGTAGTAGCAGGCATGGGAATGAGATCTCGTACCGTGTCCGCTGGTCGAGCTAGCAGCAAAGAGCCGGGCAGGCAACACAAGGCGGGGAGCGGTGCCAAGCGAGAGTACGGCGGGGCCCCTGCGTCCCCTTTAAATATCCTCTCCGGGTCGGCGGCGCGAGGGCCTCGGACAGGTGGTACCCCTCACCGGCGCCCGCGAGCGGCTCTGCGGCTGGATGGGGAGCATCTGGCCCGTCCGGGGAGGCCACGTCGCGCCTGCACACAGGGGCGCCCCTATTCCTTCCACGCAGAGGCGGGCGCGGAGACACGTGGAGGGCGCCGCGTGCCGTGCCTGGCATGCAGCGCAACGGCTCGTGAAACGAGGTCTCGCGGGCCCGGGGCGCCAGTGGGAGCCCTCCCCCCGTACTGCCCTCCCCCGTGCTGCGGCGTGTCGACGTGGATTCTGCGGCGGTACACGTGGGCGGGGTGGCAGTCCGGTGAGTCGTCGCCGGGAGAGGGATGGGGGGCCGGGGAGGGGGGAGCCCGCAGGTCAGCAGGTGCGGAGGAGACGCCGCGTGTGAAACAGGACGGAGCAAGTCCGGTGAGTGGACGCGCCTAGAAGACCACGCAAGTGGGGCGTTTGGCTGCGGGGTGGGAGCTGCATCGCATGCACGGCCACGGCCAACCCTGTCAGTTCCATCGAAACGGCCAATACGTTCCATCCAGCGCCCCGGTCCAAACAAAACACCATATGTATCTTGGGGTTTACTTGCCCACTAGCTCATCTACTCCGTATGCATGATGATTTCCGTTTTTGCTTCTCGTCTGGACCTGTTTTATGCGCCGGTGCGACGTATTGCTTCCTAATTAAGCAAGCACAGATGATGTTGCCGTTTTCTACACCGTGTTGGAACGTGACAACTTGGTAGGGTAGTAGTCGGCTCAAGCAAATTGGAACGTGATTGCTTTCGTCTTTACTCCCTCTGTTTATAGATACAAGACAAGACGTTAAAGGTTCGAGAGCGGATTTACCATATCTAGAAGGGGTCCTCGGTATCATCTCTACCGCAAGTTACTTGAAGATTCGTGCAAAAGTCTTCCAGTCAAAGCCTTAAAGTATTTTGCAAATTAACCCTTCTTCAATATTAAAATCAACCCATCCAGTCCCACCCACCCCGTCCCACCTGCCCCGAGGCCCTGACCCGAGCGAGAGCGAGTGCTCTCGTCGCCCCTACCTCTACTCCACCTCGCCGCCTCCCCCACCCCTCCTCCACCTCGTCTCCCCCCACCTCTCCACCCCACCCCCCACCTCCGGCGACGCCACAGATCCCATGGCCACCCCGAGCTCGACCTCCTCCCCTTGATCCGGCCTCCATGGGCCTAGATCTCTTGGTCCTTTTTTTTTGGATTGGATCTACACATCTTGATGTTTAGATTCAAGATTTCTGATTTAGTTTCTTCAACTAAAGTGTTCTTAGCTCCTGCGGTGAATCTAGATCTTGATTTTTTATCTGTTTTTCTTGATCTTTCGTTCTTAATCTGGATCTTAATCTTTCGTTCTGTTTGTCTTCCTAGACTCCAATCCTCATCTGCATCTAGTCCATGGATTGATCTATGAAACTGTTTTGAATCATGCGATATGGGACTGCTCAATGATGTGAGATCTCTTGTATGATTACCGATCTTAATTTTTTTTAATATTTATTGATATGGGTGTGAAAATTATGTGTTCCTGTTGACTCATCCATCTAAAAACGAATCCGCAATGAATCATGAATGCGTACGTTCAATTCTGCTAGGAGCCATTTTCTCCCCCCTCTCCGTTCTTCATTTTTTTTATTTTTTCTATGTGTATATTCATGCACGGGAAATCTGAGTTTTAATTATTGTGTTTTGAGAGACACGGATCTGACGTTCCTTTATTATTACGTTTGTTCTATGAAACATGTAATTTCATCTCCAGATTGTCAAGTATATGGAAACTGTATCATTCTCATATCTCGTATGGATTTGTATGACATAGATCCTCTATGGATTTGTATAGCACCATTGCGAATTGATTTGTGGATTTTCTTGGATCCGTGGCCTCCTTCGTGTATGGATCTTATTTATTCGGACATGTTTTTTGTTCTGTATCAAACAGGGTGTATACTACCTTGTATCTTGTAATTCCATGAAAACTTCTATGGATCTTGAATGTATCTCTACATTTTCTTTGATAAAATATAAATGATGCATTGTGTATGAATATTGTGTGAATCGTATGTACGAATATTGTGTGAATTTGGTGTACGAATATATGACAGATCTTTACGTTTTCTTTGATAAAGTGCTCTGAATTTTACATGGATCGTTGAATTTATGATGGATCTTGTATGGATTTGTTGTCAAACTATATTGAAATATGTATAGAAATTGTATGAATGTTCTTTGAAAAAAAATATATGAAACCACTGTGAATCTTGTATGTATCGTTGAATTTTTTAGGGATTTGCTGTGAAACTTGAGTGAAACCTTCTGAATTTGATAATCTTTGGAAAAATTATATGAATCATATATGAAACCTCTCCGAATCTGGTATGGATCGTCGAATTTATCATGATCATGTATGGATTTTGTGTCAAACTTTAGTGAAATAGGTATAGAATTTGTTAGAATATTCTGTAAAAAAATTATATGAATATCTCTTGGGAGAAACAAGTTTGTAAAATGTGTGAATCTTGTATGAAACTTCTGAATTTAGGATGAAACAAAATAAGAGTGTCTAAATATTGTTAAATCAAAAGTAAAAAAATAAAAATTATCAAATGAGATTGTTGAAAAACAAATTATGAATGTTTCATTTTCAAAATAAAAAATATACATAAAAAATTGTTGAATATTCCTAAAATTTTACGAGAAAAATCGAGGTGACAAAAAGACAGATGCATGTATTATATGAAAAAAATATATAAATATCTCTTGGCAGAAACAAGTTTGTAAAACATGTGAATCTTGTATGAAACTTCTGAATCTAGGATGAAACAAAGTAAGTATGTCTAAATATTGTTAAATAATAAGTATAAGAATAAAAATTGCCAAATGAGATTGTTAAAATAAATAAATTATGCATGTTTTATTTCCAGAATAAAAAATGTACATAAAACATTGTTGAATATTCCTGAAATTTTAAAAGAATAAATGAGGTGAAAAAGAAACAAAAACGTGTAGAAGACAGGTTCGGTTACGAGGAGACAATCAACGATAAAAAATGTAGAATATCTGACAACGCTAGGGGTTGGATAGAAAAACTACAAAAGACCTAATATTTGAGGTGGGAGGGTTATTTTGTAAAATACACAGCACGAATCACCAACAAATGGAGAGTAAATATGATGCTGGGGGCCCCTCCTACGGGGGGGATTGCATTGCCCTTAAAGGTTTTCACATTCAAGTTTTTTTCACGCACAAAAACTTTCGTAGTTTCCCGCTTTACCCCGCTGATTTTGCTCTAGTATCCGTAGAGTCTTACATCGCTATTCCCCTCACCTCTCGTCTCGTTGTTCCCTTACCTCTCTTCGTCGCCCATATCGCTGCCGTCTCTCCCCTCCCTCCCCTCCATCTCTTTGTCGCACGTGCCGATGCCACCCCTCCTCTCCCTCTCTCCGCTCTGCTCCCACTAGGATACATCTCTTCCTCTAGCTCCCGCCCACGCCAGCAAATCCGAGGTCAAAGGAGGCGTTTTTATGTATCGGTGCTGGATTTGCTTTGCCCGAGCTGTGCGACGCCCACGACCAGCACGAGAGCAACGGGCCGGACCTAGAAGAGACGATTCACGCAATATCAGGAAATTTTGTGGTATTTCCTTATATCCACATTGTTCCTCTGATGATCATCCATATAATATTACCCTTTTTTTCTCTACGGTGCATTGCAACAACATGTAAGTATTGAGAATGTATTTGATCTTGTGTATGCCTTGAATAGTGAGGGATGCATGGCATAGGATGGGAGTATACTGTATGTAAACAATCAGTTTTACTCCATTCACATGTAACATCATGTCCTTTTCGTTCTTCATGGATGATACTGTTGTCTTCTTCTATAGGTGGAGTCAGGTTCAAGTCCAAGAGAACGATCTTAATCTCAGTGAACTATTGCTGCTGCTTGGGAGCGGAGGAGAAGGAGCCAACAGGTAGGAGCCGACAAGGAGAAGCCTAGAGGTTGCCTAGACTGTGCTTGGAGGTGCCCCTAGCCTGGAGCACTCAGGATGGCGTTCTCCCATGGCCGACGAGATGTTTGTGATTGATTTCGACGAGCTGCTGTGTGGGGGTAGGCGGCCGACGACCTGGATTCGGGCGAGCTGCTCGGCTTGGTGGGTTATTGTTGACCTGGGAAAGTTGCCGGTGATCGATTCTGACGTGCAGCTGGGTGGGGGTGGCTGCCAACGAACTGGGCGAGCTACCGGCGATCGATTCTGGCGAGCTATTGGGTGGGCGGGATGCCATCGACTTGGGCGAGCTAGGAGGTGCTAGACGAAGGTGCTGGTCTGGAGTTGCTGGCCGAACCTGGAGATGCTGGCCAGACCTAGAGGTCCTGGGATCGATCCCGACTGGGCTAGGCACGCGCGGATGAGGCCGGCGCGCTAGGCGCACATGGACGTGGGTGGAATTGATCCGATCTGAGTGAGTGGAGGTGCAGGGTGGGATCGGTCCCGCGCGCATGAGCGAGGTGGATGGGGACGACGAGCTAGGTGACGATCCCAAGCTCGATTCAAAATTCAAATGATCGATCGGACTCGGTTTCCGACAGTTATGCAGGGATATTTTTGTCCATATCGCAAATTTTATGCTCTGTCCAAAAAACGTTAAACGTCTTATAAACGGAGGAAGTAGTACTACTACCCCACTCGTTCCATGTGAATATGTGACGTGTGTGGGTGAGCTCATGTGCCTGCACCCGGCTTTTTCTTCCTGTCGGCCCAACGCGGGGCTGGGATAGGTCGTGTGTTCGTATCTTCCGACTTCAGGCAGGAATCAGCAGGTGTCTTCGCTTCCCCTGTGCAAAGTGAAGCAATAATAATCTACACTAATTCCAACTCCAGGTGTCGTTCGAGAACAGCCTCAAGCTAAAATGCTTTAGAGGAACTATGCTTGTCTTTAAAAAATTACATTGGGGTAACCAGGCTTTTCCCCAATAAACTTTTGCTACAGTACCTAGAGGAACATCATCTCCTACCAGAGAGTAATCTGCATTAGGGAGACACGTAAAAACATCAAACTTGAGATCTGATTTATGATAGGCGGTACAGTGGTTGAGCTATGGTCAAGTTGCTGTGCGGGCCAGACTAAAGAGACTGGGCACATAATTGATGTGCAAGACGGTTGGGTTGCACAACAGATGTATGGATTTTGTTGGCCCATGGACCATGGTTGGCTGGCCTCGACCCGGTTTTTTTTCGAAAAGGGGGCAAAAGCTTTGCCCCAATCGATTAATTAAGAAGGAGTTTTACAGGAAGAAGTTTTGAGACTACTAACAAAATACAATTACTCTCGCGGCATGAATTCACCCAACTGCTTTGCACCCGCACACACCCACAAGCGGGCTTCGCGCTTAATCCTATATAGCACTATAAGCGGTGGCGCAAGCTTTTTGCGGAAGACCCTGTCATTCCGCTCATTCCAAATCTCCCAAGTGACGAGTAGGGTGAGGGACGCCATAGCTTTGTGGTTCGGGATCTGACCCTCCGTCATCATCTCCCACCAATTCTTTGTGGAGAGACCCATCCACTGCGTTTGGTCTAATTCAGGAATGCCAATCCAATCTTTGATGGATGCCCAGACTCGTTTAGTGAACCGGCATTCCACGAAAAGATGGGCAATCGTCTCCGTTGTTTGCTTACAAAGCGGACAAGCACCACAGTTTTGCCATCCCCTCTTGGCCAAACGATCCACGGTCCAAATCCTATTTTGGGTAAGAAGTCGAGCAAAAAACTTCACCTTCGGCGGTGCACAAGCCTTCCAAACTAGTTTGTGCATGCTGGCGGCGGTGGAACCCAAGAATTGCACCTCGTAGGCCGACTTGGCCGTATATTCACCATTATCCGTAAGCTTCCAAAGAATGTCGTCCTCAGCATCCTCGTATAGTTGCACCTCTTGAAGTAGAGACCAAAGTTCAGCGCATTGTGCTAGGTGTCCGATAGAGAAGTCATTTCCCAATTTTATGTTACGCACCCATGCATTATCGTGCATGGCTTGGTGCACCTTCCACTTCTTTCTCGTGGAGATACCGAAGATGAGGGGCGCAATGTCCATAGGCTTCCTCCCAAGCAGCCATGGTGCATGCCAAAAAGGATTTTTATGGCCATTACCAATAGTGATGGTCGTGGCGGCATAGAATATGGACATATCCTTGTCGGAGCAAGGGTTGCCGGACCCAATCCAAATTTTATCGGGATTATTCCATTCAAGCCAAGGCCATCTCAAGCGAAGCGCCACCGCAAATTTGTCCAAGTTTTTAATCCCAAGCCCACCGAGCCTCTTTGGCCTACAAACAGTCTCCCAATTGACCTTGCACTTAGCCCCGGTGGTCTTGTCTTTAGCCTCCCAAAGGAAGGCCCTTTCAATTTTGTTGATGGACTTCAGAGTTTCGGGAGGGACAATGAGAGATGTGAGGTAGTAAGTTGATTGTGATGTAAGCACCGACTTGACGAGCTCATTGCGCCCGGCCATAGTGATGAACTTGCCATTCCAAGTTTGGAGCTTCCCGGCGCACTTATCCTCAAGTTGTTGAAAATCTACCCTTTTTAGCTTCCAAACCGAAAGTGGTAGGCCAAGGTACTTCAAGGGGAAGTAGGCTCTAGTAACCGGAAGTCCACCAAGGATGTCGTCAAGGTTGATATTTTCACATCTAATGGTGACAAAATTGCTTTTATGAAAGTTGGTGCAGAGCCCCGTAACCTCACCAAAACTTTCAAGGATTATGGCAAGGTTGCTAATATCCTCTTTTATAGGTGCCACAAAAATGGCAGCGTCATCAGCGTATAGAGAGGTTCTTAAGATGGTCCCCCTTCCGCGGAGCCTGTGAAGCAGGCCGTATGAGGTGGCCCTCTCCAAAATTTGGGATAGTGGGTCAATGGCAAGTACAAAAAGTAGCGGAGAGAGAGGGTCCCCTTGCCTTAACCCTCGACCCGGTTTTAGCCTCTCGTAACTGGACTAGCATAATATATTTTTAAATACTTTTATAAATTACGCTTTAACTACATATCACCATCTGCTAAAATAACTATATATGTCATCTGCTAAAATAACTACATATCATCAATGCAAATATATGACCTATTTCGTTCAACGGATTTCTAAAACACTGGAATAGAAAAAAAAGGTTTGAACAAGATGTCATGACATGTTGAATCCTACATGAATTGAAAGCGCATGTATTTGTAGTACGTGTTTGGTTACGTTGAAAAAAGACAGTTATTTTTTCTGAAGAATTGTGTATTTATATAGTTGTCATGAAAAGAAAGAAATTTTTATACAAAGTTGGATCTTGGAAAAGAATTCGAAGGAATGAAACCCAAATCTCTTTTCCTTGAAATTCCGTGCTTTGACGCAGTTTTAGGAGCGTACTACGCGTCCCCCGGGGGATCGGGGCTTCGGATCCCCCGGATCGAGCGATCGACACGTGTCCCGGGACCAGCACGCGGAAACTGCCCCTCACGATTCCATGAAGAAAAAAAAGCAATCCCGCACGTCCTCCAGGATAGGCACAAGCCATGAGCACATCAGCTCCCACGAGGACATGCTGATAGCGTCCAGTAGCTCAGCTCCGGCGGAGTAGCGTCCAACTCCGGAGAGGTTAGCGGCCTTGAACCCCTCGCAGCAAACGACTCGTGTGGTGGTAGAAAACGCCGTCAAATCAGCTCTGGTGAGATATCTCGCCGGCCTTGACCAAGCTGATAGCACCGTTGAAAGCTTCTCGTAGAAGAGGCCGCACCCCGCATGTCGCCGCCCGTAGCAGAAATCACCGCCACTCGTAGCATATGTCGCTGACGCTCTCGACGCCACCGCATGTAGCAGACTCCGCCGTCGCATGTAGTAGAAGCCGCTGACGGTGGTAGCAGAGGCCACCAACACATGTAGCAGAGGCCACCAACGGTGGTAGCAGACGATGCCACCGCATGTAGCAAAATCCAGCGCCCCATGTAGTAGAAGCCGCTGACGGTGGTAGCAGAGGCCACCGACGGTGGTAGCACAGGACGCCATCGCATGTAGCAGACTCCGGAGCCGCATGTAGTAGAAGCCGCTGATGGTGGTAGCAGAGGTCACCAACACATGTAGCAGAGGACACCAACGGTGGTAGCAGACGACGCCACCGCATGTAACAGACTCTAGCACCATCGCTGACGGTGGTAGCAGAGGCCACCAACACATGTAGCAGAGGCCACCGACGGTGGTAGCACACGACGCCACCGCATGTAGCAGACTCCGGCGCCGCATGTAGTAGAAGCCGCTAACGGTGGTAGCAAAGGCCACCACCACATGTAGATGATGTTGCCGCCCATGTAGCAAAAGCCGCTGCCATCACATGTAGCAGATTCCGTGGCCACCGCCGCTGCCGCTGCATGTAGCAGAAGCAACCATCACTCGTAGCAGACTTTGTCGGCGCATATAGCAGAAGCCGCCCCGATTGCCAGACACCGCAGCCACTCATAGCAGACGGCACAATCACTCGTAGCAGATGCCGCCGCCGCTTGTAGCACCCGCTTGATTCCGCTTGCAGCAGGGCAACCCCCGGAGCAGGAAGCGGACATGGTGTTCACGGAGGCTGCGAGAGATGGGGACAACTTGAAGGGCGGCGTGATGGGAAGGAGCATGAGCGGCACTATCTGGGGACAAGGGCGGCACGCTGGGAAGGAGCACGGGCGACGTGGTGAGGATAGGCATGGACGACGCTCGGGGAAGGAGCTCGTCGGAGCGTCTCGGGAGCACCGTCGGAGCGCGTGCGGAGGGAGACTCGTGTCCCTGGCCCTTTTCCTGAGGACGAGCTCAGGCACCGGCGAGCCCTCCCCTGGCTACTGATCTGCTACACAGCTCACAACATGAGGTCGAGCCCCCATGGCAAGGGCGGGGCATGTGGCAGCGCATGCTGAGACGAGCAGCGACACGACAGCGGTGCTGCGAGGCGGCACAGCGACGGCTACGCGGGAGGGACGATGGCAGGGTCGCGGCTGGAAAAGGAGACGGAGCTATGTGTTGTGGAGAATACGGAGAAAGGTAGAGGAAAGAGAAGAGTTAAGGCAGAGTCCACAGATTGTACGTGTTCGTGAAAACAGCTCGGTGTGACCCGGGGGATAGAAGTTACCGTTCCCCCGGGGGAACCCAATCATTTTCCTTTGCTAAACCGTTACAAAATAGTTTTGTTTAAATGACATTTGATCTACAAAACGTACACCTCCGGCCCAAAAAAAATAACACACACCACATTTTTGCTGGTCCTACATACACGACCTTGATCAATGCTATATGGAGGGAGTACAACCAAAGTTATATGTAAAACAAAGTAAGTCCTCTTCCAAAATTAACTTGGCTCACTAAACAAGTACTAATGGTTTAATTTACCCCCTTGACTAGGTTGGATTAAATTTCAGATTAAGGGGGTTGAATGGACATTGGTGATAGTTTAGGGTTTAGTGAGCCAAGTAAATTTTGAGAGAAATACTCCCTCCGTTTCAGGGCTTAAGGCGTCCTTGTTTTGCGTGTTTTTTTTGACCAAGAATTACTCTACGTAAAGAGTTTTGGTATAAAACTTGTATTATTAGAAAGTATTTTTCAATACGAATCCAACGGTACTAATTATGTATAATATAATCAAGATTTTGTTGCTCAATTATTTTGGTCAAACTTTGCTTGGAAAGTGTACGCGCCTTAAGTCTTGAAACGGAGGTAGTATGAGCCAACGGAAAAGTTCAGTGTAAAATTTAGGAAAGAGATCCTCTGACGTGGCCTCTCCTGTTACTGAGTCCCTATCATGTGGACACGGCTAGTGGTGGGACCCACATGTCAGGAACGAAAAGTCGATGTACTGCAAGGATAGCTACGTTAAATGAGCCACATCCAAAATTCAGACATTGTTCCGTATGTAAATGTAAACGCGCGGTACGCATAACGGAATAACTGTGGGTACGCATACACTGAATCTAAACGTGTGGTTGGTGTGGTGCTGTATACGTACACCGTTCTGCTGATTCTGATCCATGAAATCGGAGGCGTGTGCTGACCGTTGATTAGCAGTTTTGTTCCCTGGCGCCGGGTGCACGTACGCGACGAACCAAACCTCGTGCTCGACGACGCTGTCACTGTATCGTTCTGAGCTCGCGCCGTACTACGGCGAGTTGGTGGGGTCTGGGATGTCGATCCGGCGGGAGCAAGATGAGAGGATGGGGTGGTCCTGGTGGGCCCGGCCCATGCCGACTGACGCATCATGTGGACGACACGTGGTTCGTGGTCAGAGGCAGAGTCGGCGGTCGGGGAGTGCATTGCCTGCATCTGCACGATCGGTGCCTGCTAGGTGGGCCCACTAAGCAAAAGCAAGCCGTTTTGAGTCGACGTCACTAATTTTTAATCGTTATATATCTGTTCGACGAATAGTGAAACAATAATGCATCTTCTTGGGGTACTTTGCGGCGTGATAGATTATTACCATTCTTTTTTTTAGCGGGATTATTACCATTCTTAAAACGCATGTCTCAGTCATGACACATCTTTGGTGAAGGAATCTAATCAATGTCGTCACCACTCACCAGGTCGAGCAAGTAACACGCACACGCACGCACTCTGCGTCTGGAGACACCGATTGATCGTTCAGCCATCCAGGGACTACTACCAGATGCGGATTTCACGTGACGGTGCTCCTGATCAGGTATAGTAGTATACATACATATTCAGGTATTGCTCGTGACGTGCCTTCCGTTTCGGCTAACCAATTATTTTCGTATTATCTCCGTCCTAAATTAATTTATGTAAGTTTATTTTAATGATATATACCTATACATTAATACATGCGAATCTTAATAAGATTTACAGATGACGACCATCTGATCGACGACCATCTGATCGTCCAAGCTTTGGCCTTACGTGATGCATTCGTCTTTGATGTTGCAAGGAATTTTGCTCATGTCATCTTCGAAGTTGATTGTGCTGTTTTGATTCGTCATTGGTCTACGAGTTAGACATCGGTCAATCATTAAGGCTATTCTTGATGAGATTACTTAGCTAGGTATTAGTTTGTTTTTCTTTTCAGTTTTTTTTTGTCCGTCACGAGGCTAACCAGCTGGTAGCACACTGTTGTGCAAAGTATGCATCCGTTTAAGATGTGATGTCAACTACCAGAAATGTTAGCCACCGGCGTTCTTTAGTTCACAGCCTTAAAGCTGATTGTACACATGTGGTCTATAATTAATAAAGCTTGTTGTTTCTATAAAAGAATAGATACGGATTTTGATAACCCGGATACCGTTTCGGCTCCTAACAAGGCGATTGGGAGGCGATTAGGTTTCTAGTGGAAAAGGGCGGCGCACGTTGGGTGACCGGCGGGGCGTGTGGAGAGTTGCTGGGGTGGAACGATCTTCTCGTTGGTAATCTGCGATCCTGCTTTTCTCTGGGTTGTTCTTCCTACTCGGGGGATAAAGGGGAGGCCCTGCGCCTCTACCCACCCTTGGTGGTGTAGATCGATCTGGGATCTACTAGGAGATCGGTGTCTATGGAATCGACGAAGGGAGATCCACCTGGGGCAGGAGTTGGCGATGGAGCACGTGGGAAAGGCTTTGCGCCAGATGAGGAGCCCATTGAGGAGCTGGTTGGCCGCATGAAGTTGGCGGCGGCAGAATCAACAAAACTTTTCATTGATGATCGGGAGGATGCTCAGCGAACCCAGTCTGGGCGCTTGCAGGCAAGATCTTGGTCCCCAGACCTAAGGTTTTTCATATCCAGCTGATCGAAGATGTGTTACGACCTGCCTGGGGCAATCCGCCGGGTCTTGTGTTCCGGGACGGCAGGCCAAATCTTTTTGTGGCCGAGCTCCCGTCGAAACGCGAGAGGGACAAAATATGGGAGAGATCCCCATGGTCCGTGAGCAAGCACGCTGTGGTGCTAGAGAATTTCAAACGTTGCCAACGTCCATCAGAGCTGAGGTTTGAGCGCTTGCCGATATGGATCCGGATGATGAATCTTCCGTTTAATCTGCATGATGACTGGGGGGAAAGATTGCAGGGAGTATTGGAGAGTTTATTAGCATAGACACTACCAACAAGATGTTGGTAAGTGGCAAGTATCTGCGGGCTCGAGTGTCTATAAATGTGTACGAGCCACTGCAACGCTGGATTGCTATCGACTCGTCCCTGCGAGAAGCGTGTGATTGGTATGATATACAATATGAGAATCTACCTTATTTTTGCTTCTCCTGTGGGATTCTGGGACACTCTGATCTTGTGTGATAGGAGTCGGGGGAGAGAGACGAGATGGGAAGGCTTCCTTATTGGCCTAGCTTGAGAGCACCGGAGGATAGAAAGAGAAGGACCGGGCCAAATGTTTGGGGTAATTTCTCGGGTGAGCATAGAGCACATGCTGGTGCACGTGACTTTGGCGAGCAGGTCAAAAACCCAAGGGGAAATTCAGGAAATGTTTCTAAGAAGAGGGATGTGCCTTCCCAGTTTGAGCCGCCACCCCCCTAGGGAGAGGCCGGGGGCGAGGCCGAGACAGCAACCGAGGAGGTCAGTTTGCAGGAGCTCGGGGAAACATACAGGTGTATAGAAAGCTGGACATTAATGTTTCAGAGAAGGAGAGTGGGTCTGATTCAACAATGGTTGTGTTTCATCCTCAACTGACGGGTGCTAAGAGGGATGCGATACTGGAGAAAGATGATAAATCTCTAGCACCCTCCCTAGACCCCAAGAAGTCCAGAGTGACTACAGAGGAGACTAAGGATGAAAATGTGGCGGTGACTGATGTTCAGTCCCGCCAGCCGCAATGAATTGCTTATCCTTGAACTGTCACGGGCTTGGGAACCAAGTGGTAGTTCATGAACTTCGCAGTGTGGTGAAGAAAGAAGGGTTTGTGATGCTTTTTGTGATGGAAACGAAGATCAGTAAGAAAAGAACGGAGAAGCTCAGCAATGCTTTGGGTTTTTCTGGGAGTTTTGCGGTGAGTAGTGATGGACTCAGTGGAGGGATTGGACTGTTTTGGATAGCAGAGGTAATTGTTGATCTGAAAAGTTTCAACTCCAACCATATTGATGTATTAGTATAGCCACGTGTTGGGGGAACACGGTGGAGGTTCATAGGTTTCTATGGAGAACCGCGATGAGAGAACCGTCAGGATAGCTGGACTCTGTTGCGTAGGCTTTCAAATGCATTGACGTACCCATGGCTATGCATGGGAGATTTTAACGAGACCTTGTGTGGCTCTGAGCACTTCAGTGTGAATAATCATATGGAAGCACATATGAGGGCTTTTAGAGAATGCACTGAAGATTGCGGATTGATGGATGTTGGTTGGTCGGGGCTTCCTTACACATTGGATAATAGGCAGCAAGACTCAGCTAATGTAAAAGCACGCCTTGATCGAGCGTTCGGGAATGATGCTCTATATATGGCGTTTCCAGTGCCTCGGGTCAACCACATTAACATGGTTGAATCAGATCACTGTCTTCTGTCAATGCAGATGCGAGGAAAAGATGAGAAAGGAAGAGTGCAATCGGGCAGAGGCTTCAGATATGAGAATGCTTGGCAGTCTATTGGTGATTATGACCAGAAAATAGCTGACCCTATGGAATGAGAAATGTTTTTCAGGTGGTCTGGCCGGTGTGTCCAAAACTTTGATCGATATGCAGGTTGAATTGGACAGGTGGGGTGCATCGAAATTGGGTAATTTTAAGAAAAATTTGGCCACTCTGCGTATGAATCTGGATAAGGTCCGGAGAAAGTCAGTTGGACGCGGGCCATCGCAGGAAGAAAAGGATATCATGATCTGGATTAGTAGAGTGCTACACCAGGAGGAGGTCTGGATAAAACAAAGGTCCCGGATTCAGTGGCTTCGAGTTGGTGATCGTAATTCGGCCTACTTTCATGCGCAAGTATCCCAGCGCAAACATATGAACCGAATCACTAGCCTTCAACGTGCTGATGGTTCCAGTTGTTCGAGCGAAGAGGAAGTGCATGCTGAGATTCAGAGTTTTTATCAGCACCTCTATCAGTCTCAAGGAGTGCCAAATATGGCGGCATGTTTGCATTTTGTGGAGGAGTGGGTTACGCCACCAATGCAGGAGGAGATGGATAAACCTTTTACTGCAGGAGAGGTACATTCTGCACTTTTCAGATGCATCCCTCGAAGGCTCCAGGTATTGATGGATACACAACGGGTTTTTTCCAAAGGCATTGGGAGCTCGTGAAAGGGGCATTAGTACCAGCAATGTTGGAGTTTTTAAATGGGGGTGAGCTACCAGCCTAGGTGAATAATACTTCAATAGTGATAATTCCTAAGGTACGACACCCTCAGTCGATTACACAGTACCGTCCCATATCCTTATGTAATGTGTTATATAAAATCTGCATGAAGATGGTCGTCCTTCGATTGCAGCCAGTACTGGAGGAGACAATTAGCCAGGAGCAGAGCGCTTTTGTCCCTAGGCGATTGATTACAGATAATGCCCTTGTGGATTTTGAAAGTGTTCATAGTATGAAAAGGAGGAATAAAGCAAAGAAGGGAACGTGTGCGGTTAAGCTCGATATGATGAAGGCCTACGACCGAGTCGAGTGGCCGTTCTTGGAGGACATTATGATTAAACTAGGCTTCTCCGTTTCAATTGTCAAGGTTATTATGAAGTGTGTGTGTGTCTTCAGCGCAGTTCTCGGTGAAAGTAAATGGAAATCTACTACCTCAGTTTACTCCTTCTCGAGGATTACGCCAGGGACATCATGTATCGCCGTATCTTTTTCTGATGTGTGCGGAAGGACTTTTAGCTCTACTGAATAATTTTAGTATGGGCTTTGTAGATAGAGGGATATGAGTGTGCAACAAATCCCCGTGGATTACACACTTGCTCTTCGCAGATGACAGTCTGATCTTTATTGAAGCTTCGCCATGGGGTGCTGCGAGGCTCAATGTCATTCTGCACATATACAATGAGGCATCAGGGCAGCTTGTTAATAGAGACAATATCTCTATCTTCTTCTGTCCTGGGATCCCAGAGGACTAGAGGATTGCTGTTAAGGGGGAGTTGGACATCCAGGTTGAGGCGTTCAACGAAAAATACTTGGGGCTTCCGACTGCCGTGGGCAAGTTAACCAGTGTGTCCTTTGAATATATAGCTGAGAGAATGCGGATCAAGCTTAATGGAAGACCAGAAAGGCATCTATCGTATGCTGCCAAGTAGGTGCTCATAAAATCGGTAATTCAGGCAATGCCAACGTACAGTATGGGGTGTTTCCTTTTGGGAAAGGGAACATGTCAAAATCTAACGTCTATTATGGCACAATTTTGGTGGAGTGGGTCTTTGGATAGACGATCTATGCATTGGTTGGCTTGGGACAAGATGAAGGGTTTCGCGGCATAGTAAATCAAAATTTTCTACGGATGCGAACAGAGGGAAGCCAAGATCTAATCTAGGAGATGCAAACAACGAGAGAGATTGGATTAGATCTTCATACCCTTGAAGATTCGCACAGCGGAACGTTCGTCGGAACGTGGGTGATGTAGTCGTACTCGCTTCTCCTCCTCGCGATCCGATCCGATCTAGCACCGCAAGTGGCGATGCCTCCGGGAGATACACACGTGCAGCACCTCGACGTCTCCTCCTTCCTCGGTCCAGCAAGTATGGTGGAGATACGGATTGGATCTACAGCACGATGGCGTGGTGCAAGTGGTGGAGAGTTTCTGCAGCAGGGCTTCGCCTACACGCAGTCGGGAGGGAGAGAGAGAGGAGGGCAGCAGGGCGGATAGGCTTGAAGGGAAGGTGTGTGGGAGGGTGGTGCGCCCCAGCCCTCTATATATAGAGGGGTGGGCGCCAGCCCTAACCCCTCCCCCAAGCCCTAGGTCGGCGGCCAAAGGAGGGAGGAGTGGGGGGCAAGGAAACCCCCCCTTCTAGAAGCTCCAAACTAGGGTTTCCCCTTGTTTGGCCGGCTGGGCCCTATGGGGCCTTGTGCCCCTGGCCCAATGCGGCCAGGGCACTACCTCATAGGCCCATGCCCCCTCACGACAGGTGGGACCACGTTGGCCCCCTTCCGGATGGTTCTAGAAGCTTCCGGTACAATACCGATTAACCCGGAACAATTCCGAACTCCAAAAACTGCACTGCCTTATATGAATCTCATTCTCCGGACCATTCCGGAACCTCTCGTGATGTCTCGGATCCCATCTGAGACTCTGAACAAAAACTCATAAACCAATTATCCAATCTATCCTAGCGTCGAGACACGTTAAGTGTGTGACCCTTCGGGTTTGAGAACATGCAGACATGATCTTCTATCAATAATCAACAGCGGGGTCTGGAAACCCATATTGACTCCAACACATTCATCGATGATCATATCGGATGAACCACAATGCCAGGATTCAATCAATCCCATATATATTCCCTTCGTCTCGCGATATTTTACTTGCCCGAGATTTGATCGTCGGTACCGTCATACCTAGTTCAATCTCGTTCACAGCAAGTACTTTACTCGTTCCGTAATCCGATATCACTTTGTGATTAACTACTTAACCACATGCTTGAAAGCGGTGTTGATATCGATTACCGAGTGGGCCCGAAGTATCTCTCCGACTTGGGAGGGATAAATCCCATCTCGATACGTACAACCCAACATGTATTTTCCGATCACCTGAGAGACACCTTTATGATCACCCTCTCATAGGATGACGTTTGATGACCTCAAAGCTTTCTTCCGATACCAGGGAGTTGTATTATCTCATGGTCTAAGGAATACAATATTTGACATAGGAAAAGCTTCGCAAAGATGAACACGATGACACGATCTAATTGCTCCGCCTAGTTTGGGTCTGTCCATCATATCATTCTCCCAATGATATGATCTCATTATTAATCGACAACTCATGTCCATGGTTAGGAAACCTTAACCATCATTAATCAATGAGCTAGTCCATAGAGGCGTACTAGGGACACGGTGTTGTTCACAAACCACACAAGTATTAAAGTTTCCGCTTAATACAATTCTAGCATGGAATATAAACATTATCATGAACAAGAATTATAATAATAACATCTTTATTATTGCCTCTAGGGCATAATTCCAACAGTCTCCCACTTGCACTAGAGTCAATAATCTAGTTTACATTTGGCAACAATCTCACACCCATGGCACTAAGGTGCTGATCATGTTTTACACGTGGAAGAGGTTTAGTCAATGGATCTGCGACATTCAGATCTGTATGTACTTTGCTAATCTTCAGATCTCCATCTGCTATATAATCTCGGATTATATGAAACTTGCGGTTGATATGCTTGGTCTTTGGATGATATCTTGGTTCCTTAGCGAGTGCTATGGCGCCAGTGTTGTCACACAATATCTCCAGTGGGTCCAATGCACTTGGAACCACGCCAAGCTCAGTGATGAAGTTCCTGATCCAAACTCCTTCACTTGACGCTTCTGCAGCAACCATGTATTCCGCTTCTACTGTAGATCCCACGATCACGCTTTGCTTGCAGCTTCTCCAGCTCACAGCTCCTCCATTCAAAATATACACGTATCCTGTCTGAGATTTAGAATCATCCTTGTCGGTGTCAAAACTAGCGTCAACGTAACTGAAGGGAATATGCCCTGAGAGGCAATAATAAAGTGTTTATTATGTGTATTCCAAGTATATGATAGATGTTTATTTTGCATGCTATAATTGTATTAATACGAAAACGTTAATACATGTGTGTTTAATAAACAAACAGAAAGTTCCTAGTTATGCCTCTCTCATAAACTAGCTCGTTGATTAACAAGATGATCAAGGTTTCCTGATCATGGACATTGGATGTTGTTAATAACGGGATCACAACATTAGTGTAATGGTGTGATGAACATTCATCCGAAGTATAGCATTACGATCAAAGTCATTGAGTTTATATTGCTATAACAACTTACGAAGTGATCCTAATCCTTAGACCATGAGATCATGTCAATCACTAACACCGGAAGAGTTTCTTGATAACATCAAACGTCACACCGTAACAGGGTGATTATAAAGATGGATTCAGAACTAATAAAGTGTTATGTTGAGGCTCATGGACCGAGAGTGGAATTTGTTCATCCCGATGACGGATAGATATACTCTGGGCCCTCTCGGTGATATCACATTGATTAGCTTGCAAGCAAGTGATTTGATCACTAGAATGTTATATCACAGGAACGAGAAAAGAGCGCATGTCGGTAACGAGATCAAACTAGGTATGGAGATACCGATGATCGAATCTCGGACATGTAATATATCGTGAAACAAAGGGATTAAGATACTAGCGTAAAAGGTTCCGACGATCACAAGAAAGTCATCGTTGAATGTGTGGGAGTCAGTATGGGTCTCCAGATCCCGCTTCTGATTATTGATCCGAGAGGGGTCTCGATCATGTCCGCATTATTCAAGAACCGTAGGGTGACACACTTAAGAGACACCGACATCCAATTGGAGCAAATGTTTCATGCCGAAAGAATGAACAAGCGCAGGAATTTATTTCACTAGATACCGAAACAGGTTTTCGGGTGAAATTGCATAAAGTGGTTATGCATGTGAAATATAATTATAGCAAGGGGTTATTTGTGAATGTTTGTCATTAAAGTAATTGACAAAATTCTGAATAAAATAAAAGAGTTTTATTTAATGAGAGTTTGCATTAAATTTGGTGGAAATTTAATGGGAATTTGAGTGGACTTTTGAGTGGAGGGATTTTAAAGGGCATTTTGTGAGTGGAGTGTCCACCCACATGAATGAAGGAGGGGAGGGGGCAGCCCCCATGGCCGGCGGCCACCCCCTTGGGTGCCCTCCCCTCCTCCTATAAAAGGAGCCCCCCTCCTCACTTGTCTCTCACACCTCCTCGTGAAGGATCTCTCCCCCTCTAGAATTTATCCCCCATGGTCTCGGACTAGCGAGATACATGTTCCCGGTGGCTATTCGGCAAGAAAGAGTTGTGCTTCCGCTGCATCGCTGGAGCGAGGAGGCGGAGGTTGCTCGGTGCCTCGAACGTGTGTGCGAGCACGGATGCGCTGCTGATTTGCGGCGCTAGGACTTCCTCTCGATCTTGAGATCGGCAAGAGATCGTCTAGATCAACCACGAGTTGAACTCGTTAAGCTTTGTCGGTCTTCAAGGGTATGTTCTCTATGGATATACATCCGCCCGTTGTTTGTATCTAGTAGATAGATCTTGGTATATAATTCACATCATAGGAAATTTTTTCTTTTCTATGCTGCGAACCCTGCAGTGGTATCAGAGCCGGATCTATGCGTAGATACTTTACACGGGTAGTACACATATGAGTATGTGGGCGATGATGATCATGTTGTTGCTCCTTTGTTGTAATTTTTGATATTGGTGGCATAGTGGGATGAAGCGGCCCGGACAAACTTTACATGTCCTCGCACATGAGACCTGTTCCACACTTGACATGCAACTAGTTTGCATAAGTGGCTAGCGGGTGTCTGTCTCTCCTACTATAGTCAATATCTATTTTGCAAGCGAGTTGTCAACAATTTGATTATCCTCGTTGTGGTTCATGTTCGTAGGTAAGAACGGTTCTATCTCGAAAGCCCTAAGCCACGTAAAACTTGCAATGGATAAATTAGAGGCGTCTAGTTTAGATTGTTGCTGGGCTAGTGTTATGATATGGTAGTGTTGTAAGTAGAAGTATGAGATGATACTCTTACAACACACATAGCGTGTAAAATCCATAGACCTTGGATTTACACATATATGTATGATAGTGATCATACCACGATGCACATGATAGAGATCATCTGCGGGAACCATATAATTTCACTAATAAACATATGATGTTTGATAGCATCTTATATTGCTTGTTTAGCGCTTTGTTAGCATAATAAGATGATCCCTCATTTAAATATCAAGATAAGAATGTGTTCTTCCTTTAGTATGCACCGATTATGTTTTCGTCGCTCCAAGACATCACGTGATGATCGGGTGTTCTTGGATCCACGACCATATTTCGGGTGTAAAACAGTTACACACGCGAATACTAAGGTTCTAACTTGGCGAGCCTAGCATGTACAGACATGGCCTCGGAACACGGACCGAAAGGTTAAGCATGAGTCATATAGTTGATATGATGCCCATTTGATGCTCGCCTTTGAAGCTATACCGACTCACGTGATGATCAGACTTGGTGTAGTGGATTTGGTTCATGTAATCACCAAAAAGGCACGAGGGATGTCGTTTTTGAGTGGGAGTTTATTCGTAATATAGATTAGTTGAACTCAATCTATCATACATTTAGTCTAAACTTTACAAATTCTGTTGTAGATGGCACCACCTGCTTTTAATTTCAACTAGTTGAATGCCCGTGCGTTGCTACGGGAGAACAATATGACCTATAAAATCGTTAAATTCAACTAATAATTTTTCACCCAAACATCTCTCCCTCTCATTGTCTATCAACTCTCTTGTTGGTTACAAATCCAATGTGTTTTTATTTTTGACCTGCAACAACCTGTTTTGAATCACGTAGATATCTCCCACATCCTCTGTTCACTGGTCGATGTTATCCTTACATAGGCCCTACGCCCTCTTGAGTTTTTGGCTCCCCTCCTCTGCAAGTGTTGGTCTCTTGTTCCGTGTAGTTGACCCTAATTTCTCCTGATACAACATCAAGCAACACAAATAAATATTTGTTTTCAACACTCTCTCATAAAGCCTAAAGTAATTTCGGTCTGTTATATTTGCAGAAATATATTAACTCGCTATTTCAGTTTTAGAAGTAAATTACCTCTTATGGTAAAATACTCGGTGTCCTAGTGTGCCGGACGAATATGTAACCATTCTTGAAAGTATGTACAAAAGAATCAATACAAAGAAAACAGTGTATTCAGGTTTACAAAGAATAGAAGAAAATGCATCACACTACTGAAGATCAAACCTAAAGTGCAGATTTTTGTGGAACAATGTATTTGATAAAACAAGTGAACCTTGAAACATGCCATGCATAACCTAGGGACCTACCATAACCCATAAGATCGCCCTCGTGACTCCTAAGTCCTTGTTTTTTCTCCCATGATCTCCTCCTCCATAAGAAATTTAAAAAGAAGGCAACGTTTCATTAATTTTTTGAGTGCCAAATATTCATAGACTTAAAGATAGATTGACGGAACAATATTTTGATTACGGAAAGAAGCATCTACTCGAAATGGAAAGTTTTCTAGGCATTTTCAAATGGATCAAACACCAAGCTGAACTATATGGCTCTCTATATGAAAATGAACTCAGCAAATCGGTGATAGAATCAGTTGGGTGACATCATCATGTTCATATGAGATAACATTCAGGTATAAAAAATAATCACAATGCAGGACACGAACCTCTGCCGAAACATGAACGGTCCCAACCATGAAAAGTATGGGTTCCGTGTGAGCGTCCCTTGGAACTGAGAATTAGAAGTGAGGAAGGAGTATGTGAAGTCCATGGTGGCATGGGCACATTGCTTTCCTGGGCAATGATGCCAACGCATCAAGTAGGTGCTTCACGGATGTATCCAATTGGCTTCAAGTTCTTGGTCACATCATAAATGTGCAATGCATCCATCCATCAGAAAAATGAAATTATGCCCTAGAAATAGGCCTCTACTCGAAAACAATTCTACTTGACTGCCTTCAAACAAAGGCTTTTTTGATTGCCTTGGTGAAACATCAAACTACTGAGTAAAATTTTGAGGAGTGTAAAATTCCATATGTGTAACAAATTAGTGTCAATCCAATAGCTCATTTGTACCAAGAAAAATGCATTGAATATTTTATGATTAGATCAAATTCGTCATGTAAGTTTCTCATGGTTGTCCAAAATTTCATATATCCTAGATGAACCATCAGGTTCCTACATAAACAAATCGCAAAGACAAGAGGAAAACACTCACTGGGTGCTTCCAAGTGGAATCTCTCGGAGCATCTCGAGATCGTCGTCATCATCCATGTCGGACGGCGTTTTCGGTCATGGCGTCCCCTAGTGGACACACACATAAACGATAAAGCTAGCCAATTCACCAAGCGATGATAGCATCAGGCACACGATTAAACAAATTGCAGTGCATGATTCAACAAGCGAGGATAGCATCAGCCACACAATTAAACAAATGTGGATTATTAGAGGATACAAAAATGCAATACTTTTTGGTTGGGAATTGGAACGAACAGGTTTAAGGCCTACATGCACATTAGAACAAAGATGCCTAACTCGGTGAAGGTGTCAAGGAGGTCTTCGACGATATAGTACAGGGGGAAGTAAAGTACTGTTGCCTCATTTTTCTTGGCTTGATGCACACAGGCACACAGCTTGCCCAGGATGTGGAGTTGTTCGTCATCCCACCAGCAGAAAATTCCTTAGCATTCCCCACATCTGCGCATGCTTTTGCCGCCTATGTGCACTGTGGACGTGTGGAGGCTGCCCTTGAGTAGCGTCGCGCAGGGCCTATATATATGCTGAGTTACTGCAGCATGTGGACAGAGCAGTCGCTTTCCGCATGTCGGGTTTATGCCGATTTCCCGCCGGCATCTTCGTGTGTGGTTATCCAACAGGGGCAGCTTCATCATATATGGATATACCTGCACGGCAGGCTGCGGCCACAACAAACAAGGATCTATTCTGCGGGAGTGAAGCGGGATCCGTCGCTGGCTTGAAGGCAGCGGCAGATCGGCGGTGGGGACTGGATGCAGGTGGCGCGCCTTAGCGGGGTTGACTCGCTCCGTCCCTTATCGCACCCTGTGTTGTCAGAACCGGTGTGAGGTGGTGGCGTAGAGGGAGGTCGAGCGCGTGGACGTGGTTGCTGGACTTATTGGAGAATATGGCGACACTGGCGGCACAACTGTGTGCAGGGGATCATGTCATCGTGGTCGTGTGGCCGCCATCTTCCGACGGTGTGCACTCCCTAGCATCGGGAACCGACCTGGGATGGCGTCATCGTCATGGAGATCGAAGGTGGCGGCATGGGCAGCAGCAACACGGCCTATGTGCGGGGCCGGCTAGGGTATCAGTGGATGTAGCGATCTTCAGGATCTTCAGGGAGGTAAGGAGAGGGAGGTGAAAGAAACGGCCCGCAGGATTCTCGATGCGCGGCCAAGGAGGATGACCAAGCTAATCTCATGCAGGCCTAACAACCTAAGGAGATAAGAGTGCATGCAGCATGCTAATCTCATGCAATATCCGGTAATTAACAAACCCAACGTGAAATAAGGCTGCATGCATCATCCGCGCTTGAAAAAAAAGGTTAGGCGGTGGCATTTTCTGTAATTTTTAGACGTGTGACACCAGGCATTCACCACGCTTTTGAAATTAATAGTAAAGATGTGTTCATGGAGAAAGAGAAACTAGCAACGAACGGTAGCAACTTCACCGAATGGGCCATGAATTTGAGGATTCTCCTCTCTGCTGCACAAAAGCAATATGTGCTAGAAGCGCCGTTAGGCCCCCCACCTTTAGATGATGCCACTGACGAGGAGAAGAATGTCTATCAGACTCGTCAGGAGGACCACAACTTAGTTCATTGCGGCATATTGTATGGGCTAGAGCCAGAACTTCGAAAGTGTTTCGAAAACGGCAATGCATTTGATACAATGGGTGAGTTGAAAATGATTTTCGACACACATGCTGCTGTAGAGAGCTACAACGCTTCAGAAAAGTTATTTAGCTGCATGATGGAAGAGCACAACTCCGTTAGTGAGCATGTACTCAAGATGTCGGGTTACGCCGATAAGCTTGTGTCCTTGGGAATATCGATTCCCATTGACTTAGGCATCCATCGTGTTCTGTAGTCTCTGCCACCTAGCTATAAGAGCTTCGTGATGAACTATAATATGCAAGGCATGAAGAAGTCTCTCCCCGAGCTTCTGTCAATGCTTAAAACTGCAGAAGTGGAGATCAAAAAGGTACATCAAGTGTTGATGATCAATAGGAACACTGGTTTCAAGAAAGACAAGAAGGGAAAACGGAAGGGAAGTAAGGGAGGCAAGCCTGTTGCCGTGCCTGAAAAGAAACCCCGAGTTGGACCTAAGTCTGATTCCGAGTGCTACTATTGTAAGGGGACTGGCCACTGGAAGCGCAACTGCCCCAAGTATCTGGCAGACAAGAAGGTCGGCAAGGCAAACAAAGGTATATATGATATACATGTTATTGATGTGTACTTGACTAGTGCTCGCAGTAGCACCTGGGTATTTGATACCGGTTCAGTTGCTAATATTTGTAACTCGAATTAGGGGCTGCGGAACAAGCGACCGCTAGCAAGGGGTGAGGTCAAGATGCGTGTCGGCAATGGATCAAGCGTTGATGTGATCGCCGTCAGAACGCTGCCTCTCCACTTGCCGTCGGGATTAGTTATAAACTTGAATAAATGTTATCTGGTGCCTGCACTGAGCATGAACATTGTATCTGGATCGTGTTTGATGCTAAGTGGTTATTCATTTAAATCCGAGAACAATGGTTGTTCCATTTATATGAATGAAATCTTTTATGGTCATGCACCGATGATGAATGGTTTATTTCTATTAGATCTCGATGATAATGTTACACATATTCATAATGTTGATGCTAAAAGGATTAAACTTAATGATGATATATCTGCATATATGTGGCACTGCCGTCTAGGTCATATTGGCGTTAAACGCATGAAGAAGCTCCATTCGGATGGACTTTTGGAATTACTTGATTATGAATCATTTGATACATGTGAGCCATGCCTTATGGGCAAGATGACTAGAACGCCGTTTTCCAGTTCAATGGAACGGGCGGCAGATTTATTGGAAATCATACATTCTGATGTATGTGGTCCAATGAGTGTGTCGGCGCGAGGTGGATATCGTTATTTTGTTACTTTCACGGATGATTTGAGTAGATACGGTTATATATACTTGATGAAACACAAGTCTGAAACCTTTGAAAAGTTCAAGGAGTTTCAGAATGAAGTGGAAAATCATCGTAATAGAAAGATCAAATTTCTACGGTCCGACCGTGGAGGTGAGTATCTAAGTTACGAGTTTAGCACTCACATGAAAGAGTGTGGAATTGTTTCAAAACTCACACCTGCCGGAACACCACAACGAAATGGTGTGTCGGAATGTCGTAATCGTACTTTATTAGATATGGTTCGATCTATGATGTCTCTGACGGACTTGTCGTTGTCATTTTGGGGTTATGCACTAGAAACTGCTGCATTCACTTTAAATCGGGCACCATCTAAATCCGTTGAAAAGACACCGTATGAATTGTGGTTTGGAAACAAACCTAAGCTGTCATTTCTTAAAGTTTGGGGATGCGATGTTTATGTGAAGAAACTTCAACCGGATAAACTCGAACCCAAAGCGGAAAAATGCGTCTTCATAGGATACCCTAAAGAAACTATTGGGTATTCCTTCTATCACAGATCCGAGGGTAAGGTTTTTGTTGCCAAGAATGGATCCTTTCTAGAGAAAGAGTTTTTTGCGAAAGGTGTGAGTAGTCGGAAGGTAGAACTCGAAGAGGTTGTGGAACCTTCTCTTCAAAGTATGGCGAGTAGCGTAGCGCCGGAAGTTGTTCCGGAGTTGGCTCCACCTGTTGAAGAGGGAACAAATGATAATGATCATGAAACTCCGAAAGAGAGTACTACCGAACCTCGCAGGTCAAACAGGACGCGTGCAGCTCCCGAGCTGTACGGAAATCCTGTCATGAATTTCATGGTTGATGAAAATGATGACCCTGCGACGTATGAAGAAGCGATGATGAGCCCGGATTCCAACAAATGGTTAGAAGCCATGAAATCCGAGATGGAATCCATGTATGAAAATCAAGTTTGGAACTTGGTGGAATTACCTCACGACTGAAAGGCCGTGGAGAACAAATGGATTTTCAAAAGGAAAACTGATGCTGATGGTAATGTGACCGTCTATAAAGCTCGACTTGTCGCAAAGGGGTTTCGAAAAATTCAAGGAGTTGACTACGATGAGACTTTCTCTCCCGTAGCGATGCTAAAGTCAGTTAGGATTATGTTAGCAATTGCTGCATATTTCGATTATGAGATATGGCAGATGGATGTCAAAACCACGTTTCTCAATGGTAATATTGAAGAAGAGTTGTATATGATACAACCAAAGGGTTTTGTCGATCCTAAGGATGCTAACAAGGTGTGCAATCTTCAGCGATCCATCTATGGATTGAAGCAAGCATCACGAAGTTGGAATCTCCGCTTTGATGAGGTGATCAAAGAGTTTGGATTTGTCCAAACTTATGGAGAAGCTTGTATTTACAAGAAAGTGAGTGGGAGCAATGTGGCATTTCTGATATTATATGTGGATGACATATTATTGATCGGAAATGATATAGATCTTTTAAACAGTGTTAAAAGTTATCTAAACAGCAAATTTTCAATGAAGGACCTAGGTGAAGCGTCATACATATTAGGCATAAAGATCTATAGAGATAGATCTAGGCGCCTAATAGGGCTATCGCAAAGTACATACCTTGATAAGATTTTAAAGAAGTTTAAAATGGACGGAAGTAAGAAGGGGCTCTTACCTATGTTGCAAGGCAAGACATTGAGTAAGACTCAAATTTCGGCTTCGGCGGAAGAAAGAGAGATAATGGACAAAGTCCCCTATGCTTCAGCCATAGGCTCTATAATGTACGCCATGCTATGTACAAGACCGGATGTGGCACATGCTATTAGTTTGACTAGTAGGTACCAATCGGATCCAGGTTCCGAACACTGGATAGCGGTCAAGAATATCCTTAAGTACTTACGAAGAACTAAGGATATGTTTCTTGTATACGAAGGTGAAGAAGAGCTCGTCGCTAAGTGTTATGTCGACGCTAGCTTTGACACCGATCCGGATGACTCTAAGTCTCAATCCGGATACGTATTTCTCATGAATGGCGGAGCGGTTAGTTGGAGGAGCTCCAAACAACCTGTGGTAGCGGGATCAACAACGGAGGCCGAATATGTTGCTGCTTCAGAAGCGGCTCAGGAAGCAGTTTGGATGAAGGAGTTCATATCCGAACTAGGAGTGGTGGCAAACGCGTTGGACCCAATGGTGATCTATTGTGACAACAATGGTGCCATTGCCAATGCCAAAGAGCCAAGGTCTCACAAGCATTCCAAGCATATTAAGCGCCGGTTTCACTCCATCCGCGAGCATGTCAAGGATGGAGATATAAAGATTTGTAAAGTACATACGGATCTCAATGTAGTAGATCCGTTGACTAAAACTCTCCCTAGAGCAAAACATGATCAACACCAGAACTCAATGGGTGTTAGATTTATCACTATGTAACTAGATTATTGTCTCTAGTGCAAGTGGGAGACTGAAGGGAATATGCCCTGAGAGGCAATAATAAAGTGTTTATTATGTGTATTCCAAGTATATGATAGATGTTTATTTTGCATGCTATAATTGTATTAATACGGAAACGTTAATACATGTGTGTTTAATAAACAAACAGAAAGTTCCTAGTTATGCCTCTCTCATAAACTAGCTCGTTGATTAACAAGATGATCAAGGTTTCCTGATCATGGACATTGGATGTTGTTAATAACGGGATCACAACATTAGTGTAATGAAGTGATGAACATTCATCCGAAGTATAGCATTACGATCAAAGTCATTGAGTTTATATTGCTATAACAACTTACGAAGTGATCCTAATCCTTAGACCATGAGATCATGTCAATCACTAACACCGGGAGAGTTTCTTGATAACATCAAACGTCACACCATAACAGGGTGATTATAAAGATGGATTCAGAACTAATAAAGTGTTATGTTGAGGCTCATAGATCGAGAGTGGAATTTGTTCATCCCAATGACGGATAGATATACTCTGGGCCCTCTCGGTGATATCACATTGATTAGCTTGCAAGAAAGTGATTTGATCACTAGAATGTTATATCACAGGAACGAGAAAAGAGTGCATGTCGGTAACGAGATCAAACTAGGTATGGAGATACCGATGATCGAATCTCGGACATGTAATATATCGTGAAACAAAGAGATTAAGATACTAGCGTAAAAGGTTCCGACGATCACAAGAAAGTCATCGTTGAATGTGTGGGAGTCAGTATGGGTCTCCAGATCCCGCTTCTGATTATTGATCCGAGAGGGGTCTCGATCATGTCCGCATTATTCACGAACCGTAGGGTGACACACTTAAGAGACACCGACATCCAATTGGAGCAAATGTTTCATGCCGAAAGAATGAACAAGCGCAGGAATTTATTTCACTAGATACCGAAACAGGTTTTCGGGTGAAATTGCATAAAGTGGTTATGCATGTGAAATAGAATTCTAGCAAGGGGTTATTTGTGAATGTTTGTCATTAAAGTAATTGACAAAATTCTGAATAAAATAAAAGAGTTTTATTTAATGAGAGTTTGCATTAAATTTGGTGGAAATTTAATGGGAATTTGAGTGGACTTTTGAGTGGAGGGATTTTAAAGGGCATTTTGTGAGTGGAATGTCCACCCACATGAATGAAGGAGGGGAGGGGGCAGACCCCATGGCCGGCGGCCACCCCCTTCGGTGCCCTCCCCTCCTCCTATAAAAGGAGCCCCCCTCCTCACTTGTCTCTCACACCTCCTCGTGAAGGATCTCTCTCCCCCTCTAGAATTTATCCCCCATGGTCTCGGACTAGCGAGATACATGTTCCCGGTGGCTATTAGGCAAGAAAGATTTGTTCTTCCGCTGCATCGCTGGAGCGAGGAGGCGGAGGTTGCTCGGTGCGTCGAACGTGTGTGCGAGCACGGATGCGCTGCTGATTTGCGACGCTAGGACTTCCTCTCGATCTTGAGATCGGCAAGAGATCGTCTACATCAACCACGAGTTGAACTCGTTAAGCTTTGTCGGTCTTCAAGGGTATGTTCTCTACAGATATACATCCGCCCGTTGTTTGTATCTAGTAGATAGATCTTGGTATATAGTTCACATCGTAGGAAATTTTTTGTTTTCTATGCTTCGAACCCTACAGTAACCTTTTACGACGAGCTGTTCATCACCCCCATAGACTACGAACATTTCTTTAGTCCTATTTAGGTATTTTAGGATGTTCTTCATGGCTGTCCAGTGTTCCACTCCTGGATCACTTTGATATCTGCTCGTCAAACTAAGAGCATTGGACACATCCGGTCTAGTACACAGCATGGTATACATGATAGAACCTATGGCCGAGGCATAAGGCACTTTGCTCATAGCTTCCCTATCATTTACCGTAGCTGGACACTGAGCCTTGCTCAATATCTTACCCGACAACATAGGCACTGAACCTTTCTTTGCCTTATCCATTCTAAACCTTTTCAGAACTTTGTCTAGGTATGTACTCTGGCTTAAAGCTATCAGTCGTGTTTGTCTATCTCTATAGATTTTGATGCCCAATATATAAGCAGCTTCAACTAGGTCTTTCATTGAAAAAAACTTGTTCAAATAACTCTTCACATCGTTAAGCATGTTAATGTCATTTCCAATAATCAATATGTCATCCACATATAGTACCAGAAATGTCACCGAGCTCCCACTCACTTTCTTGTAGATACAAGCTTCGTAGCAATTTGGAACAAATCCGAATCTCTTGATCACTTGATCAAAACGAAGGTTCCAACTCCGAGATGCTTGCTTCAGTCCATAAATAGAACGCTGAAGTTTGCATACTTTATCAGCATCCTTAGGATCGACAAAACCTTCGGATTGCATCATATACAACTCTTCATCAATGTTGCCATTGAGGAACGCAGTCTTGACATCCATCTGCCATATTTCATAATCATGAAACGCAGCAATTGCTAATAAAATCCGAATGGACTTAAACATCGCTACGGGAGAGAAAGTCTCATCATAGTCAACACCTTGAACTTGTCAAAAACCTTTCGCGGCAAGCCATGCCTTATAGACAGTAACATTACCATCCGCGTCCGTTTTCTTATTGAAGATCCATTTGCACTCAACGACCTTTCGGTCGCTAGGAGGGTCCACCAAAGTCCATACTTGGTTTTCGCTCATGGATCCCAATTCAGATTTCATTGCTTCTAGCCATTTCTCAGAGTCTGGGCTCATCATCGCTTCCTCATAGTTCGTAGGTTCACTGTCTTCTACCAACAAGACAGTCAAAACAGGGTTGCCGTACCACTCAGGAGGGGCACGCGACCTTGTCGACCTGCGATGTTCAGTAGCAGCATCGTCCGAAGCTTCATGATCCTTGTCATTAGCTTCCTCTATTGTTGGTGCAGGCGGCACTGGAACAATTTCAGGTGCTGCGCTACTCTCCAATTCAATAGAAGGTTCAACAACCTCGTCTAGCTCTACTTTCCTCCCACTCACTTCTTTCGAGAGAAACTCCTTCTCAAGAAAGGAACCGTTCTTTGCGACAAACACTTTGCCCTCGGTTCTGTGATAGAAGGTATACCCAATAGTTTCCTTAGGGTATCCTATGAATACGCATTTCTCCGCTTTGGGTTCGAGCTTGTCCGGCATCAACTTCTTGACGTAAGCTTCGCATCCCCAAACTATAAGAAACGACAACTTAGGTTTAGCACCAAACCGCAGTTCATACGGTGTCATCTCAACGGATTTAGATGGTGCCCTATTTAAAGTGAATGCAGCAGTTTCTAATGCATAACCCCAAAATGATAACGGCAAATCAGTAAGAGACATCATTGATCAGACCATATCTAATAGGGTTCGATTCCGGCGTTCAGACACACCATTGCGCTGTGGTGTTCCGGGTGGCGTGAGTTGCGAAACGATTCCGCTTGCTTTAAGATGCGTGAGAAAATCATAACTCAAATATTCACCTCCACGATCGGATCGTAGAAACTTAATCTTTCTGTTACGATGGTTCTCCACTTCATTCTGAAATTCTTTGAACTTTTCAAATGTTTGAGATTTATGTTTCATTAAATAGATATACCCATATCTACTTAAGTCATCGGTAAAAGTGAGAAATAGCGATATCCACCGCGCGTCGAAACACTCATCGGTCCGCATACATCGGTATGTATGATTTCCAACAAGTCCGTTGCTCGCTCCATCATACCGGAGAACGGGGTTTTGATCATCTTGCCCATGAGGCATGGTTCGCATGTGTCAAATGATTCAAAATCAAGAGACTCCAAAAGTCCATCAGAATGGAGTTTCTTCATGCGTTTTACACCGATATGACCTAGACGACAGTGCCACAAATAAGTAGTATTATCGCTATCTACTTTGCATCTCTTAGCCTCAATGTTATGGATGTGTGTTTCATCCCTTTCGAGATTTAGAAGAAATAAACCATTCACAATAGGTGCATGACCATAAAAGATGTTACTCATATAAACAGAACAACCATTATTCTCCGATTTAAATGAATAACCGTCTTGCAATAAACAAGATCCAGAAATAATGTTCATGCTCAACGCAGGCACATAATAACATTTATTGAGGTTTAAAACTAATCCCGAAGGTAAAACTAAGGAGAGCGTGCCAACGGGCATCACATCAACTCTTGATCCGTTGCCAACGCGCATCGTCACCTCATCCCTCGCAAGCCGCCGTCTATTCCGTAGCTCCTGTTTCGAGTTACAAATATTAGCAACTGAACCAGTATCAAATACCCAGGCACTACAACGAGGGATAGTAAGGAAAACATCAATAACATGAATATCAAATATACCTTTGATGGTGCCAGCCTTCTTGTCCGCTAAGTACTTCGGACAGTTGCGCTTCCAGTGACCCTTGTCCTTGCAATAGAAGCACTCAGTGTCCGGCTTAGGACTAGACCTGAGCTTCTTCTCAGCAGGGGCAACGCGCTTGCCGCCGCCTTTCTTGAAGGGCTTCTTTGCACCCTTACCTTTCTTGAAGGTGGGGGGCTTGTTGACCATCAACACATGATTATCCCTTTTGATGTCCACCTCCGTAGCCTTTAGCTTTGCGAAGAGCTCGGTGATCTTATCAGTGGAACCAATCTAATTGTGAGTCACTACAAAACTTTTGTAGCTAGGATGGAGTGATTGCAGAACCCTGTCAATCTTGAGCTCCTCTGGAATCTTGCAGTCCAGTTGCTCAAGGCGTTGAGTGTAGCCCGACATCTTAATGGCGTGCTCACTAACGGAACTCCCTTCCTCCATCTCGCAGTTAAAGAACTTCTCAGAGATCTCATATCTCTCAGAACGGGCCTGAGTCTGAAACATGGTTTTCAGCTCCTCGAGAATCTCAAAGGGCCCGGGATAGTCTTCAAAACGATTTTGAAGGTCCGATTCCATAGCAAACAACATGGTGCTCTTAATCACACCATAATCATCTTTGCATGACTGATAGACAGCTTTCTCATCAGCCGGCGCAGTAGCAGCAGGGGCGTCACCTAACGCATTCTCAAGGACATAGTCCTTTTGACCGCCAGAGAGAATGATTCTCAGATTGCGGAACCAGTTGGTGAAGTTAGACCCATTGTTTCTAAGCTTTTCCTTCTCAGCAAAAACGTTGAAGTTGAAGTTGGACTTAGCCATTTGATCTACAATATTTGCAAGGACAAATTAGACTATGTTCATGATAACTAGTTCAACTTTTAATCAAATTACTAGATGAACTCCCACTAAATTAAACATCCCTCAAGTTGTTTAGTGAACACGATCCAAATTCACCACACCTAATCCGATCTTCACGAGAAGAGATGTGGTTTCAATGGTGGACAACGAAGTGTCGATCATATCATTCATATGACTCATGTTTAACCTTTCGGTTCATGTGTTCCAAGGCTATGTCTGTACATGCTAGGCTCGTCAAGTTAGACCCAAGTATTTCCGCGTGTGCAAAACTGGCTTGCACCCCTTGTATGTGAACGTAGAGTCTATAGCACCCGATCATCACGTGATGCTTGGACACGACGAACTTTCGCAACGGTGCATACTTGGGGAGAACACAATTTTTATCTTGATCTTTAAGTGAGGAATCATCTTATAATGCTACCGTCGCGATCTAAGCATAATAAGATACATAAAAGGATAAACATCACATGCATATAACTTTATGTGACATGGTATAGCCAATCTTCGCGCAATGATCTCCATCTTGTGCGTGCCGGCATGATCTCCATCACTCCACCATGATTGCCTCCACCACGAATAGAAACTACAACCATTGCTAACTACTTAGCGATGAAGTGAAACTATTACATGGCGTATAAGAAGTTGACACACAAGTCATACACAATTATAAAGACAACCATATGGCTCCTGCCGGTTGTGTACTCATCGACATGCAAGTCGTGAAACATTACAGAACATGATCATCGCATACATTATACACATCACATCTTGGGCCATACCATATCACAGAAAACACTCCCTGCAAAAACAAGTTAGACGCCTCTACTTTGTTGTTGCATGTTTTACGTGGCTTATGGGAGTACCATGCTAAGAACGATTCTTACCTACGGAAAGCCACAATGGTGATATTATGGTTGCCAAACTACGGTGTAAATCCCATGACAACTATAGTGAGAGAAACTGGCATCCACCAGCCGCATGTGTGGAACAAGCCACACGTCAAGTGCGGAGCCGGTCTCGCGAACGACGTCGCGTAAGGTTGGCCTGGACCGCTTCAATCTCACTATCCCGCGTCATAAGAAGAACACAAACAAGAGGCTTGCAACAGAAAACATCAACACCCGCAACAACCATGTTGCGTTCTACTCGTGAAACACATCTACGCATAGATATAGCTCTGATACCACTGAAAGGGTTTCGCGGCATAGTAAATCAAAATTTTCTACGGATGCAAACAGAGGGAAGCCTAGATCTAATCTAGGAGATGCAAACAACGAGAGAGATTGGATTAGATCTTCATACCCTTGAAGATTCGCACAACGGAACGTTCGTCGGAACGTGGGTGATGTAGTCGTACTCGCTTCTCCTCCTCGCGATCCGATCCGATCTAGCACCGCAAGTGGCGATGCCTCCGGGAGATGCACACGTGCAGCACCTCGACGTCTCCTCCTTCCTCGGTCCAGCAAGTATGGTGGAGAGACGGATTGGATCTACAGCACGACGGTGTGGTGCAAGTGGTGGAGAGTTTCTGCAGCAGGGCTTCGCCTACACCCAGTCGGGAGGGAGAGAGAGAGAGAGAGGAGGGCAGCAGGGCGGCTAGGCTTGAAGGGAAGGTGTGTGTGTGTGTGTGGGGGGGGTGTAACACCCTCAGAATCGACCCTATGCAGGTTTCAGCGATTCCCGCCAAACCCGCATAGAAACGATTCAAAGGTGCCCACCAGGCACTTTCGTGCGGGTGGAAAACGAAGTAATAACATTACACAACAGTCCTCGATGGGACCCACAGAACAGATATATATATACAACAGCGACTCAATGAGTCAGGAATACAGATATACAATACAAAGATCCAAATCACCTTGAAAATGATAGAGCGTCCGACTACGGACAAGATGCAAATGGGGCTAAGAGCCCTGAAGAATAACCAATGGCGTCCATAACCCTGCCCAGGCCAAGCCGGAAGGGTAACCCTACTAACGATGTCGAAACCTGCTTAAACAAAAGGGGTGCCGACAAAGGGCAAAGGAAAAAGAGGAGCGTCAGTACTGAGGCCAGTACACGGCGAGGCTAGAATTCGGCGGTCCTCGCCTACATAGGTATGGTGGACTGAAGCGGCAGCGGCAGCATGCACTAAACAACCTATAGAGACTCGATATAACTGGCGGCTATCAGAGAGGGGTGAGAAAGACCTATTCGGTGCCAATCTGATACTACCATCAAATATACCCATCCTGGTGTTTCCCCCTCGAGACCAAACGAGGAAGTCAACCGAGGAACTCACACCGTTGGCAGTTTTATTTATTCAGTTATCGTTGCATCAATTACTAGTCAGGTATAGATAGTCATCCTGATAAAATAAGCAGTGGGCCGTCTTAGTTAATCATTCCGTTGTAGTTGCAACACTTACTAGTCAAATACAATTAGCATGAGATAACCCAAAACCCAGCAGTTGTTGGTACTTTTATTTAGCCATTCCGTTGTAGTTGCAATACTTACTAGTCAGGTACAATGGTCGCAAGCGACGACCCAAACAAGCAATTGTTGGCAGTTTTATTTAGCCATTCCATTATAGTGAAGCTGATTACTAGTCAGTTACTTAGTCAAATTTATAGCACTACTTTAGTTATAGTTGTCTATGATCGAGATACTGTGCTCCAAGTCGTCCATAACCGCGGACACGGCTTTCAGAAAGTTTTACCCTGCAGGGGTGCACAAATAGCAACACACACTCGATCAACCTCGGAAAAACCAAATCAAAACCCAACGAGGCCTTCACGACAAAGCAATCACAAGATTCAGAAATATTTCCGGGGGCCACCCCGTTGAGTACACCCGCAACGAAGCTAGCTGACTCCGAGACGGACTCAAGGTTTGGGTGGACGGCTATGAATGACTGGGAACCCAAAACTGGTCTCGTCGACACCGCGAAAACGTGTCCCGATCCTAAACAGTACAGGTGCTATCCATCGCACAATTTAAATAAAGCAGTAAAGCATGGCATAAGTACAGGATAGTAAATAAAACCTCAAACTAGTTTGTGGCCCCAAGAAATAAGAATGAATCAAGCTCTGGCTCAGGGGGGTCCCATAATCCTCCCGGATGTGGATAGCGCGAATATTCAAGGAACATGTATCAATTACTCGGGGTCCTACGGGACACAAGTGGATGGTTAACAACCAAATAACATCTATTGCCCACCTGTGCCTCTGCTTACTTACTTCAATTTTAGTTGTTAAACAGTAAATAAAGTGAATGGTAATTAAATCCATGACCATCTCCAACATCAAACATGCGGCAATACTCCAACAACTGTGGTACTTGACGACACGCAACAACACTTGAGCAAGCGACTACGACGCGCAGGTACAACTAGCTACCAAACAACAGGTAATAGGAGGTGTCCAAGGCAATATAAGGCTGCAAGGTATATCACAGGTACGAAACTAGAGCATCGCAACACAGATAGCAATAGATCAACAGGAGGGAATAAATACTATAAAAGTAAGATAGGTAGAAAGGGGGAGATGCTCGCCTGAAAACATTGTCGAAGGTTCAACCGAAGATCGGGTCGACACTCGCATCAACTCAACGGCCTTATCCGCGAAGAACCAAAACACTAGAATAAACACCGGATACAATATTTAATACTACAGCAAAAGATCGGGCATGATGCATGTATGATGCATGACATGGCAAAGGTGCGATGCAATTAGGCAATATTAAGCGGAACCGGGGTCCCGACAATTAATTAGGTGGTTCATGTTGTTTAGCTACCCCGCAATTTAAATGTTGTCTGAACATGGCAAAAGATAGCAACGGTTCGCTACACAAATTTAAATGGAACCGATATGAGACTAGATTTGTCCGCATATGGGCCCCATATTTAATTTAGGTGAATCAGCATAAGGCCCCCAAACCACACAAATATGCATGCGAGTATGACAATTTAATATGCATCAATTTGCTATTACTTTTATAAAATAGGGCTCGAGAAAAGGGGTCACACATTAGGGGTCGAAGATCTTGGTCGGGGGTTCGGGGTTCGATCTCAGGGTTCAGGGTTCGACGGGATCGGTCTCGGCGGGGTCGTTCTCGGATAACGGGGTAGATCTTGGCGTTCCGCGAAGAAGGCTTGGTTCGGCGTCGGGGCGCATCGGACTCGCCCTGGTCGGTGTCGATCTTGTCGCATTCGTGGTCTTCGGGCCATGTTGTCGGTCTTGTCGTCTCGCGCGGAGATCTTGGCGTCCGGGTCACGACGTCTTCGGGTCCGGGAAGTAGATCTTGTCGCACGGTGCCCGAGGTAGACGAACTTGGCGTATTCGCATCGGCGTTCTTGGCGTTCGGGTTCTCGATTCCGCATCCGGGGTGAAGGTCTTGTCGCATGTGTGGTCGCCGGGATCGGTCTTCGGGGTCCGGTCATCTTATCCATGTTGGAGATCTTGTCGGCAGTTATTCTTGGTGATCCTTGTCTGATTTGTCGTTGCCACCGAGGAAGATCATGTCGGCCGTGCAGCTCGGAAGGTTTTGGACTCATCTGGTACTGGTAGGGTTGGACACGTGGCCCACATTTGGTATGTTCCAGGAGGACAGGCCAGACGGTTACTTGGTCAAACACCCTGCATGCTCGGCTCAGGGGCGAGCGTCCCGAGGAGGACGGGACGAACGACGTCGTTGGCACCACCGCGAGGCAGCGAGGAGACCAAACCGGGGGGCTCGACGGCGAGCTCCTCCTGGCGGCCGCACGTTGGGCGTGGTCGAGGACGGCAAGGAGGGGCCCGGGAGGCTTGCGGCCTACGCGACGGAGATGGGGCGGTAGGGTGAACGGCGGCCTCCTGGGGAACAACGACGAAGACGCGCGGGCGCCACTGGCGGAGGGGGTCGGCGGCGCTGCAGTGGGAGGTAGGCAGCAGGGGTCGGCGAGGCAGGGCCCGCTGGAGGCAACGACGATGATGGAGAGCTCGGTGACGCGGGTGGAGGCAGAGCCGCAAGGCGGCTGAGGAGGAAGGACGAGGAGGCGCGCCGGCGGCGGGCACGCGGCCGCGACGGCGGCTAGGGGAGGCAGGGGCCGGCGAGGAGGGGGGTCATTGGGGTTGGAGAAGAGGCCGAGCGTGGAGCTCGCGGGAGGCGCAGGCCGGCGCGGAGGATGGCGCTGGGCGGCAGACGGCGGGCTCGGTTCCGCGGGGCCGCGGAGGCGCGGGCGGCCGCGGTCGACGGGCGGCGAACGACGGAGCGGCGAGGTAGGTGGAGGCGGCCGAGCAGAGGGACGACGAGGGGGGGGGGGGGCGGTGGAGGCGGCGCAGGACGCTGGCGAGAGGGGGCGGCACGGGAGGAGCGAGCGACGCGGGGAGGGGAGATGCAGCGGCGGTCGCCGGCGAGGTGGCGGAAGGGCTGGCCGGAGGCGGCTCGCCGGTGGGGAGAGAGGCCATGGTGGCGGAGCACGGGGAGCCGGGCGGCACCGCGGGGTGGGAGGACGGAGGCGGGGTGGGGCGTCGCGTGGGGCGAGATGGGAGGGAAGCGGGGGAGAGAGAGAGCAGTGGGGCCGGGGTGGTGAGTGGTGGGCCAGAGGGGTGGGTCCAGGGGTGAGAGAGAGGGGTGGGTGCGGTGGTGGAAGTGGGGCAGTGGGGAGTGGGTACAGGTGGTGGGGCCGGGGTGTAAGGGAGCGGGGTGGCTGAGTGGGTGCGGCTGGGGTGTGTGGTGTGTGTTTGGCTGAGAGGGAGAGGATTGGTGAGATGTCGGGTGGAGTGCTGAGGTGGAGGGACGGTGAGGTGGCGAGCTGGGGTTGGTGGGTAGTTTAGGTTTGGGTAGGAATAGGATTTAGACAGGCTGTTTGCACTGGGGGTGGCCAACTGGGTCGGATCGGCCCGGTTTGGCTGCCCCCACTAAATTAAATATTTTATTTGTTTAAAACAGGGCTTTTGCAAACCGTCAGCAGACAAAACAAAATAATCCGGAGACCCGGGTTTTGCGTTTGGAACATAGACGGGGCGCTTAGAAAACAAGAACATGTTTTTCCGCAATAGTTTTATGCAAGCAAATGCAAGATGATGACGATGCTCAAATGCAATGTGGCATGATGACATGAGCATGCGGTCATGATGATGCAATGCACAAAAACAACGCGATTTTCTAGTAGTGGTTTTGCGGGATGCCACAATTCGACACCACTAACAATGGATCTCGCCCTCGAGATCCGCCTCATGGTACCGGGAAGAAGGGCGGCTATCTGAATCTTCTCGCATCGTGTAGATCCTCGCGACACCACTAACAAGAGGTCGTTGTCCGTGACCGTTGAGGGAGACACTCCGGAAACGAAAGGTCGAAGGTAGAGGTATCAACAAATAAAGCCACCTCTAACTTCCATGGACGGAGCAAAACTGCTGGATCCACTGATTCGATGTACAAGAGCGAATGTTAAGAGTAGTCGGATGGTGATCAGTCCATCGCGCACCCAAACCATTACTCTGCACAAGAATAGGCGGATTATGCAACCAACCCTCGGAATTAGACTGAAGATATCGACAAGCGAGGTTCGGAAACAAAGGAGTGATGCAGACTCTGCATCGGATCTGGCGTAGATGATGTCGTCGTGTCGGAAAACACCGGAGGGCACGAGAAGGATCAAAGAATGGTACCACAGATAAAGGACCACTCAGATAGCAGGAAGACCGGATGTAGAAACACCGTTACCAAAAGAGGAAGCGAAACCCTGAAGGTACGACGGAAACCCAACCACGAGAATTCCTGGACTAGCAGAAGGAAAGGGAACAGATCCAAAACACGCGGAGGTAAGAGGAGAATAGCAGAGGGGTAAGGAGTAAAATCAGACCTAATCAGAACTATCCAACCGATTTTTCAAAAATAGTTTTGACACTCTACTTCGGCCGTTAGCTAGGTTATCCTACAGGATGCAGTTGTGGGGTATCGCAACTGCTGAGCTCTGATACCACTCTGTAACACCCTCAGAATCGACCCTATGCAGGTTTCAGCGATTCCCACCAAACCCGCATAGAAACGATTCAAAGGTGCCCACCAGGCACTTTCGTGCGGGTGGAAAACGAAGTAATAACATTACACAACAGTCCTCGATGGGACCCACAGAACAGATATATATACAACAGCGACTCAATGAGTCAGGAATACAGATATACAATACAAAGATCCAAATCACCTTGAAAATGATAGAGCGTCCAACTACGGACAAGATGCAAATGGGGCTAAGAGCCCTGAAGAATAACCAATGGCGTCCATAACCCTGCCCAGGCCAAGCCGGAAGGGTAACCCTGCTAACGACGTCGAAACCTGCTTAAACAAAAGGGGTGCCAACAAAGGGCAAAGGAAAAAGAGGAGCGTCAGTACTGAGGCCAGTACACAGCGAGGCTATAATTCGGCGGTCCTCGCCTACATAGGTATGGTGGACTGAAGCGGCAACGGCAGCATGCACTAAACAACCTATAGAGACTCGATATAACTAGCGGCTATCAGAGAGGGGTGAGAAAGACCTATTCGGTGCCAATCTGATACTACCATCAAATATACCCATCCTGGTGTTTCCCCCTCGAGACCAAACGAGGAAGTCAACCGAGGAACTCACACCGTTGGCAGTTTTATTTATTCAGTTATCGTTGCATCAATTACTAGTCAGGTATAGATAGTCATCCTGATAAATAAGCAGTGGGCCGTCTTAGTTAATCATTCCGTTGTAGTTGCAACACGTACTAGTCAAATACAATTAGCATGAGATAACCCAAAACCCAGCAGTTGTTAGTACTTTTATTTAGCCATTCCGTTGTAGTTGCAATACTTACTAGTCAGGTACAATGGTCGCAAGCGACGACCCAACCAAGCAATTGTGGACAGTTTTATTTAGCCATTCCATTATAGTGAAGCTGATTACTAGTCAGTTACTTAGTCAAATTTTTAGCACTACTTTAGTTATAGTTGTCTATGATCGAGATACTGTGCTCCAAGTCGTCCATAACCGCGGACACGGCTTTCAGAAAGTTTTACCCTGCAGGGGTGCACAAATAGCAACACACACTCGATCAACCTCGGAAAAACCAAATCAAAACCCAACGAGGCCTTCACGACAAAGCAATCACAAGATTCAGAAATATTTCCGGGGGCCACCCCATTGAGTACACCCGCAACGAAGCTAGCTGACTCCGAGACGGACTCAAGGTTTGGGTGGACGGCTGTGAATGACTGGGAACCCAAAACTAGGCTTGTCGACACCGCGAAAACGTGTCCCGATCCTAAACAGTACAGGTGCTATCCATCGCACAATTTAAATAAAGCAGTAAAGCATGGCATAAGTACATGATAGTAAATAAAACCTCAAACTAGTTTGTGGCCCCAAGAAATAAGAATGAATCAAGCTCTGGCTCAGGGGGGTCCCATAATCCTCCCGGATGTGGATAGCGCGAATATTTAAGGAACAGGTATCAAGTACTCGGGGTCCTACGGGACACAAGTGGACGGTTAACAACCAAATAACATCTATTGCCCACCTGTGCCTCTGCTTACTTACTTCAATTTTAGTTGTTAAACAGTAAATAAAGTGAATGCTAATTAAAGCCATGACCATCTCCAACATCAAACATGCGGCAATACTCCAACAACTGTGGTACTTGACGACACGCAATAGCACTTGAGCAAGCGACTACGACGCGCAGGTCCAACTAGCTACCAAACAACAGGTAATAGGAGGTGTCCAAGGCAATATAAGGCTGCAAGGGATATCACGGGTACGAAACTAGAGCATCGCAACACAGATAGCAATAGATCAACAGGAGGGAATAAATACTATAAAAGTAAGATAGGTAGAAAGAGGGAGATGCTCGCCTGAAAACATTGTCGAAGGTTCAACCGAAGATCGGGTCGACACTCGCATCAACTCAACGGCCTTATCCGCGAAGAACCAAAACACTAGAATAAACACCGGATGCAACATTTAATACTACGGCAAAAGATCGGGCATGATGCATGTATGATGCATGACATGGCAAAGGTGCGATGCAATTAGGCAATATTAAGCGGAACCGGGGTCCCGACAATTAATTAGGTGGTTCATGTTGTTTACCTACCCCGCAATTTAAATGTTGTCTGAACATGGCAAAAGATAGCAACGGTTCGCTACACAAATTTAAATGGAACCGATATGAGACTAGATTTGTCCGCATATGGGGCCCATATTTAATTTAGGTGAATCGGCATAAGGCCCCCAAACCACACAAATATGCATGCGAGTATGACAATTTAATATGCATCAATTTGCTATTACTTTTATAAAATAGGGCTCGAGAAAAGGGGTCACACATTAGGGGTCGAAGATCTTGGTCCGGGGTTCGGGGTTCGGTCTCAGGGTTCAGGGTTCGACGGGATCGGTCTCGGCGGGATCGTTCTCGGATAACGGGGTAGATCTTGGCGTTCCGCGAAGAAGGCTTGGTTCGGCGTCGGGGCGCATCGGACTCGCCCTGGTCGGTGTCGATCTTGTCGCATTCGTGGTCTTCGGGCCATGTTGTCGGTCTTGTCGTCTCGCGCGAAGATCTTGGCGTCCGGGTCACGGCGTCTTCGGGTCCGGGAAGTAGATCTTGTCGCACGGTGCCCGAGGTAGATGAACTTGGCGTATTTGCATCGGCGTTCTTGGCGTTCGGGTTCTCGATTCCGCATCCGGGGCGAAGGTCTTGTCGCATGTGTGGTCGCCGGGATCGGTCTTCGGGGTCCGGTCATCTTATCCATGTTGGAGATCTTGTCGGCAGTTATTCTTGGTGATCCTTGTTTGATTTGTCGTTGCCACCGAGGAAGATCATGTCGGCCGTGCAGCTCGGAAGGTTTTGGACTCATCTGGTACTGGTAGGGTTGGACACGTGGCCCACATTTGGTATGTTCCAGGAGGACAGGCCAGACGGTTACTTGGTCAAACACCCTGCATGCTCGGCTCAGGGGCGAGCGTCCCGAGGAGGACGGGACGAACGACGCCGTTGGCACCACCGCGAGGCAGCGAGGAGACCAAACAGGGGGGCTCGACGGCAAGCTCCTCTTGGCGGCCGCACGTTGGGCGTGGTCAAGGACGGCAAGGAGGGGCCCGGGAGGCTTGCGGCCTGCGCGACGGAGATGGGGCGGTAGGGTGAACGGCGGCCTCCTGGGGAACAACGACGAAGACGCGCGGGCGCCACTGGCGGAGGGGGTCGGCGGCGCTGCAGAGGGAGGTAGGCAGCAGGGGTCGGCGAGGCAGGGCCCGCCGGAGGCAACGACGCCGATGGAGAGCTCGGTGACGCGGGTGGAGGCAGAGCCGCAAGGCGGCCGAGGAGGAAGGACGGGGAGGCTGAGTGGGTGCGGCTGGGGTGTGTGGTGTGTGTTTGGCTGAGAGGGAGAGGATTGGTGAGATGTCGGGTGGAGTGCTGAGGTGGAGGGACGGTGAGGTGGCGAGCTGGGGTTGGTGGGTAGTTTAGGTTTGGGTAGGAATAGGATTTAGACAGGCTGTTTGCACTGGGGGTGGCCAACTGGGTCGGATCGGCCCGGTTTGGCTGCCCCCACTAAATTAAATATTTTATTTGTTTAAAACAGGGCTTTTGCAAACCGTCAGCAGACAAAACAAAATAATCCGGAGACCCGGGTTTTGCGTTTGGAACATAGACGGGGCGCTTAGAAAACAAGAACATGTTTTTCCGCAATAGTTTTATGCAAGCAAATGCAAGATGATGACGATGCTCAAATGCAATGTGGCATGATGACATGAGCATGCGGTCATGATGATGCAATGCACAAAAACAACGCGATTTTCTAGTAGTGGTTTTGCGGGATGCCACAATTCGACACCACTAACAATGGATCTCGCCCTCGAGATCCGCCTCATGGTACCGGGAAGAAGGGCGGCTATCTGAATCTTCTCGCATCGTGTAGATCCTCGCGACACCACTAACAAGAGGTCGTTGTCCGTGACCGTTGAGGGAGACACTCCGGAAACGAAAGGTCGAAGGTAGAGGTATCAACAAATAAAGCCACCTCTAACTTCCATGGACGGAGCAAAACTGCTGGATCCACTGATTCGATGTACAAGAGCGAATGTTAAGAGTAGTCGGATGGTGATCAGTCCATCGCGCACCCAAACCATTACTCTGCACAAGAATAGGCGGATTATGCAACCAACCCTCGGAATTAGACTGAAGATATCGACAAGCGAGGTTCGGAAACAAAGGAGTGATGCAGACTCTGCATCGGATCTGGCGTAGATGATGTCGTCGTGTCGGAAAACACCGGAGGGCACGAGAAGGATCAAAGAATGGTACCACAGATAAAGGACCACTCAGATAGCAGGAAGACCGGATGTAGAAACACCGTTACCAAAAGAGGAAGCGAAACCCTGAAGGTACGACGGAAACCCAACCACGAGAATTCCTGGACTAGCAGAAGGAAAGGGAACAGATCCAAAACACGCGGAGGTAAGAGGAGAATAGCAGAGGGGTAAGGAGTAAAATCAGACCTAATCAGAACTATCCAACCGATTTTTCAAAAATAGTTTTGACACTCTACTTCGGCCGTTAGCTAGGTTATCCTACAGGATGCAGTTGTGGGGTATCGCAACTGCTGAGCTCTGATACCACTCTGTAACACCCTCAGAATCGACCCTATGCAGGTTTCAGCGATTCCCACCAAACCCGCATAGAAACGATTCAAAGGTGCCCACCAGGCACTTTCGTGCGGGTGGAAAACGAAGTAATAACATTACACAACAGTCCTCGATGGGACCCACAGAACAGATATATATACAACAGCGACTCAATGAGTCAGGAATACAGATATACAATACAAAGATCCAAATCACCTTGAAAATGATAGAGCGTCCAACTACGGACAAGATGCAAATGGGGCTAAGAGCCCTGAAGAATAACCAATGGCGTCCATAACCCTGCCCAGGCCAAGCCGGAAGGGTAACCCTGCTAACGACGTCGAAACCTGCTTAAACAAAAGGGGTGCCAACAAAGGGCAAAGGAAAAAGAGGAGCGTCAGTACTGAGGCCAGTACACGGCGAGGCTATAATTCGGCGGTCCTCGCCTACATAGGTATGGTGGACTGAAGCGGCAACGGCAGCATGCACTAAACAACCTATAGAGACTCGATATAACTAGCGGCTATCAGAGAGGGGTGAGAAAGACCTATTCGGTGCCAATCTGATACTACCATCAAATATACCCATCCTGGTGTTTCCCCCTCGAGACCAAACGAGGAAGTCAACCGAGGAACTCACACCGTTGGCAGTTTTATTTATTCAGTTATCGTTGCATCAATTACTAGTCAGGTATAGATAGTCATCCTGATAAAATAAGCAGTGGGCCGTCTTAGTTAATCATTCCGTTGTAGTTGCAACACGTACTAGTCAAATACAATTAGCATGAGATAACCCAAAACCCAGCAGTTGTTAGTACTTTTATTTAGCCATTCCGTTGTAGTTGCAATACTTACTAGTCAGGTACAATGGTCGCAAGCGACGACCCAACCAAGCAATTGTGGACAGTTTTATTTAGCCATTCCATTATAGTGAAGCTGATTACTAGTCAGTTACTTAGTCAAATTTTTAGCACTACTTTAGTTATAGTTGTCTATGATCGAGATACTGTGCTCCAAGTCGTCCATAACCGCGGACACGGCTTTCAGAAAGTTTTACCCTGCAGGGGTGCACAAATAGCAACACACACTCGATCAACCTCGGAAAAACCAAATCAAAACCCAACGAGGCCTTCACGACAAAGCAATCACAAGATTCAGAAATATTTCCGGGGGCCACCCCATTGAGTACACCCGCAACGAAGCTAGCTGACTCCGAGACGGACTCAAGGTTTGGGTGGACGGCTGTGAATGACTGGGAACCAAAACTAGGCTTGTCGACACCGCGAAAACGTGTCCCGATCCTAAACAGTACAGGTGCTATCCATCGCACAATTTAAATAAAGCAGTAAAGCATGGCATAAGTACATGATAGTAAATAAAACCTCAAACTAGTTTGTGGCCCCAAGAAATAAGAATGAATCAAGCTCTGGCTCAGGGGGGTCCCATAATCCTCCCGGATGTGGATAGCGCGAATATTTAAGGAACAGGTATCAAGTACTCGGGGTCCTACGGGACACAAGTGGACGGTTAACAACCAAATAACATCTATTGCCACCTGTGCCTCTGCTTACTTACTTCAATTTTAGTTGTTAAACAGTAAATAAAGTGAATGCTAATTAAAGCCATGACCATCTCCAACATCAAACATGCGGCAATACTCCAACAACTGTGGTACTTGACGACACGCAATAGCACTTGAGCAAGCGACTACGACGCGCAGGTCCAACTAGCTACCAAACAACAGGTAATAGGAGGTGTCCAAGGCAATATAAGGCTGCAAGGGATATCACGGGTACGAAACTAGAGCATCGCAACACAGATAGCAATAGATCAACAGGAGGGAATAAATACTATAAAAGTAAGATAGGTAGAAAGAGGGAGATGCTCGCCTGAAAACATTGTCGAAGGTTCAACCGAAGATCGGGTCGACACTCGCATCAACTCAACGGCCTTATCCGCGAAGAACCAAAACACTAGAATAAACACCGGATGCAACATTTAATACTACGGCAAAAGATCGGGCATGATGCATGTATGATGCATGACATGGCAAAGGTGCGATGCAATTAGGCAATATTAAGCGGAACCGGGGTCCCGACAATTAATTAAGTGGTTCATGTTGTTTACCTACCCCGCAATTTAAATGTTGTCTGAACATGGCAAAAGATAGCAACGGTTCGCTACACAAATTTAAATGGAACCGATATGAGACTAGACTTGTCCGCATATGGGGCCCATATTTAATTTAGGTGAATCGGCATAAGGCCCCCAAACCACACAAATATGCATGCGAGTATGACAATTTAATATGCATCAATTTGCTATTACTTTTATAAAATAGGGCTCGAGAAAAGGGGTCACACATTAGGGGTCGAAGATCTTGGTCCGGGGTTCGGGGTTCGGTCTCAGGGTTCAGGGTTCGACGGGATCGGTCTCGGCGGGGTCGTTCTCGGATAACGGGGTAGATCTTGGCGTTCCGCGAAGAAGGCTTGGTTCGGCGTCGGGGCGCATCGGACTCGCCCTGGTCGGTGTCGATCTTGTCGCATTCGTGGTCTTCGGGCCATGTTGTCGGTCTTGTCGTCTCGCGCGAAGATCTTGGCGTCCGGGTCACGGCGTCTTCGGGTCCGGGAAGTAGATCTTGTCGCACGGTGCCCGAGGTAGATGAACTTGGCGTATTTGCATCGGCGTTCTTGGCGTTCGGGTTCTCGATTCCGCATCCGGGGCGAAGGTCTTGTCGCATGTGTGGTCGCCGGGATCGGTCTTCGGGGTCCGGTCATCTTATCCATGTTGGAGATCTTGTCGGCAGTTATTCTTGGTGATCCTTGTCTGATTTGTCGTTGCCACCGAGGAAGATCATGTCGGCCGTGCAGCTCGGAAGGTTTTGGACTCATCTGGTACTGGTAGGGTTGGACACGTGGCCCACATTTGGTATGTTCCAGGAGGACAGGCCAGACGGTTACTTGGTCAAACACCCTGCATGCTCGGCTCAGGGGCGAGCGTCCCGAGGAGGACGGGACGAACGACGCCGTTGGCACCACCGCGAGGCAGCGAGGAGACCAAACAGGGGGGCTCGACGGCAAGCTCCTCTTGGCGGCCGCACGTTGGGCGTGGTCAAGGACGGCAAGGAGGGGCCCGGGAGGCTTGCGGCCTGCGCGACGGAGATGGGGCGGTAGGGTGAACGGTGGCCTCCTGGGGAACAACGACGAAGACGCGCGGGCGCCACTGGCGGAGGGGGTCGGCGGCGCTGCAGAGGGAGGTAGGCAGCAGGGGTCGGCGAGGCAGGGCCCGCCGGAGGCAACGACGCCGATGGAGAGCTCGGTGACGCGGGTGGAGGCAGAGCCGCAAGGCGGCCGAGGAGGAAGGACGGGGAGGCACGCCGGCGGCGGGCACGCGGCGGCGGCGGCGGCTAGGGGAGGCAGGGGCCGGCGAGGAGGGGGTCGTCGGGGTTGGAGAAGAGGCCGAGCGTGGAGCTCGCGAGAGGCGCAGGCCGGCGCGAAGGATGGCGCTGGGCGGCAGACGGCGGGCTCGGTGCCGCGGGGCCGCGGAGGCGCGGGCGGCCGCGGTCGACGGGCGGCGAACGACGGAGCGGCGAGGTAGGTGGAGGCGGCCGAGCAGAGGGACGACGAGGGGGAGGGGGGCGCAGTGGAGGCGGCGCAGGACGCTGGCGAGAGGGGGGCGGCGCGGGAGGAGCGAGCGACGCGGGGAGGGGAGATGCAGCGGCGGTCGCCGGCGAGGTGGCGGAAGGGCTGGCCGGAGGCGGCTCGCCGGTGGGGAGAGAGGCCATGGTGGCGGAGCACGGGGAGCCGGGCGGCACCGCGGGGTGGGAGGATGGAGGCGGGGTGGGGCGTCGCGTGGGGCGAGATGGGAGGGAAGCGGGGGAGAGAGAGAGCAGTGGGCCGGGGTGGTGAGTGGTGGGCCAGAGGGGTGGGTCCAGGGGTGAGAGAGAGGGGTGGGTGCGGTGGTGGAAGTGGGGCAGTGGGGAGTGGGTCCAGGTGGTGGGGCCGGGGTGTAAGGGAGCGGGGTGGCTGAGTGGGTGCGGCTGGGGTGTGGTGTGTGTTTGGCTGAGAGGGAGAGGATTGGTGAGGTGTCGGGTGGAGTGCTGAGGTGGAGGGACGGTGAGGTGGCGAGCTGGGGTTGGTGGGTAGTTTAGGTTTGGGTAGGAATAGGATTTAGACAGGCTGTTTGCACTGGGGGTGGCCAACTGGGTCGGATCGGCCCGGTTTGGCTGCCCCCACTAAATTAAATATTTTATTTGTTTAAAACAGGGCTTTTGCAAACCGACAGCAGACAAAACAAAATAATCCGGAGACCCGGGTTTTGCGTTTGGAACATAGACGGGGCGCTTAGAAAACAAGAAGAGGTTTTTCCGCAATAGTTTTATGCAAGCAAATGCAAGATGATGACGATGCTCAAATGCAATGTGGCATGATGACATGAGCATGCGGTCATGATGATGCAATGCACAAAAACAACGCGATTTTCTAGTAGTGGTTTTGCGGGATGCCACAGGGGGGGGTGAAGCGCCCCAGCCCTCTATATATAGAGGGGTGGGCGCCAGCACTAACCCCTCCCCCAAGCCCTAGGCCGGCGGCCAAAGTAGGGAGGAGTGGGGGGCAAGGAAACCCCCCCTTCTAGAAGCTCCAAACTAGGGTTTCCCCTTGTGTGGCCGGCTGGGCCCTATGGGGCCTTGTTCCCCTGGCCCAATGCGGCCAGGGCACTCCCTCATAGGCCCATGCCCCCTCCCGACAGGTGGGACCATGTTGGCCCCCTTCCGGAAGGTTCTAGAAGCTTCCGATACAATACCGATTAACCCGAAACAATTCCGAACTCCAAAAACTGCACTGCCTTATATGAATCTCATTCTCCGGACCATTCCGGAACCTCTCGTGATGTCTCGGATCCCATCCGAGACTCCGAACAAAAACTCATAAACCAATTATCCAATCTATCCTAGCGTCGAGACACGTTAAGTGTGTGACCCTTCGGGTTCGAGAACATGCAGACATGATCTTCTATCAATAATCAACAGCGGGGTCTGGAAACCCATATTGACTCCCACACATTCATCGATGATCATATCGGATGAATCACGATGCCAGGATTCAATCAATCCCATATATATTCCCTTCGTCTCGCGATATTTTACTTGCCCGAGATTTGATCATCGGTACCGTCATACCTAGTTCAATCTCGTTCACAGCAAGTACTTTACTCGTTCCGTAATCCGATATCACTTTGTGATTAACTCCTTAACCACATGCTTGCAAGCGGTGTTGATATCGATTACTGAGTGGGCCCGGAGTATATCTCTCCGACTTGGGAGGGACAAATCCCATCTCGATACATACAACCCAACAGGTATTTTCCGATCACCTGAGAGACACCTTTATGATCACCCTGTCATAGGATGACGTTTGATGACCTCAAAGCTTTCTTCCGATACCAGGGAGTTGTATTATCTCATGGTCTAAGGAATACAATATTTGACATAGGAAAAGCTTCACAAAGATGAACACGATGACACGATCTAATTGCTCCGCTTAGTTTGGGTCTGTCCATCATATCATTCTCCCAATGATATGATCTCATTATTAATCGACAACTCATGTCCATGGTTAGGAAACCTTAACCATCATTAATCAATGAGCTAGTCCATAGAGGCGTACTAGGGACACGATGTTGTTCACAAATGTAACACCCTCAGAATCGGACCTATGCAAGTTTGAGCAAAATTCGCCAAACCCGCATAGAAACGATTCAAAGGTGCCCACCAGGCACTTTCGTGCGGGTGGAAAACGAAGTAATAACATTACACAACAGTCCTCGATGGGACCCATAGAACAGATATATATATAACAGCGACTCAAAGAGTCAAGAATACAGATATAATGTACAAAGATCCCAATCACCTTGAAAATGACAAAGCGTCCGGCTACGGACAAGATGAAAATGGGGCTAAGAGCCCTGAAGAATAACCAATGGCGTCCATAACCCTGCCCAGGCCAAGCCGGAAGGGTAACCCTGCTAACGGCGTCGATCTCAAAACCTGCTTAACAAAAGGGGTGCCGACAAAGGGCAAAGCAGAAAAACAAAGAAGGAGCGTCAGTACTGAGGCCAGTACACGGCGAGGCTAGAATTCGGCGGTCCTCGCCTACATAGGTATGGTGGACTGAGTGGCAGCGGCAGCATGCACTAAACAACCTATAGAGACTCGATACAACTGGCGGTTAAACAGAGAGGGGTAAGAAGTACCTATTCGGATCCAACCTGAAGCTAACACCAAACAAACCCATCCTGGTGTTTCCCCCTCGAGACCAAACGAGGAAGTCAACCGAGGAACTCACACCGTTGGCAGTTTTACTTATTCAGTTATCGTTGCAGCAATTACTAGTCAGATTTAGATAATCATCCTGATAAAGTAAGCAGTGGGCACTTTTAGTTAACCATTCCGTTATAGTGGCAACAATTACTAATCAGACGCAGATAGCATGAGATAAACCCAAAACCCAGCAGTTGTTGGTACTTTTAATCAGCCATTCCGTTGTAGTTGCAAGATTTACTAGTCAGGTACAATGGTCGCGGGCGACACTTCAAACAAGCAGTTGTGGCAGTATTAATTAGCCATTCCATTATAGTGAAGCTGATTACTAGTCATTATAAGTCAAATTTATAGCAGTAAACTTTAGTTATGCTTGTCTATGATCGAGATACTGTGCTCCAAGTCGTCCATATCCGCGGACACGGCTTTCAGAAAGTTTTACCCGGCCGGGGTGCACCAATAGCAACACACACTCGATCAACCTCGGAAAAACCAAATCAAAACCCAACGAGGCCTTCACGACAAAGCAATCACAAGATTCAGAGATATTTCAGGGGGCCACCCCTTTGAGTAGACCCCGCAACGGAGTAAGAAAGCTCCGAGACGGCCTCAAGGTCTGCGTCAATGGCTGTAAACGACTGGGAACCCGAAAGTGTGGCTGGGCTTGTCGATACCGCGTAAACATTCCGCTTCCAAAACAGTACAGTGTGCAGTACCTCGCACAATCGTAAATAAAGCAGTAAAGCATGGCATAAGTACAGGATAGTAATAAAACCTCAAACTAGTTTGTGGCCCCAAGAAATAAGACGGAATCAAGCTCTGGCTGAGGGGGGTCCCATATACCTCCCGGATGTGGATAGCGCGATAAATCAAGGAACAGGTATCAAGTACTCGGGGTCTCACGGGACACAAGTGGGCGTTCGGAAACCAAATATTATCTATCACCACCGATGCCTCTGCTTAATCACTTTTAGTTGTTAAACAGAAATTAAAGTGACGATAAGTAAAGCTAGAATCATCTCCAACAACAACATGCGGCAATACATCAACAACTGTGGCATTTGACAACACGCAACATTACTTGAGCAAGCGACTACGACGCGCAAGTCCAACTATCTACCAAACAACAGGTAATAGGATGTGTCCAAGGCAATATGAGGCTGCAGGGAATATCACGGGTACGGAAAACTAGAGCATCGCAACACAGATAGCAATAGATCAACAGGAGGGAAGTAAATACTATAAAAGTAAGATAGGTAGAAAGGGGGAGATGCTCGCCTGAAAACATTGTCGAAGGGTTCAACCGAAGATCGGGTCGAAGCTCACATCCACTCAACGGCCTTATCCGCGAAGAACCAAATCACTAGAAGAAACACCGGATGCAATATTTAATAAAACGGCAGAAGATCGGCATGATGCATGTATGATGGATGACATGGCAAGGTGCGATGCAATTAGGTCATATCAAGTGGAACCGGGGTCCCGACAATTAATTAAATGGTTCATGTTATTTAGAAACCCCGCATTTTAAATGTGTGTGTTTAACATGGCAGAAGTTATTACCGGGTTCGCTACACCAATTTAAATGAGGCCGATATGAGACTAGATTTGCCCGCATATGGGCCCCATATTTAATTATTAGGTGAATCGGCATAAGGCCCCCAAACCAATGATATGCATGCGAGAATGACAATTCAATATGCATCAAGTTGTTATTATGTTATAAAATAGGGTTTGCGGGAAGGGGTTCACACATTTAGGGTCCGGCGATCTTGGGGTTCCGGGGTTCAGGGCCGGTCTCGGGGTCCAGGGTCTAGGGTTCGACGGATCTGGGGTTCGGGGTTCGGCGGAAGCGTTCTCGGATTCCGGGGTCGGTCTCGTTGCATCAGGGTCTCGGTCATGTCGACGGTCGTGGCGTTCAGGGGGAAGTTCTCGGTGTCCGTGAGGTAGACCTTGGCGTTCACGAGGGAGTACTTGGTTTGGCGTCGGGGCGCATCGGATTCTCTCTGGTCGATGTCGTTCTTGTCGTTGCGAGGATCTTGTCGGGTCCGCGTCATCGAGTCGATCTTGGCGTCCACCGAGAGGGGTTCGACAGGGTTCGGGTCTCCGAACGCCACGAAGAAGATCTTGAGGTACCGGCGGGTCCGTTGTCAGATCGGTCTCCGGGGTTCGGCTATCGGATCCGTGAAGGAGTACTTGGCGTTTCAGTTGTCGGTGTCGGACCCGGGTCGGCCTTGGCGTACGGGTCGAGGACCTTGACGGTGACACGATGTCCCTGCGGGGTTGCGGATCGTCTAGTTGTTTAGCCATCGGATCGGCCTCGTGTCGTTCTTGCACCATCCTCACAGGGTCTTCACACGCATGCCCAAAGTCTGACGAGGCACACATCGACATGGCCGGGAGACGGGCTTGCGAGGGTGGCGAGCTGGCGGAGCCATGCGGTCGATGAGGGGGCGCAAGGCCGAGCGCAGAGAGGATCAACCGCCGGCGACGGCCGGAGATGGACCCGCGAGGCGCGCGGAGGAGAAGGCCACGCGCGGGAGGGGCTCTTGGCGCCGAGCTGGCTGGCGGCGGGCTCGGGACGCGGAACCCACAGGCGGACGGGGCTTGACGGCGCGGGGGTGGCCCGAGGCCGGCGAGGGCGAGCAGGAGGGCGAGGCGCGGGCGCGGCCGACGGACGGAGGCTCGAGCGCGGCGTCGGCCCGCTGGCGGCCGGCCGCGGAGGAGAGGGGCGAGCGACTCGGGGCGGTGAGGTCGTCGGCGGCACGCGGGGCCCGCACGGAGGAACGGGGCGGTGGCGAGGCGGGCTTGCGCCGGCGACGGGTCCGACGAGGGCAGGGGAGAAGGACGGCACCGCTGGGCCGGAGGCGGCGGAGACGCGGCTCGCAGAGGCAGAGCGGGACGGAGGTGGCGGGGCGCGAGCTGCGGTGGCGGTGAGCTCTGCGCGGCGCGGCGGCTTGCGGGGTGAGGGGGAAGCTCCGGTGACAGCGCTAGGGAGGGGTGAGGCGAGGCGGCGAGGGGCAGCGGTGCGGGGCGTCGTGGAGGCGGGGTACCACGGGCCGCAGCCGGGCGGCGCGGTGGAGGGAACGGCTCCGGCGAGGCCAGAGGGGAGAGGAGGAGGAGGGAGGTCTCGTGCGGGGTGGGTGGAGGAAGCAGAGAAGGTAGGGGAGAGGCGGGCAGAGCGCGTGCGCAGGGAGGAGGGAGGTGGGCGCGCGTGGGAGGTGGGTCCCGCGTGGGGCCGGGGTGGTCGGTTAGTGGGGTGGGCTGGCGTGCGCGCGTGTAGTGCGTGGTGTGCTGGGGCTGTGGGGGGTTGGTGGCTGAGAGAGAGAGGTGAGGAAAGAGAGAGAGGGGTGGGGTCTGGGCCAAGTGGCAGCTGCAGATTGGAGAGGGGGAGAAGAGAGATGAGGTGGCAGCATACTACTGGAGGGGGTGAGGTGGAGGGATGGTTGGGTAGGTTAGCTGGGTGAGAATAGGATTAGAAGGGCGGTTCAGCTGGACCGTTTTAAAAACAGGGGTGGTCGTTCGGGTCGGGTTGGCCCGTTCGACTGCCCCTACTAAAATAAATTAATATTTTATTTGTTTTTAAATATCTGTTGTAACTAGTTTTAGACAAACAAAATATCCGGAACATATGCGGGTTTGGCGTTTGAGTAAAAGTCGGGGCGATTAATATAGAAAACCAAAATAGGGTTTTTGGCAAAATGGTTTTAAACAGATGGATGCATGCTGATGTTATGATGATGCGCAGAGACAAACCATGCGATTATGATGATGCGATGCACAAAACCAACGCGATTTTCTAGTAGTGGTTTTGCGGGATGCCACAATTCGACACCACTAACAAGGGATCTCGCCCTCGAGATCCGCCTCATGGTACCGGAAGGAAAGGTCGGCGATCTGCGTCTCCTCGCTTCGTGTAGATCTTCGCGACACCACTAACAAGAGGTCGTTGTCCCTGTTCGTCAAGAGAACACTCCGGATTAACAACGGACGGAAATAAAGGTAAGGCCACCTCTAACTTCCATGGAAGGAGTGAAATTACATCGATCCACTATTCAATGTACATAAGCGAATGATAAGAGTAGTGGTATGGTCGCGACTCCATCCCGCACTCAAAGCATTACTATGTACACGAATAGACAGATTATGCAACCAACCCTCGGATTCAGACTGAAGATCTCGACAAGCGAGGTTCGGATCAAAGGAGTGATGCAGACTCTGCATCGGATCTGGCGTAGATGATGTCATCGCGTCAGAAAACACCGGAAAGCACAAACAAGGAACAAAGAATGATACCACAGCAGACGGATTCACCAGGCAGCTTGAACACCGGATGGTAGAACACCGTTATCAAGGAGGAAGCGAAACCCTGAAGGTACGACGGAAACCCAACCACGAGAAATCCTGGACTCGAAGAAAAGATAAGAGAGCAGATTTAAAACACGTCGAGGTAAGAGGAGAACAGCAGAGGGGTAAGGAGTAAAATCAGACCTAACCAGAACTATCCAACCGATTTTCAAAAATAGTTTTGACACTCTACTCCGGCCGTTAGCTAGGTTATCCTACAGGCTGGACTTGTGGGGTATCGCAACTGCTGAGCTCTGATACCACTCTGTAACACCCTCAGAATCGGACCTATGCAAGTTTGAGCAAAATTCGCCAAACCCGCATAGAAACGATTCAAAGGTGCCCACCAGGCACTTTCGTGCGGGTGGAAAACGAAGTAATAACATTACACAACAGTCCTCGATGGGACCCACAGAACAGATATATATATAACAGCGACTCAAAGAGTCAAGAATACAGATATAATGTACAAAGATCCCAATCACCTTGAAAATGACAAAGCGTCCGGCTACGGACAAGATGCAAATGGGGCTAAGAGCCCTGAAGAATAACCAATGGCGTCCATAACCCTGCCCAGGCCAAGCCGGAAGGGTAACCCTGCTAACGGCGTCGATCTCAAAACCTGCTTAACAAAAGGGGTGCCGACAAAGGGCAAAGCAGAAAAACAAAGAAGGAGCGTCAGTACTGAGGCCAGTACACGGCGAGGCTAGAATTCGGCGGTCCTCGCCTACATAGGTATGGTGGACTGAGTGGCAGCGGCAGCATGCACTAAACAACCTATAGAGACTCGATACAACTGGCGGTTAAACAGAGAGGGGTAAGAAGTACCTATTCGGATCCAACCTGAAGCTAACACCAAACAAACCCATCCTGGTGTTTCCCCCTCGAGACCAAACAAGGAAGTCAACCGAGGAACTCACACCGTTGGCAGTTTTACTTATTCAGTTATCGTTGCAGCAATTACTAGTCAGATTTAGATAATCATCCTGATAAAGTAAGCAGTGGGCACTTTTAGTTAACCATTCCGTTATAGTGGCAACAATTACTAATCAGACGCAGATAGCATGAGATAAACCCAAAACCCAGCAGTTGTTGGTACTTTTAATCAGCCATTCCGTTGTAGTTGCAAGATTTACTAGTCAGGTACAATGGTCGCGGGCGACACTTCAAACAAGCAGTTGTGGCAGTATTAATTAGCCATTCCATTATAGTGAAGCTGATTACTAGTCATTATAAGTCAAATTTATAGCAGTAAACTTTAGTTATGCTTGTCTATGATCGAGATACTGTGCTCCAAGTCGTCCATATCCGCGGACACGGCTTTCAGAAAGTTTTACCCGGCCGGGGTGCACCAATAGCAACATACACTCGATCAACCTCGGAAAAACCAAATCAAAACCCAACGAGGCCTTCACGACAAAGCAATCACAAGATTCAGAGATATTTCAGGGGGCCACCCCTTTGAGTAGATCCCGCAACGGAGTAAGCAAGCTCCGAGACGGCCTCAAGGTCTGCGTCAATGGCTGTAAACGACTGGGAACCCGAAAGTGTGGCTGGGCTTGTCGATACCGCGTAAACATTCCGCTTCCAAAACAGTACAATGTGCAGTACCTCGCACAATCGTAAATAAAGCAGTAAAGCATGGCATAAGTACAGGATAGTAATAAAACCTCAAACTAGTTTGTGGCCCCAAGAAATAAGACGGAATCAAGCTCTGGCTGAGGGGGGTCCCATATACCTCCCGGATGTGGATAGCGCGATAAATCAAGGAACAGGTATCAAGTACTCGGGGTCTCACGGGACACAAGTGGGCGTTCGGAAACCAAATATTATCTATCACCCACCGATGCCTCTGCTTAATCACTTTTAGTTGTTAAACAGAAATTAAAGTGACGATAAGTAAAGCTAGAATCATCTCCAACAACAACATGCGGCAATACATCAACAACTGTGGCATTTGACAACACGCAACATTACTTGAGCAAGCGACTACGACGCGCAAGTCCAACTATCTACCAAACAACAGGTAATAGGATGTGTCCAAGGCAATATGAGGCTGCAGGGAATATCACGGGTACGGAAAACTAGAGCATCGCAACACAGATAGCAATAGATCAACAGGAGGGAAGTAAATACTATAAAAGTAAGATAGGTAGAAAGGGGGAGATGCTCGCCTGAAAACATTGTCGAAGGGTTCAACCGAAGATCGGGTCGAAGCTCACATCCACTCAACGGCCTTATCCGCGAAGAACCAAATCACTAGAAGAAACACCGGATGCAATATTTAATAAAACGGCAGAAGATCGGCATGATGCATGTATGATGGATGACATGGCAAGGTGCGATGCAATTAGGTCATATCAAGTGGAACCGGGGTCCCGACAATTAATTAAATGGTTCATGTTATTTAGAAACCCCGCATTTTAAATGTTGTTTAACATGGCAGAAGTTATTACCGGGTTCGCTACACCAATTTAAATGAGGCCGATATGAGACTAGATTTGCCCGCATATGGGCCCCATATTTAATTATTAGGTGAATCGGCATAAGGCCCCCAAACCAATGATATGCATGCGAGAATGACAATTCAATATGCATCAAGTTGTTATTATGTTATAAAATAGGGTTTGCGGGAAGGGGTTCACACATTTAGGGTCCGGCGATCTTGGGGTTCCGGGGTTCAGGGCCGGTCTCGGGGTCCAGGGTCTAGGGTTTGACGGATCTGGGGTTCGGGGTTCGGCGGAAGCGTTCTCGGATTCCGGGGTCGGTCTCGTTGCATCAGGGTCTCGGTCATGTCGACGGTCGTGGCGTTCAGGGGGAAGTTCTCGGTGTCCGTGAGGTAGACCTTGGCGTTCACGAGGGAGTACTTGGTTTGGCGTCGGGGCGCATCGGATTCTCTCTGGTCGATGTCGTTCTTGTCGTTGCGAGGATCTTGTCGGGTCCGCGTCATCGAGTCGATCTTGGCGTCCACCGAGAGGGGTTCGACAGGGTTCGGGTCTCCGAACGCCACGAAGAAGATCTTGAGGTACCGGCGGGTCCGTTGTCGGATCGGTCTCCGGGGTTCGGCTATCGGATCCGTGAAGGAGTACTTGGCGTTTCAGTTGTCGGTGTCGGACCCGGGTCGGCCTTGGCGTACGGGTCGAGGACCTTGACGGTGACACGATGTCCCTGCGGGGTTGCGGATCGTCTAGTTGTTTAGCCATCGGATCGGCCTCGTGTCGTTCTTGCACCATCCTCACAGGGTCTTCACACGCATGCCCAAAGTCTGACGAGGCACACATCGACATGGCCGGGAGACGGGCTTGCGAGGGTGGCGAGCTGGCGGAGCCATGCGGTCGATGAGGGGGCGCAAGGCCAAGCGCAGAGAGGATCAACCGCCGGCGACGGCCGGAGATGGACCCGCGAGGCGCGCGGAGGAGAAGGCCACGCGCGGGAGGGGCTCTTGGCGCCGAGCTGGCTGGCGGCGGGCTCGGGACGCGGAACCCACAGGCGGACGGGGCTTGACGGCGCGGGGGTGGCCCGAGGCCGGCAAGGGCGAGCAGGAGGGCGAGGCGCGGGCGCGGCCGACGGACGGAGGCTCGAGCGCGGCGTCGGCCCGCTGGCGGCCGGCCGCGGAGGAGAGGGGCGAGCGACTCGGGGCGGTGAGGTCGTCGGCGGCGCGCGGGGCCCGCACGGAGGAACGGGGCGGTGGCGAGGCGGGCTTGCGCCGGCGACGGGTCCGACGAGGGCAGGGGAGAAGGACGGCACCGCTGGGCCGGAGGCGGCGGAGACGCGGCTCGCAGAGGCGGAGCGGGACGGAGGTGGCGGGGCGCGAGCTGCGGTGGCGGTGAGCTCTGCGCGGCGCGGCGGCTTGCGGGGTGAGGGGGAAGCTCCGGTGACGGCGCTAGGGAGGGGTGAGGCGAGGCGGCGAGGGGCAGCGGTGCGGGGCGTCGTGGAGGCGGGGTACCACGGGCCGCAGCCGGGCGGCGCGGTGGAGGGAACGGCTCCGGCGAGGCCAGAGGGGAGAGGAGGAGGAGGGAGGTCTCGTGCGGGGTGGGGGGAGGAAGCAGAGAAGGTAGGGGAGAGGCGGGCAGAGCGCGTGCGCAGGGAGGAGGGAGGTGGGCGCGCGTGGGAGGTGGGTCCCGCGTGGGGCCGGGGTGGTCGGTTAGTGGGGTGGGCTGGCGTGCGCGCGTGTAGTGCGTGGTGTGCTGGGGCTATGGGGGGTTGGTGGCTGAGAGAGAGAGGTGAGGAAAGAGAGAGAGGGGTGGGGTCTGGGCCAAGTGGCAGCTGCAGATTGGAGAGGGGGAGAAGAGAGATGAGGTGGCAGCATACTACTGGAGGGGGTGAGGTGGAGGGATGGTTGGGTAGGTTAGCTGGGTGAGAATAGGATTAGAAGGGCGGTTCAGCTGGACCGTTTTAAAAACAGGGGTGGTCGTTCGGGTCGGGTTGGCCCGTTCGACTGCCCCTACTAAAATAAATTAATATTTTATTTGTTTTTAATATCTGTTGTAACTAGTTTTAGACAAACAAAATATCCGGAACATATGCGGGTTTGGCGTTTGAGTAAAAGTCGGGGCGATTAATATAGAGAACCAAAATAGGGTTTTTGGCAAAATGGTTTTAAACAGATGGATGCATGCTGATGTTATGATGATGCGCAGAGACAAACCATGCGATTATGATGATGCGATGCACAAAACCAACGCGATTTTCTAGTAGTGGTTTTGCGGGATGCCACAACAAACCACACAAGTATTAAAGTTTCCGCTTAATACAATTCTAGCATGGAATATAAACATTATCATGAACAAGAATTATAATAATAACATCTTTATTATTGCCTCTAGGGCATAATTCCAACACAAGATTGCAAAACCAAAAGGCCGTGGAGGAATGGGTTTTCGGGAGATGCACATGTTTAACCTTGCTCTGCTTGGCAAGCAGGGATGGAAGATGATTACAAAACCCAACTCCTTATGTGCTCAAGTACTACGTGGGAGATACTATCCTAAGGGGAAGTTCATGTCAGCGGTAGCAGCAAGTTCGGCTTCAAAGACTTGGAGGGCTATCTTAGCTGGACGGGAGGCGCTTGAGACTGGCTTAATAAAGCACATTGGATCTGGCGAGACGGTGTCGATATGGAACGTCAGTTGGATCCCAGGTTCCGACACGATGAGGCCTATGGGGCGACGACAAGATATAGACAAAGAATTGGTAAGCGAGTTGATTGATCCCGACACACATCAGTGGAAGGAACATGAGGTTCGGTCAATTTTCTTCGCCCCGGATGCTGACCGAATTCTACAAATTCCGTTGAGACAGACAGATGCAGAGAGACTCATGAAAAATCTAGGATATACTCTGTGCGGTCTGCTTATCGTGCTCTGGTTTCAACTAAAGAGCAGGAGGAGAATGTGGATAGTGTTTCCACTTCTTCGACAAATAAGGGGGGGAAGTGGAGTAAGTTATGGAAGCTCGATGTTTTACCGAGGGTACGAGTATTTTGGTGGAGAGTTCTCAAAGGCATTTTGCCCAATTACGCAACTCTCGCCAGGCGGCATGTCAAAGAACAAAGTACTTGTCCGGTGTGTAAATCAGCATCTGAGTCCCTGATGCATGCTCTTATGGAGTGTCCTCATGTGCAGCTTTTTTGGACTACGGTGAAGGACGCTTTCAATTTAAAACTGCCATGTTTGCACCCTCTAACATGGGCAGAGGACATACTCAGCGAAGCCTCTTTTGAAGGCATGGACAGGGAACTAACCATTTCAATCATGGCTGCCATTTGGGACTCAAGGAACAAGTGGAGTCACGATGATCAAGGTTTCAACCCGGAGACGACAGTGGATCACATTGCGGAGACTTTGTCCATGATGGATGGTCTAAAGAAGAAGAAACCTGGAACCAGCAGACGTCCTTGCACCTGGCATGGACCTCCCCCAGGTTTCATCAAGCTTAACTCAGATGGTGCGATTCGATCAAGTGAGGGCATTGCCTCAACTGGCAGGGTCGCCCGTGATTCCAATGGCTATAGAAGTGCGTGGTGCAGAGTATACCAGGGTATCAACGATCCCCTTATCATTGAAGCACCTGCGTTGCTAGATGCAGTTGTTTTAGCACGGGATCAGAACTTCGATAATATAATTGCAGAAACAGATTGTTCGGAGCTTGTCCGGCTGTGGCAGGAAAGGGGTAACCACCGAGCAGTGATTGCTCCTATCATTAGTGAGATTAGTGATCTTAGCATAGATTTTGTTTCTTTCGAGGTTACGTTTGCTCACCGTTCAGCAAATACTGTGGCCCATGAGTGTGCACGGTATGCCTGCAGCCATGGTGTCTCCACGGAATGGTTGAACGGGAGCCCTGTTTTTCTATCCTCCAGCCTGATGGTTGATTGTAACCGGGATCTTTTAAGTTAATAAAGAGAGATTGTTTGGCGCCAAAAAAAGATACGAATTTTTATAAATTCATGTCAATTTATTTGTGACGGGGGAGTAAGCGAACCTACCAACCTCATAGACAATAAAGATTTTAGCCCAAGAGCGAATGGATAACTATGAAAAATCGCTATGGTATCCGACGATACCATATTGGCATTGAAGAGACTAGACATCTCCGCAGGTAATTTAATTAATCCGGATCAACCCATTTCTAGCAGGCCTTATCGGTCACACAATTATTTTAGAAATAGGCCTTGTTACTATGGTTGTAAATAGAGAATGTCTTTAGCATCGCAATGTACTAGTGTGAGATACATATGCATGTGGCATAAATTCAAGGGAATCAATGACTATCGGCTCCAGGCACACTAGCCTCTACATAAGGTATATCATATCCACAACATTCTTCTCGTGAGACAACAATGTCACGTGCAGACTCATCACCGCGAACACTAGGTGCATTAAATTAAATCATACTACATATAATATCGATTCCATCACGATCAAGACCATTGTAACACTTTCAATCATTCATCTTCCACGTCTTTATACAATGTCATTTACTTATGAATCGATCACAATGTGTTAGTAGTACCCTTGGGATAAGGGACCAGGATTGGATCCCCCCCTGCGTATGCATGAGATAGAATTGAGGGTATGATTAACGATATGGCCCTCCCCTCCTTATTGGATTGGTAATACTTCATATTTTAGTCCCCCCATTGACTTTCTAATTTAACTTTGATCTCATTGCTTGAGCAAACTCATGAAATTCTATAGTACATATCATTGAAGGAAAAAACTTCAAAAAATAAAGGAAACGATGAAACATGCTTGGAACACACCAACATCTTGACGGTAAAGTTTCTATTGCATTCCTAGTTGCCATAATTAAGGTGGACAATTTTCATCAACAACATTGAGGCGCTCGGAGCAACCACTTCCAAGCAACCTTTGTGGGCATTATGTGTGCAAGAAACGATGACAGTCACCCGCCTCAAAGTAAAAATAAAATTGTGGCCTCCCTATGGTAAGTAGTTACCTCCAAATCACTAAATATCATAGCTTTCTTAATAACTATATGACAACAAATATGGCTAATATGACTAACTTTTTTAAGTGTAATATAACTAACTTTTTCATGTGTGCAGATTTTTTTCAGAGTGGATGGTTGAAGGAATCAAAATTTAACAAAATCAAAGGATGCCTGCATGCTTTTTCGTCGATTTTTTCATATCGCAGAAGTTATTATCCAAAAAACCTTAACTTGATGCATTTTTTAACTTGTTAGTTGTGAGGAATTTGTGAACTGATGTACTACATTTTAAACTTTTGGTTGTGCATTCCTGTAGTTCTAGTTGTGAGTTTGTAGATGGTGTCCAAACAATTGGAAAAAATGGGATGTAGTGCAACGTCATTTGCTCTTATGTGTATTATTACTATGTCTGTGAACTAAGTATATGTGCTGCATTGGCTGTGAAGCAACTGCAACACTTATTGTAGTTTTGTTATTGCATGACACTCGACATAAACCTGGTTGTATGGCATGCAATTCCATAATGCAATCATGTGAAGACAAAACACTCTTATTGATCTAACATTCAACACAAAATGCCATGCAGAAATGTCTGTTACCAATGTGGGTTATACACCGACAACAAACAAATCTCCGTTGCCTATTAGGGTTTCACCCATGTTTGATGCCTCCTTGGACCATTTGATTTTTCCGCTAATTGCTATTGGGAATTATGAGAGAAGATAAGCAAAGTAAAATTCTACTCGTTGGTGTCTGTTTTGATTTGGTCACCTTGCCTTCAACGGCCTGCTTCCAGGGAACAATGATAATATATTCACCTTCCCTATATGTTATGTTATTATGTCAATGATATCAACTTCTCAATTTTGGAAATAATATGTCACACATAACAAAAATTCCATGGCCCTACCCAATCCCGTTGTGGACGTGTGGCCAATGCAAACCGTTATTAGAGAGCTTGTAATCCTTTGGTTTTGCAGATATGTGGAATGTGGTTTGAGGGATTGAATTTTTGACACTTTAATTTTTTTTTGCGGTGGCAACGATATGGTGATGTAAGGTGGGTTTTGGTTTGAGGATTTCATGTTTCATTATTTTTTTGTGCCACTAGTCTTCTTTTCATATACTATAGTACTCTAGTGACAAAAGCAGCGGTTAAACCATCATTTCAAATGCTTGCTCTCATGATTACACAAACCTATCAAAGAATCAAAGTTAAAGCTACGACTCCGAAGAATCTTGATAAAAGCTTTGAAACAAGCTAGCTGCTTTGTTTTCCGTGATTTCCAGGTGGCCATTTTGGCATGGTTCGGTCTATCCACAAAACTAGGCCAGTTAAGGGCATATACAATGATGTACACTCAGCTAGCCATAACATGTTTCAGTTAAGATTTTGGCTAAGACCTGGGGAAAGAAAACAAAGAGAGAAGAAGAACATGCATATGCAATGGTGTATAGTCATCTATCTATAAGAGAGACCACGTCAGATATTTGATGATATGGAAGGAAGTTAATGAAGAGAGAGAAACTAGGCGTCCATAGAATTGTAGACCGTCTAATCCCAATGTTGTCGCTTATCGACCATCTTTCTCCTGATGTACAAAGGGCGCCTACAATTATTTGTAGTGACCGGTCCAATTTGTAGCAGACGTCTTGGTGACTTGGATAAACATTTGCACATTGCTGATTGTTCTCGGGATTATAATTTGGATTTTTTGAAAACCAACTTTCAGGCGGTATAGACTTTGTGTGGCATTCTTGTCCACCACGTGGAAGATTTGGGGCATTTTGTTGGGCACGAGAACATATATTATGGAAGTTTTGGCTTGTTCGGATGGTGATTATCACATTAAACTCCATATCTGCAACAAAGTTGATAAATTTACATGGAGTTATATTATTGTGTATGGTGCTACCCAAGAAGAGTTTAAGACGATTTTCTTCGTGAGATGGTTAATCCGGCAAAAGATAACCCATACAATATTCTCATAGGGGGATTTCAACTTGCTTTGATTTCCATATGAGAAGAGTAAAGACATGTTCAACTATTATTGTCCTTTTTATTCAATACAGTCATTGAAAAGTTGAATTCAAGAGAGGTTGTAATGGTATTTGGGCATACCGATGCATTATCAGAGGCTAACGAATGCCGAGCGGAAACTTGTTGAAGAAAGACTTCAATTAAGATTATATAGCTCGAAAGAAAAGTTGTTGTCTCTGAGAGGAAGACTGGTCCTCATTAATTCAGTACTAAGTAATATGGTACTATATAATTTCCTTCTTCCAACTAATAAAATATGTCTTAGAACGATTGAATTATTTTCGATCAAGATTCTTTTGGCAAGGGGACAACGAGAAACAGAAGTATAGACTGGCAAAGTAGTCTATGGTTTGCCGACCCAAAGATCAGGGGCGACTTGGAATTCAGGATCTTGAGATCAAGAATCAGGCTTTCCTTGGTAAGTGCCTCTTCAAGTTGTTAACTGGAGATGGGATATGGCAAAACCTCATAAAAAGAAAATATGCTGGCTTGAAAACATTATCACAAGTTCAATGGGAAACCATGTGATTCACATTTCTGGGTTGGTCTGATGGCAAAGAAGAAATATTTCTTTCGCTTTGGATCATTTTCGATAATCGACGGATCTAAGATGCGTTTCTAGGGAGATAAGTGGCTAGGTAACGCCACTCTACGGGAACAATATCTGGCATTGTATAATATTGTTCGTCACAAAGGTGATACGATCGTCAAAGTGTTGGAGTCTTCTCCATCGGAATTGCAGTTTAGAAGAGATTTAACTAGAACCAGACTTATATCTTGGAATGCCTTGCAACAATTGTGATACGTCCAAAACGTATCTACTTTCTCGAACACTTTGCTATTGTTTCTTCTCTAAACTTGTGTGATTTGGATACAACTAACACGGACTGACACTGTTTTTAGCAGAATTACCTTGGTGTCTTGTTTTTGTGCAGAAAATGAACTATTAGGAAAAATCCCGGAAAATATGCCAAAAACTATTTCTCACCAGAAGATCCACGAAGCCAGAAGGGGAGACAGAGGGGAGGCCTGGGGGGCCCAGACCCACCCCAGGCGCGGGCCCATTGACCCCGTGCCTGGGGGAGGTTTGGCCACCCCAGTGCGGTGATCCAGCATACCACTGCATGATGTAGTACACTATAGTCGTTGATATAACACCAATGAAACACCGTTCACTAGTATTACATCCCTCAGAGTGATACAACAGAAACACAGCAGGTCCAAGACATGACTATAGGTTACAACTCAACTCTTTACACAAGATCCAGAGAACACTCTAGGTTAAAGAGAGAGAAAGAATATTCTTACAAAGAAGAATCAGAAATAAACAACTCAAAAACTATCATACTATTAAGTCCAGTATTTTAACTAATGGTCTGTCATTGCTGTTATTGCAATATACTACAGAAATAGGTTCTATGGCTAGAGATTATATTCCTATCTAGTCAAAAACTTCGTCTTCACTTGAGTTGATGTTAATGTTGACTTCCTTGACTTCATTGAAGAGCTCGAGCTTTTGATGATGATTCCTGGAGCATAACTTGATGTAGTCATCGTTTGTACTGGCTTTAGAACCTAGCAAGGGTTAAGAATAAACTTTGAGTACGAGCGTACTCAGCAAGTTCACTAGAAAAGGAGTTTTTGATGCACTATATCTACAACCACAGACCGTAGGTCGTAGGCAATGCAAGTTTTCATAAACATTTCTTCAAAGGTTGCTTTTATTCTGAAAAGCTATGTTCGTCAGCCTTCACGGGTTTACCAGAACTTTCATGGAGTTCCTTTTCCGTCGCGTTCGCAGCTGCTTCCCGGAACAGGGAGTAACAAGTTACAGTTCTTACACTCTGCGGAGGTGCGTTACTTTACCCATGAGAGACCTTAGCCTTGTTGCACAACCAAGTCATGACCTTGTCCATACTTCCTTGGTATGGGGCCCAGTCTAAGATCCAAGCCAATCACTTCCCTCTCCGCGACCTCATATGTCTGCACGATCCTTCGGGGCCGGCTCACCTCCGTTAGTCCCCTTTCGGGAAGGCTATAACCATGATGAGTTTCCGAAGACTTTATGACCTGGTGCTGCCCTCGCAAGTTCCATATTAAATGGTCCATCAACTAAGCACCGTCCATAGATAATCTAGACACCCAAAGTGTGGGGCATAAGGGTGCCCACCCATATGTTGGATCCGCACAAGGAATCACAACGTCACGTTAAGGTCGTCTTGCCTCCATACGAGAGGAAAAGGATACAGCTGACTTCTCCATCCCATTCCAAATCTCATGGTTAACTCATAATATACGGCGCAAGAATCACTAGCGACATTGGTTGTAAGTCCTAAATAATATGTTCCTTTACCACAAGAACTTTCATAGTAGGTTATTACCTCATGGTAAATAACCTATAATAATATTATTATGAAAATAGTGTTTTCTGACCTTTTTCAAATGCAGGTGATGCTAACACTGGATTTGCAAAATACTTTACAGAAAATAATCAAAGGACATGAGCAAGTGTGAACTTGCCTTTTGTGATTGCAAGATTATGCACTCATGGTCTTCGAGACAATATAAGATCCAATGTCGGAAATCAGCATCATTGGTCCAGTAAGGACTAATGTTTAAAGAAGCAAGATGCTGTTATGCATAAGTTATGATATGCATTTTGTAAAATTCCCAAAGTGAATCCCCAATGCTTTGAGTGAAGTGAATTTAGGTGATTCTTTTAAGAGTTAGTTTATCTTCAAATTTTACTTTATAAGTAATGACATTTATAAGGGACTTAAGTGATAATAATTCTAGATATACAGGTAGAGTATAAAGTAATGTGATTACGTTTAATTGTGATTTGGTGACTAAGATAAGAGTCCTTGGTTTTAGTTGTTAAGAGTTGAAGAATTTATTATGAGATTATTCTTTGAAGTGGCAAAAAGAATAACATTTGAAGAAAATATTTCCTCCCTAAGGTTTAAACAACCCTGATAGCTTTTAGAATATGATTGATAGAATGTGATTGATGTTGTTTATGCTTGCTTGAATAGTCTAAACTTTAGATGCTTTATGTCTTAATTGAAATAATCCAAAGTTAACTATAAAAGCATAAATAGTTTATTAGATAGGTTGTTTATAAGCCTTGAAACTAAAGTTAACTTTAAAATGGTAAATAAACTTAAAGTGAGATGTCTATGATTGTTTAGACGAAAGTTAATTAAAAAAATAGATGTGAATTTTTAAGATATAGTGAGTTTTAGAATATCATTTAGTTTTAGGGCTTTGACAAATATGATTAAGGATGATCCCTTTTAATTTAATTGAAAGATGAATTTAATAACATGTAGCTTATTAATGGGAGCATAATTAGATGATCTTATAAATTTATTAGAGTTTAGAGTCATTTTAAGAGTGGCTAAGAGATGAAGATTATTCACCATCTTATAGACGAATTATATATAATATTTATTTAAATGGAGTTTAATTTGAATTAAAGATTTAAAAAAATTAAAGGATAATAGTAATATTTAAGTTTTATTATGATTATGGATTTAGACTTAGTAATTAAACTCTAAAGGATTTAGTGTTTTATAATGAAATGTGATTATTTCTTACTTAAGAAATAATCTTAGGAATTAATGAAGTGGTTATTTCATTTTAGTAAGATAAGTAATGGATTTTATTTATCTTAGGTTATTAAAATGTTTTTGACTAATATATATAGTATTTTTCTGGTGAAATATACTTATTAAAGATCTTAAAAATGAATTTTATTTATTTTGAAGTATTATCTTTATTTTTATAAAATTCATCAAAGAATTAAGTGTCTTTAAATATTTGCTTTATGTTTTATTTGTAAAACTCTTAATTAGTATTTTTATAAAATAGTAGAGTTATTTTGATACACAAGAATGGTTTTTTATGGGTTTTTCTTATTTTATAAAATTTCATTTAGGATTTAATGTTGTTAATAATTATTTACTTTATATTTATTTTAAACAATTAAAATTATATTTTTATTAGGTAGATATTATTTTTGTGGTCATTTTGATATATCATATGTATTTTTGGGTTTTCTCTATATTTTCCTAGGGTATAAATTATGTTCAAGGGTAATTTGGTTATTTAATAATTGGGTAAAAAAATTATTTGGTAATTTCCTTTGGAACTGGGCCAGGCTCACCGACTAGTTCACCTGGCCCAACTTTAATCAAGCCAAACTGGGCTCGGGTCAAACCCTACCCCGGCCTGGTCTCCCTCATCCACTCTCTCTTATACCTCACACTCTCACTTTCCCCTTCTGGGTGCTGGCGACGCCGACGCCATCGCCTGCCCGATTCCGGTGGGGCAGACTGTTACGGTTGTTGTCGTTGGTCGTCGGTGTAGGGTTCGCAGCATAGAAAACAAAAATTTTCCTACGATGTGAACTATATACCAAGATCTATCTACTAGATACAAACAACGGGCGGATGTATATCCGTAGAGAACATACCCTTGAAGACCGACAAAGCTTAACGAGTTCAACTCGTGGTTGATGTAGACGATCTCTTGCCGATCTCAAGATCGAGAGGAAGTCCTAGCGCCGCAAATTAGCAGCGCATCCGTGCTCGCACACACGTTCGAGGCACCGAGCAACCTCCGCCTCCTCGCTCCAGCGATGCAGCGGAAGCACAACTCTTTCTTGCCGAATAGCCACCGGGAACATGTATCTCGCTAGTCCGAGACCATGGGGGATAAATTCTAGAGGGGGAGAGAGATCCTTCACGAGGAGGTGTGAGAGACAAGTGAGGAGGGGGGCTCCTTTTATAGGAGGAGGGGGGGGGGGCACCCAAGGGGGTGGCCGCCGGCCATGGGGGCTGCCCCCTCCCCTCCTTCATTCATGTGGGTGGACACTCCACTCACAAAATGCCCTTTAAATTCCCTCCACTCAAAAGTCCACTCAAATTCCCATTAAATTTCCACCAAATTTAATGCAAACTCTCATTAAATAAAACTCTTTTATTTTATTCAAATTTTTGTCAATTACTTTAATGACAAACATTCACAAATAACCCCTTGCTAGAATTCTATTTCACATGCATAACCACTTTATGCAATTTCACCCGAAAACCTGTTTCGGTATCTAGTGAAATAAATTCCTGCGCTTGTTCATTCTTTCGGCATGAAACATTTGCTCCAATTGGATGTCGGTGTCTCTTAAGTGTGTCACCCTACGGTTCGTGAATAATGCGGACATGATCGAGACCCCTCTCGGATCAATAATCAGAAGCGGGATCTGGAGACCCATACTGACTCCCACACATTCAAAGATGACTTTCTTGTGATCGTCGGAACCTTTTACGCTAGTATCTTAATCCCTTTGTTTCATGATATATTACATGTCCGAGATTCGATCATCGGTATCTCCATACCTAGTTTGATCTCGTTACCGACATGCACTCTTTTCTCGTTCCTGTGATATAACATTCTAGTGATCAAATCACTTGCTTGCAAGCTAATCAATGTGATATCACCGAGAGGGCCCAGAGTATATCTATCCGTCATCGGGATGAACAAATTCCACTCTCGATCCATGAGCCTCAACATAACACTTTATTAGTTCTGAATCCATCTTTATAATCACCCTGTTACGGTGTGACGTTTGATGTTATCAAGAAACTCTTCCGGTGTTAGTGATTGACATGATCTCATGGTCTAAGGATTAGGATCACTTCGTAAGTTGTTATAGCAATATAAACTCAATGACTTTGATCGTAATTCTATACTTCGGATGAATGTTCATCACACCATTACACTAATGTTGTGATCCCGTTATTAACAACATCCAATGTCCATGATCAGGAAACCTTGATCATCTTGTTAATCAACGAGCTAGTTTATGAGAGAGGCATAACTAGGAACTTTCTGTTTGTTTATTAAACACACATGTATTAACGTTTCCGTATTAATACAATTATAGCATGCAAAATAAACATCTATCATATACTTGGAATACACATAATAAACACTTTATTATTGCCTCTCAGGGCATATTCCCTTCACATTGAGATCCGTATGTACTTTACAAATCTTTATATCTCCATCCTTGACATGCTCGCGGATGGAGTGAAACCGGCGCTTAATATGCTTGGAATGCTTGTGAGACCTTGGCTCTTTGGCATTGGCAATGGCACCATTGTTGTCACAATAGATCACCATTGGGTCCAACGCGTTTGCCACCACTCCTAGTTCGGATATGAACTCCTTCATCCAAACTGCTTCCTGAGCCGCTTCTGAAGCAGCAACATATTCGGCCTCCGTTGTTGATCCCGCTACCACATGTTGTTTGGAGCTCCTCCAACTAACCGCTCCGCCATTCATGAGAAATACGTATCCGGATTGAGACTTAGAGTCATCCGGATCGGTGTCAAAGCTAGCGTCGACATAACACTTAGCGACGAGCTCTTCTTCACCTCCGTATACAAGAAACATATCCTTAGTTCTTCGTAAGTACTTAAGGATATTCTTGACCGCTATCCAGTGTTCCAAACCTGGATCCGATTGGTACCTACTAGTCAAACTAATAGCATGTGCCACATCCGGTCTTGTACATAGCATGGCGTACATTATAGAGCCTATGGCTCAAGCATAGGGGACTTTGTCCATTATCTCTCTTTCTTCCGCCGAAGCCGGACTTTGAGTCTTACTCAATGTCTTGCCTTGCAACATAGGTAAGAACCCCTTCTTACTTCCGTCCATTTTAAACTTCTTTAAAATCTTATCAAGGTATGTACTTTGTGATAGCCCTATTAGGCGCCTAGATCTATCTCTATAGATCTTTATGCCTAATATGTATGACGCTTCACCTAGGTCCTTCATTGCAAATTTGCTGTTTAGATAACTTTTAACACTGTTTAAAAGATCTATATCATTTCCGATCAATAATATGTCATCCACATATAATATCAGAAATGCCACATTGCTCCCACTCACTTTCTTGTAAATACAAGCTTCTCCATAAGTTTGGACAAATCCAAACTCTTTGATCACCTCATCAAAGCGGAGATTCCAACTTCGTGATGCTTGCTTTAATCCATAGATGGATCGCTGAAGCTTGCGCACCTTGTTAGCATCCTTAGGATCGACAAAACCCTTTGGTTGTATCATATACAACTCTTCTTCAATATTACCATTGAGAAACGCGGTTTTGACATCCATATGCCATATCTCATAATCGAAATATGCAGCAATTGCTAACATAATCCTAACTGACTTTAGCATCGCTACGGGAGAGAAAGTCTCATCGTAGTCAACTCCTTGAATTTGTCGAAACCCCTTTGCGACAAGTCGAGCTTTATAGACGGGCACATTACCATCAGCATCAGTTTTCCTTTTGAAAATCCATTTGTTCTCCACGGCCTTTCGGTCGTGAGGTAATTCCACCAAGTTCCAAACTTGATTTTCATACATGGATTCCATCTCGGATTTCATGGCTTCTAACCATTTGTTGGAATCCGGGCTCATCATCGCTTCTTCATACGTCGTAGGGTCATCATTTTCATCAACCATGAAATTCATGACAGGATTTCTGTACAGCTCGAGAGCTGCACGCGTCTTGTTTGACCTGCGAGGTTCGGTAGTACTCTCTTTCGGAGTTTCATGATCATTGTTATTAGATCCCTCTTCAACAGGTGGAGCCAACTCCGGAACAACTTCCGGCGCTGCGCTACTCGCCATACTTTGAAGAGAAGGTTCCACAACCTCTTCGAGTTCTACCTTCCGACTACTCACACCTTTCGCGAGAAACTCTTTCTCTAGAAAGGATCCATTCTTGGCAACAAAAACCTTGCCCTCGGATCTGTGATAGAAGGAATACCCAATAGTTTCTTTAGGGTATCCTATGAAGACACATTTTTCCGCTTTGGGTTCGAGTTTATCCGGTTGAAGTTTCTTCACATAAACATCGCATCCCCAAACTTTAAGAAATGACAGCTTAGGTTTGTTTCCAAACCACAATTCATACGGTGTCTTTTCAACGGATTTAGATGGTGCCCGATTTAAAGTGAATGCAGCAGTTTCTAGTGCATAACCCCAAAATGACAACGGCAAGTCCATCAGAGACATCATAGATCGAACCATATCTAATAAAGTACGATTACGACGTTCTGACACACCATTTCGCTGTGGTGTTCCGGCAGGTGTGAGTTGTGAAACAATTCCACACTCTTTCATGTGAGTGCTAAACTCGTAACTTAGATACTCACCTCCACGGTCGGACCATAGAAATTTGATCTTTCTATTACGATGATTTTCCACTTCATTCTGAAATTCCTTGAACTTTTCAAAGGTTTCAGACTTGTGTTTCATCAAGTAGATATAACCGTATCTACTCAAATCATCCGTGAAAGTAACAAAATAACGATATCCACCTCGCGCCGACACACTCATTGGACCACATACATCAGAATGTATGATTTCCAATAAATCTGTCGCCCGTTCCATTGAACCGGAAAACGGCGTTCTAGTCATCTTGCCCATAAGGCATGGCTCACATGTATCAAATGATTCATAACCAAGTGATTCCAAAAGTCCATCTGAATGGAGCTTCTTCATGCGTTTAACACCAATATGACCTAGACGGCAGTGCCACATATATGCGGATATATCATCATTAAGTTTAATCCTTTTAGCATCAACATTATGAATATGTGTAACATTATCATCGAGATCTAATAGAAATAAACCATTCATCATCGGTGCATGACCATAAAAGATTTCATTCATATAAATGGAACAACCATTGTTCTCGGATTTAAATGAATAACCACTTTGCATCAAACACGATCCAGATACAATGTTCATGCTCAGTGCAGGCACCAGATAACATTTATTCAAGTTTATAACTAATCCCGACGGTAAGTGGAGAGGCAGCGTTCCGACGGCGATCACATCAACGCTTGATCCATTGCCGACACGCATCTTGACCTCACCCCTTGCTAGCGGTCGCTTGTTCCGCAGCCCCTGATTCGAGTTACAAATATTAGCAACTGAACCGGTATCAAATACCCAGGTGCTACTGCGAGCACTAGTCAAGTACACATCAATAACATGTATATCATATATACCTTTGTTTGCCTTGCCGGCCTTCTTGTCTGCCAGATACTTGGGGCAGTTGCGCTTCCAGTGGCCAGTCCCCTTACAATAGTAGCACTCGGAATCAGACTTAGGTCCAACTCGGGGTTTCTTGTTAGGCGCGGCAACAGTCTTGCCGCCCTTACTTCCCTTCCGTTTTCCCTTCTTGTCTTTCTTGAAACCAGTGTTCCTATTGATCATCAACACTTGATGTTCCTTTTTGATCTCCACTTCTGCAGTTTTAAGCATTGACAGAAGCTCGGGGAGAGGCTTCTTCATGCCTTGCATATTATAGTTCATCACGAAGCTCTTATAGCTAGGTGGCAGAGACTGCAGAACACGATGGATGCCTAAGTCAATGGGAATCGATATTCCCAAGGACACAAGCTTATCGGCGTAACCCGACATCTTGAGTACATGCTCACTAACGGAGCTGTGCTCTTCCATCATGCAGCTAAAGAACTTTTCTGAAGCGTTGTAGCTCTCTACAGCAGCATGTGTGTCGAAAATCATTTTCAACTCACCCATTGTATCAAATGCATTGCCGTTTTCGAAACGCTTTCGAAGTTCCGGCTCTAGCCCATACAATATGCCGCAATGAACTAAGTTGTGGTCCTCCTGACGAGTCTGATAGACATTCGTCTCCTCGTCAGGGGCATCATCTAAAGGTGGGGGGCCTAACGGCGCTTCTAGCACATATTGCTTTTGTGTAGCAGAGAGGAGAATCCTCAAATTCATGGCCTATTCGGTAAAGTTGCTACCGTTCGTTGCTAGTTTCTATTTCTCCATGAACACATTGAAATTAAAAGCAGGTGGTGCCATCTATAACAGAATTTGTAAAGTTTAGACTAAGTGTATGATAGATTGAGTTCAACTAATCGAATGAACTCCCACTCAAAAACGACATCCCTCGTGCCTTTTTGGTGATTACATGAACCAAATCCACTACACCAAGTCCGATCATCACGTGAGTCGGTATAGCTTCAAAGGCGAGCATCAAATGGGCATCATATCAACTATATGACTCATGCTTAACCTTTCGGTCCGTGTTCTGAGGCCATGTCTGTACATGCTAGGCTCGCCAAGTTAGAACCTTAGTATTCGCGTGTGTAAATGTTTTACACCCGAAATATGGTCGTGGATCCAAGAACACCCGATCATCACGTGATGTCTTGGAGCGACGAAAACATAATCGGTGCATACTAAAGGAAGAACACATTCTTATCTTGATATTTAAATGAGGGATCATCTTATTATGCTAACAAAGCGCTAAACAAGCAATATAAGATGCTATCAAACATCATATGCTTATTAGTGAAATTATATGGTTCCCGCAGATGATCTCTATCATGTGCATCGTGGTATGATCACTATCATACCTATATGTGTAAATCCAAGGTCTATGGATTTTACACGCTATGTGTGTTGTAAGAGTATCATCTCATACTTCTACTTACAACACTACCATATCATAACACTAGCCCAGCAACAATCTAAACTAGACGCCTCTAATTTATCCATTGCAAGTTTTACGTGGCTTAGGGCTTTCGAGATAGAACCGTTCTTACCTACGAACATGAACCACAACGAGGATAATCAAATTATTGACAACTCGCTTGCAAAATAGATATTGACTATAGTAGGAGAGACAGACACCCGCTAGCCACTTATGCAAACTAGTTGCATGTCAAGCGTGGAACAGGTCTCATGTGCGAGGACATGTAAAGTTTGTCCAGGCCGCTTCATCCCACTATGCCACCAATATCCAAAATTACAACAAAGGAGCAACAACATGATCATCATCGCCCACATACTCATATGTGTACTACCCGTGTAAAGTATCTACGCATAGATCCGACTCTGATACCACTGTAGGGTTCGCAGCATAGAAAACAAAAATTTTCCTATGATGTGAACTATATACCAAGATCTATCTACTAGATACAAACAACGGGCGGATGTATATCCGTAGAGAACATACCCTTGAAGACCGACAAAGCTTAACGAGTTCAACTCGTGGTTGATGTAGATGATCTCTTGCCGATCTCAAGATCGAGAGGAAGTCCTAGCGCCGCAAATCAGCAGCGCATCGGTGCTCGCACACACGTTCGAGGCACCGAGCAACCTCCGCCTCCTCGCTCCAGCGATGCAGCGGAAGCACAACTCTTTCTTGCCGAATAGCCACCGGGAACATGTATCTCGCTAGTCCGAGACCATGGAGGATAAATTCTAGAGGGGCAGAGAGATCCTTCACGAGGAGGTGTGAGAGACAAGTGAGGAGGGGGCTCCTTTTATAGGAGGAGGGGGGCACCCAAGGGGGTGGCTGCCGGCCATGGGGGCTGCCCCATCCCCTCCTTCATTCATGTGGGTGGACACTCCACTCACAAAATGCCCTTTAAATTCCCTCCACTCAAAAGTCCACTCAAATTCCCATTAAATTTCCACCAAATTTAATGCAAACTCTCATTAAATAAAACTCTTTTATTTTATTCAGAATTTTTTCAATTACTTTAATGACAAACATTCACAAATAACCCCTTGCTAGAATTCTATTTCACATGCATAACCACTTTATGCAATTTCACCCGAAAACCTGTTTCGGTATCTAGTGAAATAAATTCCTGCGCTTGTTCATTCTTTCGGCATGAAACATTTGCTCCAGTTGGATGTCGGTGTCTCTTAAGTGTGTCACCCTACGGTTCGTGAATAATGCGGACATGATCGAGACCCCTCTCGGATCAATAATCAGAAGCGGGATCTGGAGACCCATACTGACTCCCACACATTCAACGATGACTTTCTTGTGATCGTCGGAACCTTTTACGCTAGTATCTTAATCCCTTTGTTTCACGATATATTACATGTCCGAGATTCGATCATCGGTATCTCCATACCTAGTTTGATCTCGTTACCGACATGCACTCTTTTCTCGTTCCTGTGATATAACATTCTAGTGATCAAATCACTTGCTTGCAAGCTAATCAATGTGATATCACCGAGAGGGCCCAGAGTATATCTATCCGTCATCGGGATGAACAAATTCCACTCTCGATCCATGAGCCTCAACATAACACTTTATTAGTTCTGAATCCATCTTTATAATCACCCTGTTACGGTGTGACGTTTGAGTTATCAAGAAACTCTTCCGGTGTTAGTGATTGACATGATCTCATGGTCTAAGGATTAGGATCACTTCGTAAGTTGTTATAGCAATATAAACTCAATGACTTTGATCGTAATGCTATACTTCGGATGAATGTTCATCACACCATTACACTAATGTTGTGATCCCGTTATTAACAACATCCAATGTCCATGATCAGGAAACCTTGATCATCTTGTTAATCAACGAGCTAGTTTATGAGAGAGGCATAACTAGGAACTTTCTGTTTGTTTATTAAACACACATGTATTAACGTTTCCGTATTAATACAATTATAGCATGCAAAATAAACATCTATCATATACTTGGAATACACATAATAAACACTTTATTATTGCCTCTCAGGGCATATTCCCTTCAGTCGGGGCTTCGCCTACTCGAGCCTGACCTGGCCCTCCAACTCGATTTGGGAATAGGTTTTATACTAGGCTGCATCCATCCCTATTGGTGCTAGGGTTTTGATGCCCACGGCGCCGCCGTTTCACCGATGTTGTACTGCTCTTATCACTGGGCTGCTCTGATGCTATGATGGTCCTGGTGTGGCGGTGTGGCTTGGCGCGAGTTGAGCACCGTAGTGTTCCTCGTGCCGCCATGTCGTAGTGTTCTGTTTTGCTCCTGCCATCGATACTACTTCTGCTTCCTCTCCGGTGAGATGTGACTCGCCAAAGCTAGGTGTTTTTCTCTCTGCCTCTCTTCTCTCCATCTATGTTTATCCTCTACTTCCATTATTGATGGAGCGGCACCAACCTAGGGTTTTCCCCTTTCTCTGACCCAACTCCTACTGCCCATGGCCAACCTTGATTAGAACCTTGTTGTCTTAAGTTGTTAGTGGCCTATAGCTTGGTGCTATTAGATTGGTCATGCATGATTGTGTTTGTTAATATTCTGGCTTACTTGTGTTGTTGTTTTAATTTGGATGATTATTTACCCTAGCAGTTATGGTTTAAACTAGATTATAGTAGTGCTAATTTGTTAGCTATAAGAACTCTATTATTGTTTAACTAAATTATGGTTTAATTGTTCCCCGATTCTTGTTTGTGAAAGCTCATTGGTTTAGATGCTGCCCATTGGATAATTGCTAGGATGTGGTGTTATTGCTAGAGGATCATTTGTATTCTAATACTAAGATAACTATATTTGATATATAGTAGAATTTCTGGTAATAAGGTTTATGTATATGCGATATTGTTTGCAGATAGAATGTTGTTAAGTGTGGTGATTCAATCTGGATGACTTAATCATGCCTAGCATGTGTGACTCTTATTTATATATTGATTCTGCTGAGCAATATTGCTAGGTTGAGATGGTTTATTATGGTGGTATCTTATTTGGGTCACAATTTGGTGTTGTGGTGCCTTGTTTTTAGAGTGTGCACAACAATCCTTCTTGTATCATGATGTGTTGGTGTAGTAGATGATTACAATTAGTTCTTGAATGCCAATGGTGCAAAGGCTGAAGTATTGCTTGATTTGTTTAATGATAAGGTGATCTAATAAATGATTCCTAGATACTTTGTTTGGGAAAATGATTTGTGGGTTTCAATAAAAAACATGATCTTGAGCTTGTACTCAAGAAACTATGTATCTGCTAGGTACAGAGGTGCTACCCTCTGGAATGTGCCCTGTAACCTAGCAGTTGTGGTTATGTTTGTCTAGCAAAATTAGATAATAGGCTCATGATGTTGGTCTGAAGTCAAATATCTCAGGGATGGTACTTACATAATCTTCTATGTGGATCTGAGAGTTTTCCCTTTTATAAATCTCCTCCTAGACACATGATTAAGATCAGATACTATGATTGACTCCTGAGGAGGAAGTTCTTGACCCATCCTATGATGCAAAGGCCGAGGCACCATTGGATAATAATAAAAAATATATTTAGTTTTAGTGGCTTTCATTCTCTGTAATGAGCTGGCATAGCATTCGTATCCAAACTGAGAGAAGTCTCCTTCTAATCCTCCTAGACAAACTCTAGTTGAAGGGTAGATGGATTTGGATGATTTGTGACATAGCCATTATTTATTTTCAATCTGATGATGCAAACTAATAAGAACAAGTGTTGCATGATATAATTTATATTTTGGACTTGTACCTGTTGTTGGTGACCTATTGGGGATCATGGTCTACTACTGCTTGTGATTCTACTGATCTTGATCTACTCCTTGTGATGCTGCTGATCTTGATCTACTTCTCCTTGTGATGATGTTGATCTTGATCTACTCCTCCTTGTGCTCACTTGATCTTTTCTTGGATGGCTTAAGTAAGCAACCAGATACTGATTAGGTGGTGGATTTGGTGGGCTGATCTAAGTATTATTGGTTTGATGATAAGATGATGAGATGGGGAATGTGCTATGAAGTGTGGAGGTGAAATGGTAGCTTGTTGCTACGGCTGGTTCACCCCTTTGTGTACATAAGTTTGCTTTCTTGTCTCCTTCCTGGGCTGCTGCTGTGTTGACAGCACACCCATATGCATGGTTGTGTGAGCAGCTTGCTTGCTTGTTGTGACTCATAGATCAGATCGAGTGAAGATCTTGATATTTCCTTATGTTTTACCTTTTTACCTTCTTGTCTGGTTTTGGTGAAACTTGCCCCATAAGGCCCATGATGGTGCTCTGAGGTCCAATTTTATGATAAGAACAAATTACTACTTTGCCCCTTTTTTAATTACTCTATGACGATATTGGCAGTAGCACTTCTCTGCCTAAACTGAGAGTTCATTTCCCCAACATTCTTTCCTTTGGCTTTTATTTTCTACTAGCTTTTCTTGTTTGCTTGTCTCATTTGCAGGGATCCAATAAAGGAGAAAAGATCAGGAGATGAAGAAATCTCCTTAAAGTTTAGTATAGGATTTCGTTTGTTCTCCTGTAATTTTTATATTCATACTCTTGTAATTTATTTTTTTCCCTTTTTAACATTTGTAAGAACAATAATATTTGTATTATTGTTTTAAAGTTATTCTTTTATGTTTATTCCTGGAAATTGTAAAGATATTGTAATATTATTTTCTTTTTGAATATTGTAAAAACATTATATTATCATAATTTATTCAATAAATTTTACTTAATTCCTTTTTCTTTTACAATTCTTTTGTAAAGACAATGTCATATTTATTTTGTTGTAATAAAGAGTTCTTTTATTTATCTCAGTAATGTAATTCCTTTTTCAGCTTATAATAAGAATCTTTTTAGTTATTTATTTATGTAATTCATTTTTATATTTATTTGTTTTATAATAATTTACTTTTATTCTTTTATTGTAATAACAATTAAACATTGTATTCTATAAGAAAGTGTTCCATTATTCTTGAAACTTAATAAAAATAGTGTAATGATTGTAATATTGTAATAAAACTAGCATGGTGGCCCTCGCAAATGCAAGGGCATCACTTTACTCTATCAAAAAAAATTATGCTTTGATGGATATTCATTTTTAAGAAATACTAATATTGTTCCACAACCACTGTAACTTTAATGCTAAGTAATATATCACATGTTTATGAACAGAATTTAGTCATTTCATGATTTTGTTAGTGAAGATGATTATGCCGATTGTATGCTACTCTAAGGTACCCAATATATTTTATGTGATGTTAAGTCTATCAATTAATTGTATGTGGATCCCTTGCATTATAAGTTCATTTATCAAAATCTATATGTCATGGTCCAAGTAATGGTTAGGATCCACCCGAGCTATTGCCGGGTCAAGTTTAGATGGTCTCTTTAGAATCGGTAGCAAGACCATTAATTTAGATCCGTAGAGACGTAGAGTTAATGAAAAGATAATCTATCATTTTTAAAAGGCAACTGAATAAGAATTCTATTTGGTTCTTTGGACCTTTTTTCTTCTCATTTAATCCATTTGATCTAATGTACATGTTGTTCTCTCACTTTTCGAAAATACATGATATTTTTGACATGGTTCCAAGATGCACCTTTGACCATTAAACATAAAATATGTTTTAGCACTAATTAAAAGATACGATTTTCATTTGGCCTATTTTAATATATTTTTATATACCTATAATCATACCTAGAGAAGTCTGAGTGCAATTGTTTTTAGACTGTCATTTGTTTTGAATTGGAGTTTGGATAATATTTATGCATTTACTTCAACTCTCATGATTTTTTATATATAATTATGAAGATATATCGTCTATGATTCACCTATAAAAGGGGTCCACAAGATTAATCGGCATGTTTTTTCTTGTTAGAAATTTGTGTATTCTTTGTTTTTAGACTGTCATTTGTTTTGAATAGGAGGTTGGATAATATTTATGCATTTAATTGAACTCTCATGGTTTTTTAGATATAATTATGAAGATATATTGGTTATGATTCACCCATAAAAAATGGGTCCACCAGATTAATCGGCTTGGTTTTTCTTATTAGAAATTCGTGTTTTCATTATTTATCTTGCTTCACTAATTGCAGGGAATATATTTTTCATTGCCTTTTTTTTTCTTAAATTCAAAATTAGGTGGAGCTAATTTTGTTAAGGTGGGACAGTTTCATTGTATATAGGGCAATAAATTATAACCTCTCCATCTCTCTAAGAAAAATCCAAATATTGAGGGGATAAACTAAATTGTTGAGAGTAGAGAGAATTAAGGGTATTAACACAATGGTAATGATGTGAATTAGCCAATACTTTGTAAAATATTATAATACCTAGTATTTTTTTCCATTAGAAATCTCACGTCATTATTACATTTGAACTATCAAAAGTTATTTCACTAAATGACTCCTATCAAGGATTTTTTCAGGCACATTACTACAACCCCTGCATCAATTTCTATTTTGTATATTTGATAGCTAATGAATTCTCAAAATTCTATGCAAGAAAAAGTATCCAGTATATTATTTAGTCGCACTCACCATTTAGCTGCAGCGTTCCATCATCTTGTATACGTTGGCTCACATTGTCTATCGATTGTACCGTAAATTTTATCCCCTTAAGGATATCTGCATTGTACAGAATAACATTAATATAGTTTAATGACCAAACAAATTATAGACTCTTTGTTATCTCAAAGTTAGATGCTTATATACTATATACTCCCTCGTTTAGAAATATAAGACATTTTAGCTTAGTGAATTTGGAGACTCCGTTGCGGAGGCGTGCGTGGGGATTGTTTGGCTTGTAGCTAGAGTTGGAGTCTAACACGATTTCCAGCCCACGATTTGTTTGTAGCCCCGTTTTGTACTGATGATAAAGTAGGTAGGAAGAAAACGGGCGAAGCAACGACAGATGGCACTATCGGGTAATACGGCAAGTTTATGTATTTAGTTTTTTGTGAGAGGGTAGAAAGGTTAAAAAAATGTTGAACCGGGAGAAACACTTCGTACTTTATTATTAGTATATAATATATATATAAATTATTAGTATATAGATATAGATATAGATGAGATAGTCCGCGTCCCAGAGCGTTGAGCCAGTTTCTCCCAAAACATCCTATGTCGTTTGTTTAACATGGTATCAGACTAGGTCAAAACTTCCCACCCTAGCCGCCGCCCACCCCAACCCTAGCCATCGCCGCCCTTCTCTCTGGCCGCCGCCGCCGCTGCTTCCTTCGGCCGCCGCCATGACTGAGTCGGGTGCTGCCTCGGCCTCCTCTGCTGCCCTGTCCACCACCACAGCCGCCGCACTAGTCTCCGGTGCCTCGACGGCCCCCTTCATCCCTCCGTCCCTCGCGGCGCTGCTCGCCTCGTCCGCCACGAGCACGATGATTCACATGGCTCCGTCCTCTTCCTCGCGCCCCCTTCACCTTAGTATGGCAGCGTTCTCTGGTGGGTTTTTCCCGTCGCCGCCGCCCACGATCGCTCCATCAGCGCCCCTCGTGTCGTTCGCCGTCGTGTCACCGGCGGCATCATCTACACCGTCGGCAAACCACTACGATCCCATCGATCCCCCCGACGGCAGGGTTCACTGCAGCGCCCTACGAGGCCCCAGTGTTGCCCTTCTCCCACGCCGTCTCCGACGCCCCGGCGCACACGAGTCCCGAGGGTGCTGTCCCAGCTCCATATCAGCTGGCCAACCTCATCACCGTGTGTCTCACACAGGACAACTACATGTATTGGCGTGCCCAGATCTTTGCCGCTCCTCCGCAGCCGTCACCTCGATGGCTTCGTGGATGGGAGCTTCCCCTGCCCGCCGCGCTTGGTTGCGGCATACACTGCTGATGGTACGAGGGTAGCTGCGCCGAACCCCCTCTACCGCGCCAGGGTCGCCCAGGACCAAGCCATCTAGACGCCTTTTAGTGTATAGGTTCACTCTGAACCTCTACGAATCTATACACTAAAAGACGTATAAATACATTCGATTCATAAAACTAAAACGAGTCTTATATTTCTGAACGCAGGGAGTATATACTATGATTACCTTGCATGTATTTGATGAACTATTAACAGACTATACCATTCTAGAGGCAAAGGATTTACAGTCCAAAGGTAGTAATCAGGGAGACTGGAGCTCTTTTTTCTCCCAATTATTACGGATATTAGGCACTCAATCATTTTGCAGTGCCCGGTCCATCTTGATGATTGCGGTAGAGTCTCGTCTACTTTTTCTTCAAGCAAATAAGCTCCACGGCCTTGCAATACAAGAGAAAAAATATGTGCAAGTGTCACCGCGTCAGTAAGCAGTACGCAGCGCCATTGAAATATTACAAAGAACTAATAACTAATGGGTTGGATAGAAACCTTAATCAACCACTGATTGATGACTAATAAGAAAAGAGTGCGTTCAATTTTCAGGCGACTAAGAATTAGTCTTGTCACTTGTATTGCCATCCATGTTTCTGCCTTCCCTTGTTGGTAGTACGAAGCCACCGCACTCTCAAAACAAATCGATCAGGCCATCTTGCTTGCGTATCTAGCCAGCATTTATAGGTCGTAAGCATCACCCATCAAGGAACAAAATCAATTAGCCTTGCAAAACCAATCGGCTTCTCATATCAGATCGTTTGAGCCCTTGTCTAGCTCGTGCTACATAGCTATGAACACGATCGGACGCTAATCCCATGATTCTCCTTTTACCATTATCTTCATTTAATCTTCGCCTCTGAAGACATTGCAGGCACTCTAATCGACCACATGATCCATGTTTGTGTCATGTGTAAGGTTGATCTCCACACGATCGAGCCCAACGGCTCGAACGAACCTTGACCACGTCCTGATCTGGGACGCCCAACCCCTCTGGTTGGTGGGCCCCTGTCACCTGCGCATATATATAAAGAGATGGGGTCCGGTGGCACAACTAATGAGGTTCGCCGTGCCCCATTCCCCACGCCCTACCGATCGAGGGCTCGCGCAGAGTGACGGGAAGCACCACCGACGCTGCCTCGCTCACCCACGCTCACGCCGTCGCCCTCTACCATGGCCACTAGCTCGGTAAGTTTCCCTTCCTCACTGATCTCTTCCCTCTCCTCTCAGTTCTTGGACAAGATCTTGCATAGGCAAAAGCAGCTACCGAATCGATCTACCCTAGATGATCCTAAGGCAGATCTAACAATGGTATCAGAGCCAATCGTGGCTAGATTTGTTCGGTGCAAAAGAAATCCAAAGTAAAAGACCTAGATCAAAAGTGCGCCTGCCTTGCGGCCGCGCCGTTTCTCTCGATTTAGATGGGTATCCTACGGAGACATCTAAACGAAGAACCAACCCTCTCCGGGGCAAAGCAAAACCCTAGATCTAAAGCCCCAAAAGAGACCCCAAAGTCCCTAGATCTCACCCCGAATCAAAACTTTCCCCAAATCCCGCAACAAAAGGCAAACAAACCCCTTGTTTCTCCCCAAGTTCTGATTCAAACAAAGTAAAAGAAGGGCACGCACCGGCCACCGCCGGCAAAGGGCACCGCCGCCACTCCTCTTGACGGTGGTGCGCCCACCCTTGGGTGGGCGCACCGCCGGCAAGGGGGGCAGGGGGGCGCCAAGGCTCCGGCCGTCCTCCTCCTTTACTCGGAAGGAGGGAGAGAGCAAGATGGGGGGAGGGGCTAGCGACGCTAGAGAGGGAGGGGCCCGCCGGAGCGCCGGCCGCCTCGCCTCGGCTGCTCGCACATGTGCTGCCAGAGAGGATGGAGTGGGGCAGAGGGAGGGGCGCGCCGCCGCAACCACCTCGCCTCGCCTCCACTAGCTGGCCCCAAGGACGTAGCGTGAGAGGCAGAGGGAGGGGCTCGCCGGCGGGGCGACCACCTCGCCTCGCCCGCCTGCGTCGCCAGAGCAAAGGGAGAGGGAGGGGCGCACCGAGGGCGGCCGCCTCGCCTCGGCCTCGCGCGGCTTGCGCCGCCAGAGCGGGAAAGAGGGGGGCTCGCGGGGGGATTGAGGGGGAAAGTGATTAGGGTTTTGAAGGGAGGGTGGCGGCCTGGGCGTTTTATATGCCCGAAAGGGGCGCGCGGCCGTCCGATCTAGGGCGACGTTGATAGACGGCCAGGATCAAGCGGCTGCGGGCTGCGCTGGGCTGCTGGCGGGCCAAGCGGCAAGGCCGCGGGCCGTGCGTGGGCAGCGCGCAAGCAGGCTGCTGGCGGGCCGCCGCGGACCGCAAGCGACCGGGCGCTGGCCCGCTTAGGCGCTGCGCGCGGGCGGCATATAGCCCCAGCCTGCTGGGCCGCGCTGATTAACAGTTTTTTTCTGTTTTTTATTTTACAGAGTATGTTTGAGCTGTTTTAATTGTTTTTTGCTTAGTTCTTTAAGCAATTTTAAATAGTTTTTTCTAGTCTTTTATTTCAGAGAATATTTGACTAGAGAATATGAAAAGAGGCAAAAAAAATTCTGTAAAGTTTAAAGTTTATGAAAGATATTATAAATATTTCCGCTGCAAATAGTAAAAGGCAATTGCTTAAATGCAATAAAGTGATAATTAAATTTTCAAAAGATGTGTAAAGTGATATTAAAATGTGATTATGATTGTGTTATTATATAACCAACGTTATTAATAGCATGATCATGATTTGTTATTTTATGTTAAAAGGTGCATTTATCTATGTAAATAGTTAAAAGTGTTTATTAAAGTTTTAAAGTGAATTAAATTTCAAAAAGGTATGTTAAAGTGATTATTGAAACAATTATGGTCCTGTTATTTTATGACCAACGTTATTAATAACATGATCATGTTTTGTTGCAACAATATATGTATTTATCTCTATTATATGCCCAACGGTGATATAGATTTAATTGCATAAACAGTTGTATGTTTTAATTTATACCAACGTTGGATTAATGCATGCAATTGTTGTTATGGTTACACATCATTGTGTTTTAAAGAAGAAAATATGATGATATTGCATGGCAGGAAAAGAAAAAGGACCATGCTCTATCGGAGATGGCATATACCTTAGAGGACCAAACGATGTTTAATGCCGACAAAAGTTGCATTATTTTTATAAAGAACACAATTGAGAACGCTAATGCGGGCTCAATTGCAAAGTGTGCTTCCGCATGGTAGTTCATAGAAAAGACTAAAAGCCTTCATTACACAAAAACTTGATAAATGTATCCCGTGTGGACAAAGACATGGCAAGTGTGCCATATGGTTTAATAATGCTTATGTGGGTGTTGATTTGCTTTACAATGAGCTTTATTTTGTATCACTATGTGAAAAAGTGTTTTCCTGTGTGAACAAAAGAAAAGAAAGCAAACTCATGACTCGTCAAAGTTATGACACTGCCGATTAGGCCATATTTCGAAGGGAAGAATAGAAATCCTCGTTAAAAATGACATTCTTCCTCCATTAGAGTTCTCAGACATAGAACAATGCATAGATTTCATTAAAGGAAAGTATGTAAAACAAATTAAAAAGGGTGCAAACCGAAGTATAGCTACACTAGAAATAATCCACACGGATATTTGTGGACCGTTTCCGGTGAAAAGTGTGGATGGCTATGATTCATTCATAACATTCACGGATGATCACTCCCGATATGGTTATATTTATCCAATTAAAGAAAGATCTGAAGCATTGGATAAATTTAAAATTTTCAAAGCTGAAGTAGAAAATCAGCATGATAAAAGAATCAAGATAGTTCGGTCCGATCGTGGGGGGGAGTACTACGGTCGGCATACTCCATATGGTCAAGTACCAGGACCCTTTGCAAGGTTCCTGCAAGAAAATGGAATAGTCGCCCAGTATTCGATGCCGGGCGAACCTCAGCAAAACGGAGTAGCTAAAAGGCGTAACCGTACCCTTATGGATATGGTGCGCAGCATGATGAGCTATTCCACCCTCCCATTGGGATTGTGGATGGAGGCACTTAAAACCGCCATTCACATTCTCAACAGAGTACCAAGTAAGTCGATGCCCAAAACACCGTATGAATTGTGGACAGGCAGAGTCCCCTCTCTGCACCACTTGAGGGTCTGGGGGAGCCCAGCTGAGGCAAAATTTTTCAATCCAAACATTGCGAAGTTAGACCCCAAAACAGTATCTTGCCACTTTATTGGCTATCCAGATAAGTCAAAAGTCTATCGTTTCTACTATCCCGACAGATACACAAAGTTTGTAGAAACGAGACATGCAGTCTTCTTGGAGGACAAACTGATGAGGGGGAGCACGGTAGCTAGGAAAATTGATCTTGAGGAGAAGAGGGTGCATGCACCTAATCTGATGACTCAGGAGCCATTTTTCTCGCTACCTGTTGTGCCACCATCTACAACCCCTGAGGTTGTGGTGCCGGCACCTGTTGTGACTCCACACGTGACAACAATGGGCGAAAGTTCGGAACCTGTCCATCAGGAGCCACTTGAACCCACTGTTGAGCACGAAAGGGAACCAGAACAACAACGTAATGTAAATGTGCCTGAACCCGAGGCAAGAAATGAGAAAGAGTCTGATGAACTCAGAAGGTCTAAAAGAGAACGAAGACCAGCCATTTCCAAAGAAATTTACAAAGTCTACAATGTAGTTCATATGGAGGGCGATCCTACCTCATATGAAGAAGCCATGAGTAGCCCTCACTCAGCCAAGTGGGTGGAATGGAAGATGAAATGAAATCGATGAGTTCCAACAATGTTTGGGACTTAGAGGAAATTCCTAAAGGAGCCAAAACAATAGGATGCAAATGGGTCTACAAAACAAAGTATGACTCCAATGGGAATGTAGAAAAGTACAAAGCTAGACTTGTGGCAAAAGGCTTTACGCAAAGAGAAGGCGTATATTACAATGATACTTTTTCTCCGGTCTCATGTAAGGACTCCTTCGGAATCATCATGGCACTAGTTGCACATTTTGATTTAGAGTTGCACCAAATGGATGTCAAGACGGCATTTCTAAATGGAGATTTAGAAGAAAATGTTTACATGAAAAAACCCGAGGGGAAGGAACATATGGGATGCCGCCTAAAGAAATCCATTTATGGGTTAAAGCAAGCCTCTAGGCAGTGGTATTTAAAATTCAATTATACAATTAAAAGATTTGGATTCAAAGAAAATGTTGAGGACAACTGCATTTATGCAAAGTTCAAAAGTGGGAAATATATTTTCCTAATTCTGTATGTGGATGACATTTTGCTTGCTAGCAGTGATGTTAGTCTACTACTAGAGACAAAGAAGTTCTTGTCATCAAATTTTGACATGAAAGACCTTGGTGAAGCTTCTTATGTTTTGGATATAGAAATTCACCGAGATAGAAAGAATGGAGTGTTAGGAATATCGCAGAAAGCGTATTGTGAAAAGATTATAAAGAAATACAATATGCATGCGAGTAATGCAACACCTGCTCCCATAGTCAAGGGCGATAGTTTTGGGAAATCCCAATGTCTAAAGAATCAATATGAGATCGATCAAATGAAGTCAGTACCATATGCTTCGGCTGTTGGAAGCTTACAGTATGCACAAGTGTGCACTCGCCCTGACTTAGCTTTTATCACTGGGGTACTCGGTAGATATCAAGAGAATCCAGGCATAGAGCACTGGAAGATGGTAAAGAAAGCTTTGCGTTATGTGCAAGGCATAAAAGGCCTCATGCTAACATATAAAAGATCTGATTTCCTAGAGATAAAAGGGTATTCAGATGCGGATTTTGCGGGAGATAAAGACGACAGAAAGTCCACGACAGGGTATGTCTTTACTCTCGCAGGAGTTGCTATTTCGTGGAGAAGCCCCAAACAGTCGATAGTTGCATCATCTACGATGTATGCAGAATTTATAGCATGTTATGAGGCCATGGGACAGGCGTTATGGATAAAGAAATTTTTGCCCGACTTGAAAGTGGTTGACTGCATCAGCAGGCCACTAAAGATGTACTGTGACAACGAGCCCGCAGTATTCTATGCTCACAACAACAAGTCGAGTAATGCTACAAAGTCTATAGATATAAAGTATTATGTTGTGAAGGACAAAGTCCAGGATCAAACTATAAGACTCGAGCATATAAGGACAAAGGATATGCTTGCGGATCCGCTAACGAAAGGCTTACCACCTAATGTGTTCAAGGAACACATAGCCGACATGGGTTTAATGGAAAGCCTATGATTCCTGGACTACTGAGGCCCAAAAGTAACATGATTTGTTTCAAAATAGAAAAGTATATAGTGGCTGTCTGATTCTATCGACAATTGAGCTGAGACGATGAAACATGCTCTTTGTATCGATCTAAGATGAAACGAGTAAAGTACAAAGTTAAAAGTAAAGTTGAGATCAAGGGGGAGAATGTAAGGTTGATCTCCACACGATCGAGCCCAACGGCTCGACCGAACCTTGACCACGTCCTGATCGGGGACGCCCAACCCCTCTGGTTGGTGGGCCCCTGTCACCTGCGCATATATATAAAGAGGTGGGGTCCGGTGGCACAACTAATGAGGTTCGTCGTGCCCCATTCCCCACGCCCTACCGATCGAGGGCTCGCGCAGAGTGACGGAAAGCACCACCGACGCTGCCTCGCTCACCCACGCTCACGCCGTCACCCTCTACCATGGCCACTAGCTCAGTAAGTTTCCCTTCCTCACTGATCTCTTCCCTCTCCTCTCAGTTCTTGGACAAGATCTTGCATAGGCAAAAGCATCTACCGAATCGATCTACCCTAGATGATCCTAAGGCAGATCTAACATCATGCCCTAGATTGCCGCTGAGGACCTATCTAATAACGCAAATGGGGATTTTACCTAGCCAATCGTCCAGAGAGCAAACGATCGTGACATGACATGTTTAGGCCCCCATAACACATAGCTAGCAGCACAGACTGCTGGCTGAAGATGGAATCCGGAACGCCTCTCTCCAAGCCAATATTGTTGCCGGCGGCGCTTCACCAGGTTTTTGTTGCGATCGTGACTGATGACATGTGAGGCTTTTTGTTGCATCGAGGGAGACGCCGCCAAGCCTTTTTTATTTTTGGGGCAACGAATCTTAACGGGAACCATAAGAGATTTATCGCGACCACGAAAAAATATGTAATACCGGCTATATCAAACAAGTTTCCTGACCATATATCTGATTGTGTGAAAGGGGTTCCAACACCGATCGTGTCAAACAGGTTGTCAAACTGAATTACGTGGTTACATAACTATTAAACTTTTAATAAATCCTAACCATAAAAAATAGATCTAACTATCAAAATTAATTCAGATGATGTGGCTTAACGTGGAGGCTCTATTAGACATCCGTATATTACTTTTAATATATAATAGAATAGAATAGATAGATGATACCTCTCTATTTCATTACCTTATTATCCCTTTGGTTCATAATTGTAAAGATAATATAATAATGTGTGATGTAAATAAGATTATTCTTTATCAATTCTTGTTTATTATTTCATTATTATAATATCATATTACATTAATCATATACTCATTTCATTTTATTTAAATTTCCACTATCTTTTCTATTTGAATAAAAGATTATATCTTGTTTATAAATAAGAGTTCACCTCTTATTTTTCATTACAATTTAGTTTCCAATTATTATTCCATTTCAAATTCTTTTAGAATTCAGATTCATCAATTGAATATTCAAATTTGAATCTCCTTCCCCTCAAACACAAGAGTACAATAGAGGTCATGTCGAAATCCATCGCACTTTCCCTGATGTTTTCATCAGAGCAAGAGAGATCTCGATCCCCCTATAGCTTCTTTAGTTTGGCGCAAAAATTCTCCGGATTTTCGGATGCATAAATGCAATGCACAAATATGTGTCCTGTCTATTTCGAGGTGCTAATCCTGGGATGTTACACCCAGGCATCTCCTCGGCCTCCCTCCGCGCGTATAAGTTTCCTTCTGACCTAAAAATAGGGGGGGGGGTTGATAGTTTTCCAGAAAGAGTTCCGTTCCGCCGCCGCCACGAGAAACCAAGATTCGGATCCAGAAACTCCGTTCTGGCACCCTGCCGGGACGGGGAATTTGGAGAGGATCATCGCCATCGTCATCACCAACGCATCTCCATCAACCACCGATGTTTACCTCATCCATGAGTGAGTAATTCCCCGCTGTAGGCTTGGGGATGGTAGGGATTGGATGAGTTCTATCATGTAATCGAATAAGATCTGTTAGGGGCATAGTGCCTAGTATCTCTATTAGTGCTATTTGACTTTGTTGCAACTTGTTGTGCTTAATGCTTGTCACTAGGGCCCGAGTGCCATGATCTCAGATCTAAACTTATTATTGAATAATTATGATAGTATTGTTTGTGATCTTATCTGCAAGTTGTGTACACATATCATTGTCCGGATCCAAAGGCCCCAAAGTGATAATAATTGGGACAACCGGAGGGGATGGCTGTGGTGTGAGGATCATATGTGTTCACGGAGTGTTAATGCTTTGCTCTGGTGCTTTATTAAAAAGAATACCTTAATTGTCAGTAGTTCCCTAGAGGCCCCGCTGCCACGGGCTGGCTGGACAGAAGATGTTGTGCAAGTTCTCATTGCGAGCACATATGACTATATTTGGAGCACATGTTGGAATTATGCCCTAGAGGCAATAATAAAGATGTTATTATTATAATTCTTGTTCATGATAAAGTTTATATTCCATGCTAGAATTGTATTAAGCGGAAACTTTAATAGTTGTGTGGTTTGTGAACAACATCGTGTCCCTACTATGCCTCTATGGACTAGCTCATTGATTAATGATGGTTAAGGTTTCCTAACCATAGACATGAGTTGTCGATTAATAATGAGATCATGTCATTGGGAGAATGATATGATGGACATACCCAAATTAAGCGGAGAAATTAGATCGTGTCATCGTGTTCATCTTTGCGAAGCTTTTCCTATGTCAAATATTGTATTCCTTAGACCATGAGATAATGCAAATCCCTGGTATCGGAAGAAAGATTTGAGGTCATCAAACCTCATCCTATGAGAGGGTGATCATAAAGGTGTCTCTCAGGTGATCGGAAAGTACCTGTTGGGTTGTATGTATCAAGATGGGATTTGTCCGTCCCAAGTCGGAGAGATATACTTCGGGCCCACTCGGTAATCGATACCAACACCACTTGCAAGCGTGTGGTTAAGGGGTTAATCACAAAGTGATATCGGATTACGGAACGAGTAAAGTACTTGCTGTGAACGAGATTGAACTAGGTATGACGGTACCGACGATCAAATCTTGGGCAAGTAAAATATCGCGAGACGAAGGGAATATATATGGTATTGATTGAATCCTGGCATCGTGGTTCATCCGATATGATCATCGATGAATGTGTGGGAGTCAACATGGGTTTCCAGACCCTACTGTTCATTATTGATAGAAGATCATGTCTGGATATTCTCGAACCCGAAGGGTCACACACTTAACGTGTCTCGACGCTAGGATAGATTGGTAATTGGTTTATGAGTTTTTTCGGAGTCTCGGATGGGATCTGGGACATCACGAGAGGTTCCAGAATGGTCTGGAGAATAAGATTCATACAAGGCAATGCAATTTTTGGAGTTCGGAATTGTTTCGGGTTATTCGGTATTGTACCGGAAGCTTCTAGAACCTTCCGGAGTGGGACCAACGTGGCCCCAATTGTCGGGAAGGGGCATGGGCCTATGACGGAGTGCCCTGGCTGCATTGGGCCAGGGGCACAAGGCCCCATAGGGCCTCGCCGGCCAAACCCTAGGGAAACCCTAGGGGAGCTTCTAGAAGGGGGGGGGGAACTTGCCCCCCACTCCTCCCTCCTTGGCCGCCGGCCTAGGGCTTGGGGAGGGGCAAGGGCCAGCCGCCCACCCCTCTATATAAAGAGGGCTGGGGGCGCACCCTCCCCACACCTCCTCCACAACACTAGCCGCGCTGATGCCCCTCCTCTCTCTCTCTCCCTCCCGACTGCGCGTAGGCGAAGCCCTGCCGCAGAAACTCTCCACCGCTTGCACCGCGCCATCGCGTTGTAGATCCAATCCATATCTCCACCCCACTTGCTGGACCGAGGAAGGAGGAGACGTCGAGGTGCCACACGTGTGAATCTCTCGGAGGCATCGCCACTTGCGGTGTTAGATCGGATCGGATCGCGAGGAGGAGAAGCGAGTACGACTACATCAACCACGTTCCATCGAACGTTCCGCTGTGCGAATCTTCAAGGGTATGAAGATCTCATCTATTCCCCCTCATTGTTTGCATCTCCTAGATTAGATCTTGGCTTTCTCCGTTCGCATCCGTAGATTTTTTTTGATTTACTATGCTGCGAAACCCTTCAGTGGTATCAGATCTAGATCTATGCGTAGATGTGTTTCACGAGTAGAACGCAACATGCTTGTTGCGGGCGTTGATGTTTTCTGTTGCAAGCCTCTTGTTTCTGTACTTCTTATGACGCGGTATAGTGACATCGAAGCGGTCCAGGCCAACTTTACGCGACCTCGTTCGCGAGACTGGCTCCGCACTTGACGTGTGGCTTGTTCCACACATGCGGCTGGTGGATGCCAGTTTCTCTCGCTATAATTGTCATGGGATTTACACTAGAGTTTGACAACCATAATATCACCGTTGTGGCTTTCCGTAGGTAAGAATCGTTCTTAGCTTGATACTCCTATAAGCCACGTAAAACATGCAACAACAAAGTAGAGGTGTCTAACTTGTTTTTGCAGGGAGTGTTTTCTGTGATATGGTATGGCCCAAGATGTGATGTGTATGTTGTATGCAATGATCATGTTTTGTAATGTTTCACGACTTGCATGTCGATGAGTACACAACCGGCAGGAGCCATATGGTTGTCTTTATAATTGTGTATGACCTGTGTGTCAACTTCTTATACGCCATGTAATAGCTTTACTTTATCGCTAAGTAGTTAGCAATAGTTGTAGTTGCTATTTGTGGTGGAGGCAATCATGGTGGAGTGATGGAGATCATGCCGGCACGCACAAGATGGAGATCATTGCGCGAAGATTGGCTATACCATGTCACATAAAGTTATATGCATGTGATGTTTATCCTTTTATGTATCTTATTATGCTTAGATCGCGACGGTAGCATTATAAGATGATTCCTCACTTAAAGATCAAGATAAAACTGTGTTCTCCCCATGTATGCACCATTGCGAAAGTTCGTCGTGTTCAAGCATCACGTGATGATCAGGTGCTATAAACTCTACGTTCACATACAACGGGTGCAAGCCAGTTTTGCACACGCGGAAATACTTGGGTTTGAATCGACGAGCCTAGCATGTACAGACGTGGCCTCGGAACACATGAACCGAAAGGTTAATCATGAGTCATATGAATGATATGATCGACACTTCGTTGTCCACCATTGAAACCACATCTCTTCTCGTGAAGATCAGATTAGGTGTGGTGAATTTGGATCATGTTCACTAAACAACTTGAGGGATGTTGAATTTAGTGGGAGTTCATCTAGTAATTTGATTAAGTTGAACTAGTTATCATGAACATAGTCTAAATTGTACTTGCAAATTTTGTAGGTCAAATGGCTAAGTCCAACTTCAACCTCAACGTTTTTGCCGAGAAAGAAAAGCTTAAGAACAATGGGTCTAACTTCACCAACTGGTTCCGCATTCTGAGAATCATTCTCGCTGGCGGACAAAAGGACTATGTCCTTGAGAATGCGCTAGGTGACGCCCGTGTTGTAGATGCACCGGCTGATGAGAAAGATGTTTATCAGTCGCGCAAAGATGATTATGGTGTGATTAAGAGCACCATGTTGTTTGGTATGGAATCGGACCTTCAAAATCGTTTTGAAGATTACCCCGGGCCCTTTGAGATTCTTGAGGAACTAAAAACTATGTTCCAGACTCAGGCCCGTTCTGAGAGATATGAGATCTCTGAGAAATTCTTTAACTGCAAGATGGAGGAAGGGAGTTCCGTTAGTGAGCACGCCATAAATATGTCGGGCTACACTCAAGGCCTTGAGCAACTGGACTGCAAGATTCGAGAGGAACTCAAGATTGACAGGGTTCTGCAATCACTCCCTCCTAGCTACAAAAGTTTTGTAGTTACTCATAATCAGATTGGTTCCACTGATACGATCACCGAGCTCTTCGCTAAGCTGAAAGCTGCGGAGGTGGACATCAAGAAAGATAATCATGTGTTGATGGTCAACAAGCCCCCCCCAGCTTTAAGAAAGGTAAGGGTGCAAATAAGCCCTTCAAGAAAGGCAGCGGCAAGCGCGTTGCCCCTACTGAGAAGAAGCTCAAGTCTGGACCTAAGCCGGACACTGAGTGCTTCTATTGCAAGGACAAGGGTCACTGGAGGCGCAACTGTCCGAAGTACTTAGCGGACAAGAAGGCTGGCACCATGAAAGGTATATTTGATATACATGTTATTGATGTTTTCCTTACTAGCCCTCGTTGTAGTGCCTGGGTATTTGATACTGGTTCAGTTGCTAATATTTGTAACTCGAAACAGGAGCTATGGAATAGACGGCGGCTTGCGAGGGATGAGGTGACGATGCGCGTTGGCAATGGATCAAGAGTTGATGTGATGGCCGTCGGCACGCTCTCCTTAGTTTTACCTTCGGGATTAGTTTTAAACCTCAATAAATGTTATTATGTGCCTGCGTTGAGCATGAACATCATATTTGGATCGTGTTTATTGCAATACGGTTATTCATTTAAATCTGAGAATAATGGTTGATCTATTTATATGAGTAACATCTTTTATGGTCATGCACCTGCTGTGAATGGTTTATTTCTTCTGAATCTCGAAAGGGATGAAACACACATCCATAACATTGAGGCTAAGAGATGCAAGGTAGATAGTGATAATACTACTTATTTGTGGCACTGTCGTCTAGGTCATATTGGTGTAAAACGCATGAAGAAACTCCATTCTGATGGACTTTTGGAGTCTCTTGATTTTGAATCATTTGACACATGCGAACCATGCCTCATGGGCAAGATGATCAAAACCCCGTTCTCCGGAATGATGGAGCGAGCAACGGACTTGTTGGAAATCATACATACCGATGTATGCGGACCGATGAGTGTTTCGACGCGCGGTGGATATCGCTATTTTCTCACTTTTACTGATGACTTAAGTAGATATGGGTATATCTATTTAATGAAACATAAATCTGAAACATTTGAAAAGTTCAAAGAATTTCAGAATGAAGTGGAGAACCATCGTAACAGAAAAATTAAGTTTCTACGATCCGATCGTGGAGGTGAATATTTGAGTTATGATTTTCTCACGCATCTTAAAGCAAGCGGAATCGTTTCGCAACTCACGCCACCCGGAACACCACAGCGCAATGGTGTGTCTGAACGCCGGAATCGAACTCTATTAGATATGGCCCGATCAATGATGTCTCTTACTGATTTGCCGTTATCATTTGGGGTTATGCATTAGAAACCGCTGCATTCACGTTAAATAGGGCACCATCTAAATCCGTTGAGACGACACCGTATGAACTGTGGTTTGGTGCTAAACGTAAGTTGTCGTTTCTTAAAGTTTGGGGATGCGAAGCTTACGTCAAGAAGTTGATGCCGGACAAGCTCGAACCCAAAGCGGAGAAATGCGTCTTCATAGGATACCCTAAGGAAACTATTGGGTATACCTTCTATCACAGAACCGAAGGCAAAGTGTTCGTCGCAAAGAACGGATCCTTTCTTGAGAAGGAGTTTCTCTCGAAAGAAGTGAGTGGGAGGAAAGTAGTGCTAGACGAGGTTGTTGAATATTCTCTTGAATTGGAGAGTAGCGCAGCACCTGAAATTGTTCCAGTGCCGCTTGCACCAACAATAGAGGAAACTAATTGTAGGGTTTCGTAGCATGGAAAACAAAAAATTTCTACCGCATACAAACAAACAAGCCAAGATCTATCTACTAGATTGTAGCAACGAGTTGATAGAATAACTCACCCTCGAAGATTCCAAAGTGTTTAACGAGAGCGGATTCTCGTGGGTGATGTAGTCGTACTCTTCCCGATCTCAAGATCGCGTAGACGATCCTTCCGGCGCTGCGTTCCGGCAGCGCTCCCACAGTCGGTCACACGTTCGGTACTCGATGAAGACCTTCCTCTCCCTTGTTCCAGCAGGCAGCGGAGGTTGTAGCACTCTCCTCGCGATTCCGGTAGCACAACGGCGTGGTCCCAAAAGTAGAGAGGAGATATCGCAGGGATTCTCCTTAAGCCGGAGCGAGTATGGTGGAGTATGAGAGAGTCCCTCGACGATCTAGGGTTTAGACACGCCGAGGAGGGGGCTAGGCCGGCGGCTAGGGTTTCACCTAGGCGGCGGCGAGTGCCCTAGGGCCGGCGGCGGCTATGGAGGCGGCGGCGGCTTGGTACTAGGGTTTGGAGGAGAGGATCTTGTGTGTCTCTAGGAGGGAGCCCTGCCCCTCCTTATATAGGTGGAGGGGCCGGCCGGCCAAGGGGAGGGAGAGGATGTTGGAATTATGCCCTAGAGGCAATAATAAAGATGTTATTATTATAATTCATGTTCATGATAAAGTTTATATTCCATGCTAGAATTGTATTAAGCGGAAACATTAATACTTGTGTGGTTTGTGAACAACACCGTGTCCCTGGTACGCCTCTAAGGACTAGCTCATTGATCAATGATGGTTAAGGTTTCCTAACCATAGACATGAGTTGTCAATCGATAATGAGATCATTTCATTGGAGAATGATATGATGGACAGACCCAAACTAAGCAAAGCAATTAGATCGTTTCATCGTGTTCATCTTTGCGAAGCTTTTCCTATGTCAAATATTGTATTCCTTAGACCATGATATAATACAACTCCCTGGTATCGGAAGAAAGCTTTGAGGTCATCAAACATCATCCTATGAGAGGGTGATCATAAAGGTGTCTCTCAGGTGATCGGAAAGTATCTGTTGGGTTGCATGTATCGAGATGGGATTTGTCCCTCCCAAGTCGGAGAGATATACTTCGGGCCCACTCGGTAATCAATATCAACACCGCTTGCAAGCATGTGGTTAAGGAGTTAATCACAAAGTGATATCGGATTACGGAACGAGTAAAGTACTTGCTGTGAACGAGATTGAACTAGGTATGACGGTACCGACGATCGAATCTCGGGCAAGTAAAATATCGCGAGACGAAGGGAATATATATATGGGATTGTTTGAATCCTGGCATCGTGGTTCATCCGATATGATGATCGATGAATGTGTGGGAGTCAATATGGTTTCCCAGACCCCGCTGTTGATTATTGATAGAAGATCATGTCTACATATTCTCGAACCCGCAGGGTCACACACTTAACGTATCTCGACGCTAGGATAGATTGTATAATTGGTTTATGAATTTTTGTTCGGAGTCTCGGATGGGATCCGAGATATCACGAGAGGTTCCAGAATGGTCCGGAGAATAAGATTCATATAAGGCAGTGCAGTTTTTGGAGTTCAGAATTGTTCCGGGTTAATCGGTATTGTACCGGAAGCTTCTAGAACCTTCCGAAAGGGGACCAACGTGGCCCCACCTTCCGGGAGGGGGCATGGGCCTATGAGGGAGTGTCCTGGCCGCATTGGGCCAGGGGCACAAGGCCCCATAGGGCCCAGCCGATCCTAGAGAGTTTAAATCATTTAAACTAGAGATAGGGTTTCTAGAAGAGGGGTGAGTCCATGCCCCCCACTCCTTATCCTTTGGGCTTGGGGGAGGGGCTAGGGCTGCGCCCCCCCTCTATATAAAGAGGGGTGGGGGCGCACCAAACCCCTACACCTCTCCTCCAAACCCTAGCCGCCTTGCTAGCTTTCCTCTCTCCCTCCCGACTGTTTGTAGGCGAAGCCCTGCTGCAGAAATTCTCCATAATATACACCACGCCGTCGTGTTGTAGATCCAATCTATCTCTCCACCATACTTGCTGGTCCGAGGAAGGAGGATACGTCGAGGTGCTGCACGTGTGCATATCACGGAGGCACCGCCACTTGTGGTGCTAGATCGGATCGGATCGCGAGGAGGAGAAGCGAGTACGACTACATCACCCACGTTCCGACGAACGTTCCGCTGTGCGAATGTTCAAGGGTATGAAGATCTAATACAATCTCTCTCGTTGTTTGCATCTCCTAGATTAGATCTTGGCTTTCCCTCTGTTCACTCCGTAGAAAATTTTGATTTACTATGCCGCGAAACCTTTCAGTGGTATCAGAGCTAGATCTATGCGTAGATGTGTTTCACGAGTAGAACGTAACATGGTTGTTGCGGGCGTTGATGTTTTCTGTTGCAAGCCTCTTGTTTGTGTTCTTCTTATGACGCGGGATAGTGATATTGAAGCGGTCCAGGCCAACCTTACGCGACGTCGTTCGCGAGACCGGCTCCGCACTTGACGTGTGGCTTGTTCCACACATGCAGCTGGTGGATGTCAGTTTCTCTCACTATAGTTGTCATGGGATTAACACCGGAGTTTGGCAACCATAATATCACCGTTGTGGCTTTCCGTAGGTAAGAATCGTTCTTAGCATCTACTCCCATAAGCCACGTAAAACATGCAACAACGAAGTAGAGGCGTCTAACTTGTTTTTGCAGGGAGTGTTTTCTGTGATATGGTATGGCCCAAGATGTGATGTGTATAATGTATGCGATGATCATGTTTTGTAATGTTTCACGACTTGCATGTCGATGAGTACACAACCGGCAGGAGCCATATGGTTGTCTTTATAATTGTGTATGACCTGCGAGTCAACTTCTTATACGCCATGTAATAGCTTTACTTTATCGCTAAGTAGTTAACAATAGTTGTAGTTGCTATTCGTGGTGAAGGCAATCATGGTGGAGTGATGGAGATCATGCCGGAACGCACCAGATGGAGATCATTGCGCGAAGATTGGCTATATCATGTCACATAAAGTTATATGCATGTGATGTTTATCCTTTATGTATCTTATTATGCTTAGATCGCGACGGTAGCATTATAAGATGATTCCTCACTTAAAGATCAAGATAAAAACTGTGTTCTCCCCAAGTATGCACCGATGCGAAAGTTCGTCGTGTCCAAGCATCACGTGATGATCGGGTGCTATAGACTCTACGCTCACATACAACGGGTGCAAGCCAGTTTTGCACACGCGGAAATACTTGGGTCTAGCTTGACGAGCCTAGCATGTACAGACATGGCCTCGGAACACAAGAAACGAAAGGTTAAGCATGAGTCATATGAATGATATGATCGACACTTTGTTGTCCACCATTGAAACCACATCTCTTCTCGTGATGATCGGATTAGGTGTGGTGAATTTGGATCGTGTTCACTAAACAACTTGAGGGATGTTGAATTTAGTGGGAGTTCATTTAGTAATTTGATTAAGTTGAACTATTTATCATGAACATAGTCTAAATTGTACTTGCAAATACTGTAGATCACATGGCCAAATCCAACTTCAACTTCAACGTTTTTGCTGAGAAGGAAAAGCTTAGAAACAATGGGTCTAACTTCACCAATTGGTTCCGCAATCTAAGAATCATTCTGTCTGGCGGACAAAAGGACTATGTCCTTGGGAAAGCGTTAGGTGACCCCCCTGCTGCAACTGCGTCGGCTGATGAGAAAGCTGTCTATCAGTCGCGCAAAGATGATTATGGTGTGATTAAGAGCACCATGTTGTTTGCTATGGAACCGGAACTTCAAAATCGTTTTGAAACCTATCCCGGGCCCTTTGAGATTCTCGGGAGTGTCCTGGCCGCATTGGGGCAGGGGCACAAGGCCCCATAGGGCCCAGCCGATCCTAGAGAGTTTAAATCGTTTAAACTAGAGATAGGGTTTCTAGAAGAGGGGAGAGTCCATGCCCCCCACTCCTTATCCTTTGGGCTTGGGGGAGGGGCTAGGGCTGCGCCCCCCTCTATATAAAGAGGGGTGGGGGCGCACCAAACCCCTACACCTCTCCTCCAAACCCTAGCCGCCTTGCTAGCTTTCCTCTCTCTCTCCCGACTGTTTGTAGGCGAAGCCCTGCTGCAGAAATTCTCCACCATATACACCACGCCGTCGTGTTGTAGATCCAATCTATCTCTCCACCATACTTGCTGGTCCGAGGAAGGAGGAGACGTCGAGGTGCTGCACGTGTGCATCTCACGGAGGCACCGCCACTTGTGGTGCTAGATCGGATCGGATCGGATCGCGAGGAGGAGAAGCGAGTACGACTACATCACCCACGTTCCGACGAACGTTCCGCTGTGCGAATCTTCAAGGGTATGAAGATCTAATCCAATCTCTCTCGTTGTTTGCATCTCCTAGATTAGATCTTGGCTTTCCTTCTGTTCGCTCCGTAGAAAATTTTGATTTACTATGCCGCGAAACCCTTCAGAGAAGTCCCTCCCCAACTCGGCTTGGGTGGTGCGCCGGCGGTGGGGAGGAGGGACTCCTCCCCAACTCGGTTTCCTCCTCTTTTTCCACTTCCCAAAAATAGCCGTTTGACTTTCAAACTAGCCGTTTGACTTTTCAAACTAGGATTTGATTTAATCCTCTATTTTGTTCAGCGATGAAACTTAGTACATGATGCAATCATATCAACTTGATACAACACATTCATGTACCCTTCCCCTCCGGAGTGCCGGACATTCCGGAACCTTCTAGAACATTCCCGATGAAAACACCGAAACCATTATCCAACTCCGAAACGGGACTTTCCTTATATGAATCTTATTCTCCGGACCATTCCGGATCTCCTCGTGATATCCTGAATCCCATTCGAGACTCCGAACAACATTCGGACTCTTTCTCATCATTCCATAACTACTCAAACAACGTCGAATCCTTAAGTGTGTCTCCCTACGGTTCGTGAATTATGCGTACATGATCGAGACACTTCTCCGATCAATAACCAATAGAGGAATCTGGAAATTCATATGGCTCCCACATATTTCTACGATTACTTTGCGATCGAATGAACCACTTACATACGATACCAATTTCCCTTTGTCTCACGATAGTTTACTTATCCAAAGTTTTGATCGTCGGTATCTCTGCATACCTAGTTCAACCTCGTTACCGATAAGTACTCTTTTATCGTTCCCGTGATATGTGATCCCTTGTGAGCCAGTCACATGCTTGCAAGCTAATTGGATGACATTTCACCGAGAGGGCCCAGAGTATATCTATCTGTCATATGGATGGACAAATCCCAATCTTGATCCATGTGTTTCAACCAATACTTTCCGAATACTCAATGCCACCTTTATAGCCACCCAGTTACGGTGTGGTGTTTGATGTCATCAAAGCATCCATCCGGTAAAGGTGATATGCATGATCTCATGGTCGAAGGAATTATGTTACTATGTATCAGAAAGCATATAGCAATTGAACTATTAAAATGACTTGATCTTTATGCTACGCTTATCTATAGGAGTATGTCCACCATATCATTCTCCTAACGATATGATCTTGTTGTTAATAACATCTCAATGTTCATGATAGGGAAACCACAATCATCTATTAACCAACAAGCTAGTATTATATAGAGGCTTTACTAGGGACTTTAAGTTTACAAATCACACAAGTATTAATGTTTCCTTGTTAATACTATTATAGCATGAATGTAAACATTTATCATAAACACAAAGATATAATAATAACTACATTTATTATTGCCTCTAGGGCATATCTCCAACAGTCTCCCACTTGCACTAGATTCATCTAATCTAGATTACATGGTAATATACCGAACACCCATGGCAGTTTGGTGCTAGGCATGTTTTGCCCTCGGGAGAGGTTTAGTCAACGGATCCGCCACATTCAGATATGTGTGTACTTTGCAAATATTTATATCCCCATCTTGGATATGTTCTCGAATAGCATGAAAACGTAGCTTGATATGCTTCAGCTTCTTGTGTGACCTTGGTTCTTGCGCATTGGCTATGGCGCCCATGTTATCACAGTAGATAGACATTGGGTCCAACGCACTAGGAACCACACCCAGCTCTGTAATGAACTCTTTCATCCATATCGCTTATTGTGAAGCCTCCGAAGCAGCCATGTATTCCGATTCAGTTGAAGATCTCGCCACAACGCTTTGCTTTGCACTCCTCCAGCTAACTGCTGCACCATTCAAAATAAATACGTATCCAGATTGTGATTTAGAATCATCCGGATCGGTGTTCCAACTAGCATCAGTGTAACCATTAACAACGAGTTGTTCATCACCTCCATAAGAAAGAACCATATCCTTAGTTCTTCTCAAGTACTTAAGGATGTTTTTGACCGCTGTCCAATGATCCACTCCTGGATCACTTTGATATCTGCTAGTTAAACTAACAACATATGCAATGTCAGGTCTAGTACATAGCATGGCATACAATAGAGATCCTATGGCTGAGGCATAGGGAGTCTTACTCATCCTTTCTCTATCTTCTGCCGATGTCGTACTTTGAGTTTTACTCAAGGTCGTATTGGGCAACAACCCTTTCTTGCTATCTTCCATTCCAAACCTCTTTAGAACTTTGTCCAAATATGTACTTTGTGACAATGATATTTGGCATCTTGATCTATCTCTATAAATATTTATGCCTAATATGTAAGCTGCTTCGCAAGATCCTTCATTGAAAAACTATTATTCAAATATTCCTTGACACTATTAAGAAGGTCTACATGATTCTCAATCAACAATATGTCATTACATATAGTATTAAGAATTCTACAGAGCTCCCACTCACTTTCTTGTAAATACAAGCTTCTCCATAAGTTTGTATAAAACTAAAACTTTTGATTACCTTATCAAAACGTTGATTCCAACTTTGGGATGCTTGCTTCAATCCATAGATGGACCGTTGAAGTTTGCATACCTTGTTAGCATCTTTAGGACCGACAAAACCTTTGGGTTGCATCATATACAACTCTTCATCAATGTCTCCATTGAGGAATGCTGTTTTGACATCCATCTGCCATATCTCATAATCATAATATGCAGCGATTGCTAACATAATCCTCACAGACTTTAGCTTCGCTACTGGTGAGAAAGTCTCATCGTAGTCAACTCCTTGAATTTGTCGAAACCCTTTTGCGACAAATTGAGCTTTATAGACAGTAACATTACCATTAGCATCTGTTTTCTTCTTGAAAATCCATTTGTTCTCGACAGCCTTCCGGCCATCCGGTAAGTCCACCAAAGTCCATACTTGGTTTTCGTACATGGATCCAATCTCGGATTTCATGGCTTCTTGCCATTTATTGGAATCTGGGCTCATCATCGCTTCCTCATATGTCTCAGGGTCATCGGTGTTGTCCACCAACATGACACTCATAACGGGATCATACCAATCTGGAGTGGTACGAGTTCTCGTTGACCTGCGAGGCTCTGTAGCAACTTCAACCGAAGTTTCATGATCATCATCATTAGCTTCCTCTCTTATTGGTGCAGTCACCACAGGAACTTCTTCCGGTGCTGCGCTACTCGCAATTTCGAGAGAAGGTTCGAAAACCTCGCCGAGTTCTACTTTCCTTCCAGTCACTTCTTTCGAGAGAAATTCCTTCTCTAGAAAGGATCCATTCTTGGCAACGAAGATTTTGCCTTCGTATATATGATAGAAGGTATACCCAATAGTTTCCTTCGGGTATCCTATGAAGACGCATTTTTTCGCTTTGGGTTCAAGCTTGTCCGGCTGTAACTTCTTTACATAGGCTTCGCATCCCCAAACTTTAAGGAACTACAATCTAGGTTTCTTCCCAAACCATAATTCATACGGTGTCGTTTCAACGGATTTAGATGGTGCCCTATTTAAAGTGAATGCGGCTGTTTCTAATGCATAACCCCAAAATGATAGCGGTAAATCTGTAAGTGACATCATAGAACAAACCATATCTAAGAGAGTTTGATTACGACGTTCGGACACACCATTACGCTGTGGTGTTCCCGGCGGTGTCAATTGCGAAAGTATTCCGCATTTCTTCAAATGTTCACCAAACTCGTAACTTAGATATTCACCTCCACGATCAGAACGTAGAAATTTAATCTTCTTGTTATGTTGATTCTCTACCTCACTTTGAAATTCCTTAAACTTCTCGAAAGTTTCGGACTTATGTTTCATGAAATAGATATACCCATATCTACTCAAGTCATCCGTGAAGGTAAGATCATAACGATATGTAGGGGTTCGTAGCATGGAAAACAAAAATTTTCTATCGCATACAAACAAACAAGCCAAGATCTATCTACTATATTGTAGCAATGAGTCGATGGAATAACTTACCCTCGAAGATTCCAAAGCGGTTAACGAGAGCAGATTCTCGTGGGTGATGTAGTCGTACTCTTTCCGATCTCAAGATCGCGTAGATGATCCTTCCGGCGCTGCGTTCCGGCAGCGCTCCCGCAGTCGGTCACACGTTCGGTACTCGACGAAGACCTTCCTCTCCCTTGTTCCAGCAGGCAGCGGAGGTTGTAGCACTCTCCTCGCGATTCCGGCAGCACAACGGCGTGGTACCGGAAGTAGAGGGGAGATCTCGCAGGGCTTCGCCTTAAGCCGGAGCGAGTATGGTGGAGTATGAGAGAGGCTTTAGTGGTCTAGGGATTAGACACACCAATTAGAAGGCTCTAAACCGAAGGCTAAGGCAATTAGAAGCTCTAAACCAAAACGGCTCTAAACCGGAGGCTGTGGCTAGGGTTTAGATTTAGAGGATAGGAACTTGTGTGTCTAGAGGAGGAGGCCCTGCCCCTCCTTTTATAGGTGGGAGGGGCGGCCAAGGGGAGGGAGTCCCTCCCCAAGTCGGCCTTGGGTGGCGCTCCGGCTTGGAGAGGAGGGACTCCTCCCCCAAGTCGGTTTCAACCTCCTCTTGCTTGTTTCCCACAGTTTCCTGTTTTAGCCGTTTGACTTTCAAACTGGCCATTTGACTTTTCAGTTTTAGGATTCAATTTAATCCTTTATTTGGAACAGCAAGAACACCTAGTACATGATGCAATCATTCCAATATGTAATGACACATTCATGTACCCCTTCCCCCCGGAGTGCCGGACATTCCGGAACCTTCTAGAACATTCCCGATGAAAACACCGGAATCATTTCCGAACTCCGAAACGGGACTTTCCTTATATGAATCTTATTCTCCGGACCATTCCGGATCACCTCGTGATATCCCGGATCCCATCCGAGACTCTGAACAACATTCGGTCTCTTTCTCATAATACCATAACTACTCAAACAACGTCGAATCCTTAAGTGTGTCTCCCTACGGTTCGTGAATTATGCGGACATGATCGAGACACTTCTCCGAACAATAACAAATAGAGGAATCTGGAAATTCATATGGCTCCCACATATTTCTACGATTACTTTGCGATCGAATGAACCACTTACATACGATACCAATTTCCCTTTGTCTCACGATAGTTTACTTATCCGAGGTTTTGATCGTCGGTATCTCTGCATACCTAGTTCAACCTCGTTACCGATAAGTACTCTTTTCTCGTTCCCGTGATATGTGATCCCTTGTGAGCCAGTCACATGCTTGCAAGCTAATTGGATGACATTACACTGAGAGGGCCCAGAGTATATCTATCCGTCATATGGATGGACAAATCCCACTCTTGATCCATGTGTTTCAACCAATACTTTCCGAATACTCAATGCCACCTTTATAGCCACCCAGTTACGGTGTGGTGTTTGATGTCATCAAAGCATCCATCCGGCAAAGGTGATATGCATGATCTCATGGTCGAAGGAATTAGGTTACTATGTATCAGAAAGCATATAACAATTGAACTATTTAAAATGACTTGATCTTTATGCTACGCTTATCTATAGGAGTATGTCCATCACATCATTCTCCTAATGATATGACCCTGTTGTTAATAACATCTCTATGTTCATGATCAGGAAACCATGATCATATATTAACCAACAAGCTAGTTTAACAAGAGGCTTTACTAGGGACTCTTTTATGTTTACAAATCACACAAGTATTAATGTTTCCTGTTAATACAATTATAGCATGGTATGTAAACATTTATCATAAGTGTGAAGATATGATAATAACCACTTTATTATTGCCTCTTGGGCATATCTCCAACACGATAACCACCGCGCGATGCTACACTCATTGGACCACACACATCGGTATGTATGATTTCCAATAAGTCTGTAGCTCGCTCCATCATACCAGAAAATGGAGTCTTAGTCATTTTACCCATCAGACATGCTTTGCATCTATCAAGTGATTCGAAATCAAGTGATTCAAGAAGTCCATCGGAATTGAGTTTCTTCATACGCTTCACTCCAATGTGACCAAGACGACAGTGCCACATATAGGTCGAATTATCGCTCGATTTCAAACGTTTAGCCTCAATGTTATTAATATGTGTATTTCCACTATCGAGATTCAATAAGAATAGACCATCTATCAAAGGTGCATGTGCATAAAACATATTACTCATATAAATCAAACAACCATTATTCTCGGACTTAAACAAGTAACCGTCTCGCAATAAACAAGATCCCGATATAATGTTCATGCTCAACGCAGGCACCAAATAACAATTATTTAAGTATAAAACTAATCCCGATGGTAGATGAAGGGGTAGCGTGCCGACCGCGATCACATCAACCTTTGATCCGTTTCCCACGCGCATCGTCACCTCGTTCTTCGCTAGCTTCCGTTTATTCTGCAGCACCTGTTTCGAGTTACAAATATGAGCAACCAAACCAGTATCAAATACCCAGGCACTACTACGAGTACTAGTGAGATACACATCAATAACATGTATATCAGATATACCTTTCTTCTTGATGTTGCTGTTCTTCAAATCTGCCAAGTACTTTGGGCAATTTCGCTTCCAGTGACCTTCTCCCTTGTAGTAAAAGCACTCAGTATCAGGCTTAGGTCCAGCCTTGGTCTTCTTCGTCGGTGTGGTAACTTTCTTACCACCCTTCTTGAAGTGTCCCTTCTGCTTAGACTTGCCTTTCTTGAATTTGGTGGTCTTATTGACCAACAACACTTGGTGCTCTTTCTTGATCTCCACTTCTGCAGATTTCAACATGGCAAAGAGTTCTGGCAACGTCTTGTTCATGTTCTGCATGTTGTAGTTCATCACAAAGTTCTTGTAACTTGGTGGTAGTGATTAGAGGACACGGTAAATCCCCAAAGCATTAGGAATCACAATACCCAAGCTTTGTAGTTTGTTTGCGTGCCTAGACATCTTAAGCACATGCTCACTGACGGAGATGCCCTCTTCCATCTTGCAGTTAAAGAACTTTTCAGAAGCCTCATAGCTTTCAATTGCCGCATGAGTCTCAAAGATCAATTTGAGATCCTCGACAAGATCATATGGGTCTGAATTCTCAAACATTTTCTGAAGCTCCGGATTCTAAACCATACAAGATAGCTGTCACATCCCCAGATTTTCCAAATCTTGTAATGTGAAAAATAAATGAATAAAATAAAACTTTGTTGATTTTCATGGCCAGAAGAAACTTTTTGAATTTAAATGGAACCTCAAACCCATTTGAATTAAATAAAATCCTAAAGGAATTTAATGAGTTAAACATTTAATTAAAGGGAATTAAAAACGTTTTGGAATTACTATTTTTGAATCATTTAATAAAAGATATGGTATTCAAAAGAAAATATGAGTTTATAAATAAAGAATATTTTATAAAGCCAAATTAAAACCTTGGCCAAGCATTTGAATTAAAACATTTTATTTTAAATAAAATTAGCATAGATTTGTTTAAATAAATTAATAAGGATTTAATAACCAACTTTATTTAAATAAAGGGTTTTACCAATTTAAGTGAAAAATCAAAACTTATTAAAATTATTTAAAATAATTTTTCCAAATAATTTATATCCTCCAATAAAACCTACTAAAAGTGTTTTGGCTTTATTTTAGATTTCAAAATAAATATCTCAATAAAACAAATCCTATTTGAATTAATAATAAAAGTCAATTTTATTTAATTATTAATGGACCCTAAAATAAAAGATTATTTTATTTTAAACAAGTTTTCAAAATATTCTTTATTTCCAAATAAAATCTACTAATTGGATTGGAAGTATTTGGAGTTCAAATGAAGATTTTATTAAATAAACCAAACCTTGTTTTATTAATAAAACCTTGGACCATTTTACTTAATTAATAAATAGAACCTAAAGAGATTTAAAAATATTATTTTATTTTGGATTTTAGCTTTATGTGTCTGAACAGAACCAAGCTCATAATTGCAAGGTTTGTTGATTATTTAAATTGATTTGAATGCTGTTTGGTTGATTGAAATTTAAAACTGTCACATCCCAAGATTTTCCAAATCTTGTAATGTGAAAATAAATGAATAAAATAAATAAAACTTTGTTTGATTTTCAGAGCCAGAAGAAACTTTTTGAATTAAAATGGAACCTCAAACCCATTTGAATTAAATAAAATCCTAAAAGGATTTAAAAAGGATAAACATTTCATAAAAGGAAACAATTGGAAATTATTATTTAAAACAATCAAATAAAAATATTTGTTTTCAAATGAAATAGAAGTTTATAAATAAAGATTATATTATAAAGCCAAATTAATCCTTGGCCAAGCTTTGGGAATTAAAAACATTTTATTTAAAATAAAGAAGCAAAGGTTTATTTAAAAATAATAAAGGATTGTTTAAATAAAATAATAAGGATTTAATATCCAAATTTTATTAAAGTAAAGGCCTTTTCCATTTTAAATAAAACACTAAAACCTATTTATTTATTTCAAATGAGTTTACCAAATAAGTTATATTCTCAAATAAAACCTACTGAAGTGTTTTGGTTTATTTTAGATTCAAAATAAATATTCTAATAAAACAAAATCCTATGGGAAATAAATGAATAAGGTCTATTTATATAATTAATAATAGACCCTAAAATAAAATGCTATTTTTATTTTTAAACAAGTTCGAAGCATTCTTTATTTCCAAATAAAACCTACTGATTTGATTATGAAAGTGTTTGGAATTCAAATAAAGAGTTTATTAAATAAATCAAATCATATTAAATAAATAAAGGACCCTCTTATTTAATCAATAAAAGGTTATAAAAAATATTATTTTAATTAATAATTGGTTTATGTTGATAAACAGCACCAAAAATCCATTACAAATGTTTGAAATTGTTTGAATCATTTGAATGTATGAATGTTTGTTTGAACATCAAAACAGAAAATAGTTTCAGAAAAAGAAAAGACTACAGAATAAAAAAAAATGGAATCAGACTCGACCCACTAAAACTGGCCCAACAGCCCAACAACACAGCCCATCTGTTTACCCCCTCGCGAACCATTTTCTTTCCCACTCAGAACCGCACCCACCCAGCAACCGACAAGTGGACCCCTCCCTTCTTCTTTTCTTTCACTGCCAGCGGACCCCACACTGCCTCCTCCTTCTTCTTCCTCGCGCGACCATGCCTCCCCCAGACGACGCTGCCGTTGCTGCCCATGAATGCCGTGATCAATTCGCCTTAATGCCGCGTTAATTCCTCGTCGCGACCACGCCCTTTTAATCGCCTCGCTCTCTCCTCCGTTTTCCCCCAGACCACTCCTCCCCTCTGCCCCAAGGCTGCCTCCATTTCTCTCTATACCGCCGCCGCTCCGACGAGCTTCCATCTCCGATTCCGACCAAACCTCGCCGCCCCTCTCCTCCCCGAGCAAGCTCACAGCTTCCCCACTCTCAGGCGCATCTGCTAGTGCACCAAACTCGACCGCGGGCACCCCTGAGCCTCGCCAACAACAAACTCCAGTACCGTCGCCGTCTGCCTCAACTCCGACGACGCCCACAGGTTAATTCCGACCACCCCGTGCCCTCTGGATCACGCACACATCTTTGCCATGGTCCTACGCAGCTAACCCAACCCTCCGTTTGTCTTCTCGTGGACCGCAGCGTCATCCTCGACCTCGACCGCGCGCATCCGTCGCCAGAACTAACTCCGGCGAAGAATTCTGCCCGTCCCCGTGCGCCCCTCCACCAACCGGTAGCACGTTGAGCATCAGCGTTGCATTGCGAGCCTGGTGAGCATCTTTCCCCTCTTTTTCGCGTCCTGTTTCGCTAGCGCCGCCGCCAACTAGCCGTTCCGCCGCTCGCCGTCGACCTAGCGCCGCCAGCTTCTAGTCAAGCACACGAGAGCCGTTAGATTCCCATCCTGCGGTGTAGACAGAGTGACTTAAGCGAAACGGTACAGGAGTATCTGAGCCGCACGATTCACATCAGATCCAACGCTCCACAGCGTGATCCGCAGCAAACCGGTATCGGCCAGTTAAAATACGACGCGTGTCCCCTGTTCTGTTTAAAACAGATTTGAAATCTGATTTAGTTGTGATTTTCAAATCCTTATAACTTTTGATCCACACGTCCAAATTTAGCAAATTTTATATCAATGGATTCAGGAGAACAAGCCCTAGCCAACCACGGCCTTAGTTTTGAAAATAGTATCTGTTAGCTTGTTTTAATTTACAGAAACATTTGTGTACTTGTTTAGAGTATAAAAATTGTTTAAAAATTGATTCTAGGATTAAATCTTTTGCAAAATGGATTTGTGTGACCTTACTGACCCTAGGAACCAACCCATAGTGTTAAAAATGATTTTTGTGAAATTTAAGTTGAATTATTTAACTTAGCCATTTTCTAGCCAAATAAACTCATTGATTTTATTATGGAAATGTTTTTGCAAGAAAAACTTTGGGAAAATGTTATGAACCAAACCTACTGACCCAAAACACCAAGCCTTGCCAAGGGCAACTCACTTGTTGAAAAATATAAAGTTTTGCTTTGAAAAGAATAATTTTCACCACATAAAAATGTTGAATGGATTTTAAAATAGATTTTGAGCAAAACCCTCTAACTAATGATTTTGCCATCTTGGTAAATGACCAATGTGTACCTTACAAAGTTAAAAGCCTAGTGGATGCCTCCCTTGTGAATAAAACCATCTTAAGCATGTTTCCATGCATGACTTAGAATCCATTGCTTTGTGTGTGTGAAATATTGGTTTGGAATGCTACTTGATACTATGCTTGTTTGAATGATTGTAGTGAAATTAGCAAAGTGTTAGACTAGCAAGATCAAGGAGTAAACCCTCATTCCCTACCAAAAAGGCAAGTTACACTATCATACAAAAGACCTACTATTTTCATTATACTTAGTGGATTTTGTAAACATGCATGAAAATGTTTTATACTTATGCTATACTAATCCTAATAGGATTCCCTATACACTCCTTAGTAAAAATATTGAAGTTGTACATTCTTAGCCATGCTATGTTTTGAAGAGAGATACATGTTGAGATTTTACAAAGGTTGAGAAAAGACTTGTGTTTTACATAATAAAACAAGGACTGAATGAACCACCTAGGTGGTGGACACTTTATGTATTGGAGAAGGTGGCAACAAGAGGAACCATGTCTATGGCAATCACTTTGTGTTGTGCTCCAAATGAAAACCACCTAGGAAACTTAGAGATTGGACATGTTTCTCCAATTGTGGCTTTCGTGTGCAACCACATGCTATTATGGCTCTGGCTTAGTCAACTACATTAGGAAGACCTGTACATTGTCTTTAGTTACCGGACATGGGGATCTGGAATGCTTCATGGGGACTGAAGACAAGCTAGCAATGATGTATGGGAGGACCTTTTGGAAAGACTTCGTCACACTCTCAGTCTGCCAGTACTCCATCTTGGTGAGCACTAATCTAGTAGGCCACTGGTGGCAACAAGATGGGAATGTGTCATGTGGGTAAAGTGTACTCCTTCTGCAGAAGTTAATAAAATCTAAGTACTTAGCCGTGTCCCCGGTTATGGACAATACTGAGCAACTAAAGTTTGAACCATGGGAGATCTCGACATTCCAACTTCTAATATAAAAACTTGATGCACTTGGGGGTACCAAGGAATTCAAAGAGATTTTGTTAAGCTTGTTGCGCTTGGGGTTACCAAGGTGATCAAGAGCATGAGGTACTTGGGGTTACCAAGGACTCATGAGATTTTGATAAAAACTTGATGCACTTGGGGATTACCAAGTAGCTCAAGGGATTTTGACAAGGACTTGAACACTTGAGTTTCTACCAAGGAGTTCAAGGAACTTGGAAAAGAGATTTGACAAAGGACCAAAACCATTTTGAAAAGATAGGATAAATGTTGCTTTATGCAAATAAGCCTTAAAACTCTACTTAGCCAAATATGCATGTATTGATAGGATCCACTCATATTACATAAAAGTGAAGCTTGCCAATACAATTCAAAATGTATTGACCTCTTGTGGCTGTAACTTGTAATGTTGCAGGTTGATTGTTTTGGTTATATGAAGATTGTTTGATTGACTAGGACTACAAAGTCTACAACCAACATCTGCCTGTGGCACTTTGAAGATGAAGGACCCATGACTATAATTATTCCGCTGCAATGTAATGTAATAGCCAAATGAGCTATGTATAATGTAATAAAATTATGTTATTCCTGGTTATAAATGTAACATCCCAAAAATCATAGTTTCAAAACTCATTCATATCATCTTTTGCATCATTCATCCATTTAGGGTTTTCTCAAAAATCACTTAGAGATAGAATTTGAGTTATGATTTCATGTGGTCAAATTATCCCAAATAGCCATCACCCTTTGAAATTTGAATGTTTAAGTACTTGTTTGCTTGCCTCCATTGATGGAAAGTTTAGGTGAAACTTTTAAAACCCAAGATTTCAAATTTAGAAGTAGTTTCAAAAATTCCTTTCAAATATTTGCAAACTAGAACAAATCTCTGATTACTTTAAAAACCAAGCTTGACCAAGCCTTGCAAAGTAACCACTTAGTCATTATGACTGTTTTTGAATCCACAAAACCCTGCAAAAATTCCCAAGGCAGTTTGGTTTCAAAAGGATTTGAATTCATATCAAAATTCATACCAGAAAATAAATTTCGAAAAAAGAAAAGGCTTAAACAATAGAAAAGGGCCACGCGGCCAGAATCTGGCCCAGCAGCGGATCAAGCCCAGCAAGCCCACCCGGGGATCTCCTTTTCCTTCTCACACGCACGAGCACACGCAAACAGACGCTGACAGCCCGACCCCACCAACACCTTGCACGTTTCGCTGACGAGCGGGTCCAGTCCATGTCGTCCTCGTCTTCCCCAGATTGCGCCTGCGACCACGTCGCTGCAGCAGTGATGGCCGGTAATGGCGCGGTGTAAATGGGCATTTATCCTCGAGCGTTTCCTGTCGATTTCCCGTCTATAAGACCCTCTCTGCCCCGCGATCTTTTTCCCCCAAACATCTCGCTCACTCCGCCACCAGGCTGCCCTCAATCCTCCGCGCACCGCCGCTGACAGAACCCTCTCCGGCGAGCGATTCAGGTGAGCCTCGAGTTCCCCCCTGCCTATCGTTCTTGCTATCTGACTCAGTGTATCTTTGCGCATCTCCTGACCTCACTAGTCCGTCTTGTACTGCCCCAGGTCGCCGGTTCCACTTGACACCGCGAGCACCGACGACGACATCAACTCCGACGAGTTTTCCCGGTAGGTACAGACCGCCCCTCGCCTTCCCGTTCATGCACACGACTTCCCCTAGAGCCTGTGATCCTAACCGTGTCGTTATCTTGCCTTGGGGTGATTCACAGCGACGTCCACGACGACCACCTGACGCACCCGACGCCGCCACGAACTCCGGTGAGCAATCGCAGCCGTGCCCGAGCGCCCCTTGACCAACCGCGTCTACGACGAGCTTCGCCGTAACCTTCTGAGCCTGGTGAGCTACTCCTCGTTCTCACTTACCCCCTGTAGCGCCGCCTCCGTCGTCGACTGACTGTTCCGCCGCCGGTAGCCACCGCTCCGCCGCCAGTTCTTGGCCAGATCGATAGCAGCCGTTAGATCCTTATCGTAGCGCTAGGATAGATCCACTCAAACCGAAGAGGTACGCGATCTGAGCCGCCAGATTTCATTTAGATCCTACGGCTGTGGAGCTCGATCCAGTGCGAAACGGTACGGGCGAATAAGAACATGACGCGTGGCAAGGTTTAGATTAAAAACAGAATTTAAAACCTGATTTAGATTCAAACTTCAAATGCTTATAACTTTCAAATGCCACGTTAGATTTTTGCAAACTTTATACCGTTGGATTCAGTGAAACAAGGCCTTTTAGAATATCCAATTTATTTAGCATATAGTAACAGTTAAAATGTTTTATTTTGTAGAACAAGTTTAAGGCTATTTTAGATATAGATTTAATTAGGTAAATTACATTAGTGCCAAATAAGTTTAGTTGGCAAATTTTTTGTTATGATTAAGTTTCTGAACTCATGAGCATACTTGGTAGAATTTTCAAAGAAATCACACTTAGTAAATTCTTGCATGCATGCATTCATATTATTTTTGTTTGTATATAATTGTGTGTAATTGAATGCTATGATTTCTTGTGTAGATTTTACTAGTGATTGTGATTGTGAAGAGTGCTACTCTCCCCACTACCAAGGCAAGTGATATTTTCATCAATATTTTTGTCCTATGTTTTGTACTAGCATTAGATATTTTGCTAAAATTATTGCATGATATTTTGCCTAGTGCTAAGATGGGAAATCCTAAGTAGAATGGAATATTAGAATTGCTAAGGAAATTATCCTAAGTTAGGTTATCATATTCTGCTTAGTCTAGCTACTTAGCAAACAAGGGTGGTGAACATCTATATGGTTTATGATGAAAATATTCTAAGTCAAGAGACTTATGTTTTCTTAATAAAACAACTAAGTCAAATGAACCTCCTGGGTGGAATGGAATGTTGGGTTATGTTGAGTGGTTACACAAGGCCATGGACTTGGGTTGTGTATCTCACTTGTGGTATGCCACCCAGGCACAAAGGGATTTGGAGGCCAAGTGTTGAGAAAGCTTACAGTGCAACCACTTGGCAATATGGGCTCTGCCTTGATCATATAGGTTTCTAGAACTTAGTCTTTTGGACAGTTGGTGGTAGATGGGTTGATAGGTTGGAACGCGTCCATTTGACTAAGGAAAAGCTTCTGAAAGGTCCTGTCTTGGGAAACCAAGTCTGGTGGGGAAAGTGCACAACCTCTGCAGATGGAAAACCTAAGTACTTAGCCTAGTCCAAGGAATTGGACACTTTTGAGCATCAAGACATGGAAGCTACAAGAATCTCATCACTCCAACTTCTACAATAAAAATTGGTGGGTGAACAAGGGTGAAGGACCTCAATGTCTATTGGTGGTTCCTTGGGAAAGTTTTTGACAAGAAAAACTTAGAGTTTCAACTAATAGGAAAAATCTATTTTAAGCAAAGCAAGCCAAGCTACACTTAGCCAAAATGCATATAGTAATATAGTCCACTTAAAATATACTAAGGTATCACTTGCCAATACTATTCCAAAGTATTGACCCTCTGTGGCTGTAACTTGTGATGTTGCAGGTTACTCCGATGATGATTAGGAGTCATGAGTCTACACTCAACATGCTTGCCTGTGGCACATGAAGATGAAGACTTGTGTTTATTTACTTATTCCATAAACTCTTGTATTAGGCCTGTGGCCTTGAGTTGTAAAAGACTATGTTTTATCTCTGGAATGAATGTAATAAACGACCCTTGTATCTGTGTACTTCATCTAAAACTGTGGATGCTAGCATTGATCCAGGGACTAGCATTGCAATCACAGAGATCCTTTCCTTTATAAAGGAGGGGTCTAACAGGTGGTATCAGAGCACTGTGTTGCCTGTAGGATTATGACCCTAGGATTGGAAAACCACTAAGGAAAAAGTTTTTCAACTACTTCTACACTTGTCTATTCTTCTCGTAAAACTTTTCTAATCTCTTTCAACTACCTTTGTAGATGAACTCCATCAACGAAGCCGTGAAGAAGGGACCACTCATGACCATGACCTTGGAGTGTGAGACTGAGTTTCCCAACATTCTCAAGGACCTCATGGAGGCAATGGATGCACATGGTGAAGCCGTGTACAAGGGCTTTCCGGTGATGGATGAAGGAGTGGAGTATTGGTGGGTGCAACTTCACTTGTACAAAAACAAGGAAGACAACCACAAAGAAAGGGGATTCTGCATGTACACCAACACTACAATGCACACTACATTATTTGAGTCAGCCAGGGATGCAGCTTGGAGGACTATCAAAGAACTAAGTGCTAGAGTCAAGTGCAGAATACTCAACCTTCAAAAAGACTTAGAGAAAGAGAAGGAGCTTACTCAAGAGTTGGAAGACACCAACCAAGAGATAAGGGGAGATGTTATAGACTTAGTGATAGAATCAAGAGAGCAAGATTGGTGGATTGCCTCTAGGAACATTGTGTTTAATAATAGATCCCGAGAGATTGGATTGTAAGGACACTTCGTTAGTTGGACCACCACTTATCACCTTATTTCCAAAAGATATTTTATATAAGTAAGGACCTTGATTGATGTAATGGTTTTATGTATGCATAACTTGTGTGACAATTATGTTTCATGGATATGTATGAATGTTTGTCTTAATTTACCTTGATTTATGTTGTTCTAACTTTTTCAATCTTATAAATAGATGCCTATTGCCATCAGCACCGTTGAGGAGTTTCGGGTTACTCGTTTTTGAAGGGTTTCGCGGCATAGTAAATCAAAATTTTCTACGGAGCGAACAGAGGGAAAGCCAAGATCTAATCTAGGAGATGCAAACAACGAGAGAGATTGGATTAGATCTTCATACCCTTGAAGATTCGCACAATGGAACGTTCGTCGGAACGTGGGTGATGTAGTCGTACTCGCTTCTCCTCCTCGCGATCCGATCCGATCTAGCACCACAAGTGGCGGTGCCTCCGTGAGATGCACACGTGCAGCACCTCGACGTATCCTCCTTCCTCGGACCAGCGAGTATGGTGGAGAGATAGATTGGATCTACAACACAACGGCGTGGTGTATATGGTGGAGAATTTCTGCTGCAGGGCTTCGCCTACAAACAGTCCGGAGGGAGAGAGGAAGGTAGCAAGGCTGCTAGGGCTTGGAGGAAGGTGTGTGTGGGGGGAAGGGGGCGCACCACCCCTCTATATATAGAGGGGGGCGGCCAGCCCTTGCCCCTCCTCCAAGCCTATCTCTAGTTTAAACAATTTAAACTCTCCCTTATCTAGAAATCCTATCTCTAGTTTAAACGATTTAAACTCTCCCTTATCTAGAAATTCTATCCCGAGATTTAAACGAGTCAAATCTCTCTAGAATCGGCTGGGCCCTATGGGGCCTTGTGCCCCTGGCCAAATGCAGCCAGGACACTCCCTCATAGGCCCATGCCCCCTCCCGGAAGGTGGGGCCACGTTGGTCCCCTTCCGGAAGGTTCTAGAAGCTTCCGGTACAATACCGATTAACCCGGAACAATTCCGAACTCCAAAAACTGCACTGCCTTATATGAATCTTATTCTCCGTACCATTCCGGAACCTCTCGTGATATCCCGGATCCCATCCGAGACTCCGAACAAAAATTCATAAACCAATTATCCAATCTATCCTAGCGTCGAGATACGTTAAGTGTGTGACCCTGCGGGTTCGAGAATATGCAGACATGATCTTCTATCAATAATCAACAGCGGGGTCTGGGCACCCATATTGACTCCCACACATTCATCGATGATCATATCGGATGAACCACGATGCCAGGATTCAATCAATCCCATATATATATTCCCTTCGTCTCGCGATATTTTACTTGCCCGAGATTCGATCGTCGGTACCGTCATACCTAGTTCAATCTCGTTCACAGCAAGTACTTTACTCGTTCCGTAATCCGATATCACTTTGTGACTAACTCCTTAACCACATGCTTGCAAGCGGTGTTGATATCGATTACCGAGTGGGCCCGAAGTATATCTCTCCGACTTGGGAGGGACAAATTCCATCTCGATACATACAACCCAACAGATACTTTCCGATCACCTGAGAGACACCTTTATGATCACCCTCTCATAGGATGACGTTTGATGACCTCAAAGCTTTCTTCCGATACCAGGGAGTTGCATTATCTCATGGTCTAAGGAATACAATAATTGACATAGGAAAAGCTTCGCAAAGACGAACACGATGACACGATCTAATTGCTCTGCTTTGTTTGGGTCTATCCACCATATCATTCTCCCAATGATATGATCTCATTATCAATTGACAACTCATGTCTATGGTTAGGAAACCTTAACCATTATTGATCAATGAGCTAGTCCATAGAGGCGTACTAGGGACACGGTGTTGTTCACAAACCACACAAGTATTAAAGTTTCCGCTTAATACAATTCTAGCATGGAATATAAACTTTATCATGAACAAGAATTATAATAATAACATCTTTATTATTGCCTCTAGGGCATAATTCCAACAGTCTCCCACTTGCACTAGAGTCAATAATCTAGTTTACATTTGGCAACAAACTCACACCCATGGCACTGAGGTGTTGATCATGTTTTACACGTGGAAGAGGTTTAGTCAGTGGATCTGCGACATTCAGATCCGTATGTACTTTGCTAATCTTCAGATCTCCATCTGCTATATAATCTCGGATTATATGAAACTTGCGGTTGATATGCTTGGTCTTTGGATGATATCTTGGTTCCTTAGCGAGTGCTATGGCGCCAGTGTTGTCACACAATATCTCCAGTGGGTCCAATGCACTTGGAACCACGCCAAGCTCAGTGATGAAGTTTCTGATCCAAACTCCTTCACTTGACGCTTCTGCAGCAGCCATGTATTCCGCTTCTACTGTAGATCCCGCGATCACGCTTTGCTTGCAGCTTCTCCAGCTCACAGCTCCTCCATTCAAAATATACACATATCCTGTCTGAGATTTAGAATCATCCTTGTCGGTGTCGAAACTAGCATCGACGTAACCTTTTACGACAAGCTGTTCATCACCCCCATAGACTAAGAACATTTTTTTAGTTCTATTTAGGTACTTTAGGATGTTCTTCACGGATGTCCAGTGTTCCACTCCTGGATCACTTTGATATCTGCTCGTCAAACTAAGAGCATTGGACACATCCGGTCTAGTACACAGCATGGCATACATGATGGAACCTATGGCCGAGGCATAAGGCACTTTGCTCATAGCTTCCCTATCATTACCGTAGCTGGACACTGAGCCTTGCTCAATATCTTACCTGACAACATAGGCACTGAACCTTTCTTTGCCTTATCCATTCTGAACCTTTTTAGAACTTTATCTAGGTATGTACTCTGGCTTAAAGCTATCAGGCGTCTTTGTCTATCTCTATAGATCTTGATGCCCAATATATAAGCAGCTTCACCTAGGTCTTTCATTGAAAAACACTTGTTCAAATAACTCTTCACATTGTTAAGCATGTTGATGTCATTTCCGATAATCAATATGTCATCCACATATAGTACCAGAAATGTCACCGAGCTCCCACTCACTTTCTTGTAGATACAAGCTTCATAGCAATTTGGAACAAATCCAAAGCTCTTGATCACTTGATCAAAACAAAGGTTCCAACTCCGAGATGCTTGCTTCAGTCCATAAATGGAACGCTGAAGTTTGCATACTTTATCAGCATCCTTAGGATCGACAAAACCTTCGGGTTGCATCATATACAACTCTTCATCAATGTTGCCATTGAGGAAAGCAGTCTTGACATCCATCTTCCATATTTCATAATCATGAAACACAGCAATTGCTAATAAAATCCGAATGGACTTAAACATCGCTACGGGAGAGAAAGTCTCATCGTAGTCAACACCTTGAACTTGTCGAAAACCTTTTGCGACAAGCCGTGCTTTATAGACGGTAACATTACCATCCGTGTCCGTTTTCTTCTTGAAAATCCATTTGCACTCAACGGCCTTTCGGTCGCTAGAAGGATCCACCAAAGTCCATACTTGGTTTTCGCTCATGGATCCCAATTCGGATTTCATGGCTTCCAGCCATTTCTCAGAGTCTGGGCTCATCATCGCTTCCTCATAGTTCGTAGGTTCACTGTCTTCTACCAACAAGACAGTCAAGACATGGTTGCCGTACCACTCAGGAGGGGCACACGACCTTGTCGACCTGCGACGTTCAGTAGCAGCATCGTCCGAAGCTTCATGATCCTTGTCATTAGCTTCCTCTATTGTTGGTGCAGGCAGCACTGGAACAATTTCAGGTGCTGCGCTACTCTCCAATTCAAGAGAAGGTTCAATAACCTCGTCTAGCTCTACTTTCCTCCCACTCACTTCTTTCGAGAGAAACTCCTTCTCAAGAAAGGAACTGTTCTTTGCGACAAACACTTTGCCTTCGGTTCTGTGAAAGAAGGTATACCCAATAGTTTCCTTAGGGTATCCTATGAAGACGCATTTCTCCGCTTTGGGTTCGAGATTGTCCGGCATCAACTTCTTGACGTAAGCTTCGCATCCCCAAACTTTAAGAAACGACAACTTAGGTTTAGCACCAAACCACAGTTCATACGGTGTCGTCTCAACGGATTTAGATGGAGCCCTATTTAAAGTGAATGCAGCGGTTTCTAATGCATAACCCCAAAATGATAACGGCAAATCAGTAAGAGACATCATCGATCGGACCATATCTAATAGGGTTCGATTCCGGCGTTCAGACACACCATTGCGCTGTGGTGTTCCGGGTGGCGTGAGTTGCGAAACAATTCCGCTTGCTTTAAGATGCGTGAGAAAATCATAACTCAAATATTCGCCCCCACGATCGGATCGTAGAAACTTAATCTTTCTGTTACGATGGTTCTCCACTTCATTCTGAAATTCTTTGAACTTTTCAAACGTTTCAGATTTATGTTTCATTAAATAGATATACCCATATCTACTTAAGTCATCGGTAAAAGTGAGAAAATAGCGATATCCACCGCGCGTCGAAACACTCATCGGTCCGCATACATCGGTATGTATGATTTCCAACAAGTCCGTTGCTCGCTCCATCATACCGGAGAACGGGGTTTTGATCATCTTGCCCATGAGGCATGGTTCGCATGTGTCAAATGATTCAAAATCAAGAGACTCCAAAAGTCCATCAGAATGGAGTTTCTTCATGCGCTTTACTCCAATATGACCTAGACGACAGTGCCACAAATAAGTAGTATTATCACTATCTACTTTGCATCTCTTAGCCTCAATGTTATGGATGTGTGTTTCATCCCTTTCGAGATTTAGAAGAAATAAACCATTCACAAGAGGTGCATGACCATAAAAGATGTTACTCATATAAATAGAACAACCATTATTCTCCGATTTAAATGAATAACCGTCTTGCAATAAACACGATCCAGAAATAATGTTCATGCTCAACGCAGGCACATAATAACACTTATTAAGGTTTAAAACTAATCCTGAAGGTAAAACTAAGGAGAGCGTGCCGACGGCCATCACATCAACTCTTGATCCGTTGCCAACGCGCATCGTCACCTCATCCCTCGCAAGCCGCCGTCTATTCCGTAGCTCCTGTTTCGAGTTACAAATATTAGCAACTGAACCGGTATCAAATACCCAGGCACTACAACGAGGGCTAGTAAGGAAAACATCAATAACATGTATATCAAATATACCTTTGATGGTGCCAGCCTTCTTGTCCGCTAAGTACTTCGGACAGTTGCGCTTCCAGTGGCCCTTGTCCTTGCAATAGAAGCACTCAGTGTCCGGCTTGGGACCAGACCTGAGCTTCTTCTCAGCAGGGGCATTGCGCTTGCCGCCGCCCTTCTTGAAGGGATTCTTTGCTCCCTTACCTTTCTTAAAGGAGGGCTTGTTGACCATCAACACATGATTATCCTTCTTGATGTCCACTTCCGCAGCCTTCAGCTTTGCGAAGAGCTCGGTGATCGTATCAGTGGAACCAATCTGATTATGAGTCACTACAAAACTTTTGTAGCTGGGAGGGAGTGATTGCAGAACCCTGTCAATCTTGAGCTCCTCTGGAATCGTGCATTCCAGTTGCTCAAGGCGTTGAGTGTAGCCCGACATCTTTATGGCGTGCTCACTAACGGAACTCCCTTCCTCCATCTTGCAGTTAAAGAAATTCTCAGAGATCTCATATCTCTCAGAACGGGCTTGAGTCTGAAACATGGTTTTTAGCTCCTCGAGAATCTCAAAGGGCCCGGGATAGGTTTCAAAACGATTTTGAAGCTCCGGTTCCATAGCAAACAACATGGTGCTCTTAATCACACCATAATCATCTTTGCGCGACTGATAGACAGCTTTCTCATCAGCCGGTGCAGTTGCAGAAGGGGGGTCACCTAACGCTTTCCCAAGGACATAGTCCTTTTGTCCGCCAGACAGAATGATTCTTAGATTGTGGAACCAATTGGTGAAGTTAGACCCATTGTTTCTAAGCTTTTCCTTCTCAGCAAAAACGTTGAAGTTGAAGTTGGATTTGGCCATGTGATCTACAGTATTTGCAAGTACAATTTAGACTATGTTCATGATAAATAGTTCAACTTAATCAAATTACTAGATGAACTCCCACTAAATTCAACATCCCTCAAGTTGTTTAGTGAACACGATCCAAATTCACCACACCTAATCCGATCATGACGAGAAGAGATGTGGTTTCAATGGTGGACAACGGAGTGTCGATCATATCATTCATATGACTCATGCTTAACCTTTCGGTTCTTGTGTTCCGAGGCCATGTCTGTACATGCTAGGCTCGTCAAGTTAGACCCAAGTATTTCCGCGTGTGCAAAAACTGGCTTGCACCCATTGTATGTGAGCGTAGAGTCTATAGCACCCGATCATCACGTGATGCTTGGACACGACAAACTTTCGCAACGGTGCATACTTGGGGAGAACACAGTTTTTATCTTGATCTTTAAGTGAGGAATCATCTTATAATGCTACCGTCGCGATCTAAGCATGATAAGATACATAAAAGGATAAACATCACATGCATATAACTTTATGTGACATGGTATAGCCTATCTTCGCGCAATGATCTCCATCTTGTGCGTTCCGGCATGATCTCCATCACTCCACCATGATTGCCTCCACCACGAATAGCAACTACAACTATTGCTAACTACTTAGCGATAAAGTAAAGCTATTACATGGCGTATAAGAAGTTGACTCGCAGGTCATACACAATTATAAAGACAACCATATGGCTCCTGCCGGTTGTGTACTCATCGACATGCAAGTCGTGAAACATTACAAAACATGATCATCGCATACAATATACACATCACATCTTGGGCCATACCATATCACAGAAAACACTCCCTGCAAAAACAAGTTAGACGCCTCTACTTTGTTGTTGCATGTTTTACGTGGCTTATGGGAGTAGATGCTAAGAACGATTCTTACCTACGGAAAGCCACAACGGTGATATTATGGTTGCCAAACTCCGGTGTTAATCCCATGACAACTATAGTGAGAGAAACTGACATCCACCAGCCGCATGTGTGGAACAAGCCACACGTCAAGTGCGGAGCCGGTCTCGCGAACGACGTCGTGTAAGGTTGGCCTGGACCGCTTCAATCTCACTATCCCGCGTCATAAGAAGAACACAAACAAGAGCCTTGCAACAGAAAACATCAATGCCCGCAACAACCATGTTGCGTTCTACTCGTGAAACACATCTACGCATAGATCTAGCTCCGATACCACTGAAGGGTTTCGCGGCATAGTAAATCTAAATTTTCTACGGAGCGAACAGAGGGAAAGCCAAGATCTAATCTAGGAGATGCAAACAACGAGAGAGATTGGATTAGATCTTCATACCCTTGAAGATTCGCACAGCGGAACGTTCGTCGGAACGTGGGTGATGTAGTCGTACTCGCTTCTCCTCCTCGCGATCCGATCCGATCTAGCACCACAAGTGGCGGTGCCTCCGTGATATGCACACGTGCAACACCTCGACGTCTCCTCCTTCCTCGGACCAGCGAGTATGGTGGAGAGATAGATTGGATCTACAACACGATGGCGTGGTGTATATGGTGGAGAATTTCTGCTGCAGGGCTTCGCCTACAAACAGTCGGGAGGGAGAGAGGAAGGTAGCAAGGCTGCTAGGGCTTGGAGGAAGGTGTGTGTGGGGGGAAGGGGGCGCACCACCCCTCTATATATAGAGGGGGGCGGCCAGCCCTTGCCCCTTCTCCAATCCTATCTCTAGTTTAAACAATTTAAACTCTCCCTTATCTAGAAATCCTATCTCTAGTTTAAACGATTTAAACTCTCCCTTATCTAGAAATTCTATCCCGAGATTTAAACGAGTCAAATCTCTCTAGAATCGGCTGGGCCCTATGGGGCCTTGTGCCCCTGGCCCAATGCGGCCAGGACACTCCCTCATAGGCCCATGCCCCCTCCCGGAAGGTGGGGCCACGTTGGTCCCCTTCCGGAAGGTTCTAGAAGCTTCCGGTACAATACCGATTAACCCGGAACAATTCCGAACTCCAAAAACTGCACTGCCTTATATGAATCTTATTCTCCGTACCATTCCGGAACCTCTCGTGATATCCCGGATCCCATCCGAGACTCCGAACAAAAATTCATAAACCAATTATCCAATCTATCCTAGCGTCGAGATACGTTAAGTGTGTGACCCTGCGGGTTCGAGAATATGCAGACATGATCTTCTATCAATAATCAACAGCGGGGTCTGGGCACCCATATTGACTCCCACACATTCATCGATGATCATATCGGATGAACCACGATGCCAGGATTCAATCAATCCCATATATATATTCCCTTCGTCTCGCGATATTTTACTTGCCCGAGATTCGATCGTCGGTACCGTCATACCTAGTTCAATCTCGTTCACAGCAAGTACTTTACTCGTTCCGTAATCCGATATCACTTTGTGATTAACTCCTTAACCACATGCTTGCAAGCGGTGTTGATATCGATTACCGAGTGGGCCCGAAGTATATCTCTCCGACTTGGGAGGGACAAATTCCATCTCGATACATACAACCCAACAGATACTTTCCGATCACCTGAGAGACACCTTTATGATCACCCTCTCATAGGATGACGTTTGATGACCTCAAAGCTTTCTTCCGATACCAGGGAGTTGCATTATCTCATGGTCTAAGGAATACAATAATTGACATAGGAAAAGCTTCGCAAAGACGAACACGATGACACGATCTAATTGCTCTGCTTTGTTTGGGTCTATCCACCATATCATTCTCCCAATGATATGATCTCATTATCAATTGACAACTCATGTCTATGGTTAGGAAACCTTAACCATCATTGATCAATGAGCTAGTCCATAGAGGCGTACTAGGGACACGGTGTTGTTCACAAACCACACAAGTATTAAAGTTTCCGCTTAATACAATTCTAGCATGGAATATAAACTTTATCATGAACAAGAATTATAATAATAACATCTTTATTATTGCCTCTAGGGCATAATTCCAACAGTTTTGGTCCCCGTATCGTTGAGCTTACCACTCTGCTTGATCTCCCTCTTCCTACCATTACGGTGTACCCACTCACCAAGTTCGAGAGGAAGGACCTCTGGGGCTTCAAGGTGAATCAGCCTGGACGCCAGACTGAGCTCACTACGGAGGCCATCATCTTCAAGCTGATGCACGACGACAGGGAGAGAGGCATGGAGGTAGTCATGCAGGATCTCATAGGACGACTGTTAGGCCGTCACTCCCGTCAGGTTAGAGGCACTCACTTCCACGTCTTTGGAAGACGTGATGTTGATGGAGAGTCCATCGACTTTGAGGACGACTCGAGGAGCACTGCGGAGCCGATACGTCTTTATCTTCAGGACTTAGAGACTCTTCTCAGGCACGTAGATGCGGACAGGACGAACGTTATGCTAGGTAATGACGAGCTTCAGGTACAGCTTCGCGAGAAGGACAAGCTTTTTGCGCAGCAGGATGAGATGATCAAGGAAATGGAGACAAAGTTCGAGGCCCAGGACCGCAAGTTCAAGAGTCAAGAGAAACGCGTCCAGGATAGGAACAACAAGATCCGGGACATGACCGAGGAACTGAAGTCCAAGGACTTTGAGCTTGAGCAGCAGCAGATGGTTATTGAGAGACTTCGCTCCCAGAAGAGGACTCTCAAGGCCAAGGTCGATTCTTTGACCACTACGATTGAGGAGAACAAGACCGCGATGGAGAACGCAGGTCTTACCTTCGTCGAGGAGGAGATTGACGCTGATGAGTAGATTTGACTACTCGTTTACCTTTCTTATTCATACTTGTTATTGTGAACTTAATATTGGACCATCCGACATGTGGATGGCTTGCCACTTGTGTGTTTTATTTTAAGAACTTTGTTATGTGGTTGTTGAACCTTTATTCTTGAGTTGCATGCTATATGATTTGCTTGTGATGTATTGTGCATAAAACATCTATGGGTATCTCATTCTTATCTATTTGAACAAACCACAGATGCCTCCCCGTCGCGCAAACCCCAACCCCAACAACATCACCCCGGAAATGCAACAAATGATGAATGCGCAAGCACAGCTTATGCAAATGATGACAACATTCATCCAAAACCAGAATAACAACAACAACAACAACAACAACAACAACAACAACAACAACAACAACAACAATAACCCTCCGGGTTTTGATATGCTCACCAGATTTCTGCGTTTGAGGCCAGCAAAGTTTGCGGGAACAACTGATCCCATGGTGGCCAATGACTGGCTACGTTCCGTGAACAAGGACTTAGTGACCATGGGCTGCACGGATGCTGAAAAAGTCAGATTTGCAGCACATCTGTTGGAAGGACCAGCCGCCACATGGTGGGACAACTTCCAAATCACCACTCCTATTGATGAGGTGACTTGGGCTATCTTTGAAGATGGCTTTCGCACCGCTCATATCTCATCAGGAATGATGAGTCTGAAAAAGAAGGAGTTTCACAACTTGAAACAGCGCCACCGCAGCATGGCAGAATATATAGAAGAGTTCAACAATCTGGCGCGCTATGCACCGGATGAGGTTGACACAGATGCCAAAAGAAAAGAAAAATTTCTGGAAGGCTTGAATGATGAACTGAATCTACAGTTGGCTGTGGCATATGTTCCAACTTATCAGTCTTTGTGTGACAAGGCTGCCATTTTGGAGAGTAAAATGAAGCAAGTCGAGAGTAGAAAGAGGAAACACTCCGACAAGCACAGCTCGGGATCGTCTCACAAACGATCTCACTATGATGACAGTGGCAGCTCAGGATCCCATAAACATGGGAAATTCAGCAAGCACAACCACAACCGTCATGACAACAAGCATCACCGCAGTCATGACAAGGACAAGTACAAAAACCACAAGGGTGGACATAAGAGCCACTATGGTGGAAATGGTAGTGGAAGTGGAGGCCAACCTCCTAAAAAGGACATCAGTCAGGTTGAGTGCTTCAAATGCAAAAAGCTGGGGCATTATGCTAATGAGTGCCCTGAGAAGAAAGTTGAAGGACCTAACAAGCCAAATCCTTTTCAGAAAGGACAGGTTAACCACATCAATGTGGAGGAGGTCTATTAGGAGCCTGATGCCGTGGCTGGTAAGTTCAGACTCAATTCAATTTCGGCATTTGTACTCTTTGATACCGGTGCATCTCATTCATTCATATCAAAATCATTTGTTGAAAGAAATGAACTACCGGTAGAAACCATTGGGTGTCCTATAAGAGTAAGTTCTCCAGGGGGAGAAATGATAGTAAACTCAGGATGTCATGACTTAGTCATAGAGTTTGGAAAATATAAGTTTCTAGTGAACCTAATAATTCTGGATTCCCAAGGACTGGATGTAATTTTGGGAATGGATTGGATGGCTAAGTATGAAGGAGTATTAGATTGTGCCAATCGAACCGTTACACTCACAACCCCCGAAGGAAAAAGAATAAAATTTAAGTCAAACTTTGAATCCAAAGGAAGTAAGCTGAATTCTCTTAAGGGGGTTAGCATGGACAGTGTACCAATAGTATGTGAATATCCGGATGTGTTTCCGGAAGAACTACCAGGAATGCCCCCAGATAGAGATGTGGAGTTTCTGATAGATTTGGTGCCAGGATCAGGACCAATAGCTAAGAGACCGTACAAAATGTCAGTGGATGAATTGAAAGAGCTCAAGAAGCAGCTAGGAGAACAGTTGCAGAAAGGGTTTATACAACCAAGTTCTTCATCTTGGGGAGCCCCAGTTTTATTCGTGGAAAAGAAGGATAGAACACAAAGATTGTGTATTGATTACCGTTCTCTCAACGAGGTTACCATCAAGAACAAATATCCTTTGCCAAGAATCAACGACTTATTTGATCAGTTAGAAGGAGCATGTGTATTCTCGAAGATTGATCTCCGGTCAGGATATTTTCAACTCAAGATACGAGAGCAAGACATACCAAAAACAGCCTTCACCACAAGGTATGGATTGTATGAGTATACCGTGATGCCCTTTGGTTTAACCAATGCTCCGGCATACTTCATGAATATGATGAACAAGGTGTTCATGGAATTCCTAGACAAGTTCGTTGTCGTTTTCATCGATGACATCTTGGTCTACTCCAAGAGCAAGGAAGAACATGAAAGACACTTACGCTTGATACTTGAGAAACTGAGGGAAAATAAACTGTATGCCAAATTCAGTAAGTGTGAATTCTGGTTAGAGAAAGTTGGATTTCTTGGTCATGTGATGACAAAAGATGGTGTGGCAGTTGATCCTGCAAAGGTTTCAGCTGTGACAGAATGGTAATCACCCAAGAATGTGAAAGAAGTTCGTAGTTTCCTCGGTTTAGCAGGTTACTACAGAAGGTTCATTGAAAATTTCTCGAAGGTTGCTAAGCCAATGACAGTATTGCTAAAAAAGGATAATAAGTTTGCTTGGATTGAAGGTTGCGAAGTCAGTTTCCAAGAATTGAAGAAGAGACTTGTGACAGCACCAGTTCTATGTCTGCCAGATTTAGAAAAGGATTTCCAAGTATATTGTGATGCATCTCATCAAGGTTTGGGTGCCGTACTTATGCAAGATGGTAAAGTCGTAGCCTATGCTTCGAGACAACTAAAAACTCATGAAGTAAACTATCCTACTCATGATTTGGAGTTAGCCTCTGTCGTCCATGCCCTCAAAACATGGAGACATTACCTTTTGGGAAAGCGTTGTGAAGTGTTTACCGATCATAAAAGCTTGAAGTATATCTTCACCCAGAAGGAAATCAACATGAGACAAAGAAGATGGCTAGAACTTATCAAGGATTATGACCTAAGTTTGCAATACCACCCCGGTAAAGCGAATGTGGTAGCAGATGCTCTAAGTCGTAAGACGTTTGTGAATGGCCTTACAAAAGAAGAATTGCCAGATGACTTGTGTAAGCAATTCAAAGAACTCAGATTGGAGATTGTACCAGAAGGATATCTCATGTCCTTAGATGTTCAACCCACTCTATTAGACAAAATCCGAGAAGTTCAGAAGACTGATGAGGAAATTGGAAAGATTAAGGAAAATATTAGTCTAGGGAAGGCTAAAAGTTTCCATATTGATGAACAAGGTACTTTATGGCACGGGAAACGTATATGTGTTCCACAAGACCCAGAGTTGCGAAAAATGATCTTACAAGAAGGACACAACTCTCCGTATTCTATTCACCTGGGAAATACCAAGATGTACATGGACATGAAAGAAAGATTTTGGTGGAACAATCTCAAAAGGGACATCGCCGAACATATTGCTTTGTGTGATGTGTGTAGCAGAGTCAAAGCGGAGCACCAAAAACCAGCAGGTTTGCTTCAACCACTGCCCATTCCTGAATGGAAGTGGGAAAATATTGGTATGGATTTCATTACAGGATTACCAAGGACCAGGTCAGGGTATGATTCCATATGGGTAGTGGTGGATCGCCTAACTAAAGTGGCTCATTTCATACCTGTGAAGACCACCTATACAAGTGCCAAGTTATCAAAAATTTACATGAGCAGAATTGTATGCCTTCACGGTGTGCCTAAGAGTATTGTATCCGATAGAGGAACCCAGTTCACATCTCACTTCTGGAGACAGCTTCATGAATCCTTAGGAACGAGATTGGAATTCAGCACTGCTTTTCATCCACAAACGGATGGACAAACAGAAAGAACCAACCAAATTCTTGAAGACATGTTGAGAGCCTGTGCTTTAGACTATGGAGCTAGTTGGGACGAAAGTTTGCCGTACGCAGAGTTCTCTTACAATAACAGTCATCAATCTAGTATTGGAATGGCACCGTTTGAGTTACTCTATGGAAGGAAGTGTACCACCCCATTGTTATGGAATGGTGTGGGAGAAAGAAGCTTATTCGGACCAGATCTTATCAAAGACGCCGAAGAGAAAGTCAAATTGGTTAAGGACATATTGAAGATAGCACAGTCTCGACAGAAAAGCTACGCGGATTCTAAGCGTAGAGAGGTCATCTACGAAGTTGGGGATAGAGCTTACCTCAGGGTATCACCACTTCGTGGAGTGAAAAGATTTGGAGTTAAGGGAAAATTGGCACCAAGATATGTTGGACCATTCAAGATTCTAAGTCGAAAAGGAGAAGTTGCATACGAAATTGAATTGTCAGAATCTCTATCAGCAGTCCATAACGTGTTTCATGTGAGTCAGCTTAAGAAATGCCACCCAGAAATGGAAGAGTCTTCTTTGAAGGATACCATACCTTTGGAAGAAGTTCAGCTAGAAAGTGATCTCACTTATGAGGAAAAGCCTGTCAAGATTATAGAGACCGCAGAAAGAGTTACCAGGACCAAGACTATCAAGTTTTGTAAAGTGCAATGGAACCATCACACCGAAGAGGAAGCAACATGGGAAAGAGAAGATGATCTTCGGAAAGACCACCCTTACCTATTTGCTAGCCAACCCGAATCTCGAGGGCGAGATTCATCTTAAGGGGGTTAGATTTGTAACATCCCAAAAATCATAGTTTCAAAACTCATTCATATCATCTTTTGCATCATTCATCCATTTAGGGTTTTCTCCAAAATCACTTAGAGATAGAATTTGAGCTATGATTTCATGTGGTCAAATTATCCCAAATAGCCATCACCCTTTGAAATTTGAATGTTTAAGTACTTGTTTGCTTGCCTCCATTGATGGAAAGTTTAGGTGAAACTTTTAAAACCCAAGATTTCAAATTTAGAAGTAGTTTCAAAAATCCCTTTCAAATATTTGCAAACTAGAACAAATCTCTGATTACTTTAAAAACCAAGCTTGACCAAGCCTTGCAAAGTAACCACTTAGTCATTATGACTGTTTTTGAATCCACAAAACCCTGCAAAAATTCCCAAGGCAGTTTGGTTTCAAAAGGATTTGAATTCATATCAAAATTCATACTAGAAAATAAATTTCGAAAAAAGAAAAGGCTTAAACAATAGAAAAGGGCCACGCGGCCAGAATCTGGCCCAGCAGCGGATCAAGCCCAGCAAGCCCACCCGGGGATCTCCTTTTCCTTCTCACACGCACGAGCACACGCAAACAGACGCTGACAGCCCGACCCCACCAACACCTTGCGCGTTTCGCTGACGAGCGGGTCCAGTCCACGTCGTCCTCGTCTTCCCCAGATCGCGCCTGCGACCAGGTCGCTGCAGCAGTGATGGCCGGTAATGGCGCGGTGTAAATGGGCATTTATCCTCGAGCGTTTCCTGTCGATTTCCCGGCTATAAGACCCTCTCTGGCCCGCGATCTTTTTCCCCCAAACATCTCGCTCACTCCGCCACCAGGCTGCCCTCAATCCTCCGCGCACCGCCGCTGACAGAACCCTCTCCGGCGAGCGATTCAGGTGAGCCTCGAGTTCCCCCCTGCCTATCGTTCTTGCTATCTGACTCAGTGTATCTTTGCGCATCTCCTGACCTCACTAGTCCGTCTTGTACTGCCCCAGGTCGCCGGTTCCACTTGACACCGCGAGCACCGACGGCGACATCAACTCCGACGAGTTTTCCCGGTAGGTACAGACCCCCCTCGCATTCCCGTTCATGCACACGACTTCCCCTAGACCCTATGATCCTAACCGTGTCGTTATCTTGCCTTGGGGTGATTCACAGCGACGTCCACGACGACCACCTGACGCACCCGACGCCGCCACGAACTCCGGTGAGCAATCGCAGCCGTGCCCGAGCGCCCCTTGACCAACCGCGTCTACGACGAGCTTCGCCGTAACCTTCTGAGCCCGGTGAGCTACTCCTCGTTCTCACTTACCCCCTGTAGCGCCGCCTCCGTCGTCGACTGACTGTTCCGCCGCCGGTAGCCACCGCTCCGCCGCCAGTTCTTGGCCAGATCGATAGCAGCCGTTAAATCCTTATCGTAGCGCTAGGATAGATCCACTCAAACCGAAGAGGTACGCGATCTGAGCCGCCAGATTTCATTTAGATCCTATGGCTGTGGAGCTCGATCCAGTGCGAAACGGTACGGACGAATAAGAACATGACGCGTGGCAAGGTTTAGATTAAAAACAGAATTTAAAACCTGATTTAGATTCAAACTTCAAATGCTTATAACTTTCAAATGCCACGTTAGATATTTTCAAACTTTATACCGTTGGATTCAGTGAAACAAGGCCTTTTAGAATATCCAATTTATTTAGCATATAGTAACAGTTAAAATGTTTTATTTTGTAGAACAAGTTTAAGGCTATTTTAGATATAGATTTAATTAGGTAAATTACATTAGTGCCAAATAAGTTTAGTTGGCAAATTTTGTGTTATGATTAAGTTTCTGAACTCATGAGCATACTTGGTAGAATTTTCAAAGAAATCACACTTAGTAAATTCTTGCATGCATGCATTCATATTATTTTTTTTTGTATATAATTGTGTGTAATTGAATGCTATGATTTCTTGTGTAGATTTTACTAGTGATTGTGATTGTGAAGAGTGCTACTCTCCCCACTACCAAGGCAAGTGATATTTTCATCAATATTTTTGTCCTATGTTTTGTACTAGCATTAGATATTTTGCTAAAATTATTGCATGATATTTTGCCTAGTGCTAAGATGGGAAATCCTAAGTAGAATGGAATATTAGAATTGCTAAGGAAATTATCCTAAGTTAGGTTATCATATTCTGCTTAGTCTATCTACTTAGCAAACAAGGGTGGTGAACATCTATATGGTTTATGATGAAAATATTCTAAGTCAAGAGACTTATGTTTTCTTAATAAAACAACTAAGTCAAATGAACCTCCTGGGTGGAATGGAATGTTGGGTTATGTTGAGTGGTTACACAAGGCCATGGACTTGGGTTGTGTATCTCATTTGTGGTATGCCACCCAGGCACAAAGGGATTTGGAGGCCAAGTGTTGAGAAAGCTTACAGTGCAACCACTTGGCAATATGGGCTCTGCCTTGATCATATAGGTTGCTAGACCTTAGTCTTTTGGACAGTTGGTGGTAGATGGGTTGATAGGTTGGAACGCGTCCATTTGACTAAGGAAAAGCTTCTGAAAGGTCCTGTCTTGGGAAACCAAGTCTGGTGGGGAAAGTGCACAACCTCTGCATATGGAAAACCTAAGTACTTAGCCTAGTACAAGGAATTGGACACTTTTGAGCATCAAGACATGGAAGCTACAAGAATCTCATCACTCCAACTTCTACAATAAAAATTGGTGGGTGAACAAGGGTGAAGGACCTCAATGTCTATTGGTGGTTCCTTGGGAAAGTTTTTGACAAGAAAAACTTAGAGTTTCAACTAATAGGAAAAATCTATTTTAAGCAAAGCAAGCCAAGCTACACTTAGCCAAAATGCATATAGTAATATAGTCCACTTAAAATATACTAAGGTATCACTTGCCAATACTATTCCAAAGTATTGACCCTCTGTGGCTGTAACTTGTGATGTTGCAGGTTACTCCGATGATGATTAGGAGTCATGAGTCTACACTCAACATTCTTGCCTGTGGCACATGAAGATGAAGACTTGTGTTTATTTACTTATTCCATAAACTCTTGTATTAGGCCTTTGGCCTTGAGTTGTAAAAGACTATGTTTTATCTCTGGAATGAATGTAATAAACGACCCTTGTATCTGTGTACTTCATCTAAAACTGTGGATGCTAGCATTGATCCAGGGACTAGCATTGCAATCACAGGGATCCTTTCCTTTATAAAGGAGGGGTCTAACAATAAAGTTATAATATGACCTTTGTATCTTGATATTACATCTTACTGTGGATGCTAGCTATTGATCCAGGGACTAGTATTGTAAAACACAGGAGGGATCTACCTTATTGGGTAGGGACCCCTACAGATGGTATCAGAGCATTGTGTTGCCTGTAGGATTTTTAAACCTAGGATTGGACAAAAACCCTTAGAAAAATAGGAGTTATACTTGTTCAAAAACTTATTTACAAAATACTTGTAAACTCTTTCCTCTACCATTTTGGTTTAACTCTACACCTCTTCTACTTCAACTTGATGGAAAAACCTACCCATGGCCAAAGACTACACCATGTGTAAAGGACTTCTTCAACATCCTCAACTCTAATGACTTCAACATCTTCAACTCTAATGACTTCAACATCTTCAGCATATTCACCAAGGACTTCCAACATGGGAACTGCCAAGGACCACAAGTGAGACAAGGAAATCTTACTTAAGAAATTAGAGACTGAGGGAATGCAAAATAAGAAGAAACCATCAACAACTTTGAGGTATTGTGACCATGGAGTTTTTCTCAAGGAACCATGATCTCATAGAGGAAGAAACCAAGGAAGAAGGAAGACCACAAGTGAACCACATAGATGGACCACCATAATTTAGTTAAGTCAAACCACCAACATATGTGGTGTAACAAAAATATTTTTTTGCCTAAGTATGTACTTGAACCTTGTTTGAGTGAAATGTTTGCTTGTAATTGCATGCACATTGTTTGTGTGAATTGTGATGTGTGAGACTAGAATTGATTTCTTAGAAATATCTTGCCTATTCTAACCTCCCTTCAACCCAAACAGATGACTACTCCAAAAGACTCCAAGGTTGATGACACCAACACCAACCAAGCTGACAGCATGAAGGAGATCATAGCAACCCAACACCAGTTGAACCAACTGACAGCTCAGTTCATAGTCAACAATAGTGATAAGGATCCAGCACTACAAAGGTTTTTGGAGGAACAATCCCAACTGATGCTTAAGGTGACTAATCAAATGATTAGCATAGAAGAAAGCTATCCTAGAAGAGTGTATGATAACAAGGCTGACAAGAATATTATTCTGGATGGAGCCCCAGCTTGCACTATATGTGGAGACAAGATCATACTTCCAAGGAGCATGAAGGACAATGCCCCAATTGTGAAGAAGATCATCCTGTTGAACAATGCCCCACCTATCAAGCTACTTGTTACCTTTGTGAAGGAAGTGACCATACTCCTGGCCAATGTCCCATCTATGCCATGGTGGAACAAAGGAAACAAGAAGGATCCAAGTCTACCAAAGGAAAAGGACCACTCCTACCTCCTAACAAGACAACCCAATTCAAAGGACTAAAGAAGTTTAAGAAACAAAAGCAAGACATGAGCCTTGCACAATGTCGTAGATGTAAAGAAATGGGACACTACTCCAGTGGATGCCCAGAGAACAAGAAGAATAAAGAGATTGACCAAGTGTGGTGCAACAACTGCAAAGAACCAGGCCATTATGTAGCCACTTGTCCACAAGAACAACGCAAAGAACTCAAGGACATTCATTGTTTCAACTGCAAGAATCCAGGGCATTATGCAAGCAACTGTCCAGATAGGATGAAGAATAAGTTGAACAAGCCTATGGAGAAACTCAATCTTGGCCCATGAGTCAAGCATAGGAACAAAGCAAAAGTTTAACTTAGAGAAAATTTCCAGGACCCAAGAAGGCCAATATGTAATTTTTTGTTTGAAAATATTTTAAGGGTGGTAGTACCCTAATTGTTTGAACTTGCTTGTAACCCCAGCCTTCCCAAATCTCGGGACGAGATTTATTTTAAGGGTGGTAGCCTGTCACATCCCAAGATTTTCCAAATCTTGTAATGTGAAAATAAATGAATAAAATAAATAAAACTTTGTTTGATTTTCAGAGCCAGAAGAAACTTTTTGAATTAAAATGGAACCTCAAACCCATTCGAATTAAATAAAATCCTAAAAGGATTTAAAAAGGATAAACATTTCATAAAAGGAAACAATTGGAAATTATTATTTAAAACAATCAAATAAAAAGATTTGTTTTCAAATGAAATAGAAGTTTATAAATAAAGATTATATTATAAAGCCAAATTAATCATTGGCCAAGCTTTGGGAATTAAAAACATTTTATTTAAAATAAAGAAGCAAAGGTTTATTTAAAAATAATAAAGGATTGTTTAAATAAAATAATAAGGATTTAATATCCAAATTTTATTAAAGTAAAGGCTTTTTCCATTTTAAATAAAACACTAAAACCTATTTATTTATTTCAAATGAGTTTACCAAATAAGTTATATTCTCAAATAAAACCTACTGAAGTGTTTTGGTTTATTTTAGATTCAAAATAAATATTCTAATAAAACAAAATCCTATGGGAAATAAATGAATAAGGTCTATTTATATAATTAATAATAGACCCTAAAATAAAATGCTATTTTTATTTTTAAACAAGTTCCAAGCATTCTTTATTTCCAAATAAAACCTACTGATTTGATTATGAAAGTGTTTGGAATTCAAATGAAGAGTTTATTAAATAAATCAAATCATATTAAATAAATAAAGGACCCTCTTATTTAATCAATAAAAGGTTATAAAAAATATTATTTTAATTAATAATTGGTTTATGTTGATAAACAGCACCAAAAACCCATTAAAAATGTTTGAAATTGTTTGAATCATTTGAATGTATGAATGTTTGTTTGAACATCAAAACAGAAAATAGTTTCAGAAAATGAAAAGACTACAGAATAAAAAAAATGGAATCAGACTCGACCCACTAAAACTGGCCCAACAGCCCAACAACACAGCCCATCTGTTTACCCCCTCGCGAACCATTTTCTTTCCCACTCAGAACCGCACCCACCCAACAACCGACAAGTGGATCCCTCCCCTTCTTCTTTTCTTTCACTGCCAGCAGACCCCACACTGCCTCCTCCTTCTTCTTCCTCGCGCGACCATGCCTCCCCCAGACGACGCTGCCGTTGCTGCCCATGAATGCCGTGATCAATTCGCCTTAACGCCGTGTTAATTCCTCGTCGCGACCACGCCCTTTTAATCGCCTCGTTCTCTCCTCCGTTTTCCCCCAGACCACTCCTCCCCTCTGCCCCTAGGCTGCCTCCATTTCTCTCTATACCGTCGCCGCTCCGACGAGCTTCCATCTCCGATTCCGACCAAACCTCGCCGCCCCTCTCCTCCCCGAGCAAGCTCACAACTTCCCCACTCTCAGGCGCATCTGCTAGTGCACCAAACTCGACCGCGGGCACCCCTGAGCCTCGCCAACAACAAACTCCAGTACCGCCGCCGTCTGCCTCAACTCCGACGACGCCCACAGGTTAATTCCGACCACCCCGTGCCCTCTGGATCACGCACACATCTTTGCCATGGTCCTACGCAGCTAACCCAACCCTCCGTTTGTCTTCTCGTGGACCGCAGCGTCATCCTCGACCTCGACCGCGCGCATCCGTCGCCAGAACTAACTCCGGCGAAGAATTCTGCCCGTCCCCGTGCGCCCCTCCACCAATCGGTAGCACGTTGAGCATCAGCGTTGCATTGCGAGCCTGGTGAGCATCTTTCCCCTCTTTTTCGCGTCCTGTTTCGCTAGCGCCGCCGCCAACTAGCCGTTCCGCCGCTCGCCGTCGACCTAGCGCCGCCAGCTTCTAGTCAAGCACACGAGAGCCATTAGATTCCCATCCTGCGGTGTAGACAGTGTGACTTAAGCGAAACGGTACAGGAGTATCTGAGCCGCACGATTCACATCAGATCCAACGCTCCACAGCGTGATCCGCAGCGAACCGGTACCGGCCAGTTAAAATACGACGCGTGTCCCCTGTTCTGTTTAAAACAGATTTGAAATCTGATTTAGTTGTGATTTTCAAATCCTTATAACTTTTGATCCACACGTCCAAATTTAGCAAATTTTATATCAATGGATTCAGGAGAACAATCCCTAGCCAACCATGGCCTTAGTTTTGAAAATAGTATCTGTTAGCTTGTTTGAATTTACAGAAACATTTGTGTACTTGTTTAGAGTATAAAAATTGTTTAAAAATTGATTCTAGGATTAAATCTTTTGCAAATTGGATTTGTGTGACCTTACTGACCCTAGGAACCAACCCATAGTGTTAAAAATGATTTTTTTGAAATTTAAGTTGAATTATTTAACTTAGCCATTTTCTAGCCAAATAAACTCATTGATTTTATTATGGAAATGTTTTTGCAAGAAAAACTTTGGGAAAATGTTATGAACCAAACCTACTGACCCAAAACACCAAGCCTTGCCAAGGGCAACTCACTTGTTGAACAATATAAAGTTTTGCTTTGAAAAGAATAATTTTCACCACATAAAAATGTTGAATGGATTTTAAAATAGATTTTGAGCAAAACCCTCTAACTAATGACTTTGCCATCTTGGTAAATGACCAATGTGGACCTTACAAAGTTAAAAGCCTAGTGGATGCCTCCCTTGTGAATAAAACCATCTTAAGCATGTTTCCATGCATGACTTAGAATCCATTGCTTTGTGTGTGTGAAATATTGGTTTGGAATGCTACTTGATACTATGCTTGTTTGAATGATTGTAGTGAAATTAGCAAAGTGTGAGACTAGCAAGATCAAGGAGTAAACCCTCATTCCCTACCAAAAAGGCAAGTTACACTATCATACAAAAGACCTACTATTTTCATTATACTTAGTGGATTTTGTAAACATGCATGAAAATGTTTTATACTTATGCTATACTAATCCTAATAGGATTCCCTATACACTCCTTAGTAAAAATATTGAAGTTGTACATTCTTAGCCATGCTATGTTTTGAAGAGAGATACATGTTGAGATTTTACAAAGGTTGAGAAAAGACTTGTGTTTTACATAATAAAACAAGGACTGAATGAACCACCTAGGTGGTGGACACTTTATGTATTGGAGAAGGTGGCAACAAGAGGAACCATGTCTATGGCAATCACTTTGTGTTGTGCTCCAAATGAAAACCACCTAGGAAACTTAGAGATTGGACATGTTTCTACAATTGTGGCTTTCGTGTGACACCACATGCTATTATGGCTCTGGCTTAGTCAACTACATTAGGAAGACCTGTACATTGTCTTTAGTTACCGGACATGGGGATCTGGAATGCTTCATGGGGACTGAAGACAAGCTAGCAATGATGTATGGGAGGACCTTTTGGAAAGACTTCGTCACACTCTCAGTCTGCCAGTACTCCATCTTGGTGAGCACTAATCCAGTAGGCCACTGGTGGCAACAAGATGGGAATGTGTCATGTGGGTAAAGTGTACTCCTTCTGCAGAAGTTAATAAAATATAAGTACTTAGCCGTGTCCCCGGTTATGGACAATACTGAGCAACTAAAGTTTGAACCATGGGAGATCTCGACATTCCAACTTCTAATATAAAAACTTGATGCACTTGGGGGTACGAAGGAATTCAAAGCGATTTTGTTAAGCTTGTTGCGCTTGGGGTTACCAAGGTGCTCAAGAGCATGAGGTACTTGGGGTTACCAAGGACTCATGAGATTTTGATAAAAACTTGATGCACTTGGGGATTACCAAGTAGCTCAAGGGATTTTGACAAGGACTTGAACACTTGAGTTTCTACCAAGGAGTTCAAGGAACTTGGAAAAGAGATTTGACAAAGGACCAAAACCATTTTTAAAAGATAGGATAAATGTTGCTTTATGCAAATAAGCCTTAAAACTCTACTTAGCCAAATATGCATGTATTGATAGGATCCACTCATATTACATAAAAGTGAAGCTTGCCAATACAATTCAAAATGTATTGACCTCTTGTGGCTGTAACTTGTAATGTTGCAGGTTGATTGTTTTGTTATATGAAGATTGTTTGATTGACTAGGACTACAAAGTCTACAACCAACATCTGCCTGTGGCACTTTGAAGATGAAGGACCCATGACTATAATTATTCCGCTGCAATGTAATGTAATAGCCAAATGAGCTATGTATAATGTAATAAAATTATGTTATTCCTGGTTATAAAGTTATAATATGACCTTTGTATCTTGATATTACATCTTACTGTGGATGCTAGCTATTGATCCAGGGACTAGCATTGTAAAACACAGGAGGGATCTACCTTATTGGGTAGGGACCCCTACAAAAACAGAAAATCAGAAATATAAAAAGAAAAGGTTACAGAATAAAAAAAATGGATTTGGACTCAGCCCAGCCGGCCAAGCCCAGGAAGCCCACCAACCAGCCCAGCTCCTCACCCTGCAAGAAAACGGTTCGCACTCAGTAAATAACCCTCAGAGAGAATGACCGGTGGACCTCTCCCTTACTCCTTTCCCCGCTGACAGGTAGACCCCACCTCCACTGTTCTTCCTCCCCACCCACACGACCCGTTATTCCCCCTCGTCGCAGTTTCCTGCAATAATCCCGCGGCTTCAATTCATCATAATGCCGGGCCTTTACCCCGCCTTGACCACGCACCTTAAATCGCTCGCCTCTCCTCTCCGTTTCCCCTCAGTCACCCCGCAGTATCACGCCCCCAGGCCGCCTCAATTCCTCTCCGAGCCTCTCTGTTCCGACGACCTTCCTCGTCGAATTCCGGCCAAGTGTCACCGCCCTTTGCCTCCCCGTGCACGCTAGCAGATTCCCCACTCCCAGACACTTCTCCACGTGCCCTTCATTCAACCGCGGGCGTCCCAAAGCGTCGTCTTCGACAAGCTCTGAGCGCCGCCACGTCTGTCTTCTTCTCTGGCGAGCTCCCCAGGTAGAAACCGACCGCCCCTCTGCTTCTCGTTCATGCTAGAATCTTCTCCTTGGTCATGCGCACCTAATCATGCCCTCCGTTTTGCTTCTCGTGATCGACAGCGTCGCCTCTGACCACAACCAGGACCACCTGACGCAGTTCGCAACTCCGACGAGGAATTCCTGCAACCCTAGTGCGCCCCTTGACCAACCGCGAGTACTTTGAGCTTCGCCGTGTTCTTCCAAGCCTGGTGAGCATATCCTTACACTTCCTTGCTTCCTGCTTCGCCAGCACCGCCGCCATCTGGCCGCTCCGCCGCTCACCGTTGACATTGCGCCGCCAGCTTATGGTCGGGGCACTGGGAACCGTCCGATCTAGATCGGGCGAGCACAATAGGTTCACTTAAACCGCGAAGGGGTATGCGCTCAGTACCGCACGATCTAACTAGATCCAAGGGCTACCGCGCGCGATCCAACCGAACCGGTACCGCCCAGTTAGAAAACGACGCGTGGCTATGATTTTGTTTAAAACAGATTTGAAATCTGATTTAGATAGGAATTTCAAACCTTTGTAACTTTCAAACCACACGTCCAAATTTTACAAATTTTATATCAATGGATTCAGGAGAGCAAACCGTAGCCAACCATGGCCTTAGTTTAGAAAATAGTATCTGTTAGCTTGTTCGAATTTGCAGAGACATTTGTGTACTTGTTTAGAGTAGAAAAATTGTTTAAAATTTATTTTTAGGATTAAATCTTTAGCAAAATGGTTTGTAATGACCATACTAACCCTAGGAACCAACCCATAGTTTTGAAAAGGAGATTGGAAAAAAATAGAATGGATTAATTGAATTAGTCTAATTCTGGCCAAATAAAGATAATGGTTTTATTATGAAAAAGGATTTTGGAATAAAACTTTGAGAAAATATGTTCATTCAAAGCTACTGACCCAAAACAACCAATCTTGAGAGTTAGAAACTTTTGGTGAAAACTTAAAAGGTTTTAGATTTAATAAAACTATTTTTCACCACATAAAATGTTGAATGGATTTTAAAATAGATTTTGAGCAAAACCCTCTAACTAATGACTTTGCCATTTTGGTAAATGACCAATTTGGACCTTACAAAGCTTATAAACCTAGTAGACACCAACCTTGCAACAGAACCATCCTTTGCATGACTTAGATTCCATTGCTTTGGGAATGTGAAATTGTTTGTTTAACCTTGATCTGGAATGTGAGTTGATTTTGTGTTTTGCTTGATTGACTTGTAGTGAATTTAGCAAAGTGTGAGACTAGTAATATCAAGGAGTGAACCACCATTCTCTTCCAAAAAGGCAAGTGACACTATCATAAAAATTCCTACTATTTTCATTATACTTAGTGAATTTTGAAAAACATGCATGAAAAGATATTTCTGCACTTATGCTATGCTAAATCCTAATAGGATTCCCTATACACCCCTTAGTGAAAATATTGAAGTTGTACATGCTTAGCCATGCTATGTTTTGAAAAGAGATACATGCTGAGATTTTACAAAGGTGGAGAAAAGGACTTGTGTTTTACATAATAAAACAAGGACTCAATGAACCACCTAGGTGGAGGATACTTGAAGTTTGGAGAAGGTGGCAACAAAAGGAACCATGTCTATGGTAATCACTTTGTGTTGTGCTCCAAATGAAAACCACCTAGGAAACTTAGAGATTGAACATGTTTCTCCAATTGTGGCTTTCGTGTGCAACCACATGCTATTATGGCTCTGGCTTAGTCAACTACAATAGGAAGACCCATACATTGTCTTTAGTTACCGGACATGGGGATCTGGAATGCTTCATGGGGGCTGAAGACAAGCTAGCAATGATGTATGGGAGGACCTTTTGGAAAGACTTCGTCACATTCTCAGTCTGCCAGTACTCCATCTTGGAGAGCACTAATCCAGTAGGCCACTGGTGGCAACAAGATGGGATTGTGTCATGTGGGTAAAGTGTACTCCTTCTGCAGAAGTTAATAAAATCTAAGTACTTAGCCGTGTCCCCGGTTATGGACAATACTGAGCAACTAAAGTTTGAACCATGGGAGATCTCGACATTCCAACTTCTAATATAAAAACTTGATGCACTTGGGGGTACCAAGGAATTCAAAGAGATTTTGTTAAGCTTGTTGCACTTGGGGTTACCAAGGTGCTCAAGAGCATGATGTACTTGGGGTTACCAAGGAACTCATGAGATTTCATCAAACTTGTTGCACTTGGAGTTACCAAGTAGCTCAAGGGATTTTGACAAGGACTTGAATACTTGAGTTTCTACCAAGGAGTTCAAGGAACTTGGAAAAGAGATTTGACAAAGGACCAAAACCACTTTTGAAAAGATAGGATAAATATTGCTTTATGCAAATAAACCTTAAACTCTACTTAGCCAAATATGCATGTAATGATAGGATCCACTCATAATATACAAAGTAGTGAAACTTGCCAATACAATTCAAATGTATTGACCCTTGTGGCTGTAACTTGTATGTTGCAGGTTTGATTGATTTTAGTGAAGATTGATTGATTAGGATTACAAAGTCTAAAACCAACATCTGCCTATGGCACTTTGAAGATGAAGGACCCATGCCTATAGATATTCCGCTGCAATGTAATGTAATAGCCAAATGAGCTATGTATGATGTAATAAAATTTATGTTATTACTGGTTATAAAGTTATATTATGACCTTTGTTTCTTGATATTACATCTATACTGTGGATGCTAGCTATTGATCCAGGGACTAGCATTGTTAAACACAGGAGGAATCTACCTTATTAGGTTGAGGCCTCTACAATAGCACACTGAACTGTGGAGTACTGAGTCTTCCGAGTGAGGTAAACATTCTTTACTTCATCGGGAGTATCAACTGCAGGTGGGTCACCCAGCGGTGCATCCAGCACATAGGTCAAATTACCAGCTGTGAGGACAATCTTCAAATTGCGGAACCAATCCGCGAAGTTGCTTCCATTGTTTTTCAACTTTTCTTTCTCTAGGAACTCATTAAAATTGATGGTAGGGGCTGCCATTGATCTACAACATATTTGCAATAGTTTAGACTAAGTTTATGACAAATTGAGTTCAAATTAATAATAAAATTAATCTAGGTGAACTCCCACTCAAAACAATATCCCTCACATTGTTTTAGTGATCACACGAACCAAATCCACCACATCAACACCGATCATCACGAGAGTTGATATAGTTTCAATGGCGAACAATCGACATGTTCATCATATCTACTATATGATTCATGCTTTACCTTTCGGTGATCCGTGTTCCGAGACCATGTCTGTACATGCTAGGCTCGTCAATATCAAACCTTAGTTTCCACATAAGCAAATCTGGCTTGCTCACGTTGTATACACTTGCGGAATCTAACACACCCGATCATCACGTGGTGCTTCGAAACAACAAGCTTTAGCAACGGTGCTAATTAAGGGTGAACACTTTATGATTTGAAATTCATGTGCATGAGGGATCATCTTATAATGCTACCGTCGTCTACTAAGAAATACAAGATGCATAAAGGATTAACATCACATGAAATTCATAATATGTGATATGATATGGCCTTTCTTCTTTGTGCTTCCGATCTCCATCTTCTAGCACGAACATGATCTCCATCATCACCGGCATTGCATCAAGGTCAATGACGCTTCTCCATGGTTGTCGTCCACCGGCTTCAACTATTACAACTACTTTGAATAGACACGCGGGTCTTAACATAAATTAAAGACAACCATATGGCTCCTGCCGGTTGCCAACTTACAATAAGGAACATTTCATACATCAAATATAATCACAATCATGGCCATATCACATCACAGCACACCCCTACAAAACAAAGTTAGACGCCTCTACTTTCTTTGCATATTTTACGTGGTTTGGGGCTTTCAATAAGTGTCGTTCTAACTTACGAACATGAACCACAACATTGATACTAGTATTGTTAATCACCCGTTGTAAATTGGATCTTAACTATGCTAGGAGAAACAGGCACCCGCAAAGCCACTTATGCAATACAATTTGCATGTCAAGCGTGGAGCAAGTCTCATGAACGATGTCATGTAAGGTTAGCCCGGGCCGCTTCATCCCAACATACCGCAAGATGCAAAGTACACAAGAAGCAATCGACAATAAAAGCATCAACACCCATAATGACCATTGTGTTTTACTCGTGCAACAGATCTACATATAGACACGGCTCTGATACCACTGTAGGGTTTCGTAGCATGGAAAACAAAAAAATTCTACCGCATACAAACAAACAAGCCAAGATCTATCTACTAGATTGTAGCAACGAGTTGATAGAATAACTCACCCTCGAAGATTCCAAAGTGTTTAACGAGAGCGGATTCTCGTGGGTGATGTAGTCGTACTCTTCCCGATCTCAAGATCGCGTAGACGATCCTTCCGGCGCTGCATTCCGGCAGCGCTCCCGCAGTCGGTCACACGTTCGGTACTCGACGAAGACCTTCCTCTCCCTTGTTCCAGCAGGCAGCGGAGGTTGTAGAACTCTCCTCGCGATTCCGGCAGCACAACGGCGTGGTACCGAAAGTAGAGGGGAGATCTCGCAGGGCTTCGCCTTAAGCCGGAGCGAGTATGGTGGAGTATGAGAGAGTCCCTCGACGATCTAGGGTTTAGACACGCCGAGGAGGGGGCTAGGCCGGCGGCTAGGGTTTCACCTAGGCGGCGGCGGCGAGTGCCCTAGGGCCGGCGGCGGCTATGGAGGCGGCGGCGGCTTGGTACTAGGGTTTGGAGGAGAGGATCTTGTGTGTCTCTAGGAGGGAGCCCTGCCCCTCCTTATATAGGTGGAGGGGCCGGCCGGCCAAGGGGAGGGAGAGGAGTCCCTCCCCAACTCGGCTTGGGTGGTGCACCGGCGGTGGGGAGGAGGGACTCCTCCCCAACTCGGTTTCCTCCTCTTTTTCCACTTCCCAAAAATAGCCGTTTGACTTTCAAACTAGTCGTTTGACTTTTCAAACTAGGATTTGATTTAATCCTCTATTTTGTTCAGATATGACACTTAGTACATGATGCAATCATATCAACTTGATACAACACATTCATGTACCCTTCCCCTCCGGAGTGCCGGACATTTCGGAACCTTCTAGAACATTCCCGATGAAAACACCGAAACCATTCTCCAACTCCGAAACGGGACTTTCCTTATATGAATCTTATTCTCCGGACCATTCCGGATCTCCTCGTGATATCCCGAATCCCATTCGAGACCTCGAACAACATTCGGAATCTTTCTCATCATTACATAACTACTCAAACAACGTCGAATCCTTAAGTGTGTCTCCCTACGGTTCGTGAATTATGCGGACATGATCGAGACACTTCTCCGATCAATAACCAATAGAGGAATCCGGAAATTCATATGGCTCCCACATATTTCTACGATTACTTTGCGATCGAATGAACCACTTACATACGATACCAATTTCCCTTTGTCTCACGATAGTTTACTTATCCGAAGTTTTGATCGTCGGTATCTCTGCATACCTAGTTCAACCTCGTTACCGATAAGTACTCTTTTATCGTTCACGTGATATGTGATCCCTTGTGAGCCAGTCACATGCTTGTAAGCTAATTGGATGACATTTCACCGAGAGGGCCTAGAGTATATCTATCCGTCATATGGATGGACAAATCCCAATCTTGATCCATGTGTTTCAACCAATACTTTCCGAATACTCAATGCCACCTTTATAGCCACCCAGTTACGGTGTGGTGTTTGACGTCATCAAAGCATCCATCCGGTAAAGGTGATATGCATGATCTCATGGTCGAAGGAATTAGGTTACTATGTATCAGAAAGCATATAGCAATTGAACTATTAAAATGACTTGATCTTTATGCTACGCTTATCTATAGGAGTATGTCCACCATATCATTCTCCTAACGATATGATCTTGTTGTTAATAACATCTCAATGTTCATGATAGGGAAACCACAATCATCTATTAACCAACAAGCTAGTATTATATAGAGGCTTTACTAGGGACTTTAAGTTTACAAATCACACAAGTATTAATGTTTCCTTGTTAATACTATTATAGCATGAATGTAAACATTTATCATAAACACAAATATATAATAATAACTACATTTATTATTGCCTCTAGGAAATATCTCCAACAGTCTCCCACTTGCACTAGAGTCATCTAATCTAGATTACATGGTAATATACCGAACACCCATGGCAGTTTGGTGCTGGTCATGTTTTGCCCTCGGGAGAGGTTTAGTCAACGGATCCGCCACATTCAGATCTGTGTGTGCTTTGCAAATCTTTATATCCCCATCTTGGATATGTTCTCGAATAGCGTGAAAACATAGCTTGATATGCTTCAGCTTCTTGTGTGACCTTGGTTCTTGCGCATTGGCAATGGCGCCCATGTTATCACAGTAGATAGACATTGGGTCCAGCGCACTAGGAACCACACCCAGCTCTGTAATGAACTCTTTCATCCATATCGCTTCTTGTGAAGCCTCCGAAGCAGCCATGTATTCCGATTCAGTTGAAGATCTCGCCACAACGCTTTGCTTTGCACTCCTCCAGCTAACTGCTGCACCATTCAAAATAAATACGTATCTAGATTGTGATTTAGAATCATCCAGATCGGTGTTCCAACTAGCATCGGTGTAACCATTAACAACGAGTTGTTCATCACCTCCATAAGAAAGAACCATATCCTTAGTTCTTCTCAAGTACTTAAGGATGTTTTTGACCGCTGTCCAATGATCCACTCCTGGATCACTTTGATATCTGCTAGTTAAACTAACAGCATATGCAATGTCGGGTCTAGTACATAGCATGGCATACATTAGAGATCCTATGGCTGAGGCATAGGGAGTCTTACTCATCCTTTCTCTATCTTCTGCCGATGTCGGACTTTGAGTTTTACTCAAGGTCGTATTGGGCAACATGGGCAAGAACCCTTTCTTGCTATCTTCCATTCCAAACCTCTTTAGAACTTTTTCCAAATATGTACTTTGTGACAATGATATTTGGCGTCTTGATCTATCTCTATAAATCTTTATGCCTAATATGTAAACTGCTTTGCCAAGATCCTTCATTGAAAAACTATTATTCAAATATTCCTTGACACTATTAAGAAGGTCTACATCATTCCCAATCAACAATATGTCATCTACATATATTATTAAGAATGCTACAGAGCTCCCACTCACTTTCTTGTAAATACAAGCTTCTCCATAAGTTTGTATAAAACCAAAACTTTTGATTACCTTATCAAAACGTTGATTCCAACTTCGGGATGCTTGCTTCAATCCATAGATGGACCGTTGAAGTTTGCATACCTTGTTAGCACCTTTAGGATCGACAAAACCTTTGGGTTGAATCATATACAACTCTTCATCAATGTCTCCATTGAGGAATGCTGTTTTGACATCCATCTGCCATATCTCATAATCATAATATGCAGCGATTGCTAACATAATCCTCACAGACTTTAGCTTCGCTACTGGTGAGAAAGTCTCATCGTAGTCAACTCCTTGAATTTGTCGAAACCCTTTTGCGACAAGTCGAGCTTTATAGACAGTAACATTACCATCAGCATTGTTTTCTTCTTGAAAATCCATTTGTACTCGACAGCCTTCCGGCCATCCGGTAAGTCCACCAAAGTCCATACTTGGTTTTCGTACATGGATCCAATCTCGGATTTCATGGCTTCTTGCCATTTATTTGAATCTGGGCTCATCATCGCTTCCTCATATGTCTCAGGGTCATCGGTGTTGTCCACCAACATGACACTCATAACGGGATCATACCAATCTGGAGTGGTACGAGTTCTCGTTGACCTGCGAGGCTCTGTAGCAACTTCAACCGAAGTTTCATGATCATCATCATTAGCTTACTCTCTTATTGGTGCAGTCACCACAGGAACTTCTTCCGGTGTTGCGCTACTCGCAATTTCGAGAGAAGGTTCGACAACCTCGTCGAGTTCTACTATCCTTCCAGTCACTTCTTTCGAGAGAAATTCCTTCTCTAGAAAGGATCCATTCTTGGCAACGAAGATTTTGCCTTCGGATCTATGATGGAAGGTATACCCAATAGTTTCCTTCGGGTATCCTATGAAGACGCATTTTTACGCTTTGGGTTCAAGCTTGTCCGGCTGTAACTTCTTTACATAGGCTTCGCATCCCCAAACTTTTAGGAACGACAATCTAGGTTTCTTCCCAAACCATAATTCATACGGTGTCGTTTCAACGGATTTAGATGGTGTGCTATTTAAAGTGAATGCGACTGTTTCTAATGCATAACCCCAAAATGATAGCGGTAAATCTGTAAGTGACATCATAGAACGAACCATATCTAAGAGAGTTCGATTACGACGTTCGGACACACCATTACGCTGTGGTGTTCCCGGCGGTGTCAATTGCGAAATTATTTCGCATTTCTTCAAATGCTCGCCAAACTCGTAACTTAGATATTCCCCTCCACGATCAGAACGTAGAAATTTAATCTTCTTGTTACGTTGATTCTCTACCTCACTTGGAAATTCCTTAAACTTCTCGAAAGTTTCGGACTTATGTTTCATGAAATAGATATACCCATATCTACTCAAGTCATCCGTGAAGGTAAGAACATAACGATAACCACCGCGCGATGCTACACTCATTGGACCACACACATCGGTATGTATGATTTCCAATAAGTCTGTAGCTCGCTCCATCATACCAGAAAATGGAGTCTTAGTCATTTTACCCATCAAACATGCTTCGCATCTATCAAGTGATTCGAAATCAAGTGATTCAAGAAGTCCATCGGAATGGAGTTTCTTCATGCGCTTCACCCCAATGTGACCAAGACGACAGTGCCACATATAGGTCGAATTATAGCTCGATTTCAAACGTTTAGCCTCAATGTTATTAACATGTGTATTTCCACTATCGAGATTCAATATGTTAGACCCCTCCTTTATAAAGGAAAGGATCCCTGTGATTGCAATGCTAGTCCCTGGATCAATGCTAGCATCCACAGTTTAAGATGAAGTACACAGATACAAAGGTCGTTTATTACATTCATTCCAGAGATAAAACATAGTCTTTTACAACTCAGGGCCATAGGCCTAATACAAGAGTTTAAGGAATAAGTAAATAAACATAAGTCTTCATCTTCATGTACCACAGGCAAACATGTTGAGTGTAGACTCATGACTCCTATTCATCATCGGAGTAACCTGCAACATCACAAGTTACAGCCACAGAGGGTCAATACTTTGGAATAGTATTGGCAAGTGATACCTTAGTATATTTTAAGTGGACTATACTACTATATGCATTTTGGCTAAGTGTAGCTTGGCTTGCTTTGCTTGAAAATAAGTTTTACCTATTAGTTGAAATCACTAAGTTTTTCTTTGTCAAAACATTCCCAAGAAACCACCAATAGACATTGGGGTTCTTCACCCTTGTTCACCCACCAATTTTTACTTAGAAGTTGGAGTGATGAGATTTTTGTAGCTTCCATGTCTTGATGCTCAAATTGTCCATTACCTTGGACTAGGCTAAGTACTTAGGTTTTCCATCTGCAGAGGTTGTGCACTTTCCCCACCAGACTTGGTTTCCCAAGACAGGACCTTTCAGAAGCTTTTCCTTAGTCAAATGGACGCGTTCCAACCTATCATCCCAACTACCACCAACTGTCCAAGTGACTAAGTTCTAGCAACCTATATGATCAAGGCAGAGCCCATATTGCCAAGTGGTTGCACTGTAAGCTTTCTCAACACTTGGCCTCCAAATCCCTTTGTGCCTGGGCGGCATACCACAAGTGAGATACACAACCCAAGTCCATGGCCTTGTGGAACCACTCAACATAACCCAATCCTTCCATTCCACCAAGGAGGTTCATTTGACTTAGTTGTTTTATTAGAAAAGCATAAGTCTCATGACTTAGAAATATTTTCATCTTAGTGTGTATAGATTTCCACCAACCCTTGTTTTCTAAATAGCTAGGATAAGCATGGTAAAATAACTTAACTTAGGAAAATTCCTTAGCAATTCTACAATTCTATACTACTTAGGATTTCCCAACTTAGCATTAGTCAAAAATAGCATGCAAGACTTAGCAAAATATCTAATGCTAGTACAAAAACATAGGATAGAAATATTCATGTAAATATCACTTGCCTTGGTAGTGGGGAGAGCTGCACTCTTCACAATCACAATCACTAGCAAAATCTACACAAAATTATAGCATACAATTACACACAATTATATACAATCAAAAATAATATGAATGCATGTATGCAGAATTTACCAAGTGGTGATTTTGAAAATTCTACCAAGCATGTGCATGATACTGAAACACAACAGGACACAAAATTTGCCAAAACAAACTTATTTGACACTAAAACCACTTACCACAATAAATCTATACTCAAAATAGCTTTAAACATGATTCCACAAATAAAGTCATTTTAATGGTTACTATTTGTTAAACACCTTGCATAATCAGAAAGGTCTTGAATCACTGAATCCAATGGTATAAAGTTTGTAAAATTCTAACGTGGCATTCAAAAGTTATAGCAGTTTGAAGTTTGGATCTAAATCAGGTTTAAATTCTGTTTTTGAATTCATCCTAGCCACGCGTCGCAACCTCACTGGCGCGTACCGGTTCGCGCGGATCGGGCTCTGCGGACCGCACGATCTAAATGATATCTGTCGGCTCAGACACACGCGTACCCCTTCGTCCTACTTCTATTCTACGCCACAGGATCTAGATCCAACGCTCCCAAACATTCTGACCACACTCTGGCGACGCTAGCGGCGCTGACCGGCGGCGGTGAGTCAGACTACGGTGGCGCCGGCGTTCTAGATCGTCCCAGGAAGCAGGGAGGTGCTTACCAGATCCGCAAGGTCGTGCTGAAGCTTGACGTGGTACTGGTTTGCGGAGGGGCGCTCGGAGATGGACTCTGGATCTCGTCGGAGTTGCGTCTGGCGTCGGGTGGATGTTGTCGGAGTCGTTGCCGAGGCTCCGCGTCGCCCTAACACGAACCAGGGGGTTTAGGAGGTGCGCAAGACAGTTGCGAACACGCTCGTGTGAAGTAAAAGGCAAGGGGTGCACGGGACTTACTGAGATTGGTCGCCGGAGTTGGGGTGGTCGTCAGGTGCTTACGGTGTCAAGCGAATACGGCGACCTGGGGAAATACATGATGAGCTAGTGGGGTCAGGAGGTGCGCCAGGAGATTACAAAGTGGCTCGAACAATCCAGAGGGGAAGGGGCGCACGGGGCTCACCTGAATCGATCGCCGGAGTGAGCTCTGTCTGCGGCGGTTTTGAGCGAGTCGTGGGCAGCCTGGTGGCGTGAATGCAGAATTGGCTGGGGGGAAATGACTGCGAGGAGGTGGGGATCTTATAGCCGGAGTTTTGACAGGAAACGCTCGTCGCATCAATGCAATTTACGCCCGCGGATTCAGTGCTGCAACGGCCAGTGGCGGAGGTCACGCGCGGAATCAGAGGAAGACGATGACGACGTGGACCGGGCCCGTTCGTCAGTGAAAGGTGCGAGGTGGAGGTGGGGTATGGTCGTCAGTGACTGAATGCGTGCGCTCGCGCGTGAGAGAAGAAAAGGAACTCCCCGGGTGGCTTGTTGGGCTGGGTTTGTTGCTGGGCCAGATATCTGGCGCGTGGCCTTTTTCCTTTGTTTAGTTCTTTTTCTTTTCTAATTCAATTTTCTGATTAGGTTTTCAAATGGTTTCATAAACAATTTGAATTCAAATTTTCCTGAGGTTTTGTAGGGGTGAATTGGTCTCAGAAATAGGTCAAAACTCGTGGGGCTACCTTGCAAGGGCTTGGTCCAACTTGGATTTCAAACAACAGAGGCTTTGCATCTGTTTTGAAAATGCTTGGAAAAGGGATTTTGAATTTCTTTCTAAATTGAAACTTTGGTTAACCCTTCTCTCCTAAACTTTTCCAACAATGGGGCAAGCAAACAAGTTCCTAAACATTCAAGTTTCAAATGGTGTTGGTCTTTTGAATTAAATCTGTCCACATAAAATCATAACATCAAAAGCTTCTGTTTTTCTGAAATGATTTTGAGAAAATCCCTAAATGATGATGAATGCAAGGATGATATGAATAAGTTTTGGAATATGTATTTAGGGATGTTACAAATCTAACCCCCTTAAGATGAATCTCGCCCTCGAGATTCGGATTGGCTAGCAAATAGGTGAGGGTGGTCTTTCCGAAGATCATCTTCTCTTTCCCATGTTGCTTCCTCTTCGGAATGATGATTCCATTGCACTTTGCAAAACTTGATAGTTTTTGTCCTTGTGACTCTTTCTGCGGTCTCAAGAATCTTGACAGGCTTTTCCTCATAGGTGAGATCACTTTCTAGTTGGACTTCTTCCAAAGGTATGGTATCCTTCAAAGATGATTCTTCCATATCTGGGTGACATTTCTTGAGCTGACTCACATGAAACACATTATGGACAGCTGACAGAGATTCTGGTAATTCAACTTCATATGCAACTTCTCCCTTGCGACTTAGAATCTTGAATGGCCCAACATATCTTGGTGCAACTTTCCTTTGACTCCAAATCTTTTCACTCCACGAAGTGGTGATACTCTAAGATAAGCTCTATCCCCAACTTCGTAGGTGACTTCTCTACGCTTAGAATCCGCGTAGCTTTTCTGTCGGGACTGTGCTATCTTCAATCTGTCCTTAACCAATTTGACTTTCTCTTCGGCGTCTTTGATAAGATCAGGTCCAAATAAGCTTCTTTCTCCCACACCATTCCATAACAATGGGGTGGTACACTTCCTTCCGTAGAGTAACTCAAACGGTGCCATTCCAATACTAGATTGATGACTGTTATTGTAAGAGAACTCTGCGTAAGGCAAGCTTTCATCCCAACTTGCTCCATAATCTAAAGCACATGCCCTTAACATGTCTTCAAGAATCTGGTTAGTCCTTTCTGTTTGTCCATCAGTTTGAGGATGAAAAGCAGTGCTTAATTCCAACCTCGTTCCTAAGGATTCATGAAGTTGTCTCCAAAAGTGAGAAGTGAACTGAGTTCCTCTATCTGATACAATACTCTTAGGCACACCGTGAAGGCATACAATCCTGCTCATGTAGATTTTAGCTAACTTGGCACTCGTATATGTTGTCTTCACGGGTATAAAATGAGCCACTTTAGTTAGGCGATCCACTACTACCCATATGGAATCATACCCTGACCTGGTCCTTGGTAATCCGGTAATGAAATCCATACCGATATTCTCCCACTTCCATTCAGGAATAGGTAGTGGTTGAAGCAAACCTGCTGGTTTATGATGCTCCGCCTTCACTCTACTACACACATCACACAATGCAATATGCTCGGCGATGTCCCTTTTGAGATTGTTCCACCAAAATCTTTCTTTCATGTCCATGTACATCTTGGTGTTTCCCGGGTGAATAGAATACGGAGAGTTGTGACCTTCTTGTAAGATCAGTTTTCGCAACTCCGGGTCTTGTGGAACACATATACGTTTCCCGTGCCATAAAGTGCCTTGTTCGTCTATATGGAAACTCTTAGCTTTCCCTAGACTTATATTTTCCTTAATCTTTTCAATTTCCTTATCAGTCTTCTGAGCTTCTTGGATATTGTCCAATAAAGTGGGTTGAACATCCAAAGACATGAGATGTCCTTCAGGCACAATCTCCAATCTGAGTTCTTTGAATTGCTTACACAAGTCATCTGGCAATTCTCCTTTTGTAAGGCCATTTACAAACGTCTTACGACTTAGAGCATCTGCTACTACATTTGCTTTACCGGGGTGATATTGCAAACTTAAGTCGTAATCCTTGATAAGCTCTAGCCATCTTCTTTGTCTCATATTGATTTCCTTCTGGGTGAAGATATACTTCAAACTCTTATGATCGGTGAATACTTCACAACGCTTTCCCAAAAGGTAATGTCTCCATGTTTTGAGTGCATGGACGACAGAGGCCAACTCCAAATCATGAGTAGGATAGTTTACTTCATGAGTTTTGAGTTGTCTCGAAGCATAGGCTATGACTTTACCGTCTTGCATAAGTACGGCAGCCAACCCTTGATGAGACGCATCACAATATACTTGGAAATCCTTTTCCAAATCTGGCAGACATAGAACTGGTGCTGTTACAAGTCTCTTCTTCAATTCTTGGAAGCTGACTTCACAACCTTCAGACCAAGTAAATTTCTTGTCCTTCTTTAACAATTCTGTCATTGGCTTAGCAACCTTCGAGAAATTTTCAATGAACCTTCTGTAGTAACCTGCTAAGCCGAGGAAACTACGAACTTCTTTCACATTCTTGGGAGATTCCCATTCTGTCACAGCTGAAACTTTAGCAGGATCAACTGCCACACCATCCTTTGTCATAACATGACCAAGAAAGCCAACTTCCTCTAACCAAAACTCACACTTGCTGAATTTAGCATAGAGTTTATGTTCTCTTAACTTTTCAAGTATCAAGCGTAAGTGTCTTTCATGTTCTTCCTTGCTCTTGGAGTAGACCAAGATGTCATCGATGAATACGACAACAAACTTGTCGAGAAATTCCATGAATACCTTGTTCATCATATTCATGAAGTATGTCGGAGCGTTGGTTAAACCAAAAGGCATCACAGTATACTCATACAATCCATACCTTGTGGTGAATGCTGTTTTAGGTATGTCTTGCTCTCTTATCTTGAGTTGAAAATAGCCTGACCGAAGATCAATCTTCGAGAACACACATGCTCCTTCTAGCTGATCAAACAAGTCGTTAATTCTTGGCAAAGGATATTTGTTCTTGATGGTTACCTCGTTGAGTGAACGGTAGTCAATACATAATCTTTGTGTTCTATCCTTCTTCTCTACGAACAATACTGGGGCTCCCCAAGATGAAGAACTTGGTTGGATAAATCCCTTCTGTAACTGTTCTCCTAGTTGCTTCTTGAGCTCTTTCAGTTCATCAACTGACATTTTGTACGGTCTTTTTGCTATAGGTCCAGAACCTGGTACCAAATCTATCAGAAACTCCACATCTCTATCTGGTGGCATTCCTGGCAACTCTTCCGGAAACACATCCGGATACTCACATACAATTGGCACACTGTCCATGCTAACCCCTTAAGAGAATTCAGCTTACTTCCTTTGGATTCAAAGTTTGACTTGAATTTTATTCTTTTACCTTCTGGGGTTGTGAGTGTAACTGTACGATTGGCACAATCTAGTATTCCCTCATACTTAGCCATCCAATCCATTCCCAAAATCACATCCAATCCTTGGGAATTCAGGATTATTAGGTTCACTGGAAACTTATGTTTTCCAAACTCTATGACTAAGTCATGACATCCTGAGTTTACTATCATTTCTCCACCCGGAGAACTTACTCTTATGGGACACCCAATGGTTTCTACCGGTAGTTCATTTCTTTCAACAAATGCTTTTGATATGAATGAATGAGATGCACCGGTATCAAAGAGTACAAATGCTGAAATTGAATTGAGTCTGAACTTACCAGCAACGGCATCAGGCTCCTCATAGACCTCCTCCACATTGATGTGGTTAACCTGTCCTTTCTGAAAAGGATTTGGCTTGTTAGGTCCTTCAACTTTCTTCTCAGGGCACTCATTAGCATAATGCCCCAGCTTCTTGCATTTGAAGCACTCAACCTGACTGATATCCTTTTTAGGAGGTTGGCTTCCACTTCCACTACCATTTCCACTATAGTGGCTCTTATGTCCACCCTTGTGGTTCTTGTACTTATCCTTGTCATGACTGCGGTGATGCTTGTTGTCATGACGGTTGTGGTTGTGGTGCTTGCTGAATTTCCCATGCTTATGGGATCCTGAGCTGCCACTGTCATCATAGTGAGATCGTTTGTGAGACGATCCCGAGCTTTGCTTGTCGGAGTGTTTCCTCTTCCTACTCTCGACTTGCTTCATTTTACTCTCCAAAATAGCAGCCTTGTCACACAAAGACTGATAAGTTGGAACATATGCCACAGACAACTGCAGATTCAGCTCATCATTCAAGCCTTCCAGAAACTTTTCCTATAGCGTGCCAGATTGTTGAACTCTTCTATGTATTCAGCCACGCTGCGGTGGCGTTGCTTCAGGTTGTGAAACTCCTTTTTCAGACTCATCATTCCTGATGAGATGTGAGCAGTGCGAAAGCCATCTTCAAAGATAGCCCAAGTCACCTCATCAATAGGAGTGGTGATTTGGAAGTTGTCCCACCATGTGGCGGCTGGTCCTTCCAACAGATGTGCTGCGAACCTGACTTTTTTAGCATCCGTGCAGCCCACGGTCACTAAGTCCTTGTTCATGGAACGTAGCCAATCATTGGCCACCATGGGGTCAGTTGTTCCCGAAAACTTTGCTGGCCTCAAACGCAGAAATCTGGTGAGCATATCAAAACCCGGAGGGTTGTTGTTGTTGTTGTTGTTGTTGTTTTTCTGGTTTTGAATGAATGTTGTCATCATTTGCATAAGCTGTGTTTGCGCATTCATCATTTGTTGCATTTCCGGGGTGATGTTGTTGGGGTTGGGGTTTGCGCGACGGGGAGGCATCTGTGGTTTGTTCAAATAGATAAGAATGAGATACCCATAGATGTTTTATGCACAATACATCACAAGCAAATCATATAGCATGCAACTCAAGAATAAAGGTTCAACAACCACATAACAAAGTTCTTAAAATAAAACACACAAGTGGCAAGCCATCCACATGTCGGATGGTCCAATAACAAGTTCACAATAACAAGTACGAATATGAAACAAAAACGAGTAGTCAAGTCTACTCATCAGCATCAATCTCCTCCTCGACAAAGGTAAGACCTGGGTTCTCCATCGCGGTCTTGTTCTCCTCAATCGTAGTGGTCAAGGAATCGACCTTGGCCTTGAGAGCCCTCTTCTGGGAGCGAAGCCTCTCAATAACCATCTGCTGCTGCTCTAGCTCGAAATCCTTGGACTTCAGTTCCTCGGTCATGTCCCGGATCTTCTTGTTCCTATCCTGGACGCGTTTCTCTTGACTCTTGAACTTGCGGTCCTGGGCCTCGAACTTTGTCTCCATTTCCTTGATCATCTCATCCTGCTGTGCGAAAAGTTTGTCCTTCTCGCGTAGCTGCACCTGAAGCTCGTCATTGCCAAGCATGACGTTCGTCCTATCCGTGTCCACGTGCCTGAGGAGAGTCTCTAGGTCCTGGAGGTAGAGACGTATTGGCTCTGCCGCGTCCCTCGAGTCTTCCTCAAAGTCGATGGACTCTCCATCAACATCACGTCTTCCAAAGACGTGGAAGTGAGTGCCCCTAACCTGTCGAGAATGACGGCCTAACAGACGTCCTATCAGGTCCTGCATGACTACCTCCATGCCTCTCTCCCTGTCGTCGTGCATCAGCTTGAAGACGATGGCCTCCATAGTGGGCTCTGTCTGGCGTCCAGGCTGGTTCACCTTGAAGCCCCAGAGGTCCTTCCTCTCGAACTTGGTGAGTGGGTACACCTTGATGGTCGAAAGAGGGAGATCGAGCAAAGTGGTAAGCTCAATGATACGGTAACCTGGAGCTCCTCAACGGTGCTGATGGTAATAGGCATCTATTTATAAGATTGAAAAAGTTAGAACAACACAATTTAAGATAAAACAAGACAAACATTCATACATATCCATGGAACACAAACATCACACAAGTCATGCATACATAAGTCCATTACATCAATTAAGGTCCATACTTATTTAAGGTATCATTTTTTTTGAAAAATAAGTGATAAGTGGTGGTCCAACTAACGAAGTGCCCTCACAATCCAATCTCATGGAATCTATTAGCAAACACAATGTTCCTAGAGGCAATCCACCAATCTTGTTCTCTTGATTCCATCACTAAGTCTATAACATCTCCCCTTAACTCTCGGTTGGTGGCTTCCAACTCTTGAGTAAGTTCTTTCTCTTTTTCTAAGTCTTTTTGGAGGTTGAGCATTCTGAACTTGACTCTAGCACTTAGTTCTTTGATAGTCCTCCAAGCTGCATCTCTGGCTGACTCAAAGAATGTGGTGTGCATTGTAGTGTTGGTGTACATGCAGAATACCCTTTCCTTGTGGTTGTCTTCCTTGTTTTTGTACAAGTGAAGTTGCACCCACCAATACTCCACTCCTTCATCCATCACTGGAAAGCCCTTGTACACAGCTGCACCATGTGCATCCATTGCCACCATGAGGTCCTTGAGAATATTGGGAAACTCAGTTTCACACTCCAAGGTCATGGTCATGAGTGGTCCTTTCTTCACGGCTTCGTTGATGGAGTTCATCTACAAATGGAGTTCAGAATGAAAAGATTAGAAAAGTTTTACGAGAAGAATAGACAAGTGTAGAAGTAGTTGAAAACTTTTCCTTAGTGGTTTTCCAATCCTAGGGTCATAATCCTACAGGCAACACAGTTCCCTGATACCATCTGTTAGACCCCTCCTTTATAAAGGAAAGGATCCCTGTGATTGCAATGCTAGTCCCTGGATCAATGCTAGCATCCACAGTTTAAGATGAAGTACACAGATACAAAGGTCGTTTATTACATTCATTCCAGAGATAAAACATAGTCTTTTACAACTCAGGGCCATAGGCCTAATACAAGAGTTTAAGGAATAAGTAAATAAACATAAGTCTTCATCTTCATGTGCCACAGGCAAACATGTTGATTGTAGACTCATGACTCCTATTCATCATCGGAGTAACCTGCAACATCACAAGTTACAGCCACAGAGGGTCAATACTTTGGAATAGTATTGGCAAGTGATACCTTAGTATATTTTAAGTGGACTATACTACTATATGCATTTTGGCTAAGTGTAGCTTGGCTTGCTTTGCTTGAAAATAAGTTTTACCTATTAGTTGAAATCACTAAGTTTTTCTTTGTCAAAACATTCCCAAGAAACCATCAATAGACATTGGGGTTCTTCACCCTTGTTCACCCACCAATTTTTACTTAGAAGTTGGAGTGATGATATTTTTGTAGCTTCCATGTCTTGATGCTCAAATTGTCCATTGCCTTGGACTAGGCTAAGTACTTAGGTTTTCCATCTGCAGAGGTTGTGCACTTTCCCCACCAGACTTGGTTTCCCAAGACAGGACCTTTCAGAAGCTTTTCCTTAGTCAAATGGACGCGTTCCAACCTATCATCCCAACTACCACCAACTGTCCAAGTGACTAAGTTCTAGCAACCTATATGATCAAGGCAGAGCCCATATTTCCAAGTGGTTGCACTGTAAGCTTTCTCAACACTTGGCCTCCAAATCCCTTTGTGCCCGGGTGGCATACCACAAGTGAGATACACAACCCAAGTCCATGGCCTTGTGTAACCACTCAACATAACCCAATCCTTCCATTCCACCTAGGAGGTTCATTTGACTTAGTTGTTTTATTAGAAAAGCAAAAGTCTCATGACTTAGAAATATTTTCATCTTAGTGTGTATAGATTTCCACCAACCCTTGTTTGCTAAATAGCTAGGCTAAGCATGGTAAGATAACTTAACTTAGGAAAATTCCTTAGCAATTCTACAATTCTATACTACTTAGGATTTCCCAACTTAGCATTAGTCAAAAATAGCATGCAAGACTTAGCAAAATATCTAATGCTAGTACAAAAACATAGGATAGAAATATTCATGTAAATATCACTTGCCTTGGTAGTGGGGAGAGCTGCACTCTTCACAATCACAATCACTAGCAAAATCTACACAAAATTATAGCATACAATTACACACAATTATATACAATCAAAAATAATATGAATGCATGTATGCAGAATTTACCAAGTGGTGATTTTGAAAATTCTACCAAGCATGTGCATGATACTGAAACACAACAGGACACAAAATTTGCCAAAACAAACTTATTTGACACTAAAACCACTTACCACAATAAATCTATACTCAAAATAGCTTTAAACATGATTCCACAAATAAAGTCATTTTAATGGTTACTATTTGTTAAACACCTTGCATAATCAGAAAGGTCTTGAATCACTGAATCCAACGGTATAAAGTTTGTAAAATTCTAACGTGGCATTCAAAAGTTATAGCAGTTTGAAGTTTGGATCTAAATCAGGTTTAAATTCTGTTTTTGAATTCATCCTAGCCACGCGTCGCAACCTCACTGGCGCGTACCGGTTCGCGCGGATCGGGCTCTGCGGACCGCACGATCTAAATGATATCTGTCGGCTCAGACACACGCGTACCCCTTCGTCCTACTTCTATTCTACGCCACAGGATCTAGATCCAACGCTCCCAAACATTCTGACCACACTCTGGCGACGCTAGCGGCGCTGACCGGCGGTGGTGAGTCAGACTACGGTGGCGCCGGCGTTCTAGATCGTCCCAGGAAGCAGGGAGGTGCTTACCAGATCCGCAAGGTCGTGCTGAAGCTTGACGTGGTACTGGTTTGCGGAGGGGCGCTCGGAGATGGACTCTGGATCTCGTCGGAGTTGCGTCTGGCGTCGGGTGGATGTTGTCGGAGTCGTTGCCGAGGCGCCGCGTCGCCCTAACACGAACCAGGGGGTTTAGGAGGTGCGCAAGACAGTTGCGAATACGCTCGTGTGAAGGAAAAGGCAAGGGGTGCACGGGACTTACTGAGATTGGTCGCCGGAGTTGGGGTGGTCGTCAGGTGCTTACGGTGTCAAGCGAATACGGCGACCTGGGGCAATACATGATGAGCTAGTGGGGTGAGGAGGTGCGCCAGGAGATTACAAAGTGGCTCGAACAATCCAGAGGGGAAGGGGCGCACGGGGCTCACCTGAATAGATCGCCGGAGTGAGCTCTGTCAGCGGCGGTTTTGAGCGAGTCGTGGGCAGCCTGGTGGCGTGAATGCAGAATTGGATGGGGGAAAATGACTGCGAGGAGGTGGGGATCTTATAGCCGGAGTTTCAACAGGAAACGCTCGTCGCATCAATGCAATTTACGCCCGCGGATTCAGTGATGCAACGGCCAGCGGCGGAGGTCACGCGCGGAATCAGAGGAAGACGATGACGACGTGGACCGGGCCCATTCGTCAGTGAAAGGTGCGAGGTGGAGGTGGGGTATGGTCGTCAGTGACTGAACGCGTGCGCTCGCGCGTGAGAGAAGAAAAGGAACTCCCCGGGTGGCTTGTTGGGCTGGGTTCGTTGCTGGGCCAGATATCTGGCGCGTGGCCTTTTTCCTTTGTTTAGTTCTTTTTCTTTTCTAATTCAATTTTCTGATTAGGTTTTCAAATGGTTTCATAAACAATTTGAATTCAAATTTTCCTGAGGTTTTGTAGGGGTGAATTGGTCTCAGAAATAGGTCAAAACTCGTGGGGCTACCTTGCAAGGGCTTGGTCCAACTTGGATTTCAAACAACAGAGGCTTTGCATCTGTTTTGAAAATGCTTGGAAAAGGGATTTTGAATTTCTTTCTAAATTGAAACTTTGGTTAACCCTTCTCTCCTAAACTTTTCCAACAATGGGGCAAGCAAACAAGTTCCTAAACATTCAAGTTTCAAATGGTGTTGGTCTTTGGAATTAAATCTGTCCACATAAAATCATAACATCAAAAGCTTCTGTTTTTCTGAAATGATTTTGAGAAAATCCCTAAATGATGATGAATGCAAGGATGATATGAATAAGTTTTGGAATATGAATTTAGGGATGTTACACAATAAGAATAGACCATCTATCAAAGGTGCATGTGCATAAAACATATTACTCATATAAATCGAACAACCATTATCCTCGGACTTAAACAAGTAACCGTCTCGCAATAAACAAGATCCCGATATAATGTTCATGCTCAACGTAGGCACCAAATAACAATTATTTAAGTATAAAACTAATCCCGATGGTAGATGAAGGGGTAGCATGCCGACCGCGATCACATCAACCTTTGATCTGTTTCCCACGCGCATCGTCACCTCGTTCTTCGCTAGCTTCCGTTTATTCTGCAGCACCTGTTTCGAGTTACAAATATGAGCAACCGAACCAGTATCAAATACCCAGGCACTATTACGAGTACTAGTGAGATACACATCAATAACATGTATATCAGATATACCTTTCTTCTTGATGTAGCCGTTCTTCAAATCCGCCAAGTACTTTGGGCAATTCCGCTTCCAATGACCTTCTCCCTTGCAGTAAAAGCACTCAGTATCAGGCTTATGTCCAGCCTTGGTCTTCTTCGTCGGCGTGGTAACTTTCTTACCACCCTTCTTGAAGTGTCCCTTCTGCTTAGACTTGCCTTTCTTGAATTTGGTGGTCTTATTGACCAACAACACTTGGTGCTCTTTCTTGATCTCCACTTCTGCAGATTTCAACATGGCAAAGAGTTCTGGAAACGTCTTATTCATGTTCTGCATGTTGTAGTTCATCACAAAGTTCTTGTAACTTGGTGGTAGTCATTGGAGGACACGGTAAATCCCCAAAGCATTAGGAATCACAATACCCAAGCTTTGAAGTTTGTTTGCGTGCCCAGACATCTTAAGCACATGCTCACTGACGGAGCTGCCCTCTTCCATCTTGCAGTTAAAGAACTTTTCAGAAGCCTCATAGCTTTCAATTGCCGCATGAGTCTCAAAGATCAATTTGAGATCCTCGACAATATCATATGGGTCTGAATTCTCAAACCTTTTCTGAAGCTCCGATTCTAAACCATACAAGATAGCACACTGAACTGTGGAGTACTGAGTCTTCCGAGTGAGGTAAACATTCTTTACTTCATCGGGAGCATCAGCTGCAGGTGGGTCACCCAGCGGTGCATCCAGCACATAGGTCAAATTACTAGCTGTGAGGACAATCCTCAAATTGCGGAACCAATCCGCGAAGTTGCTTCCATTGTTTTTCAACTTTTCTTTCTCTAGGAACGCATTAAAATTGATGGTAGGGGCTGCCATTGATATACAACATATTTGCAATAGTTTAGACTAAGTTTATGACAAATTGAGTTCAAATTAATAATAAAATTAATCTAGGTGAACTCCCACTCAAAACAATATCCCTCACATTGTTTTAGTGATCACACGAACCAAATCCACCACATCAACACCGATCATCACGAGAGTTGATATAGTTTCAATGGCGAACAATCGACAGGTTCATCATATCTACTATATGATTCATGCTTTACCTTTCGGTGATCCGTGTTCCGAGACCATGTCTGTACATGCTAGGCTCGTCAAGATCAAACCTTAGTTTCTGCATGAGCAAATCTGGCTTGCTCAGGTTGTATACACTTGGGGAATCTAACACACCCGATCATCACGTGGTGCTTCGAAACAACAAGCTTTAGCAACGGTGCTAACTAAGGGTGAACACTTTATGATTTGAAATTCATGTGCATGACGGATCATCTTATAATGCTACCGTCGTCTACTAAGCAATACAAGATGCATAAAGGATTAACATCACATGCAATTCATAATATGTGATATGATATGGCCTTTCTTCTTTGTGCTTCCGATCTCCATCTTCTAGCACGAACATGATCTCCATCATCACCGGCATTGCATCAAGGTCAATGACGCTTTTCCATGGTTGTCGTCCACCGGCTTCAACTATTACAACTACTTTGAATAGACACGCGGGTCTTAACATAAATTAAATACAACCATATGGCTCCTGCCGGTTTCCAACTTACAATAAGGAACATTGCATACATCAAATATAATCACAATCATGGCCATATCACATCACAGCACACCCCTGCAAAACAAAGTTAGACGCCTCTAATTTCTTTGCATATTTTACGTGGTTTGGGGCTTTCAATAAGTGTCGTTCTAACTTACGAACATGAACCACAACATTGATAATAGTATTGTTAATCACCCGTTGTAAATTGGATCTTAACTATGCTAGGAGAAACAGGCACCCGCAAAGGCACTTATGCAATACAAGTTGCATGTCAAGCGTGGAGCAAGTCTCATGAAAGATGTCATGTAAGGTTAGCCTGGGCCGCTTCATCCCAACATACCGCAAGATGCAAAGTACACAAGAAGCAATCGACAATAAAATCATCAGCACCCACAATGACCATTGTGTTCTACTCGTGCAACAGATCTACATATAGACACGGCTCTGATACCACTATAGGGTTTCGTAGCATGGAAAACAAAAAAATTTCTACCGCATACAAACAAACAAGCCAAGATCTATCTACTAGATTGTAGCAACGAGTTGATAGAATAGCTCACCCACGAAGATTCCAAAGTGTTTAACGAGAGCGGATTCTCGTGGGTCATTGTGTGTCGTACTCTTCCCGATCTCAAGATCGCGTAGACGATCCTTCCGGCGCTGCGTTCCGGCAGCGCTCCCGCAGTCGGTCACACGTTCGGTACTCAACGAAGACCTTCCTCTCCCTTGTTCCAGTAGGCAGCGGAGGTTGTAGCACTCTCCTCACGATTCCGGCAGCACAACGGCGTGGTACCGAAAGTAGAGGGGAGATATCGCAGGGCTTCGCCTTAAGCCGGAGCGAGTATGGTGGAGTATGAGAGAGTCCCTCGACGATCTAGGGTTTAGACACGCCGAGGAGGGGGCTAGGCCGGTGGCTAGGGTTTCACCTAGGCGGCGGAGGCGAGTGCCCTAGGGCCGGCGGCGGCTATGGAGGCGGCGGCGGCTTGGTACTAGGGTTTGGAGGAGAGGATCTTGTGTGTCTCTAGGAGGGAGCCCTGCCCCTCCTTATATAGGTGGAGGGGTCGGCCGGCCAAGGGGAGGGAGAGGAGTCCCTCCCCAACTCGGCTTGGGTGGTGCGCCGGCGGTGGGGAGGAGGGACTCCTCCCCAACTCGGTTTCCTCCTCTTTTTCCACTTCCCAAAAATAGCCGTTTGACTTTCAAACTAGGATTTGATTTAATCCTCTATTTTGTTCAGCGATGACACTTAGTACATGATGCAATCATATCAACTTGATACAACACATTCATGTACCCTTCCCCTCCGGAGTGCCGGACATTCCGGAACCTTCTAGAACATTCCCGATGAGAACACCGAAACCATTCTCCAACTCCGAAACGGGACTTTCCTTATATGAATATTATTCTCCGGACCATTCCGGATCTCCTCGTGATATCCCGAATCCCATTCGAGACTCCGAACAACATTCGGACTCTTTCTCATCATTCCATAACTACTCAAACAACGTCGAATCCTTAAGTGTGTCTCCCTACGGTTCGTGAATTATGCGGACATGATCGAGACACTTCTCCGATCAATAACCAATAGAGGAATCTGGAAATTCATATGGCTCCCACATATTTCTACGATTACTTTGCGATTGAATGAACCACTTACATACGATACCAATTTCCCTTTGTCTCACGATAGTTTACTTATCCGAAGTTTTGATCGTCGGTATCTCAGCATACCTAGTTCAACCTCGTTACCGATAAGTACTCTTTTCTCGTTCCCGTGATATGTGATCCCTTGTGAGCCAGTCACATGCTTGCAAGCTAATTGGATGACATTTGACCGAGAGGGCCCAGAGTATATCTATCCGTCATATGGATGGACAAATCCCAATCTTGATCCATGTGTTTCAACCAATACTTTCTGAATACTCAATGCCACCTTTATAGCCACCCAGTTACGGTGTGGTGTTTGATGTCATCAAAGCATCCATCCGGTAAAGGTGATATACATGATCTCATGGTCGAAGGAATTAGGTTACTATGTATCAGGAAGCATATAGCAATTGAACTGTTAAAATGACTTGCTCTTTATGCTACGCTTATCTATAGGAGTATGTCCACCATATCATTATCCTAACGATATGATCTTGTTGTTAATAACATCTCAATGTTCATGATAGGGAAACCATAATCATCTATTAACCAACAAGCTAGTATTATATAGAGGCTTTACTAGGGACTTTAAGTTTACAAATCACACAAAGATATTATAGCATGAATGTAAACATTTATCATAAACACAAAGATATAATAATAACTACATTTATTATTGCCTCTAGGGCATATCTCCAACAGTCTTCCACTTGCACTAGAGTCATCTAATCTAGATTACATGGTAATATACCGAACACCCATGGCAGTTTGGTGCTGGTCATGTTTTGCCCTCGGGAGAGGTTTAGTCAACGGATCCGCCACATTCAGATCTGTGTGTACTTTGCAAATCGTTATATCCCCATCTTGGATATGTTCTCGAATAGCGTGAAAACGTAGCTTGATTTGCTTCAGCTTCTTGTGTGACCTTGGTTCTTGCGCATTGGCTATGGCGCCCATGTTATCACAGTAGATATACATTGGGTCCAGCGCACTAGGAACCACACCCAACTCTGTAATGAACTCTTTCATCCATATCGCTTCTTGTGAAGCCTCCGAAGCAGCCATGTATTCCGATTCAGTTGAAGATCTCGCCACAACGCTTTGCTTTGCACTCCTCCAGCTAACTGCTGCACCATTCAAAATAAATACGTATCCAGATTGTGATTTAGAATCATCAGGATCGGTGTTCCAACTAGCATCGGTGTAACCATTAACAACGAGTTGTTCATCACCTCCATAAGAAAGAACCATATCCTTAGTTCTTCTCAAGTACTTAAGGATGTTTTTGACCGCTGTCCAATGACCCACTCCTGGATCACTTTGATATCTGCTAGTTAAGCTAACAGCATATGCAATGTCGGGTCTAGTACATAGCATGGCATACATTAGAGATCCTATGGCTGAGGCATAGGGAGTCTTACTCATCCTTTCTCTATCTTCTGCCGATGTCGGAATTTGAGTTTTACTCAAGGTCGTATTGGGAAACATGGGCAAGAACCCTTTCTTGCTATCTTCCATTCCAAACCTCTTTAGAACTTTGTCCAAATATGTACTTTGTGACAATGATATTTGGCGTCTTGATCTATCTCTATAAATCTTTATGCCTAATATGTAAGCTGCTTCGCCAAGATCCTTCATTGAAAAACTATTATTCAAATATTCCTTGACACTATTAATAAGGTCTACATCATTCCCAATCAACAATATGTCATCTACATATAGTATTAAGAATTCTACAGAGCTCCCACTCACTTTCTTGTAAATACAAGCTTCTCCATAAGTTTGTATAAAACCAAAACTTTTGATTACCTTATCAAAACGTTGATTCCAACTTCGGGATGCTTGCTTCAATCCATAGATGGACCGTTGAAGTTTGCATACCTTGTTAGCATCTTTAGGATCGACAAAACCTTTGGGTTGCATCATATACAACTCTTCATCAATGTCTCCATTGAGGAATGATGTTTTGACATCCATCTGCCATATCTCATAATCATAATATGCAACGATTGCTAACACAATCCTCACAGACTTTAGCTTCGCTACTGGTGAGAAAGTCTCATCGTAGTCAACTCCTTGAATTTGTCGAAACCCTTTTGCGACAAGTCGAGCTTTATAGACAGTAACATTACCATCAGCATCTGTTTTCTTCTTGAAAATCCATTTGTTCTCGACAGCCTTCCGGCCATCCGGTAAGTCCACCAAAGTCCATACTTGGTTTTCGTACATGGATCCAATCTCGGATTTCATGGCTTCGTGCCATTTATTGGAATCTGGGCTCATAATCGCTTCCTCATATGTCTCAGGGTCATCGGTGTTGTCCACAAACATGACACTCATAACGGGATCATACCAATCTGGAGTGGTACGAGTTCTCGTTGACCTGCGAGGCTCTGTAGCAACTTCAACCAAAGTTTCATGATCATCACCATTAGCTTCCTCTCTTATTGGTGCAGTCACCACAGGAACTTCTTTCGGTGCTGCGCTACTCGCAATTTCGAGAGAAGGTTCGACAACCTCGTCGAGTTCTACTTTCCTTCCAGTCACTTCTTTCGAGAGAAATTCCTTCTCTAGATAGGATCCATTCTTGGCAACGAAGATTTTGCCTTCGGATCTATGATAGAAGGTATACCCAATAGTTTCCTTCGGGTATCCTATGAAGACGCATTTTTACGCTTTGGGTTCAAGCTTGTCCGACTGTAACTTCTTTACATAGGCTTCGCATCCCCAAACTTTAAGGAACGACAATCTAGGTTTCTTCCCAAACCATAATTCAAGGATATGATCTTTGAATTAGGTTACTATGTAACAGAAAGCATATAGCAATTGAACTATTAAAATGACTTGATCTTTATGCTACGCTTATCTATAGGAGTATGTCCACCATATCATTCTCCTAACGATATGATCTTGTTGTTAATAACATCTCAATGTTCATGATAGGGAAACCAAAATCATCTATTAACCAACAAGCTAGTATTATATAGAGGCTTTATTAGGGACTTTAAGTTTACAAATCACACAAGTATTAATGTTTCCTTGTTAATACTATTATAGCATGAATGAAAACATTTATCATAAACACAAAGATATAATAATAACTACATTTATTATTGCCTCTAGGGCATATCTCCAACACTAATGACAAGGATCATGAAGCTTCAGACGATGCTACTACTGAACGTCGCAGGTCGACAAGGTCGCGTGCCCCTCCTGAGTGGTACGGCAACCCTGTCTTAACTTTCTTGTTAGTAGACGACAGTGAACCTGCGAACTATGAGGAAGCGATGATGAGCCCAGACTCTGAGAAATGTCTAGAGGCCATGAAATCCGAATTGGGATCCATGAGCGAAAACCAAGTATGGACTTTGGTGGACCCTCCTAGCGACCGAAAGGCCGTTGAGTGCAAATGGATATTCAAGAGGAAAACGGACGTGGATGGTAATGTTACCGTCTATAAAGCACCACTTGTCGCGAAAGGTTTTCGACAAGTTCAAGGTGTTGACTACGATGATACTTTCTCTCCCGTAGCGATGTTCAAGTCCATTCGGATTTTATTAGCAATTGATGCGTTTCATGATTATGAAATATGGCAGATGGATGTCAAGACTGCGTTCCTCAATGGCAACATTGATGAAGAGTTGTATATGATGCAACCCGAAGGTTTTATCGATCCTAAGGATGCTGATAAAGTGTGCAAACTTCAGCGTTCCATTTATGGACTGAAGCAAGCATCTCGGAGTTAGAACCTTCGTTTTGATCAAGTGATCAAGAGCTTTGGATTTGTTCCAAATTGCTACGAAGCTTGTATCTACAAGAAAGTGAGTGGGAGCTCAGTGACATTTCTAGTACTATATGTGGATGACATATTGATTATTGGAAATGACATTGGTATGCTTAACGATGTGAAGAGTTATTTGAACAAATGTTTTTCAATGAAAGACCTAGGGGAAGCTGCTTATATATTAGGCATCAAAATCTATAGAGATAGACAAAGATGCCTAATAGCTTTAAGCCTAAGTACATACCTAGACAAAGTTCTGAAAAGGTTCAGAATGGATAAGGCAAAGAAAGATTCAGTGCCTATGTTGTCAGGTAATATATTGAGCAAGGCTCAGTGTCCAGCTACGGTAAATGATAGAGAAGCTATGAGCAAAGTGCCTTATGCCTCGGCCATAGGTTCTATCATGTATGCCATGTTGTGTACTAGACCAGATGTGTCCAATGCTCTTAGTTTGACGAGCAGATACCAAAGTGATTCAGGAGTGGAACACTGGACAGCCGTGAAGAACATCCTAAAGTACTTAAATAGGACTAAAGAAATGTTCTTAGTCTATGGAGGTGATGAACAACTCGTCATAAAAGGTTACGTCGATGCTAGTTTCGACACCGACAAGGATGATTCTAAATCTCAGACAGGATATGTTCATATTTTGAATGGAGGAGCTGTGAGCTGGAGAAGCTGCAAGCAAAGCGTGATCGCGGGATCTACAGTAGAAGCAGAATACATGGCTGCTGCAGAAGCGTCAAGTGAAGGAGTTTGGATCAGGAACTTCATCACTGAGCTTGGCGTGGTTCCAAGTGCCTTGGACCCACTGGAGATATTGTGCGAAGATTTTCCTATGTCAAATATTGTATTCCTTAGACCATGAGATAATGCAACTCCCTGGTATCGGAAGAAAGCTTTGAGGTCATCAAACGTCATCCTATGAGAGGGTAATCATAAAGGTGTCTCTCAGGTGATCGGAAAGTACCTGTTGGGTTGTATGTATCGAGATGGGATTTGTCCCTCCCAAGTCGGAGGGATATACTTCGGGCCCACTCGGTAATCGATACCAACACCGCTTGCAAGCATGTGGTTAAGGGGTTAATCACAAAGTGATATCGGATTACGGAACGAGTAAAGTACTTGCTGTGAACAAGATTGAACTAGGTATGACGGTACCGACGATTAAATCTCGGGCAAGTAAAATATCACGAGACAAAGGGAATATATATATGGGATTGATTGAATCCTGGCATCGTGGTTCATCCAATATGATCATCGATGAATGTGTGGGAGTCAATATGGGTTTCCAGACCCCGCTATTGATTATTGATAGAAGATCATGTCTGCATATTCTCGAACCCGAAGGGTCACACACTTAACGTGTCTCGACGCTAGGATAGATTGGATAATTGGTTTATGAGTTTTTTCGGAGTCTCGGATGGGATCCGGGACATCACGAGAGGTTCCGGAATGGTCCGGAGAATAAGATTCATATAAGGCAATGCAGTTTTTGGAGTTCAGAATTGTTTCGGGTTATTCGGTATTGTACCGGAAGCTTCTAGAACCTTCCGGAGTGGGACCAACGTGGCCCCACCTGTCGGGAGGGGGCATGGGACTATGAGGGAGTGCCCTGGCCGCATTGGGCCAGGGGCACAAGGCCCCATAGGGCCCAGCCGGCCAAACCCTAGGGAAACCCTAGGGGAGCTTCTAGAAGGGGGGGACTTGCCCCCCACTCCTCCCTCCTTGGCCGCCGGCCTAGGGCTTGGGGGAGGGGCAAGGGCCAGCCGCCCACCCCTATATATAAAGAGGGCTGGGGGCGCACCCTCCCCACACCTCCTCCACAACCCTAGCCGCCCTGCTGCCCCTCCTCTCTCTCTCCCTCCCGACTGCGCGTAGGCGAAGCCCTGCCGCAGAAACTCTCCACCGCTTGCACCGCGCCGTCGCGTTGTAGATCCAATCCATCTCTCCACCCCCACTTGCTGGACCGAGGAAGGAGGAGACATCGAGGTGCCGTACGTGTGCATCTCTCGGAGGCATCGCCACTTGCGGTGTTAGATCGGATCGGATCGCGAGGAGGAGAAGCGAGTACGACTACATCAACCACGTTCTGTCGAATGTTCCGCTGTGCGAATCTTCAAGGGTATGAAGATCTCATCTATTCCCCCTTGTTGTTTGCATCTCCTAGATTAGATCTTGGCTTTCTCCGTTCGCATCCGTAGAATTTTTTTGATTTACTATGCTGCGAAACCCTTCAGCACATGCCTAGGATTGTTTAGTACTTGGATGCTTATTATTATTTATCTGCAATGCCCTAGTTCTTCGAAGTTACATGTTTATACTTGTCCATGCAACGCCCGTCCATCCATCCCTATGCCTACCGCACTCGAATCCTACTGTTACTATTGCTACTGTTCCACTATTGTTGTTACTGTTGCCGTTGCTTTGCTGTTGCTACTACATGTTGCTACTGATAAACTTCTGTGAGCAAGGACTATTTCCAGGTGCAGCTGAACTGACAACTCAGTTGTTAAGGCTTGCAAGTATTATTTGGCTCCCCTTATGTCGAATCAATAAATTGGGTAATACTACCCGCGAAGACTGTTGCGATCCCCTACACTTGTGGGTCATCAAGACTATTTTCTGGCGCCGTTGCCGGGGAGCATAGCTTTATTTGTAAGTTCACTTGGATATATTATTGTTCACTGCTACTCCTTTCATCATGGGAAGTCTCGTGATGGAAAGTTTCCTATTTTACCATCCACTACAAGAAGAGGTACAGTCCTAAACACCTCTTCTGCTCTTGATTCACCGTTTGTTATAAGTAAGCTTGTCACACCACCACCACATGCTCATGCTACACACACTGCTACTACTGCTGAATCTGAAACTACTTTTGATACTCATGATGCTACTTCTACTGTGCTTGATGCGAGTGGTTCATTAGGTCCTTTTCTAGATGCTACTATGGCTAGTCTAGGAAATACCGAAACTCCTAGTGAATACACTGTTACACCTACTAGCTCACCTGAGTCTAGTGAGAGTTATGATATTAATAATGGTTACATAGAGCTCACTGATGAATTTGTTGAAGGGTGCCGAAACACACATGGTGCTAGTGCTATTAAGAGTCTCCTTCCTAGACATACTATTATGCCTAAGAAGTCCTATGATCCTAAGTTTTCCACCTCTCCCATAGATATTAAAGATATAGATTATAATTTCTCTCTTGATTTATCTTATTTAGATATTGTTGAGAAAGAACCTTTTTGTGGTACTGAAAATGAGAGAGTTGTGGCTCATATGAATGAGCTTTCTACTATGAGTGCTTTGTTCTCTGATGATTTTAAGATGCGAAAGTACTTTGTTGCTAAGATATTTACCTTTTCACTAAAAGGAGAAGCCAGGGCTTGGTTTAATAGATTACCTCCTGGTTCCATTGATAGCCTTGATTGCTTGATTGCTTCTTTCTTCCATAAATATTTTCCTCCCAGTGCTAGACATGCTGCTTTGCAGAGACTTTTTGATTTTAACCAGGCAGAAGAAGAGAAATTGCCTGAGTCATGGAAAAGATTATGTTCCTTGATTCATGCATATCCTGGATGTCCATTACCTCAGAATGAGCTTCTTGATATTTATTATAATGGACTAACTGATGATTCTAGGACCTACCTAGATAGCTTTGTTGATTGTGTTTTCAGGAAAAGGACTCCTACAGATGCTGACGAATTAATGAACAAGATAAGCAAGAATTATGATGATTGGACTTCAACTGAGTTGAATACACCTGAGCCTAATACTCCTGAACCAGTTGTTCCTGAACCAGTTCCAACACCAACAACAAAGAAGAGGGGAGTTATTGCATTAAATTATGAAGTGTTGAAGGAAGCTAAAAAGTGTCTAAAGGTGAAAGGTATTAGAGCTGAAGATGTGAAAAATCTACCTCCTATAGAAGAATTATGTAAGCCAATTCCCCACTCATATACTATTGAGGTACACTCTCTCCAATTTAATGAAGGTGATATTCCTTATGGTAAGCCTCATGATCAATGCTTAGAGGAACTTGACACATTTATTGTTAAACAAGGTAATTTTAATAAACAAGTTCAGAATCATTTATTGGAAAACTCTAGAGCTATCCATGAGTTGAAAGATATTGTGGAAAGAACTTCTAATGATATTAAAATGCTTTATAAACACTTTCAAATGGTTCAAACCCAACTTGATCAACTTGCTAAGGTGCAAAAGGATATGATAGTTAATGCTTCACAAAATAAACATGCTTATGGAATTAGAACTAGGAGTGGTGCAGCTACTCAAGATCCTTTATATCCTGAAGGACACCCTAAAAGAATAGAGCAGGATTCCCAACAAGGTAAGGATAGTGGTGGTCCTCGTAAGAGAAAGAAAAAGAAACATAAGAAAGTTGAGGAACCACTTGAACCTGCTGTAGATCCAAATAGTATATCTGTCTCTGATGCTGAAAGTGAGAGTGGTAATATTGATGAGTCTCCTGATGAGGAGTAAGATGAGGAAGAACCTAAGAAACACACTAAGAACACTAGGTACACAAAGGAATATTTTATTGCTAAAAAACATGGTAAAGAGAGAGAACCTTGGGTGAAGAAACCTGTGCCTTTTCCAGGTAAGAAACACAAGTCAAAGGAGGAAGAACACTACAACAAGTTTTTTGAGTGGATGAAACCTTTATTCTTGCAAAATTCCTTTGACTGATGCTATTAAGTTGCCTCCTTATTCAAAGTATATGAAGGATATTGTCTCTAATAAAAGGAAGATTCCTAATGAGGATATTTCTACTTTGCTTGCTAATTACTCCTTGAATGTTAAGGTTCCAAAGAAACTTGGTGATCCAGGTATACCAACTATTCCTTGCTCCATTAAGAATAATTATGTTAGAACTGCTTTGTGTGATTTGGGAGCTGGAGTTAGTGTTATGCCTTTTTCTCTCTACAAGAGGCTCCAGCTAGAAAAGTTGATACCAACTGATATATCTTTGCAAATGGCTGATAAGTCAACTACTGTTCCTGTTGGTATATGTGAGGATGTTCCTGTTCAAGTTGCTCATAATTGCATGGTCTTAACTGATTTTGTTGTGCTTGAAATGCCTGAAGATGATAATATTCCATTATTCTTGGGAGACCTTTTCTTAATACTACAGGTGTTGTCATCAATTGCAATCAAGGAAAAGTAACATTCAATATTAATGACAAAAAGCACACTATCTATTTCCCCAAGAAGGTTGTTAGAAGATATTTCCTGAATTCCATTGAAAATATTGAAAGCATCAAAGTTGGAAAAATATATTTTCCATTCCATAAGAAATTTTTGAAACTATTATGATTGGGACCATTGCTATCAAGTATGAGGTAACATAATCACCTTGTGGAATGCAAAGTTTTGTTTCATATAAGATTGTTTTGGTAACAAGACATGATCAACCTTGTTAACAAAAGGATTTTAATGAACAAAATAATGTTTTCACAGTGTATATACTTACTCACTTTTATTTTTCTCCTTTCCAATCTTTGCTCTTCACCGTGCCTAACTTAAAGGCGTTAAAAAAGGTACTTGTTGGGAGATAACCCAAGAGTTTCCTTGAGTCTTGAAAGTTATTACTTCAGTAATGACCTCTCCTTATCCTTTTTGTTTGCTTTTTGTGCCAAGAATGACCTCTAATGAGAGGGAACTAAGATTTGGGGAGTTGCTGTCCCGAAACAGATTTCTGTCCTCCATCATAAAAATTCGTGAGGAGTCTCTGTAAGTCGGATTGAGCTGAAAATTTATGAATAAATTCCCCAGTATGTTAGATAACTTTCATTAGTTCAACACTTTTTTATTTGAGAAACAGAAGGTCTTTGGAAAAATCGGTTTCTACCTGCTGGTCTATTTTAACAGATTTCTGCCATTATTTGCATTTGCTTCTTATTGATTCCTTTTCGGGTTCTTTTTGGGAAATTGAGCTTTTTGAAGGAGTTGCTACAGTATCTTGTGTTTTTAATGAAAAGTCTTTCTGTTCCAAAGCTAAACCCGAAGGTCTATTATCTTTTGAATACACTAATGTTGCTAATGAAGATTGTGTGAAGTTTTGTATGAAGGAAAAAAATTCAGGTGTAGAGAGAGAATGGTGTAATGAGATGAAGAATGGACAAAAGATCAAGCTTGGGGGAGCCACCCCGTGTCACCCCAAGAACTATTTAAGAGGTACAAGCGTCAAATCTTGGGGGTGCCCAAGGCATCCCCTTCTTCATCAATAAAAATCTCAGGTCTTTTTAGAAACTTCGTTTTTATTGTTTTATGCACAGTTGTGTTGTTCTTGGAGCGTCTTAGTTTTTGTTTATGGTTTTGCTTTGCTTGTTTTTGCTTTGTTGGCTTCTTTAAAAAATCAAAAACACCAAAAATATTTGTTGTTCTTCTTTGGTTTTGTGAGTTCTTTGCAGGGTTCAGCCGTCTCAGTGGATTTTGGTTTCATGTTAATTATTCAAGTCACACAAGTGAAGGGGCAATAATGAAGATTAAGACAACTTGAGGTGTGGTAAGAGGCTGGTAACAAACTCTATTTGTTTCATTCTTGTACATATACTCATCATTGTGAGCTTGTTTAGCCTGTTTGTGTAAGGTGTATGTCATTATGGATGCTTAGTAGTTTTTACTTGTCTATGATTAGCTCCAGCTTGCTAATAGTTTGTAGCATGTCATATGAATGTTTGCTTAAATTGTTTTATTCATACTTTGGTATGATATTGTGGTATCCTCCTCTGACTGTTCATGTGAATCGACTTGGAACATGCTCACGCATGCATATGACTAATCAATAGTCAGTAAGCCTCGATGATTTATTTTGCCTCAGAGTTCTTGTATCACTTTCATGCCATAATTAGTCATGTTTTGTTGCAAGCATGATTATGACAATTATTGCTCTCTCGTTTTTCGCTCCCTCTCTATTGCTAGCCTTCACTTGCACTGAGTATGTGCTCTACCTATGCTTCCAACTCCTCAAAACCAATATTGTCGGCTGTGTCCACCATACCTGCCTATTAGCATCATTTGCTACTTTAGTGCATATTTTATATATGCCGTGTTTTCTTCCAAAATAAAATGTTTGTTTGTTTTGAGAAAGTTAGTTAGTAAAGCTCTCACCAACTTGATGGCACACTTTATTCCTTGCGCTTAATAATCTTGAACCATTTTGACTAGTCCATAAAAGTTATATGCTTGCTTATTATATATTGAGAGTCAGCAGAACCGTGTTGTCATGGGGAATGCTTTCAACACTTTTTGGATATCTCATCCAGTTGATTCCTTGCTCTTTTGTTTATGGATGTCGACAAAGTGTAATAAAAGGGGAAGTTGTTAGTTCATGGAGTTTATACATTGTGTTAGAGAAACGCCTGGGCCGCTAGCCTAAGCCATGCTTAATCATGGTGGAAACTTGCAGCATCACTATAATGAGCATCTGTGAAGCTTCCTCAATAAAAATCTATGCATATGGTAAATAAAAAGATTGCTGAGATGCTCATTGTCTGCTTGCCTTGTCATTTTGGTTACGGGAAAGCTCTTGTACCACGTGCAAGGGGTACCCCATTAGCTGTTCTCGATGATATGCATGTATTTACAATGACAAGAACTTTCAGGTGACCAAAGTTGAGTAGCATGCGGAGCGGCCCTCGTACTCAAGGGACTTGGTATTTCTAGTCTATGGTCTGTCAAGCATATGATTCAGAGTGGACCTCACTTTCACCTTAACCACATGAAGATACCTATGATAGGGGCAATGAGAGCTCAAAGCTAATGAGTATCTTCCTTTCAGCATTAGGAAGCCTTTCAAACCTTCACAAAACCATTTTCACAACTTTGTTGAGTCACCACTTATTCTATAAGCACCTTCTTGAGAGCATAGTTGTCATCCTTGTGTTTGTTCCAAAACTTGGTTAATTATGTCATGACTTTGATGCTTGTATCTCTGATATCTTTACTTCTAGTCTTCATGTGAACTTCAGAGGTGCCTTGGCATTTATATCGTGCTCTTCAAACAAAGGCAAGCGAGATACCACTCTATCATACCTTATTATGAGCATTGAAATGTTGCTTGTGTTTATGTTTCATGCTACTTATTATTATTGAGTTGGTTTCTCTTCATAGCTTGCAATGACTATTGAGTAGACTTAGTTTCATACTCCTTATTATGAATTGTCTAAGCATCTACTCTTGTGCTGAGAATATATACATCATATGAAGCAAAGTGTTCGTGAAATTTCTTTTATCGCACTCAGTTTTCAACTGAATTGCTTGAGGACAAGCAATAAGCTAAGCTTAGGGGAGTTGATACGTCCAAAACGTATCTACTTTCTCGAACACTTTGTTATTGTTTCTTCTCTAAACTTGTGTGATTTGGATACAACTAACACGGACTGACGCTGTTTTCAGCAGAATTACCTTGGTGTCTTGTTTTCGTGCAGAAAATAAAGTACCAGGAAAAATCCCGGAAAATATGCCAAAAACTATTTCTCACCAGAAGATCCACGAAGCCAGAAGGGGAGACAGAGGGGAGGCCTAGGGGGCCCAGACCCACCCTAGGCCCGGGCCCACTAACCCCGCGCCTGGGGGAGGTTTGGCCACCCCAGGCAGCTCCTCAGCCTCCCTCCGTGCCTATAAGTTGCCTTCTGACCTAACAATAGGGGGGTCGATAGTTTTCCAGAAAGAGTTCCACGAGAAACCAAGATTTGGATCCAGAAACTCCGTTCTGGCACCCTGTCGGGACGGGGAATTTGGAGAGGATCATCGCCATCGTCATCACCAACGCATCTCCATCAACCACCGATGTTTCCCTCATCCATGAGTGAGTAACCCTCCGCTGTAGGCTTGGGGATGGTAGGGATTGGATGAGTTCTATCATGTAATCAAATAAGATCTGTTAGGGGCATAGTGCCTAGTATCTCTATTAGTGCTATTTGACTTTGTTGCAACTTGTTGTGCTTAATGCTTGTCACTAGGGCACGAGTGCCATGATCTCAGATCTGAACTTATTATTGAACCATTATGATAGTATTATTTGTGATCTTATCTGCAAGTTGTGTACACATATCATTGTCCGGATCCAAAGGCCCCAAAGTGACAATAATTGGGACAACCGGAGGGGATGGCTGTGGTGTGAGGATCATATGAATTCATGGAGTGTTAATGCTTTGCTCTGGTGCTCTATTAAAAGGAGCACCTTAATTGCCAGTAGTTCCCTAGAGGCCCAGCTGCCACGGGCTGGCTGGACAGAAGATGTTGTGCAAGTTCTCATTGCGAGCACGTATGACTATATTTGGAGCACATGCCTAGGATTGTTTAGTACTTGGATGCTTATTATTATTTATCTGCAATGCCCTAGTTATTTGAATTTACATGTTTAGACTTGTCCATGCAATGCCCGTCCATCCATCCCTATGCCTACCTCACTCGAATCCTACTATTACTATTGCTACTATTCCACTGTTGTTGTTGTTGCTACTACAAACTGTTGTTACTTATAAACTTCTGTGAGCAAGATCTATTTCCAGGTGCAGCTGAACTGACAACTCAGTTGTTAAGGCTTGCAAGTATTCTTTGGCTCCCCTTGTGTCGAATCAATAAATTGGGTAATACTACCCGCGAACACTGTTGCGATCCCGTACACTTGTGGGTCATCAGCTTGACATCTGTCCAACTGTTACTGGTACTAATAAACTTCGATGGAACTTGTCTAAGAACCGCTAGTTCTAGTGAAAGGCATGTATGCCCCCATGTGTGGTTTTGGTAATTAATGACAATCTCTATGGACTAATGTGTAAATTGAGTTTCACTTGTAGGTTTGTCCATTGGCATCGCTTGGGCCATGTGTTGGTCTCAAGGTTGAAAGATGAAGAAATGTCCAAGGGCTTTGTGCCATTGGAATATTGAAGAAAGAAGGAGCTTGCAGGTTGATCAAGATAAGTGCAAAGGGTTGCATCAAGATGGATCAACCTCATGAAGGGATGAAGAAGGGCAAGCTCAAGATATGCGCCATCTCTAGAAGATCTCATGCTTGAAGCTTGCCATCCTCGTGCTCATGGAGTGATGAAGACAAGTTCAAAGAAGAGGTTTCCCCATGGAGTATGGGGGAGCAATTTGCAAGTCTTCATCTTCATAAAGCAAGAGCATCCAAGAAAGGTGTTCCCACTATAGAAGAACAAGACGGTCTACATCAAGGTCAAGTGGGATGCTCAAGGCAAAGGTATGTTCTTGATAGGGCTTTTATTTTGCCGGTCTCGTGTTGTTAGTTGTGAGACCGGGTTTAGGATAGATAGTCGTTCTATCAAGAGGGACTCTCAAGCGGGTGTCTCGTTTGCATCGTTCGGAGAGAGCTCAAACCTTTTCATTCATAGAATCATCTTTCTTGGTTGTTATTTGGTTCTTATCCATGAGAAGTTCTAGAGCTTGTGGTCATCATCATAACAAGCTCTAGTTCATCAATTAAGGATTTCACTTGCATATCTTATTGCGGTTTTTGATCTTGCGAGTTTTCCGGCTCCACACCTTGATTATATTCGTCGTTATCCTTCCAACAAAATTGGTTTCATCCCGTTTGGAGCTCGGATGCAAAAGTTATTGCATTTTTGGTTTTCTGGTTTCTGGAATTTCCCTGGCCGGAAGTTCCGGCTTGCCATCGGAAGTTCTGCTAGGGAATTTTTGTCGCCGAAAGTTCCGGTGGAAGTTCCGGGTCTTCTTCCGATCATGTTCAGTAACCTTCTATTCTGGATGTGCTATTTGACGGAACTTCAGTTGGAATTTCCACCGGAAGTTCTGGCCAGGGACCGAAAGTTCCGCTCGGGCCTAGTTGCCGCCGAAAGTACCGATTAAAATTCCGGCTCTTGTTCCGCTCACGTTCAGTAACCTTATGTTTTGGTTGTGACTATTTGACGGAACTTCTGTCGGAACTTCCACCGGAAGTTCTGCTCCCACCAGAAGTTCCGACCAGGACTCGCGTTTTCAGATTCTCGCTTCGCAGTTTTTGACCATTGGCTGTGTGCCACTAGAACTTTCGGCCTCCCACCGGAAGTTCCGGCCAGGGGTCGCGATTGCCCATAACGGGCAGATCTGGGAACCCTTTAAAAGGGGCTCCTCTTCCCCTTCGTGGGTACCAGCTTTTCTTCTTGGTTGTTGGCTTTCTCTCTCTCCTCCATTGTTGACCTTGAAGAAGCTTTCCCTCTCCCTTTCCCTTCCTATGATTCTTGCATCTTTTTGAGGGATTTGAGAGAGGATATCTAGATCTATAATCCCCCAAGGCAAATCCCTTCTTTGTGAAGGAATCATTGGGATCTAGATCTTGGAGAGTTTTGTGTTCTCCTCTTGTGTTCTTCCTCCCTTATTCCCCAATAGCTTTTATAGCTTTGTTGGAATTTGGGAGTGAAGGACTTGCCCTTGCATTTGTTGCATAGGTTTTAGTTCTCCTCGAAGATTCGGCGAGTACAAGATTGAGGGCTTGTTACTCTTGGGTTCCTTGGAACCCTAGACGGTTGTGTGGTTGGATTGTTGACCTTTTATGGTCTTGTTGACCTTTTGTGGTCTTGTATCCTTTTGTGGGGTTGTTGGCCTTTTGTGGCATTGTAGCCTGTTGTGGCTTTGTTATTGGGAGCCTCCAATTGAGTTGTGGAGTTAGCCCCAATCTTATACGGGTTCGGTGACCGCCCTCAAGCGTCCCATAGTGGAGCGAGTGCCCGCCTTTTGTGGTGCGCACTCGGGAGAATAGGGTGATCCTTTTGTGGCGTCGGTGAGTTGCGTGCTTCCATATCCGGGGTGAGGCCTTGTGTGGCGTTGGGTAAGCATCGAGCCACCACACCTCGAGTTGAGCCTTTTGTGGCGTTCGGAGAGCATTGCGCCATCGCACCTCTCCAACGGAGACGTAGCTTCTTTGGAAGTGAACTTCGGGAAACAAATCTTTGTCTCCACGTCCATCGATTATGTCTCAATCGAGCCCTTTACTTATGCACTTTACATTGTGATAGCCATCGTGCTTAAAGTATTTATACCTTGCTATCACCTTGTTGCTTGTATTTCTTAGCATAGGTTGTTGGTGCACTTAGGTGAACCTAGTGGCTAGGTTTTATGCTCAATAAATTAAACGTTAGTTTTATTTCGCATTTACTTGAGCCTAGACCGTAATAATTTTAAAAGCCTATTCACCCTCCCTCTAGGCGACTTCCATTGCACTTTCATCTAGGTTAGTTCAATTTACAATGCTTTGGCTCGGCCAGTCTTACCAGCTTATAATAATAGAAAAACCTGGAAAATGAAAATACCATTAAAAAGCCAATTAAAGATAATCTTATTAGGCGTAGCTGACATGGAGATAACATTTTTTGTGTCATCATGAGACAATCAAACTTTATTTTTTCGAATACCAGTTTGCTTGTTCCATATATATGGTCAGAAACCCAAATAGCTTCAGGCTTGTATCCTTCGTGTAATGTTACCAATATTTTAGAAAACTGGTTATATGGAATTGATCACAAGTATATAATTCTTTTTAGGGTGGGAGCGGATTACCATTATTTGGTTACTATTGTTATGTAGAAATAATATAGTATTTCATGATAAATTGGCTACCCTTTTGCATGTTATCTACCGATGTACATATACACTCCGCTTATAGTCATCCATGCATCATGCGGATGTTCATGACCTATTTACGGATGTGTGCACCCGACTAGAGGATACGATGAGGGACTTATTTACTCGTCATGGTTAGCAGCATAATCTGTGGATAGACCCTCCACCATCTTAGACGTTTCTATAATTTATCATGATGATATCCAACTCGTCTCTTTTTATGTTCGTCTATGGATCTAAAAATAGCCATGTCCATCTGAGTTACGCAGTGGCCAAGAGTACACGCATGAAACTCTTTAAGTAATAAAATCACCCTTATCGAAAAAATAAGACATAAAACTTGAGTACATGATAGCATCGCACAGACATTCAACTAACAGTTTTGCTAAGTCATAGCTAGCTAAGACGTACCTTACGTTATAGTCAGTATGTGGATGGTTGATCTTGTCGTCCACATCAAGATTGATGTCCAACCTGTTTGTCATGTATTTGTGTTTGTGTTTGCCCTGCCCTATATTCCTCATATGTTTTACTAAGTCTGACCTGGTGTATTTTTTTTTGGGCCTTGCGGCCAATCATCTCGATCAATCAGCGTAAGTGACCCATAATCAAGCCGAGTCTGTCACGTTTGGTTGGTGGCATTTTTTTCATGATTTGATTGTTCTGTTGCTCACATTAGCTTAGTGGTCGGCATGTTCCTTTGTTTTTTTGCGTAGCATGTTGTTTGGCATTTTTTCTTTGTTGTTATAGTTTCCAACCATTGTTTTGATTATTTTTTCATATGTTCATTTTTATATTATTAATATTTGTTTTTTTGGGATATTTTTTGTTTGTCCACTCAAGCTTTTTTCTGGTGGTATGAACTACTATGTATATACTATTCTCTCCGTCTCAAAATAGATATCGAAAATATTGTCAAAATTTGGATATATCTAAACACTATTTAGTACTAGATACATCCAAAGGAAGTACATATATACAATAGTGTGTGAATGTGGTCTTTTATTTAGTAGTTGACTTTTTTATTGTACCTATTCATTTTGTAGATGTATTCATATGAAGAAGAAGAAGCTTCCTATAATCAAGATGCGTCTGTCATCCCAAAAGCATAACTTTGCTTGTTTCTCGTTGTTAGGACGACATATAAAGAAAATACTACTTTTATAAATATCATATGCGGTAGTTTTATTTACTCCCTTTCTTTTATAATATAAGATGTTTTAGCTTTGTGAAGATAATGTATCTAGACGCCTTTTAGTGTGTAGGTTCGAAGAGGTTCATTCTGAATCTACATATTAAAATGTGTCTTGATACATTACCTACACAAATCTAAAACATATTATATTTTGAAATGAAGGGAGTAGTTCCCTATGAATTGCGACTAAACTTGCAACTGGTTCATAATTATTATGAGTTACAATCAGATTTTGTAACTGTTTTTCATATTTTATATGTTTTTTTTGCAATTTGAGTTGTTATCTATTTGTAGATGCTCCATGTTTGTAACACCCTCAGAATCGGACCTATGCAAGTTTCAACGATTCCCGCCAAACCCGCATAGAAACGATTCAAAGGTGCCCACCAGGCACTTTCGTGCGGGTGGAAAACGAAGTAATAACATTACACAACAGTCCTCGATGGGACCCACATAACAGATATATACAACAGCGACTCAAAGAGTCAAGAATACAGATATAATATACAAAGATCCAAATCACCTTGAAAACGATATAGCGTCCAGCTACGGACAAGATGCAAATGGGGCTAAGAGCCCTGAAGAATAACCAATGGCGTCCATAACCCTGCCCAGGCCAAGCCGGAAGGGTAACCCTGCTAACGACGTCGATCTCAAACCTGCTTAACAAAAGGGGTGCCGACAAAGGGCAAAGGAAAAAGAGGAGCGTCAGTACTGAGGCCAGTACACGGCGAGACTAGAATTCGGCGGTCCTCGCCTACATAGGTATGGTGGACTGAAGCGGCAGCGGCAGCATGCACTGAACACCCTATAGAGACTCGATACAACTGGCGGCAATCAGAGAGGGGTAAGAAAGACCTAAACGGAACCAACCTGATACTACCATCAAGCAAACCCATCCTGGCGTTTCCCCCTCGAGACCATCGGGGAAGTCAACCGAGGAAACACACACAGTTGGCAGTTTTACTTATTCAGTTAGCGTTGCATCAATTACTAGTCAGGTGTAGATAATCATCCTGAGAAAATAAGCAGTGGGCCGTTTAAGTTAACCATTCCGTTGTAGTTGCGACACTTACTAGTCAGATACAATTAGCATGAGATAACCCAAAACCCAGCAGTTGTTGGTACTTTTATTAGTCATTCCGTTATAGTTGCAATATTTACTAGTCAGATACAATTGTCGCAAGCGACAACACAAGCAAGCAATTGTTGGCAGATTTATTTAGCCATTCCGTTGTAGTTGAAGCTGATTACTAGTCATATCAGATACAAGTCAATTTATAACAGTAAACTTTAGTTATAGTTGTCTATGATCGAGATACTGTGCTCCAAGTCGTCCATAACCGCGGACACGGCTTTCAGAAAGTTTTAACCCGGCCGGGGTGCACAAATAGCAATACACACACGATCAACCTCGGAAAAACCAAATCAAAACCCAACGAGGTCTTCACGACAGAGCAATCACAAGATTCAGAAATATTTCAGGGGGCCACCCCTTAAAGTAGACCCGCAACGAAGCCGGCCGGCTCCGAGACGGACTCAAGGTTGTGGGGACGGCTGTAAACGACTGGAAACCCGAAAGTGTGACTGGGCTTGTCGATACCGCGGAATCGTGCCACGATCCTAAACAGTACAGTGTGCTCCTCGCACAATCGTAAATACAGTAATAAAGCATGGCATAAGTACAGGATAGTAACAAAACCTCAAACTAGTTTGTGGCCCCAAGAAATAAGACGGAATCAAGCTCTGGCTAAGGGGGGTCCCATAATTCCCCGTATGTGGATAGCGCGATAAATCAAGGAACAGGTATCAAGTACTCGGGGTCCTACGGGACACAAGTGGGCGGTCGGAAACCAAATATTATCTATCACCCACCGATGCCTCTGCTTACTTACTTCAATTTTAGTTGTTAAACAGGAATTAAAGTGAACGATAAATAAAGCCGAGATCATCTCCAACATCAAACAGGTGGCAATACTCCAACAACAGTGGTACATGGCGACACGCAACAGCACTTGAGCAAGCGACTACGACGCGCAAGTCCAACTATCTACCAAACAACAGGTAATAGGAGGTGGCCATGGCAATATAGGGCTGCAAGGAATATCACGGGTACGAAAACTAGAGCAACGCAACACAGATAGCAATAGATCAACAGGAGGGAATAAATACTATAAAAGTAAGATAGGTAGAAAGGGGGAGATGCTCGCCTGAAAACATTGTCGAAGGTTCAACCGAAGATCGGGTCGACACTCGCATCAACTCAACGGCCTTATCCGCGAAGAAGCAAACGCTAGAATAAACACCGGATGCAATATTTAATACAACGGCAGAAGATCGGCATGATGCATGGATGATGTATGACATGGCAAAGATGCGATGCAATTAGGTCATATTAAGCGGAACCGGGGTCCCGACCGTTAATTAGATGGTTCAAGGTATTTAGCTACCCCGCAAATTAAATGTTGTATTAGCATGGCAAAAGGTAGTACCGGTTCGCTACACAAAGTTAAATGAGGCCAATATAAGACTAGATTTGCCCGCATATGGGCCCCATATTTAATTATATGGTGAATCGGCATAAGGCCCCCAAACCACATGATAGGATGCGAGCATGACAATTTAATATGCAACAGTTGTATTATATTATAAAATAGGGTTTCGGGAAGAGGTTCACACATTAGGGGGTCTCGACGAACTTGGGGTTCCGGGGTTCGGGGTCGGTCTCAGGGTTCGGATCTGGGGTTCGGCGGGATCAGCGGGATCGGCGCAGAGTAGATCTTGGTGTATCCGGGTTCTCGGCGAACTTGGCGTCCGGGAAGGAGTACTTGGTCTGGCGTCGGGGCGCATCGGATCCGCCCTGGTCGGTGCCGATCTTGTCGTCTCGAAGATCTTGTCGGGTCCGGTCTTCGCCTCCGGGAACGGGTCCCCAGGGTCTCGACGAACTTGGTGTCCTGGCATCTCTGAGTCGTGGATCTTGGCGTCCGGGCTCTCGGTCATCGGTAGATCTTGATGTTCCAGGTCGGAGTCCTCGGGATTCAGCACCGGCGGTCTTGGCGTTCGGGACGAAGATCTTGGCGTGCGACGTCGTCGGCATCGGAGCACTTGTTATGGGTCGGAAGATCTTGAGATTCATGTCGTCGACCTTGGGTACCATTTTGGTCAGCCGATGGCGAACTTGGGATCAGCATCAGGGTCTTTCCTTTCCACCGGGTACAAACAGTACCGCAAGGGAACGCAGTAGTACCAGCACCTGGACAGCAACCATGTGCGTAAGCTCGAGCACGGAGGTGCCCTGGTCCATGACGCTACCAAAGGCGACAGGAGAGAAGGGAGGACGGCGGAGGGGGCTTGGCAGCGAGGGACTCGGCAGGGAGGCAGACGAGGCGAGGCCCACGCGGGGCAGCGGGAGGACGGGGTACTGGCGGCGAGGGGGTCCTGGGGCGAGCGGCGGCGCACTGGAGGCCCCGACGGCGAGGGGGGGTCCGCGGGCTGGCGGCGACGCGCTGGAGGCGGCGCCCGCAGGCGGCGGGGTCGGCCGCGCGGAGGTGCACGGGGAGCCGGAGCGGGGACGGCGGGAAGAGGCGGTTGGCCGAGCTGGCGGAGGCGGGGCGGAGCGGCGGAGCCGGCGGAGGCGTACGGCGGGGCAGACGGGGAGAGGCGACGGCGTCGCGCGCGGTCTCGGGGAGGCGAGCCCGCGCGGCGAAAGAGGCGGCCGGGTCGACGGCGACCGGGGAGCCGAGGGCGGCGGCGCTCTGGGGAGGACGGCCGGCGAGCGGGCGGCTCGCGCGCCAACCGAGGGGAGGCGAGCAGAGGCGGGAGCTTGAAGGGAGAGGCGCGAGCGCGCGGACGGCTGAGGCGGTTGAAGGCGCCGACGGTGAGGCGGGCAGGGCCGGGGAGCGAAGAGAGGCAGAGAGGAGGGAGGTTGGGGAGAGGCCACGCGGGGAGGAAGAGAGAGAGAGATGCGGCGCGGGTGGGGAGAGGTAGGTGGGACCGGGGGGACAGGGAGGGGCCCGGGGCGTGGGGCTGGACAGGGCGGGCCAGGGGCTGTCGGCTGGTGGGGTGGGGAGTGTTGAGTGTGGGTGGGGGAAAAAGGGGTGAGAGGGAGGATGGCTGGTGACGTGGCAACGCATGGTTGGCTGGGGGAAGGGAAAAGGGTGAGGTGGCAAGGATCTATAGGGTGGGGTGAGGTGGAGAGGGGTTGGGTAGGATAGGACTGGGTAGACTAGGGATTTTGGGGTGAGCCGTTTTATTTTTGGGGGTGGTCGTTCGGGTCGAATCGGCCCGTTCGACTGCCCCACTGAAAATACTTTGATATTTTATTTGTTTAAAACACGGCTTCTGCAAACCGATAGCAGACAAAACAAAATAATCCGGAGACCCGGGGTTTGCGTTTGAATAAAGTCGGGGCGTTTAGAAAACTAATTAGGTTTTTCCGAAAATAGTTTTATGCAAGCAAATGCAAGATGATGACGATGCTCAAATGCAATGTGGCATGATGATATGAGTATGCGGTCATGATGATACAATGCACAAAAATCAACGCGATTTTCTAGTAGTGGTTTTGCGGGATGCCACAATGTTTTCACCACTCTTTTTGCTAAATGTTTCATATAAGTTGTAATCAGATTTGTAACTAGTCAAATGTTTAATATGAGTTGCAATCTCACAACTACTCGTGTTTTCCCACGAGTTGCAATCGGACTAACAACTGTGTCCATGATACACTGAGTTGGAATTCAACTTTTTAGTTTGGTTCATGTATTACAAAGAGTTGTAGTTTGACTCGCAACTGAATCGTTCTCCTTGCAAGGGCAATCAGAGTTGCAACTGGTTCATCTATACCTATAAGTTGTAATCAGAATCGAATCGCAACTGACTTGTCTTTCTTATGAGTTGTAATTAAACATGCAATTGGTTCATTTTTCCATTTGATTTGCAATTCTGACTCGCAACCGAGTAGAGGAATGAAATGATATAGTGAAACGGTCCACAACCACAAGTATGAAGTTATAACCATAAGACTTGGGGAGTGCCTAAAGAAAATCCATTGAAATAGAAGACCCAAGTTGTAATGGAACAAACAAAGGTTGAAGAAGACCAACAGAAAGGGTGTGCTCACTATTGTTGAGTTGACACATATCATTCAAACTTTCAACCGGTTCCAAGTTCCCTATGAGTTACAATAACACTCGCAACAGACTTTGCCTTTTTTTATAGGTATGAGTAGCAATCGGATTCGCAACTGATTTGTATTTTTCATTGGTATGAGTTCTAATTAAACTCACAACTGGTCCATGTTTTATATGAGTTGCAATTGAACTCGTAACTAACTTGTGTTTTTTCATAGGTATGAGTTGCAATCAGATTCACAACTGATTCAAAGTTCTCTATGAGTTGCAATTACACTTGCAACTGACTTCGTCTTTTTATAGGTATGAGTTGCAATTGAACTCGCAACTGATTTCAGCCTTTTCATAGGCACGAGTTGCAATTGAACTCGCAATTGGTTCATATTTCATATGAGTTGCAATTAGACTCGCAACTGGCTTGTCTCTTTCATATGTATGAGTTGCAATTGGACTCACACCTGGTCCATATTTCATATGAGTTAAAATCGGACTCGCAACTGATTTGTCTTTTTATAGGTATGAGTTGTAATCGGACTCGCAACTGATTCAAAGTTCTCTATGAGTTGCAATCGAACTTGCTACTGACTTTGTCTTTTTCATAGGTATAAGTTGCAGTTGGAGTCGCAACTTGTTCATGTTTCATATGAGTAGCAATCAGACTCACATCTAACTTGTCTTTTTTTGTGAATCACGGTTTTTTCGTGCTTCCTATGAGTTGCAACTGGTTCATGCTTTCGTGCTCCCTGTAAGGGACGTGCAACTGGTTTATATCTTTTTCCAGTTATAACTAGAATTGCAACCGAGATTTTTAAAATTTTATATCATATTCTATTGAGAATTGTGATTTTTTGTAGTTCCTATAAGTTATAACTAGACTTGCAACTGGAATTGCAACCGATTTTTTTTTGAATTTTTATATCATATTTTTCCAAATCGCTATTTTTTCGTGCTTTCTTATGAGTGATAATCGGATTTTAAACATGTTTATGCTTTCATGCTTCCTATAAGTTGAAATCGGACTTGCAACTAGTTTATATTTTTTCACAGACGCAACTAGAATTGCAACCAAGATTTCTTGAATTTTATATCTTATTTTTCCAAATTACTTTTCTGTGATTCCCTATTAGTTGTAATTGAACTTGCAACTGAGATTTTTGTTGTTACAAGTCAGGTTGTAATTGAATTTTTCCCTAAGAAGTCGAATTACAACTGACATTATTTTTGTTTGGAATTAGGGTAGCAACTGGATTTTTTGGAGTTGCAAGTGGGATTGGAATTATGATTTTTGCTATTACTAGTGAGGTTGTAACTAAAACTATTTTCCAACTACAAGTTGGGTTGTACCTGAGATTGTTTTCCCAAGCCATAAGTCGGTTTGTAACAAAATAAATAAAATGGGTTTTTATGTATTTTATTTTGCAAGTGTGTATCATTTTAGCCGTTACAGTAAAAATCATCGAACACTACTTTTTTTCCAAGGAATACTATGTTGTGTAATAGGGGAATCATTAGGTGACCGAGAGTTAAATAAAATAATTTAGCAGCTTAACATATGATAACATCAATTGATGTTACTAGTCAATAATGTATGTCTGCTCATGATTACATGCAAGATGATCCTAGTAATCAAGAAGACTACCATGCCGTCAGACGCTTCAAATTTCAGCATGCATATATTCCTTTTTTCTTACTATTGGACCAATTGAGAGCGAAAAAAAAAGTTAGAAAAAAATTTCCGACATCATTCAATTATGATATATCTTATACGGTTTTGCTATTTCTTAGTCGACTGAGATTTTTTTAAGTCTCAGTCACCTAAGAAAAGTGCAACTAAAACTGAGTTGCACTTTTTTTTTTAACTAGGATTACACGTTTCTCAGTTGATTAAGACTTGAAAAAATCTCAATCAACCGAGACATAAACAAACCCTATCTTATGTCACAGTCGCTGCGAGTTAGATTCCCTTCAACTAATGTCCTAAAGAAGGGAAAAAAAGGCTAATCGCTTTGCTCGAGAGTCAGATCGAGCAAAGTCCGATGGAAATCCATATCTGATTCGAATACGCACAGAATCGGCCAATCGAGTCGGTGTCGTGTATTCCTAACTTGTTCGCGGTCGGTGAGACAGACGTACGTACAGTACGTGCGTAAATCCGCCCAACTCGACCGATCTTCCATCCATGGGCGGCAGCGCAAGCAAAGGCGAAGAAGCGGCGACGGCGCCTGCGGGACAGCCGTACTCGTTCTGGTCGGACCTCCCGGCGGATCTCGCGGGCCTCGTGATCCAACGGCTGCCCTCCTACGCCGACCGCGCCCGGTTCGGCTGCGTGTGCCGGCACTGGCGCTACGCAGCGAAGCTGCTGCAACAGGCGCCGCTGCCGCCGTCCCAGCAGCCGCTCCCGTGGCTCAACTTCCTCGACGGTACCTTCCGGAGCCTCCCCGACGGCGAGCGGCACCACTTCCCGCCTGACAGGCCTGAAGTGCAGCGGTTCCGGTGTTCCGCCAACAAGGGCTGGGTGCTGTTCACGCAAGGGCTGACGGGACCAGCGCACCGCCACTACCTCAAGAACCCTCTCTCCGGCGCCGTCATCAGGCTCCCAGGCCACTGCAAGGCGCCTACTATTATGCGCCACGCAGACGGTCACGACGCCAGCAGCAATAATATGCCTCCTCCTTCGTCTTCCTCCGGCGACTCGTCGGAAGAGTTCAACATCCGAAAGGTGATGGTGTGCACGAGCGACGTGATCGCCGCCAAGATCAGCTACCGCCACCTCCCAGACGTCGTGGCGTGCTGCCGTCCGGGCACGCGCGCGTGGTCCACCGGCGCGTGCAACGGCACGTGGTACGAGGACATGGCCCTCTACAAGGGCAAGATGTACACCGTGAGCCAGAGGGGCGGCCTCTTCTCGCACGGGCTCTTTCAGGTCTGGAGGACCGGGGAACCGTACGTCGAGCCTCCGGTCGAGCGGATCGCCATGGCACCACCGCCGCCGGACGAGCCTTACGCGAGCCTCTCGTGCCCCAGGAAATTCTTCCTCCTTGTATCTTCACGCGGAGACAGGTTGCTCATGGTTCGATGGATCATCCCCTGCGAGCACCATTGGTTCAGGACTGCGATTACGATGGTGTTCCAGGTGTTCGAGGCAGATTTGGAGATGGCCCGGTGGGTACATGTGGAGAGGTTGGACGATGAGGCGATCTTCATTAGCACGCACTGCTCCAAGGCCATTAGCGCATCTAGCCATGCCGGCCAAGGGAGAGGAGGTCAAATATATTTCGCCGACTACAGCCTTAGGTCCATCAAGCGAACCAGATGCACTACCTGTGGTGTCTATGACATGAGAAGCAAGGTTATCACTCCAATTTCGAGTAAATGGCCGATCAGTGATCAGTCAAACGCGTCATGGTTCTTCCCTTCGGTTGAGTATGGTGACTCCAATCATAATTTTAAGACTTGGAGAGCTACGCTACGAGGATTCTTTACACGGATGTGAATCTTTCAATTATTCAGCATTGGGTTTGTAGAAGAAATAGTATAAACCCTGGACTTAGAGTACAAATCAATTTGTACATGGTTTGAACCTATTCTAATTTTAATCTATATCCACGTATCTCAAACTGATAGCTCGATGGCACATGTCGAACCTGGACAATGTTGGAATTTTGCCCAATATAGTCCAACCCTTTTATTTTATGTCAACAATTCCTCAAATCCTAGAGACTCACTTGCCCCTTCATGCATACAAGAGGTGGGATAAATGTTAGTCTCATGTTACTAGTTGAGTGAGAGTTACATCTTCTTATAAAAAAGGATACTCTACCACTTGTACATGTATGAGAAGATAAGAAACCTATATTTGGGCTCCTACTCCTCCGCCGTCCACCATGCCTCGCCACGACACGCCACAGGTTGTGGGAGTTAGCTGAGCCAGGGACCCACCCATGCCACGTGTATGGGTTGTCTTTATTTTGCTATGAATTTTGGTCCATGCCTATATAAGAGAGGTCGCTCCTCTCCAAAGAGACATGACACAATACGTCGCCTCCAGTTCCAGAGCACCGGGCAGTCATTAGGTCTTTCCCATCATTTCTTCCACCGTACATTGCGAGTCGTGATAGTAGGACTTCGAAACCCCGTTTCTTCGAGTCCTATATGAGAGAAGAGTGATAAGGTTTTGAGGGGACGCTCGATGCGACTACTGGCATCATCATAGATTACTTCCTAGACAACGACTACTTCCCCGATGTCAACACCCTCGCTCTTCGACGACATGGCTAACACCAAAGTCAACAAGAGTGGTTCCGGTTATGCACCGTATGCATTTTTTCCTTCATCTTCTTCAGTTTATGTTTCAAATAATAGTTCTAGCGATCTGTTTGGACATGCCTAGTTTTCCTAGTTTTATTTTTATAATATGTAGTCATGTTTTATCGATTAAATCGTGTGGTAAATTGCTCATATTTCTAACAATCCAAAAATCTTATAATAGACAATTTAATCCGAGTGCCTTTGCCACGGATATGAAGTTGTCGATCTTTGAGGGTATGCACTATAAGAGATGCAGGGGTGGAGACAAGGGGGGCTAGCAGGGGTCAGACCCCCCCTAATGGACTGCCCTCCTCAAGAAAATAAAATAGGGTCATATGAGATAATTATGGGTATTGTAAACCCAGCGTTACGTATTTATAAAGCAAACGGAAGTCCAACCAGCAACCAAAACAACCCATCTGGCTGACTGCCCATGTACAGGCCACCGATCGTGGACTGTAGACGCCTAGTTGCTGGCCCCATCTCCTCTATCAGATCGATCAACAAATATCCCTCCGAGACTACGAGTACGCCCCGCCGCAAGAATTGACTTGATTGCTGGCGTCTCTAGGAGTGTAGGCAGCTGAGTAGCGGAAAATACGACGGCGGCGGCCACTGATCTTTGGTCGCTTGCCAGACATTCGCACAGCCAGATTCTTAGCAAGGTACGTACACGATTTAGTAGTATAGAAGTTTGCTACTTCTGATCTAATTCCTCTTTTTCTTTAGTTTTTCGATTTGGTTAGTTATAGAAAACAAAGACAAAAAAAATACTTGTCAGGCAATTTATTTTGACACTGGATCTGGGACTGCTAAAAAAGTCATTAGAATGAAAATACATTTTCAGGCAATTTCTATCGACATAGAATCTGGCAGAGCTGAATAAATCATTTGTGAACGGTGACCATAGAGCTATATTTAAACTTGCGAAAATTAGAGGAACACATATCGATTTTCTTAGCAATTTTAATGTTGGAGGTCATTTATATTCATACAATACTATTGGCTTATTGCCAAACATGTGTTTATATGCTATTTCTATTAGACGTGATGTACTCAAATATTGTACTCTTTTTGGTCAAAAAAATTTACTACACGTGTTATCGTCATTGCTCGCCCCCCTATATCTATATCCTGGCTCCGCCCCTGAAGAGATGGTTCACAGAAATTTGGCCAAATGACATTGAAAAAAGATGTGGTTACCATCCTCCGGTTCTCCGCATAAGGTGCACATCCCATTCCATGGCCCATGCCTAATCCACATCTGTTGGCACGAAGGGAGATTATCTCTAACCATCTATCAAAGGGAAATTTTAATCTTTGTGAAACCTTCGTTTTCCACATGTCCTTGAAGTGGAGGACCGTGGAGGACCGTGGAGTCTTGGCATAGCTTTAAGGTAGAGAGAGTTTTTTGAGAAATTTGTGCGATTATATGTCGGTTTTCCTTAAAAAAAACACAATGAGCATATGGTTAATTATACGATGTGAACGTACGAATATAAGTGACACCACCTTATGTAGATGCTCAGTTCTTTCACGAAAAGGGTGTACTTTCAGTTTTCTAAAAGTCAAGCTATCTAAAATTTTGACTGAGTTTATACAGATACCAATATTTATGAAATAAATAGCTATATGAATCTAATGATACAAATTGCTGACATACATGTGATACTCCCTCCATTCCAAATTATTTGGCGTAGATTTAAGCAAAAATATCATTGACGTTTTTGTAATCACGATCATCGAACTATTAAAAATTTACGCTATTTTTTGACAGAAACTTTACGCTATTTTGTGGAAGAAGGGAGCGTTTCTGCATGCAGAGCCACAGCGTGAGTGGTGACGGTGGCAAGGAACCCGAGGGCACGCTGAGGGCCCAATGGGAAAAAATTAGATTGAAATGGTTAACAAAATGTTCCATTGCCGGGATTTGAACCCGGGTCGTCTGGGTGAAAGCCAGATATCCTAACCGAGCTAGACGACAATGGATATGTTGAAAATTTCGAGTATCAGATTATTTATCATGATGCATTACCACCTCATCTTTCTTTGGAACTTCCATTACCTTTTACTTTTATCAACATCTCTCGAAATAGGCTTTCGCCCCGCTATATTAATATAGCCACGACCGGATACAAGGGTTCGAACAATCGAAAATGCTGGGACAACAGCTAAAACATGCCCAAAAAAAACAAAAAGGAAAAAGCAGCGAATCAACGAAGCTAGGAAGACCCGCCACCGCTGCGCCCTCCGTATTTGTACCACCGCGCTCCTAGCACCCCGAAGCTCCCAGCACCAAAACAACACCTTCACAAAGGGAAACATCGTTGACACGACGCTGATGTCCGGACCAGAGCACTGGACCTAGGGTTTCCCCTGGCACTCGGAGGAGTAAAGTGGAGTGGGGATATCTGCAACGCCCTCCAAAAAGGAATGGCGCCACCCGAAGGCGGCACCGTGGCGGAGTCGACACCGACAAGGATTTCTCCCTAAACCCATCCACAAAACAACCCTGGGCGATTCAGAGCACCACCACCAACCTCACCGCCCACCAACACGCGCCACCACGATCTTGGGTTCACCGTCGACAACGTCTCATCATGCACATCGACAAACAGCCCGCGAGACGGAGGCAACCACAGTGCGCAGGTTAGGAGTGTTAGCACTGCCGCCCTGCGGGAGGAGCCCACCTCCACCACCTAAAGGTGTCGTTGACCGGACAAGATAGCAGGGGCACACCAGGCCCGGGTGAGCCCGGAGCCCGGCCGGGCCCATATGGGCCCGTAAAACCCCCGCCGCCTTGCTGCAACGGGAAGGCTGCTGCACCGCCGTCCCCAACCTCAGCACCGCCGCCGCTACCATCTCCGGGAGGCGTCTCCACTGCGGACGCACTGGCCCGCCGAAGCCCAGATCGGGCCCGACAGGCCCCAATCTGGGCTGGGAAGGCACCATGCCACACCGAACTCCATCAGCGTCGTCGCTTCAACGCCCCGCCAAGCTCGTCGGCGCCGTCGACCAGAGGCACTGGGAGGAGCCCGAACCGCCACTTCCTGGGGCGCACCACCGCCTGGGGGATAGCTGGCCCCGACCAGATCCCGGAGGCGAGCGGGTAGAGGAGGGCCTCCGCCGCCGGCGCCGCCCGGGCTTAGCCCGGCGGCCTCTGCCGGCGGCGGCGGGGGGGGGGGGGGAGAAGGAGGGAGGAAGGTTACGGCCGGGGCAGCGGCAGCGCCCCCTCGCCTTGGGGAGGGCGAGAGGCGCGCGAGCGCGAAGGGAGGGGGTTTTCGCGGCCGGTCCTCTACTTTTATCAACATGAAACACATCAGTTCATATCCTGAGAAAAGAATCTGGATTTTGTTTTTAGTGGGCCTGATATTTATATTGAAAAGGTAGAGAGAAAAAGATTATAGGCCTACAGCGATGGTTTAGCGAATAGGCAGCAGGGAATCATAGTGGAAGAGTTCAGACCAGTATCTTCTGAAGAGGGTGAAAATATCTCTTCTGAATCTTGCACAGATGACCTGATCAATGTAGTGCGATGTACTTCTGTAGTAAGATGTGCAAACCCTTTATTTCTTGTGCTTCCAAGGCAGCAGCGCATTCATCACAAATCCAGGGGTTGCTACAAGGCTTCCAAAACAGTAATACAGAACAAGAAAATAGCCAGCAGAAACGTAAACTTCTCACCAGACGCCAAGTGTGCGCTAACGTCAGATCAAAGGGAACGTCATAATCTTTTCTCCCTAGCTAGTTGCTACTTCCTCCGTTTCAAAATGTAAGATGTTTTAGATTTGTGAAGAAAATGTATCTAGACTTGTTTTATTGTGTAGATTCACTTCAAACATGAGTGAACCTATATACTAAAAGTAGTCTAGATATATTTGCTTTACAGAACTAAAACATCTTATATTTTGAAACGGAGGGAGTAGTTCATACGAGCCAAACAGCAAATATAATTCGTGTATCACTGACAAAGTGTTGTGTGTTTGTTCTTTATGTCAAGCTAGAATTATTTCCACCCTTAGCTCTGATGGTTAAAGTTGTAGATCTTAATTATTTCCACCCTTAGGCCTTAGCTCTGATGGTTGCCAGCTGTGCAATTGAGGTTGTACAGGTGCCCTTGGTGCCATTTCAAAATGAAATGAACCATATGGTTGTTGCTGCATTAGAGGCCGAACGTTTTGAGGGAACTTATTCATAGGTGGTCTCATTTGATTTGGCTGACCTTGCACATATGGCATCGATCCAGAATGCAGAATATTGTGAGGAAGAATCCTATCAGGTCTAGCTGGATACTGTGGTCCTATACTTGAGGATCCTGGGGCACCAAGATTTTGCTGTAATGACCCCTGTTTCTCAAGATCATTTGATGTATCTGAGGCCTTAGAATCTTTGTGTCCCTGAACATTCAGGCCATGTGAATTACTTTCCTAGCCAGCAAGTTCATCATTTATTTTGCCCTTGTCTGAACTATCATCGCGGTCTTGTGTGTTAAGAGGAATGCCTAGTTGTGACGCCTGAGAAGGGATGCTAAGATGCACTGGTGGCCTCTGAGCATGATTACCAACATGTTGTTGTGGTGTATGCTGAGTTCCTTGAGGGGGCATAGTTGACTATTGATCTTGTAATGGAACTTGACTCTGTGAAGGACGTGCCGATGTAAGATGCTGAGAACTAATTACTTTTTACTGAGATGCATTCACAGGATGTTGCGGCGGAGCACCTTGTAGCGTGTGATGTGTTGGCTGAGGCTGTTGATATGATTGATGGCTCATTGCTGCATGCGTTTGGAGGATGTGGTTGTGCAAGAGCCATTGGATGAGGAGGTTGTGGGTAAGATTGCTGCTGAACTTGTGGATGTTGGTGCTGGATATGAGAATTGAGCTGGATGTGAGATTGAACATGTTGCTGCTGAGGTAAATGCTGCAGCTATGAATGTTGTTGCTGGTAATGAACCTGTTGATATTCTGGAGGATGAGGGTGTGCATGTGGCTGCACTTGAGAGGGAGTTGCTTGAGTAGCAGGTATTGAAAATGGCTGAGTCCCAACTTGAGTAGAGGCTGCTGGACGAGCCATCGAGTGTGCTTGCGGGTGAGGCACCTGGAGAGGCACTTGGCTTTGTGGTTGCTCTCTGTGGAATTTGAGGTGCTGACTGCAATGGTGGATTATGACGAGGGTGCGGCTGAACTGCTGGTGCTTGGAGTTGCGGAAGGCCAGGCTGATTTTGGGAATGGGATGACACCATATGTTGGAGCTGAGAGGGCTGCAGAACTTGAGGTTGGACATATGAAACAGACTGCGCACGAGCTTGAGCTGCATTCTGAGGTGCCACTTGCATTTGAGATTGTGTGTGCTGCTGATACTGTCCATACTGTTTATACTGCTGCACATAGGGATTGTGTCCTGGGTAATGTTGTTGGTACTACTGCTGGTAATGGAGTTGCTACCGGTACTGCTCAGCTGCTGGAGTTTGAGGACCAATTGCTTGCCCTTGACTAGTAGCACTAGGTGTTGCCACAGAAGATGGGGGCACAACCGCCATGCTTGTTGTGGTTACACTTGCACCAGCTGAACTAGTTGCCACTGCAGATGGCACTGTTGTAGTAGGAGCTGCTGCAGCAGCTACTGAAGGTGTTGGGTTAGCTGCATACAGATATTGGGCGACAGCCTGGGTTGTTGCAGCTGTTGACTGAGTCAAACTACTGCCGGCCTGTTGTATTTGAGGCTGCCCCTGCAAATAACACAAAAAAGGTAACAATGATTAATACGAGGAAGACGCTTTTGAAATATATAAAATTCACTCAAGGTTATGATAGACATACGGGGCAGAGATGAGCATGTTCTTGCACTTGACGATGTACAATTTGAGTACCACAACAGTTACAAACAAAAGGGGAGTTCCCATAAGCACAAGTAGTACCATATGTGATACAGTCAGATAGATGTCCTTGATATTGGCAAACACTCTTATGATACAGGCAATGGGCTGCTACTTTACCAACTGTTTCAACGAGGAATTTATAGGATTCCATCAAAGGCTGCAAACTGAAAAACAGGTTGCAAACAAAGGGAGGACTTCAAACATACTTAACCCACAAATATATAAAAACTTAAGAAGATAGTAATACCTTGGAATCGGCTTTTGTCACCAAGTAGCCACAACATAAGACAAGCAGGGTTTGCAGTAGAGATGTGTGCACTGAGCTTGCAGAGCTTCTTTGGGACATATCAGTGCCGAACAAACAGGAAAAAAAATCACCAGGAAGAGATGCACGACAACAAGGCAATGATTGAAGTTTGAACAGTAGCCATGAGTTATATGCATCACATGAAGAAGCCGAAAATGGTATAACAAATGATCAAAATGCATCAACCGATGCAGAGGCCGGGGTCTTATTCCCCTTCTCAAAAAAAAGATCAAACTAAACTTCAAAGATAGTAGGGCTACAGAGGAAACTCGGACTCGGCTATATAGAAAAGGTCCTGCTTCCAACTATAATTGTTAAGGGCAAAGGACATAGGGATGGTCTAATCTGTTTTCACGCCCTTTTGTGGCGAATGATTCTTTAACAAACACTGAAAGTATTGCTGCGAGTAGTGTTGGAACATGGGGAGTTGGGGACCATGGGGTCGATAGTCGTTACACAAGCTAGTGAGCCACATATCCTTGGCTATGAAGTGTGGCGCGAACTTGGTTCACCAAGTAAGATAAAATTGTCTAAAGGACTGAGTTACCCAACAATACCCCTAAATCGACAAACACAGCATGGTAGGAAATTGAGATATACAACATGTGCTTTTACAGATTGAAAAGTAATTAGAGACATAAACACTTGGCATGGTACGACCGACAGATGACTAGTGTAGCAAAAATATCTCAGAGGAAGGAATAAATCATGGAATATGGTACTAGTAATATTCATGTCCACAATATAATATTCAAGCTGAAATGGCCACACTAACTACCGCAGAAATATGGAAGGCAATCAAGTTAACAAGATTAGCCAACTATACCATGGAATCAGACTGCCAATAGTAATGGACACTTCAATAAAGCTGGAATTTGCTTTCCAAGTTTAGTAATAGTAATGAAATGGTAGGTGATCAAGGCAGCGAAGCTAGCTAACCGTATACGACAAACGGAGGTAATGCAAGTGGCCCTAGCAATGAAAGTATGAAACACATTACTAGGCTATAAGTAAACTATTCCCGGCAAAAAATACGGTCAGTTAATCAAGAAAGGGAAGCCAAATACATTACTAAAATATGGGACTGCCTTGCTATTTCAACAAAAGTCATGGCAGCTAGCGGGTCATTGGGGTTGCAAATGTGGCCAGCTACATTACCAAGCTGAGCACATCATGTATTAATGGAATCGAATAGAAACCGCGTGAAATTAAATTTTGATGCTGCCATGCATCAAATAATTGCACATCACACGCAAAGGAGGTAAACAAAAAAAATGGATTCGGCGAGGGCAAGTTGGCACGATCAATAAATGCTCAAGCACCCTATCAGATCAACGAACAGACGGAATAAAACAAATAGACTGATGTAGATTAGGCAGTATCAGGCACTAGAACGGGACCTTCTATCCACATCCCCAGAGTAATGAACCATGACACCACATTGACTTGACTGGTACGCTTAGAAATTCCAATGCGCCGTTCACACCAACAAAAGTTCCCAATCCGAGACATACCGTACACGTATGCCCCAACCCGAGACGGAAGCCTAACCCCGGCAAGATGGATCCCCGTAGGGGGTCGTACGAGCAGTGGGTCTAACTCCGACGAGCTGGATCGCCGGCGGCGGCTGGCAGCGGCTGGGTTTCTGTCTCCCTCGCTCACTCTCCCCTTCTCACTCCCGTGCGAGAAAATTGAGAGAAGAGTTCCCTTGGGCCGGGCTAGGGAGGTGTAGGAGAGGTGATTCTCATTTGGGCCAGTGCTCCATTTCGGGCCGTATCCCCATCTGCTTTCGTGGGTCAGTCCGTCTGCTTAATCCGAAACCGAGTCTAGACTCCACGCTGTCGATTTCCAATTTTCGTGTCCGTCTGCTCACTCTGATTCCAGACCGACTCCGACTCCACACCAAAGAGGCAGCGATGTTCTGGAAGAGAGAGGTGAACCTGAAGGTTATCGGATTTATGTCAAAGTACCACATTGACACAGAGATAACTGAAGACGATGGTTTTGTGCGGAGATTCACGGGGATCTATGGTGATCCCAGGACGGAGGGAAAGGAAAATACGTGGAAACTTATGCGTATTCTGAAAAATCAAAATGACAAACCTTGGCTCTGTGCGGGAGATTTCAATGAGGTTCTTCACGCATGGGAGAAGGAGGGTGGTGTCCCTCGGCCACAAAAATATATGGATAATTGTAAGGAGGCTCTGGAGGTATGCGAGTTAGACGATCTGGGCTTTGTGGGATATGCTTTCACATGGAGAAATAATAGTCATGATCAGAGTATGTATATACGGGAGAGACTGGATCGGGTTGTTGCCTCCCAGAGGTGGTGTGATCGGTTCCCAGGTTTTAGGGTGGTTAATGGAGATCCACGGCATTCGGACCACCGCCCGATTATTATTTACACCCATGGGATTGAGAAAGCAAGAAGAGGCCCGTCTAGGGGCTCTATTCCTCGGTTTGAGGCAAAGTGGATTGATGAAGAAGATTATCAGAGAGTTGTCAAGGAGGCTTGGGAGGAGGAGATTCTTTTGAAACAGAAAGATGTTGCGGGGGCGGTGAAAGGTGTGCTGGGAGGTTTAGTGGAATGGAACAGAAATGTTCTGGGTGATTTGGAAAAAAGAATTAGCAAGATAAAAAAAGAGTTAGAGCACTGGAGGCGAAAGGGGATTAGTGAAGAACAAGTACGGAGAGAGGGACTGCTTCGGTTCAAGCTTAGCAGGCTGGAGGATCAACGTGACACTTATTGGAGGCAACGAGCTCATGTTAAATGGATGAAGGAGGGTGACCGAAATACTAAATATTTCCATTCGGTGGCCTCGGAGAGGAAGAGAAAAAATAAAATAAAAAAGTTGAAAAAAGATGATGGAAGTGTGGTGGAGGAGGTGGGGGCCATGAAAGAAGTGGTGACTAACTACTTTATAAACTTGTTTTCATCTTCTGCAGGCATGCGGATGGAGGAGCTCTTGAGTCATGTTGATTCCAGAGTGACTCCGGAGATGAATGACCTCCTGTGTGAAGAATTCACTGGAACAGAAGTGAAAGAGGCACTCGAGAGTATAGGCAACCTCAAAGCTCCGGGGCTGGATGGAATGCCATCGATTTTTTATAAGAAAAGCTGGGAGTTTGTGGGAGAAAAAGTGACAAATGAGGCCCTTAATGTGCTGAATGGAGGTCCTATGCCGGCGGGGTGGAATGACACTTGTGTCGTTCTCATACCCAAAATAAAAAATCCTGAAAGTATGAAGGATCTCAGGCCAATTAGTTTGTGTAACGTGGTGTACAAGCTAGTTTCAAAGGTCCTTGCAAGTAGGCTGAAGAAAATTCTGCCAGAGATCATCGCACCAAATCAAAGTGCCTTTGTTCCGGGGAGGTTAATTACGGACAATATTTTGCTTGCCTATGAGTGCACACACTATATGAAGAATAAAAGGCATGGAAAGGAGGGGTATGCGGCGATCAAATTGGATATGAGTAAAGCCTACGACAGAGTTGAGTGGATTTTTTTGGAGAGAATGATGAGTAAAATGGGCTTCGATGAGCGATGGATCAACAGGATTATGTTGTGTGTCTCCACAGTAACTTATCAATTTCGGGTGAATGGGGAATGCACTGATAGCATTATACCGCAGAGGGGACTAAGGCAGGGGGATCCACTTTCCCCCTACTTATTTCTCATATGCGGAGAAGGTTTCTCTACCTTACTGAACAAAGCCGAGGAGGCTGGAACTTTAACTGGCATTTAGATATGCCAGGGCGCCCCGAGAATAAACCACCTATTATTTGCAGACGACTCATTAGTACTCATGAAAGCTTCACGTGAGAGTGCTAGATCTCTGCAAAACATACTACAACTGTATGAGATTTGCTCGGGACAGACTATAAATTATGAGAAGTCGGCGGTAATGTTTAGTAAGAATACTAAAGGCTGGTGTAAGCAAGGGGTGCTAAATGAACTGAAGATAAGAGGAGAGGCATGGACAGAAAAGTATCTTGGACTCCCTGTCTATGTTGGACGATCAAGAACACAGGTTTTTGCATATCTGAAAGACCGCATTTGGAAAAAGATCCAAGGATGGAAGGAAAGGTTCCTGTCAAAAATGGGGTAGGATATTCTCATTAAAGCTTGTGCACAAGCTATTCCCACTTTTGCCATGTCCTGCTTCGACTTGACCAAAAATCTTTGTGAGGAAATGGGTAAGATTATATGTCGGTTTTGGTGGGCACAACAGGATAATGAGAGTAAAATGCACTGGCTTAGTTGGGAACAATTGACAAAATCCAAAAGGGATGGTGGCCTGGGGTTCAGGGATCTTTATGGTTTCAATCTAGCGATGTTGGCAAAGCAAGTGTGGCGACTGATGATCGCTCCTGAATCCCTTTGTGCAAAAATATTGAAGGCCAAGTATTACCCTAGCAAGTCGATTATGGAAGCACGTCCATGTGAGGGTATGTCATATACCTTTCGGAGTATTTTGAAGGGACTTGACTTGGCGAAAGAGGGGATGATATGGAGAATAGGAGATGGCACCACTGTGAATATCTAGTCTGACCACTGGATACCTAGGGATGACGCTTTGAAACCAATCACACCACGGGGCCAGAGCTTACTCACAAAGGTTGGCGAGTTAATTGACCCGTCTACCGGCCAGTGGGATGAGGCCCTGGTGAGAGATACTTTTATGAGTATTGATGCTCAGGCTATCCTTGCAATCCCACTTCGAGATGATTTTGAGGACTGTCCAGCATGGCATTACGAGAGTAAGGGACTGTTCACTGTTAAATCAGCGTACAAACTATATGTACAAGGGAGAGATGGACCGCAACAGTCTTCTTCAGCACCAAAATCTGATACTCTACAGTGGGAAAATATTTGGAAATTGCAATGCCCTCCGAAGATACAACAGTTTATCTGGCGGTTTGCACACAACGGTCTTCCACTGAAAACAAACTTAAAGATTCGTGGCATTGATTGTGACACAAGATGTGTGTGTTGCCAAAGAGTGCAGGAGGAAGGAGGACATCTTTTCCTGAGCTGCAAGGAGGTCAAAGGGATTTGGAGAGACCTACGGCTAGAAAAGGAAAGGGAGCAGCTATGTCTATGCCCAAGTGCAAAGATAGTGGTACAAGAAATTCTGGAGATGGGAGCAGAGAAATGCAGTATGATCGCTTGCCTGATGTGGTGCTGGTGGACGCGACGAAACAAACTGAATGCAAAAGAGAAGACGGGCAATGGAGAGGACCTGGTGGCGCAGATCAAGTACTGGGCGGCGGAATCTGAGCAGTTTTGTGGAAAACAGAAGAAATCGGAGCAACCAATTGCACCTAGGACATGGCAGGCTCCAAAGGGCGACAGGTTGAAAATCAATGTTGATGGAGCCTTTGATGCAGAGAGGAATACGGGAGGATGGGGGTTTGTAGTAAGAGATGCTTTGGGCACGATCAGAGGATCGGGAGCAGGAGCCATCCATCATGTTACCAGTGCTGCCATGTCGGAGATTAGAGCATGCGAGGAGGCTGCTAGAGCAGCAGCCGAGTGGGGCATGATGAATATTATCATAGAATCTGACTCGCTCAACCTGGTACGGGCCATGCAGAATAAGGAAGCCGATCGAGCTACAGAGGGCATCATTTGTCGGGATTTGCGTCTCTACATGCTGCTTTCCTTTGCATCTTTTGAGTTCTCGTTTACACCACGCGACTGTAATAATGTAGCTCATGTATTAGCTGCTTTTGGAGCGACACATGAGGACATAAAAATGTTATGGCCGGAGTCGCTTCCCGTTGATGTATGTGTTTTGGTGGCCAGCGTTTCTGCTGAGCCAGGTATCTAATGGAATCAGGTGTCAAAAAAAAAAAAAGAGGCAGCGAGCTCCTCCCTTGGTGTCGTGCCAGTCCTATAAATGTGTGCTCGCCGGCGTCCCATCAATTCATCCTCATCAGTTCCTTGGTTTCCCTCATCTCTAGCCGTAAGCTTGCCCTAGCTGTTGGCGCGCGTTGCTTCGTGGCGTTCGTGCCTTCGTGGTTCCCTCCTCATCGCCCGATCAATTGGTTCGTCGTCGCTCTTGACGGCCGACCTGCAAGCATCCATGGCAATGGCGGCAGCTTCTCTTATTCTGCCGCTGCTCCCGACGCCACCGAGAAGCGAGATGATGCCGATCCTCCCGACACCGCCCAGGAGCGAGATGCTTCCACTGCTGCCGACGCCGTCCGTCGTCGCCGTGCTGTTGGCGGTTTCCACCATGCCCGGCCGCGCGGACTTCGTCCAGAGGTGGGACGCGCCCAAGAAATACAAGAACCCCTGCTGCACCATCTCGTCACCGTCCGAAAGTGGCGGGAGCCCCAGCCGCGCTGATTCCCTCGACAGGTGGGACGCGAACAAGAAATACAAGATTCCCCGCGGTGACACTGACACATCGTCCTCGTCATCGTCGGACAGCGGCGGGAGCCCCGGACGAGCTGACTCCGTCGAACGCTGGGACAGTAAGAAGCTCAAGACCCAGAGCAGGACGTCCCCAAGGACAGACCGTGGCCGCCTGCAGGACGGCAACAGCAAGCGCCCGCCTAGCCGCGCCTCCTCGGCCGAGCGCTGGGACTTGCACAAGAAGCCTCGCCCGGAAACACGACGGCGGAAAACAGTGCAACGATGATGACGGCGACGGTGGCGATCATGGAAATGGGCAGGATGCAGCACGCCGCGTTCGCCGGGCCGAACTTCTACGCCTCGCCGGATCCGATCATGCTCCCCATTCTGCGGGCGCACTAGTCGTTATCGGATCGATCGAGATTTTCTACACATCTTAGTTCGACCGCCTAAGATTTGGAGCAAATGCACTCTGTAGCACTAGTAGTGCTTTTGATTTGAGTGTAATAATTGCATTACTTCAATTAATTTGTACGCGACAGCATTTTTAGATCTGACTGATACATTTCTGCTCATCAGACCGAACCGGTACGATGAATAGGAGCTCTGGCGGCTGCCTAAAAGCCCATCTAGGGTTTCCGTTCCTCTCGCCGATGCCGATGGTTCGTTCCATCTCTGGTGGTCTTAGGGTCTTGGAGGTATGGCGAACCGCGGTCTCTCGCCAGTGGAAGGATTTTTCGTTTTTTTTGTTTAGACTGCTTTTCTTGTCTTCTTTCGGATACTGAGGCGATGGCTATATCTTGGAGTCAGAATAAAGTCCTCTACGGTCTATCCTTGCTCCTTTTGTGCATTTAGTGCGGACGAAGGGTGCGTGGAGTCATTTGTTTGGCCAATCTTTAGGGATTAAGGCGGTTTTCATGTTCATTGGTGTGGTGTAATGTTAGACTCTTTCGATCTTCGATTGTCAGCATTGGAGATGATTGCTGCTCTGGTACGTTGGTCCTTTGAGACCTTAGCACGACAACTTTCCGTTGGTCTACTACGACAAGCTTTGTTCAGCTTCGGTGATGGAGGACGAAGACGGCGGCGCATTTTTGGCTCATGTTAGTGTTTGTAGTTGATTTTTATTACTTTTAGGAGTAAAATGCATTGTTAGTACTCGAACTTGACGGCAGGGTTCACATTTGTCTCTGTACTCAAAGAATACGCAATTACGGTCACTAAAGACGATCTGCGGTGTAGCTACGGTCACTGGTCGCCCGTACAACATTGTATTCACTGACGTGGAAAGTTGTGGAACTCATATGTTTTCTCTTCTACCTACACAGGGATTATTTTACAATGATAAAAAACAAAAGGCCTAAACTACAAACTTTACAAAGAGAAAAGGTTGTCTCCTCCGGCGAATATATGCCGCCACTCTCCGCGCTTGGCTCCAGCCAAATCCTCCTCGCCGGCGCGACCTTCCACCTCCCTGCCGGCGCCGCCCTCAGTCTCGTGCCCACCCCAAATCCTCTATCTCCCATTTCCAGTCGGACGCCGGGGAAGGGGATCTCGGTTAGGCCTTGTTTACCTATAGGGTATTTCCACCCCCTAGTGATTTGGGGATGGGAGGGGATTTGGTGAATCCATCCTTTTCACCCAATCCCCCCATTTTCATGCATTTCCCCGTATTTCCCAATTCCCATCTGTTTACTTCGATTTCTAGGGATAGGAGGGGATTGTGAATTATTAAGCTTGATAAGAAAAACTGGAACTTTACCTCTACATGGACAGTGTCTCAAATAAAAAACTGATCTTTGCACTAAATATAATGAATACCTATCCAATCTTTGCATTAAATAAAAATATGCATGGAGCTTAAACATCTACTTCCGTTTAGTTTAAATATACCCAACGAGCAAGACATCAAGTTATACTCCTATAAAACATTATTACAACCCGATCATGGGCTCATTTTTTATTTCAAAATATTAATCAAATATACAAACATTTCATTGTCTTGACAACGAGAAAAGAGCACCCCTAAACATTCCTGGCCTCGCCCATAGAGTTTATCTTGCAAAACATCATCCTGAAAAAGAATGGGAAACTGAAACAATCATCCTCAGATATACTGCACCCGAAAGAAACAACATCAAGATAGAAAGAAGGTTGCTCTCAGTTTGTATGGTATATTGCACCCAAAGAAACAACAGCAAGCAGAACAGTCAAACACTAATCAACTCTGATTGGCATTGTAAGCAGCAGCTATCACAATGGAATCCACAATGGAATCTGCAATTACAAATAAACAAGTAAATAAATAAAACAGTCTAAAATAGATTTATAGACTGATAAAGTTCAGACTTGGGCCTGACAAAATTCAGGAGATCTCTAAAATTTTCATGGCTAGCAACGACACAACAACATGAGAAAGACTACCAATTATTCAAGAAAGTTTAATGATACAACAACCAATTCCTTTATTGCTTGCAGAATATAAAGTGCATCATAAATCTGGTGTATTGACAAGATCACCAAACAGTAGACCGTTCTGCTATACGGTTTGACCATTACCAATTGCTTCTTTTCACACCAGAGAATATAAAGTGCATCATAAATTTTAGCCAAGCTGTTGCAGTATACACTAGCATATACTAGGCTATACGGCTTGACCATTACCAATTGTTTATTTTCACGCCTAGCATGGTCAGCTACACCAAAAAAGTTTCAGGAACAACATTCAAGTGAAGATATATGAGACGGTGAACATATTGGTGCGATTTCAATCAAATTATACAGCTTCAACTCAGATTCTTGGCACTACAGTAACGAATAGAGCACCATGAACAGCTACCGGTGGTGGCTCACGTTTCTGCAGGGGATCGTCTACCTAGGCACCATGAAGCAGCGGCTCAGCTCCTCTCCTCACCCTCCTTGTGAAGCAGGTGGTGAACCCATGGCGGACCTACGTGTGCTTGGCCCCCGTGCTCATGGGATCCAACGACCTCACCAAGAATCAGCCCAGGACGACAAGATTGACGGGAGACGGATGAACGGCGGCGGCGGCAAGAAACCTAGAAACGAGGGGAAGAGGGGACGAGCCGCGAGAACTAACCGGAGAGAAGTGTAGGGTTTCGTAGCATGGAAAACAAAAATTTTCTATCGCATACAAACAAACAAGCCAAGATCTATCTACTAGATTGTAGCAACGAGTCGATGGAATAACTCACCCTCGAAGATTCCAAAGTGTTTAACGAGAGCGGATTCTCGTGGGTGATGTAGTCGTACTCTTCCCGATCTCAAGATCGTGTAGACGATCCTTCCGGCGCTGCGTTCCGGCAGCGCTCCCGCAGTCGGTCACACGTTCGGTACTCGACGAAGACCTTCCTCTCCCTTGTTCCAGCAGGCAGCGGAGGTTGTAGCACTCTCCTCGCGATTCCGGCAGCACAACGGCGTGGTACCGGAAGTAGAGGGGAGATCCCGCAGGGCTTCACCTTAAGCCGGAGCGAGTATGGTGGAGTATGAGAGAGAACTATTAGTGGTCTAGGGTTTAGACACACCAATTAGAAGGCTCTAAACCGAAGGTTAGGGTAATTAGAAGCTCTAAACCAAAACGGCTCTAAACCGGAGATTAGAGGATAGGAACTTGTGTGTCTAGAGGAGGAGGCCCTGCCCCTCCTTTTATAGGTGGGAGGGGCGGCCAAGGGGAGGGGAGTCCCTCCCCAAGTCGGCCTTGGTTGGCGCACCGGCTTGGAGGGACTCCTCCCCCAAGTCGGTTCCAACCACCTCTTGCTTGTTTCCCACAGTTTCTTGTTTTAGCCGTTTGACTTTTAAACTGGCCATTTGACTTTTCTGTTTTAGGATTCAATTTAATCCTTTATTTGGAACAGCAAGAACACTTAGTACATGATGCAATCATTCAATATGTAATGACACATTCATGTACCCCCCCCCCCCCCCCCCCGGAGTGCCGGACAATCCGGAACCTTCTAGAACATTCCCGATGAAAACACCGGAATCATTCCCGAACTCCGAAACGGGACTTTCCTTATATGAATCTTATTCTCCGGACCATTCCGGATCACCTCGTGATATCCCGGATCCCATCCGAGACTCCGAACAACATTCGGTCTCTTTCTCATAATACCATAACTACTCAAACAACGTCGAATCCTTAAGTGTGTCTCCCTACGGTTCGTGAATTATGCAGACATGATCGAGACACTTCTCCGAACAATAACCAATAGAGGAATCTGGAAATTCATATGGCTCCCACATATTTCTACGATTACTTTGCGATCGAATGAACCACTTACATACGATACCAATTTCCCTTTGTCTCACGATAGTTTACTTATCCGAAGTTATGATCGTCGGTATCTCTGCATACCTAGTTCAACCTCGTTACCGATAAGTACTCTTTTCTCGTTCCCGTGATATGTGATCCCTTGTGAACCAGTCACATGCTTGCAAGCTAATTGGATGACATTCCACCGAGAGGGCCCAGAGTATATCTATCCGTCATATGGATGGACAAATCCCACTCTTGATCCATGTGTCTCAACCAATACTTTCTAAACACTCAATGCCACCTTTATAGCCACCCAGTTACGGTGTGGTGTTTGATGTCATCAAAGCATCCATCCGGTAAAGGTGATATGCATGATATCATGGTCGAAGGAATTAGGTTACTATGTATCAGAAAGCATATAGCAATTGAACTATTGAAATGACTTGATCTTTATGCTACGCTTATCTATAGGAGTATGTCCACCATATCATTCTCCTAACGATATGATCTTGTTGTTGATAACATCTCAATGTTCATGATAGGGAAACCACAATCATTTATCAACCAACAAGCTAGTGAAGTATAGAGGCTATACTAGGGACTTCAAATTAAGTTTACAAATCACACAAGTATCAATGTTTCCTTGTTAATACTATTATAGCATGAATGTAAACATTTATCATAAACACAAAGATATAATAATAACTACATTTATTATTGCCTCTAGGGCATATCTCCAATAGTCTCCCACTTGCACTAGAGTCATCTAATCTAGATTACATGGTAATATACCGAACACCCATGGCAGTTTGGTGTTGGTCATATTTTGCCCTCGGGAGAGGTTTAGTCAACGGATCCGCCACATTCAGATCTGTGTGTACTTTGCAAATCTTTATATCCCCATCCTAGATATGTTCTCGAATAGCGTGAAAACGCAGCTTGATATGCTTCAGCTTCTTGTGTGACCTTGGTTCTTGCGCATTGGCTATGGCGCCCATGTTATCACAGTAGATAGACATTGGGTCCAGCGCACTAGGAACCACACCCAGCTCTGTAATGAACTCTTTCATCCATATCGCTTCTTGTGAAGCCTCCGAAGCAGCCATGTATTCTGATTCAGTTGAAGATCTCGCCACAACGCTTTGCTTTGCACTCCTCCAGCTAACTGCTGCACCATTCAAAATAAATACGTATCCAGATTGTGATTTAGAATCATCCGGATCAGTGTTCCAACTAGCATCGGTGTAACCATTAACAACGAGCTATTCATCACCTCCATAAGAAAGAACCATATCCTTAGTTCTTCTCAAGTACTTAAGGATGTTTTTGACCGCTGTCCAATGATCCACTCCTGGATCACTTTGATATCTTCTAGTTAAACTAACAGCATATGCAATGTCGGGTCTAGTACATAGCATGGCATACATTAGAGATCCTATGGCTGAGGCATAGGGAGTCTTACTCATCCTTTCTCTATCTTCTGCCGATGTCGGACTTTGAGTTTTACTCAAGATCGTATTGGGCAACATGGGCAAGAACCCTTTCTTGCTTTCTTCCATTCCAAACCTCTTTAGAACTTTGTCCAAATATGTACTCTGTGACAATGATATTTGGCGTTTCGATCTATCTCTATAAATCTTTATGCCTAATATGTAAGCTGCTTCGCCAAGATCCTTCATTGAAAAACTATTATTCAAATATTCTTTGACACTATTAAGAAGGTCTACATCATTCCCAATCAACAATATGTCATCCACATATAGTATTAAGAATGCTACAGAGCTCCCACTCACTTTCTTGTAAATACAAGCTTCTCCATAAGTTTGTATAAAACCAAAACTTTTGATCACCTTATCAAAACGTTGATTCCAACTTCGGGATGCTTGCTTCAATCCATAAATGGACCGTTGAAGTTTGCATACCTTGTTAGCATCTTTAGGATCGACAAAACCTTTGGGTTGCATCATATACAACTCTTCATCAATATCTCCATTGAGGAATGCTGTTTTGACATCCATCTGCCATATCTCATAATCATAATATGCAGCGATTGCTAACATAATCCTCATAGACTTTAGCTTCGCTACCTGTGAGAAAGTCTCATCGTAGTCAACTCCTTGAATTTGTCGAAACCCTTTTGCGACAAGTCGAGCTTTATAGACAGTAACATTACCATCAGCATCTGTTTTCTTCTTGAAAATCCATTTGTTCTCGACAGCCTTTCGGCCATCCGTTAAGTCCACCAAAGTCCATACTTGGTTTTAGTACATGGATCCAATCTCGGATTTCATGGCTTCTTGCCATTTATTGGAATCTGGGCTCATCATTGCTTCCTCATATGTCTCGGGGTCATCGGTGTTGTCTACCAACATGACACTCATAACGGGATCATACCAATCTGGAGTGGTACGAGTTCTCGTTGACCTCCGAGGCTCTGTAGTAACTTCAACCGAAGTTTCATGATCACCATCATTAGCTTCCTCTCTTATTGGTGCAGGCACCACAGGAACTTATTCCGGCGCTGCGCTACTCGCAATTTCGAGAGAAGGTTCGACAACCTCGTCGAGTTCTACTTTCCTTCCAGTCACTTCTTTCGAGAGAAATTCCTTCTCTAGAAAGGATCCATTCTTGGCAACGAAGATTTTGCCTTCGGATCTATGATAGAAGGTATACCCAATAGTTTCCTTCGGGTATCCTATGAAGACGCATTTTTCCGCTTTGGGTTCTAACTTGTCCGGCTGTAACTTCTTTACATAGGCTTCGCATCCCCAAACTTTAAGGAACGACAATTTAGGTTTCTTCCCAAACCATAATTCATACGGTGTCGTTTCAACGGATTTAGATGGTGCCCTATTTAAAGTGAATGCGGTTGTTTCTAATGCATAACCCCAAAATGATAGCGGTAAATCTGTAAGTGACATCATAGAACAAACCATATCTAAGAGAGTTCGATTACGAAGTTCGGACACACCATTACGCTGTGGTGTTCCCGGCGGTGTCAATTGTGAAAGTATTCCGCATTTCTTCAAATGCTCGCCAAACTCGTAACTTAGATATTTACCTCCACGATCAGAACATATAAATTTAATCTTCTTGTTACGTTGATTCTCTACCTCACTTTGAAACTCCTTAAACTTCTCGAAAGTTTCGGACTTATGTTTCATGAAATAGATATACCCATATCTACTCAAATCATCCGTGAAGGTAAGAACATAACGATAACCACCGCGCGATGCTACACTCATTGGACCACACACATCGGTATGTATGATTTCCAATAAGTCCGTAGCTCGCTCCATCATACCAGAAAATGGAGTCTTAGTCATTTTTCCCATCAGACATGCTTCGCATATTTCAAGTGATTCAAAATCAAGTGATTCAAGAAGTCCATCGGAATGGAGTTTCTTCATACGTTTCACTCCAATGTGACCAAGACGACAGTGCCACATATAGGTCGATTTATCGCTTGATTTCAAACGTTTAGCCTCAATGTTGTTGATATGTGTATTTCCACTATCGAGATTCAATAAAAATAGACCATCTATCAAAGGTGCATGTGCATAAAAACATATTACTCATATAAATCGAACAACCATTATTCTCGGACTTAAACAAGTAACCGTCTCGCAATAAACAAGATCCCGATATAATGTTCATGCTCAACGCAGGCACCAAATAACAATTATTTAAGTATAAAACTAATCCCGATGGTATATGAAGGGGTAGCGTGCCGACCGCGATCACATCAACCTTTGATCCATTTCCCACGCGCATCGTCACCTCGTTCTTCGCTAGCTTCCGTTTATTCTGCAGCACCTGTTTCGAATTACAAATATGAGCAACCGAACCAGTATCAAATACCCAGGCACTACTACGAGTACTAGTGAGATACACATCAATAACATGTATATCAGATATACCTTTCTTCTTGATGTTGCCGTTCTTCAAATCCGCCAAGTACTTTGGGCAATTCCGCTTCCAGTGACCTTCTCCCTTGCAGTAAAAGCACTCAGTATCAGGCTTAGGTCCAGCCTTGGTCTTCTTCGCCGGCGTGGTAACTTTCTTACCACCCTTCTTGAAGTGTCCCTTTTGCTTAGACTTGCCTTTCTTGAATTTGGTGGTCTTATTGACCAACAACACTTGGTGCTCTTTCTTGATCTCCACTTCTGCAGATTTCAACATGGCAAAGAGTTCTGGTAACGTCTTGTTCATGTTCTGCATGTTGTAGTTCATCACAAAGTTCTTGTAACTTGGTGGTAGTGATTGGAGGACACGGTAAATCCCCAAAGCATTAGGAATCACTATACCCAAGCTTTGAAGTTTGTTTGCGTGCCCAGACATCTTAAGCACATGCTCACTGATGGAGCTGCCCTCTTCCATCTTGCAGTTAAAGAACTTTTCAGAAGCCTCATAGCTTTCAATTGCCGCATGAGTCTCAAAAATCAATTTGAGATCCTCGACAATATCATATGGGTCTGAATCCTCAAACCTTTTCTGAAGCTCCGATTCCAAACCATACAAGATAGCACACTGAACTATGGAGTACTGATTCTTCCGAGCGAGGTAAACATTCTTTACTTCATCGGGAGCATCATCTGCAGGTGGGTCACCCAGCGGTGCATCCAGCACATACGTCAAATTACCAGCTGTGAGGACAATCCTCAAATTGCGGAACCAATCCGCGAAGTTGCTTCCATTGTTTTTCAACTTTTCTTTCTCTAGGAACGCATTAAAATTGATGGTAGGGGCTGCCATTGATCTACAACATATTTGCAATAGTTTAGACTAAGTTTATGACAAATTGAGTTCAAATTAATTAATGTAATTAAACTAGGTGAACTCCCACTCAAAACAATATCCCTCACATTGTTTTAGTGATCACACGAACCAAATCCACCATATCAACACCGATCATCACGAGAGTTGATATAGTTTCAGTGGTGAACAATCGTCATGTTCATCATATCTACTATATGATTCATGCTTTACCTTTCGGTGATCCGTGTTCCGAGACCATGTCTGTACATGCTAGGCTCGTCAAGATCAAACCTTAGTTTCCGCATGAGCAAATCTGGCTTGCTCACGTTGTATACACTTGCAGAATCTAACACACCCGATCATCACGTGGTGCTTCGAAACAACAAGCTTTAGCAACGGTGCTAACTAAGGGTGAACACTTTATGACTTGAAATTCATGTGCATGAGGGATCATCTTATAATGCTACCGTCGTCTACTAAGCAATACAAGATGCATAAAGGATTAACATCACATGCAATTCAATATATATGTGATATGATATGGCCTTTCTTCTTCGTGCTTCCGATCTCTATCTTCAACCACGAACATGATTTCCATCATCACCGGCATTGCATCAAGGTCAATGACGCCTCTCCATGGTTGTCGTCCACCGGCTTCAACTATTACAACTACTTTGAATAGACACGCGGGTCTTAACATAAATTAAAGACAACCATATGGCTCCTGCCGGTTGCCAACTTACAATAAGGAACATTGCATACATCAAATATAATCACAATCATGGCCATATCACATCACTGCACACCCCTGCAAAACAAAGTTAGACGCCTCTACTTTCTTGCATGTTTTACGTGGTTTGGGGCTTTCTATAAGTGTCGTTCTAACTTACGAACATGAACCACAACATTGACACAAGTATTGTTAATCACCCGTTGTGAATTGGATCTATACTATGCTAGGAGAAACAGGCACCCGCAATGCCACTTATGCAATACAAGTTGCATGTCAAGCGTGGAGCAAGTCTCATGAACGATGTCATGTAAGGTTAGCCCGGGCCGCTTCATCCCAACATACCGCAAGATGCAAAGTACACAAGAAGCAATCGACAATAAAAGTATCAACGCCCACAATGACCATTGTGTTCTACTCGTGCAACAGATCTACATATAGACACAGCTCTGATACCACTGTAGGGTTTCGTAGCATGGAAAACAAAAATTTTCTATCGCATACAAACAAACAAGCCAATATCTATCTACTAGATTGTAGCAACGAGTCGATGGAATAACTCACCCTCGAAGATTCCAAAGTGTTTAACGAGAGCGGATTCTCGTGGGTGATGTAGTCGTACTCTTCCCGATCTCAAGATCGTGTAGACGATCCTTCCGGCGCTGCGTTCCGGCAGCGCTCCCGCAGTCGGTCACACGTTCGGTACTCGACGAAGACCTTCCTCTCCCTTGTTCCAGCAGGCAGCGGAGGTTGTAGCACTCTCCTCGCGATTCCGGCAGCACAACGGCGTGGTACCGGAAGTAGAGGGGAGATCCCGCAGGGCTTCACCTTAAGCCGGAGCGAGTATGGTGGAGTATGAGAGAGAACTATTAGTGGTCTAGGGTTTAGACACACCAATTAGAAGGCTCTAAACCGAAGGCTAGGGCAATTAGAAGCTCTAAACCAAAACGGCTCTAAACCGGAGATTAGAGGATAGGAACTTGTGTGTCTAGAGGAGGAGGCCCTGCCCCTCCTTTTATAGGTGGGAGGGGAGTCCCTCCCCAAGTCGGCCTTGGTTGGCGCGCCGGCTTGGAGGGACTCCTCTCCCAAGTCGGTTCCAACCACCTCTTGCTTGTTTCCCACAGTTTCTTGTTTTAGCCGTTTGAGTTTTAAACTGGCCATTTGACTTTTCTGTTTTAGGATTCAATTTAATCCTTTATTTGGAACAGCAAGAACACTTAGTACATGATGCAATCATTCAATATGTAATGACACATTCATGTACCCTCCCTCCCCCCCCCCCCCGGAGTGCCGGACAATCCGGAACCTTCTAGAACATTCCCGATGAAAACACCGGAATCATTCCCGAACTCCGAAACGGGACTTTCCTTATATGAATCTTATTCTCCGGACCATTCCGGATCACCTCGTGATATCCCGGATCCCATCCGAGACTCCGAACAACATTCGGTCTCTTTCTCATAATACCATAACTACTCAAACAACGTCGAATCCTTAAGTGTGTCTCCCTACGGTTCGTGAATTATGCGGACATGATCGAGACACTTCTCCGAACAATAACCAATAGAGGAATCTGGAAATTCATATAGCTCCCACATATTTCTACGATTACTTTGCGATCGAATGAACCACTTACATACGATACCAATTTCCCTTTGTCTCACGATAGTTTACTTATCCGAAGTTATGATCGTCGGTATCTCTGCATACCTAGTTCAACCTCGTTACCGATAAGTACTCTTTTCTCGTTCCCGTGATATGTGATCCCTTGTGAACCAGTCACATGCTTGCAAGCTAATTGGATGACATTCCACCGAGAGGGCCCAGAGTATATCTATCCGTCATATGGATGGACAAATCCCACTCTTGATCCATGTGTCTCAACCAATACTTTCTAAACACTCAATGCCACCTTTATAGCCACCCAGTTACAGTGTGGTGTTTGATGTCATCAAAGCATCCATCCGGTAAAGGTGATATGCATGATCTCATGGTCGAAGGAATTAGGTTACTATGTATCAGAAAGCATATAGCAATTGAACTATTGAAACGACTTGATCTTTATGCTACGCTTATCTATAGGAGTATGTCCACCATATCATTCTCCTAACGATATGATCTTGTTGTTGATAACATCTCAATGTTCATGATAGGAAAACCACAATCATTTATCAACCAACAAGCTAGTGAAGTATAGAGGCTATACTAGGGACTTCAAATTAAGTTTACAAGTCACACAAGTATCAATGTTTCCTTGTTAATACTATTATAGCATGAATGTAAACATTTATCATAAACACAAAGATATAATAATAACTACATTTATTATTGCCTCTAGGGCATATCTCCAACAAGAAGACCCTGCCCTGTCCGATGTAGGCGTCCGTCGCGGCGTCTCTGGGCCGGTGCCCTCGCCCTCGCCCTTGCCTCTAGTCCGCACAGTTGGCGTCGCCTCCGTCCTAGAGTTGCAGTAGCTCTTTCTTCCCCGAAAAAACACGAGGTCTGGGTCGCGTGTGGAAATACTCGGATAGGCTGGGTTCGGTTCTGGGATTTTCGGGGAAGGGCCGGGATAAAACTCAGAAATACAAGACATGTAAACGGACATACCGGGAAAATCGGGGATTGCCGGATAAGCCTGTAAAATACCCGTCGAGCCCGGCAAATACACGACAAGTAAACGAGCCCAGGCCTCCTTCGACAGGACATGTTTGAAAGGTTTTTTCGTGTAATTTACCGGGCCAATACCATCGTAACATGTTGAAACACTCCATGCATTGTTCGGTATGCTGGTTTTGGACGGGCCGAGCCCATAAATCCACCCCGATACACTGATATACACGTCGGGTCGACCGGGATCACAGACGCCATGCCTATGTCGCGTTTTTTTGTCGCTCGAATCTTGTTGCTCCGCGATTTTTATCGCTCGAATATCTTTCCCTAGGTCTGGTTGCTTCGATTAGACCGAGACCGGGGCTCATCGTCGGGCCGTCATCTTCGCATTCCAGGGGACAGCCGACAGCAGGACCTAGCGAGATTGGCGACGTATCGATCGGTAATCCCACTGCCTCACCCAAAACATTTCCAAAAACACTCGGAAAGACATGCTAATCCACGTGTGCCGAACGAGGCTGGCGGGGTCATCGGTTGGGGCTGGCTAGCAGTAGAGCCCGCCCCACCATTCGTGCGGCATCGTAGTAGTCATAAATATCATTCAGCACGGGGGCACGTCGCTCTTGCCGTGCTCCACGACGGTGGCGCCCATGATCTCCTCGCCGCGTCCTTCAGAAAGCCTGCGCTGCCCGACGTTTGGCGCGGTCCATGGCCTCGATGCTAATGTGCGGATGTCATAGCAGCTGTCACGCACAGCGACGAAGCCAGTGCTCACGCGACCTTGCCCGAGAAGCGCGGGCATGGAAGAGCTCTTCGTCCTTGTCGGGTACGCCAGCGTGAGCAGAAGCGGACGTGGCAGTGCCGGCGTCCAAGCGCGAGGCAATGGCGGGCCAGGGCGTTGCGCCTCACCACATCCTCGACTCGAGCCCGCTCTACTTCCAATTGACCCAAGCGCAGACTCATTTTGGCTTCGGTCCGCTCGTCGACGCGCATACATAGGTCAACTAGCAAAGCTATTACTCAGCCGAGACTTACACGCACGTATAGCTAGCTCTCAAGCACGTAGCTAGATCTATTCAGCTGGACAGATCGTTGGGATCGATTGGATCGCCACAGGGCCACCGTGTCAACCGGCAGCGCCGATGCTGGATGGGTGGAGGTGGCGAACGCCCATCCTCGTCGAAATGGCCACCGGTGGGGGACATTTGGTGTGGAAGGCGGCTGCTGCTGTACAGTGTCGGAGGAAGCATTCTAGGCGACATACGGTTTTGCATATAACCCCCTCCTGAAGATGGCCCCTCTTCAAATTATCAACAACTGTCCTGATAAGTGGATCCCGTGGGTACCACGTCGACAAATACGACGCGTTTTTGGAGCCGGTGACGTAGCTGACCACGCCGATCGTCTTTAGTGACCGTAACTGTGTATTCTCTGAGTTCAGTGATAAATGTGAACCTCGCCGATAAGTTCGAATACTAATCATGTATTTTACTCTACTTTTAGGTCTTTTTGTACTTTCACCAAAAAAGTTGCATTTGATGCTAACTAAACAATTATTACTCCCTCCGTCCTAAATTAGATGTCTTAGATTTATCAAAATTTAGATGAACCTATACACTAAATAGTGTCTAGATTTATTCAAATTTTGATAAATATGAGGCATCTATTTTGGAACGGAGGGAGTACTTCAAATAGCATATATGCAATACTGTTGATGATGCAAGTTACAATAGTTGTCGTTCTCCTAATTGCAGATGTGCTTCGTCGACCATGCATTGCTCGACGAAATGCTGCCGTGGTAAATGAACTTCGTCTTTGCTTCTCCGTTGATACATTGTTGTTTGGACTATATATGGATGTATTTTTGAACAACGAAATCTTTTATTAGAATTTTGCAATATATAATTATCAAAATGATTTATTTGTTTTGTCTGTGCTGAAATTTGTGAAGAATTTAGAACTTTTTAGACTGTATAATTTTCCTAAACCATATTGAAAAGAGCAATTAACATGACCATCCAAACATAACTATTGTTTGGGAAACTTTATACAAATCCAAGAAAATATTGTCTTGCATTTTATTCGAATTTGTTTTGATTTTTTTGGAATACTTCAATATTTTCCAAACACTATTTCATTTTCACAAGAGAGGAAATAACACGACATTTTCCAAATATAAAAAACATGTTGTAAAATATCCTACAGTGATAATTGGATTTTTTTTGAGTTTTATACTCTTGTAGAAACAATTTCCGATTTGAACAAAATCAAACGAGAGAAGATAATGTGACTTCTTCAAAATATTTAGATAAAAAATGACTATGATATCCTATGGCACTTTTGGAGGTCTAGAGTTATTTTATAGAATTAAATAGAGCTATAACAGAGATTGCAAACCGAAATAAATTCTAAAACATGCATTCGAGATGGAAAAATGTCTTCCTAGGCCCTATATATTTCTTTTGATTCTTGAAAAAAAAAGAATTACATGTAAAAGCCATATTCTAATCTGATAAAAGAAAAAAAGTACACACACATGTGCCAAAACACTACGCACGGTAGATTATTAGGGGCACAAAAAGATGCCTTAAAAATTACTCAAAGTGCCTTTAAAAATATTTAAAGGTAATAAAAAATGCCAAATCAAATGGGTAGAGAAAAATCAATTATGGCAATTTCAAAAAATGCCTTTAAAAATAGATTTTTTGAGACACTTCCAAATTTGCCTTTAAAAATAGATTTATTGAGGCACTTTCAAATTTGCCCACATACAATAGTGCCTCTATAAACAATTTCTAGCACTTCTAAACATGAATTTAAGCTCACATTGCAGGCACATATCGTATATATTCCTATGAACAGCTTATGACCGTACAACAAAAAATAGTACTCCCACCGATTTGAAAGAAGTGTCGTAGCGAGGGGACTTAACAATTAGGCTTTGGCCATTTTACATGCAGACTCTTGACACTTCAAAATCTAACAACTAAGTGCACAATTCAAATTAATCGCTCCATCCCTAGCACGTCCGCCTCCGTCGAACGATCCATCCGCTTGCCAGCTCCTCAGTTGTCAGCACCTCCGCCTTCGTCGCCAGCAAACTTAGCCATACGTGGCATCACCTTGAGCTGGATCGCACAGATCGATCATCGATCCAGCTAGCATGCTCCACAGGTGTCCACGGCGTCGTCCTCGGTCGTGGAACCGACCATGCTCGGTAGCATGCTGCGCGAGCTCGCCGTCGTCGAACCAGGCCGTCTTGCCAAGCTTAAATCTTTCATAGGAAGTAAATAATCGATGGGAAGGTCAAGTAAATGATCCACTTGCAGTTAGTACTCCTTTTATATTTGATTACCTGGTGGAGTAGTAGAGAGAGTTCAATATTTAGCAAGTAAACTCTGCTGAACACCGGCCATCCAATATGCAGAGGGCTCTCATATCAGAGAGAATCCTGAAAGAATAGTGAAGTTGATCAGCAGTAGCAGGTAGCAATGGTATTGCCAGTCCTCAATTTCGGCACAGCTAAAGAAGCATGAACCTGTGCTGAAGAAGAAGATAACTCAACCAGAAAAATAACAATTCAGATGTCCACAAGATGCCATTTCAGAGATTCTTATCATTGGCAATTGGCTTGATCATTTGAGGTAGGACCTAGTTAGTGCATGTATCACACCAGTACTGAATATTGACAGTTTAGAATTGTTACTTCAAGTTAGTGCATGTATTATTTGATCTAGGACCTAGTTAGTGCATGTATGACCTTGTTCATAATATTGGCACCTAGTTAGTGCAAGTTTCAGTCTATTTTAACACAATATTCAGAGAATAGTAATATAATTGTTACTTTATATGATGGAGTAGCTACTACAGATTATGATGCAGGCATTTTAACTGAATATTCAGAAGAACTTGGAGTATGATGAAGTAGCTACTACAAATTATGATGGAGGCATTTTAACTGAAACAGTAAAATTCAGTGTAAAGGGCAGAAATCGTACTTCAGCTGCACTTTCAAGAATTATGACTGACACTGGAGTATATACTCAGAATGCATGATCATTTTCAACAGTATGGAGCATTAACTTTTAGACTCTGTTTCGGACGGGTGCTTGGCCTCCTACTACCCCCCCCCCCCCCCCCCCCCCCCCCCCCCCCCCCCCCCCCTTCGTACTGATCAGTGTCCCTTGTGATTCGGACTGGTGCTTGCTCATTGTAGTTCTGGGAAACAGAAAAACACAGTAGGTAGCAAAAGAAAAAGCATACCAGGCAGCTTTGGAAGCCTTCGACATACAAGTACTAGTGTCGCTACTGATGAACCTGATAGAGCTTGAGGACAGTCTGAAGAAGAGGTTGCCAATGGCTGAAATGTTGTGGATGTAGGGATGTGCTACAGCATGGATCCGTGTCCTAGGTTTAGCGAACGAACCATGCGACCCCGTGGTCTTCCCTGCACTGGACATACGGATGGCACCCGCGGCTGTTGGGTGCGGGTGGAGCTTAACCAAACCCGCACCCGCAATCTTAGATCTTTCCCGCAACCCGCTCCCGCACCCGCGCATGAGTATAGATTTTTTCCCATACCCTCACCCGCCTAGATAAACAAACCCGCGGGTAATACCCACCCGTCTGTCCAAACAATTTAACAAGGCATTATAATAACAAAACATACATATATCTTCATTCATTCACAGTTTTAGCAAGCAAATATAAATTAAATAATGAAATACATAGCCAAACACATGATATATGTGAAGAAAACAAGTTACAACCAAACATAAGTTGCATAGGAAGTACATAGTTCAAACAAGAATACTAGATTAATGGGAATTAATCGGTGGGCAATGGAATTAATGTGATTTCAGGAATTTCTGGGCAGCCGAGGGTGGTTTGTATTTAGTTTTAGGGATTTATTTTGGAAATAAATGCTATGATAATAATGCCCTACGTGTCATGTATAAATATATGGCGGGTAGGTGGGTATGTGGGCGCGGGTTTTCCTTACCATACCCGCACCCGCAATACCCAACGGGTAAAGAACTTTTCCCATTTGCTTATCCATGGGTAAAAAAATTCTACCATACCCTTACCCTAATAGATAAAAACCCACAGGATAAGCAGATAGCAGGTACCTATTGCCATCCGTAACTGGACATCCTGGCTTCAGAGATAAGCGCCTCGTAGACATTTACACGAACAGGTCACGGGCACATAGCATACAGGATAACCGGAAGATGGCTATAGGTCAGGGTTCTTACCCATCGCAAGGAGAGGACCTGCAGGGGTCGGAGAGGGCGCTCTCCATACCATCCTCTCCCCTCACCGAAGCGGATGCGCTTGCCTCGAATGCCGAAGGCGGACGAACACGGAGGCGCTGCCACACTGCCTCGCCCTGCGGCTGCTTCATCTGCGAGAGGTAGCACCTGGAATGTATGGAGATGCTCTTCGGCGCGCAGCCACGTGCTCCTACCTACTCCGTCGGCTTCAGTGGTAGTATCTGCTCCACCACGTACGCCTGAGCTCCTCAAGGAAGGGAGAGCTGCGTGTTCTCCCCTCAGAGATGGAGGCGCTCGAGGCGGAGGTCAGGGACCCGAATCCCTCTGAGGAGACGCCATACGACCGCTAGGACAATCCTTAGCCTCCACCAGGGAGGCTCAGCGACGAGGTGGCCCTACGTCATGCGGTGATCTCGGCAACGAGCGCAACCTTCTCTGGCATGAGAGGATATGGAGTGAGGATCCTTCGGAGGAGAGGCGAGAGGAACATGTGGAGCAGTTGGGGGAGCCGGAGAGGGAAGGCGAGGAGGGCGCGGGTTCGTTCTGCGCCTGGCGAGATTGGCTTGTCGTCGTGTCGCACGAGCGTGGGGCGAGGTAGGGGGAGGTAGAAGGAGCATACTGTATAAGTGAAATATTATTGAGGGGTTTTCCTAAAACAAAAACAAAATTAGAGGTATTTTTGCCGGTACTTTTTGAAAATGCCTTAGAAGATCTGATTTCTGCAAGTATTTTTGAAAATTGCCTAAAAAATCAGTATATTTTCAGGCAGTTTTAGAATATGCCTTAAAAAAAGTTATTTTTGTTGGCACTTTTAGAAAATGCCACGAAATTTCAGATTTTTCTATGCACTTTTCAGAAAATGTCTTAAAAAATAATTTTCTGGACATTTTGCTAATGTGCCTCTAACAAAGTGCCTAAAAAAATCAACCGTGACATAGTGAAATAGGCTGCACGCACAGGCCCGCCTAGCTAATCCCTTCCGAGCTGGCCTCTTTCTTCCTTGCTTTTTCCCGCCTAGCTAATCCCTTCCGAGCTGGCCTCTTTCTTCCTTGCTTTTTTTCTTTTTTCTTGTGACGATGACGAACCGACGCACGTCGTCTACCTTTACGTGGGTGTGAGAAAAACTTAGCTCTCATAGAACGCTACTTCGACCAACTCAATTTTAGAATTTGTAGGAAGAGTTCAGAATGAAACAAGGGACAAAACGTGGCCTATCTGCTTTGTTGTCTGTCTATGGGGATTATGGAAAGCCAGAAACGACAAGGTCAAATGTTACTCCCTCCGGCCCGTCTAGTACAAAGTTACTTTTGCAATACAGTCCTGAATATTTTCAAAATCTTACAAATTTGGCCTGCAATTTGAAACTTCAAATTCACAACTTCATCGTCCTCTGTCTTTGGCCTCCCTTCCGTCCGCCGTTCACCGGCAGTCCGCCGCTCCACTCGCCGGTGGAGGCCTCCCCCTGTCAGAGGAATCCCGTTGGGGTCGCCCAGCTCCGGCCTCCCCTGTCAGAGGAATCCCGCTAGGGTCGCCCAGCTCCGCGTCTCCGCTGGGTCCACGCGACGGAGTGATCGAGCCAGGCCGTGCCGACGGAGGGCCAGGACCGGCGCGGGGGAGCAAGGCCGCGCCGCTCCCGTTCCCGCTCCAGCCTCGCCACGCTCCCGTCCCCGAAGTCAAGCTCGACACCTCGACCTTGGTTCACTTTATCGACGCGGCCCCTGTTCACCTCCCCGACGTTGCTCCTGTCCACCTCCTTGCCGCCGCCGTCGTTCGCTGTCGCTCCTACAGCAGAAGCCCGCCGTCGTGGCCGCAGCGGCCCCTGTTCACCTCCCCGACGCTGCTCATGTCCACCTCCTCGCCGCCGCCGGTCGCTGTCGCTCCTGCAGCAGAAGCCCGCCGTCGTGGCCGCATCGGCCCCTATTCACCTCCCCGACTCCGCTCTTGTCCACCTCCTCGCCGCTGATGACTCCTTGGTGGCGCCAGAGAACTTGGTGCTTCATGTGGAGTCTTATTGGGAACCCTAAGAGCAAGGTGTGAAGAGCACAACAGCAAGTCTTCCCTCAGTTGAGACCGAGGTTATCGAACCAGAAGGAGGAAGGAAACGTCACACAGGTGTTGCAAGCAATACAGAGACCTGCACAACACAAACTCAAGACTTTGCCCCAACGAATCAGTGAGGTTGTCAAGCTCACCGGTTTGCTGTAACAAAGGATTAAACGTATGGTGTGGAAGGTAATGGTTTGCAGCAAGTAAAAATTAACATTGGAAGATGTATCAATGGTAAATATTGGACCGGGGTCCATAGTTCACTAGAGGTGCTCTCCTTAGATAAACAACATGGCATGAAGGGTAAAGAAATTACAGCAGGGCAATTGACAGGAACTGAGCAAGGCATAACAATGCAATTACTAGTCAGAAAGATCCTATGAGGTTGATTGGGCAATACAACAATATACATAGACCGCCATCCAACTGCATCTATGACTAGAAGTCCACCTTCATGTTATCATCCGAACCCCCTCCAGTATTAAGTTGCAAGCAACATACAACTGCTTTAAGCAAAGTGTGTAAGGTAAATAGTCCACATGTTCCATGAACAAGAGACCGTTGTTTTCTTCCTAGTAGCAACAGCACATCTACAACCGAAGAGATTATTGTCACTTCCCTTGGAAACTAGAGGCATGAACCCACTATCGAGCATAAATACCCCCTCTTGGAGTCACTAGCAACTACTTGGCCAAGATAACCACTAGCAACGGAGAGCATGCAAGATCACAAACAACACAGACATGGTAGAATCATAAAGACAAAACCATTAATCAAACCAACATAATAATCTCTATATCCATCGGATCCCCGCAAACACAACATGCATGATTACAAATAGATTAGATCTTGATCATGAACGGAGCTCACGAGATCGATACATGAAATCACAAAAGAGGAGATACAACCATCTAGCTACTACATGGACCCATAGTCCAAGGTGGAACTACTCACGCATCATACCGGAGAGAAGGCCTCCGGGATGATCTCCCCTCCGGCTGGGTGCCGGGAAGAGCTTCAGGCCCCCCCGATCTAGGGACGATGGTGGCGGCGGCTACAGACGGTTTCGTGGATTTTTGATCGGGTACTGAGAGTTTCTGCATCGGAGGCTTCTTATAGGCGAAGGGGCGATACCGGGAGGAGGCCAGGGTGCCTAAACCCTAGCCAGGAGCAGGCTAGGGCCCACCCGCGCGTAGGGTGGGTCTAGCCCCCCCTGGTTGGCCTTCCGGGCTCCCCTCTGAACTTCTTGTTCCCCACGGAAAGTAATTGACTTTGACGTTTGTCCCGTCCAATTCCGAGAATATTTCTTTACTAACTTTTCTGAAACCAAAAACAGCAAAAAAAGGCATCTGGCACTGTTGCAACTTGTTAATAGGTTAGTACCAGAAAACATGTAAAAAGCACCTCAAAGTGTAGACAAGTAAAGCAAAGTATATACTAAACAAGCATGGAGCATCAAAAATTATAGATACGTTTCTGACGTATCAACATCCCCAAGCTTAACTCCTGCTCGTCCTCAAGTAGGTAAGTGATAAACAGAATAATTTTTTAGGTGAACATGCACCCTCACAATAAATATCCAACCATTAGCAAACATTGAAAGCCGAGATCAAAGAACTCTAAACATGTGCATGAAAGGATGGAGTTCTAACAATAGGACATAGTAACTATGCATGCAACATGGCAAGCTACAAACAAAGATCATGAATAACATGCATTGAAAAACATTTGTTTGTTTCACATACAGAAAAATAGCATAGTGGCAATCAGCTTGTCCCTCATAGAGTAGCAATATAGATGCATAGGACACCTGCAAAGTTCACAAGGGTGACTAAAAACAAGTAGCACAAGAACAAGTAATATCACAATATGCATCAATTAATAAGCTTTGGAACATTGCATACAAAATGACAACTATGCTCTCTTAATGGTGCCTAAAGGTAGAAGGTGGAGACTCAAATAATGGTGGAAGAAAGGCCTTTTTGTAAAGGAAGGAGGGATTACAAGTCTCAAAAAGAGCTTCCAAAAATTATGGTACTTGTTAGCTTTCAGCCCTCATTGCCCCTATCATAAGCATCTTGAAGTGGTTAAGGTTAAAGTGGCAAAGCTAGAGTATATGCTTGACGAAGTATAAGTTGGAAATCTCAAGTCCCTTGAATATGAGGGCTACACCTCATGGATACTCAACTTAGGGCCTAGGCAAGTTCTTGTCACTTTAAGTATTTGCATATCATTGAGAACCGCCAATGGGGTACCCCTTGCACATGGTACATGAGCTTTCCCATAACCAAAATGACAAGGCAAGCCGACAATGAGCATCTCAGCAATCTTTTTATTCACCATATGCATAGCTTTTTATTGAGGATGATTCATAGATAGATCACTATGGTGATGTTGCAAGTTTCCACCATGATTAGGCATGGCTTAGGCTAGCGGCCCAAGAATTTCTCTAACATAGAATACAAACTCCATGGACTTACAAGTTTCCACTTCATTTCACACCGGTAACATCCATAGACAAAATAGCATGATATCAACGGAGTACAAAAGTACAAGAGCAATGTTGAAAACGTTCCTCGTGACAACACGGTTCTGCTAATTCCAACTTATAAGTGCAAGCATATACAACAAAGTTGTCACAATGGTTCAAGTTTATTTGGGGCAAAGAATAAAGTGTGCCATCAAGTTCGTGAGGGCTTTAATCACTAAGTTTTCACATAACAAAATAGTTTTTAATTGGAAGATAGTTGAAAACAAGAATATACTTGGAATGATGTAACACATCATGCATAGGAGTTTATAGTGGACACTTTGGAATAATTTGTTTTTTTGGGAGTTGGAGGCATGAGTAGAACTTACTCATACAAGTGGAGTCCAGCAAAAGACTAGGAGCAACCAACTAAGAGAGCAATAATGGCCAAAATCATGCAATGCAACAAAGCAAACTAATCAAAGCAAAGAGTGGCACTACAAGTCAAGGACTAAATGATCATAGAGGCTAATGGTGACTTGTGAGAGTCATAACATGGTGTAATCATGTGCCAAGTCAACCCAAGCAAAGCATAAAAGGAGAATACCACAATGCTATGCTTTTGCATGCTAAAACAACGCATAATTTCTTCAAGGCACACTAAGCAATCCCAATTTTTTGGAACAAGACATGCTCCAACAATAATCACTAAGCATAATGCAAAAAAACCTAGCATGGCATGCTAAAGTCTAAGTCACAGTCAATGCAAGCTCCTCCTGCACTTCAAGCAAGAACTTACTACTCCTTTCCAATACCAAGCAAACTTATTTGCAAAACAACATAGCGAGAACGGGGGTGCAAACTTACTTTATTCAAGCAAACTAAACAACTTAAGCAAATCAAACGAAAACTAAGACGCTCCAAAAACAACACAATTGTGCATGAAACAATAAAAACGAAGTGTCTAGACAGACCTGAGCTTTTTATTGATGAAGAAGGGCATGCCTTGGGCATCCCCAAGCTTTGACGCTTGTATCTCTTGGATATTTCTTGGGGTGACACCATAGTGTCATCCACAAGATTGATCTTTTGTCCATTCTTCATCTCATTTCATCATTCTCTCTCTACACTTGAAATTTTTCCTTCATACAAAACTTCACACAATCTTCATTAGCAACATTAGTGTTTTCAAAAGATATTAGACCACTGGCAAAGCTTTGGAACGGCAAGGCTTTTCACTAAGAACACAATCTACTGTAGTAACTCCTTCAAGAAGTTCGATTTACCTAAAGAGAACTCGAAAAAGAATCAATAAGAATCAAATGCAAATAATGGCAGAAATCTGTCAAAACAGACCAGCAGGTAGAAACCGATTTTTTCGAACATCTTCTGTTGCTCAAATCAAAAAGTGTTAAACTAACGAAAGTTAGCTAACATACTGGGGGATTTATTCGTAAATTTTGAGCTAAATCCGAGTTACAGATTCTCCTCACGATTGTTTGGTGGAGGACAGAAATCTGTTTCGGGACAGCAACTCCGCAAATCTTACTTCCCTCTCATTAGAGGTCATTCTTGACACAAAAAGCAAACAAAAAGGATAAGGAGAGGTCATTACTGAAGTAATAACTTCCAAGACTCAAGGAAACTCTTGGGTTATCTCCCAACAAGTACTTTTTTTACCGCCTTTAAGTTAGGCACGGAAAGTTTGAGAAGATGCTTTCATAAGAATTATGAATTGAAGTCAATGAGAGCATCAAGAAGTAAATTCAAAACACATTTAAGTCTAACCCACTTCCTATGCATAGGAATCTTGTAAGAAAATAAATCAAAGAAGCACAAAGCAACAAGCATAGGAAAGCAAAACAAGTGCAACTTCAAGATTTTCAACATAAAAAGGGGAAACATAATATTGTTGAGATACATAAGACCATGTTTCCCTCTCTCATAATAACTTTTAGTAGCATCATGAATAAAATCAACAATATAACTATCACATAAAGCAGGCTTTTCATGATCTACAAACACATAATTTCTATCAAGTTCAAAAATAGTGGGACTAAAACCTTCACTGGTTTTACCCAAAGTAGATATTTCAAAAGGATCCGCAGGAACATAACATTCATCATCCTTTGGTAAACAAGGGGGACAATCAAATAATGTAAGAGGTAAAGAGTTAATCTCATTAGAAGATAGACATGGTTAGATCCATTCTTCCTCCTCTTGATCATCACTCTCCTCCTCTTTTTCATCTAATGAGCTTTCAGTTTCAGCAATTTCTTCTTTCATAGGCTCCTGCAAGGCATTAGTCTCTTCTATTTGTGGAAAGCACCTATTAAAATATTCAAGAATATAGCCATTTTCTTCCTTGTAATTATTAAAGCAAAATTTAAGTATCTCATAAACCTCATGTTCATAAGGGGCATCATCAGTATTTTCAAACAAACTGGCAATTTCAAATGCACCCTTGAAAGCAATAAATTATTCAATTTGTTCCACATCATAAAAGTCACAATTTCCTTTAACATGAGAAGATATGGTAACATTATCATTATACTCGCATTGAAAAGGCAGGTGTTTATACCTCCTACAACAACAAGATTTATCAAAGCAATAAGTAACATTATAAGTAGAGCACACCTCTCTACCAATAGCATTTAACTTATCAATTTGTTCCCATAAGTGTTTCCATTTTTGTGACAAACGGTGTTCCTTATAATAATACTTTTCTTCTTCCGTGAACCCACCTGCCAATAAGAACTAGTTTCAAAGAAACCATCCATTGATAGAAAGCATGACCAAGCAAGGTAATAACAGACCACCAACTAGAGCAGGAACTAATTTTTTTGTGTTTTTGAATAAAGAAAGCAAACCAAACTAGACTATTTTTTTGGGTTTTTTGGAAAGAGGCAAACAAAACCAAGCAAGAAAAACAAAGCAAACTAAAATCAAAGTAAAGAGAAAGGAAGTGGAGGACTCCACTAGTGAAGACGTGCTTAGACTCCCCGGCAACGACGCCAGAAAACTTGTTGATGACTCCTTGGTGGCGCTAGAGAACTTGGTGCTTGATGTGGAGTATTGTTGGGAACCCCAAGAGCAAGGTGTGAAGAGCACAACAACAAGTCTTCCCTCAGTTGAGACCGAGGTTTAGAACCAGAAGGAGGAAGGAAACGTCACACAGGTGTTGCAAGCAACACGGAGACCTTCACAACATAAACTCAAGACTTTGCCCCAACGAATCAGTGAGGTTGTCAAGCTCACCGGTTTGCTATAACAAAGGATTAAACGTATGGTGTGGAAGGTAATGGTTTGCAGCAAGTAAACATTAACTGTGGAAGATGTATCAATTTTAAAGATTGGACCGGGGTCCATAGTTCACTAGAGGTTCTCTCCTTAGATAAACAACATGGCATGAAGGGTAAACAAATTACAGTAGGGCAATTGACAGGAACTGAGCAAGGCATAACAATGCAATTACTAGTCATAAAGATCCTATGAGTTTGATTGGGCAATACAACAATATACATAGACCTCCATCCAACTGCATCTATGACTAGAAGTCCACCTTCAGGTTATCATCCGAACCCCCTCCAGTATTAAGTTGCAAGCAACAGACAACTGCTTTAAGGAAAGTGTGTAAGGTAAACAGTTCACATGTTCCATGAACAAGAGACCGTTGTTTTCTCCCTAGTAGCAACAGCACATCTACAACCGAAGAGATTATTGTCACTTCCCTTGGAAACTAGAGGCATGAACCCACTATAGAGCATAAATACCCCCTCTTGGAGTCACTAGCAACTACTTGGCCAAGATAACCACTAGCAACAAAGAGCATGCAAGATCATAAACAACACAGACATGATAGAATCATAAAGACAAAACCATTAATCAAACCAACATAATAATATCAATATCCATCGGATCCCCGCAAACACAACATGCATGATTACAAATAGATTAGATCTTGATCAGGAACGGAGCTCACAAGATCTATACATGAAAGCACAAAGGAGAAGATACAACCATCTAGATACTACATGGACACATAGTCCAAGGTGGAACTACTCACGCATCATACCGGAGAGAAGGCCTCCGGGATGATCTCCCCTCCGGCAGGGTGCCGTGAAGAGCTTCAGATCCCCCCGATCTAGGGACGATGGTGTTGGAATTATGCCCTAGAGGCAATAATAAGGATGTTATTGTTATAATTCTTGTTCATGATAAAGTTTATATTCCATGCTAGAATTTTATTAAGCGGAAACTTTGATACTTGTGTGGTTTATGAACAACACCGTGTCCCTAGTACGCCTCTATGGACTAGCTCATTGATTAATGATGGTTAAGGTTTCCTAACCATAGACATGAGTTGTTGATTAATAATGAGATCATATCATTGGGAGAATGACATGATGGACAGACCCAAATCAAGCAGAGCAATTAGATCGTGTCATCGTGTTCATCTTTGTGAAGCTTTTTCTTATGTCAAATATTGTATTCCTTAGACCATGAGATAATGCAACTCCCTGGTATCGGAAGAAAGCTTTGAGGTCATCAAACGTCATCCTGTGAGTGGGTGATCATAAAGGTGTCTCTCAGGTGATCAGAAAGTACTTGTTGGGTTGTATGTATCGAGATGGGATTTGTCCCTCCCAAGTCGGAGAGATATACTTCGGGCCCACTCGGTAATCGATATCAACACCGCTTGCAAGCACGTGGTTAAGGAGTTAATCACAAAGTGATATCGGATTACGGAACGAGTAAAGTACTTGCTGTGAACGAGATTGAACTAGGTATGCTGATACCAACGATCAAATCTCGGGCAAGTAAAATATTGCGTGACGAAGGGAATATATATGGGATTAATTGAATCCTGGCATCGTGGTTCATCCGATATGATCATCGATGAATATGTGGGAGTCAATATGGGTTTCCAGATCCCGCTGTTGATTATTGATAGAAGATCATGTCTTACAATTCTCGAACCCGTAGGGTCACACACTTAACGTACGTCGACGCTAGGATATAATGGATAATTGGTTTGTGATTTTTTGTTCGGAGTCTCGGATGAGATCCAGGACATCATGAGAGGTTCCGGAATGGTCCGGAGAATAAAATTCATATAAAGGAAAGCAGTTTTTGGATTTCGAAATTGTTTCGGAATGTTCGGTATTGTACCAGAAGGTTCTAGAAGCTTCCGGAGTGGGACCAACGTGGCCCCACTTGTCGGAGGGGGCGTGGGCCTACGAGGGAGTGCCCTGGCCGCATTAGGCCAGGGGCACAACGCCCCATAGGCCCAGCCGGCCAAAACCCTAGGGAAACCCTAGGGGGACCTTCTAGAAGGGGGGGGGGAAGACTTCCCCCCCACTCCACCCTTGGGGCCGCCGCCCTAGGGCTTGGAGGAGGGGGCAAGGGGGACGGCCATCCCTCTATATAAATAGGGCAAGGGCGCACCCTCCTCCCACCCCTCCTTGAACCCTAGCCGCCTACCTGCTGCCCTCCAGATCTCTCTCTCTCTCTCTCTCTCTCTCTCTCTCTCTCTCTCTCTCTCTCTCTCTCTCTCTCTCTCTCTCTCTCTCTCTCTCTCTCTCTCTCCCGACTGCGCGTAGGCGAAGCCCTGCCGCCGAAACTCTCCACCTTTGCACCACACCGTTGTGCTGTAGATCCAATCTATCTATCCACCCCAATTGCTGGACCGAGGAAGGAGGAGACGTCGCGGTGCCGTACGTGTGCATCTCTCGGAGGCGTCGCTACTTGCGGCGTTGGATCAGATCGGATCGCGAGGAGGAGAAGGCTAGTATGACTACATCAACCACGTTCTGTTGAACGTTCCGCTGTGCGATTTCGTCAAGGGTATGAAGATATCATCTATCCCTCTCGTTGATTGCATCTCCTATATTATATCTTGGCTTTCCCGTTCGCATCCGTAGAATTTTTTTGATTTATTATGCTGTGAAACCCTTCAGTGTTATCAAAGCTAGATCTATGCGTAGATGTGTTTCACGAGTAGAACGCAACATGCTTGTTGCGGGCGTTGATGTTTTCTGTTGCAAGCCTCTTGTTGTGTACTTCTTATGACGCGGGATAGTGAGATCGAAGTGGTCCAGGCCAACTTTACGCGACCTCGTTCGCGAGACCGGCTCCGCACTTGACGTGTGGCTTGTTCCACACATGCGGCTGGTGGATGCCAGTTTCTCTCACTATAGTTGTCATGGGATTTACACGGGATGTTGGCAACCATAATATCACCGTTGTGGCTTTTCGTAGGTAAGAATCGTTCTTAGCTTGTTACTCCCATAAGCCACGTAAAACATGCAACAACAAAGTAGAGGCGTCTAACTTGTTTTTGCAGGGAGTGTTTTGTGATATGGTATGGCCCAAGATATGATGTGTATGTTGTATGCAATGATCATGTTTTGTAATACTTCACGACTTGCATGTCGATGAGTTCACAACCGGCAGGAGCCATATGGTTGTCTTCATAATTGTGTATGACCTGTGTGTCGACTTCTTATACGCCATGTAATAGCTTTACTTTATCGCTGAGTAGTTAGCAATAGTTGTAGTTGCTATTCATGGTGGAGGCAATCATGGTGGAGTGATGGAGATCATGCTGACATGCACAAGATGGAGATCATTGCGCGGAGATTGGCTATACCATGTCACATAAAATTATATGCATGCGATGTTTATCCTTTTATGTATCTTAGATCGCGACGGTAGCATTATAAGATGATTCCTCACTTAAAGATCAAGATAAAATTGTGTTCTCCCCATGTATGCACCGTTGCGAAAGTTCGTCGTGTTCAAGCATCTCGTGATGCTCGGGTGCTATAAACTTTACGTTCACATACAACGGGTGCAAGCCAGTTTTGCACACGCGTAAATACTTGGGTTTGACTTGAAGATCCTAGCATGTACAGACATGGCCTCGGAACACACGAACCAAAAGGTTAAGCATGAGTCATATGAATGATATGATTGACACTTTGTTGTCCACCATTGAAACCACATCTCTTCTCGTGAAGATCGGATTAGGTGTGGTGAATTTGGATCATGTTCACTAAACAACTTGAGGGATGTTGAATTTAGTGGAAGTTCATCTAGTAATTTGATTAAGTTGAACTAGTTATCATGAACATAGTCTAAATTGTACTTGCAAATTTTGTAGATCAAATGGCTAAGTCCAACTTCAACTTCAACGTTTTTGCTGAGAAATAAAAGCTTAAGAACAATGGGTCTAACTTCACCAACTGGTTCCGCAATCTGAGAATCATTATCGCTGGCGTACAAAAGGACTATGTCCTTGAGAAAGCGCTAGGTGACGCCCCTGCTATAGATGCGCCGGCTGATGAAAAAATTGTTTATCAGTCGCGAAAAGATGATTATGGTGTGATTAAGAGCACCATGTTTTTTTTCTATGGAATCGGACCTTCAAAATCGTTTTGAGGAGTTCGCCGGGCCCTTTGAGATTCTTGAGGAACTGAAAACCATGTTTCAGACTCAGGCCCGTTCTGAGAGATATGAGATCTCTGAGAAATTCTTTAACTGCAAGATGGAGGAAGGGAGTTCCGTTAGTGAGCACGCCATTAAGATGTCGGGCTACACTCAACGTCTTGAGCAACTGGACTGCAAGATTCCAGAAGAGCTCAAGATTGACAGAGTTCTGCAATAACTCCCTCCTAGCTACAAAGGTTTTGTAGTTACTCATAATCAGATTGGTTCCACTCATACGATCACTGAGCTCTTTGCTAAGCTGAAAGCTGCGGAGGTGGACATCAAGAAAGATAATCATGTGTTGATGGTCAACAAGCCCCCCAGCTTTAAGAAAGGTAAGGGTGCAAAGAAGTCCTTCAAGAAAGGCAGCGGCAAGCGCGTTGCCCCTGCTGAGAAGAAGCTCAAGTCTGGACCTAAGCCGGACACTGAGTGCTTCTATTGCAAGGACAAGGGTCACTAGAAGCGCAACTGTCTGAAGTACTTAGCGGACAAGAAGGCTGGCACCATCAAAGGTATATTTGATATACATGTTATTGATGTTTACCTTACTAGTGCTCGTTGTAGTGCCTAGGTATTTGATACTGGTTCAGTTGCTAATATTTGTAACTCGAAACAGGAGCTACGGAATAGATGGCGACTAGCGAGGGATGAGGTGACGATGCGCGTTGGCAACGGATCAAGAGTTGATGTGATGGCCGTCGGCACGCTCTCCTTAGTTTTACCTTTGGGATTAGTTTTAAACCTTAATAAATGTTATTATGTGCCTGCGTTGAGCATGAACATCATATCTGGATCGTGTTTATTGCAAGATGGTTATTCATTTAAATCGGAGAATATTGGTTGTTCTATTTATATGAGTAACATCTTTTATGGTCATGCACCTGCTATGAATGGTTTATTTCTTCTGAATCTCGAAAGCAATGAAACACATATCCATAACATTGAGGCTAAGAGATGCAAAGTAGATAGTGATAATTCAACTTATTTGTGGCACTGCCGTCTAGGTCATATTGGTGTAAAACGCATGAAGAAACTCCATTCTGATGGACTTTTGGAGTCTCTTGATTTTGAATCATTTGACACGTGCGATCCGTGCCTCATGGGCAAGATGATCAAAACCCCGTTCTCCGGTATAATGGAGCGAGCAACGGACTTGTTGGAAATCATACATACCGATGTATGCAGACCAATGAGTGTTTCGACACGTGGTGGATATCACTATTTTCTCTCTTTTACTGATGAATTAAGTAGATATGGGTATATCTATTTAATGAAATATAAATCTGAAATGTTTGAAAAGTTGAAAGAATTTCAGAACGAAGTGGAAAACCATCGTAACAAGAAAATTAAATTTTACGATCCAATCGTGGAGGTGAATATTTGAGTTATGATTTTCTCACACATCTTAAAGCAAGCGGAATCGCTTCGCAACTCACGCCACCCGGAACACCACAGTGCAATGGTGTGTCTGAGCGCCGGAATCGAACTCTATTAGATATGGTGCGATCGATGATGTCTCTTACAGATTTGCCATTATCATTTTGGGGTTATGCATTAGAAACCGCTGCATTCACTTTAAATAGGGCACCATCTAAATCCGTTGAGACGACACCGTATGAACTGTGGTTTGGTGTTAAACCTAAGTTGTCGTTTCTTAAAGTTTGGGGATGCGAAGCTTACGTCAAGAAGTTGATGCCGTACAAGCTCGAACCCAAAGCGGAGAAATGCGTCTTCATAGGATACCCTAAGGAAACTATTGGGTATACCTTATATCACAGATCCGAAGGCAAAGTGTTTGTTGCAAAGAACGGATCCTTTATTGAGAAGGAGTTTCTCTCGAAAGAAGTGAGTGGGAGGAAAGTAGAGCTAGACGAGGTTGTTGAACCTTCTCTTGAGTTGGAGAGTAGCGCAGCACCTGAAATTATTCCAGTGCCGTCTGCACCAACAATAGAGGAAGCTAATGACGAGGTCATGAAGCTTCGTACGATGCTACTACTGAACGTCACAGGTCGACAAGGTTACGTGCCCCTCCTGAGTGGTACGGTAACCCTGTCTTAACTGTCTTCTTAGTAGACAACAGTGAACTTGTGAACTATGAGGAAGCAATGATGAGCCCAGACTCTGAGAAATGGCTAGAGGCCATGAAATCCGAATTGGGATCCATGAGCGAAAACCAAGTATGGACTTTGGTGGACCCTCCTAGCGACCGAAAGTCCGTTGAGTGCAAATGGATTTTCAAGAAGAAAACGGACGCAGATGGTAATGTTACTGTCTATAAAGCACGGCTTGTCGCGGAAGGTTTTCGACAAGTTCAAGGTGTTGACTACGATGAGACTTTCTCTCCCGTAGAGATGTTTAAGTCCATTCGGATTTTATTAGCAATTGCTGCGTTTCATGATTATGAAATATGGCAGATGGATGTCAAGACTGCGTTCCTCAATGGCAACATTGATGAAGAGTTGTATATGATGCAACCCGAAGGTTTTGTCGATCCTAAGGATGCTGATAAGGTGTGCAAACTTCAGCGTTCCATTTATGGACTGAAGCAAGCATCTCGGAGTTGGAACCTTCGTTTTGATCAAGTGATCAAGAGCTTTGGATTTGTTCCAAATTGCTATGAAGCTTATATCTACAAGAAAGTGAGTGGGAGCTCAGTGACATTTCTAGTACTATATGTGGATGACATATTGATTGTTGGAAATGACATTGGTATGCTTAACGATGTGAAGAGTTATTTGAATAAATGTTTTTCAATGAAAGACCTAGGAGAAGCTGCTTATATTTTAGGCATAAAAATCTATAGAGATAGACAAAGACGCCTAATAGCTTTAAGCCAAAGTACATATCTTGACAAAGTTCTGGAAATGTTCAGAATGGATAAGGCAAAGAAAGGTTCAGTGCCCATGTTGTCAGGTAAGATATTGAGCAAGGCTCAGTGTCCAGCTACGGTAAATGATAGAGAAACCATGAGCAAAGTGCCTTATGCCTCAGCCATAGGTTCTATCATGTATGCCATGCTGTGTACTAGACCGGATGTGTCCAATGCTCTTAGTTTGACGAGCAGATACCAAAGTGATCTAGAAGTGGAACACTGGACAGCCGTAAAGAACATCCTAAAGTATTTAAATAGTACTAAAGAAATGTTCTTGGTCTATGGAGGTGATGAGCAGCTCGTCGTAAAAGGTTACGTCGATGCTAGTTTCGACACCGACCCGGATGATTCTAAATCTCAGACAGCATACGTTTATATTTTGAATGGAGGAGCTGTGAGCTGGAGAAGCTGCAAGCAAAGCGTGATCGCAGGATCTACAGTAGAATCGGAATACATGGCTGCTGCAGAAGCGTCAAGTGAAGGAGTTTGGATCAGGAACTTCATCACTGAGCTTGGTGTGGTTCCAAGTGCCTTGGACCCACTAGAGATATTGTGCGACAACACTGGCGCCATAGCATTGGCTAAGGAACCAAGATATCATCCAAAGACCAAGCACATCAACTGCCAATTTCATATAATTCGAGATTATATAACAGATGGAGATCTGAAGATTAGCAAAGTACATACGGATCTGAATATCGCAGATCCGTTGACTAAACCTCTTCCACGAGCAAAACATGATCAGCACCTTAATGCCATGGGTGTTAGATTGTTACCAGATGTAAACTAGATTATTGACTCTAGTGCAAGTGGGAGACTGTTGGAATTAAGCGCTAGAGGCAATAGTAAAGATGTTATTGTTATAATTCTTGTTCATGATAAAGTTTATATTCCATGCTATAATTTTATTAAGCGGAAACTTTGATACTTGTGTGGTTTATGAACAACACCGTGTCCCTAGTATGACTCTATGGACTAGCTCATTGATTAATGATGGTTAAGGTTTCCTAACCATAGACATGGGTTGTCGATTAATAATGAGATCATATCATTGGGAGAATGACATGATGGACAGACCCAAATCAAGCAGAGCAATTAGATCGTGTCATCGTGTTCATCTTTGCGAAGCTTTTTCTTATGTGAAATACTGTATTCCTTAGACCATGAGATAATGCAACTCCCTGGTATCGGAAGAAATCTTTGAGGTCATCAAACGTCATCCTATGAGAGGGTGATCATAAAGGTGTCTCTCAGGTGATCGGAAAGTACTTGTTGGGTTTTATGTATCGAGATGGGATTTGTCCCTCCCAAGTCGGAGAGATATACTTCGGGCCCAATCGGTAATCGATATCAACACCGCTTGCAAGCACGTGGTTAAGGAGTTAATCACAAAGTGATATCGGATTACGGAACGAGTAAAGTACTTGCTCTGAACGAGATTGAACTAGGTATGCCGATACCAACGATCAAATCTCGGGCAAGTAAAATATCGCGTGACGAAGGGAATATATATGGGATTAATTGAATCCTGGCATCGTGGTTCATCCGATATGATCATCGATGAATATGTGGGAGTCAATATGGGTTTCCATATCCCGCTGTTGATTATTGATAGAAGATCATGTCTGCATATTCTCGAACCCGTAGGGTCACACACTTAACGTACCTCGACGCTAGGATATAATGGATAATTGGTTTGTGAGTTTTTGTTCGGAGTCTCGGATGAGATCCAGGACATCACGAGAGGTTCCGGAATGGTTCGGAGAATAAGATTCATATAAAGGAAAGCAGTTTTTGGATTTCGGAATTGTTTTGGAATGTTCGGTATTATACCGAAAGGTTCTAGAAGCTTCCGGAGTGGTACCAACGTGGCCCCACTTGTCAGAGGGGGGCGTGGGCCTACGAGGGAGTGCCCTGGCCGCATTAGGCCAGGGGAACAAGGCCCCATAGGCCCAACCGGCCAAAACCCTAGGGAAACCCTAGGGGGACCTTCTAGAAGGGGGGGGAAGACTTGCCCCCCACTCCATCCTTGGGGCCGCCGCCCTAGGGCTTGGAGGAGGGGGCAAGGGGGACGGCCAACCCTCTATATAAAGAGGGCAGGGGCGCACCCTCCTACCGCCCCTCCTTGAACCCTAGCCGCTTGTTGGAGATATGCCCTAGAGGCAATAATAAATGTAGTTATTATTATATTTTTGTGTTTATGATAAATGTTTACATTCATGCTATAATAGTATTAACAAGGAAACATTAATACTTGTGTGATTTGTAAACTTAAATTGAAGTCCCTAGTAAAGCCTCTATACATCACTAGCTTGTTGGTTAATAAATGATTGTGGTTTCCCTATCATGAACATTGAGATGTTATTAACAACAAGATCATATCGTTAGGAGAATGATATGATGGAGATACTCCTATAGATAAGCATAGCATAAAGATCAAGTCATTTTAATAGTTCAATTGCTATATGCTTTCTGATACATAGTAACCTAATTCCTTCGACCATGAGATCATGCATATCACCTTTACCGGATGGATGCTTTGATGACATCAAACTCCACACCGTAACTGGGTGGCATTGAGTGTTCGGAAAGTATTAGTTGAAACACATGGATCAAGAGTGGGATTTGTCCATCCATATGACAGATAGATATACTCTGGGCCCTCTCGGTGAAATGTCATCCAATTAGCTTTCAAGCATGTGACTGGCTCACAAGAGATCACATATCACGGGAACAAGAAAAGAGTACTTATCGGTAACGAGGTTGAACTAGGTATGCAGAGATACCGACGATCATAACCTCGGATAAGTAAACTATCGCGAGACAAAGGGAAATTGGTATCGTATGTAAGTGGTTCATTCGATCGCAAAGTAATCGTAGAAATATGTGGGAGCCATATGAATTTCCAGATTCCTCTATTGGTTATTGTTCGGAGAAGTGTCTCGATCATGTCCGCATAATTCACGAACCGTAGGGAGACACACTTAAGGATTCGACGTTGTTTGAGTAGTTATGGAAAGATGAGAAAGAGACCGAATGTTGTTCGGAGTCTCGAATGGGATTCGGGATATCACGAGGAGATCCGGAATGGTCCGGAGAATAAGATTCATATAAGGAAAGTCTTGTTTCGGAGTTGGAGAATGGTTCCGGTGTTTTCATCGGGAATGTTCTAGAAGGTTCCGGAATGTCCGGCACTCCGGAGGGGAAGGGTACATGAATGTGTTATATCAAGTTGGTATGATTGCATCATGTACTAAGTGTCATCGCTGAACAAAATAGAGGATTTAATCAAATCCTTGTTTGAAAAGTCAAACGCCAATTTGAAAGTCAAATGGCTAATTTTGGGAAGTGGATTGGAGGTGGAAACCGAGTTGGGGAGGAGTTCCACCCCTCCACCGCCAGCCCACCTCCAAGCCGAGTTGGGGAGGGACTCCCCTCCCCTTGGCCACGCCTCCCACCTATAAAGGGAGGGGCAGGGCTGCCCCTCCTAGTACACAAGATCCCCACCTCCAAACCCTAAGCCGCCGGCGCCGCCACCTGCCGCCGCCGCCCTAGGGAAAACCGCCGCCGCCTAGCAACCCTAGCCGCCGGCCTAGTCCCCTTCTCGGCGTGTCTAAACCCTAGATTGTCGAGGGACTCTCTCATACTCCACCATACTCGCTCCGGCTTAAGGCGAAGCCCTGCGAGATCTCCCCTCTACTTCCGGTACCACGCTGTTGTGCTGCCGTAATCACGAGGAGAGTGCTACAACCTCCGCTGCCTGCTGGAACAAGGGAGAGGAAGGTCTTCGTCGAGTACCGAACGTGTGACCGACTGCGGGAGCGCTGCCGGAACGCAGCGCCGGAAGGATCGTCTACGCGATCTTGAGATCGGGAAGAGTACGACTATGTCGTGGGAATGGCCACGACAGATGCTGCAATCGGCAGCGAGTAGTAGAACGAGGGGCAAGGGCGGCCAGCCATCTGCGGTGCGAGATGAGGGCAAAGACACAGGGTTTTACCCAGGTTCGGCCCCCCGGAGGGTAAAGACCTACTCCTGCTAGATTGTATTATGGATGTGTTTACAATGGGCGAGCTCGGCGACTAGGCGGCGAGTCGCTTGGGTGTATGAGGGAACGTGTCTCTACTCACCCCATAGGGAGGTTTATATAGGCTCACCTCCCCTAGGGTTTACATATCTCAACCGATTCGGTTACAGCTTCGGTAATCGTTTAACCTAGACTGACTGGGCCTATCTATTCGCTTGGGCCTTCATCTTCCAGTCGCCTGGTACCTTGCTGGGCTTTGATCCACTCGCTGTTCTGCAGGCCCACTCGCCAGCCCTTGGGCCAGTCGGAAACGTCCCGCTGAGTATACCCCAGTAGGCGTATCCCCATCAGTAGTCCCCGAGGCCGTCGTTGATTAGGCGTGAATGGCTGCTGGCAGTCGGAGTATACGGCTTCAAGTAGGCATCCAGTCGAATCGTCGGCGGGCTCCTGTATAAAGGAAAAAATCCAGTGAACCGAGTCGCGCCTTGGGCGAGTCGAGCCAACGGGACGCGGTCCCGGCGAGTGACTTAGCGAGCCGAGTGGCTGGAGTTGGACCGTTAGGCGCGGTCAAACTAGCCGTTAAGGTAACTCAACGGTAACTTCTGGCGTAATCATCGCGCGGTAACGGCCCCCTGATTTGGCGGGCAACTCCTGCTATATAAGAGGAATGGTAGGCTATCGCAGAGCCAACCGCCCACCATTTCTTCCGAGTGCGCGCATCTCCCTTCCTTTGCTCCGCAATCCAATCGACCTGAAATCCTTCGATCCCCAACCAACCTCTTCAGCCATGGCCCTCTCCTCCGAACCTTGGGGCAGATCCAAATGCACAAGGGCGCAGCTGGCCTCCTTCGAGGAGGCCGGAATCCTGCGAGCCGGCTGTTGGCGTATCCCCGCAGCCGGAGAAACGACCCCGAACCCGCGAGAGAGAGAGTTTGTCTGCTTCACCAGTCATCTCGAGCGGGGGTTAGGGTTTCCCACATCTTTGTTCTTCCGGCGTTTTTGCGCTTACTACGGGATCCAGCCCTCAGATCTAGGTCCCCACAGCATCGAGCAGCTCGCCATCTTCGTGGCGTTCTGCGAGTGCTACTTGGGCTGCCGGCCCTACTTTCCCTTGTGGCAAGATCTGTTCCATGGACGGATCAGCCGCGAGGAGGCGGGCGGCCCAATGCTAGCCGCGGGCGGCCTGACATTCCAACTCAAGTCCAAAGCTTCCTTCTTCGACCTGATGCTGCCGGCCAAAGCAGCGAGCGACTGGAAAAAGTCATGGTTCTACGTGACCGAGGCGACTCCGGAGGACGAGGCGGCGATCCCGCGGTACTCGGCCAACCGCTCCAAGCCACGCCATCTCCAGGTCGGCAAGCTTCCCGACGACCAGCGGATGGTCGTCGATGAGATGCTCCAGACCATCCGTGGTCTAAAGAAGAAGGGGCTCCAGACAATAAACTTGTACAATTGTTGGCTTGGGCGGCGGCTCGTCCCGCTCGCCCAACGCGATCATTGCATGTACCAGTACACGGGCCGGGGAGACTCGACAAAAGCCTGCCTCGACGAGTGGAAGCTGGAGGACTACCTCTCGGCGCTGAAGAAGATCACCCAGGCAGTATACGCGGATGCGCAGGCCGGGGTCCCCGCCTACACCGCGAAGCGTCCGGCTCCGACGGTAATTTCTTCGTCTTGTTCGCAGTCGCAGCGTATGCAGTCGCGGTAATTCTAACTTTGTTTCGTATTCATCGCAGCTGTTCCAAGTGGTGGAAGGGTGGCTCCCACCCGCCGACGACATCTGCTCAGGATAGAAGCGAATCGCCACCCGCCAGGGGAAACAAGGGCGACGAGGATGAGTCCGAAGAGGAAATCGCCCCACTGGTCCGAAAGACCCGCGGGCAACGTCAGCGCGAACTCGAAGCGAGCAGGAGCCTCGAGCGCCACGACGACGACGACGAGCTCCCAGAGACGACCTCGCGCCGCCAGGCCACTCCTTCGAAGAAGAAGAAGAAGGAAAAGGAGGCGAGGGCCCCCCCGAGGAGGAAAACGAAGCCGCCGAAGATGGCCTCGCCGCCGCACTCAACGAGCAGTTCTGATGCTCACAGCTCGGCCGGTGAAGGCGCGGCCCCGGCGACAACCGTGCTAGATGCGCCATCTCTGGAGGTGCCGCTGGCCTCAATGCCTCCGCCATTCGCGCCGGTCTCTGGGTTAGGGAAGGCTCCGGCCGTGGCGACTTCGCCTCGCAAGGAGGTCCCGAACGTGGCGGTTTCGCCCCGCAAGGAGGCTCCGGCCGCAGCGGCTCCAATTTGCGAGGAGGCCCCCGCCGAAGGCGTCCCAGAGGCGCCAGCCGCGACCTCAATGACGAAGAAGCCGTCCGTGTCTTGGGCCCACAACGTCCTGGAACTGGGGCTTAGTCGCCAGCTGGGCCCCGAACTGGAAAAACCGGCCGACCTTCGTACCGGGCTGCGTTTCATTCCAGTCGCCAAGTGAGTGCATTCGGCCTTCTCTATTTTCTATAAGTACTTCGATTGTCTTTTATTGATTTGATTTGATATGCAGGACCGGAGTGAAAAAGATGGGCCACCCGACCGTGGCTAAGGTACCCTCCGCCGCTAGCGAGGAGGATCCTTCCCGTAAGAGGAAAGTGGACGAAGTTGCCGTCTCAGCGGAAGGCAGCAAGAAGGCCAAGGGCGACGACATCGCTGCTGTCTCTGCCGACCCGGCGGCCGCATCGGCCGGACCCGCAGTGGAAGCAACCGCGTCTACGAAGGATGGCGTTTCCTTGCCTAGACCAGAGGAGGCGACCTCCTTTGGGGCGGGTGCCTCGATTGCTACCTTCCCCCGCTTCGTAACCAAGGCGGTCACGGCAAGCGGGGCTGCGCCCCCGAGCCTCGCTCCAGGGACCGCCGACGCTGAAGTCGACCAACGTCGCGGGCACACGCCGGCGCTGCTTGCGTCTGTCGACGCAATACAACTTCATGGCATGCTTGGTGCAGCCATCCAGGTACCTCCAGTCCCCGAGTGCGCACGCGCTAAATTTTAGCGGGTGGGCACTGAGTAATTTTCGTGATCGCCAGTCCCCGAGTGCGCACTCGCTAAATTTTAGCGGGTGGGCACTGAGTAATTTTCGCGATCGCCAGTCCCCGAGTGCGCACTCGCTAAATTTTAGCGGGTGGGCACTGAGTAATTTTCGTATTTGCTGACTTTGATGATGTGCAGGGTCTGCAGCTGGAGTCAGCGGAGCGATTGGCTGCGAAACAGCGTGCTGAGAAGGAGCTGGCCACTATCCAAGAAGAAAACAAGGAACTTCAGGCTGTTGCTGCGCAGGCGGAGGTGGCTCGCCAGGAGCTTGTCCCTGCTGGTGAGTTGGTGGCGGTGCGATCTGCGTTAAGTGCTGCTGAGCAGAGGGTCGCCGACCTCGAGCGCGAACTGCGGGAGGCAAAGGAAGAAGCAAGCTCGGCGAACGAGTGAGCTAAGGCCGCCATTGCGGTCGCGGAGGAAGACCGCAAGGTGTCGGAAGCCCTCATTGTTGGGCTTCAGGACGATCATACGTCGCTTCAGAGCTTCATCACAGGACTCGCCCGCCCGTTGCTTGGTGAGTCCGTCTTCCCTTCCTTTCAGTTGTATTGTTTGTGGTTTCCGTGGTGCTCATAACTGTCTCCTTCTCGCAGGTCGTGTTATTGGTAGCCAAGAAGAAGCGAGCTCTCTTGACGCGAGGGAGTGCGTAAGCATGCTCGTCGACTCGGCGACGCTGTCGGCGACGTGCATCCGCGCCTACCTTCAAGAGATGTCGCCCACGGAGGTTATTCCCAGTGACCTCGTTGAGGTGTGGGAGTATTTGGAGAAGGCGCCCGCGGTCGTAGAGTTCATGACGCGGTCGGTGTTTCGGCGTGGAGCGTCGACAACGCTGAGCCTTGGACTCGCCCACTTCCCCGAGGACTTCGACCTCGACGATGTGACGAGTGGGTATCCTTCGTCGACTGGCGCGGTGGATCTGTCCGAGGTTCTCAAGTTGCAGGAACGTGCCGCCGCGTACTCGGAGCGTGTCTGGGCGATGGGCGACCTCCTTCCCTACCAGGAAACGGTCGTCGCGCCGAACGACCCCGAGCCGCCGCATCGTGACTTCAAGGTTGAGCAACCTTTCCGCTCGGCGATGGCGGGTGAGCTGACGACGTATCCGTCAACTCCGTACACCGCGTTCATCCGTAGGTGCCGGGATTCTGGCGCGTCGTCGTCGAAGCCTGCAGAATAGGGTAGTTTGCCTAGATGTGTTAGCAGCAGTTCTGCCATGCGGGCATAATTTGTAATATAAGACAATGCGATATGCGATTGAATGGAACGTTGTGTTCATTTTGCTATTTGTTTGTGTGTTTTGGATTGATTTTGGATGAGTCCCCGAGCGCGTCCGCCCTTTTGTGGGGTTCACCTCGTATATGATGTTTGTTGTTATCATGTGTTTTGTTAGTTTAGTCGACTCGCCCGAGCTCGGAGAGCCAGTCGCAAGGCGACTCCCTTGAGTGCTTTGTACTTTACCGTTTTCCCGTATGCGAACGGGGTCAGGTGGCCGAGTCCCCGAGCGTGGTACTTGGTAGTTCAAGGCGCGACTCGAGGGTGGTTGAGGACTGAGCGTGTTGGTGTGAGCGCGTCACTCCTGCCTGGCCCGGAGGGTCAGTCGCGTGGCGAGTCCTGGGCATGCTCTCTTACTTGGCGTTTTCCCTGACCGATCACGACGAACTGGTTTTCAGTCCCCGAGCGTGGTACTTAGCCGTTCGAGTCGCTACGCCGAGGATGCGGAGGACCGAGGTCGCCGTGAGAAGCGAGGGCAGTTGTCTTGGTTCGCAAAACCAGTCGAGCTAGGCGACTCCAATGGGGCTCCGGTTTGGCGTTTTTCGTGGACGACGCAAGACCTGAAATGACTCAGTGCTCTTACATCGCACTACTTAGTCGTGCCGGTCGCTATACCAAAGGTTGACTTCTGCATTTTAGCATGACGCTGTTTATTACGAGTGCGAGTGGCACAAGGCATGGAGAGTAGACGCAATTTGCAGTAACCGTTTCTTTTATTTCATAGCGACTGGAGAGTACATGTGTGGGGTTCTAGGAGTAGAACTTCCGGAGGAGATTTACATTCCATGGCCGCTTGACGTCGAGTTCGCCGTCCCCGCGGACGTCGATGAGGTAGTAGGCGTCGTTGCCGAGTACGCGCCCGATGGCGAACGGGCCTTCCCACGGAGGGGAGAGCTTGTGCATGCCTTTCTTGTCCTGGATGAGTCGTAACACCAGGTCGCCTTCCTGGAAGGTGCGGGTTTTCACCCGTCGGCTATGGTAGCGGCGGAGCCCTTGCTGATAAATGGCGGTACGCGATCGAGCGAGGTCGCGTGCTTCGTCGAGTTGGTCGAGCCCATCTTGGCGGGCCAGCTCGTTTGCAGCCTCCGTATAGTGGACGACCCGCGGCGAGTCGTGTTCGAGGTCGGTGGGCATGACTGCTTCGGCGCTGTAGACCATGAATAAGGGAGTGAATCCCGTCGACCTGTTGACCGAGGTGCGGATTCCCCAGATGACGGAGGGTAGCTCTTCGACCCAGCATCCAGCGGTGCGCTCGAGTGGTACTTGGAGTCGCGGCTTCAGGCCGTGGAGGATGCTTTGGTTGGCTCGTTCCGCCTGGCCGTTGGACTCCGGGTGTGCGACTGACGCGAGGTCGAGCCGGATGTGGTGCTCTTCGCAGAATTCGGCCATTGCTCCCTTGGCGAAGTTTGTGCCGTTGTCCGTGATGATGCTGTTGGGGAACCCGTAGCGGTATATGAGCTCGCGTAGGAACTTAGTGGCGGTCTTCCCGTCGCATTTCCGGACTGGCTTGGCCTCCACCCACTTCGTGAATTTGTCGACGGCGACTAGCAAGTGGGTGTAGCCAGAGGGGGCCTTCTTGAAGGGGCCTACCATGTCCATGCCCCACACAACGAATGGCCAGGTGATGGGGATTGTTTTGAGCGCCGAACTTGGTACGTGCGTCTGGTTGGCGTACTTCTGGCACCCGGCGCATCGCTGGACGATATCGACGGCGTCGGCGTGTGCGGTGGGCCAGTAGAAGCCGTGTCGCATAGCCTTGGCGACCAGGGAGCGCGCGGCGGCGTGGTGGCCGCAGTCGCCTGAGTGGATGTCGTGGAGGATTTTGCGTCCTTCAGTCGGTTGGACGCAACGTTGGAAGACGCCGGTGATGCTGCGCTTGTGTAGCTCGCCGTCGATGATGGTGTAGGACTTGCATCGGCGAGCAATCATTCGAGCGTTTGTCTCGTCTGCTGGCAGGGTGCCGGTTTCCAGGTAGGCGATGTAGGGCTTGGTCCAGTCGTCTGGCTCGGTGATGAGTGCGACCAAGGCTGCCTCTGGTTGGAGTGGGACTCCAATGTCGATCTCCCTCGGGGGAGAGACTGATGGTTTGGAAATTGTGTCGAGGAACACGCCGGCGGGTGGTGCGAGTCGAGCCGACCCGATTCGAGAGAGGGCGTCGGCCTCCTCGTTTTTCCGCCTGTCGATCCACTCGACCGAGTAACCGGTGAAGTGGCCGCCCAACTTATCCACCTCTTGGCGATACGCCGCCATGGTGGGGGAGATGGCGTCGCAGGTGCCGGCGACTTGTCCCGCCACGAGGTCGGAGTCTCCGTAGCATCGAAGGCGATTGACGCTCATCTCCTTTGCGGCTCGCATGCCGTGGAGTAGGGCCTCGTATTCAGCCATGTTGTTGGTGCAGGGCGTGAATTCGAGGCGGAGGATGTAGCGGAGCTTGTCGCCCTTTGGTGAAGTCAGCACTATCCCCGCTCCTGCACCGTCCACGTTCTTGGACCCGTCGAAGTGCAGGCTCCAGTAATGGAGGTACGGCGGCTTCTCTGGCTGCTGGGCCTCCTCCCAGTCGGCGATGAAGTCTGCCAGTGCCTGTGACTTAATCGCCCTTCGTGGCTCGTATTTAATGTTGTGGACACCGATCTCGACGGCCCACTTGGCGACCCGCCCGGTCGCCTCGCGATTGCGGATGATGTCTTGTAGTGGTGCTGAGGAGACGACCGTGATCGGGTGCTCCTGGAAGTAGTGCGGCAGGCGCCGCTGAGCCCTGAAGACCGCGTATACCAGCTTTTGATACTGTGGGTATCGCTGGCGCGACTCGGTGAGGACCTCGCTGATGTAGTACACCGGCCGCTGGACCGGGCGCTCCTTTCCTTCCTCTGGTCCTTCGACAACCATTACGGCACTGACGACGCGCTCGGACGCCGCGACGTAAACCAGCATAGGCTCTTTGTCAGCGGGTGCGGCGAGTAGTGGTGCGGCGAGTAGCACCTTTTTAAGGTCGCGGAGCGCGTCGTCCACCTCCTTGTCCCACTGGAAGGTGGGGTTCTTGCGCATCAGGCGGTATAGGGGCATCGCCTTTTCGCCCAGGCGGGGGATGAATCGACTGAGAGCCGCTACTCGCCCGGCCAGCTTCTGGACGTCGCGCAGGCACTCGGGTTTGCCGAGCCGGGCGATCGTGTCGATCTTCGTTGGGTTTGCCTCGATCCCTCGTTTGGAGACGACGTACCCCAGTAGTTGCCCAGCGGGTACACCGAAGGTGCACTGCCTGGGTTGAGCTTTATCTTATACCTCCGCAGGTTGGCGAAGGTCTCCGCTAGGTCGGCGAGTAGGTCTCCTTGGCGAGCGGATTTCACGACCACGTCGTCGATGTAGACGTGGATGTTGCGGCCAATTTGGCTCGCGAGGCATTCTTGCATGCACCGCTGGTAGGTTGCCCCGGCGTTCTTGAGGCCGAAGGTCATGGCGGTGTAGCAGAATGCTCCGAATGGCGTGATGAACGCCGTCTTCTCCTCATCCTCGACAGCCATTTTGATCTGGTTGTACCCGGAGTAGGCGTCGAGGAAACATAGCGACTCCGAACCCGCGGTTGAATCGATTATCTGATCGATCCGCGGGAGGACGAACTGCTCCTTTGGGCAGGCGCTGTTCAGGTTTGTGTAGTCGATACACATTCTCCACGTCCCGTTTTTCTTCTCGACCAGGACTGGGTTTGCCAGCCACTTGGAGTATTTGATTGGCCGGATGAAGCCGGCAGCGAGCAGGCGCTGCACTTCCTCGGCGATTGCTCGACGGCGTTCTTCATTGAAGGGCCGCAGCGACTGCTTGACGGGTCGCACTTTGGGGTCGGCGTTTAGTTTGTGCTCGGCGAGCTCCCTAGGGACACCAGGCATGTCGGAGGGTTTCCATGCGAAGATGTCCCTATTCTCACGAAGGAACTCGATGAGCGCGCCTTCCTATGCTGGGCTCATGCCTGTCCCGATTGTCACCATCTGGCTGGGGTCGCCTGGGACCAGCTCGACGGTGCGGGTGTGCGTCGTGGCCTCAAAGGTTGAGGTGTTTGTGCCCTCTGAGTTGGGCTTCTTGAGTATTGTGGGGTCGTCATTGTTGACCCCGCTCGCGTATTTGGCAAGCTCGTCGGCGTGATTAGTTTCTGCCGCGATGACGGCGTCGGCGAGTTCGGCTCCTTTGGCCTCGCATTCGGCGGCCATGTCGGGGTCGCCGTTGATGGTGATGACGCCGCACGGCCCGGGAAGCTTCATCGCGTTGTACGCGTAGTGGGGCGCTGCCATGAATTTGGCGAACGCCTGGCGCCCCAGGACGCAGTGGTAAGGGCTGTCGAAGGGCACCAGCTCGAAGACGATCCGCTCGGTGCGGAAGTTTGCCGGAGTACCGAAGGTGACGGGTAGCGTGACTTTGCCGATCGGGTACGCCTTCCGACCGAGGACGATGCCGTGGAACGTGGTGTGAGTTGTCTCGATCATCGACTGCGGGAGCCGCAACCGCCTGAAGGTGTCGAGGTAGAGGATGTTGATGGAGCTGCCGCCGTCCATCAGTGTCTTGGGGAGCCAGTAGTCGCCAACCTTGGGCTTGACCACCAAGGCGACTCGTCCTGGGTACTCGATGCGTGGCGAGTGGTCTTGCCAGCTCCAGGTGATTTGCTGTTCCGACCAGTTGAGGAACTGGGGGACGTCTGTTTGGGCCACCGCGTTGACGGCGACGGCGCGGGCGATGACCTTCTTCTCGCGCTTCGTGTTGAAGCCTGTGAAGGTGTGGAGCGAGCCGGCTACTTTGCCGAATTTTCCGCCATTTGGCGGGTCATTGTCGGTGTCCTCCCGCGCGTGTCGTGCCTTCTCGATTTCCCTGAGGGTGTGGCAGTCGGCGGTGGTGTGCGTGGCGGGCTTTCCTTCCCTGCTGTGAAACGCACATGGTTGGTTAAGTAGGGCCGCGGGATCGAACCTTGGCTTGTTCTTGTAATTTCCGCCATCGCGTCGTTGCCCTCCGTCGCGGCGGTAGCTCTTGGGCTCGCGTTGTGCGTGCCCAGCGTTGGCGACGAAGTCGACTCGCCCGTCGTTGCGGCGCTTGCCTGTGAGGCGGGTGCCGCTGTAGCGTAGGCCGGTTCGGCGTCCGCCGTCGTTGCCGTCCGTGCGGCGTTGCCCTCCTGACTCGTCGTCGATTTCTTGGTTGGGATCCTCCTCGGCGTACCGTTTGGCGATTCGAGGAGGTCGGGGATGTTGTCGAGTGTGCGGGCGTGTCGCTTGAGCTTGGCGACTAGAGGCTCGTAGCGGCACGAGGTCTTGAAGCAATGGATCGCGGTGTCCGGGTGGATGCCGACCGCGTTGTACCAGAGCTCTTGCCACCGTTGGACCCAGTTGCGGGTCGACTCGCGGGGTCCCTGGACGCATCGTTCCAGGTCTTCGATGGTGGTGGCGCGGGTGTAGGAGCACTCGAAGTGCCTGACGAAGGCATCTCGCATTTCCTCCCAGGAGTCGATACTGTCCTGGGGAAGCGTGTTGATCCATTGCCTGCACGTCCCCTCCATCATTAGTGGGAGGTAACGGGCGGCGAGTAGGTCAGTGTGACCCGCGATCCCCATTGCCATGAGGTATGTGTCAAGCCAGACTGCGGGGTCGTACGAGGAGTCGTATTTTTCTATCTCCTTTGGCGCCTTGAAGTTTGGCGGGTACTTTTTGCCTCGGATCATTGGTCCGAAGCACTTAGGCCCTAGTCGACTGAGTGACCCCATAGGCTCGCCATCGCGGCGATTAGTTAGGGTGTGCCGCCAGTCGTCGGGCTGGCGTGCGCGCCAGTTTTGGTTGTTGATGATGTGAGTGCGGGCGTCGATGGGTTGTCCGTTAGCGGCGACGAAGTTGGTCGCCGGCCTGGGATCGTTGGTGGAGAGTGCCGCATTCACGGGTCGGCGTTGGAGCTGCAGTGGCTCTGGTGGCGGGCAGTTGAGGGTGTTTGCCGCCGCTGGGCGGCCGCTTGAGGCCGCCCTGCTTCCTGAGGAGCGCGAGTATACTCGCCCTTGCGAGTCGGCGCCCGCTCTTTGCTGTTCCACGGCCTTTGCGAGCAGGGCCTTGACGTACTGGATTTGTAAGGCGCCGTCGCCGGTGGCCGTGATGCTATCGGCTGCTGCGCGGCCTGCCACGAGGTTGTCCATCGGGGTGGAGAACAGTGGGAGGCCGTTCGCGTCTCGCTCCCGTGAGGAGACGACTATCCGCGGCTGGTCCCTGGGAGGGGTGCGGTTGGGTGGTGGTGGTGCACCTATCGCCGTCGATCCTGGCGGGGGTCGGGCGCTTCCTCCTGGTGGCGCGTTCTCGCAGATCGCGCGCTCGGCTATGCGAGCCAGGTCGTTTTCGTCGTCGAAGTTCAGGGCGCGCCCCAGAACGGTGGGGTTCAGGCGTGACCTGATCCGCTGCTGGTGGTAGCGTGACAGTTCCTGCGCCGTCACTTGCTCGAGGCGAAATTTTTCGCGCTCGGCCTGCTCTTTGCGTACTGCCTCCGCCAATTTCAGGCGGAGTTCCTCGACCTCCGTTGCCGTGGCGTTAGGAGGGATTGGGGTGGAGAAAGGATCCTCCGGCGGATCGGCGCCGGTGGCCATGTAGGTCGCGGCATGGCGACCGGTTCCGTCGTGGAGGTCGGCGGAGTTTTCTGACCCGGAGTCGAACTCGAAGATCCCGAGGATGGAGGGGTCCTCGAAATCTCCCGCGTTGGAGACTTGGGCGATGGAGCCCGCGGACGAGGCCGCGGTGATGGATCCGGCGAGTGACGCCGGGGTCGCCGAGTCGGCGTCGTCGGTGAGGGCCGCATCTTCTGCGGCCGCTGAGTTCCCGGCCACGTTGCTGTGGGCCGAGTTGTACTCGGAGGCGAGGCGGTGGATCGTGCGAACCTGGCTCTCAGAGAGCCGATCGCGTGGTGGCGACTCGCGGATGCGAGCCGAGTCCTCCGAGGTGATGACGTCGGTGAGGCCAACGAAGAGGCTGATCGTGCCGATTGGCAGGATTACGCTGTGCGTGACGGGTCGCGCCGCCGGGACGTAGCTGCTCGGCAAGATCTGGAGCATCTCGCCGATCGCTATCATACGGCCGGTGGCGACCGTCTCGTTGATGGGCAGATTGGATCTCGCCGCAGAACACCGGCCAGACCGGCCAGACCCCACGGTGGGCGCCACCGGACTACATCACCCACGAGAATCCGCTCTCGTTAAACACTTTGGAATCTTCGAGGGTGAGTTATTCCATCGAATCGTTGCTACAATCTAGTAGATAGATCTTGGCTTGTTTGTTTGTATGCGATAGAAATTTTTTGTTTTCCATGCTACGAAACCCTACAGTGGTATCAGAGCCGTGTCTATATGTAGATCTGTTGCACGAGTAGAACACAATGGTCATTGTGGGCGTTGATGTTTTTTTTGTCGATTGCTTCTTGTGTACTTTGCATCTTGCGGGATGTTGGGATGAAGCGGCCCGGGCTAACCTTACATGACATCGTTCATGAGACTTGCTCCACGCTTGACATGCAACTTGTATTGCATAAGTGGCTTTGCGGGTGCCTGTTTCTCCTAGCATAGTTAAGATCCAATTTACAACGGGTGATTAACAATACTAGTATCAATGTTGTGGTTCATGTTCGTAAGTTAGACCGACACTTATTGAAAGCCCCAAACCACGTAAAACATGCAAAGTAAGTAGAGGCGTCTAACTTTGTTTTGCAGGGGTGTGCAGTGATGTGATATGGCCATGATTGTGATTATATTTGATGTATGCAATGTTCCTTATTGTAAGTTGGTAACCGGAAGGAGCCATATGGTTGTCTTTAATTTATGTTAAGACCCGCGTGTCTATTCAAAGTAGTTGTAATAGTTGAAGCCGGTGGACGACAACCATGGAGAAGCGTCATTGACCTTGATGCAATGCCGGTGATGATGGAGATCATGTTCGTGCTTGAAGATGGAGATCGGAAGCACAAAGAAGAAAGGCCATATCATATCACATATTATGAATTGCATGTGATGTTAATCCTTTATGCATCTTGTATTGCTTAGTAGACGACGGTAGCATTATAAGATGATCCCTCATGCACATGAATTTCAAGTCATAAAGTGTTCACCCTTAGTTAGCACCGTTGCTAAAGCTTGTTGTTTCGAAGCACCACGTGATGATCGGGTGTGTTAGATTCCGCAAGTGTATACAACGTGAGCAAGCCAGATTTGCTCATGCGGAAAATATGGTTTGATCTTGACGAGCCTAGAATGTACAGACATGGTCTCGGAACACGGATCACCGAAAGGTAAAGCATGAATCATATAGTAGATATGATGAACATGTCGATTGTTCGCCATTGAAACTATATCAACTCTCGTGATGATCGGTGTTGATGTGGTGGATTTGGTTCGTGTGATCACTAAAACAATGTGAGGGATATTGTTTTGAGTGGGAGTTCACCTAGATTAATTTTATTATTAATTTGAACTCAATTTTTCATAAACTTAGTCTAAACTATTGCAAATATGTTGTAGATCAATGGCAGCCCCTACCATCAATTTTAATGCGTTCCTAGAGAAAAAAAAAGTTGAAAAACAATGGAAGCAACTTCGCGGATTGGTTCCGCAATTTGAGGATTGTCCTCACAGCTGGTAATTTGACCTATGTGCTGGATGCACCGCTGGGTGACCCACCTGCAGCTGATGCTGCCGATGAAGTAAAGAATGTTTACCTCACTCGGAAGACTCAGTACTCCACAGTTCAGTGTGCTATCTTGTATGGTTTAGAATCGGAGCTTCAGAAAAGGTTTGAGAATTCAGACCCATATTATATTGTCGAGGATCTCAAATTGATCTTTGAGACTCATGCGGCAATTGAAAGCTATGAGGCTTCTGAAAAGTTCTTTAACTGCAAGATGGAAGAGGGCAGCTCCGTCAGTGAGCATGTGCTTAAGATGTCTGGGCACGCAAACAAACTTCAAAGCTTGGTATAGTGATTCCTAATGCTTTGGGGATTTACCGCGTCCTCCAATCACTACCACCAAGTTACAAGAACTTTGTGATGAACTACAACATGCAAAACATGAACAAGACGTTGCCAGAACTCTTTGCCATGTTGAAATCTGCAGAAGTGGAGATCAAGAAAGAGCACCAAGTGTTGTTGGTCAATAAGACCACCAAATTCAAGAAAGGCAAGTCTAAGCAGAAGGGACACTTCAAGAAGGGTGGTAAGAAAGTTACCACGCCAACGAAGAAGACCAAGGCTGGACCTAAGCCTGATACTGAGTGCTTTTACTGCAAAGGGGAAGGTCACTGGAAGCGGAATTGCCCAAAGTACTTGGCGGATTTGAAGAACGGCAACATCAAGAAGAAAGGTATATCTGATATACATGTTATTGATGTGTATCTCACTAGTACTCGTAGTAGTGCCTGGGTATTTGATACTACTTCGGTTGCTTATATATGTAACTCGAAACAGGTGCTGCAGTATAAATGGAAGCTAGCAAAGAACGAGGTGACGATGCGCGTGGGAAACGGATCAAAGGTTGATGTGATCGCGGTCGGCACGCTACCCCTTCATCTACCATCGGGATTAGTTTTATACTTAAATAATTGTTATTTGGTGCCTGCATTAAGCATGAACATTATATCGGGATCTTGTTTATTGCGAGACGGTTACTTTTTTAAGTCCGAGAATAATGGTTATTCGATTTATATGAGTAATATGTTTTATGCACATGCACCTTTGATAGATGGTCTATTCTTATTGAATCTCGATAGTGGAAATACACATATTAATAACATTGAGGCTAAACGTTTGAAATCGAGCGATAACTCGACCTATATGTGGCACTGTCGTCTTGTTCACATTGGTGTGAAGCGTATGAAGAAACTCCATTCCGATGGACTTCTTGAATCACTTGATTTTGAATCACTTGAAAGATGTGAAGCATGTCTGATGGGTAAAATTACTAAGACTCCATTTTCTGGTATGATGGAGCGAGCTACGGACTTATTGGAAATCATACATACCGATGTGTGTGGTCCAATGAGTGTAGCATCGCGCGGTGGTTATCGTTATGTTCTTACCTTCACGGATGACTTGAGTAGATATGGTATATCTATTTCATGAAACATAAGTCCGAAACTTTCGAGAAGTTTAAGGAATTTCAAAGTGAGGTTGAGAATCAACGTAACAAGAAGATTAAATTTCTACGTTCTGATCGTGGAGGTAAATATCTAAGTTACGAGTTTGGCGAGCATTTGAAGAAATGCGGAATACTTTCGCAATTGACACCGCCGGGAACACCACAGCGTAATGGTGTGTCTGAACGTCGTAATCGAACTCTCTTAGATATGGTTCGTTCTATGATGTCACTTACAGATTTACCGCTATCATTTTGGGGTTATGCATTAGAAACAGCCGCATTCACTTTAAATAGGGCACCATCTAAATCCGTTGAAACGACACCGTATGAATTATGGTTTGGGAAGAAACCTAGATTGTCGTTCCTTAAAGTTTGGGGATGCTAAGCCTATGTAAATAAGTTACAGTCGGACAAGCTTGAACCCAAAGCGGAAAAATGCGTCTTCATAGGATACCCGAAGGAAACTATTGGGTATACCTTCTATCAAAGATCCGAAGGCAAAATCTTTGTTGCCAAGAATGGATCCTTTCTAGAGAAGGAATTTCTCTCGAAAGAAGTGACTGGAAGGAAAGTAGAACTCGACGAGGTTGTCGAACCTTCTCTCGAAATTGCCAGTAGCGCAGCACCGGAAGAAGTTCCTGTGGTTCCTGCACCAATAAGAGAGGAAGCTAATGATGATGATCATGAAACTTCAGTTGTAGTTGCTACAGAGCCTCACAGGTCAACGAGAACTCATACCACTCCAGATTGGTATGATCCCGTTATGAGTATCATGTTGGTGGACAACACCGATGACCCTGAGACATATGAGGAAGCGATGATGAGCCCAGATTCCAACAAATGGCAAGAATCCATGAAATCCGAGATTGGATCCATGTACAAAAACCAAGTATGGACTTTGGTGGACTTACCGGGTGGCCGGAAGGCTGTCGAGAACAAATGGATTTTCAAGAAGAAAACAGATGCTGATGGTAATGTTACTGTCCATAAAGTTCGACTTGTCGCAAAGGGGTTTCAACAAATTCAAGGAGTTGACTACGATGAGACTTTCTCACCAGTAGCAAAGCTAAAGTCTGTGAGGATTATGTTAGCAATTGCTGCATATTATGATTATGAGATATGGCAGATGGATGTCAAAACAACATTCCTCAATGGAGACATTGATGAAGAGTTGTATATGATGCAACCCAAAGGTTTTGTCGATCCTAAAGATGCTAACAAGGTATGCAAACTTCAACGGTCCATTTATGGATTGAAGCAAGCATCCCGAAGTTGGAATCAACGTTTTGATAAGGTGATCAAAAGTTTTGGTTTTATACAAACTTATGGAGAAGCTTGTATTTACAAGAAAGTGAGTGGGAGCTCCGTAGCATTCTTAATACTATATGTAGATGACATATTGTTGATTGGGAATGATGTAGACCTTCTTAATAGTGTCAAGGAATATTTGAATAATAGTTTTTCAATGAAAGATCTTGGCGAAACAGCTTACATATTAGGCATAAAGATTTATAGAGATAGATCGAGACGCCTAATATCATTGTCACAAAGTACATATTTGGACAAAGTTCTAAAGAGGTTTGGAATGGAGGATAGCAAGAAAGGGTTCTTGCCCATGTTGCCCAATACGACCTTGAGTAAAACTCAAAGTCCGACAACGGCAGAAGATAGAGAAAGGATGAGTAAGACTCCCTATGCCTCGGCCATAGGATCTCTAATGTATGCCATGCTATGTACTAGACCCGACATTGCATATGCTGTTAGTTTAACTAGAAGATATCAAAGTGATCCAGGAGTGGATCATTGGACAGCGGTCAAAAACATCCTTAAGTACTTGAGAAGAACTAAGGATATGGTTCTTTCTTATGGAGGTGATGAACATCTCGTTGTTAATGGTTACACCGATGCTAGTTGGAACACCGATCCGGATGATTCTAAATCACAATCTGGATACGTATTTATTTTGAATGGTGCAGCAGTTAGCTGGAGGAGTGCAAAGCAAAGCGTTGTGGCGAGATCTTCAACTGAATCGGAATACATGGCTGCTTCAGAGGCTTCACAAGAAGCGATATGGATGAAAGAGTTCATTACAGAGCTGGGTGTGGTTCCTAGTACGCTGGACCCAATGTCTATCTACTGTGATAACATGGGCGCCATAGCCAATGCGCAAGAACCAAGGTCACACAAGAAGCTGAAGCACATCAAGCTACGTTTTCACGCTATTCGAGAACATGTCCAAGATGGGGACATAAAGATTTGCAAAGTACACACAGATCTGAATGTGGCGGATCCGTTGACTAAACCTCTCCCGAGGGAAAAACATGACCAGCACCAAACTGCCATGGGTGTTCGGTATATTACCATGTAATCTAGATTAGATGACTCTAGTGCAAGTGGGAGACTGTTGGAGATATGCCCTAGAGGCAATAATAAATGTAGTTATTATTATATATTTGTGTTTATGATAAATGTTTACATTCATGCTATAATAGTATTAACAAGGAAACATTAATACTTGTGTGATTTGTAAACTTAAATTGAAGTCCCTAGTAAAATCTCTATTCATCACTAGCTTGTTGGTTAATAAATGATTGTGGTTTCCCTATCATGAACATTGAGATGTTATTAACAACAAGATCATATCGTTTGGAGAATGATATGATGGACATACTCCTATAGATCATATCATTCTCCTAACGATATGATCTTGTTGTTAATAACATCTCAATGTTCATGATAGGGAAACCACAATCATTTATTAACCAACAAGCTAATATTATAAAGAGGCTTTACTAGGGACTCTATTTTAGTTTACAAATCACACAAGTATTAATGTTTCCTTGTTAATACTATTATAGCATGAATGTAAACATTTATCATAAACACAAAGATATAATAATAACCATATTTATTATTGCCTCTAGGGCATATCTCCAACAGTCTCCCACTTGCACTAGAGTCATCTAATCTAGATTACATGGTAATATACCGAACACCCATGGCAGTTTGGTGCTGGTCATGTTTTGCCCTCGGGAGAGGTTTAGTCAACGGATCCTCCACATTCAGATCTGTGTGTACTTTGCAAATCTTTATGTCCCCATCTTGGACATGTTCTCGGATAGCGTGAAAACGTAGCTTGATGTGCTTCAGCTTCTTGTGTGGCCTTGGTTCTTGCGCATTGGCTATGGCGCCCATGTTATCACAGTAGATAGACATTGGGTCCAGCGCACTAGGAACCACACCCAGCTCTGTAATGAACTCTTTCATCCATATCGCTTCTTGTGAAGCCTCCGAAGCAGCCATGCATTCCGATTCAGTTGAAGATCTCGCCACAACGCTTTGCTTTGCACTCCTCCAGCTAACTGCTGCACCATTCAAAATAAATACGTATCCAGATTGTGATTTAGAATCATCCGGATCGGTGTTCCAACTAGCATCGGTGTAACCATTAACAACGAGATGTTCATCACCTCCATAAGAAAGAACCATATCCTTAGTTCTTCTCAAGTACTTAAGGATGTTTTTGACCGCTGTCCAATGATCCACTCCTGGATCACTTTGATATCTTCTAGTTAAACTAACAGCATATGCAATGTCGGGTCTAGTACATAGCATGGCATACATTAGAGATCCTATGGCCGAGGCATAGGGAGTCTTACTCATCCTTTCTCTATCTTCTGCCGTTGTCGGACTTTGAGTTTTACTCAAGGTCGTATTGGGCAACATGGGCAAGAACCCTTTCTTGCTATCCTCCATTCCAAACCTCTTTAGAACTTTGTCCAAATATGTACTTTGTGACAATGATATTAGGCGTCTCGATCTATCTCTATAAATCTTTATGCCTAATATGTAAGCTGTTTCGCCAAGATCTTTCATTGAAAAACTATTATTCAAATATTCCTTGACACTATTAAGAAGGTCTACATCATTCCCAATCAACAATATGTCATCTACATATAGTATTAAGAATGCTACGGAGCTCCCACTCACTTTCTTGTAAATACAAGCTTCTCCATAAGTTTGTATAAAACCAAAACTTTTGATCACCTTATCAAAACGTTGATTCCAACTTCGGGATGCTTGCTTCAATCCATAAATGGACCGTTGAAGTTTGCATACCTTGTTAGCATCTTTAGGATCGACAAAACCTTTGGGTTGCATCATATACAACTCTTCATCAATGTCTCCATTGAGGAATGTTGTTTTGACATCCATCTGCCATATCTCATAATCATAATATGCAGCAATTTCTAACATAATCCTCACAGACTTTAGCTTTGCTACTGGTGAGAAAGTCTCATCGTAGTCAACTCCTTGAATTTGTTGAAACCCCTTTGCGACAAGTCGAACTTTATGGATAGTAACATTACCATCAGCATCTGTTTTCTTCTTGAAAATCCATTTGTTCTCGACAGCCTTCCGGCCACCCGGTAAGTCCACCAAAGTCCATACTTGGTTTTTGTACATGGATCCAATCTCGGATTTCATGGCTTCTTGCCATTTGTTGGAATCTGGGCTCATCATCGCTTCCTCATATGTCTCAGGGTCATCGGTGTTGTCCACCAACATGATACTCATAACGGGATCATACCAATCTGGAGTGGTACGAGTTCTCGTTGACCTGCGAGGCTCTGTAGCAACTACAACTGAAGTTTCATGATCATCATCATTAGCTTCCTCTCTTATTGGTGCAGGAACCACAGGAACTTCTTCCGGTGCTGCGCTACTGGCAATTTCGAGAGAAGGTTCGACAACCTCGTCGAGTTCTACTTTCCTTCCAGTCACTTCTTTCGAGAGAAATTCCTTCTCTAGAAAGGATCCATTCTTGGCAACGAAGATTTTGCCTTCGGATCTATGATAGAAGGTATACCCAATAGTTTCCTTCGGGTATCCTATGAAGACGCATTTTTCCGCTTTGGGTTCAAGCTTGTCCGACTGTAACTTATTTACATAGGCTTAGCATCCCCAAACTTTAAGGAACGACAATCTAGGTTTCTTCCCAAACCATAATTCATACGGTGTCGTTTCAACGGATTTAGATGGTGCCCTATTTAAAGTGAATGCGGCTGTTTCTAATGCATAACCCCAAAATGATAGCGGTAAATCTGTAAGTGACATCATAGAACGAACCATATCTAAGAGAGTTCGATTATGACGTTCGGACACACCATTACGCTGTGGTGTTCCGGCGGTGTCAATTGTGAAAGTATTCCGCATTTCTTCAAATGCTCGCCAAACTCGTAACTTAGATATTCACCTCCACGATCAGAACGTAGAAATTTAATCTTCTTGTTACGTTGATTCTCTACCTCACTTTGAAATTCCTTAAACTTCTCGAAAGTTTCGGACTTATGTTTCATGAAATAGATATACCCATATCTACTCAAGTCATCCGTGAAGGTAAGAACATAACGATAACCATCGCGCGATGCTACACTCATTGGACCACACACATCGGTATGTATGATTTCCAATAAGTCCGTAGCTCGCTCCATCATACCAGAAAATGGAGTCTAGTCATTTTACCCATCAGACATGCTTCGCATCTTTCAAGTGATTCGAAATCAAGTGATTCAAGAAGTCCATCAGAATGGAGTTTCTTCATACGCTTCACTCCAATGTGACCAAGACGACAGTGCCACATATAGGTCGAGTTGTCGCTCGATTTCAAACGTTTAGCCTCAATGTTATTAATATGTGTATTTCCACTATCGAGATTCAACAAGAATAGACCATCTATCAAAGGTGCATGTGCATAAAACATATTACTCATATAAATCGAACAACCATTATTCTCGGACTTAAACAAGTAACCGTCTCGCAATAAACAAGATCCCGATATAATTTTCATGCTTAACACAGACACCAAATAACAATTATTTAAGTATAAAACTAATCCCGATGGTAGATGAAGGGGTAGCGTGCCGACCGCGATCACATCAACCTTTGATCCGTTTCCCACGCGCATCGTCACCTCGTTCTTCGCTAGCTTCCGTTTATTCTGCATCACCTGTTTCGAGTTACAAATATGAGCAACCGAACCAGTATCAAATACCCAGGCACTACTACGAGTACTAGTGAGATACACATCAATAACATGTATATCGGATATACCTTTCTTCTTGATGTTGCCGTTCTTCAAATCCGCCAAGTACTTTGGGCAATTCCGCTTCCAGTGACCTTCCCCTTTGCAGTAAAAGCACTCAGTATCAGGCTTAGGTCCAGCCTTGGTCTTCTTCGTTGGCGTGGTAACTTTCTTACCACCCTTCTTGAAGTGTCCCTTCTGCTTAGACTTGCCTTTCTTGAATTTGGTGGTCTTATTGACCAACAACACTTGGTGCTCTTTCTTGATCTCCACTTCTGCAGATTTCAACATGGCAAAGAGTTCTGGCAACGTCTTGTTCATGTTTTGCATGTTGTAGTTCATCACAAAGTTCTTGTAACTTGGTGGTAGTGATTGGAGGACGCGGTAAATCCCCAAAGCATTAGGAATCACTATACCCAAGCTTTGAAGTTTGTTTGCGTGCCCAGACATCTTAAGCACATGCTCACTGACGGAGCTGCCTTCTTCCATCTTGCAGTTAAAGAAATTTTCAGAAGCCTCATAGATCTCAATTGCCGTGTGAGTCTCAAAGATCAATTTGAGATCACGGACAATATCATGTGGGTCTGAATTCTCAAACCTTTTCTGAAGCTCCGATTCTAAACCATACAAGATAGCACACTGAACTGTGGAGTACTGAGTCTTCCGAGCGAGGTAAACATTCTTTACTTCGTCGGCAGCATCAGCTGCAGGCGGGTCACCCAGCGGTGCATCCAGCACACAGGTCAAATTACCAGCTGTGAGGACAATCCTCAAATTGCGGAACCAATCCGCGAAGTTGCTTCCATTGTTTTTCAACTTTTCTTTCTCTAAGAACGCATTAAAATTGATGGTAGGGGCCGCCATTGATCTACAACATATTTGCAATAGTTTAGACTAAGTTTATGACAAATTGAGTTCTAATTAATAGTTGAATTAATGTAGGTGAACTCCCACTCAAAACAATATCCCTCACATTGTTTTAGTGATCACACGAACCAAATCCACCACATCAACACCGATCATCTCGAGAGTTGATATAGTTTCAATGGCGAACAATCGACATGTTCATCATATATACTATATGATTCATGCTTTACCTTTCGGTGATCCGTGTTCCGAGACCATGTCTGTACATGCTAGGCTCGTCAAGATCAAACCTTAGCTTCCGCATGAGCAAATCTGGCTTGCTCATGTTGTATACACTTGCGGAATCTAACACACCCGATCATCACGTGGTGCTTCGAAACAACAAGCTTTAGCAACAATGCTAACTAAGGGTGAACACTCTATGACTTGAAATTCATGTGCATGAGGGATCATCTTATAATGCTACCGTCGTTAACTAAGCAATACAAGATGCATAAAGGATTAACATCACATGCAATTCATAATATGTGATATGATATGGCCTTTCTTCTTTGTGCTTCCGATCTCCATCTTCAAGCACGAACATGATCTCCATCATCACCGGCATTGCATCAAGGTCAATGACGCTTCTCCATGGTTGTCGTCCACCGGCTTCAACTATTACAACTACTTTGAATAGACACGCGAGTCTTAACAAAATTAAAGACAACCATATGGCTCCTGCCGGTTGCCAACTTACAATAAGGAACATTGCATACATCAAATATAATCACAATCATGGCCATATCACATCACTGCACACCCCTGCAAAACAAAGTTAGACGCCTCTACTTTCTTTGCGTGTTTTACGTGGTTTGGGGCTTTCAATAAGTGTCGTTCTAACTTATGAACATGAACCACAACATTGATACTAGTATTGACAATCACCCGTTGTAAATTGAATCTTAACTATGCTAGGAGAAACAGGCACCCGCAAAGCCACTTATGCAATACAAGTTGCATGTCAAGCGTGGAGCAAGTCTCATGAACGATGTCATGTAAGGTTAGCCCGGGCCGCTTCATCCCAACATCCCGCAAGATGCAAAGTACACAAGAAGCAATCGAAAATAAAAGCATCAACGCCCACAATGACCATTGTGTTCTACTCGTGCAACAGATCTACATATAGACACGGCTCTGATACCACTGTAGGGTTTCGTAGCATGGAAAACAAAAATTTTCTATCGCATACAAACAAACAAGACAAGATCTATCTACTAGATTGTAGCAACGAGTCGATGGAATAAGTCACCCTCGAATATTCCAAAGTGTTTAACGAGAGCGGATTCTCGTGGGTGATGTAGTCGTACTCTTCCCGATCTCAAGATCGCGTAGACGATCCTTCCGGCGCTGCGTTCCGGCAGCGCTCCCGCAGTCGGTCACACGTTCGGTACTCGACGAAGACCTTCCTCTCCCTTGTTCCAGCAGGCAGCGGAGGTTGTAGCACTCTCCTCGCGATTCCGGCAACACAACGGCGTGGTACCAAAAGTAGAGGGGAGATCTCGCAGGGCTTCGCCTTAAGCCGGAGCGAGTATGGTGGACTATGAGAGAGCCCTCGACGATCTAGGGCTTAGACACGCCGAGGAAGAGGCTTGGCCGGCGGCTAGGGTTGTTAGGCGGCGGCGGTTTGCCCTAGGGCGGCGGCGGCAGCAGGAGGTGGCGGCGCCGACGACTAGGGTTTAGAGGTGGAGGTGTTGGGTGTCTAGGAGGGGAGCCCTGCCCCTCCTTTTATAGGTGGAGGGGCCGGCCAAGGGGAGGGGAGTCCCTCCCCAACTCGGCTTCAAGGTGGGCCCGCAGTGGAGGGGAGGAACTCCTCCCCAACTCGGTTTCCACCTCCCTCTCCACTTCCCAAAAATAGCCGTTTGACTTTCAAATTGGCGTTTGACTTTTTCAAACTAGGATTTGATTAAACCCTTTATTTTGTTCAGCGATGACACCTAGTACATGATGCAATCATACCAACTTGATATAACACATTCATGTACCCTTCCCCTCCGGAGTGCCGGACATTCCGGAACCTTCTAGAACATTCTCGATGAAAACACCGGAACCATTCTCCAACTCCGAAACAGGACTTTCTTTATATGAATCTTCTTCTCCGGACCATTCCGGATCTCCTCGTGATATCCCGGATCCCATCCAAGACTCCGAACAACATTCGGTCTCTTACTCATCATTTCATAACTACTCAAACAACGTCGAATCCTTAAGTGTGTCTCCCTACGGTTCGTGAATTATGCGGAATGATCGAGACACTTCTCCGAACAATAACCAATAGAGGAATCTGGAAATTCAAATGGCTCCCACATATTTCTACGATTACTTTGCGATCGAATGAACCACTTACATACGATACCAATTTCCCTTTGTCTCATGATAGTTTACTTACCCGAGGTTATGATTGTCGGTATCTCTGCATACCTAGTTCAACCTCGTTACGGATAAGTACTCTTTTCTCGTTCCCGTGATATGTGATCCCTTGTGAGCCAGTCACATGCTTGCAAGCTAATTGGATGACATTTCACCGAGAGGGCCTAGAGTATATCTATCCGTCATATGGATGGACAAATCCCACTCTTGATCCATGTGTCTCAACCAATACTTTCCGAACACTCAATGCCACCTTTATAGCCACCCAGTTATGGTGTGGTGTTTGATGTCATCAAAGCATCCATCCGGTAAAGGTGATATGCATGATCTCATGGTCGAAGGAATTAGGTTACTATGTATCAGAAAGCATATAGCAATTGAACTAATAAAATGACTTGATCTTTATGCTACGCTTATCTATAGGAGTATGTCCACCATATCATTCTCCTAACGATATGATCTTGTTGTTAATAACATCTCAATGTTCATGATAGGGAAACCACAATCATTTATGAACCAACAAGCTAGTACTATAAAGAGGCTTTACTAGGGACTCCATTTTAGTTTACAAATCACACAAATATTAATGTTTCCTTGTTAATACTATTATAGCATGAATGTAAACATTTATCATAAACACAAAGATATAATAATAACCCATTTATTATTGCCTCTAGGGCATATCTCCAACACTTGATATCCCGTATGCTACATTGCAAAGAAGGTTGAAATGGGGCGAGCTAAGGCGACACACCAGCAGTATCAAGCCAGCACTCAAGCAAGAAAACAAGATTTCAAGACTGAAATTCTGCATTTCAATGCTTGATGAAATAACATTAGCAAATGAAACACCGTCCTTCAAGTACATGCAAAACATTGTTCATATAGATGAAAAGTGGTTTGACATGACGAAGAGAAAAAGAACATACTGAGCAAGAAGAGCAAGATAAGAACAATATCGGCAAGTGCGCACTATTCACAATAAGAACAATATCGGCAAGGTAATGTTCTTAAGTGCGGTTGCCAGACCAAGAATAGACGAGCCTGGACATGTAGAATTTGACGGAAATATAGGAGTCTGGGCGTTTGTCGAAGAAACTGCGGCCAAAAAGAACTCCAAGAACAGGACCAAAGGAATGATGGAGCTAAAGTCAGTCATAGTTACTAGGAATGTCATGCGGGAATACCTTTGTGAAAAGGTAATTTCAACGATTGTAGAACATTGGCCTGATGATGGCTATGAGGGCACAATCTTCATCCAACAGGATAATGCCCGAACACATGTTCCTCCGGATGATCCAGGTTTTTTAGCTATCGTGAAAGAAACAGGACTTGATATCAGGATCATGCAGCAACCTCCAAATTCGCCAGAAATGAACGTCCTACATCTTTGTTTCTTCAGGGCCATCCAGTCTTTGGCACTTGAGAGTGCACCAAACACTATCAAAGAACTTATAGAATCACTTGAACTAGCTTACGATGCGTATGACATGAAGAAACTAGCAAAAGTGTTTGTAACCCTACAGTCTGTCTTGCTTCAGGTTATGAGGGCAGAAGGCGGAAACACATTCGATCCACCGCACATGGGCAAAGATAAGTTGCAGAGGGAGGGGTTGCTACCTATGGCTCTGCCATGTGATGGAGAATTGTATCGAAAAACATTGGAGATTATAGGTGGTGGTTAGTAAAGGAGAAGAAAACAAATGTACATGATTAGTCACAAAAGGAGATTATAGTTGGTCAGTAAAAGGAGAAGGAAATAGATGAAATGCGAAAGATAAAATAAGAAGTAATTGTTACCGGCTGTTTGTAATTATGCTGTATGTAAGTGTGTTGTTCGAACTCAAGCATCTAAGCAACATGAATGTAAGTTGTCTATTGTTTGCTTCTCTTTATTCTCATTTCCTTTTTTGTGTTGTTTTCAACTTAAAGAAGTATAAAAATATTCAGGCAGAGAAGAGTTCAGACAGAAAACATCCATTTTACAAGCAATCTTGTCCATGTTCTGTACAATTTATAGAACAAATTGAGGAATGTCTAGGAGCAAGCAAAGTATAACTTGTCAGATAGTTCCTAATTGTCAGATAGTTCTAGTGGTGACTTCGGAATATAACTTGTCAGTCTTTCTCATAAATTTCAGAGCCACTAAAAACACAATACTTTAATTTCTAAAGCTGGTGTACCTATATAAAATTTTGTGGGTGATCTATGATTGGGATCTGAGCTTAGAATTTTGATTCCACACTCCTACCACTACATAAATGGGTGCCTGGACAAATACAATTTCTGTTTCAGTGACTTGGACAAATTCTTGACATGTCATCTAGGTTCAATCATACTGTAAAATACTGCATAAATCACACAAATCATAGAAGGAACTCTGCAAGGGAGACCCCTACAAGGTTACAACTGATCTGAACCTAAAGACATGAATCTAATAAAAAATCCAATCAAGAATGACTATGTGTCAATGTCCACTGTCATCTGGTCCTCATTTAGTCATTTATGCGGTGTTTATCCATGTTATGTGCTAACACAAAATGCTAGAAAAATGCTGGCTAGAACAATACCAATGTTGAGTAGTAGGACACTGCTGAGTACTAGGACACAATCTTGTTAGATGTTTAAATAATATTTAGTAGTGCAGGGGACCTTAATGTGGAATGGCATCGATGAAACAACAACAGCGGTCAATAAAATCTAAGTGTGCAGCAAAATAAAAGAAACATTACCAATGATGCAAACATTTGTTCAGGACTCCTAGTGCAGAAACCAGGACTCTTAGTGCATAAGATAGCTTCATCAAAGAACGATTATACCACATGCTCTTGTAAGTAGCAAAATGTGAGAGTTTATACCACATGCTCTTGTAAGCAGAAAAATGTAAGCTAGCTTCATCAAAGAACCTAAATCCATTGAACATTACCAATTCAATTGAACAGTCTAAACACAGAACAGTTCAATTGAACATTACAATACAAATTACTCCCTAATGCTCACCTCAGCTCACCTCCTCAATTTGGAATTAACCGGAACGATGGCAGTCTGATTTGCTCGTCTCCATCAATGGCGGATGTGGCCACGACTTCGGTATAGGATGAGGACCGATTGGAGGCGCGCAACAGCCGCCCCTCACTACTAGGAAAAGGCCTATCAGTGGCGCATCATTTTGGGACTTCTGTGGCGTATATGGGATACGCCACTGTTATCTCGCCACTACAGTGTAGTTCTGTGGCGCATTTTTCCTATATGCGCCACATAAGTGTGAAGATTTCTGTGGCGCATTGTCTGAAATGCGGCACTGGAGTTTATGTGTGGCGCATGGTCACACATATGCGCCACAGAATATTTGTCTATCTATAGCTGGTTTCCTAGTAGTGCCTGCCGTCTCGCACGCACATCACGGAGGGGTCGAAGTAGCGGTCCAATTCACCAGACTCTAGGATCTCCGGCCTCAGGGACATGAGCGCCGCCGCCGCCGGAGCATCCAAGTCTCGTGCTTTGCTGTAAAATGGGGTCCCTTTCCTCTTGATCTCCCTCATCGTTGGATTATGGTTGATCCGCGAGGACGAAGGAAGTTCGCCGGCGAGGGGGCGGCGAAGCAGGCAGCGCGGGAAGGGCGTGGTGCCCGGTGGAGCATTCGGCGAGGGCGAGGGCCGCGACGGGAGAGCTCCAGATGGGGGAAAGAGACAGTAGGAGTGAGAGAAGGACTAGGGGTTTGGTCGGGAATTAGTGGAGAGCCTTTTTTGCAAAATGGCTGCCGCGACAAGTATTTCGGGCCGAGGGAGTATGTTAAATGACCGAAGAATATCCCACACAAAGCTAATAACGCAAATTGCGAAGGATTTGAAGCTATGGACATGCATATCACAAAATAGTAAGCTCGGAATTTTGTCATCGATAGAGAAGTTGTTGTCAAGTAGTTAGGGCGTTGTATCACGAAGCAATGAGGTGTTATGACTTTAACAAATATATTTTATCTTAATCCCTTCTAATTTATCTAACTATATCTTCATTCGACATAAGTTGTATATGAAAAAAGATGTCTCTTGATGTTATGAATCTATTCCCGTAAACAATTTATAGTTTTGTTAAATGTTTGGAACTCTACGAGAAACAGGCTATGCGAGAAACATATGCGGCCGAACACAGCAAACAGTTCTGCTTTGTTCTTTTCTTCCTTTCTACTCCCTTTGTTTTACAATATAAAATGTTTTAACTTTGTAAAAATATATATCTAGAACTTTTTAGTATATAGGTTCGGAATGACACGCTAAAAAAATCTAGATATACTATTTTCATAAATCTAAAACATGTTATATAACGGAGGGAGTATTTCTTTTTCCCTCTCACCCGGGGCTTGACCAGACGTAAATCCACGTTGCAACAACCTTGTACTCCCTCCGTTTCAAAATATAAGATATTTTAGGTTTATAAAAAAAATATATACTTATTTTAGTGTATCGATTTACTCTAAACTTGGGCGAACCTACATACTAAAAAATAGTCTAAATACATTTTAAAACGGAGGGAGTAATAAATAAGAGGCTTTCTCTACCTTCACTAGTTAAAAAAAATCCATTCATGATGTCTTCGTTTAGACTTGGCATGAGTAGCTAGCTCTGACACACAGGCACGCAGGCCCCACACATCAGTTTGACTCACCACAAACTAGCAGCAGGCGCCCGAATATCACAGCTCAAAAATTCAAATTCAAAAGTTCCAAAAGAATTAGGAAAAAAATACTTACGTAGCCAACTATATGATCTAGCCTCATATACATTTCAGCCCAAAAAACTTTGTAATTTAGGCTCAGCAAGTATGACAAAATCGTAAAAAAAGACTATCCACTTAGCGCACTCGATGGTACTATTCACCGAGACAAAAACTCAATTTATCATTTTTACTGAGCCTAAAAAATAAAGAATTTTGAGCTGAAAATATACATGATGCTAGATCACATGGTTGGCTACATGCAGGTATTTATTTCCGAATTTTCTGGAACTTCTTTGAACTCAAATTTTCGAAGATCCAAATACCAGGCCCGCTCTTGGCCAGTGCTAGTTTATTCTGTCTTCTGCTGGTGGCACATTCCATCATCCAGAGGGCGACCGCATGCGTGACACTCACCCCCTTTGCTGCCTCTGAGAAACCATTCTTGAGGTTCCAGGCCCATCTGAGCACATAACAAAGCAAATGCAAATCCACATAAGCTATTTAAACCATTGTATACATAATCCATTTGAAATACCACGATAAGAAACTCACCATTACTCGAGCTATCAGAAGAAGATATTGAGACCGACAACAATCTACCACAACAGCCCCAGTAAGTACAAGTTTGAAGAGTATAAATAAGATCCTTTGAATAAGCTCCGTAGTCCGATCATATAACTGTGTCCAAATATCATATTCCACTCAGCAGGTTCCAGGGAAATGTAGTGGGCACCAACGTTCTAAAAAAGCATACCTTGTAGACTTCCTTCGCCTTCTCCATAAAGGTGCTTGGATTAGGTTCACTCTGAAACAAAATCAGACACAAGTTAAACATGGCCATAATAACACTAAGCCTCTCCGCAGCAAAGCTGCCAATTTCGCAGCCGGTTTTGGCTGTTAGGATAGTCACCTAGTTTAATCTAGTTAGGTGAGGCATGAGTCACCTAATCACAGCACAGTAGGTCTAGTTGGCAAAACTGAGAGAAAGAGTTGATTAATTTTTTTAATGAAGATGTTATTTACTTGAAAGGAGGAGTATTGGCAAAAACCGTCAGGGGCAGGGCAGACAGCCAGCACCACCCAGGCCAGCTGGCCAGCAGGAGCAGCGGCAGCCACTGTCGGAGGCAACAAGGAAAAGGCAAGCGCACTTCTCAGGAACTCATGTGATGCTATCTAGTTTAGTTTATGAAGCCGGGCCATTTGGTCTTTTATATCTAAAAATGTTTGGATTTGCAGTAGCAAGGAGTAAGAAGTACTTGCCAGCCAGCAATGGTGTTTCGTGATTCGAAAACCATGCGTATATTATCAGTTTTTATATCAACGAAAATTGGGAGTTATGTGCTCTTTTTCTTGAAAAAAAAAGATAAACTCTAAATTTGTGGTTTCTTTTTCTGTGCTCCCGCTCTATAGTGCATGAGTGAGAGAGTATGTCACCAAGATTTAGTTCTTGGAGTTGTGATTGACTATTTATTGGTATAAATAAATTGAATTGAACTTGAGGTCTCAAGTAGTTTAGTTGTGATATTTTGGGTTGACGCAACATGGAAGACAACTTCAGAACTCCATTTGGTTCTATGAAAAACCTAGATCTGCTGCTGCCTTAGAATCAGATCCCCTTGAATCTTTATGAAGATAAAGAAACTATATTGGAAATTGTTTGGTTTGGAACATACACGAAATCTGCGGATTACAGACTCGCTAGATCCTACCAAGATCTAGTTACTTGCGCAGCACAATAGATCTAGTTCGTAAATCGAGGGGGAAACAAAAGAAAGATCTGATATTTTTACATGAGAGAATCATTTACATGGAAGGAGGAAAATTGGCGAGAATATGTGCGCCCAACCGCAGGCGAACCGCCGTGGACGAGCCTCGGCAACATCCACCGTTGCTCCTCCGCAAGAGAAAAGTTGCGGCCTACTGCGGACGAACCGCGGTGCAACAGCCGCCGTGGCGGCTCCGCAACGGCCGCCCTATGTATCGCCGGCGGTCGCTGGCAAGCGAGCCTCCTAGTCGCGTGACGAAGCGCCGCCATAGCCATCGCCATCGATCGATTCTATCGTCGGAGAGAGGGATTTTTAGATGAGAGAGATTTCGATTTCGGGTGAATTATGGTCGGCTTTCAACCGGTCCTTTTTTGACAGCTCGCCCGGTCCCTTTTTATGTGGGTAACGCGGTGTTTTGGCTCCGAGTTCTAATCAGCGTCGGCTCACTCCGATTCCTAATCCATCCCAGGGTCGATATTCTGCTCCCTGTTTCCTTCACGTGCGTTTTTTTTTTTTGGGCAGCACTACGCGTCCCCCGGGGATCGGTGGTTTTCATCCCCGGGTCCCCAGCCAACCACGTGTTCTTTCGTTTCTGGTTTAAATCCGCTTTTGCTACAAAACACCTGATTTGCTACAAAATAACCCGTTTTTGCTACACGGTAGCATAAAACAGTTCGCATGAAAATATAACAGAAAACAAAACCCCAACCGGAGACCTCGCCGGAGAAACTCGCCAGAGACTTTGTAGCAAAAAAAAAGTACTAATGTAGCAAAGCGACTTCGCTGGAAAAATATCACCGGAGCCTCGCCGGGAAAAACCTCGTCCGAGACCTTATAGCAAAAATTTTACGCTATTGTAGCAATACCACAAAACGGTTGTAGCAAGTTTTTTTTTTTCTAATTTAGCAAAAGAAGACATTGCCGAAGACATCGTCGGAGACCTCGTAGCAAAACCATAGAAATTGGTTGTAGCAAAAATATTGTGCGAAAGTAGCAAAAAATATATGAATACATAGCAAAAAAATAATGTGCTAAGACAGCAAAACGTCATAGCAAAGACAGACACGAAAGTAGCGATGCCGATCAACTAGAGTAGTAGACGCTCTAAACCGTGGTAGCAACACCAAACACCGTATGTAGCATTAGCATCACTGGGCCATAGCTGCTCCACCCACAGTAAAGTCCATCTCCGGCGACAACGGGGAGCGTCACCGTCGTGGTCTCCTTGTCGCCGGACGCCTTCGACGGGATCTAGCTAGGTTCGAGGGCATCCGACGGCAAGTTCGAGGGCGCGTGGGGGCGGTGGCCGGGCTCCGGCGGCAGGTTCGAGTGCGTGTAGCGGCGGAGGCCGGGCTCCGGCGGTGGCGGCGGGTGCCTTCCCCGGCACGGGCGGGGATCTAGTTCGGCGGTGGCGGCGGGTGCTGGTCCGGTGGCGGCGGCGACTCCGTCTCCAGCGAGCCTGGTCCAGTGTGCGGCGGCGGCGGCTCCATCTCCTGCGAGCGTGCACGGTGGCAGGTGCTTGTTTCCAGGAGAAGAGGTAGTTTGAAGAGACACACGATGCATGCCTGTTAGTTTGGGGAAGAAACGTGCGGTACCCGTACTCCAAGCGAGCCAGAGCGCGACCCGGGGGATTGTTTTGTTCGATCCCCCGGGGGACATGTATCATTTCTTTTTTTTTTACTTTTTCTTCACGTGTCTAAAAGCATCTCCAATCGTTGGCCAAACCCAGAGCAAAATTTGGTCCATTTTTTGGCCGGACTGAACTTGTTTTCAGCCTGGGTACGCTCATTCTTCCACCCGCGTACCCAGGCCGAGTCCCCAAGTTCGGCTAAAATTCATTAAATTTAGGCGATTTTCATTAAGTTGGCGAATATAGGCGGATGACATCAACTTTAAACGAAACTAGTACATAAATAAACTAAAAAGGCCGCCGCCGATGCCTTCTCCTCGCCGTCCTACATGACGAGGTTGCCGTAGAATAACGTGTAGCCGGGATCGGCTCGGCCGTCATCCTGCCGCCGCCGTCGTCGTTGCTCGGCGGCTGGTTCTGGCGGGAGCTGCCCTGGCCAGGGTCGTCGTACCTCCATGGCTGGTAGGAAGGGCCTGCGTCCTCGTCGTCCAGGACATAGAGCGGGGCGACTTGATAGGCGAGCTCACACCCAGACAGCGCCCGACGCCGTGCGGCCTGCTCCTCGGCCTGCTGTTGCAAGCCGAGGATACGCTGATGCTCCGCCTTCTCCCAGTCTCTCCTGGACCATTTGAGGATGTCCGGCGAGGAGGACTCGACCAACGGCATTGTCGGCGTCAGCGGCAGGGTAGGCATAAGCGGCGGCGCTTCGCGGAGCGATTGCTCCAGCGCCATCTTCAAGGCGGCGTCCTCGGCCAGCGCCGAGCCTTCTGTCTTGGGGCGACGTAGGCGTAGGTGGCCTCTTGGCGGCGTGGGCGCAGACGGCTGACGATACCGCGCACGCGTGTGCGTGGCGGTGAGCGCGCCGGCGAGACAGCTTCGCGCTTCACGGCGGTCGGCGTGCGAAGCGGCGCGCTTCCGGAAGAGTGGGACGCTGAAGCGGAGGAGGACGAGCTCATGCTCGCCATCCTCCTCGGCGCCCAGTTCGCCGGAGGACGCCGGCCAGACCTGGCCGCCGGCGTCGGGTTGCACGGGAAGCCGAGTCGAGGCGGCGACGCGTGGCCGACGCGACGGGCAGTTATTGCCCGGCGGCCGCCGCGTGGTTCTGAGGATGACGACGACTCGGCTTCCGTCACTGACACGGCGGGTCCACGCGCCACTTTGTTTTTTTCGCCGATATCGTTGAGTCCGGCGCCCCAGGGCGTACCCGGAAACCTGGGTTCGGCCTGGGTAGCCCGGACAAAAAATAAGCGAAATCCGGCCGAAAACAAGTCATTGGGTACGCGACTGGGCTGATTTTCGGCATCCGGACCAAAATTCGGCGTCCGGATCGGCCTCCTGGATAGGCGAGTGGAGATGCTCTAAGAGCAACTCCAACATTCACATGCGTTTTTTTACCTTTTCTTCACGTGCCTAAGAGCAACTATAGCAGGCGCCGTAAAATTCGGCGCCCTAAATTGGGTATGCAGCGACGCGAAATTTATATTTACAGCGTATCTAAATGTTCTTTATCGGTCATCAAACTGTTTCTTGTGCCGTTGCCGGGATCTAAACGTTATAAGTCTTTTAATTTTTGCTTATTTATTTTATTTTTTGGCTAAGTTTTGTTTTGAGTTATAGGTTTTCACCAATATAATGGAGTGAGCATTTGACTAGTGCTAACCCACTCAGCCACTTTGGAAAGCCCTATGATATTAATAAAAAAAATTCCAATAAGAAGACAAGCGGGTTTGAAATAAATCCTCTACTACTTGGTATTCTACACAAGAAACAATTTACTGGAGATGAAGAAGATCCTGATCCATACGAGTATATTGCATGCTTCAAGGATATATGTGACACTTTTCAATTACCGAGGTATACTGCTAATAAAGTAAGGCTGAAACTCTTTAGTCAGACTTTGATTAGCACAACTCTCTCATGGTATAGATCTTTACCCCGAGAAGCCACTACTATCTGGGATAATTTAGGTTGTGAGTTTTTATCCAAGTATTATCCTTTATCAAAATATTTTGAAATCAGGCGTCTTATAATAACTTGGAGGAACCGTCCTAATGAAGGACTAGTAAGAGCTTATATAAGATTTAAAGATTTACTTAATAAATGTCCTCATCAAGATTTGCCTGAATGGTATTTATTGCATATCTTTTATAACAGTTTAATTAAATCTAATAAATTGGAACTAGACTCTTGCGCGAGAGGAGCTTTTATGAATCTTCTCAGGACTAAATCTTGGGCTTTACTTAATAGAATTCACGATCATAGAGTTTTTTGGAATTTCGGTCTAGAAAGCGAAGGAGGCATAGAAATAGATTATGATTGTATTCTTGACTATAAAAAGGGCAATGTTAATGAATTATTTAAAGATTTATTTGGATTCAGATCTTATGTTGCATGTTTTTAAAGCTTTTACAGAACACATCAAAGATCCAAAAAGAGGGTTCAGTCAAGTATGATCCACCACCCGAACCTGAAAAGAAAAGAGTAGTTAAAGCAACACTAACCTCCCTAGAACCAATGTATGAGATACCTTTCTCTAACACTGAGCAGAAGCACATTTTGGAATATGAACAGGTCAAAGCAGTAAATGAGAAGAAAGAAGAGGAAAGTGTGCTAGAAGTTGAAGAACATTTGGATGAAACCAAATATGAAGAGGTAACCAAGGAAGCAATTATGGCTATGTATGCACATTGCAACATAGTTGAACTTGATAAAGAGACTTCTGTTGTAACATCCCAAAAATACTAAACTTGATCATCAAACTCTAATCATCAAAATTAGGGTTAACAAAAAATTTTCTAAATAAAATCATGGAAGCATGCATGTGAGTATGCATTTCATTTTGAATTCTTTTGAACCACCTTGTTTGTGTGTTCCATTGCTTGTAAATGGATGCTTAGGTGAAATAAACATCATCTAAACATTTCCCACACTTTTCCCAAAGACAAGTAATGTCGTGGTATTGCACGGCAGATGCTACTGGGGGTAGCTTACGTAGAGGAAGCAAGGCGACGTAGGAGAATCCGGGAACGAGATTGGCACACGATGTACCCAGGTTCACGTCCCCTCGGTGGAGGATCGCTACGTCCTGCTATCAATCCAGTATATGATCATAGATTGGTTTACAATGGAGCCGCCGAAGGCGGTGGGGGAGACTAGATCTAATATGACGTACCCCTTGGGGGTGCCCTTGGTGGCTTTATATATGTAGCCAGTTAGGGTTTACAAGTGCTTTAGTGGGCTTTCTATTGGAGTCGCCTTCTTGGGCCTCCAGTCGGTGCCAGTCGCCTGGGTGCAGCACGCGCCACTCGCCGTATTGGGCGAGTCGACCCGCTCCGGGCTTGGCTTCAGTCGGCTCGATCCAGCTGGTGAATCCGCTTCGTGGGTATACCCCGATTGGTATTCCCCCATCAGTAGTCCCCGAGCGTGTTGTCGATTCGACGCGGGCTTGAGGCAGGGCGCAGAGAGTCTTGACGATGGGTCGTGGCGAATCGGCGACGAGCTCCTGAACAGAGAAAAGAACCGTGAAGCGGGAGGCGGTCGGCGTGAGCCAGTCGGTGATGTCCAGTTGGCGAAATATGCAGGGTGTCGGTGAAACTGCCAGTTGCAGCGAGTCCACGAAAGTGGAGCGTGCCGAGTCCCCGAGCGCTGCGAGTGGCGAGGTCGAGCGACCGGCGAGTGCCGAGTCTCCGAGAACGCCGAGTGGCGAGGTTGGGCGTCCGTCGAGTGGCACTGTCTATAGCGCGCCGAGTCCCCGAGCGTGTTGAGTATGCGAGGACGAGTCCGCGGTGGCGAGTCCCGAGTGTGTTGAGTACGCGAGGGCGAGTCCGCGGTGGCGAGTCCCCGAGCGTGAGTACACGAGGGCGAGTCCGTGGTGACAAGTCCTCGAGCGTGTTGTGTACGCGTGAGCGAGTCCGTGGCGGCGAGTCCCCGAGCGTGAGTACACAAGGGAGAGTCCGCGGTGACAAGTCCTCGAGCGTGTTGTGTACGCGTGGGCGAGTCCGTGGCGGCGATTCCCCGAGCGCGTTGAGTACGCAAGGGTGAGTGTCCGCGGCGGCGAGTCCCCGAATGTGGAGAGTATGCAGGGGCGAGTCCACGGTGGTGAGACCACGCGTACACGCAGTATGCCTAGGAGTAGTCCCCGAGGCTCGAGTTGGCTTGTAGAGGCGACTTGAGGCTCTTTAGAGATGCATATTCTAAAAAATAGTAGTGGTTGTTGCCGAGCATGGCGAGTGACGAGGTCGAACGACCGGCGAGCGCCGAGTCCCCAAGCGCAGCGAGCGGCGAGGTCGAGCGACCGGCGGGCACCGAGTCCCCGAGCACGACGAGTGGCGAGGTCAGGCGACCGGCGGGAACCGAGTCCCCGAGCGCGGCGAGTGGCGAGGTCAGGCGACCGGCGGGCACCGAGTCCCCGAGCGCGGTGAGTGGCGAGGTCGAGCGACCGGCGGGCGCCGAGTCCCCGAGCGCGGCGAGTCCGTGATGATTGCGAGTCCGCGAGAGGAGAGTCCCCGAGCGTGGCGAGTCCGCGATGATTGCGAGTCCGCGAGGGGAGAGTCCCCGAGCGTGGCGAGTCCGCGATGATTACGAGTCCGCGATGATTGCGAGTCCGCGAGAGGAGAGTCCCCGAGCGTGGCGAGTCCGCGATGATTGCGAGTCCTCGAGGGGGGAGTTCCCGATGATGTTGATTGCGCTGTTTCTGTTAGCGAGTCTCTCATCTTGGCCCAGGGGGCCAGTCGCATGGCGACTCCAAAGATGTCTCTCGGCTTGACGTTCTTCCTGGACGATCCGAGGATCGGTTTGCGAGTCCTCGTCCGCAGTACTTAGCCGTGCGAGTCGCACTGTCTAAGGTTGAGGAGGACATGGTGCTGTTTGTATAGAACTACCATTTGTCTTGGCCCGGAAGGCCAGTCGAGCAAGGCGACTCCAATGATGGCTCTCGGTTAGCGTTTTTCGTGGACGATCCGAGGCTCGGTTTGCAAGTCCTCGTCCGCACTACTTGGCCATGCGAGTCGCTCTTTCAAAGGTTAACAAAGGCGAATAGATTTTTCCCCGGGGGGAAGAGACACCCAGTGGTGAGTCCATGCAGCATGGCATGCGACCCTCTCTGGCGACTCGGACGATAAAGGTCCCTTAGTAGGCACGGCGTACGCCTTCGATGTAGCGGATGGGGTCGTACGGTAGACGTATGGTCGCGCTATGGAGAAGTCGACGCGGCGGACGCTGGGTCTACGCGGCGGACGGAGGTCGCGCTATGGCGAAGTCGACGCGGCGGACACTGGGTCTACGCGGCGGACGGAGGTCGCGCTATGGCGAAGTCGACGCGGCGGACACTGGGTCTACGCGGCGGACGGAGGTCGCGCTATGGCGATGTCGACGCGGCGGACACTGGGTCTACGCGGCGGACGGAGGTCGTGCTATGGCGATGTCGACGCGGCGTTAGCCGGTAGAATGGAGAGTCGGCGATGGACGAGGCCGCGAGGGGCGAGTCCGCGAGCATGGAGAGGTCCACGATGGCTAGTTTGTGGCGGGAAGTCCCCGAGTCTGGCGAGTCCGCGTTTAAGTGTGTCCGCGTTTAGGCGAGTTCTTCAGCTTGGCGAGTCCGCGTTTAAGCGTGTCCGCGATAGGCGGATACGCGAGGGAAAATCCGCGATAACGAGTCGCCGAGCGTGGCGAGTACGCGATGGCGAGTTCGTGATGCCGAATCTCCGACCGTGGAGAGTACGTGATGACGGTTTTGCAGCAGGGTCGACACGAACAGAGTTGCGGCAGAGGCTGCCGAGCGGCACGCACACACACCGCCAAGGTCGTCTAGGATGCTGACTGGCCGTCTTGCAAGGCTGTTAGGAAAAGCCGCCGGCGTTGATGTATCTTTCATCATATTGCATGGTGCATGCAATCCAACAAAATATATATAAAGCATTAGGTCGATCAGAGTATAATAATATTAATATAATCATTGCAACAAAAGAATTAGACTGAATAAATAATCTATTAGTCGGAATCAGACACAATCAAGTCTGCATATCTTTTCGATAGGGGCCTCTTTATTTTTTGCTGCCAAGGCCAAGATCACATGGCTGCTGGATTAACAGCCGCAAGCGAGTCCAATCGTGTGTTAATTTATCCATCCTTCGAACCGATGTACAAATAAGATTAGGTCTGAAACAAATAATTAGCTAACACATGAATCAATGATAGAGAGGAGAGTGCATAGCAAACTCAATAGCAAGACTACGATCTTGGCTGTTCCTCGTGAGATTTCTCACGCGCCCTGGAGTGCCTCTTCCGAGTCACGCGGCAGCCATACTGATTAATCTAATTGTTCGGCTGGCATCAGAGCCAAAGTACTTCATACGTACGTATTGTATTATGATAATTAAAGAGTAGATAGAGAAAATATCACCGATCATGCGTGCGTGGCCGGCTTCTGCTTCCTTCGCGGAACGAATCGGACAGCCTCGGGACCGATCTGATGCGCCGATCAGGATTAGTTTCGGCCTCGAACAACCGTGCTGTAGTACGATGATAGCAATAGCTGTGCCGCCCTTTAGATCTCCGGTTGATGACGAACTTGTTGACGTAGATCTTCCGCCCGGATGCAATTTCAAGGTTGTTGACGATGAGGGATCCCGCCCGGATTATCACCCTCCAAGCATCGCTAGCCCCACGGTGGGCGCCAACTGTCGTGGTATTGCACGGCAGATGCTACTGGGGGTAGCTTACGTAGAGGGAGCAAGGCGACGTAGGAGAATCCGGGAGCGAGATTGGCACACGATGTACCCAGGTTCACGTCCCCTCGGTGGAGGATCGCTACGTCCTGCTATCAATCCAGTATATGATCATAGATTGGTTTACAATGGAGCCGCCGAAGGCGGTGGGGGAGACTAGATCTAATATGACGTACCCCTTGGGGGTGCCCTTGGTGGCTTTATATATGCAGCCAGTTAGGGTTTACAAGTGCTTTAGTGGGCTTTCTATTGGAGTCGCCTTCTTGGGCCTCCAGTCGGCGCCAGTCGCCTGGGTGCAGCACGCGCCACTCGCCGTATTGGGCGAGTCGACCCGCTCCGGGCTTGGCTTCAGTCGGCTCGATCCAGCTGGTGAATCCGCTTCGTGGGTATACCCCGATTGGTATTCCCCCATCAAGTAAATCAAAACAAATAAAATAAGGGAATGGCTATTTTCACCAATTTAACTCCCATGCCTACTTTGGCTGTCTCAAACTTTCAGAACCTAACAGAAACTTTTCTGGATATTTGCACCCCTTGATTGTACTCATAACCAAGTATCAAGGCCCACTTTGTGATCATCCAGAAACCTTCAAATGCATGGTTTAAATGACATTTCAAAATTGAATCTTTATCATATGGGAAGATCCCACTTTTTCAAAAACCACTCAAACAAGCTCAACTTTCAAAACCCAAGCATCTGCAGACTCACCAGCACCAACCTAGCACACCCACCAAAAATCTTTTCAAAATTCAAAACTTGAGTTCTTGCGGCCATTTCATCAAACACTTGGCAGACACAAATCAAACAAAATCCAAACACTATTGTGAGCAGTGATTGAAGCCTAACTTGTTCCCTCTCTGGTTACAACTAGGTTTTAGTAGATCATCTAGCTCAATTGCACACCCTTAGCATCACTGTAAGCTTGGCATTGCCATCAATGGTGAGCAGGCCGAATGCACCCCTGTCACCCCCATGTCGACAGCAAGCTAGGAGGAGAAACAAGCCTAGCCAGCATGTCTGGGAGCAAGCCAACATCCCACCGCCACTACTTGTCTAGCGCTCGAACGTTGCCAGCCACTGGATCACACGCACGAACCATGCCAACCTCGCCAGCAACCATGCCGAGAGCACGCCCCATGCGCCACGCTCGACCGACGCCCACAGACCGCGCGCCGCCCTCGCCGCGTGCATACGTGATTACCATCGTCCCAGCAACCCCGCAGACACGCTCGTTCGCCGCCACGCGGACCACGCGCGCTGTGCGCCATTAAATTCTCCGTCGGGCACGCTCAGAGCACGTCGCGTTCTGACCAAACCGCACCACCCCATGTCTCGCCACCGTGTCGTTGAGCATGCCAGGGAGCACCGCACCGCCCCTACCGTCGCCCACGCCGATAGCCCTCTGTACCGTCGACCACGACGAGCTCACCGTGCGCCCCGTCGGTCCCCTCTCGCCACTATAAATAGAGGCCACCCCCAGCCGAATTGAGCACACCATCTCACTCCCCTCTCCTCACTGATCATTCCACCCGTTCCCGGAGCAAGGCAAGATGCGCAGCGCCGGAATTTCACCAGAACCTGCCGCTGCTGGAGAAGAAGGGCGCTAGCGATTGGAGCCGCCCTAGGAGAAGCTGCCGGTACCAGGAGGTTCGCCGTCGTCAACATCGTCGTTCGCTCACCTCGCCGACCCTCGCCTGAACCCCGGTGAGCCCCCAACGACCCCCACTAGCCAAGCTAGGTTTCTGTCTCGCCGGCGTTGCCCAACGTCGACGATGACCCTCAGTCGTTGGATTAGAACCATATCGAACGCACCACATCGCCCCATACCGTTTCACACCCCCTGTGTCACTGACATGTGGGGACATCCACTTAAACAGCCCGCAGAAGCGCTGTCCTTAGCTGGCCGACCCAGTATCACTTCCCACACAACCCAATTATTTGAATTTAATCTTTTCCATTTTAATTCAAACACACTTCTGTACCCAGTTTCACAAATCAAGCAGGTCAATCCAGTGCACCAAATTGAATGAAACAAATTTTGTTAGAAAGGTCTGGAAATGCTGAATCCAAGCCCGTTGGATTCAAGTCATTTGGATCTTTAGATCATCCTTGGTAAAAATAACAAGGCATAAGCTTTTCTGCATTCAAACATTTTTCAAATTAAAACCATAATAGCTTTTGAGTTGATTCCAACTCTCAAAAATCACATTTAACCATACCTTTCAGAATATATGAAAATATATAGGTTTACCTACAGAAATAATGACCAAGTAATAAAAGAATGCCACATAGGCATTTCTAGTCACTTATTTAATTAAAATAAAAGGGTAAAACCTTATTAAATTGTGACACCACTTGAAATCACATTCCCATGGACTAAAGCATGTGGTGATGACATGTGTCAACATAATCCCATGTTTGGTTTGGAGAATATTAAATCTTAAGTAGTTTTTCAATGAGTAGAAATTACTTTTATAAAAAAATAAAATAAAAGGAATTAAACCAAGCTTTAATCTTGTAATGTTAGTGATGATGCTAGATCATCTATAGGACCCTTTTGTGTGATGATTGCAAGTAGTTAAGTATTGTTTGGTGATTGTGTACATCGTATTTATTTATAGACGCTAGTACCGACCAAGGATACGAGGAGGAAGGAGGATTCTACGAAGAAGAAGCCGAGGAGAACTTCAACCACTGCTCTGCATAAGGCAAGCCTAATACTACTAGTGAATGTGCAAGCTAACATTTGCAATTTAGCAAGCTTATACTGATATTGATGCAAGCTAATACTTGCTTGTTACCATGCCAACTATATGACTTAAGCATATGTGAACATACCCACTTGATACCCAATCCTAGTTTTAAGTGCAATTTTTCTATTTTATTTATTTATAAAAGGTACTTCCTTAGAGAGTACTTAAGTGACTTGTAGATTCTAGAAAGATATATTTGAAGGTTGCATAAAGAGCATAAAATTTGGCCTAAGCTAGAAAATCTTGATGTCCTCCTAAGGCATGAGATTAACTGAGTTAAACTCCACTTGTTTACCACCCCTCATTAGTACTCACCCCCACTTGTAGATGCTAGTGCTAAGCATAAAACTTGATCAACTTTAGATGGGAATACTTGGTGAAAATGGTTATGAAAACCTTGGAATGATGGATCATTTTATTGAGATGTTTTGACATGTGTTTCCGAACACCAGATGATTTTGGTGATGAAAATGTTGAGGCATGAGCCTTAGCCCTTTATAAAACTGATGGTTGTCTGGATGCGATACCATTCCAATTTTATCGTACAACCACAATACCCGAAGATTGGGTAGGGCTTGACTGGAAACTTATATACCTTAGTATTAGTTCCCTCCCGGCCAAGGTATGAGCTGAGGCTACCTTGTGAAGATTGTCCACCTGTGCAGTACCCAAGATGACAGTTGGTCATGGTTGGGAGGCCAAACTCACAGGAGAGGTGCTTATACTAGGGCGTGTAATTGAAAGGTTAGGATTGATTATCCGCATACTGAGTATGGTGAATTCAGGATTTGTTCCTGACGGATGTATCGAATGTTGTGGTGAAAGTGTACAATCTCTGCAGAGTGTCAAACTATTCGAATAGCCGCGTCCATAGTTATGGACAGTTGGAGTGGCCATACTGTTCCCCCGTTAGCTGTTTTCAAAATGACTTGTGAAATGAATCGAGACTTTGACTTGACCACAACAAAGTTGTGACATGAGTTACAAGATCCCACTTAGGTGTTATAAACTTCAACTAGCTCTCTTGCTTCTGAACTTAGTAGAGATAAATCCGGCCTTTGCAAAACAAACCTAGAGCCTAGTGTCCTATTATCCCAAAACCCTTTTACTTGTTAGTATTAGTTTGCGAGTACTTAAAGAGTACTCATGTGTGGCATCCCGCAAAACCACTACTAGAAAATCGCGTTGAATTTGTGCATTGCATCGTCATCATCATGCATTGTTGCATAAAACTATCTGCGCAAAACCCAGTTTCGTTTTCTAAACGCCATCTGTATTCAAACATCCAAACCCGGGTCGCCGGAATATTTTGTTTGTTGCTATCGGTTTGCAAATGGTGTTATTAAAACAAATAAAATTTATATTTATTTTAGTGGGGCAGTCGAACGGGCCGATTGACCCGAACGACCACCCAGAAAAATACAAACGGCCCACTCGTAAATCCTAAAACTACCCAACTTCCTACCCACCCTTGCCTCCACATCACTCTGGCCAATCAGAACATGCCACCTCACTTTTCCTTCCCCCCTCACCCTATCCTACACATCCACCTCACCCCTCCTTCTCCCTCTCCTTCACACTCAGCCCACCTGCCCCCACACACGACGCACACACGCACGCCAGCGCAGCACACACCCAGACACTCCCTCACCACCACACACCCACCCCACTCCTCCTGACAACCGGCCCCATCCCTGGGTCCCACACCCCCCCGCACTCCCACGCCCCGACCCTGCCCGCGTGGCCACCCAGGAACCTCCCCTCCCTCGCGTGCGCCCCCCGCTCTCTTCTCCCTCCTCTCTTTTCTCTCTCGCCTCCGGCGACCGGCCCGCCGGCGCGGCCGCCCCTCCCCTCCCTCACGCGCCCCTGCCACGCCGCCCTCCTCTCCGCGAGTCCCTCTCCCCTCGCTCTCTCCGGCGGGCCCGAGCCGCTCGCCCCTCTCCTCCGCGGCCGGCCGCCAGCGGGCCGCCGCCGCGCCAGGCCCCGCCATCCCCGCCGCCTTCCGCTCCTCTCTGGCCGCCTCCGCGCGTCGCCTGCGAGCCAGCGCGCCGCCTCACCGGCCGCCGCTCCCTTCGGCCTCCAACGGCCGCGCCGCCTTCCGCTCCTCCGCCCCGGTGCGCCGCCGCGACGCCCGACCCCGCGCCGCGCGGCCCGCCTTCGCGCCTGGCTCGCCTCCTTCCGCCGGCAGCCCTCTCCGCGCGCTCGCCCTCCCCTCCTCTCCTCCGCTCGCCGCCGCGGCGCACCCCGCACCGCCCCTCCTCCTCCGGGCGCCGCCGTCGCCCAGGCCGCCTTCCCTCCGCCGTTCTCTGCTCCTCCAAGCATCGCAGCGTCGCCGTCCCCGAGGCCCTCGCCGCCGGACCCCCCCGACCTCCGCCCGCGCCCCCGACCGCGTCCACCGTCGCCGTGTCCCCTGTCGACCTCGCCACCTCCTTCTGCCGCGGACAGCAGCGAGCCTGAGGGCGTTCCCGGCGTCCACCTCGCTAATGTCCGTCACCAACCGTCAAAGTTGGGACCCAAGTACTCCGACGCGGAACCTCGAGACCGCCGACAAGACCGACCCGTAACAAGTTCTCCGTTTTCGTCGCCAAGATCTTCGCACGAACAAGGCCAAACCCGATGGCTCGACATGATCTTCCTCAGGGAACGCTAAGACACCGTCGAACCCCGGTACCGGACAAGTTCGCCATCGACCTCGAGGACGCCTACACGAAACGACAAGACCGCCACCCGGACGCCGAGACCCCTGAACCCTGAGTCCCCGAACCGAAGGTCGATCTGAAGCGCCAGGACCCGAACCTGCAGAATGCCAAGATCGCCCGAGAACGCCAAGATCTTCACCCCGGACACCGAGACCCCGACGCGACAAGTGTTTCGTCTCGAACGTCATGACCGACAACGTGATCCGAAGACCCCGGATGCGCCAAGACCTACCCCGATATCCGAGAACGATCCCGTCGAGACCGATCCGTCGAACCCTGGACCCTGAGACCGACCCCGAAACCCTGGAACCCAAGATCGCCGAACCCTAATGTGTGACCCTTATCCGAGAACCCTATTTTTATAAATGCCATAATATGACTTGTTGCATATTTAATTGTCATCTCGCTTGCATTCATGTGGTTTGGGGGGCCTTATGCCGATTCACCTCTAATTAAATATGGGGCCCATATGCGGACAAATCTAGTCTTATATTGGCCTCATTTAAATCTTGTGTAGCGAATCGGTATCTTATCTTGCCTTGTTATAACAACATTTAATTGCGGGGTAGCTAAATAACTTGAACCATTTAATTAATTGTCGGGACCCCCGTTCCACTTAACATGACCTAATTGCATCGCACCTTTGCCATGTCATCCATCATACATGCATCATGCCGATCTTCTGCCGTTGTATTAAATATTGCATCCGGTGTTTCTTCTAGCGTTTTGCTTCTTCGCGGATAAGGCCGTTGAGTTGATGCGAGTGTCGACCCGATCTTCGGGGAAAACCTTCGACAATGTTTTCAGGCGAGCATCTCCCCCTTTCTACCTATCTTACTTTTATAGTCTTTATTCCCTCCTGTTGATCTATTGCTATCTGTGTTGCGATGCTTTAGATTCCGTATCTGTGATATTCCTTGCAGCCTTATATTGCCTTGGACACATCCTATTACCTATGTTTTGGTAGATAGTTGGACTTGCGCGTCGTAGTCGCTTGCTCAAGTGCTGTTGCGTGTCGACAAGTGCCACAGTTGTTGATGTTTGCCGCATGTTGATGTTGGAGATGAGCATATTTTTACTTATTGTTCACTTTAATTCCTGTTTAACAACTAAAATTTAAATAAGCAGAGGCATCAGTGGGTGATAGATAATATTTGGTTTCCGAACGCCCACTTGTGTCCCGTAGGACCCCGAGTACTTGATACCTGTTCCTTGATTTATCGCGCTATCCACATATGGGGAGTATGGCCCCCCTTAGCCAGAGCTTGATTCCGTCTTATTTCTTGGGGCCACAAACTAGTTTGAGGTTTTATTTACGATCCTGTACTTATGCCATGCTACTGCTTTATTTACGTTTGTGCGAGGAGCACCTGTACTGTTTAGGTAAGCGGAGTGTTTTCGCGGTATCGACAAGCCCCAGCCACACTTTCGGGTTCCCAGTCGTTTACAGCCACTGACTGTAGGGGTTCGTAGCATGGAAAACAAAATTTTCTATCGCATACAAACAAACAGCCAAGATCTATCTACTAGATTGTAGCAACGAGTCGATGGATAACTTACCCTCGAAGATTCCAAAGCGTTTAACGAGAGCGGATTCTCGTGGGTGATGTAGTCGTACTCTTTCCGATCTCAAGATCGTGTAGACGATCCTTCCGGCGCACGTTCCGGCAGCGCTCCCGCAGTCGGTCACACGTTCGGTACTCGACAAAGACCTTCCTCTCCCTTGTTCCAGCAGGCAGCGGAGGTTGTAGCACTCTCCTCGCGATTCCGGCAGCACAACGGCGTGGTACCGGAAGTAGAGGGGAAATCCCGCAGGGCTTCGCCTTAAGCCGGTGCGAGTATGGTGGAGCTTATGAGAGAGGCTATTAGTGGTCTAGTAATTAGACACACCAATTAGAAGGCTCTAAACCAATTAGAAGGCTCTAAACCGCTGGCTAAAGCAATTAGAAGCTCTAAACAAAACGGCTCTAAACGGAGATCTAGAGGTGAAAGTTGTGTGTCTCTAGGAGGAGCCCTGCCCCTCCTTTTATGGGAGGGGGGTCTTGGCGCGCCAGGGGAGGGAGGGAGTCCCTCCCCAACTCGGCCTTGGGCTGCGCCGGCCTGGAGGAGTCCTACTCCTCCTCCAGGTTGATTCCAACTCCTCTTGCTTGTTTCCCACAGTTTCTGTTTTGGCAGTTTGACTTTCAAACTGGACATTTGACTTTTCTGTTTTAGGATTCAATTTAATCCTTTATTGGGACAACAAGAACACTTAGTACATGATGCAATCATTCCAATAAGTAATGACACATTCATGTACCCCTCCCCCCCGGAGTGCCGGACAATCCGGAACCTTCTAGAACATTCCCGATGAAAACACCGGAATCATTCCCGAACTCCGAAACGGGACTTTCCTTATATGAATCTTATTCTCCGGACCATTCCGGATCACCTCGTGATATCCCGGATCCCATCCGAGACTCCGAACAACATTCGGTCTCTTTCTCATAATACCATAACTACTCAAAAAACGTCGAATCCTTAAGTGTGTCTCCTACGGTTCGTGAATTATGCGGACATGATCGAGACACTTCTCCGAACAATAACCAATAGAGGAATCTGGAAATTCATATGGCTCCCACATATTTCTACGATTACTTTGCGATCGAATGAACCACTTACATACGATACCAATTTCCCTTTGTCTCACGATATGTTACTTATCCGAGGTTATGATCGTCGGTATCTCTGCATACCTAGTTCAACCTCGTTACTGATAAGTACTCTTTTCTCGTTCCCGTGATATGTGATCCCTTGTGACCAAGTCACATGCTTGCAAGCTAATTGGATGACATTCCACCGAGAGGGCCCAGAGTATATCTATCCGTCATGTGGATGGACAAATCCCACTCTTGATCCAGTGTCTCAACCAATACTTTCCGAACACTCAATGCCACTTTATAACCACCCAGTTACGGTGTGGTGTTTGATGTCATCAAAGCATCCATCCGGTAAAGGTGATATGCATGATCTCATGGTCGAAGGAATTAGGTTACTATGTATCAGAAAGCATATAGCAATTGAACTAATGAAATGACTTGATCTTTATGCTACGCTTATCTATAGGAGTATGTCCACCATATCATTCTCCTAACGATATGATCTTGTTGTTGATAACATCTCAATGTTCATGATAGGGAAACCACAATCATCTATCAACCAACAAGCTAGTGAAGTATAGAGGCTATACTAGGGACTTCTAATTAAGTTTACAAATCACACAAGTATCAATGTTTCCTTGTTAATACTATTATAGCATGAATGTAAACATTTATCATAAACACAAATATAATAATAACTACATTTATTATTGCCTCTAGGGCATATCTCCAACAGTCTCCCACTTGCACTAGAGTCATCTAATCTAGATTACATGGTAATATACCGAACACACCCATGGCAGTTTGGTGTTGGTCATGTTTTGCCCTCGGGAGAGTTTAGTCAACGGATCCGCCACATTCAGATCTGTGTGTACTTTGCAAATCTTTATATCCCCATCCTGGATATGTTCTCGAATAGCGTGAAAACGCAGCTTGATATGCTTCAGCTTCTTGTGTGACCTTGGTTCTTGCGCATTGGCTATGGCGCCCATGTTATCACAGTAGATAGACATTGGGTCCAGCGCACTAGGAACCACACCCAGCTCTGTAATGAACTCTTTCATCCATATCGCTTCTTGTGAAGCCTCCGAAGCAGCCATGTATTCCGATTCAGTTGAAGATCTCGCCACAACGCTTTGCTTTGCACTCCTCCAGCTAACTGCTGCACCATTCAAAATAAATACGTATCCGGATTGCGATTTAGAATCATCCGGATCAGTGTTCCAACTAGCATCGGTGTAACCATTAACAACGAGCTGTTCATCACCTCCATAAGAAAGAACCATATCCTTAGTTCTTCTCAAGTACTTAAGGATGTTTTTGACCGCTGTCCAATGATCCACTCCTGGATCACTTTGATATCTGCTAGTTAAACTAACAGCATATGCAATGTCGGGTCTAGTACATAGCATGGCATACATTAGAGATCCTATGGCTGAGGCATAGGGAGTCTTACTCATCCTTTCTCTATCTCTGCCGATGTCGGACTTTGAGTTTTACTCAAGGTCGTATTGGGCAACATGGGCAAGAACCCTTTCTTGCTTTCTTCCATTCCAAATCTCTTTAGAACTTTGTCCAAATATGTACTCTGTGACAATGATATTTGGCGTTTCGATCTATCTCTATAAATCTTTATGCCTAATATGTAAGCTGCTTCGCCAAGATCCTTCATTGAAAAACTATTATTCAAATATTCCTTGACACTATTAAGAAGGTCTACATCATTCCCAATCAACAATATGTCATCCACATATAGTATTAAGAATGCTACAGAGCTCCCACTCACTTTCTTGTAAATACAAGCTTCTCCATAAGTTTGTATAAAACCAAAACTTTTGATTACCTTATCAAAACGTTGATTCCAACTTCGGGATGCTTGCTTCAATCCATAGATGGACCGTTGAAGTTTGCATACCTTGTTAGCATCTTTAGGATCGACAAAACCTTGGGTTGCATCATATACAACTCTTCATCAATGTCTCCATTGAGGAATGCTGTTTTGACATCCATCTGCCATATCTCATAATCATAATATGCAGCGATTGCTAACATAATCCTCACAGACTTTAGCTTCGCTACCGGTGAGAAAGTCTCATCGTAGTCAACTCCTTGAATTTGTCGAAACCCTTTGCGACAAGTCGAGCTTTATAGACAGTAACATTACCATCAGCATCTGTTTTCTTCTTGAAAATCCATTTGTTCTCGACAGCCTTTCGGCCATCCGGTAAGTCCACCAAAGTCCATACTTGGTTTTCGTACATGGATCCAATCTCGGATTTCATGGCTTCTTGCCATTTATTGGAATCTGGGCTCATCATCGCTTCCTCATATGTCTCGGGTCATCGGTGTTGTCCACCAACATGACATTCATAACGGAATCATACCAATCTGGAGTGGTACGAGTTCTCGTTGACCTCCGAGGCTCTGTAGCAACTTCAACCGAAGTTTCATGATCACCATCATTAGCTTCCTCTCTTATTGGTGCAGGCACCAGGAACTTCTTCCGGTGCTGCGCTACTCGCAATTTCGAGAGAAGGTTCGACAACCTCGTCGAGTTCTACTTTCCTTCCAGTCAATTCTTTCGAGAGAAATTCCTTCTCTAGAAAGGATCCATTCTTGGCAACGAAGATTTTGCCTTCGGATCTATGATAGAAGGTATACCCAATAGTTTCCTTCGGGTATCCTATGAAGACGCATTTTTCCGCTTTGGGTTCAAGCTTGTCCGGCTGTAACTTCTTTACATAGGCTTCGCATCCCCAAACTTTAAGGAACGACAATTTAGGTTTCTTCCCAAACCATAATTCATACGGTGTCGTTTCAACGGATTTAGATGGTGCCCTATTTAAAGTGAATGCGGCTGTTTCTAATGCATAACCCCAAAATGATAGCGGTAAATCTGTAAGTGACATCATAGAACGAACCATATCTAAGAGAGTTCGATTACGACGTTCGGACACACCATTACGCTGTGGTGTTCCCGGCGGTGTCAATTGTGAAAGTATTCCGCATTTCTTCAAATGCTCGCCAAACTCGTAACTTAGATATTCACCTCCACGATCAGAACGTAGAAATTTAATCTTCTTGTTACGTTGATTCTCTACCTCACTTTGAAACTCCTTAAACTTCTCGAAAGTTTCGGACTTATGTTTCATGAAATAGATATACCCATATCTACTCAAGTCATCCGTGAAGGTAAGAACATAACGATAACCACCGCGCGATGCTACACTCATTGGACCACACACATCGGTATGTATGATTTCCAATAAGTCCGTAGCTCGCTCCATCATACCAGAAAATGGAGTCTTAGTCATTTTCCCATCAGACATGCTTCGCATCTTTCAAGTGATTCAAAATCAAGTGATTCAAGAAGTCCATCGGAATGGAGTTTCTTCATACGTTTCACTCCGATGTGACCAAGACGACAGTGCCACATATAGGTCGAATTATCGCTTGATTTCAAACGTTTAGCCTCAATGTTGTTGATATGTGTATTTCCACTATCGAGATTCAATAAGAATAGACCATCTATCAAAGGTGCATGTGCATAAAACATATTTACTCATATAAATAGAACAACCATTATTCTCGGATTTAAACAAGTAACCGTCTCGCAATAAACAAGATCCCGATATAATGTTCATGCTCAACGCAGGCACCAAATAACAATTATTTAAGTATAAAACTAATCCCGATGGTAGATGAAGGGGTAGCGTGCCGACCGCGATCACATCAACCTTTGATCCGTTTCCCACGCGCATCGTCACCTCGTTCTTCGCTAGCTTCCGTTTATTCTGCAGCACCTGTTTCGAGTTACAAATATGAGCAACCGAACCAGTATCAAATACCCAGGCACTACTACGAGTACTAGTGAGATACACATCAATAACATGTATATCAGATATACCTTTCTTCTTGATGTTGCCGTTCTTCAAATCCGCCAAGTACTTTGGGCAATTCCGCTTCCAGTGACCTTCTCCCTTGCAGTAAAAGCACTCAGTATCAGGCTTAGGTCCAGCCTTGGTCTTCTTCGTCGGCGTGGTAGCTTTCTTACCACCCTTCTTGAAGTGTCCCTTTTGCTTAGACTTGCCTTTCTTGAATTTGGTGGTCTTATTGACCAACAACACTTGGTGCTCTTTCTTGATCTCCACTTCTGCAGATTTCAACATGGCAAAGAGTTCTGGCAACGTCTTGTTCATGTTCTGCATGTTGTAGTTCATCACAAAGTTCTGTAACTTGGTGGTAGTGATTGGAGGACACGGTAAATCCCCAAAGCATTAGGAATCACTATACCCAAGCTTTGAAGTTTGTTTGCGTGCCCAGACATCTTAAGCACATGCTCACTGACGGAGCTGCCTTCTTCCATCTTGCAGTTAAAGAACTTTTCAGAAGCCTCATAGCTTTCAATTGCCGCATGAGTCTCAAAAATCAATTTGAGATCCTCGACAATATCATATGGGTCTGAATCCTCAAACCTTTTCTGAAGCTCCGATTCCAAACCATACAAGATAGCACACTGAACTATGGAGTACTGATTCTTCCGAGCGAGGTAAACATTCTTTACTTCATCGGGAGCATCAGCTGCAGGTGGGTCACCCAGCGGTGCATCCAGCACATAGGTCAAATTACCAGCTGTGAGGACAATCCTCAAATTGCGGAACCAATCCGCGAAGTTGCTTCCATTGTTTTTCAACTTTTCTTCTCTAGGAACGCATTAAATTGATGGTAGGGGCTGCCATTGATCTACAACATATTTGCAATAGTTTAGACTAAGTTTATATGACAATTGAGTTCAAATTAATTATGTAATTAAACTAGGTGAACTCCCACTCAAAACAACATCCCTCACATTGTTTTAGTGATCACACGAACCAAATCCACCACATCAACACCGATCATCACGAGAGTTGATATAGTTTCAATGGCGAACAATCGTCATGTTCATCATATCTACTATATGATTCATGCTTTACCTTTCGGTGATCCGTGTTCCGAGACCATGTCTGTACATGCTAGGCTCGTCAAGATCAAACCTTAGTTTCCGCATGAGCAAATCTGGCTTGCTCACGTTGTATACACTTGCGGAATCTAACACACCCGATCATCACGTGGTGCTTCGAAACAACAAGCTTTAGCAACGGTGCTAACTAAGGGTGAACACTTTATGACTTGAATTCATGTGCATGAGGGATCATCTTATAATGCTACCGTCGTCTACTAAGCAATACAAGATGCATAAAGGATTAACATCACATGCAATTCAATATATATGTGATATGATATGGCCTTTCTTCTTTGTGCTTCCATCTCCATCTTCAAGCACGAACATGATCTCCATCATCACCGGCATTGCATCAAGGTCAATGACGCCTCTCCATGGTTGTCGTCCACCGGCTTCAACTATTACAACTACTTTGAATAGACACGCGGGTCTTAACATAAATTAAAGACAACCATATGGCTCCTGCCGGTTGCCGACTTACAATAAGGAACATTGCATACATCAAATATAATCACAATCATGGCCATATCACATCACTGCACACCCCTGCAAAACAAAGTTAGACGCCTCTACTTTCTTTGCATATTTTACGTGGTTTGGGGCTTTCAATAAGTGTCGTTCTAACTTACGAACATGAACCACAACGTTGACACAAGTATTGTTAATCACCCGTTGTAATTGGATCTTACTATGCTAGGAGAAACAGGCACCCGCAAAGCCACTTATGCAATACAAGTTGCATGTCAAGCGTGGAGCAAGTCTCATGAACGATGTCATGTAAGGTTAGCCCGGGCCGCTTCATCCCAACATACCGCAAGATGCAAAGTACACAAGAAGCAATCGACAATAAAAGCATCAACGCCCACAATGACCATTGTGTTCTACTCGTGCAACAGATCTACATATAGACACGGCTCTGATACCACTGTAGGGGTTCGTAGCATGGAAAAAAAAAATTTTCTATCGCATACAAACAAACAAGCCAAGATCTATCTACTAGATTGTAGCAACGAGTCGATGGTAAACTTACCCTCGAAGATTCCAAAGCGTTTAACGAGAGCGGATTCTCGTGGGTGATGTAGTCGTACTCTTTCCGATCTCAAGATCGTGTAGACGATCCTTCCGGCGCCACGTTCCGGCAGCGCTCCCGCAGTCGGTCACACGTTCGGTACTCGACGAAGACCTTCCTCTCCCTTGTTCCAGCAGGCAGCGGAGGTTGTAGCACTCTCCTCGCGATTCCGGCAGCACAACGGCGTGACCACGAAGTAGAGGGGAAATCCCGCAGGGCTTCGCCTTAAGCCGGTGCGAGTATGGTGGAGTTATGAGAGAGGCTATTAGTGGTCTAGTAATTAGACACACCAATTAGAAGGCTCTAAACAATTAGAAGGCTCTAAACCGCTGGCTAAAGCAATTAGAAGCTCTAAACCAAAACGGCTCTAAACCGGAGATCTAGAGGTGAAAGTTGTGTGTCTCTAGGAGGAGCCCTGCCCCTCCTTTTATAGTGGGAGGGGGTCTGGCGCGCCAGGGGGGGGAGGGAGTCCCTCCCCAACTCGGCCTTGGGCTGGCGCCGGCCTGGAGGAGTCCTACTCCTCCTCCAGGTGATTCCAACTCCTCTTGCTTGTTTCCCACAGTTTCTTGTTTTGCAGTTTGACTTTTCAACTGGACATTTGACTTTTCTGTTTAGGATTCAATTAATCCTTTATTTGGGACAACAAGAACACTTAGTACATGATGCAATCATTCCCATAAGTAATGACACATTCATGTACCCCCTCCCCCCCGAGTGCCGGACAATCCGGACCTTCTAGAACATTCCCGATGAAAACACCGGAATCATTCCCGAACTCCGAAACGGGACTTTCCTTATATGAATCTTATTCTCTCCGGACCATTCCGGATCACCTCGTGATATCCCGGATCCCATCCGAGACTCCGAACAACATTCGGTCTCTTTCTCATAATACCATAACTACTCAAACAACGTCGAATCCTTAAGTGTGTCTCCCTACGGTTCGTGAATTATGCGGACATGATCGAGACACTTCTCCGAACAATAACCAATAGAGGAATCTGGAAATTCATATGGCTCCACATATTTCTACGATTACTTTGCGATCGAATGAACCACTTACATACGATACCAATTTCCCTTTGTCTCACGATATGTTTACTTATCCGAGGTTATGATCGTCGGTATCTCTGCATACCTAGTTCAACCTCGTTACTATAAGTACTCTTTTTCTCTTCCCGTGATATGTGATCCCTTGTGACCAAGTCACATGCTTGCAAGCTAATTGGATGACATTCCACCGAGAGGGCCCAGAGTATATCTATCCGTCATATGGATGGACAAATCCCACTCTTGATCCATGTGTCTCAACCATACTTTCCGAACCTCAATGCCACCTTTATAACCACCCAGTTACGGTGTGGTGTTTGATGTCATCAAACATCCATCCGGTAAAGGTGATATGCATGATCTCATGGTCGAAGGAATTAGGTTACTATGTATCAGAAAGCATATAGCAATTGAACTAATGAAATGACTTGATCTTTATGCTACGCTTATCTATAGGAGTATGTCCACCATATCATTCTCCTAACGATATGATCTTGTTGTTGATAACATCTCAATGTTTCATGATAGGGAAACCACAATCATCTATCAACCAACAAGCTAGTGAAGTATAGAGGCTATACTAGGGACTTCAAATTAAGTTTACAAATCACACAAGTATCAATGTTTCCTTGTTAATACTATTATAGCATGAATGTAAACATTATATCATAAACACAAAGATATAATAATAACTACATTTATTATTGCCTCTAGGGCATATCTCCAACA